>JAPDVU010000005.1:70654547-71944547 GCA_026230045.1 Corynorhinus townsendii
TGTCTGTGTGTTTCTTAATGGGTTTGGCAAAAATATCAAGTGAAAGTGGAAAACATAAAATTTATGATTTAAGGTAACCAAGGCAGAACTCTGTGAAGTAGTTGAGATTTATTTTTCTCAGGATTCATTTCATTTGTGTGTGTGTGTGTGTGTGTGTGTGTGCCTGCACATGCACCCGCCCCACAGTAGCTAGAACAGCATTTTTACCATAAATTTGTGGAGTGATAGATGTGTTGACAACCATCCCCCATGTGGGCCCTGGCCCTCACGCACTCGGTTACCTCAGCAATGAGTTTTCCATGTGGGTCAGGGGTGCCCATCCTAAGTACACTCCTCAATGCTCCCGCTGTACCAGCAGTTCCTTAAAGATGAACCAGCTTATTGTTTCCCCGTCAGAAAGGCTTATCTGGGCTACTGAGTTAATTATATAAAATGGCCAACAGACAAACAAGTACTAATACATTTTAAAAGGTCTTTCTCACCGCCACATACTGAATTCATGGTGAATTTCAGGCATAATGCCATAAAAATAGAAAATTATTTCAGGGGAAACAGTCTTTCTATGTGTCTCACAGTGCAATGTCGCTCTCTTTTCCTTCTCTGAGCTGTAATTCTGGTGGACAGACCATCAGGTTGGACACTATCTGGACATTGGGAAATTGCTTTTTCTGGGTAAGTGTAGAGAATATTTTTTCTTTCGGTGCTGATTGGGAATAAATGAAGGCAGATAAAGAACATAACTTAGAGGCCAGCTGGTATGGCTTGGTGGTTGAGCATTGAATTCTGAACCAGGAAGTCACAGGTTCGATTCCCGGTCAGGGCACATGCTCAGGTTGTGGGTTCAGTCCTCAGTGTAGCAGCCGATCGATGGTTATCTCTCGTGATTGATGTTTCTGTATCTCTCTCCCTCTCCCTTCCTCTCTGAAATCAATAAAAAATATATTAAAAAAAACAACATAATTTAGAGATAAATAAAAGTAGGCCAAGAAAGGATTTTTAGAGTTGTAAGTGATATTGAAAATATAAGAAAGAGAAAATTTAAACAAAATTGAGACATGGAGATTACAAACTTGAATCAATGGAAAAATGAAATTTTTGGAGATGCATGTTTTCTCCCACTTGCTGCTGAGACATCATTTTGTTCAATGCATTGGCTTGTTAACCTGCGGGCTTTGAAACATCCGACTCTGGCCAGAACAGCAGCTATATCAACAGCAGCGGTAACACCACAGGCTCTTTTGAAGCCTTCCTCAGGATTTTGAAGAATTTAAAAGCTAACAAAAAATCAATTTCCTGGATGTGGAGGGCAGTTCTGTAAGTCACTTTGTTCTCACCTGGGGGAATGAATTTACTTGTAGAAGTTTTAAATAACTCATCTGAGGGGGAAAGATAGATTAGATCATATGAAGGAACATTTCAGAGATTAAATATGTCTCCTTTGTGACCTCATTTTTTTTACTTCTGTACAGATATACCAGAGGGTCACTTCGTGGTGGGGATAGCAGGATTATTCTCAGGCCCCAGATTTAGCTAGAAAGGTAAATAAAGCTCCTCGTTATTGTCAAGTACGTTAGAATGCACCAGTGCTTGTTAACTTCAGTCCATTAGAATTGATTTTGGTGATTTCTATTGCTTCTTTAGGTACAAGTCTATTTTAAGAGCAATGGTCAGTCAAGGGACCTCCCCCAGTCTAGCTCATGAAAACCACTTTATCTTTTGTACTTGTCAACTGTTTTGTGAGTTGTTGGATGTGAGGTGAGATAATTAATAAAAAGCCACTTCTATCTGATATAGTTTTATTTTACCTTCCGTGAAATTTTTGGATTATATAACTAACTTTTTAGGCATCTTTTAAAATATTATAGTAGTAATGAGATGATACCAGGAATTTGCTTTAAAATACACAAGCACAGAAAAGTGGCAGATAGATGAAATGATATTAGAAAAATGTTGGTAATAGCTATTAAAACTAGGTAATAAAATTTTTGAACTTCATTATACTATTCTGTCAACTTTGAGTATGTGTAAAATTTTCCTTCTTAGTTGAAATTTTCTTATAACAATGTTTTTCCACATCAAATATTTGGTTATCCTGAAATACTTATTCAGATAGCAAGAGTCAAAATAAATACTTTGTTTGTTTCTTTTATACATCAATTTTCAGAGTATTGCCTTGTTTTCTAAGTATACTTTTTGGTGAGGGGTGAATTTTTTGTTTCTTTTGTTAGTATTGTTACTTGGAATTTAAAAAATATATATTTGATATATTTTAATCTATTGCAATTATTATTCATTTGGGTGCTTAAGTTATCCTATTTTAGGCCAGCAGAGTTTCTTCAGTTTGGCTCTTGTGTCCTTTTCACATTAGACTGTGGTGGAATTTTCGTCCTTTTTTGCACACTGAGCTCCTCGAGGGTAATCTTGTACATTTCCTGTCCAAGACCTAGAGTGTGTTATGTCTCAGGGCATTTTAAACTGATCCTTGAAGTTCTCTGCCTGTTCTAACCACATGTAGGTGATACTATGCAGTAAGTACACATTGTGATAACATTGGTTAGCAGAAAGTCAATGGGAAGGTTTCTTATTCATTCTTATGGATGGAGATAGGACCCATTCCACTCACAGACACCACTTATTATTACAGCAAGCCCATGCTGGATGGCTATCTGTTGTTAACTTAGTGAAGACTTATTTTGGCTTACAAACTCATATCCTACCGGGTTCTGTATATATTAGAGTCAGTGAGCTCAATCTTTGCCCTTCAGATATTACCGGTGCCCAAATTTGCCCACAATAATTGACTTCCAAGTTACATTTGGCTCACATTCTTCCACTCAGTGAGTAAGCTAGAGAGTCAAGGTCAAACATCGACATCATCATCTTCACCAACAAACTTGTCTTGATAACTTTTTTTTGCATGATCATGATTTCTGAAACAGTGCATACTTCCAAGCATGGGATTTGCACACATAATCTCATAGTCTCACTTAATCCTATCTGCAGTCCTATGAAGTGAATATCACTGTCCCATTCTAGAGGTGAGCACACTGAGGCTTAGAGAGATCTTCTTGCTCCTTTGAGGAGCTGGGAGTCTCACAGAGGACTCTGAATCCAAAGTAGATACTTTCAATAACTGTTTAATGCTTCCTCTATTGCTCAGAAATGTCAGTGATACAAAGAAATATAAGGTACAACTTTTTTCTCAAGGAGTTTATTATCCTAATTGAGAAAGATATATTATTCATAGGAAAAAAATCAACATAAAGAAGCATATAAAAAGAAACATGTAATTGTTTCCTTTCCAATCTACTTATCCTGTGCTGTCAGATTAAATTTACTAAAATGTTTTTGCTCTCATTACCCCCTGCTTAAACCTTCAGAGGTTCCCCACTGCCTACAGGAGCAAGTCCAATTTGCTTGCATGGCATTTTAGAGTTTCCAAAATTTAGCCCCTACTTATCTTTTCATGTATGAAATTCCACTGTGAAGCTGGCTGGAAAACCCGTGTCTAAGCCAAAGGACACATCTGGTGCTCTAGCTTTTGTGTCCTAGAAATGTTGTCATAGAAGGCCTTCCCAGGTTTACCTAGTCCCACCTTTTAAAACACGATCCATAGAAGATGTAAAGTAATTTATCTCTCCGACTCCTTCTCTTTCAGAACTCTCCACTGTAATTTGTAAGCCTCATCATTCCCCAAGTACATCTTTCCAGTTTCTGCCTCTAGGACATGTCTCGTGCGACATCCTTGCCTTGATGCTTCCTTTGAACTGCCTTTCCTTCAGGAGCCCTTGCCATCTTGTGCCCTTTCCTGATTTCTTTAGGCCCTTGTTTAACATGATGTGATTTGAAATTCCTCCCATGTTACTGTCTATATCAGCTACCACATATATTCCTAGGTGACCACTAATATGTATTTAAAGTTGTGTTTGGGCTCTTTCTAAGTAAAAACAATAGCAAATGCTCAAAGTGAAAACTTGGGGATGTATCAGACACAATGGGAGAAAGTTCATTACTGATGATCTCACAACCCAAGGATGGCCACTGCTAATATTCTGTTGTGTGTGTGCATACACTTTACAGTATTTATAACAACAATGGCATCAGACTGTACCTATGATTTCATACCGTTTTTTCTCTTAGCAGAATTTCTCTTGCCAATAATATTCAAACACAATAGAATTTAAATATCTTCATAATACCTAATCATATAAATGTTCCTTTGTTTAGTTATTATTATATTATAAATATTATAATTATTACTAGATATTTATATTTTTCTGTTATATACTGCAGGAGATATATTTTGAACTTCTTATCTTTTTAATGGGAAGAACTAAGAATATTTGGCAAATGGTAGACATACCTGGTTCAGAACTACTTTGTAGCTCTATTCCCTTGAGCAATGATATAACCTTTCTAAGCTTACATTTTCTCATCTTTGAAATATTCATTACATCACTGCTATATCAGTCTTGTTGCAAGATAACTGGCACATGATAAGTCGATAACAAATGTAGGTTATTATGATTTTTATTTTTTTGCTTCATGTCTTTTCACCTCTGACTAGATCATAAATCCCTTAAGGGAAAATCTTTGTCTCATATGACTTGTGATTGTGGTCTGCCTGCCTGTCCCAATGTATTGTACACAATTGGTGGTTAATAGCTGATTGTTAGTAATGATGACAATGACACCTTAATATTCTCTGAATACTCAAGAAGTTACTCTTAGCAATGGCCCCATGCAAATCCCAACCTTTTCTTGAGTATTAAAGACTTTAAACATCTCTCTCCTCATCTAAAAGCTCATTTTTGGTACTAATCTTAGTTTTCTAACCCTCCAACATTCCCTTGTACTCTTTATATTCCAGCTATTATCATTTTTGATGGTTGGTCCTTGTATTACAGATTGTGTTTAAATAGAAGACTTTGGGTAGATCTATGCTACCCTCATGTGATGGTATTTCTAGGGCATTAACGCATGGCCCTGTGAAACACATCTTTGGCTGATCTAACCAGTTCAAAAGCCAGCTTCACAGCAGAATTTCACACATGCAAATGAACCATTGTGATCCTGGTCATGAAAATTCATAGAATAGTCACTAGTTCAGTGTGGATGACCTGTCAATTTGGCAGCCAATCATTTAGTTAAACATCCAAATTACTGGCCAGTTACTCAGTCTAAAGCTAGTCTTCCTGCCTGTTACTGGGTTCTATGTAATCCTATTAAAAGCAATGACATTCCCTTTGATTTGTGGCAGCTAATGGTGTAGAAGTACCATGCAGGCACAGGACATGTGTCTGGCACAGTTTAAATGTGGGCATTGTGAGAATGGACTATTTGTGTTACTATTGAATTCGTTCTTAAAATATTAAATATCCTCCATTAAATAACATGCAAAGTATCTTAATTTCATGGATGCCCCTATTTACTATTTTCATCAATTTTAAATGAGAGTTCCTTTAAGGATTGAATCATCATTCTTTGATGTGCAGTAATTGATTTTGTTAACTCTATATTTAATTCCTTGGACCAGCCTGTCCTGCCAGGCAGTCAGACAGAAAGCCATGGGGACTGCTCAGAGCCTGGTAGACCTTGGGATTTGGTTGAAAGTGGCTCATCCGATGTTTATTTCAGATATAAGGTAGTAGAGTTGATAATCTGGGGAATAAATCTAGAATAGAATTCCTAATCATTGACTTCTTTGAGAATATTATGAAAACTCTAGACTTTAATTTCAGAAAAAAGTACAAATAATCTAGCATGAAAGTTCTGAGAGTTCATATATCTGCCAAAGCCAGGGGTCCAGGGAACCAGGAATCCTAGTTTAAGATTCCTGCTCTGGGTATGGTGGGAAGCAAGTATAAAGAGAGATGGAGGGACTAAATAGACAGAGAGCAGATAAAGGAGGAGCACAAAGATAGAAAAAGACAGAGAGAGAGGCCCAGAGAGATATAAGCAGCGAGGCAGAGAGAGGTTAAGAGACAGGAAATAGATATGAATCCAGTTCGCTTAGTATAACATAATTTCTCAATACTATGCCCATTAGATTCTAATAAACATTTACTGATGTTTATAATCCTGGGTTCTTCTGGTGAATAAAACCTCTCCTATGAAAGATATAACACATCCCACATCTGAAGATTTTTGACACAACATTGGGAAACCCTACAGGGGCAAAGATTTTCTTGCACTTATATGTTATCATATTTTATTCTCACAATAGCCCTGTTTTTTAGGTAGAGTAGAAACTGTTATATGTATTTTATGTTTAAAGAAATTGAAACAGATGTCTGTATAGACTTTCCTGGAATCATAGCTACAATAAAAAAGTGAACTCTAGAAGCCAGGTTTCCCAGCTTTGGTTCTGGGTTGAATCTATGTGTTTCTGTTGGTAGTAACATTCATCTAATCAGTGTAAACCCTTTTGTTTCCTAAAATAAAATATATGGATTGAAAACAGTGTTCTTGAAATGGAACAAAATAATAGAATCATATGAATTTAGGGTGTACATGATCTCAAGGATGAATAATAATCTACCTAGTCAAAGTAAAAATGAAGGCCTGACCTCAAGGGCTTAAGGGAAGTGCAGAAGATACTCTTTGAGTCTAATACAATGAGGACCTGTCCTCCAGTCAAGTCCTTGCTTTTGTTTAACAAGGGAGAAGTGAGATAGATTTGAAAGCATGTACTCTATGTCTCATATGATTTAGATAGAATGACCTGGTGACGAAAAATTAGGCATGAGTCAAATCCAATTCTTTTCTCAGACTATGCTTGGAGAGTTTAAAATTCCAGAGTATTTCTCAGAAATAGTTTTTATAGGATAATGTACAGTTACTTGTATACATCTGTTGGCCTGGGATACTTTACATGGCTATAAGGAAATATGACAGATGAATTATGCTGCTTCTCAGGCTACGATAGAGATTCTTGGGGTAGAATGGGTAATATATACACATCGTCATCCACATACACCTACCTCCATAAGATTATATACATGTAAGTATTTATAAAAATATTAAGTCTTAGGATTATTTAAACACTCACTTATAACTTGCTTTTTTGGGATTATTTAATTATGCAAGATATCACCATACTCAGTATTTTTTTTTTTTAGTAATAAACATGTCTAGTCAAAGAAGGCATTAATGAAGCAATTCCCCAAATAAAACAGTCCATGATATCTGAGTTGCAGCAGAGAGAGAGTGTGGTCTTTGTAGTCTAATCAAGATCACAAGACTTGTTTTGAGCGTCTGTCATCTTTAATTTTACGGCACTTCATTTCAGAGTAGGACTGCCAGGGTCACATGCAATTAAAACACAGGCAAGATTTGTCTTGTGAAATCTTAACATAAAAAGTAATGTGTTACTCCATTTTAACTTTTCTACTGAACTCTGCGAACTCACTAATTACTTTTCCCTCCTCTTGTCACCTTTTTGATATGACATGTATTTTATAGAGGAGATAGAAGTTTGGAATTTTTTTCTATCATGCATATGATTGAGGATAACAAAATTAAACTAGAGAATAAAGGAATGCATTTTTCAGAAATACATTTTTTTTTTTAGAAATATCTGACTATTCCAGCTTCAATTACAAAGAACCTCATAGATCAAATTCTAGGAAATAACTGTTAATCTGCTTAAGTAGGGCAGGTAGAAGTGTAATATCGGACTGGGGGTTTTATAGAGGCCAAGACAGTGAACCGGAGTTTATTCTCTGGAGTATGGGGCAAAGGGGCTTTTATGGGATTGGCTGTGAAAAGCATTAACAGCCAGCACCAATGTGGAGATTTGGAGTGCGAAGAAGGTTGTTCCATCTTAGTGATCAGTAAATTGCATAGACCCTTATTAACCTTATTGATAAGGAGCTTAGGGAAGTCCCATTCAGGCCACAATATATTGTTCTTTTTGTTCTCCTGTCCATCTCCCTTGGCAATCCAGTGCTTTGTATGGAGCGCCTTTATGCAGCACCTCAAAATTCAGCGTGAGTAGCTGCATCTTTAAGTTCCCTCCGGAGAAGGGAGCAAGGAGCCAGCCGGTACACAGGGGCTCAGGCCTATTTAGCTGGTGCTGCGGACACCTGGAGAATGTTTGAAAATGTTGTGCTTAAAGAAGCTTTTATATTGCTCCTCTTTCCATGCAGCTGGGGTAGGCAGGGATCAGGGGATTATTTTTGATACCTGTCGAAAAGACTTATGTCTACACTGATTTTCCATCCCTCACTACTAATTAACCTTATTGTATACAGGAAACAGTCTATTTAATACCTGCATTCTTTCTGTAATGCCAAGTAAAGTGAAATCCAGTGTGAAATCTAGTTAGCGTTTGCCTTTTTGAAGTCATTTTTAAGTTTCCAGTTTTAGTGACTGTGACCTCAGAACTGATAGCTAGAAAAATAGTGAGCTCCAAGCAATTTGGGCTTCAATTGGAGCCTTCACCCTCCTCCAACTTAGAAGCGGCCTTTCACCTGGGCTTGCAGGGAGACCGCAGGAATGGGACTGCCTGGGCTGGACCCCGGTGCCCTGGAGCCTCCCGTGCTCCCCGCCCTCTGGCGGGCCAAGGCGTCCTTCTCTTCACACCCCCACGGGCCGGCTCCTCATCCACCGACTGTGTCTCTCTCCTCAGCAGCCGCACACCTCTGTCCCCTTCCTTCCAATCAGGGAGGCTAGGATTTGACAGATGGTCACATCGTGGCAACGTTGTGTGGCAGCAATGCCAATAGATGCTGAAGGCGAGAAAAGGCTCCGAGCCCAGGGTTAAAATGCTAAAGGAAACCCCCTTGGTGGATGTTTGCGAGAGAAAAAAAAGGTAGGGTCTAGCAATAAAGAGCAGAAACTAAACTGTGTAAAAT
Organism: Corynorhinus townsendii; assembly: GCA_026230045.1. Classification (NCBI taxonomy): domain Eukaryota; kingdom Metazoa; phylum Chordata; class Mammalia; order Chiroptera; family Vespertilionidae; genus Corynorhinus; species Corynorhinus townsendii. Next base: position 70,663,406 of record JAPDVU010000005.1, read on the forward strand.
GTCACCAAATGATGTAGAAAAATCCACACGTCTTCAAGTATGCCACACAATATGGACTTAGCACACATTTCGTCAGTGATGTGAAAATGGTTAGTGCAAGTCCTGTTCTGAGAATGTGAGTGTGTGTGTCTCAAGTAAATTTGTCAGCTTAAATGGTGCCAGAGGGAAGGGAGGCTATTTCAGATCAATGCTTTGTATTTGCCACATTTCTGGGCTGTTGAGATGTGCATACATTGGTCAGAAAGCCCATGCTCTATAGTGTTTATCTAACACATTAATCATATATTTGCCAGGGCAGGGGAGGGGAGTGGAAGGTGTTGCTGGGTGTCATGAAGCGTGGACTCTTCCAGACCCAAAGCAGACATCAGAATCATACCATCTTTCATCTGCTGATCTTAGGAAAGAAGCATTTCTGGGGGACCTAGACTTCAAGAAAGGTAGTTGAAGGGTTTTCTGTTTGATGATCCTTGATAGGTGGGACTAGGAATTTGTCCCACCAGTGATTTGAGACTATGTTTAAGTTGCTATGACTAGTTGATAGGAAACACAATGGTGAATTATATTTATATTTAATGGTGCTAATGTTCTGAGTTTTAGTCTTGGTTCACTCATCCAACAAGTGTATACTGAGCACCAACTATGGGCATAGTATTGCCACGCTCCCTCACTGCTTTCTTAGCAATCTTCTAATTTAATAAAGAGTGTTTTATAGAAGCCAGGTATTGCTTCACTATGAGTATAAGATAGCAAAAATCAGCTGAAGACTATATGGAATAGGTGCCGTGTGCATGTGTATGCATCCTTCTGCCAGGTCTCTCACAAAGACAGCTAGACATTTCCATGTTGACAACACTGCTACAGAAAATTGTCATCTTTCTGTACAAGATGTTCACTGTATTCTCATCATTTGGGTGATTCAGGATCACTCTCCTGCAACATGAGACACAGCGTGTCTTGATGCCTGCCTCTTTTCCAATTGTTTTAAAAAGAAAGACTTCTGGGGATTCATTTTTCCCCCCATCTCATATAGAACCCTTAAAGGTCCAGATCTAATTTCAATACAGTATTTGGCAGTATGATATGATAGATGACAGGCCATTGACAAATCTGATCCAACATAGGATAACATCATATAACACACAGTAGCAGCCACCCCAGAAGTACTTTTAAAGATGTGGGCAAAGAGGCTTCCATTCTGTCCTCTCTATAACATAGTACAATGTAACTGAAACATGTAGGAAAATGAAGTTGTACATGAATATTAAAATTACAACAGCAAAAACATGACTGAGATTTAGCCATCTCCCCCTAACAACAAAGGTTCTTTGCATTTCTTTGGGGAGATATCTAGTGTCTCTCTTGTTCTTTCATAAAAATCAGTATGACAGTAAAACTTTCATCAGGTGTTTTAACAGGAGAGTGACCAGGTACCCACATATGAAGTATAAATATTTAAGTTGTTATATTTCCTAAACCAGTGAGCAGATGTTATAGTGGTTAAGGCAAGGGGTTTTGGAGCCATATTATTTAGATTCCAATACTAACCTGACAGTTACTGATTGCATGAACTTGGGTAATTCTATCATTCCCACCCCGCTTAGTTTCCTTAAGTATAAATCAAGGATAATAATAATACCTCCCTCCCCAGAGTTGTGAAGATTAAGTAAAACAATGCATATAAAATACAGTTCTTGGCACATAACAAGCACTCAATAAATGTTAGTTAATCAAAATTGGTCTTTCCAGGACTAATTTATTTTGGTGTTCTTCTGGGTGGCTACAGGAGCAGTATTGCCAAAAGAGAAAGAAGGGAGAAATCAGAGCTGGGTACGATGGAAATCACCTCGTGATCATCTGGAAGCAGAAGGTGGTAGTATGCATACTCATCTGACATGGGCATGACTTTTTCAAGATATTTTAAGATGGTTACTGACAAATGCCAACTTATTGTCAGAGTACCAGAGTCAACCCCGACCCCAATTCAGCCATTCAGCTGGAAATGGGCCTGCTGTGGGAGTTCTGTGTGACAACAAATGGTCCTTTGCACTTGGTAGTCTTTATTAAGAGGCGGTGCATGAAGCTCAGAAGTTCAGTAAGGTGATGCTTCATAAAGTTCATTTCCATATCCATTGTCACTGTCTGAATTCAGCTCTGCATTAATAGAACTATATAATAATCTTCTGTCTGGCAATGGTGCCTATAATTTCTCCTTGCCTCAAACACTTGACTCACTAGGGAATCTTTACAGCTCTGATAAACTCACTCCCCTGCTAAACAACCTTTAGGGTATCAAGATTGAGTATAAACTTAATATAAAACTTCTTGGAATGGTGTTTGAGGATTTTTAGAGTCTGATTCCGGTCTCCCTTTTCACCATATTTGGAAGATCGTAAAGCTAATTGTTAGTCAGTAATCTTGAGGTCTATCATCTATATCCAGCAGGAACAACTTATATTCCATGTTTTAATTTTCATCACATAATTCCACTAGATAGTCCTACGAGGCAAGAAAAAGCTAGTATTATTCTATTATTACAGATGGGAAAAAACTGACACCCAGACAAAGTGGGTAATTTGTATAGGACATAACCAGCAAGTGCTGCCTGGTGTTCCCTTGTACACATCACTTTGACTCATTCACATATCTCCACCACTTGCTCACGTGCTACCCTTTGCTGGGGACCAAGCTTTGCAACATGGAAAGTGTAACACTTGAGTTCACAGAAATGAAGGTGCTTAAGCTGAGCCTGTTCAGATGTGTTTTATTAAGTGCCCTTAAAAATCAGGTTTCATATAAGTTTCTGAATTTCTGGCTTCCCATGAAAGATCTGAAGGTCTGGCAAATTGTGCCCACATTTGCACAACATCCACTGGAGTGAGTGGAAGCCAACTCTTTTGGCCAGGGGTGAACTTAAGTCTTCCCCAGCTGCTTCCATTTCATGATGCCTTATGCCTGCTCCTCTTGACTCACTAGGTTACCTGCTTGGCCCTAGTAAGCATTTAAGTTTGCAAACCTTGATTTAAAAAAAAGAGAAAAATATCCATCTACGTTATAAAGATAAGATGAAACCTTTTAATTGAGGAAATAATATGTGATTATTATGTTTGAAGAAAGTCTTGTTGTTTTATATTAAGACTTAATTTTCCCAGGAGAGAGGTGATATTATTTTGATGTTATTTTTTTATTTTTGACAATAGAGCAATTTGACCCAGAATTCTTAGTGATAGTTCTTTTGGATGAAAATCTCTTCAGGACCTTTTAATTAGGAATTGACAGGGTGATTAACTTATAATTCACAAAAATAAAGTGAAAAGGAGAAGTGCAGGTCAATTTCTAACTGTGTTAAACTATAAGGACAGTAACACTGGCAAGTGATTGTTCCTTTTTAACTGCTTTTCTAATTTTTCTTAATTGGATCCTTTGTTTTCTAATTGGATAGGGAGAACCATCATATGGCTTTCAATTATTAGCTCTGGCATGGTGATCCTGTCATATGGCACATGCTAAGTAGTGAGACTGTCAACATATAGGACAAAATACATACCATCTCCAAGAAGCTTTCTGTGTAAGAGAGGGGCACCCCCTCCCCCATGTCCTGCGTGCGTCCACAGAAGTTCATGCTGAAATGGGATGTACTAACTAGCTTGGTTTTCCAGGGAGACTGTTTGTACTTGTGATTCCATTATCTTAAGGTAATAATTTCTTAAAATACTTGCTCATTGTAATATAGAAATGCTTCTAAGAGTACAAGCTTATCATTTTATTCCTAGAAATTGTATATTTGTACACACACGTACATATATACATATATACAAATGCATACACAAGAAAATGCCAGGGGCCTCAAAGTAATTTGTTTCTTCTGCCCTTTGGTGACTTTAGATTCTCTATCTAATAAAGTTTTACCATGGCTTTCTTATTTTACAGCTTCCATTGGATTTCTTTTGCCTACAGGATTAAATCTAAATATTTTATTATGACCTATATCTGACCCCAACATTTTTCTTCAATTCCATCCTCCAAAATGGCCAGGCCTGCACTACAACCTCTGTTCACAGAACTTCTCACTGTCCCTTGGAGACAGTGGGTCTTCCACAATTCTGCTCATGCCATTCTTGCTTCTTAGTATGTCTTCTACATTTTCCTCTGTCTGGTTAATTTTATTCACTGGTCAGGATTAGATTGAAAGGTTTACCTTCCCAGTGACACTCACCTGACATCCAAGGCACAATTTGTTATTTGTTGTTTTGTAACCCCTGAGCTTGTTAGTATCTCTGTACTAGCTTCTGCTCATTCCTTCATTCAAATATACTTTTTAATCGATAAAACTGGACAAACAATATTCTTTGAACATCTCTATGTATGAGTGTTGAGCCCTGGGGCTACAAGGTTACCAAGGTGGCTGTGGTCCCTGATTGCATTGACCTGTAACTAATCCTTAGATGATTGTCCCTCTTGCTGGACTGTGAAAGTACAAAGGGTAGGAATATCTGCCTTATTTTATATTTGTTTGGTAGTGCCTAGACTTGCACCTGGCTCAAACAAGATGAAGAAATACTCATTGGCTTTTCATGTTTTCTGGATGGAGGACATAGATCAGCTTTATAAAATCTCATACCTTAGTGAGTTAACCAATGACACCTACAATCCTGGCTTTTAAACTTGGAACAGTTAACGTCCTTGAGACGTTATGAAATCTAATGACCTTTTGGTCTAAGCCTCTTTATGCCTTTAGTGTGTACATGTCAGGCCCTGTGATGGGCACTTTGACTCAGCACCGTGGAATAGTCTTTTCCCAGAGAGGAAGCACAGTCTCTGATTAAAGGCCCTTAGCAGGCAGGGACAGGGCCCAGCTGGGGTTTGAATCAGGCTAAATCCCATCAGATTGAAAGTCAGGAAGCTGGTGCGTTTGAAGATTATAAATCTGGAAAGTTGGGGAGATGAGGGAGCCCCTGCTCAGAGCAGGTAGTACCACTTCTCTTTGGCGATTGGTGCTGCTTCCTCTGGCTGATGTTCCTAGAATGACTTTAAAGATGGACACGTGAAGGGATAAAATTTTAATTCTGGGGACCTAACCCTACTCCTCCCCCTTTGGAAAAGAGAAGCAATTAAAGTCTTGGAGAAGACATAATTGAGACTATGGATTGTCATGGAAATGAGGAGGACTTGAAATAGAATGCCAGAAACTTGTTCCATGGCTCCATGTTTTTCTGAAAGACATAAGCACAACTTCAAATATAAGAACAGTTTAAACCTGGCAGGTCTATTAGCTCCCTGTTGCCGATGACTTTAAAATATGTTTTTATTGATTTTAGAAAGGAAGGAAAGGAGAGGGAGATAGAGATAGGTAGAGATAGAGATAGAGATAGAGATAGAGATAGAGATCAATGATGAGAGAGAATCATTGATTGGCTGCCTCCTACTTAGAGCCAGAAACCCAGGAATGTGCCCTGACCAGGAATCAAACCATGACCTCCTGGTTCATGGGTTGAGGCTCAACCACTGAGGTACATTGGCCAGGCTGTTACCAGTGACTTTAGATTATGGAGTTCTGCCTCATGTGATTTTTCTTGGCTTTGTGGTATGTGTATACGTCCCCCTTGATAAAGCCATGCTTTAGCATTTATTGTGGTTGTTTCTCTGTTCTTGGCCACAGGCTGACTCACTGATGCCTTTGCCAAAATGAAGACATTCAAGAGGGCAAGGGAAGTCTCTCCTTCCGCAGGCAGTTCTGTGGCTGCTGGAGCCGCCTGTACCTCCAGCTGTCCCTTGAGCAGACTGTCTTTGCCGAATACTCCATCCATGCAGGCAGCCTATGCCTCTGAGCTCATTATTGCTGTAAGTGTTTGCTCTTGGATTCGTGCTTTGCGCGTTTTATTTACATGCTTTATTTTCCATTTTATGAACAAATCGATAACTAGGCTTATTCTTTATCGCACTGGATTAGTTTTATTTATTCCGTTTGAATTTGATTAAAAAGCTGTCAAACATAAGTCTACATTTTTATCTGCAGACTATATTCACAAAGCTGGGTCTGAGATGTGTTCAGCTAGAACATACTTTTCAAAAGAAAACAATGTTTGCTACATTCTAGACAGTTACTCTTTTGTTTATCTAAGACAAGGGAAACTAACCATCAAATGGAGAAAGCAATCCAAGTCTAGTCAAGTAATCCTTTGGGCATTTGGAAAAAATGCCTTTTAAAAAAGTTTTTTTTCCAAGATTGATTTAATGTAATTCACCAATAAAGCATTCTCAGAAGCATAATAAAAATCCTACATAAAATGACATAGCCAGGGAAAAGGAAGATATACAGTTTGATGAAGCTTCAAAATGGATGCTAACATTAAAAATGAGCAGTCATGTAATTTCTGTATAATATAAAGACCAAAATTGCAGGGCACTAATTTTGCCTCTAATTTATAAGGCAGTATGTTTATGGGACTACATAGTATATGTAAAGAGCATATCCACTGGAAAATGGTTTGAACTGTCATTTTTCTTCAGGAAAAAATTCCATTCAATAAGAACTTATACTTATATCCCACTACATAGCACCAAGGATAATCAGACTACATTTACACATACAAAAATGTTCTTGAGAGATGCAATATGTCTATTTTCTTTATGAACCTGACCTCCTTTGTTCTATTTAAAAATTATTAATTTCTGCCTCCCCTCATTTTTTGGTTCTTCTCACATATAAGTAGGAGTCTGGGAGCATGCATGAGGCAGCTAGGTAAGGAGAAGGGCACCTGTATGTGTAGATACTCTCAACCTCACTCACTCACTCACTCACTCACTCACTCACTCACTCACATATCCACACATACAAAACCACACATCCAATGCCTGGGAACAGCATTAAAATGATTTATTTGGATATGTGTTATGTTCTCTATAAGAGCACTGAAGGGGTTAACACAGAACACATATAGGCAAATATTGTCAACTATTTTATTCAAATGTTTGGAACTTAAACACAAAACCATCATTAAGTTTTCACAAAATGAGGCATCTGTTGCTTGAAAGGAAAAAAAAATATTTCAGAAATATGTTTACAGAAATGTAAAAATATTAGGCATCGAGACAGATGTGAACATATTCAGTAACTTGTCTTGTCTGTCAGTCTTCCTCTGAGCCGAAGATCTTCTTGTACTCGCTCAGCATGAGCTCAGCTATCTGGTTCTGGTAGACCATGTGTACCGCCATGTTCCCTGCCTCATTCTCAGCTCGCAGAAGGGTGGGCCCGAATACAATCCCTAAGCTCTGGGTGGACATGAGGTTCTTGGAGGCTTTGGCCACTATCCTGTGAAGAGAGAGACGGAAAGAGAGAAAAAAATCCATTGGAGTTTGAAGTAAAATTGTAGCTACTTTTGAATGTTAAAATTCAGTGTTTTTGAATTCTTTCTTTTTTTTTTAAAATTAAATTTCAGTTTAAAGAAGGGAAAAGTAAGGGTGCTGACTGGCTTTGGTAAAACAGGGAATGCAACATAAGCAAATTTTTTTCAATTTGTAGAAAAACTATTCTCAACCACAACTATTTTATCTTCTACTCTTTATGCTTTACTGTATGGAAGCAGAACTGATGACTTTTGGTGGAAGAATTCATTGCCATGTACAACTTTTTATCCTCTTAGTACCTAGCCATTGTGGGTGCTCTATGAATGTTTGTGAAATAAACATGTGAATAAATTAGACAGCAAAAATTACTGTTGAGATTTAATAGGATTCAGCCTTTGAAGGGTTTATAGTCAGTGGGCCTACATAGCTCCCAGTCAGAGAAGGCAGGAAGCCTTCCTCGATTTTCATCCTTTGACAAACCTAAATCTCTAAGGTACCACTTCTGTGACCTAAAGGCTTTGCCTTCTCTCTCCTGAGAAAGATTGAGAAGGACCAAAGCTAACCATTTGTGACTCCCCACAGCACAAGATCATGGTGAACAAAATGTTCTTGACCTGGTCAATATCAATAATAACCAAATATTATTCTAAGCAATTTTATTATCTCATTTAACCCTCACAGTAATCCCATGAGGTAGCTTGTATTATTAAGCCCATTTTACGAATGAGGCCAAGAGTGGTGAAGTGTCTGATGTCACAGGGACCTGAGGTTCAAACCCAGGTAGCCTGGTCCCAGTGCATGTGGAAACTTCATCACCGTGGTGTGGTGCTAATGATGCCTATGCTTAAGAAATGGGCTGATTTTTCACATTGCCAACCTCCACATGATTATTAGATAATTCCATAAGAGGGTCTGAAGTTTTATTCTTCACTAAAGTATTGTGATGGATAGGTTGGTGACAACAGATTTACTGTGGGCAATTTGGCCCTTAAATTTGGACTGAATATTCAAGACATCTTGCCTCCTTTTATTTTAAATGGAGAGCATTTGTACTTGTGAGTACTATTGGCCATGGCTACATATCTGGAAGAGATTGACATATTTTTATTATATAGTGAATTATAGGAGACTTCAAGTTTAAAGTTTCCTTTGGAGTATAAGAAACTATGCTACATATAAGTGAGATCATGTCATATTTGTCTTTCTCTGACTGGTTTATTTCACTTAGCAAAATACTCTCCAGGTCCATCCTTGTTGTCTCAGAGGGAAGGGAAGGGGGAAGAGATTAACCAAATAATTTATATGCATATATGCATAACCTATAGACACAGACAATAGTGTGGTGAAGGCCTGGGGATGGGGCTGGAATGGGGAGGAGGGGACCAATGGGGGGGAAAGAAAGGGACATCTGTAACACTTTCAACTATAAAGATAAATTACAAAAAGAAAATATGCCACATTGCTGCTACATTTACCAAAAGTCAGTACAGTAGAATGATTTTAACATCCTCCTACCTTGAAGTAGGGACAAATGGAGTGGTCCTTTGCTTCCCTTTAACACACATATTCACCTTGATTTAAGAACTCACTTACGCCTCTTCCAGTCCTCTTTCTTGTACAAGTTATTAGTAAGATTCATGGTGAAGAAAAACAGGTTTTCTCTTTTGGTTATAAAGCAATACCATTTTATGATACCAATTCCTTCAGTGACTCCACCACACACACACACACACACACACACACACACACACACACCACAACATACACACACACACACTCATACACACAAATTGTTAAAGGTAAATATGGAGAGAGATAACGTAACTAATCAATCAATTAATTAGGTAAAAGTTGCTTTAACAACATTGCTCTTTGGTAGAAAGGTCAAAGTTGATGAGATTTATTTAGCAAAGACAGGGCTCAGAGGTCAAAGGGCATGGAGAAGGTAGAATCAAAAGCAAGAGGGTGTTGGTAGTTTGAAGGTGAATGACTGATATAAAGCATCTTGGCCAACTGGTAGAAGAACGCTGGGACCCAGAGTCCAGGAGAAAGGGACGACATATGGATAGATTGAGGACTAAAGATATATTTTCTACTAAATAATGGCTATAATGTAGGGTGGCAGCAGAAACAGTGAGATTTGGGATAGCTGGGAGACAGATTGCTCCAAACTCACAAGGGTGAGGCTAGAAATCAAGGGAGGTCCAAGAGCTCATTGTTGGAGGGGCAGTCGTGCTGGAGGAGGTTCATGGGTGTAGAAGCAGGGAGAATCTGTGGCATCTGGAGGAACTTGGGTGAATGGAGGCGGAAAGAGGTGATTTAGCTCTCTGGAGCATACCAGAAAGATGCAGCATGTGGGACCCAAGACACTGGGGGAGAGAAAGAAGGCTGAAATGGGATTAGATATTTTTCAATTTCTCCAGAGATATTTATGTTTTTTTCCTTCTCAGCAAAGGTCTGGCCAAAACTAGAGGAGGAAACTAAAATTGAGTTTGACTAGGATGGCCAGTAGGAGGCTAGAGCTGCATGTCACACCCACCTTGAGAAAAGGGTTCCCTATCTTGGCTGGCAGGTCATGGAAGAGAATACCCGGAGTGGATTTCTGCCAGTGCATCAGTTTCCTAAGATTTCTGTGGACAAATGTTCACTTTGTGCTTTTATGCAAGTGTATACATGGAACAATCATTCCATCTCAAACCTGTATCATTTGTGTCCATTTCTCTGTAAACTTAATAGATTTTAATAAAACCAGCTTAATTTATGAATGCTTTAAAATAATGTTGTTATAAGCAGAGTTTACTACATAACATATAGTTTTGTATTTTTGTTATATTTTCATTACTGAAGGTTAAACTTTCTTAGGTTGGAATTGTTTCCTAAGGTGGGAAAATCAAGTTATTTGTAATAACTCTTAGAAAAATCAAATGTTTTTAAGAAAAAAATAAGAAATTGTGGATGTGTATTGTGTAAAATATAAGCTATCTTGCTCAGTCACTGTTACAAAATGTATGCTTGCTTGTGGGTGTATAATATATAAATATCAACTAACTAGTAGGTGTAATGAGAAATTAATCAATCTTTAGGTTAGAAAAGATGCTAATTGTGAAGACTAATTTGGGGAGGAAGTTACCAACTATTAAACTATATGATTCATGTAGTAGACAATATACAGTATATATTCTCATATTAACATTTAAATTAGATTATATTCCCTTTTTAATAGACAATGGAAATAGACATTGGGGATGTCTAGGAAAACGTATTAATGCTATTATTATAAACTTCATTATTCAACTGTGAACTTAACTACTTTCTACCTCAATAGACTCTTAGATAGTTAAGTGGTTGATTTAGGACCACATAGGAAGTCAACCACTGTTTCAAAAAGTAGGTGGAATACTATCCTAAAAAATTATTTAAACCTTACTTTTGGGTGTTTTTATTTTTTTGTCTCACATCAATGGATATCATAATTCTATTCTCATTGTGGGATCAGCTTAGCAATAAAGCACCATTATTTCTAAGGATTTCTACTGGTAAAACATATGTAGAGAAGAAACAGAGGCTATTGAAAGAAATAAAAGCACTGCATGACAAAAAGAAATTCAATTTAGTATCTAAGATGGAAAACTGTCAAATAGAGTAAGTTGTATTTCCAGTCACTTAAAATAAAGTTCGGTTGTATTATTGGAGGTGGGGGGAGTCTGATTTAGAAACCAAATACTAGGGGGTTGGCTAATACCTCCAGGATAGCTCTCATGAAAGTGAGTTCTGGAAAACACCATTTCTATGATAGATTTCATAAAAATAGCACTCCAGAGTAAAATAAGTTTGAAGGAAGCTGTGTGCCACTTTTCCTTTTTCTTAAAAATTCATACTGCGTAATAAAGGTTCTGACAAGTCCTGCAGAAAGTACTTTGTTTACCTTTGTGTGACTCCCGTGTTCACTAACTTGCCTGAATGTTATAGATTCTCCTGAGTTACAAGGAGGAGACATATAAAAAATGTTGCTCTAGTTGCTTTGCTAAGGGCCTATTAAATAAGTCTGAAAAGACTATGGATTTTACTCTCTCCTATGGCACCCTGGCTTCAGAACTATGGAGTAGCTAACTCGAAGAGGTCAGACTCTGGCGCTCTCTGGAGAGCTCCAGCCCTCTGGCAGGGCTTAGATTTCATTAGGCCTTAGACTTCATGACAGTACTGTAAATTTTTAGCTACAATTTAACCTGATTTCAGCAAAGAACTAAAAGACACTCCCCTACTGTGACCAAAAAATAAAAAATCCAGGAAGCAAAAGAACACAGTTGAGGGAGAAAAGTGAGGCTGAGACATGGCTGAGAGATGACCATATAGTGAAATACAGTGAATTGATGGATGGGTAAGAAGGTGCACAAACAGTTGGACTTTAGATCAATATTTGGAAATTCTTCTACATGTTTGTTTACTTACCATTAATTAACTCCTAAGATATCCTTAGAGCAAAGATACCTGATTCTAAACAACATGAGGAGCTCAAAGTTGAGTGCCTGTGAACACTTGACTAATAGGAAAAAGACCCCAAAGTGCAACTCTTGAAAAGGGCTATTTATTAATACCGTTTAGTTTAAAACAGCCTGACAAAAATAATTATGATTTTATGAATTTGTTCATGAAATAGCACTTGATATATGTTCATTGTAAAAGGACTTCTTATACTGCTAAGTAAAATTCAAGTTTATAAAATCTTGAAGTGGGTAAGAATTCATTTTTCTGGCAAGGGCTTAAAAGGATGATATACAGTTTACAGCATAAAAAGGAGAGGAAATGCCAGAGCTACTTTTTGCAGAGTCCAAATGGAAGGAGCAATGATCCATCAATTTAAGATTATTTTAGAAACAATCTATAATCCAGTGCTACAGATGTTGGACCCCAGACAAAAAAATCATCGCAGCCTTATACAGGGTAAGTTTTTCCAGAGTGAGCTGAATTGCTAACTCAAAGAAATTTCTTGGTTGCTTAAAATTACAGCCAAATGACTCAAACTGAAAGAGAGCTTTACTAGAAAACTCAGAATTAATGCTGAATTAAGAAGACCAAAGCATTTAATAATAGTCCAGCTCTAAACAGATATATGGATGCAAACTTCCTTTTAAGTTTGTACTTTGCTTTTACCATTAATGACTTGCAAAGAAAGTTGAAAGCCACATAATTGCCTGCAGGACAACTCTCAAGTTATTGGAAGTATATTAAAAGTGCTCCCTTCCCTTTCTCTGCAATGCTGGGATTGTCCAATACACATGACTTGAAGGTGCTTTAACTTGAATGGGGAAAGTGTGGTGGTAAATGTACTCCTACCATCAGGTCACTAGCCACTGTATGTGAAATGTTAATTGTGACTTTGACCACTTAAGTGAAAAAGGCTGTTAAAAACAAAATGAATTTTCAATGTGCTCAACTTATTTTTCCTGTGTGCTATAGCTACTTTGGGGGGAACTCATGCTAACCATATGCTTGCTTATCCTCAATGTACACAAGCTATACCGCTGTGTACACTGGAGATATATATATATGAATTAGCAGGAATTCCACTTTCTCCCTTAAAGTTATGGCTCTATGTCAGAAAAATTTTCAAATATTGTCAAAGCAGGAGAGTACATTCACCAATGATTTCATATTGAACACGTGTTTCAAGGTGGTCATTCATTGGTAATTCAGCCCTTGGTATATGCTAATTTTTAAATAAAATGGTTTAAATTAATTGTAAAATCTTTCCATTTAGATCTAAATGTCTTATTATTATTAATTTTCTAAACAAGTTAACAACTATCCTCTGAAACAGGAATTATTGCTATATTTGTACATTTTCGCTTTTCAATAATCTTTCAAGCCAAGTATATATAATTCTCTCAAAGCACATTATGGAAAAGGAGCTTTATATGGCAATTGCATATTCATAGCTGACATGGCCTTATTCTTTATATTTATTAAGTACCCTCTCTCTTTGCACAGATTTCAATGTAGAAGATTGAACATTTTCAATTATTCACTTGTTTCATATTTTTATTGATTAGACATTATAGGAAGCTTCTAAAGTATCTTTTAAAGCAATATTCAGAATATCTAATAAGATAGAAGGAATGATAAAGTAATACGAATGAATAGCCTATGGATTTCAAAATGACTTATTTCCAATTGGAATATGTATTCTATAATGTGACAACAACCATTGATAAAGTGGGTTATTACAGCCAAATCCCTTAAATAATATCATAAAGAAACACTAAGAGTTATTATTATTTGTTGAATATCTATTATGTGCTAATCACTATGCTTCAACTATTTCACAATTTTGAAAGATGGATTTAAAAGTCAACTTTAATTTCTTTTTTTGATTACATTCAATTCAAGAGAATTTTTAAATTGATTTTAGAGAGAGGGAGAGGAGAGGTGGGGGGGAGAGAGAGAGAGAGAGAGAGAGAGAGAGAGAGAGAGAGAGAGAGAGAGAGAGAAACACGGATTGGATGCTGCCCATATATGCTATAGCTACTTTGGGGAGAATTCATGCAAACCATATCCCCTGCAACCTAAGCATATGCCCTGACTAGGAATCAAACATGCCACTTTTTGGTGTACATATGACACTCCAACCAACTGGCTAGGGCTCAAGAAAATTTAAAAAGGTTAGCAAAGTATAATAAAGAAAAAATTCATCAGTAACTGTAAAAAGAGCTCAAAGTTTAGTGCCTGTGAACACATGACTAATAGGAAAAAGACCCCAAAGTGCAACTCTTGAAAAGGGCTATTTATTAATACTATTTAGTTTAAAATAGCCTGACAAAAATAATTATGATTCATGTAGTAGACAACAACAGTAACTACTACAGTAAATCAATGTAACCATTATTCACTGAGTACCTACTAGGTGCTGGACACAGTTCTGGGTATCAGTGACAATGCAATGAATAAAACAAAGTCCCTGCCCATAGGAAGCTTATACTCTAGTGGGAGACCCAGACAACAAACAATACTCTAAATAATGTGTGATATGATTTTGGGCGTTGAAGTACTTCAAGAAAAACTAAGAAAAAGAGAAGCAGCCATTCTTCCACTGACCCTAGGGCCCTTTAAAAAAAAAAAGTAATGTCTTCAAATCCCTCCCAGAGATGCTTGTTTACTTAGCCTGGGTGGGGCCTGGCTGGTGGCAGATAATATAGCCCTGACGGTGCTAGGCACTCACAGAGCCCTTCCTAAGGAAAGGACACTTGGGCGGAGACCTGCTTCCTTGCTCACCAGGGGAAGGAGAACTCAGAGCAGGGAAGAGTAGGCAGAAAGCCCCAGTGGTGAAATTGTCTTTGGTGGATCTAGGAACAGAGAGGAGGATAGTATGGCTGGAGGCTGGGGAATGAGGCGAAGGAGGTAGGAGAGGCTGTGGGCTTTGGTATGGATTTGGGATTTAATTATAAAGACGATGTGAATCCATTCTTGGGTTTTGTCCAGAAGAATGACATTGCAGGATTTAGGTGTTATAAATATATAAATAAATACTTTATTTACAAATGTATTCGAAAAAAATCCTTTCTATATAATTCTGTATCAAGCATTTTTCACTTTTATCTTGTATATGTCATATTTATTATTTACTCATTATCTTATATGGGACCTAATGGGTTGCACCTTATGATTTCTTAATATAAGTGAAATTGATATATTAAAAAGAAATCTTTCCATTTATTCTTCCTCCACATTTTGGAGCATTTCTCTAGACAGTGTTTCCCAACCAGGGGCAATTTGGCAATTGCTGTAGACATTTGCAATTGTCATGCCTGGGTGGGGGTTGCTGCTGTCATCCAGTGGGTAGAAGCAATGGATGCTGCTCGCATTCTACGATGCACAGGACAGCCCCCCACAACAAAGGACTAGCCAGCCCAAAATGTCAGTAGTGCTGCTGCTGAAAAACCCTGTGGTAGGATAAAACAGTAGAAATGTAACAACTAGATCAATGGTACCCAGACTTCACTGCTCATGAGTATAACCCGGAAGACATGTTGAAACACAATTGCTGGGCTCTGTCCCCAGAATTCTGATTCAGCAAGTCGGGGGGGGGGGTACTTGAGGATCTGCATTCCTCACACGTCCCAGGTGATGATGCTGCTGGACCGGGACTGCACGGAGAACTTGTGGTAGGTCATGAAGTTATGGCTCTTCTATTCTTAAAATACGACAACACGAGATATGTTAACAGGCTGCACTGCAAGGACCATGTGATCCTGTTATCATTATTATCATTTGGTATTATTCTTTTTAAAATAATTGTCAATTTGATAGGGAAAAAATGGTCTGTCATTCATTGGATTTAGGATTATTTGAAGTTAGGAAATGGGGAAAAAGCAAAAAAAAAAAATATTCATGCAGCTTTTTTCTTCTGTGAATAGCTAGCTATTCATACCCTCTCCCCCTTTCCAATTGAGCGTGTATCAGATTGTTTGTTTAATCCATTTATTTATTTTGTACTAGAGGCCCAATGCACAAAATTCATGCAAGAATAGGCCTTCCTTCCCCCAGCTGCCGGCACCAGCTTCCCTTTGGCACCCGGGACCCGGGCTTACCTCCCAGCCCCGGCTTCTTCTGGAAGGACATCAGGTCTAATTAGCATATTATGCTTTTATTATTATAGATGATAAAACTAATATATAATCTTTGAAAAAATGTACCAATCAGGAGTATGTAGAGTAAAAAAGTAAACTCTTCTCATTTCCCATTAAAACTCCTTCATGTTAACTGTAATTAACAGATGGGTGTGCCTTCTGGATGTTTCCCTATCTATCTATTCATCTACCTATCTTCTTATTTTTTCCTTCTAAAAATTGAGATAAAAAGTACATTAAATGCTACTTCCCCTTTAAGTATATATTGTGGGCATTTTTCCAAGTCTGTACATATAAAACTACCTCATTCTTTAAAAATAGTTGTTACATTTTGTAGTATGGAAATACCTTAATTTATTTAACCATTGTCTTGCTAGTGGACTTTTTTGTTGCTTTTAATTCTTTGCTATTACAGACAATGCTACAATGAATATCTTACACGTGTAGTTTTTTTAATTTTTATGTATTAAGAAGCATGGCATTTCATTCTTTTTGTTGTACTTACATTCTCCCAGGGATTTTTTTGTTTGTTTCTTAATTTTATTTATTTATATGTTTATGTGGTCATATCTAGCACTATTTCTTTGAGAAATTCTATTTTGTTTTTGTTATTATAGAATTCATTCTTTTAGAGAGATCAGGTAAATATCAATGTTTTCTCCTAGTTTTTCTTTAATGATTTCATTTTCACATCCTCTAATTCATCTTAAATATATCTTTTTGTGTGAAATGTGATGGTAATCTAAATTAATTTTCTCCAAAAGCTACCTAAGCTCCCCATAACATTTGTTGAGAGAGGATCCATGCTCCATTGATTTGTGATGCCACATTCTCATGCAGTTTTCTACACTTACAGACACACACACCAGATACATCCTATTCTGTTGATAATTATGTGTGTATTCTAAACTAGTACCTCACGGTTTAAATCACTGTAACTTTGATATATATTAGGAATATTCCTCCTACCATTTTTTTTCTTTTTCATGTGTGCAAGAAAATTTTCAGATGAATTTTTTCAGATGAACAAAATAGGCCTAAAGAAAGATTGAATAACTTGATCAAAGCCACACAGTAAATAACAGCACCCAGATTAAGATGACGCTCATGATTACTCTGGGATAGAGATTTTTTTTTTTTTTTTTTGGTCAAATAATAAGGGGTAAGGGCATGTGCCGGGGAGTGGGGGAGACTGGGGGTAGGTCAGTGAGGGAAAAAGGAGACATATGTGCTACTATTTGTAACACTTAGAAACATCAATGAGAGAGAAACATCAATCAGCTGGCTTCTGCACACCCCCTACTGGGGATGTATCCGCAACCAAGGTACATGCACTTAACTGGAATCGAACCTGGGACCCTTGAGTCTGCAGGCCGATGCTCTATCCACTGAGCCAAATCCATCAGGGCTTCTCCCAAGTTTTGACATAGTTTTAGCCATCTACATTTGACCATGTCAGCAGGAAAAATAGTTTTGGATTTTATTCCCTGAGCTCTGCTGATTTATCAGTACTACTGATAATATCAATTGGGAGGGCACTCCCTCCATTTAGAGGAGAGAGGTGAGAAAATATATATTGGGAGTAGAAAGGAAAAATTATAAAACTGTCATTATTCTCTACCCAAAATTTGTTCAATAGGGCAGTTAAAAAACTGGAATGTACCATTTGATACAGAATATTGGGGGTTATGCATGGATTAGCATTAATTAGGCCAAGTAGAATAAGGCACCTAATTAATTATAAGATACTAGAGGCCCAATGCATGAAATTTGTGCAAGGGGCTGGGCCCTGGCAGCCCCAACTTTGTCCGGTCTAATTAGCATATTATGCTTTTATTATTATAGATTAGTAGAAAATATAGAACTTAAATATTTGCCTGATGGTGTTAGATAAATCTAAAAGGAGCACTATCGATATGCAAAGTCAGAATTCATCAACCTCTCTTTTATTTTCCCTTTTCTCATAGGTGAAGAGAACAGCTATTTCACTTCCTACTAAGGGCATCTACATCAAATCTTCAGCAGCTACTTGAAAATTGTCTTTTTGTTTAAAAAATCCCCAAATAGGTAAAAGAGAATCAGTTGCAATTTGGGTATTATCATTCAATTTCCATGCTTCATTTTACTTTCTGGTACTTCTTATAGTGATTTGACATTAAGAGAGACTGCTTTGCTGGATTCCCAGCCCTGGTAGTGTGTGTGCGGAAGGCAATCAATTGATGTGTCTCTCTGACATCGATCTTTCTCTCTCTGTGTCTCTCCCTCTCCCTTCCATTCTCTCTAAAAATCAATGGGGAAATGTCCTGGGGTGAAGATTAACAAGAGAGAGAGAGAGAGAGAGAGAGAGAGAGAGAGAGAGAGAGAGAGAGACTGACTCTGTGTAACAGGAGAGCCTCCAAGTGAATGCACACAGTGGAGTGATGTGCTCTTCAGTAGTGGAGCAAAGGGACCCAAGGAGTTTGACTTGGAAGAAAGAATAGTTAGGGAAGCCATGACCACTGAATGCAAAAAACAGCAACAACAAAAAAAAACATGATATGGAAGAAAAACTCAACTGTGCTCTCATAAATCCAGTTCCTAGAATTAGCCCAGAGACCGAATTCACCTCCTTATCAAGGATTTTGTGTTGAAAATAGACTAAGCTGCTATAAAGGATTCATATTTGTTATAGAAAGTTTAGAAAATGCAGACAAATAAAAAAGGAAAATGAAAGTCCCTCATAATCTCATCACTTGTATATCACTACTACTAATACTTGGTTGCTATAGATTTTCCCACATGTACACTAGAAAAATACAGGGAGCATCCATCAAGGTTATAAAATACTTTGTACATAAAAAGGCCATGAGTTTCTCATCAGGAGGCATTCAGAAATGTCTAAGATTCCTGTGTTGGATGGAAGTGAAGTGACATTTAAAATGTTGTTTGGGCTCCCAGATTAATGATGAAAGAGTACACATTTTGAAAAAGTCAAACTATCATTTGAGATGATGTGGAATAATATATATTTGCTGAGGTTTCTTCCCTACCCTTCCTTGTACTCTTGTGCTTCTTGCCTTTCCCCAAGATTCAGTCAGCAGCATTTTTTTTTTTACCTCAGTGGATATAGTAGAGCAGAAAAACAGAGAAAGTATTTTGTACTTTGCAAATGAGGACATTTGAATTGAAAAGAACAGTACCTTTGAGTTTCAAAAACTTAAGTGTCCAAGAAGTCAGAGTTGCAGCTCTGACCTAACCAATAGATTGGAATATTGGAAGGTAGGTGAAGAGCCAGGCTACCCTGCTGCCAGACAAAAGAAAGATTTCCTGGAGAGGTAGGGAGAAGAGAGCTGAGGTCCCACAGAAGTGCCGAGTCCCGAGCCCTTCCTATCCCTCTTCCCTGGGATACAGGCTGTTAGAACCCAATATGGATTCTGAGATTAGACAGATCCATATTCTTTTCCTTGGGGAAAACTTAGGGATATTGCAAGACTCCAGAATTCCTATGTCCAATATATCAGAATAGTTAAATAAAAATTACCACATGGTTTATTGAGGCAAAGGTGGCATTAAGATAGCTTTACAGAGTTCTTCCAGAACAGAGACTGAAACTCAGACTTGGGATTGGAAGTTGAGGATGACAGAAAATCAGAGGGAATGAAGACCAGCTTGAACAGGTGACATGAGCCAGATACTTGCTACTCTACTCATCTGCTTTATTAACTTTCTTCAGTAGAATGTAAACATCTTAAGCACCAGGACTTTATTTATTTTTGTTTAGTGCAGTATCCCTAGATGAAGATTAGTGTTTGGCTCATAGCACTAGGTGCTCAATAAATATTTATTGAAATACTGGAAATGGATGCTCTTGCTGTTCCACCAAATGCTTAGGCTGTATGTAGCTCTTCAGAACTAGAAACAGGCCAGGAAAATGTCCACAAGACTCTCTGAGTTGACTAGACTGAAATCATTTAGGTGACTGGGCCTTAACAGAGAAATTCCTTTTATTATGGCACAATAATTATGCTTCTTGCACACCTGAGTTTCAGACCTGCTCTGAGATAATAAGAACAGGAAGGCGGAGGTGAAGAGAGCTGATGTTTCTTGAGAGCTTGTTAAGGGCCTATAACCATGCAGGGTGCCTGCCTTTCCCGTGCACTATCTGACAATGAGTTTCCAACATGTACCCAATTCGAACAAAACTAGTGAGAGGAGTTTAGAATAGGATGTAATTTTTATCTGCTTTATACTATAGATGGTTGAAGTTAAAGAAAATGATACCATTATTCCTGGTCATCTAAAATATGACTATCAAATTCTATTTTAGGTAAAATGCTCAATGTATCTGCAGAAATCCAGACCCTTTGAAATTCGCCCAGCCAGAATGGCTCAGTTGGTTGAGTGTCAGCCTGTACAATGAAAGCTTGCCAGTTTGATTCCAGGTAAGGGCACATATCTGGCTTGCAGGTTTGAACCTTAGTCAGGGCACATATGGAAGGCAATGATTGATGTTATTCTCTCACATTGATGTTCCTCTTCTCTCCGCCCTCCCCCTGCCCCCCACTCCCATCCCGCTCTCTCTCTCTGCATGTCCTCGGGTGAGGATTAAAAAAAAGTATGCAATGCTTGCCTCAAAGATAGAAACTATTTTGCTATTATACATATAAGTTTATAATCTCTATTACGGTGGAGAAATAAAGTGTGCCAGTTTCTGCATATGTCCTTATACATATAGATGTTGGTCTATCAGTGGTCGGCAAACTGCAGCTCGCGAGCCGCGGTTTGCTGCTCTGTTGACTAATGAGTTTGCCAACCACTGAGACTGTCGATTCCAATAATTACAGGCTGTTGTTGTTCCTTGTGATTAAGCCCCTATCCCAGTGGTCAGCAAACTCATTAGTCAACAGAGTAGCGAGCCGCAGTTTGCTGACCACTGGTCTAACTCATGATTCCACTGTCCAGCACACACATCTCTATTCACCTTTTGTAAAAAATTCTATGGGCAGGATGAAATGTATCATTTCTAGGGACCATTATCAAGCTCTATCTTGGGTTTTATAAAAGGGTCTCTCCTAGTCTCTAGGAGAGAGACTGGCTGCTAAGGGGCCAATCTTATATTTAATAATTTGGTATTGATGGTGACTGTTTTGCGCACAGAAATGGACCACTCAAACTTTCTTTCAAGGAAGGACTTCCTGCCTATCTGTGGGAGTGGGGTTAGCAGATGGACTCCAGCTGTCTTCTTCAAGGTTTGCCTCAATTGCAGTGAGCCACCTTGCCCAAGGGCACGGACTGTGGGACAATGGGCTACGTGTACTCCAGAGCTCCCCATGTGGTTGGCTGAGGGTAAGCTGGATCTACATCAAAGTTCAATTTCTTCCTCTACCAATCCTGCTCTCACCCCATCCCTTCCATAAGGGTTGATCCCTAATAAGTACCCTGCATGCCAAACTCTGTTTCAGAACTTAACCTGTGATTATTGGTTTCAGAATTGGCCCATGAAAGCCAGCACAAATGTGGATTTAGAGCTGGTCACTTGCTGACTGGTTGGAAATGAGGGGTCTGTCAGCCGTGACAGGCAAGTACAGTCAGGTCTTGGTGCAGCGTGGTAGTCCAAGTGTTAAAACTCTCATTGGTGCTAAATTGGGATGGTATATCCTTGGAGGGGAGGCTAGTAGTATGTAATATATTAGGCATTTAAAAATAATAGCAGGAGGTTGTGGATAGTAACTACAAGGTCAGTGAGATTGAAGAGCTATTGCTAAGCACCATTTATACTACACAAAAAATGTTGTTTGAAATTACAGGGTCTCTACCCTGTAAATCAGGGTTGGCTGTAGGAAAGCCCATTATAGAACTGAGCTTACAGACAGCATTAGAGATGCTGTCAGGTAGATGCAATTATAATAATAGGCAGCAGGGATAGATGGACAGCCAAGAGGACTTGACTCACAGGGAGCAATGAAGATGGTTAATAGAACATGGCATCCCCCAGGAGCAAAATAAATAGGCAGCCAAGAAGGATGCTATTCAGCTCGTATCCTGTATTAGAATAATTCATCTAGTCATTGTTTTATCAACTACTGCTGCTTCGTTGGCACTTAGAGCTTCTTGGGTCCAGGGATCAGCAAGCAAGGAAAAGAGTGACCATCTAGTCAGAGGTCATTACCCTGATCAGGTGGAGGAGGTAGGGTTGCTGTTACATGGTGAGGATAGGGACTAATATCTGTGGTATCTAGATGATCCACATGGGGCTTCCAGTCCTCTGTTACCCAATTTCTCTGTTTAATGGATAGGGCAGAAATCCTTGTATGAGAAGACACAGTGATTAAGAGCATGGATGCCTCAGGGATGGAGTTGGGAGTCACTGTGTTGGGTCAGCCACCATGACCAGCAGAGGCGATTACTCAGATTCCCTAAAATGGACAGTGGGGAAAGGAGATGATGAGTGTCAGCATTGGGTTCAGGCCAAGATTCAGCTGCAGGACTTGAATCTGTCCTATTAAAGCTTCCTCTTCAAAGGCTTCCTTGGGAAGTGAGGCCTCCCACAGTCCTGGGAGAGAGGTTCCTCAAGCATAAATAAAGAATGGATCAGAGTGGCACAAATGGTGTAAGGTAGTGTTCTGCTCAGATGTCTCTTCAAGGAAGAACACCCAACTGCAGTGTCAGTCAGCAGTCGGCCCAGCAGTCAGCCCTGCAAGGTTTGCCTCAGCCGAGGGGAGCCTCACCCCAACAGTCTTGGAAACAGCCCATGGTCAATGACTGAACCCTGTGGGTGCAGACAGGCCGAGTCCTTTTGGTCCATTTAGAGACAATTCTGATGGGACATAGATGCTCCGGAGCTCCTGTGGGCTGGCCAACCAGTGTTGGCCCCACATCATAGTTTGACTTCTCTTTCTTACTCATCCTGCTCCACCCCTCCTTGTGTTGGAGATTATAGATAACTGGTGCCATGTTAAATCCAACCTGCGATGGTAGCCATGAGCTCTGGGGAATCAGAAACTCTCTAGTAGGAGAACTGGCTTGTGAAGAGGAGACCTGAAATCTAGTCCTGTGTCTAGCTCTGTGTTCATGAGTCATTCCATTCTATTCCGAATTCATGTTTTATCATCAACAGAACTTAGATAAAACCATCATGCTTCATGTATAGCACTTTGTATTCTTGAGTGCATTCTGGTCATTCTAGAGCAGAGTCTCAGTCCTCACTGTGTGTACTAGTAAATACCATCTGTGGCGGTGCATTCAAAGCCATACCAATGGCAGGGACTCAGTCACAGACAAGCTTACAACTGGCCTATAGTGAAGCACGAGTTCAATAAAAACTGTGTCATCCTATCACATCATTCTATCAGAACCACTGCTCTAGGGAAAACCTGCAATCTGGAATCTTAGAATCATAAGTTCTTTTTCTATGAGGTTCTCTGAGCTTCAGACTCCTTGTCCAGAAAGTGAAATTAATGATGAACTGACTTCATGGGTTGTTTTGAAGGTTATGTAAAAAATGTGTGCAAAACCCGTTGTAAATTATAGAAACACTGATTTTTATTATACACGATTATGTTTACTTCTGTCAGTTGTTATTTTATAAACCTAGAAAGGGAGATTAGGACTCTGGTTTTCCATTCTGGCTAGAGCCTTCAACAACACGAAGGGCTCACACAGAGATTCTGATTTAGTGGTCCAGGGTGGAGACCCAGGTGAGTTTCTAAACAGCTTCACAAGCAAATCTGGTGTGCAGCTGGTTTTAAAGACTTCTTGGTAAAGTGACCTGTCCTAAGGTCACACAGCCAATTAGTAAAAAAGCTGAAACTCCAATCTAGAGCTCTCTGTGCCTCCTGAGTTTTATCCATGTTAAGCTTCCATTCTTGCACCTGAGTCTTATCATAATATTATAGGTTAGTTTTTAAATATAGTAATAGAGATAAGAGGGAATTTGAATTTAAAACATTGTTTAAATGTAATGTGCCATGATTATTAAATATTAAAATAGCTATTCCTATCCATTAGCACTAAACCATGTGATTTGTGTGCTTTTAGCAAGGGGTGAAACTCTGTAGGTAGCAGAAGGTATTTTTAAGATTATATGAACCAAGCATAAATTAAACAAAGTGACACCAAGGCTGAAATAATGTAAGCAAGCATGAAATGAAACATTTCAGTTAATTCATGATAGAGTAATGTACTGCTACTGTACTGCTCCTCTCTCTTGAACACTTAATTTGGAATTATGAGGGAAGAGAACAGGAGACGGACAGAGAAGGATAAATAGAGAACTGAAGATCATTTTAGTGTGATCATGACCAGGGCATTCATATTTCTCATATAGCCTGGAAACAATCTCCTACTTATTGGAAGATGTGACCTTTAAATGTTCCTTACTTGCAAAAAGACAAATATTCTAGAAGCCGTGTGTTAGCCTGTGGAGTCATCTGTCTTGGCTGCTCTGGGATTGGGGGCTACTATGGGGAGAGTGCAAATTGTAGATGAGCGAATGTGTTATGTATTTTTTACATTTGCAGACTTAGGGTAAGCTTTCTTTGACAGCTCTCTGATTTCTTTAACATAGCAAATCTTTAATCAGTCTAGATATGTTAAGATGTGATCTTTTACAGTGAATTGACTTGAGTGGAGTACTTGAGTTGAAATGTGTATATTTCACCCTCAAAAGCTGACTTGTAGGGGGGTGGGGAAATCAGATATTCTATGATATACTTTGCCTCAGTGACAAGATGTTTTTGGGGAAATCATCCAAGCTTGAAATAAAATCTTTATTGAAAGTAATTCTACATTCATGCCAGTCAGATACATTGTAGGATTAGACCAGATATCCCAGGGGGAAACTACGGTATATGCACCAGGCAGAGTTGATTATTCGGAGCTCCTGTCAGTTCTTAACTTCCTGACAATGGCTGAAGTATTCACAGCCGCTACAACTCTGTTTTCATCTTTATTTTGAGAGAAAGTTAATACACTTTACCTTAACTACGCCAAATGTACTGGAAAATAACCCAGTAATAAGATACAGTCTGTCTACCAAGTGATAGCTGTATGTAGAGAGCATTTAGCTGGGCATTTTAAGGAAACAAATATAAGCAGCAAATGACTGAAAGATATTGTGATTATTTTTTTTGCTTGAACTTTAAAATTTTCTTGGCAAAGCCTCCTGTGTGCTGTCTTAAAATCAACGTTTATAAATAATCATGGAGCCAAGTAAATGGCTTTCATTCTTAATTCTCTTCAAATGGGAGGGCAACCTTTATTATAACTATTATTATTATTATTATTATTATAGCACTTTGCTTATCAATGCTATTTGGTGTCAGAAAGAAAGACACAGGTGTGCCAGGTGATATGTGGTTCTATTTAAAGAATCAACAACAGCTTAAGAATTGTTTGGGGGAGGCATAGTTATTACTGCAACTAAATAAGAGAAGAAGGCATAATGTTGTGGAGGTTCACACAGGTCACCTTAAGATGTTCCTCTGTTGTATGTGAATTGTTTTGAGTTGAAGGCAATTTTAGCAAAGGGCTCAAGAGAAACTCCACCTCTCTATTAAAAGAACTTGAATAATGGACCTTGCCTATAATAAGAGATAACCTCTTTGACCTACCTATATGGCTGGGCAAACAACTAATTATTGGATATGTGTCTTCCCTACAATGAGCTTGTAAGCCCCAAGGTGCCTTACCTGATCTCTAGCTCAGAATGTCTTATATACCCATGTTCTCTTTCCATCTCTGAATCTCTTGTGCATCTGAGGTCTCCAACTCTCTCATGTATGCAAGGTTTCCATGCATATATATGTATTCAATTTGGTTATTTTCTCAAAAATATTTTTATTGATTTCAGAGAGAAAGGGAGAGGGAGGGAGATAGAAATATCAATGATGAGAGAGTATCATCGATTAACTGCCTCCTGCATGCACCCCCCACCCTCAGTGGGGATTGAGCTCGCAATCCCAGCATGTTCCCTGATTGGGAATCGAACCATGATCTCCTGGTTCATAGGTCGATGCTCAACCACTGAGCCACACCAGCCAGGCTGGTTGTTTTCTCTTGTTAATCCATCTCATGTCTATTGGATGATTAGATCAGCCAAAAGAGCCTTGGAAGTAGAGGAAAATTTCTTCCTCCCTTCCACAACTTCAAATTTAGTTTTATATTCTCATTCACTGTAAAGATAACACATCATTGTAGTTCTAGAAGAAATGGAAAGACATGACCCTCAATGCTTGCTAATAGCTACATTCATTTACTAGTAAAAATCCAGAACTTAATTGTATAATTATCATCTTTTGGTTGTGTATTCTAAAACACATGGTTCTCATGTCACCAAAGAATGGAAGGAAGAAGGTGAAGTGGCCCAGGACTTAAGCATAAGGACAGAAATGATAGCCTCCCCCAGACAAAGAAGTCTCAAGGTGAAATGAATATGTATCCTGAGAACCGCATCACCTGCCTGAGCAATGCATTGGTTAAAATACAAGTTAAAACTTAAGTTTAAAAAACTCTGTTTTCAAATCTAAAAAAGATTCTGAATGTCTTTTAATGGGTGAGTGGATAAATCAATGGCGGAACATTCATACAATGGAATATTCAGTGGTTAAAGAAATGTGCTACCAGACCATGAAAAGACAGGAAGACCCTCAGATGCATATTGCTAAGTGAAAGAGCTCAGTATGAAAAGTCTACATACTGTATGATTCCAAGTATCTGACATTATGGAAAAAGCAAAATTCTGGAGCTAGTAAAAGCTCAGTGGTTGCCAGGAGTTAGGCGAGAGAGAGGGATGACTAGGCAGAGCACAGAGGATTGTTAGGGCAGGATAGTTTCACTGCCCTAACAATCCTCTGTGCTCTGCCTAGTCATCCCTCTCTCTCGCCTAACTCCTGGCAACCACATATTATGATGGTGAATACATGTCATTATACATTTGTACAAATCTATGTAATTACAACATTAAGAGTGAACTTTAATATAAACTACGGACTTTAGTTAATAATTATGTATTGATATTGCTTCATCAAATGTACCCCACTAATGCATGATGTTAATAATAGGGAAAATGTATTTGTGTGTGTGTGTGTGTGTGTGTGTGTGTGTGTGTGTGTTGGAAGAGATAGTATATAGAATTCTACCATTTCTGCCCAGTTTTCTGTAAACCTAAATCTGTTCTGAAAAACAAAATCTATTAATTAAAAATGATAATGAAAGCAGATTGCATACATTCAGGGTCCAGAGGTCAATTGGCCTGCTCATCTGTCCTTATGGCCACACACACTTGAATTGCTCTGCAGTCTATGTCAGGTGCCATATCCAAAAGCATATTTAAGCCTGTCTCGACTAGAAAAATTGTATTCTGATCCCTTCGTTATTCGCTTTCTTGACATTTAAACATTCAGATTGTATTGCATTGTTGTTGACATGTTTTATTTTTATCTCTAAGTTATTTCATGCACATATGCTTTATCTCTCAATTAGATTGCAAAATCTTTGCGTTTAGGTGGTGTGTTACCTTCAGCTTTACTCCTCTTTTCATTTGAAGTAGAAAGTTTGCGCATCCTATATCTTTTTGTGGCAACAGATAGTATTTGTTTTATCGGTGGCTGGCAGGTTAATTTGTATTTGTCCATGTCTTTTTGCTTCAGCAGAAAATGGAGATGAACTGAACAGGAATAAGGTCCTCCCCAGTATTTTTTTTAATCTACAGTCAGAATAAAGCTCTCCATGAATACCCTTCTTAGCTATTTTCTTTGAAGTCCAGGAGAGAGGGCCAAGTTCATCAGCAAAGATGTTGAGTCCTGGCCCATGTCATACCATCTTCCCTTTCTCCTTTCTTCTTTATTCTTTCTCCTGCCTTCTCTTTTCACTTTCTTTGAAAAAAATTACAGTGGAAAACTAGAGAAAATAATTGGAAATACAACAATCTAATGTATCATTTAGATGTGTTTTGGATAAGGGAATTCAGTCAGTGCAGAATAGCATCATTGGATGCTCCACAAATGCTCTGGGGAGCCATGTAACCTTCCTTCGGCTCAGCTTCCTCATGTGGAAAACTCAGACAGTTGGGCTGGAGGAATTTTAATGCCCAAATCCTATTGTTGAACAATTGGGCTCTTAAACAAAGTTTAAATCTTTTTTTTCTTTCTCCAAATTAAAATGATTTGTAAGGAAGTTGACAAGCTTGGAAACACATGGCAAGCATTGTAATCAATTGTATAAGAAGGGAACCCTGAAGTGTAAGGGGTTATAGTGATAGCTTACATATATATGTGTACACTTTAAATCAATGTTTATACATACTTCATAGATTATATAAAGGGTGTGTATGTATATCTTTATGATAATATATACATTTATTTATTAAAATAAAGAATGAAACAAGAAAGCAGACACTAGGGATTTTTAGGGAAACAGACATGAGCCTCCTGTTCTCTTGGAAGCAGAAGGGTGTGTCTATAGTCTGCATTTCTGTTTTCACAACACTCACACTAGAATGGTGGCGATGGATCAAGAGACCCACTCTGGCAGAGGGATGGCACACAGGTTTGCTTTACCTGGCTGGTGGTGGCTGTCTTCTCTGTGAGGAAGGACCCTAAAGTTGAAGTCTCAGTGCGAAAGGGGCGCATGATCAGCCAATTACGTCTACGTGGGATTTGGATGGAGAGGGGTGGCATCTGTGCCAGGAATGTGCCATTCAGTGGGAAAGCAATTTCAAAAGGAAATCAGATACATCTACAGAAGTAACCCAAGGTGTTCCCGGATGTGGAGGAATCTGGGAACTTGAGAGGCAAACTCCTGGGGGGAATTTGAACCATGTTGCCCTTAAGTGAGTTTAGGAAAAAATGGAAAATGATAGGGTAAAGAAGTGTCAAAGTAGATGAATAGTGACTCTGGAAATATAATTAATTTTCAAAGATAACTACTTGAAGCAGATTTCAAGAAATATGGCAATTCTTTCAGAAATGGCTTCATTTTAAAAAAAGCAATTATACAATATTCTTAACATGTCTTTTTAAAACCCATGGATGCACATTACTTCCTCCCCCATGTTTTATTGTCCTTAATAATCATCAAAAGATCAGGCCTTTCTGTGGTTGTACATGATTATCAAAGAGATAGTCATAGAAAGAAAAACTATAATCTCTCAAGGGTTAAAAAGACCTACTAATGTTAGTTCTTAAGTGGTAATTTTATTAAATAGTGATAATAGAGAGAGAGGAGATGTACAAGGCTGCTGAATAGAAGAGGGCCCATGGATTCTATTTATTTTGTGTTTATACATTTGTCCTCTTTCATGGCGCCTCATTGCAATGTGTTATCTGGGAGGATTACTAATATGACAACACTCTTGATTTATAGAAACCCAAATAGGTTAAACAGTTTGATTCATTTCAATTGGATTAAAAAAACTCTTGTTGAATCTGAATTCTTGCTTTGCAATGAACACAAACTCACACTCATTATTACTTATGGTGCTTTTCTTTATGGATGAAGTGCTTCACAGCCAAGTAGCGGTAGTCACCAGCTGATGACCATAAGGAAAGGCAAACACTGTCAGTAGAATAACATCCTCAGCCAAGTGTTTATGTTGGATACATATACAATATATAACTGTTCTTAACTAATGATACAAAGTCGGCCTCCCCGAGTTTCTCCTTTTGTATTATTTCTTGCCACCCATGTGTTGAGTGAGATTTTCTCAGGCCCTAAGCCCCACCCTGGTTCTGCTTCTTTGCAAGCCGGATTTATTCTTGCCAGCTTCCAAGTGAATACCATACATCAAATAACTGTGTGTTAGTTATAAATACAGTTGTGGTGACATAACTGTTAATGCAGTTTCCAGAGGTGGTTAATTTATATACAGAAGGTATCTTAAACAATGAAATCATCTGGATAATTTGGTATTTTTCAAAGTTGTTCTTTGTAATCTTCCGTTTATATTTCCTTTCTACATCTGTTGGTTCATTATATTCTCAATGAAATTTGCCCATCGCCCCCTCCCACCAACTATGGGCAGAGAAAACATATAAATGTTTCTACTTGTAACTTTATTTTCTTTGTTTTCCATGCTCCAACTTTCCTTGTTTTAAATTTTCTCAAACCTACAATCTGGAATTTTCTCTTCAGGTGGCTGAAATAATGTTTTACTGGCCTTCTTCTGACCATATATTTCCTTGATATATTCAGCACCAAACTGAAAGATCTGGAAAACTGCTGGGTTGGGGAGTGAGGCACTGGTCCACTAGGAGTGAGTGGCGTCAGCTAGATCAGACAGATGCTGGTGCATCTTATATCATGGCTCTGGGGGCAGAAAGAGGCTACAGGAAAGAGTCAGTACTGAGATCACAAGCTGCTAAGCAACACAGGCAGGTAATGCAACTTTATTTTATTTTTTAATGTTTTTAAACTGATTTTTAGAAAAAGAGGAAGGGAGGAGAGAGAGAGAGAGAGAGAGAGAGAGAGAGAGAGAGAGAGAGAGAGAGGGAAAGAGAGAGAGAGAGAGAGAGAGAGAAATGTTGATGAGAGAGAAACATCACATCACTTGACTGTCTCCTGCACATCCCCTACTGGGGATTAAGCCCTCAACCCAGGCATATGCCCTGACCGGGAATTTAATCAGTGACCTCTTGGTACATAAGATGATGCCCAACCAACTGAGCCACACTGGCCAGGCTACATTAGCTTTTAAAAGGCCACAGCCAGGCATGAGCAATATTTGCAGGAACAAGTTGGCCACTATCTAAATCAGCAATTTTAAACTTTTGTCATCTCATGGCACACATAAATTAATTACTAAAATTCTGCAGCACACCAAAAAATGTAATTTTTGCCGATCTGACAGAAGTTACAGGTATAATTTTGATTCATTCTCACTGGACGGCTATTGTTATGTTGGCTATTGTCATTTTTTTATTTGACAATCTAAGGGAAAAGAGTTCAGTGCCCCTGACTAAATAGCTGCATATTGCATATTTTAAGAATTCTTTAAAGAAAAAAAAAAAAGAATTCTTGTGGTTTGGAAACAGACAATAGGGTGGTGAAGGTCTGGGAGTGGTGGAGGGCTATAAGGGGTCAATTGGGGGGAAATGGAGATATAGGTAATACTTTAAACAATAAAGATTTAAAAATATTCTTGGCACACCAGCGGAACATCACTGGCCTAAATCAGTATGACACCATCAGCAAGATCGTCCCTATTCATGACCAAAGTATCAAGCCCTCTGATAGAGGTGCCTACTTTTCTAAACCTCAAGTGCTATCTTCTATCAGTTAAAGGTTTGAGATCGGTACTATTATTATTCCCACTTATAGATGGGAAGCTTGAGGCATAGGGAGGTTGTCCAGTGTCACACATACATGGTTGTGCCAAGATTTAAACCCACATCCTCTGGGTGCAGAATCTGAACTCTTCTTACATCGTTATCCCTCTTTCCTTCTCAGACCTCACTGGTTTGTTTGCTATTCTTTTCTCTTGGTCCTGGGTCTCTTTAGTTCCTAGTCAGATAGCCCTTGTCTCGACACCCGGAGCTCTGAGTGAGCCAGTCTCCCTCTTTTCCTCAGCTCACTTAACCCCAGCCCTGGTGAGAGCCCCAGGCCCCGTGCTTTCCTGGCAGGAGAATAAAGACAGCTGGCAGTGAGAAAAGTCTGTGAAGGAGAATATGAGCACAGTCGTGGTTATGGCTTTGCTGCCTGAGAACTCCCTCTGTCAGGGAGCTGCACTGGCTTCCCACACTTGCTCCATGGACAGATGTTTTCAATTATTATCACTGACAAGCCTCCAGGCCAGGTTCCTTTCTGATTGGCTGTTACTGAATTCAGAGGGGAATAAAGGAAACTGAGGCTAGGACACAAAACACCTCAGTCATCACTTTAATCATGTTTCTCCAAAGCAACTGGTTGAGTTGGACAATTCACTCAGAATTGGAATCCTTTTGTAAACACAGACTCAATTTCCTTTTAAACCTTTCTTTCATTCTGGTTTCAATTTTTCTGCCCATAGTTCTCGTGACATTATAAGAGAGTGAGACATTTGTCATTTCTTTACCAATTCTTTCCTTTTGTTGTTCTTCCAGGGGTTTCAGGTACATGCCAGAATATAGTGGGAGTTGTGAGTAAGTGAAATCGGACTTGATATTACTAGACTTAGCATTGCATGGTCACCTGCAAAAATGACCTAGGTCTGATCTAAACGCACCTATATCATCCAATGTTTCCATAGCAACCGAAGTGATATCTCACCCTCAGTCAGAAGCCATTTCTCATGTAAGTTTTGTACCAACCGCAGTACTTGCTGGAAGCCATTTGACACATCCCTCTTGCATTCCTAGGATTGCTCTGTACCTTTCCAGCTAATAATTGTATTAGCCACAGTGACCCTGATTTCCTTCCCTTCCCATCTCTGGTGAGTCCTAAGGCGATCCAATAACCAACTGATCCCAAGGACAACCTGAGGGAAGCCTTGCCATGGGGACAATAGAGAAGAGCATGAGCACGACTCTCACAGCAAGCCTGACAACCCTCTGCTCTAACGCACCCACTTCGATGGCATCCATTATACTAAGTACCTCTGAGCCTCTAACCTCTCATTCTTTAGTCCTCCCTTCCTGTTTCTATAAATTAAAAGGAAAATTAGACTGTCAGGTGGATGAAAGCTTTCTAAATTCATATTATTTCCTAGTCTTCCTGTCATTTATCTGGTTAGGAAAAAAGTGTACTCAAGATACTCCAGTGTTTTTGCATATTATCCTATTGTCCTTTGATGTCCTGAAATTGGGCTTGTGTGTGGTCCATCTTGCTCCAGTCTCCAAACTGTCCTGTCACTGCTGTCATCTTATAAACAATAGCTGCCGATGTGCAAATCAGCAAATGCCTTTGGTCACACAGACACAATCCATAGACTTCCTCCCGAAAGCCAGAGTCTCTATTGTAATTTCTGAAAATGTCTCCTTGACTTTTAAACCCAACTCTTTATTTTAAGCCCAAAGGTAAAATATTATAGGATGTTAATTCATCCTTTTCAAAAAAGGCACATGAGCGTTTAAAACATATGCTTCCTTCTTCACTCAGAAGAAAATGCATTCCAACCTTTTGGGGGGATCACATATAGCTCTAAAACAGCTGAAGCTAAAAACATCAAAGTTGGCATGAATTCAGTTATCACTGAATCGGGAAGAACAAGCCAAGTTTTTGAAAAAAATGGTTGAGCATTTTAAAAATAAAAGAAGTTATCTCTGAGCATGCTCAGTGGGAGATTTTTAAAATATTTTCTCTAGGTTGGCTCTAATTTTCTCATCACTTTGGAAACATTTCAACAAGAGCTATCTAATTAGCCTTTATTAATATTATTCACCAAGTCCCTAGCCAAGGGCCAAGTGTGTGACACCTGCCAAGGTGATGTGTCTTCCATGTTTGCCAATGTTGGTGAGTTGCCTTGGTCTCTTACATTTCAGTTGGTGTTTGGTTCGGTGATTTTGGTGTGGGACAAATATGGGGTTAGGAAGGGGGAGTGACAGAGTGTTGAAGTAGTTTAACAAAAATGCAGTACGTTGAGTATAGCTGCTAGATCCTGACTTTTATTTTCTCTCTCTCAATTTTCCACAACATCAATATTTTTTAAAAAAAGGAAGAATGGTTCTGGTATTTGAAAAACAAGAGGCAGTTTAAATAAAATCCCAAGCACATAAATAGGGTCCTCAAACTAAAAACGAAACAGACCCTATGCTCATCATTCCCGAGAGGATTTCATTCTCTTTTAGACACTAAATAGCTCACGCTGTGCTCCTGACAGTTTGAGGCCCACATTTATTTTGCAATAAGACAGTAAACTGCCCTGCTTTACCTGGAGTGAGATCAGTTGACAGACCTGGAAGATTGCTGACACCGGGCTTGTTATCACCACCATCAGACACTGTCTCAAGATGTAAATTTCTCAGATGATATCAACAGCCTGGTGAGAATATTGCTTCTCACAGCAGAGCCCTTTTACTAGTTTCACCACTGCAATTTCAGGAATTTCTTTACAGGAGTTCTCAGTGAAACCCTCTCATACCATTTTCCGATTGAAGGACTATCTTGCATGGAAATGGCCCAAGGGAATTGTCTCGCTGGTGAGATTACCTCTCTACCTGTCTAAATAGCATTGACTCTATAAATTGTCAAGAGGAAAGTCACGAACAAGGTAGTTTCTGACATGTCTGTTGTTCCTAATATATATCAGACAGTGGGATCCAGAAGGGTCAGCACTATTCAGGAGTAGCCCAGCAGAATATCTGCAGATCAGTTTAGATACAGTAATCCATACCTAAATTACAAGACGATAGAATTTTACTCAATTTATAGATTCAAGTAAACTATAGAGAAAAAATTATTTTGATACCTGGTAGTAGAATTCTTAAGGGAGAAAAATGAGCTTCTTTTTCCTTCTTAGTGAAACATTTTTTGGGCCATTCTAATTGTGAAAAGATAATCTTTAGAAAAATGATAATCAAATTCTCTGTACAAAACATGGAATAAAAAGAAAGAATATGAAAGGACAATGTTGGGGCAGAATGACATGGTCGGAAGTTAGAGGCTAAATGGAAATGAAAACCCATAAAAATTCCTTAGGGGAGGCAGAATAACCAAGGTACATTTCAGTAATAGGGATGCTTGTTGTAAGTTTAAAATTTACATTATCTGCTAAGCTGGGCGATCCTTCAGACCACCTCTACCAAGTGCTATGTGCTGGAGTGAGTTTCTGGAAAGCAAGGCAAAGACATTGTCAAGGTAAGGGAACACTGGCACGTGGTAAGGCATGTGTGAGTTGCGGGTTCAGCCAAAGCAGAAAATCAGGCCAGAAACAACTAGGTGAAGCATAAATCCTTTCTGATAACCCGGAGGTAGTGGGTTTCTAATTTTATAAGGACTGAGAGTTTGAACACATTTTACTTTATTTTTAATAGGAATGATGATGCAAACTAACAAAGGATATTTCCTGGTGCCAATTCTTGCCTGACTCAGTTGCACCCAAGTTTCCTCTAAAACAAGCATGTCAAACTCAAAGGCTAACACCAGGCCAAATAAATGAGGCATGTGGCCTGTGGGCCATGAGTTTGATATGCTTTCTCTAAAGAGCCTGTGGACTCTGACAACTCATTGATTCCAGCATACTGCAGGACTAAGCTGTATGTGCCCAGTTTTCCTGGATGAACCTTCTGCTTGTGGTTTTGATTCTTGGTTCTGCCTTGCATTTCCCCTTGAGGACCGAAACCCAGCTCTGAACCGGAGATGGATTGCTAGGTAGCCTGGCTTTCTCTCTTGTTTTTGCCAGCTCCTTGTGAGAGGTCTGTTGTCTTTTCCTGTTCTCTCAAATCTACTTGGACTGCTCTCATTGCCTGTCTCCAAGCACAGGCCAGAGAGCCTAGCAAGATAATCCACATGCGGCTAGGCTCCTTCGACTTGTTATATAGGTTAATCTTCTTGACTCGAAAACCATCAGTTGTCCTTGAAGTAAAGTCCCAGCTCCTCACTAGTACATGCTGGTCCTTTCATAATCTGTCCGGCCTCTCTTTTCAGTGTCCCTCATCCAGTGTTCTCTATGGGTACTCCCCAGAATATTCCATTTTCTCCCAATGAGCACACCTGGCCATATGGTGTTATGGTTGTTGGACCATGAATAAAGTTTTGAACCAAGGAATGGGGCCAACCAATGTGCATTTCTTGGCACTTAAGTTTGTGTTAAGGACGCTCCAGTCTGTGCAATGGCTGTTGATGTAAGTTCTTTGTATAGCAAGAACATGCAATTTGGAAGGTGTAACTATTTCACCTCATGGATTAAGAAAAACAAACTAGAAAGAATGCATAGGTTCATAAATCTTTGTCTGACTAATAGTAATCATTAAACTTGAAGTTTGAAATTATAATGACTACAAAAGACACATTTCAAATCAGTCAATCTCTATGATGTTCAAATAGAGACTTAGATGTTGTACAAATCAAAGGAATTGATCTGGTTTGAGTCTTGTTTACCCAGTGAGCTGTTACATATTTCTATAGAATATTAGTGTCTGCTGGGTGGCTAGTGATTACTTGAGAAAAATTCAGATATTCTTAATACACTTGAAGACTGGAGTGTGCCTTTATTGTTTAGATCTTTTTAAATTATTTCACAAATCATCAGTGAAAGGCATGTGTCTCTGGGATTTAACTAATTCTACATGATAGTTCATTTGCTACTCTGACCACAAAATTTTAATTTTCTAAGGCACAGATTGAACTACTTCTAATATTCTCAGCAGAAGTACCTGATTACAAATAGAACTTCATTAGATTGCAGCCTTTAAGGACTATTACCTAAAACTTAACACAAAGTCATTAACCTCCCCAAGCCCCAATTTTGAAATGTATATGTTGCCATTGCTTCCTATTTTTGTGGCACTATGATTTGGGGGTTTGCAAGATAGTAAAAAATAGGATTCAAAAAACTTCATGAGATCAACATGAAGAATGATCCTTTAATTTTATGCATTTGGACAGGTGCATGTGGAAAGCATTTTCTAACCTTCTTTTAGGTTCTTCTCAATTGACAGTGTCATTTCAATGTATGAGGCAAGTTTCTATATTTTTCTTCCTGTGCCCCTTTTCTCTGAAAGATTCAGAGCCAAGATCCTTGAGGGGGGGAATGTTGTAGGCAGTTAGACAGACATGAGCAGAGCAAGGAAAATGGGCCAGCTCCAGATAAGCAACAAAACCTGCCACAGTTGACCTCAGGACCAGCTATATTGAATAATGACCCCCTTCCCTGGCAATGACCAACCAATCAGGGGAGACCACAAATCTGAAAGGGCACACCTGGAAAGCTGCTGAACATTCTGTTGAGATCTTCTGGGACTTCCTCTAAAATCTCAACCCTTAAAACCCTTAGGAGCAAGGACCCAGTGCTCTCTCCCTCCTGGGAAACTCCCCTCCCCTGTGTCTTTCCCTACATTCCCTTCCCTGCCCCAGGCACATTACCAGTAGCTTCCTCACTCCCAAAGGCCCTTCCTTTGTTTTCTAAGCCCATTTCTTCTAGGAATTATTTCTTCTAACTCTGTGATTTACTGAATAAGTGTTCTTTTACAAATACAAATAAAAATAAAAATGAATATACAACCTATTAAGACTAGAGCTAGACATAGATTTAGGGCAGCATTAAGTATTCATCCTTCATGTACTTTCATTTTTTCTATTCACATTGCTTTTTTTTTTTTTTTTTACCCAATACATAGTTGTCACTATAGAACAACAAAACTGATTTCAGAAGGCATGTTTAAAATTCTTGTTATAAAACTTTGAGCATATCAGCTAAAGAAGGATGCTCTAAAAATACAATAAAGATGACAAAGATTCAAAAACTAGGCATCATTCAAGAAGATGAAGAGAATGGAGAAACTGCTGTAATATGGTAGAAGCCCTCTTGGCTGACTTCTGCTAAACCAGCTATTTCCTCTGTGAAATATACTGACCAGTGCCCACAACATACTGAATGTTCTCGGCTAGTTAATGACTCTCAACTGTGCACATCTGTTCCCACTAGAGGGAAGTCCCCGGAGAGAGTCTCAAACAAGTTTATGCCAGTTGTACGTATTATTGTAATTATGTAATTCAATTAAATATTATGTAAACTGATGAAATATGAGAGCAAAAAGGAAGAGAGTTTCTTTGGGGAACACTTTCTTTGAAGAGAAGCTAAATTCTACTATATCTGAAATTACTAAAGGATTTTCTCCAAGATGGGGATAGGTCTGGGTGAACTTTAGAGGCCTTTTTCAAATCTATCATAATAGATATGTCTTGGATTTTTAAAGTTTATGTTCCTTTATATTTAGTCCATCATTCTATTTCATATGACAATAGCTGCTAGCTATTATTTCTTGAGCACTTACTATGTGCAAGGCACTGTGTAAAGTGATTTATTTGTATTATCTCATCTGATATACACAGTAGTAACTACTAATTATTGACCAATTATCTTACGTGCTTGCCTTTATGCTTTATCAATTTAGTTCTTACAACACACCTATTTTTAGATATGGAAACTAAAGCACAGAAAGAATGAGAACTCTGTCTACACTCACACTACTAATAAGTAAAAGAGCTGGGATTGGAACACAGCTTTAACTCCAAAGCTGTATCTCATTACTACCCATGCTACTTCTATATATAGGCTTTTAAAAGAGCTGCCTTGCCCCCGTGCCTAGTTCAGTGCCTATCTCATTAGTGTTACATAGATGAACGAGTACATGCATGGATGGATGTTACCTTAATTTTGCTTAATAGGCCTTGATGTCCTTTTCCAGAAAATGAGAGTGGGAGATAGGCAAGCTTTCCTATTTATAGACACCAGTGCTCCTATTGATTGAAATATTACCATCAGAAATAAGATAGTTATGTTGGGGACATAAGAGATTGTAGTTAAAATTTGCTGTCGTGAATTTTTGCCTTCTACTAATCATTTATTCTTCTTTTTAGTAAGACCATCTTTGAAGAAACCACCTCGCCCACACTCCCAGTCTCTGAGGTGTGAGTGGAGCTGACCCATCCCTGATTCCAGGGGTGGGCTTGTGTCCCAAGTCCAACTAATGAGAGCCATGAATTCCTCTGCCTCAGTGAATGGATCAGAAACAAACATGAAATAAACAAGGGATCCAATCCAGGCCAAAGAGAATAATTCCTGAGAATTTTCTATTCCCACAGCAAAAGAGAGGTTACTGGCCCCTGAGGACTCTAAACTGTTGTGATATGATCCTGCTGCTGCCATTTTGCTGCCAGGAGGAAAGATTTTAAGTGAAAATGAAGCTAATCCAGAGACAAGCAGAGTTTAGAGATGGAAAGAGTCAAATTCCTGGCAATATTCTTTGGCACATAGATTTGGTCATGCCCAAAGTCATATCTAATTATGGGTCTTTCAGTTAAGTAATCCAATGAAATCTCC
This sequence comes from Corynorhinus townsendii, assembly GCA_026230045.1. Classification (NCBI taxonomy): domain Eukaryota; kingdom Metazoa; phylum Chordata; class Mammalia; order Chiroptera; family Vespertilionidae; genus Corynorhinus; species Corynorhinus townsendii. The sequence goes on from JAPDVU010000005.1 coordinate 70,702,307, forward strand.
TTTTTTGTCTAAACACTTTGAGTTGGACTTTTGTCACTTGTACCAAACTTAGCATTTCTTAAGTACCTATAAAAGTTCAAGAAATATTTTCATAGAGGCATAATTGGGATCAAATTGGTTGATCTGGAAACCATGACTAGTAAATACTTAAGAGAGAAGAAGAAATTATATCTAAAACAAGGCAAAGGAAAACAAAATTATATTGCATGAAGCTGAAACTAATATTTGACTCCAGTATCTTAGTTAGCCCTAGCTGGTGTTTTAACTTTGGTGCTTCGTGGTTATTTTTTCCCCCCTTTGATTTAAAGGACCATTAATCTGCTATGTAAAATGGCTTGATTAAGAGAGAGGATACATAACATTTCAGGATAAAGTCAGAAGTCTTCAGATAAAGTCAGAATAGTCAGAAGGAATACCCCCCACCATTTTTTAAAGTGAATTCTTTAATCCAAGACTTCTTCAAGCAGCATTTTCTTCCAACGCCCTTGCAAAACACACACTCCTGTATAAATATCCATGCAGAAACAGAAATCCATTCAGGTACCATCTAACTTGCAATCTAGAACTGCTAAAATAGGACCTTTATCAGCAGCACAGCACATCCCAAAATGTCTTTGTAAAATGAATCAAATTATAGGAGTTAATTAATTCCAGGCAACATCAGCAAGTGCAGGTGGAGACTGAATAACAGGATGTTTATTAATGAAGTACTATTAATCAAAATTGACAATACCAATTCCTGTTGTATTTGAAAGCTACCTGCAGTGGTTATAGATAAATTCGTTGCATTTTAAAACACAGTTTTGAAACGGACAAAAAAAGAATATAGGAACACATGGAATTTTTAGCTGTGGATTTTGGACTACTGATATTTAAACACTGAAAAGATACTCCTAAATGCAATTTGACAAGCAATGCCAAAGATGCCAGTGGTAATTAATTAGCACTTAATTGAGATCACAGAACAACAGGACATAGGAATTGGTACTCAGTGCCATTTCCCCCTTAGGCTCCCTCTCATGAGGTCAGGAGTGTGGCTGCATACTGCCGGTCAGTAAGTGAATTGGAGAACACATTGACATGGGACATTTCCTGATGGATCCCCTTCACCCCTGGCTGCCGCTCCCGGCTATCTCTGAGAAAAGGACTGTGATTGTTTCAGGGGGAAGTTAATGTCCATGCACATCTAAAGCAAAGGAAACACTGCCCTCACATCCAAGACTTGTGAGGCAGACACTTCACAAAAAGATAAAACGCATGAATTAAATGTTAACATGAATGAGGGTAGGCCAGTTTAAAAGCAAATTAAATTTAGAATGAAGGTTTATTTGAATTTGCTTGTTTTTTTAGGTTATATTAAGTTTATTTTGTAAAAATAAATTTAGACCAGGGAATACTTTCTTTTCTTTTCTTCTTTTTGGACCAGGGAATATTTTAAAGAAAATTATCTCATATTATAATTATGTTATAATTATAGTTTGGACTTCATGATGTCTGTTAGAGACTTTAAAGACTTCTGGAAATTTAATCTTAGAAATCCTACACACTCCCCCAAATGCTTCTCAAGACATGGACCCTTTTTCTTTTACTAGATAAAAGTCAACACTTTAACACAGAGGGAAGAAAAGTTTTGCTTCATAATTGCACAGACTGAGCAAATGAAAAAAATATCAGTAGAAGTGGATTAGCCTAACCTCTGAATAAATCTACAGTTTCTCACTGAAAATGTATGGTAGCTTGTCTTATAACACATGAGTTGGGGAATAGGTGTGTTAAATTTGCCACAATATTTTCTGAAAAATGCAGTAGGAGCTGTTTTTAGTTTTTTATCTTAGAGTTGAAATCAATAACTGAAGGTATAGTTAGTTCATTGATGTAACTGGGAATTAAAATTTGGGTTCTCGAGTGTCAAATCCTCAATCCACACAGATTACTTTGCTTTTGAAGGGACATCACTCCCCAAAATGGGTGTGGATAAAATACAAATGTCATATATACATCAGTAAAAAGACTCTTCGGGGATCTGCTTTATTTGGTCACACACATGCCTGCAGTTAAAACAAATTAGAAACCCATCCTTTCAACACTCCTCTAAAAGGGCTTGCCTCTGAGTCTTCAGAGGGCTTTGAGACATTGTTGTAGACAATGATGCCCACTGATGGAGCAGAGGGCAATGACAATTTGGTAAGAAATACTTGCCTGCCTTTTCCTGACTTCCTTTTCATGTTTCATTCATTGAACTAAGTTGGTTCCCATGAACTAAGAGTCGCCTCAACATCACTGCTCTTTACCACAACTAAAAATCTGGACAAGGGCTTTCTTTCTTACAATGGAGAGATATCCGTGTGATATGCCTGGAGAATATCAGTAGTTCTCAGGCTCCGTATCATTAGGATACACAGCTGAGGGCTGGTGATGGCAATAGAGAGAAATGCCATCTGGTGGCCTCCAAATCTGCAATAAAATGAGCTTCTTTTTTTTTTGTCTTGATATTAATTTACCAAGAAAATTCAACAACGCTGTATCTTTCAGTCTTAGGCATGCCTCACCTCTGTGTTTTAGAATGTTGGTTTGTAAATTGTATGGTATTTGAAGACAAAAATTACTTTCGAACTCAGAGTTATCTGCAGTGTTCAGTGGAAAAACTTTTTTTTTTTCATTCTATGAAAATCCCGCTTCTCTTCCGTTGGCCTTTCAACTCTGATTTTAATACTGACAAGCTGTATCTTTACATATCTCCTGGAACTCACACATCAGATCTTCCCTAAAACACAACTTCATAATTAGAGTCCTATGCTTTGCTGAAATGATATGTGAGGCCACGAGCCATCTATTTCTATCCTTTCCATACACATTTTTGAATTTCTTCTGTACATTTGAGCACCAATTTTATTTCATTGATTAATATTATTCTGTATTAAACTGGTTTCCACTTCTATCTTATTAAATAAAAACATTTATTCTGTATAAAATGCATCCACTATAGAAAGGTTAAACTATTTTGAAGCGAGTAAGAAAATACGGGCAAAGGGAAAGTAAGGGATAAGGTTAGTAGAATATTCAAGCGGCATGCTCTCAAGTCCCCAGTGCTTGCCAAGGTCGACTGGAGGCTTGCTTCATTCCCTGTGAGTCATATCACTTCCAGGTAGGCTGCCAGTGATCGACTTTACTGTTAACTTCTGAGAATCTTTTTGCTTTCCTTGTGTTCTCTATGTGATCACATCTGTTCAGAGGCACCAAGATTCAGAATGTCTTATAATTTCCCCTTTTGCAAGTCAGACTGGTACAAGGAACAGGTTTCATACTGGCTTATTCATTCTTCATCAAATTCACAAATATTTAGTGGCTTTTATGTGCAGGTTACTCTGAGAAGGAAAGCAGTTTTGCACAAAAGTTAGGTGTAAAGCCTTTGAATTCAGACAGACCTTTATTCAAACACTGGCCACATCACTTTTTAGTTGGGTGAGCTAAGAAAATAATGTGGTCTTTCTAGATCCTAGATTTTGGCTACCTAAATGGAGGATAATGCTTACTTTACCTGGTTGCTGAATTGAAATCACATATTTTAAATATTCGCAACGTATAGGGCACATGATTAGTGCTCAATAAACTATATCTATTCATGGTAGGTGTTATGCAAGAATAATAATTAAAAAAAAGAATAAGAACAACCTCTGCCCTACATTCACTATGCTGTCAAGTTAACCTATAAGGCTATTCAAAAGAAGGGCTCTGAGTTGAGAGTAAGGAAAGATCTCTCTTCAGATAGGGCCAGATCTCTGGTCAAACATGTCTTAAAGGAGCTGGACATTGAGCAGGATTCTCTGAAGGAATGGTATAACCTGGGGTGAGCAGGAAGCATAGAGAGGGCCTTGGGTAGGAGCAGAAGGGTATGGACCAAGCCTTCCAGATAGAGATGCAGGAGGCATGAGTGGCATGGATGAGAAAATTCATTCATCTGGTGGACTGACACATGTGCAGAAGGAATGGTTAGAGTACCTGGTAGTGCTAAGACAGTGAGGAAGTACTGACAATCTATATATATAAAAGGCTAATATGCAAAGTGTCCCCTTGGGAGTTTGATCACTTGCTATGATGTGTGCTGACCACCAGGGGGCAGCATGGAATGAAGGAAGGCCCCGATTGGCCCTGATGGCCTGCCAGGCCTAGGGACCCTACCCATGCACGAATTTTGTACACCAGGCTTCTGGTTTTATAGAAAAGAGACCTTTATGATGAAATCACCTCCACTGGGAACTGAACATCTAAGAACCCTGAGTGCATTTAACCACCTAGCATAATTACTAAGTTGGAGTGCAAGTGCCTTCAAGGTAGCTTATTTCCATTCTCTTTCCACCCCTAAAGTAAGCCTAGGTGATTGGACCTACAAACTCGCTAGATGACCTGGGAAAGTCCCAGGTTGGCTCAACTTTGAAATGAGAGGATTGAACAACTTCCCTTCTGATGCCGAGCCCTCAAAAACCAATACACAATTTCCGTCTTCAAAATGAGAATGAAGATCAGATGCGCACTATTGCTTCTGTACCTCCACTTGCCTTTTGAATGTCTCTGGTTAAACTCCCAGATGTCTGCACACTGAATCATTAAAAAGAAAAGAAAAAAGTCTTTTTTTTTTTCTAAAAAGGAGTGGCCTAGGTGTTGATTGGACTGAAATTCCACAGAACTAAAAACAAAACTGACTCTTTCCCGCCCCCAAAACAAAAACCTTCCATATGTGTCTCTCTGGGCAGCCACTTTACTACTTCCTGATTTTAAATCCAACAGTTACATTTTTAAAGAGACATCTTACTTTGGAATATAAATGTGTGAAATCTAAATACAAAATATAACAAAGCAGCTTGAGCCAAGCCATGCAATTTTAATTTTTCTGTAGTTGTTTTAATTTAGGGTAGGCGGGTACCTTTGACTTTTGAACTCTGGTTCTAGCTGTGCTGCTGTTGTTTGGTGGGTTTTGAGATGAGGCCAGCATCTTCTCAGTGGCTTAGTTCACTCATTTTTGGAAGATGCCCCATATTCTCAGGATATTGAAACCTCAAAATAGCTCAATGCAGAAGGGCATAGCCTTTCTGCATTACCAATTTGAGGTGGTAAAAGACAAAGACATGTTGCCTACTTTTCTCTAAGCACAGGACATGTCCTTTTGTGATTCACTGTCTATGCAGGCTAAGAAAAATATATGATTATAGTGTGTGTCTAGGCCCCCTATAAGTGCTCAGTTCTGGGGATAATGCACAATGGCCAAGATGGTGGCTGGCACTAAGCACAGGGGACCAAAGAAACATCCTTATCATTTTGGCTGCATTGTGGCAGCTCTGATTCTCAGAATTCATAATTTAGAATATTCAAAATAAAGTTACTAATGATGTTCCTATGTTACTAACAATATCTTTAAAATAGCTCTCCATACCTGGTCATCTTTATTATCTTTGAAAGCCTTTCATTAGAACATTCCAAGTAATCTTCTACCTCCCTGACTCCCTTGCCTGCTCTGATCTTTTAAGTCCAATGATTGACTTCTCTTTCTACCCTCATTTCTCCTCTATGGTCCCACCCCATGTTCCAGAATATGCCCCATTTGTGATTTCTCCCTCCCATCCTAACAAAAATCCCCGAGCTCGTATTCCTTTTGGAAAACCTCCCCTGCCTAAATTCAAGACTAGTCAAGATATCTTTCAACATATACTTTCTACAAATGCTTTTGGTCACCTCAATTTGAAGCAATCTAAGTTATTATTTCATTAGATTTTTAATGTGTGTCTGGATTATCTCTGCTCTGGGTCTTAGTTTACAATGTTGTTGAGGTAACATGATGTGTCAAATGTGCTTTTAGATTGCCTTGAACAGTACTGTGAACATGTGTTTAGTCATCTCACACACATTTATTGAGCAACTACTATCCTACTATGTGTCAGGCACCGACTGGATCAGGAGGTTCTGGCCTTACAGGAATAGATAACACATATTCACTACCTTGGGAGTCCTGTAAAGCCATAGAGTTGTTTTTTACTTTTCAGTAGAAGAAACGCAGAATATGTCATGGTGATAAAAAGTTAGAAAACAAAGTGAGGTGGACTAGGCAACGGCCATGTCAGAAAATGTGGGTGGCCAGTGAAAGTTTCTCCAGGGCCTTTCAACTTGATGAAAGGCTGTATTAAATTGAATGTCAAGACGATTTGACCCAGGAAATAATGGCCATTGAACAATATGCACAGCATGATTGATTTGTACTTCCTGCATTGCTTAATAACCCTTTTAAAAGTGTTATTGTAGTTGCCCTTGATTAGGGCAATTCATTTCCATTTTCTAAATTTTACATCCCAAACTATGTATTGGCTTTCCTGCTTTTTTCTTGGTTTGGTTCTAAGTTTGTCAGAACAACACTACCCAATGGCTCTTTTCCAAATTCCTTCAGCTATATAAGTAGCAGGGTAATTCAGATAAGTTTCTCCCTCACCCCCATCCCGCCCCTTTTTTCCTACATATGCAAGCACATACAAACAGCCACCTTCAGGTTTTTTACTGGTCCATCAAGAGGGAAACTTGAGAATTGGTTTAAGTTTGCGAAACTGAGACCATAGCTTTGTGGCTTTGACTGCACTTCCCAGTGCTTAGTAGACTGCTGGGATTCCACAAATAAATAATAAAAATAATAATGATTTTTAAAGCATTTGGAAATGCTGAGTTGAAAGGTGTGGTGTGAGTGCAGTGTTTGACTGTGAAAGTGATATCTCTCGCATTATCTGTTCCTAATGGAGGGCAGCAGTAATGGAGAGGGAGGCACTTAGGCCTGTAGCTCAGGGGTCCCTGAAGGCAGGGTGGGGCTCAGGCAGGCACTGCGGTAACACTTACTGTACCAGGCAACTACTTCCTTCCATTCTAGCAAGAAGGTATGAGAGGAGGCACGTTGCTGCTGTTCCCTTAAACCTTGGGGAGTCATCGTTGTTTCTTACTGATGGAGAAAGTGACTGAACATCGTACTGGAAAATTACTACAGATTTTAGTTTTCGTTTTGATCTTAGATAAATATACATTTGGGATGGGGCATGTCAGCAGCATGGGCATGGCCATGGCAGTGGGCTGTGCTATGGGGCTGAATGATGTCCTCCCTTACCAGTTCCTATGTTGATGCCATAACCCCCAGTGCCTCAGAATGTGACTTTATATGGAGATAAGGCCTTTGGTGATGAAGTTAAAATAAGATCATTAGGATGAACCCTATCCCAATATGAATAATATCTTTATAAGAAGGAGAAATTGGGACAGAGGACACCAGGGATGCTTGTGTTCAGAGGAAAGGCCATGGGAGGACCCGGTGAGAAGGTGGCCCTCTGTAAGCCAAGGAGAGAGGCCACAGAAGCCAAATTTGCTGGCACCTTGATCTGGGACTTCTAGCCTCCAGAAGTGTGAAAAATAAATTTCTGTGGTATATTGATATGGCAGCCCTAGCAAGTCAATATAATCTGTAATGATCAGATTTAGGATCCCACACTGAACCATACAGTACAATATAGAAAAAATTTTTTTCATGTGGTATAGTCTGAGGGCTTTTCCAACTAAGGCCATAACTTTAATTACAAAATGAACATAACCTGTATTAAATTATGAATATGTTAACTTATTGAATGAGGACAAGAAAAATAAGCACCAGATTTAGACTACATAGACTCGCTCTTGAAGGTAGAGTAAAAAAATCTGGTTTCCTTGACCACATTGTCATAACATGCATATATAACCGTTATTGAATCCAGGCTGTATAGACAACCAGAAGAACTCTGGCTCCACACTGTCAGAATGCACGCCCACAACAAAGACTCGGGGAGAACAGCCCTTTCATTCGATCTCTCTGAGCATTACCAACATGAGAGCCGAAAAGCCTACCTCTGTCTGAAGTCTATCTGCTAGTATGTATCCATGCATAAGATATTAACCGGGCTCCCTGGGCTCCGCTGCTGAAAATATTAACATATTCAAATCTCATTCTAGCTACTGCAAAGAACAGTACATCAGATCGATGCATTAATATCTTTCTTGGACAAAAGCATCTGGAATTCTTATGTAAAGTTTCTTCCTGGTTCCTTAGACTCCCACAGAAACATAGGTGATATATGGCCTAATAAGGTAAAATGGCCATCAGGTGCCAAAGTGTGGGGTTAACTGTGTCTATAAAACACTGTTTATTGTACTTGAAATACAACACTTTCATGAGAATTATGTGCTTAGCATCCAATGGCAGAAATGTTTTTTGTTTTTTTTTAAATTTTACTTTATTAGACATTTTACCTGAAGGGAATGAGATGGACCGCATCTGAATGCCCTCCAAAGGCAGGTAGTGAGACCTTTAATCATTCCATAGCCTCCCCTGTACAAGCTGTATCTTCCAGACACAAATACAGGCTCGGTGCAGTTGGGAGGCAAAGCTTTGCTGAGAACCAGTAAGTGAAATGAAAAACTGGAGATGTTCAGGCAGTGATGAGAAGGAGACATCCCTTCAGGTTGCTGCTCTGCATTTCTGGGTCCTGAGTAAAGATTATATATATATAGTAGAGGCCATATATATATATATATATATATATATATATATATATATATATATATAATATAACCAGTCTCTACACTAGCCAGCTTTGCCTTTTTACTATTGGCTGCACCTAAGGGCTTTTATCAATGACAGCAAACAAAGTAGGTGGTCTCCTACCTCTTTCTAAATGTAGAAAAAAAAAGTGACATAATTTTTCACAGCCTGAAATAATTGGGGAAGTACAGATACTGGTTAGGATCACTATGAATTATTAGTGGAAAAGTGGGTCTCAGAAGTACGTTACATGTGAAATATTTTTCGTCACTTGAACATGTGCCGTCCAGAGCTGGCCCTGTTCTAGCCGTCAGAGGGAACAAACATTTCACATTCACAGATGCTCCCAATTTGGTGCGGTTTGGAGTGCAATTTAGATCAAACGTCTCCATGTAAATGAGTCAGGGTTTCTTAATTAGGTGCCTCTAAAGCAAAACCTTGGACCACATCAGTAGGTGTGGGTGTGGTGCCCACAATACTGGAATCTTTCCTATAGACCAAGCTCTTAGCATCATTTAAATAGAGCTTTTCTTTTCTTTCTTTCTTTTTTTTTTTTTTGGTTGTTTTTTTTCAGGCAGTAATAAATCTGCAGATGGCATAGACAGAAAGACGCTACTTCAGAAGAGCTGTCTAAAAACACTGCCTCTTTGGCAAATGCCTTAAAGTAGGTCATTCTGCTGTGATTTAGCTTTTTCTTTAGATTTGATTGCCAGCTTTTTGTTCCCATTGCAAGTAGGGTGCATTCCAGTCCACAGACTTGTTCTTAATTTTTCCAACTGGTATTTGTTTACCAGGATTTGCAGATCTTCATACGAAAATGGCCAATATACTGTCACAGAGCTAATCATGCCCTTGACCACAGAGAGAAATGGATCCCAGTGCTAATCTGGTGATGCTGAAATATTAAATGCCCTAAACACCAAGTCTCCCCACAGCAAAGCTGCGTTGATTTATATGGGTAGGTTTGTTGAAATAATTGTCCCATCTTTTATACATGTGAAGAGAAGAGGTGACAGGATGGAAATGGAAAACTTTTACAAGCCAAATAGCCGTTTGTATAGATATTCAGGTTATCTGCTTTTATACTTGTCATTGTTTGTGTTTTTTATAGGGGAAAAAATCACCAGGTCCCATTTTCCTATCCAGGCTTTGGGATTTACATGCAGAACCCCCTGCAGCATTAATGAGTCACCTGCATAAATCCCCTGGCAATCAATGGGCACATAGACCTTGTTTTGTTATATTAATTATTCCTCACAGAACCTTGACACTGACATTAAATGAGGCCTTAAAAATCTTGATGAAGGTCTTAAGGTATCCTTTACTGTTCAAATATTAGCATTGCAAAAACTATGTCTAAGGCATTATTCATTTTGTGGTACCACAGGGAAGAAGGGATTGAAATAAGGGCACAGGAGTACACTTACTGGTCTTAACACTTTATTGCCCAGAGACCAGCTTTCCCAGGACTGAGTTATAATCCTCAAATTGTGATATGATTAAAATAAATGTTAAAATCAGAATGAATAAAAGAACTGAGTACATTGTTTTCTCCAGATTGGAGTTGAATATGGTGTCTTCCCCACAGGCCAAGTTTTGTCTTGGCAAATTATTGGTGTTTTCAGGTGAATTCCAAAATGTCAGTTAAAAAGACACAAAAAACTGGGCTCTGGAAAGGAAATGGAGTTTATTGGCTAGGTGTGTTGCAAGATGGCCTGGTGCATGAACACTTAAGAAACAGACTGGGAAAATCGTTTTCTGAGCAGTTCTCCTTCATTCCTAGTAAACTTGTACTCAGAAGGCCTGGGGAATATAATGTTTTGATTAAGTAAATGCTCTGGTGAAAAACACTTAAACATTACATTATCATATGTGGATTAGCAGCAATCAAAGAACACAATTAGTATTAAAATTACAATGGACATGGCATTATCATCCTTTGATAATTCACAAGGAACTTTGGAATCTTGAAGCTCTCATTAGTAACTTGAGCCTGGTTATTAGATAAAATGGGTGGTTATTAGAGATTTCTGACTGGTGAAATGACAGCTGATTGAAATCTATTTGGATCTCTTTGGAGTGGGAGTTATTTATTGAGTTATAGTATTTGATGATACTCTCCAGGTTTTTCAATGCTGATGATGCTGAATTATCCATTGACTTTCTGCTTTTCTTCCCTTTGCTGGTTAATGAGTCTCACTGTGCTTGCCCCAAAGGGGTGTTTAACCCCATCCTCTCTCTTTAGGCTCTGAACAATCTTGTTGAATGCATTCTCTTTCATGATTTGAAATATTTCCTCTAAAAGCCTGGTTCTCAAATCTACATTTCCTCCTTTAATATCATACTTTCACTTGCTAAAATAATTTGTTGAATACCTCCCATTGCACTAGCTTTTGCTGGCTACATGGGGCACTACAGAGCCCAGGAAGGAATGAGTCCTGCCTCTGAGGAATTACAGTTAACCTAGGCTGAGTAAAGGATTAATTACAGCTTCACAGCAGGCTGAGTAGAACTGTCTATGGCTGCACTAGGAACTTGGGGGAGGGGTTTTCATCTCTTTGGTACTTTACAGCTTATGGTGGATTTTTATTTACTCGCATCCTTTGGGATATAGGTATTGCAATCTCCTTTAACCCGGAAGGGGAAACTGATGCTCTGAGAAGCTGTGTTATCCAAGGCGACACAATTAAGGAGTCATAAACTCTGGACACAAATAAGTTTTCTGGTTCTGAATCCAATGCATTCTTCACTTTCTCTCTTGGATTCAGTAAAAGATTAAGTGTCTGGACTGGACTCTCTGCTTGAGTTTCCAACTGTGTCAAATTCTAATAACTATATATTCTTGCCTTTCACTCTCTTTATCTCATTAGATTTCACACACACTCACACACACACTCACACACACACTCACACACACTCACATACACACACCACAAGGTGGGTAAAGCTAAGCATTATTCCCATGCTAAAGATGATAAAGCCATGGCTGGGACATGAAGCGACAGGCCTATGGTCAATGGGGAAGTTTATACCCCAGCTGGAGCTGAAATCCAGTTCTTTAAATTCTCTCAACCTACCGGAGCCAAATGTGTGAGACACTTTGCATCCACAAATTACTCTTTCTGATTAGATTGATGGGATGATCTAAATCATTCGCCAGTTGGTTTTCCTATTCTCCTAGAATGTACTCTTAACATAGTGATTTTTTAAAAACTGGAGTCAGTTCATGTTATTCCTGCTCCAAACCCTACAACTGGTTCCCTTTTTCTTTTAATTCAGAGCAAGAGGCTAATTCCTCACAAGAACCCTTAAAGCCCCATGGGACGTGGCCTTGTCAACATGTGTGTCCCTCCCTCCCTCCCTCCTTTCCTTCCTTCCTTCCTTCCTTCCTTCCTTCCTTCCTTCCTTCCTTCCTTCCTTCCTTCCTTCCTCCCTTCCTTCCGTGGGACTCTCTTTTCTCCCCCCCCTTCCTTGGCTGCAGGGACACTAGCTTCCTCGCTTTGCTATAGAGCCAAGACCCCAAGACTGGATATGTCCTCTCTGCCTGGTGCTTTGACTCCAAGTGACCACTTCACAGACTCCCTGCCTCCCTCAACCCTTGTCAAATGTCACCTGCTTCCCCCCCGAAAGACCTGCTTTATTACTGCAAACCATCCCACAGCACTCTTGATCCCTTTAGTGACCCTTACTTTTATTGGTTCCTTAGCAGCCATCACCTTCTATTATGCTGTAGCATTTCCTTATTTACTATGTTCATTAAATGTATTTGTTTATAGTATATGTACTAGTATTATGTTTATTATGCAAACTCCATGAAAGCAAAGGTGATTTCTGTTCAATTTACTGATGTATTGCAAGTTCCTAGAATAGTGCCTGCCACAAAGTTGGTGCTCAAAGTCCACAGATGATCCAGTTTCCATTAGTGAAAACTCCACTCTCTTTAGTCCACAAATTGAACACCTTGTCCTTGTCTTGATCTATTTTTAGTTAGTTATGTGCTCATCATATCAAACCTACCTATCCGCAAGTTCTCTTGACTTTCTTTAAGGTCCTTCTAGGCATTCCCCTCTTCCCCCTGAGCTCCACAGCCAACACTCTCTAGCCATGCCCAGATAGCCGCTCAGTTTCCAGCTTGGCTCCAGCCTCCTTCTTTGGGCCTTGCATCCCCAAATCCAGTTTACATATGATCTTTCCATAAGTTGAGAAACTCAAATGGAAACAAAAGCAAAATTTACATTCTTCAACTACTCACTAACCTGCCTTGGATCCCGATGGTCTGAGACCTGGACTCCTGCTTTTCTCCAGGCCCCACCCATAGCCTGGCTCCTCCCTGTACTTGGATTTCTCCTTCTCCTTTTCTCCGGTCACAGGGTCACAGATAGCACAGGCTGCTCAAGGCCACATCTGGGCATCCCTTCACTTTTTTCAGGTAGATGCATAGTCATCTCTGCGCTTCCCAAATCCCACCCATGTTTGAAAACCTAACTTCAGCTCTACATTTAGTTGGAGACTTCTCAACTTGTTAGTCTGTTTCTCCTTGCAGATACTGTTTAACAGTTAATTATTCTCTACTCTTTTTATTTTCTTAAGTGTTTTGTCCCCTGGTAGATTAGTAGCTCTGCAAAGGCAGACCTTTTGCTTTTTAAAAATCTTCCTAACTCTCACTAGTGTAGTATGAGGCACATCTAGGCACTCCTTAGATAGATATTGTTGACTCATTGATTAATGGCTGTATTCTTCTCCTTCTTGTATATGTACTTCACCATGCTAGCTGTAGATAGCTGAACATTTCAAATGATATATTTTGAATGATATCCTAAATTTATATATCTTTGGCAAGTAAAAGCATTTTTGAAGCTATACTGTTGAGCTATATATTAGGATAAATGTATATTTAAACTCCAGCCTTATCTAGTTTATAGCATGTCTGAATGTAGCAACTGATACTGCTTTCATCAGGGATTAACTGACTCATACTTATTAAGCACGTGTGTGTGTGTGTGTGTGTGTGTGTGTGTGTGCATGCTTCCTTCCATACATCTAAAGTGAATCCTATCATTAAGAAGTCACAAAATATGCAGATATGAGTATAAAAAGCACTTAGGAAATAACTAGATAAAGAATATAATCATTAATCCAACCAATAATTAAGTCTTTGATGGCACATGCAGGCTTTAGCGGGAAAGCCTCCATAGCACACAACAATAAACTAACTTTGCATAATATAAGCTGCAAAATGGCCCATTATTTGATGTCTTTCAGCACCTCTGATTCTATTTTACAAAGCTGGAAGGAAGATTATCGCTCCCTTACTGTTCATTGGTCAAACCTTAAAGGTCTGCCTTCTGCCATCTTGTCTTCTACGGACTCATCTTGAGAACAGAAAGTTTGGTTCCTGATGGTGTGTCTTTCTGCAGCACTAACCAAGGAGTGAGAAATACAACCACTGTTGAGAGCAGGCATCTCATTCATGAAACATGTTCAGGGACCAAGTTCTGTGCCTCCCTTCCACAGAAAAAGCCATTATAAGAGTGGTGTGTATTATTTATTATTTTGGACTCTCCATGCTTCTGCTTCCTTTTATTCCTAGGACAAATGAAAGCAAACCTAATTATTCTGGGTCTTGAATCTCATTTTAAAGCCATCTTTCTGTTTGCCCAGCCTCTGCTCTCTCGGTTCACAGAAAACTTCTCCCCTCTTCCTTGTAAAAACTGCCTTCCGGAAATGTGGTTCCCTGACACAGCACCAGGAAGCTTGTTCTCTGGGCAGAATCTTAGGCCTCATCCTAGACCTCCTGAATCAGAATCTACATTAAAAATGTTTTTTATTGAGTCCTAGCTGGTTTGGATCAGTGGATAGCGTGTCAGCCTGTGGACTGAATGAAGGGTTCTGGGTTTAATTCCTGTCAAGGCACATGCCTAGGTTGCAAGCTTGATCCCCAGTAGGAGAATGGGTAGGAGGCAGCCAATCAGTTATTCTGTCTCATCATTGATGTTTCTCTCTCTCCCTCTCCTTTCCTTTCTGAAATCAATAAAAATATCTTAAAATTGTTTTTTATTGATTTTAGAAAGAGAAGAAGGAAGAGGGAGAGAAACATCACTGAGAGAGAAACATTATCGGCTGCCTCCTGGACACCCCCTACTGGGGATCGAGCCTGCAACCTAGGCATGTGCCCTGATTGGGAATCGAACCTGCCGCCTCTTAGTGCCTGGGAGGATGCCCAACCAATTGAGCCACACCAGCTTGGCATAACTGACTTTTTTTTAACAAGACCCCTAGCCATTTGATTTGTAAGCACATTGAAGTTTGGGAAAACCTGAGGTGGAACTTTCTGAAATGCTTGGGTGGCAGGAATGCTAACACAGGACCAGCAGGTGGAAGACCCCTACAGTGCCTGCTGTCCAGCACTTGAATCCCTGGATGTCCTCCATCATATGAGTTCCTTCTTCTCGGGTGCTTCAAAGCCCATTTCCTGAGAATTCTGAATCGGTCACACGACATGGATAGAGGGCACTCTTTTTTTCCAGCCTATTAGTTGCCACCGTTAATCTCTTCTGCCAGAACCCGGCTTGTGTGAGGTAGGGCCTTTTGGATGAGCTGCAGAATGATGGCCCTGACCTCTTGCGGTCCTCGAAGTTCCCCTGGTGCTTTTTGTGAGAGAAGGGGTTGGTAACCTCAGTGTCCTGGCTGACTTCCAATCTGTGTAATTGCACGCAGTCTGCAGAAGCCTGCTCTGTAGTTTCAAATAGGTACATACGGTATTACTCACTTCTTGTACCACACTGATGTGCTGTGTGGCTACAGGCTCCTAATCAGCTGGTTTTTTCAGGTGGCTACATTCAAGATGAGGAAAACATCTCTCTAGCCAACTCCCTTCCACCCCCACTCTCTCCAGTTCCCTCCACCCCATATGCAACTGCCTAGCTCTTTTCTTCTATGTTATATTCTGTGACAAAAAAGTGTTTTGAGCTCTAACCAGTTTGGCTCAGTGGCTAGAGCGTCAGCCTGCAGGCTGAAGGGTCCCAGGTTCGATTCTGGTCAAGGGCATGTACCTTGGTTGTGGGCACATCCCCAGTGGGGAGTGTGCAGGAGACAGCTGAATCTATGTTTCTCTCTCATCGATGTTTCTAACTCTCTCTCCCTCTCCCTTCCTCTCTGTAAAAAAATCAATATATATAAAGTGTTTTGGGATCTGAAATTCGTAGAGTGGGACAATGACATTTTCTTAGCTCCCTTATGTAACACCTGCTCCTAGGCCCCCCTAGCCCTATCATAGGGCATTGCAGGGACGCTGGTGGAGAAAATAGCAGGAGTATGGTGAAATAGGCCTTCCTCTGCCAAGACGCAGGTTCAGTTCCTGGGACTGTCAGAGAAGCACAAATTACATGAAGAGTTTAGCAGTCTAGGAATTGGTCTTTTTCGGTGTGATGTGAATGGAGAGTGAAGTCAGAGACAACAGGGCAGACTAGTTAGAAAAATACAACAGGGCATGAAACACCCATAAAAGGCCTCGCTATTGCTGTGGGCCCCAGAGTCTGGGGGATGCCTGGTCCTAAATAGAAATTTGGCACCAGGAGAGTGAGTGGAATCCCTCTATGATGACGCAGAGGTCAGCCCCAGGAAGCATGTGCTGTCTAGAACAGCAGAAGGAGATGAAAGAATGATGGGAAAAGATGGGTGAGCTGGGAGCCAAGAGGGCGGGCCTGTGATCCAATCAGAGAAGATGTAGGTTTGAGAGCAGGATCTTTCTGGGATATTAAATGGTTGCTAAAAAAGTGTTCGAAGGGGGGAAAAATGGGATTTAATCACTTAGCGTGAGTAAATGTATTCTTTTTTATGTACAAGCACAGAGACACAAAATAATTAGATGAAAATTCCTTTAGAGCAGGGGAATTTCTTTTATCTTTTCATATCCCAAACACTAGGGAAGATAAATGAATTAGCTAGTAAATAAGATGAATGAATGAATAAAAAAACCAAAATTAATAATGGGAAGGATATTATTAAGAGGTGTATGTTGACTTTTAGTTTATGGAAAGCAGGAAAAAAAACATGTTTTTAGTGCCCCAGGGCCAGCACCTATGTCTTGCCTACGCCTGCCCCAGAGTGCTTTCCTTGTCCCCTCTAAAATGGGAAAGAAAAGAAGAGCAAGGGGTTACTCCACCAGGTGGACAGACTAACCGAATGCCCAGAACAGAGAGCCCGTTTGCCAATCCCCGGGAGAAGAAGGGCCAGAGGCAGAAAGTTGGGAAGCAAGAGCAAGATGAGGAAAGTGAACATTCCCAGAGAGAGCAGGGAGGTAGATAACATAGTTGAATGAGGTCCCCAGATCCCAGGGGTTGAGTGTTATCCTGATAAAACCCTCTTGATTTCCAGCTGAGTGTCTGTCATGATGGTACTCAATAGGTGTTTGCATCGTGACTAAATGGGCAATAGATGATGTAGGCAAGAATGCTTCGAAGGTAAAGAGAGCTCTCAGAGTGAGGCATGGGTGGAAGAATTTGAGGATGGTGGTGATACTGGGAGGAATGGAAAAAAAGGGGGGTGGTGGAGTACAACGTAAGAGAAAATAGCCTGGTTAAAAAGAATGTGTAACACTGAAGAGAAGAAATGACCAGGAGTGAGAGTCATCTCTATACAAAAGAGTCATCTCTATACAAAAGGCAATATTTAGTATACAGATTCTGCATGTATTTTTAACTTCCTTTGTACATAGCAATAAATTAACCTGAGGAAAATTACAGACCAAAAACATCTCACTGAGAGAGATAAAATACTTCAATATTCTAATCTTAAATTTGAGCTCTATTGTTGTGTAGATAGTTTCAAGGGACAGTTCCCAATGTCCTGATCAAACATCCCCTAACCTCATCTCCTGGTCCCCAGAGGCTCTCATTCCGAAGCCCATGGTTTTAGTTTTGTTCGTCTTCAAAGTCAAGTGTGGGCTGACTCTGCCAGGGGCCCAGACCAGTGATTACTTATGGCTGGGATTCCCTCAGTCCACTGCTAAGGCCCAGTCTTTTCTCAGCCCAGACAAGCCCATCCTGAGATCTGAAATCTTGTGTATAATCTACACTTTCTCTTGCATGAGGGAAAAAAAAAAAAACAGCAACCCTCCAACATGGCAGTGTGCAGCCACCCCGTGCTAACTATTTCTGGATGTCACCCCGCAGCTCTCATTTCTGCCTCCCCCTCTGCATCCCGGGAATGGCTGCCGGACTTGTCAGCACCTTGTCACGGCTCCCTGGTGCGTGGGCTACCGTCGGACTCTGTGTTCTTCACAATTATCCAGAAAAAACTCCTCAGAATCCTTCACAAGCAAAAATATATATATACTAACAGGTAAAAAAAAAAAAAAAAAAACCCACCACAAAGCGACTTTCAAAAACGTAGTCCCCTGAAGTGGGCGCTCCTTGCAAAGCTGCTGTGTCGCCTCCTTGTCGGTCCTGTAACACTCCTTTGTTCGAGGTGTGACAGGGATGCGGGAGCCAGTGTGATGTCACGAAATAATACACACATGTCAGGAGTGCTTTCATGTCTTGGGTACAGACCAGAATAAATTACTCCCGTGGAATGTTTTGTTTTTCTTTGCAGGGAATGGCCCCGCAGTTTACAAGGGGCTACGCTGACAAGAAGTGGCGGAGAACTATTATTAAAAAGAAGCTCCTTTAAGGGAGGACTGAGTGGCCCAGGGGTTCACTGGGGTTCAGGAGACGGAGGCCTGGGGGGAAGTCGCCAGGAGGGAAGCAGCAAGACATGCGTCTTGTCCTGGAATTCTCACAGGCGGTGGGAGAAAAATGAGTCCAGCATGTCATGAGCACGGGGAAGTGGTTCTCAGAACTGAAGGTGAACAGAGAGGAATTGGCAGCTGCCTGGACGTGCCAGCCAGGGAGGCCAGGGTATCGGAGACACGTGACAGAACCGAGCGAGACAACTGCAAAGCTCCCCAAGCAGCTCACCCGAAGGGCTTGCCAGAAGGCCAGATGCTGCTCCTGGAAGAGTGTTTTCCCTGGTTGGGCATCTGGGTTCAGCGCTTTCCATTTAAAGAGGAGAGGAAAGGAGAGGTGGTAAAGGCAGAGCTGTCCCTGCCTTTTAATAAAATGTAAGCCTTAGAAGTGTACATATATGCTCATGCACATGCACATACAGCATTAATGCATGTGGATATGGAACATGTTTTAAAAAGAACTAAAAATAAAACTTTCCCTGGTACTTTTTAGGTGGAAAGCAAAGTGTTAGGGGGAAGGAGGAAGGTAGGGAGGGAGAGTTGGAGAGAGAGAGAAAGAACACAGGCACCAAGAAAAACCCTTATATCAGTATGTCAGCTTCCTAATTAGTGAGGTAATTTTACTTAAAGAGCTGGGATTATAGCCTGTGTTCAATTAAAAAAGGAAAGGGAATTCGAGTGATGGGCTTGTGCGTCTATCACCGTTGGCTGGTCTTTCTCACTCGCTGTCTCATCATTCCTTCTTCCCTGGAAACACATTCGGGTATTGGTGTTGGCAGGAAAGCAGAGTGTGGTCTAGTGGACTGGAAATCAGGTGACTTGAGGTCTGGTTGATTCCCCGCCTCCCCCTCCCCGCTTTTCACTTTGAAGTTTCTCTGTGTCTCTGCTTCACAAAACAAGAACTGGATTTCTCGTACACTTAAGGGTGGAGGGCCAGCGTTTGTAATCAAGGTAATTTTTTTTTTTTTTTTGCTTCAACTACTGCTAACTAATTCAAGGTAGTCCTACGAGGTCAATATTGGACTTAGAAAAAATGATGGACAGGAAGGTTGCTTGATATAATAGGAGATAGAAGCAATAGTCTTTAATTTAGTAGTGGGAGTAATGCCAGAAAATATAAAACTAAGTTTTTATATTCTGAGATCCGTTACAAGTCTCAGATAATCAAGAAATCAGGAGAACTGGTACCTCTCTCCTTACCCCCCTGGACAACAGCGACAGGTCTAACAGGCTCCAGCACTGATGGGTGGTCACAGACCCCTGACCAAGGCTTCCTCAGTAGGAGAGCCTCTTAGCACTCCTTCATTGTGCTAGGGGCCTCTGGACAGGCCATCTTCTTAATATTAACACATATTACTTCTTTTACAATCTGGGCTTCTCTTCTCTTCATCATGATGATAAACATCAGGTGAAGAGAGAAAGTTGAGAGGAACAGCTTACTAACCAATACCCTCAAAATGTAATGTTCCCTAGTCTTAGTCTGAAATATATCAAGTTTTCAAGTTTCCAGTTGATCTTAAGTGGAACCATCACTAGCTATTAGATGATCATCTTCTTACTCGATGAAGTCATGTGATTCAATGTGTTCCACAGAAATTGCTGACTATCTGTAATGTGTGGGGCTCTGTACTAGGCTCCGGGGTGTAGCAAGAGTCAACATGATGCACATTCCTGCCTTCCTAGAGCCTGTGCTCTAATGACAAAGGGACCAGGTCAGTTTCTTGTAATTCTCACTTCACCAATATTTTAAGGACTGAACTCTATCAGTAACATTTTTTCTTCCAGCTTGTAATATTTATTCCTGTGATTTTTTCAAGAGCCGAAAGCTGAAGGCTCAAACAATATCTAGTCATCACTAGAGATTCTGCCCAATGTCCTGTTATCATGAGAATTTTCAAGGCCTCCTTTAGGAAGTAATAGTTTTAACCACAAAAAAATAATAGCTCTGCTCTTGCCAAGTTTTCTTTCTGTCACCATGCATGCCATTCTCAGACTCCTTTCTCAGGCTCTTCCTCTGAAGACCCCCCAGTGTTAGACATCCCCAGGGATCTGTCCTCAACCCTCTTCTCTCTTCACACCCTTCCTTGAGGTTATTAATGACCTTACCCCATTGCCATCTTTAAACCCATGATTCCTAAATTCAGACCTAGACCCCAATTACCTTTCCTGAATTCCCAACATATATTTCTTATCTTCTAATAGACATCATGAATGGAATATAAACAATGACCAAATCACATAGTGTCCCCAAAATTTCAACTTCTTTCATGCTTCCAATTTTATCCTTTTCCTCTATGTAAGTTCAGGATATCATCACTCATCTAGTTCAAAACCTGGATGCCATCTGAAATCTCCCTTATTTCTAACCTCTTGCATGCACTTGTTGAGCATGTCCTAATGAATCAACTCCCCCTATCCTTCCATGCTTCTTGTATCCATCCCTTGTCCCATCCCCTCCATTCCCATGTCCCTTAGTTTGGGATCTCTAGCTTGGACTATCATACAGTCCTCTTAACAAGTTTCACTACCTCTAGTGTTGACCTCCTAGAGGCTATTCTTCACTGAGAAAGATTGTGATCTTTAGAGATACAAATTGCACTACCTTGTCTCTGCTTCAGAACCTTCAGTGATTTACTATCTACAGAATGAATTTCAAATTCTTTAGCAAAGCGTATAATGTCCTTCACAATTTAGCTTTAGTTTACTGCATTCTCGGCTTAAGTTCTATCACGTCTAGGATTCACCATGTCTGTACTACACTATAGTTCTTCTCGGTGCCTCTGGTACAGAATATTCTTCCTGCTTACAGTTGGCCTGTTGTCTGCCACACTGCCATCCCTAGAGATAGTGTCTGGCATTTGGGAGGCACTCTTTGGTTTCTCAAGGCTAAATTTCAGCACCTGCTTGGTGTTCTCATAGAGTCTTGTGATTCAGCACCATATCTATATACATAAAAGCCTAATATGCAAATTGTCCCCACAGGAGTTTGAACAGGAGACCGGTTGCTCCCTATGATGTGTGCTGACTACCAGGGGGTGGCAAGGAAGGCTCTGGTTAGCAGCTGGAAGGCCCTGATCGGCCCTGATTGCTGGCCAGGTCTAGGGACCCTACCTGTGCACAAATTTTGTGCACCAGGCCTCTAGTTTATTATAATAATTTGTTAATTTACTCCAGGAAACTATAGGACACATGAGGGTAGGAGCCCCTTTTCTGCCTCTAGTATCAAGTTGTGGGGTCAGCAACTTTTTTCTGTAAAGGGTCAGAGAGTAAATATTTTTGGCCTTGTGCAACTGGTTACAATTATATAACTCTCAGCATTGCAGCGTGAAAGTAGCCATTGGTAGTACATAAATATATGAGTGTGCGAGTGTGTGTGTGTGTATGTGTGTTCCAGCAAAACTTTAACAAAAGCAGGTAGCAGGCTGGATGTATTCCATGGGCCACAGTTCCCAACTTCTGATGTAATTCAGTGCCTGGAGTACAGTAGCCACTCATTAAGACTTCCTGCAGGATTGAGTAGATGAGCTATTCCAGTTAACATTTTCACAAATGCAAATTTATTTGACCTATTGCACACATGAGCAAAAGGGAGGGCTAGAGACATTAAAAGGTTTTCTTAATGTTGTACAGTTTCTGAGGGCTGAGGTTGGGATGTGGGCTTATGTCTTCTGATTCCAAATCCTTGGTTCTTTCCATTAGGTAAAAGGGCAAGATTCATGGTGGAGAAGGGTGCGGCAACTTAAAAAAAACTTGACTCTTAGGAGAGAAATACCCTCGGCGGGGTGGGCCACCACTAATAGGGAAGACAGTGATAGATGGGCAGTAGCCATTTTAAGTTTTGTGTTTTTTTTCCCTCCCTATTATCCAGTGGTTAATTTTCCCATTCAGATATTAAATCAAAAGATCAAAAGTAATAATTTCACTCCGGTTTTAAAAAACCTTATCTCCCAAAGCCTTCCTGCAGAACAAGGGTCCACCATTGGAAGGATCACTGAACCCTAGTCCCCAGCTCACAAACCTTATAAATCCTGTGCCAAGATGTCTCCTAAGTAGATGACATTTTAATGATTACTACAGGGAGTTGGGAACTATTGCTTCATCCTCACGATCAGAGTAATTAATTTTCTTAACTACCAGGCCAAATTCTGCCACGGGAGTCCAGTTGAGAAATTTCAGACCCATAGGAAGTACATTAGCTCTTCAAAGTGATTAGGGTGCCATTTCAAATACACAAGCAAAGGAGCTATTAGGCTTCTGGCTTATTTCAAACAACTTGCAGCCCCTGTCCCTCAGGGAGAAAAAAAAGAAAAAAGAGGAAAAGAAGAGAGAGAGAGAGAGAGAGAATAACAATTTGCACAGGTTCCTCATTTTCCAGTAAAAATACCCAGGGCTTGCAAGTCGTGGGATATCAGGTATTGTGGTTGGGTGATAGACCAAAGTGTACAGAGAAAGGGCGGAGTGCCAGAAGTCAGCACAGAAAAACACAGCCTGCTCCACAGCACACCGGGCTGAGCTTCCAGAGGCCCGCCGGCAGGCAGACAGCTTCACCAGGCATGGCTCGGTGATCAGAGAGAAGGGCAAGGCTTATGGACTTTCCAGCCCATTCTTTAATCCTGTCTCATTTCCCCCCAAAATATCAGAAATGCATACTGTGTGTGCCGCTTTAAAGACAGGGTGGATGGATTCTTTCCTCACCATTGTTTCTTCACACAACCCTTATATTTCTAGATCATCATCGTTTGAGTTGCCTTTGACATGCTTTTGTAGAGTATTTTATTTAACATCCGTGAAGACCACAGAGAAGCTTTAAATATCAGTTTACTCTCACAAAATAGCCACAGCTCACCAGTTTCGCCTTTCACGGAGGCATTCGACTGGCACCCTTCCATGAGATCTGTCTATTGAGCCATATCAGTTTTTCACCTTGGAATTCTATGAACAGCTGGGAGTTTTTTTTAGAGTCAATACAAAAGGGAAGATTTTTAGCTCCCCTTTCAAACTATTTTATAAAGTGCAAGTCTCCTATAAGACATTTATTTGCATCCAAAATCTGTAGCTCGTGTATTCTTCCAAGGCTGTTTTTGAAAGTCAACAAATGACTATTGCATGTCATCTCTACAAGCCACCCACTTCTAAGGCATGCTGATGTTCTGTGAACAATGCATATCTATTTGGGAACTGAATTTGAGATTGTTTTGTCTTCCAAAATGCATGCCACAAAGTAAATTTGGCTAACAAGTTTGGGTTAGCAGTGCATTTTTGTATTTGTTTTCTAAATTTTCTGTAATTATGTTATTTTTATCCTGGAAATAAGAATGTGGGAAAGACTTCAGCAGTGGCTAAAAAGCATTAATGATGGTAATGACAACACACATCTCAGGACTGCAAAAGGTCAGCATCTGGCGGATGTGGAGCTGATAGAATTCGAGGAGGGTTTCCAAGCAGGGTTGAGGCACAGGAGAAGGCTCTATCGGCTTCAAAACATCTCCCTTCCCAGCCTCCACAAGGCCAGCGTGCTGTTCTGCCTGGCAGGAAGCATTCCCTGTGAGATGCATTCTGATGAGTTGGACAACGAGCAAGAGAAACTTCCCTCCAAACTGCTGTAAGGGGAACCTCTGCCCCCGAAGCTCAGGGAGGCCTGGGCCCGCCTCCACCCTCCTCAGCCTCTGAAAGGTAAGGAGGCCAGATTCTCTCTCAGCAAGCTCCCACTTCAAAGGTGAAGATAGTCAGGTCTGAGAACTGGGACAAGATGTGGATCAGGTGGATGTAGTCGGACACAGACTAGAGTTAGGCTCAAGAGTACATGTGGGGGTTGGGCACAGCATGGGGGTGTCACGTGGTTTGTCAAACATGTGAAAACAGCCTCACTGGGACTGGGGAAACTGGCTGAGTAGGGCCAGCATAGAAACTATGGTTTTGGAAAACGATTCTGTGGTGAGACAAAGAATTTTCTGGAAGCCAGGAAATTTGGCAACCCAGCCTTTGCAATTCTTCCTGTATTTATTTCATTGAAAGTTATTTTATATTTTTCTCACTATAAAAATAGTACATGTCAACATATAATGTTTATCTAGACCCTAACATGGGCTATTAAAAAGGTTATTCATTGACTCCTCATCACACAAATAGGATCAATTGCAATCTCTACTTTGTAGATGAGAAGGCAAAAGCTCAGAGTACAGGGGCTTATTCAAGGTGCGTCTCCAGTGAGGGGCAGAGCCTTGACTCACACTCAGGTCTCCTACCTGCAACGCCTGTTCTCTTTACCTGTCCTCCCCAGCTCAGTGTCTCCTTCTACACCGTTGGTAGAAGTGAAAAAGAAACAATGCGAGAAATAAACTTCTCATAATTCAGCAACTCTAAGAAAGAAATAGTAACATCTCAGCAAATACCTTTACAGTCTTTTCCAGGTGCATGATTTTTCCACATATTTATAGTTCTACTCTCTCTGAGTATATAAAATATTATACCCCTGCCTTTAACTTAACACAAGCATTTCCCTGAATTAAAAAAAAAAGAAACCTCAGTTAACTATGAACCACATTTCCTTAAAATAGTATGAACTGATACCATGTACCATGTTCTGTCCCCCTTCACTGAACGCTTCACCGGCCATCTCCAGGTGTCCACCAGGGCAAATGTTCTGTTGTAAACAATTTAGCTGCAGAACCAGCCTGCTGTTACTTAGGATAGGGTCCCAGCAGTTAAGATGACCACGCAAAACGTATAAAGATTTGAAAAAGTTTTCATTCTTGAGATATATTACATGTTTGCCTTTTCCAACATGCAGAGAGATACATCCCACTGAGCAGCGTGTAGAGGGCTTGACTCAATACACACCTGACAAACTGGGATTTATCTTATTTTACT
Source organism: Corynorhinus townsendii (assembly GCA_026230045.1). NCBI lineage: Eukaryota > Metazoa > Chordata > Mammalia > Chiroptera > Vespertilionidae > Corynorhinus > Corynorhinus townsendii. The sequence goes on from JAPDVU010000005.1 coordinate 70,727,497, forward strand.
AGTTTTCTATAACCTCATCTTCTTTCTCCTTTATGCATTTGCAAAATAGAGAAAAGGGTGCACCGTTCTAGCAGTACTTCCTTTTGCTTTTTAAGATTAATGTTGGAGGAACTGTTTTCACAGTTTGAAACCTCAGACTTATCTCCATGGTTGACTAGATATGAGCGATAAAGAAAGGAAAGAAATAAAAAACTGTGTGGCCCTGACCAGCATGCTCAGTGGTTAGAATGTCGACCTGCCGATTGGAGGGTTTGAGTTAGACTCCTGGTCAAGGGCATGTACCTGGGAGGCAACCAATCTATGTGTCTCTCTCACACAATGTTTCTCTCTCTCTCTCTCTCTCCTTTTCTCCTTCCCTCCCTTCTACTCTCTCTAAAAAAATCAATGGAAAAAATATCCTTGAGTGAAGATAAAAACAACAACAACAAAACTGTGTGAAAAATTTTTTAATGAAAAGTCTCAAGACTTGGACCATTTCTTTCCACTTGATGTTCACCCCTCCAATATATCTGTGTGGCCTCCTGGGCTCTTCTCTCATTCTGTCTTGTTCGCCTTGCACGCTGCTGCCAAATGTGTCTTTCATGAATACTAGGCATGTTTTGCAATTGTCTGATAGGTAAGGTTTCAACAGTTCTCTATTTCTTATATACATCCTTTGTCTGGCTTTCAACTTCTCAACCTACACACCAGATATTTTTTTACCAGCAAGTAAACCTTACCTTTCTAGGTCATCCTTCCCATTAACTTCATCTTCGCTTTGCCTCCCTACCTTTCCAAAGAAGCAGGCTAAAGGAAAATGCACTTGACACTTATATTTTATAGAGATAGAACTTCCCATTTATGTCACGGTTCAGAAGGTACCCCAGGACCTTCCAGTGCTTCTCATTGTAATGCCAATTTGTGAAAGCGGCTATAAATAAGGGCTGAGAGTTGATGGCATTTGGAAATGAGAGCTTCTTCTGAATTCCTGATCTCAAGCTATCACAGCAGAAGCATAGGACTTGAACTGGAGTTTGATCAAGAACGAGGACTCTGAGACTATTTAGCCTTTACAGCCATTGTGTAATCTTATGGTTAATATAATCACAACCCTTTAAAGTTCTGGCTTCGTGGCCAGAACTTGCATTCACCTTCTAGTCCAACTGTGCATATCAAGCTTTCTCAGTCGGCACTTCTCTGCTTTCAAGGGAACGTTTAACGCAGACCTCTGCAAGCATGGAGCTCTGTTCTGTCGGCTGTAAAGTACATAGGCCAAGTGGAATTTCTGGCACTTCATTACATTCCCTGACCTTCACTAAACAAACTTCAAAATATATATATATTTGCAACAATTTGGAATAAACACTACACACAAGTGTTGATGGTAGATTTTTCTGAAGAACTACCAAATGCATCAGGACTAAGGAAAACATTCTAATGATTCTTTCAAACATGAAATATTTAAATTCTCGTTAAACAATCTTCTTATTTAGTCTTCTCAGGCTTTGATGTCATGCCACGATTGGCTGTTTATCAAAAACTTAGCAAGAAATACTTAACAAGATAGAATCATGTGCACACACTTGTGCATAATTAAACCCGGTTTACTAGTAAAAATCAGTGCGCAGTGGAATATGGTCACACCACTCAAGAAAAGTGGGGGTGACTGGCAAATGACACTTCTCTATCTATAATGAAAAATCTTATCATGTGAATGCTGTGAAGGTGATATAGTAATCCGTTCTTAAAGTTTAGTTAAAGACATCTATTTCCATCTCTCCGGAGATGAATGAAAGTTCTAGCAAAGTCAGGAAGTTAATTTAGGCATAAAAACACAATCAGGCATTAGTTGTTCACAATGGAATGGTGCGGCATGGAGGTGAAGGATTCTAATCCTTCCAAGGTTTTTAATTGGATGGATTCTCATCTGTGTGTTTTATTCTTTTTTTCAAAGAAGAATTTAGCTGACTCTCATTTTCTTCATTTTATAGCCATTCTTTCAGTTGGAATGAAAGAGGATTGAGACTGAGTAATTGATATTTCTCAAGATCTACAAGACTAGGTATTGCATTGCACTAAAGAGTACATGTTCCCATTTGTTTTATGACTTTGTCCAGTTAACGTTACTGAGATAAGCACTCTGGTATTTACTTGTAACCTGAAACGCTTTTCACAGTGTGACTGGATCCTACGGGAAAAGAATTAACATTTGAGGAATGCTTGCCCTGTGCCAGGCATTTTATATGCATTATCTCATTTAATTCTCATAACCACAGGATATGGCTGACATAATTTAATCCAATTTTATGTGCCTGGGATTATAAAGGGAGTTAAGTATAGAACAAGGATTTGACACTAGATCTACCTATTTCTTGAAAGCCCAAGATCCTTTCACTAAATCACACTGGGTTTCCCACTGTAGCCAGGATGTGGAGGTGACAGGAAAGGCCATTCTAACAACGAGGGGCCCTCTAAACTGTGACACAGGTGCCCCTTGGGAGTAAAATAAGTAAGAGGATAATATGACAAATTAGATTAAGACGTACGTAAAGTAGTGACTGGTTAAGCAAATTAGGAGCTATGCATACCATTGAATACTATGTCATCAATAGAAAGAATCAGATGAGTCCTATGAAATGTGAAGCTGTTGCAGGAGAATATGTGCTGTAAGATATACTTTGACACAATCAACATCCATACACACATTTTTGGGTGTGCTTAGAAACAGGTCTGGAAGGACATATACAAAAGTGTTGGTTACTTCTATTCTGCAGGCTAAGAATGACTAGTAGGCAAATTTCACTTTTTAATAAAATATTCACCACTGTTTAAATTTTGTGTGTGCAATCACATGCATTATATTTACAATTAAAATTCATGTAATGAATTCATTGACTAATCTGCAGAAATGACCAGACCCAAGGAATGGCGATTAAGGTGATGAAGGAGATTTAATCTCACAGGAGTAAACTCTGATAAGCTTCAACACTGTCATATACATATGGTCAAAGCTAAAACCTTATCACTTGTATTGAGCTCTGCCTTATCTGAGGAAGGCGTTAACAGAGGACACATGAGTAACAGTCATTTCAAATTTAACATGTCCAAAAGGGCCCTCTCCTTACCCATCTGTGTAGCACTACCATTTTTCCATTCGCTCAAGCCCAAGCCCTAAGAGACACACTTGATTTCTCCTTTCCCTTACCCATTGCATCCCAACCAGGCAAATCCAACCTGACTCACCTCCAGAATATCTCTCCAAGGGCTCCATTCAAGCCACCATTATCTTTTGCCTGGACTACTAGGGTTGCCTCCTAATAGGTGCCCCTGCTTTCCCTTTTGCAATCCATTCTCCACATGGCCAGTGTGACCTTTTATATTCCCCCAGTGTGGCTCTTCATTGTATTTACAATGGATTACAAATGTCTGACACCCACTTAACATTTGTGACCCCAACTCCCACCACTATCCTCCTCATTCATTAGGCTCTAGCCATCCTGGCTTTCCAAATACAATAAGCTCTTTGGGTTCTCTGGGTTTTACATTTGTTTTTTTTCTGCTTGAAATACTCTTCTCTTACAGGATGGCACCTTGATAATCTGAATCAACTTTTTACAGTTGAGGAATAAAATTTCAGAGAATTTAAGTAACTCATTTATGGTCCTATCCTTGGTACAAGGCAAGGCTAGGTTCTGAACTCATGTCTGAAAACATCTCATGCTTTTCCCATTGTACTATTCAACAGAGTAAAGATGACCCATCTCAGGGCTCCGAGTAGAGTTCTGACTAATCAGCAAGTATCTGTTCACTGAAAAAGCCAGGATAAATCAATTCAGTCAGAAATTCCTTTTGTAGCTTCTCCTTCCTACCATTAGTACATTCTCCAACTTCTGCAGGAAGACTTAGATAGCGAGAGGGGAAAATATGAGATAGATGTATTTGGAAACTCTTGTCTTAGAGATCTGAAATTAAATATTGTTCATTTAGGAAAGGAGTATATGACACAACAAGAAACCTTTACAACTTACTTAGTCAGATGTCCAAAGAGGACTTTCATGGTGTCACGATTTGATGGAGGGAGTTTTTGTACAAGGGACTTCATAGTTTCAATTCTTGTGTTGTGGTCTTGTTTTTCTGAAAAATAAAATAAAAACAAAGGTTGGAAAAAAATAAGATTTCATAGATACATGAGGGAATTTTTTAGGAGAATTTTGGATTAAGAATTAGCAGCGTGAAGTCATACTCAGCAGCCAAAGGGAAAAGGTGTGCTCAACATTATTATGGAGTTTTTTCATTTTAACTCTGAATTAGATCGTGGCCGTGTGACTGAGATTGGCCATAGAGACATAAGTCAAAGTATTATGTGGGACTCCTGGGAAGGACATGCATAAGGTGCTGATTTAGCTATTGAATCAAATCTCACCAAGTGTTTTACTATTATACATGGTGTGGTAGGATGAATAATGAACTGCCACAGATGTCCATGTCCTAATTTCTGGAACCTGTAAGTATTTTACCTTCCATAGCAAAAGGGATGTTGCATGTGATTAAATTAGGGGTTATCAGATGGGGAGATCCTGCTGGATTATAAGGGTGGGCCAAGTGTAATCACGAAGGTGGTTAAGAAGGAACCAAGAGGATCAGAGTCAGAGACAGAAGTCATGTGACAGAGGAAGCAGGAAGAGAAATGGCTGTGTGATAAAGGGCTATGGGCCAAGGAACGAAAGAGCCTCTAAATACTAGAAAAAGAAAGGAAATAGGCCTCCAGAAGGAAAACAGTGAACTGATTTCCATTTTCTGACCTCCAGGAATGTAAGGTAATAAATTTGTGTTGTATGACCTTGTGGCAGTTTGTTACAGCAGCAACAGGAAACCAACACCAAGGACACACAGTGTGATTTAATTACCAATATTCTATTGTTTGCTTGATTTTGTGGTAGAGTAAATACTTTTTTATTACTTCTATGCTATCCTGTTTCCGGAATACATTTTGTTTTTTGCTATGAATTAGGAAAGTGCAAAAACAAAAATTGAAAGTATAAGACGTAGTCACATACATTTAAAATAATAATAAGTTCTTCATGCATGCCACATGGATTTATTTCCTTCATTTTGTTTATTTTTTACCTCTATGGGCATGGGTGGAATAATAAAAACTAAGTTACTTAGTACACCAAAGAATTCATCTTGCCATAGTTTTAACCAGGGCGGAGAATTATAATTATTTATTGAACTCAAGCATTTTCTATACTTTAATCTCTAACTACTAGCATAGAGCTCTGGGTGACCCTAAAGAGTCCACTGCTGCAAAAGATGATGTACAAGAGAATAATATGTAAGGCAACACCCATTCAATATCCATTCTCTTCTTCCTCAGCAAGGCAATCCCATCATTGCGGGAATGCCAATATACCCAATTAAAAGAGCCCATTTCCTAGCTTCCTTGGCAGCTGGAGTGGCCATCTGACTAAGATTGGCCATTGAGACTTAAGTCCAAGTGTAATGTGGGACTTCTGGGGAGACCATGGAGAGGATGCTGGTTTAGCTTTTTAGCCTTTTCACCTCCGCTCTTCAGAATGAAGATAGAATGGTTATAGCATCAGATGACACTGAGAACAGAGGCCCAGCAGAGTGGAACACATGGTTGAGAGGCACTTCCCTGAATCTGTGGAGCAGTCACTGGTCCTACCTGCCTGTCTCGGAGTTTCTTTGACATAAGAAACTAAGCCTCTGTGTACTGGAACCTTTATGAATGGTTCTCTGATACTAAAGCCAAACACAGTTTCTAATACGATGTGCCTCCTAAAGCCCAATTTGTAATCACCTGTTATTAGGTAGATGAACTTAATAAAGTAGAGTGAGAAAGAGAAACAGGCAGGGTATTTAAAATACACTGCAAACAAACAAACAAACCACTTTTAATAAGAAATTATAGGAAAAATATTCTGCAGAAGATGGTATTTGGTGAAAGTGGGATGGGGTAGTCTTCCTAATAGAACTATGCTTGGAAGCTTTTCTTCTTGCTCCTGAAACCACAAAGGCCTATAAATAATACCTCCCACAGTCACAGCTTTCAAATTTGCAGTTATACTTAGAAGAGTTCCACCATAATATGGATTGGACAACTGCCAATGAAAGAGACAAAGGAGGGTGGAGAGAGAGAGAGAGATAGAGAGAGAGAGAGAGAGAGAGAGAGAGAGAGAGAGAGAGAGAGAGAGAGAGAGAGAGAGAGAGAAGAGAAAAGCCAGTTGCAACATCATAGAATACAGCAGATCTAATCTTTCTACTTAAAGGCTAGAAATCCTCCTTTCAGCTTAATGATGCTAAGACATTGTGATGCTTCATGAGACCAGTTGGAGCTTATGAGACACCAGAAACTCAGGAAAAGAAAGAAAATAAGTCAGTAACGATAAGAGTGAAATTGGTACAGAGCTCTTGGGACACTTGGATACCCTGTATCTGGTCATCTGAAGCTAACGCTACACACCAATGAGTATATGCAAAGATATATAGCCCATGCTAGTAATAGAATTTACCCGAGGATCTATTGAACCACTTGGTTCAGGCAGTAAAGGTGATAACAGACGAGGTGGGCAGTAGTTCCTATACCTATCCTGTCAGTCCTGAATAAGTATGTCTTACTGTTAAAAGGTGGAAGAGGAGAGAAGAAGGGAGGGGAGGAGAGGAAAGCTTTCTAATTTCATGAAAATCTCTGGCCATAGTGATGATCAAGTCAATGTCAGAATCTCCAAAAAAGCGATCAATTGACATTGAGGACTACAGAAGCAGCAGCCATAAAGCAAGCTGAGCAAAAGATAAGCAGGGAGTGGTCCACATGAGTATACCCAGCAAACATCTGTTTTAGGGAACATGTGATCTAGTCAAGAGTGGTTGCAGAAAGGCTGGGTATGGAGTTGCTTAATTGGAAATATATGAACTTGCAAGATCACTGCCATGGTGCTTGGGCAGCAATTAAAACTTCACCAAGTCTGTTTAACCCCCAGGTAAAATACTTGTGAATTTCTCTAGACAGAGTCAGTTCTTCTGTGCTCTGTTACTCTAGCACATTCTATTCCACATAATACAGCCATGGTTTGAAGCACTAGAGGAGTGGATAAAAAAGCTGTGGTACATATATACAATGAAATATTATTTGGCCATAAAAAAGAATAAAATCTTACCATTTTGGAAGCATGGATGGACCTAGAGGGTATTATGCTAAGTGAAATAAGTCAGCCAGAGAAAGACAAATGCCATATGATTTCACTTATATGTGGAATCTAAAGAGCAATATAATCAAACAGAGTTACAGAGAACAGATTAATGACTGCCAGAGGGATGAGGAGTTGGGGGACTGGATGAAAAAGCAAAAGGGATTGACAAATACAGATTGGTAGTTATAAAATAGTCACGGGGTTGTAAAATACAGGCTAGGGAATATAGTCAACAGTATTGTAATAATATGTATGGTGCCAGTTGAGAACTGGAAATATCAGGTGGACCACTTTGTAAAGTACATGATTGTCTAACCACTGTGCTATACACCTGAAACTGATACAAAATAATATTAAATGTAAATTATAATTGAAAATAATTTTAAAAATTAAAAAAATATTGCCATGGCTTGAATGCCTACTAATTTCTCCATTCAACTGGGAATTTTCCTATAAAGCTAGGAAGCACTTGCACGGGCATATAGTGGCTTAAGTAAATAAAGAATAAGTGAACCATTGAAAGACAAGAACATGGGTTGGAATAGACAGACCTTGCTTTGAATTCTGTTACAGCTTTTTATTAGCTGGTCTTGGACAAGTTCCTTATTTTCTCTGAGTGATACCTAAAAAGCCAGTTTTATAGATTGAACAAGATAGTATATAATGCACCTAGCACAATGACTAGTAAAAAATAAGTATTTCATATGTGTTTCCCCTTTTACCCTCTTCACCCTCTTTGAGGCCCATGCTGGTCTGGTTTACTTTTCATTTCCAGCATTAATCACACCATCTGGTTGCAGTGAGCATTCAAATGTAGTTGAACTGAGTTGGTGCCAGTGGTGGCAATGCTCTTGGTATGGTAGCCTGGCATTTCACAACACTGACTACTCTGTGAAAGGCTGAGAGACTGACAATCTGACTGGTGAGTAGTTCAGTTACATAGAAGAATCCTTGTAAAAGTCTATGGTGGTTCCCATATCTGCTTATAAGAAACATTCTACGTTAAGTGTATTTTATAGAATTTTTTTTTCTCTTTCTCAACTGTCACGCACAACTGAAGAATTGGACAATTGAATTGTGGTACACACATTGTGTGGCTAAGTTTTACATACATGGAGGGGGAACTGGATGATGGTTTAGAGAGGGATGAAATATTATCAAGGGAGCAATTTATTTTCTTAGAATATAACTAGAATAGAATCTTTGAAAGGTTATAGGAACGCAGTGGTTTCCCATTCAAATCAGTACCACACCCACTCGTCCATAGCTTGCAAAATCAGGAAATAACACAAATACTTCTAAGTGGAAGAACATCTAAAAATACAATTGGAAATGTTGAAACCGAAATGATACCTTTTCAGATCTAGTTTATTGACGTGTCATATTAGGAATTGGAATTGCATACATAATACAGGAGTAGTTAATGAGCTAAGATTCATACACAGCTTACTAAAGATGTGTCAACTGTCTTCAATTGATTCAGTGAGCATGTGAAAGACAGCATTTTCTATTAATATTTCTCCTTCAGCATATGGTTTCTCATTATTGTGAAGTATTGAGAGTTTTGAGAAGACTGAGCTATTTCACGGAAGTGGGAAACAAGGAACTTTTTTTCTACCTGGGGAAAGAGAACATCTTAGGTAAGTTGTATACTAAAAGGCTTATATAAAAGTCTTTTCAGTAATAATAAACTCCACAATTCTTTGTCCCTTCACTCACATTTGCTCCTACCTTTATTTCTTAATGACTGATTTTTATGCTCTATACTCTTTAATACCTCCTTTTTATCACCCCAACCTTATCTCAGCAACCTCTCCGAACGCTAAGATGTGAACCCACAACTGCATACAAACTCTTTCGGTAGGACTTAATATTTGTCACCCACTAATGGAAAAAAAAAGTTTATGTAAAAATATACATAATACACATGTAGACATTAAAATAGGAAGCCATTTCTTACTGATGCCCACTTCTCACCCACCTGGCCCCATTTTCTCAAACTATCCCAAACTCTGTTGTAAATGAGCTTCTTTAAAAAAAACAACTCCAAGATACTTAGAGAAGTAACATCTACATGATGTGAAATAGCTTTAACATTATGATAAGGATGTGGCTTTATAGTTTCCCCCTGGTTCATGGATTTGAGGACACATTTTAAAAATATGCTTTATGATGGTTACATTTGCATTTATCTGCATGAAATGTTGCTACTAAAACAAGGATATTTACAACCGAATGCGTTTTTGCAAGGAGATAAGATAAAGTCATACAGTGATGGAGAGAGTTCTATGCAGTGCAGGACCCTGGACCTCCTGACCCTGGAACACTTTTCTGGCCTTATCATCCATCCATTTACTATTCTTAACTAATTTATGGCCACATGTTGAATCGTATTTCAAAATAAATTGTGCTTTGTTATATAGGTCCACTCAGAGGAAGAAAAGACTGAATTCTCCCAATCACCAATGCATCAGTGGCCCTCTGCAGTCCATTTATCTGTAATTCTTAGAGGACAACTGTACCCCTTTGTCTGAAGGAGGTCAGCAGTAACACAGCTGTTCTGCTTCTGAAAGCTATTCTGGAATGTATAATGCATCCGGCATGAAAAATGGTAGTCCCTTATATGTCAGGGCTATCTTGGGAAGAAAGCAGTCTAATTTCTATCCGGTTTATACTTTATGCATCATGACCACTTCAGAAGTTAGTTAGAGACTGTCTGGGCTTATAGGAGGAATGAGTGTCTTCACAGTATATGTTAAGCGTACTTTGCAACTGGTTACAAATCTTTGAGGATATTCCTTGTAATTTATAAAACTTGAGTTGGATGTTGAGGAGTCATCCAAGGCATGATACCACTTGTTTGATAAATTCCTTTAAATAAATTACATTTACTTTAGGAAGAGAGACTCTCAGGGTAAATTCAAGACTCACACATGGGTACAAATAGACACATACTTCAAACTCATAAATAAGAGAAGCAGTACATTTCAGAGGTGTCTAAAAAATTAGGTAAAATTGAAAAACTTGATATTTTCAGTTTCTTATTTAAAAATACAAAAAAAAATACACACCACCACCATATACTTATTTCATAAAATTGTTAGTAGTAATAACTGTTTCAATGCATATATGTGCACATATAGTAAATGGTCATTAAATGTAAGTGCCCTCAAAACAAAATCTTTCTTTTGAATTATCCTCTGTATCAGCACTGACATATGATTGTTTATAGTCCAAGGCTGTTTCCAAAATCATATGAAGCCATAAATTTTACTCTTTAGTACTCTCCAAAAAACAGAAAACAGCCCAAATTGTGTGATATTTTTGTAAATACACAGAGTGCTTTCCATTATCAAAGAGTGTTTGGTTATAATTCCTCAGTAGATGGAGTATATCATAAATAGGCTCATCATTGTATCCTAAACAATGGTCTCCAGGCTAACCTGGTGTAGGCAATTTGTACTTTTTCCTCCAAGATTCCGTACTCCTCACCCACCTCCAAACCAGAAAAGCCAGCCTTTGCATCTAATTAAAAGGAAGGAATGTATGAGCTACCTGGTACATTTGACTTTAGGTGTTGAGAATCCTCGTCAAAACAGTGCAATTGGAGAAGAGCGGTGTGTGACTTGCGGCGCAGGAGAGATGCCGCAGGATCGGACTCTAATTGACTCAGGTGAAACCGTTTCCTTTGTCTGGTGGAGATCATCTGGGAATTAGAGCTAATCACCTCACTGGCAAACAGGCTTCTCTTGTATCAGAGCTTGTCCTTTCAGGAGATGTTAATATTTTGTCTGATCTTTGAATAAAGAAGCCCTTTTAGGGAGAATTTTTAAAATGGAAATAGCCTGCTCTAGCTAATAAATGGCTGTAACAGGAACACTGACTGGCCAACTGAGTGCCATAGCCCATGCATCCTGCCCTCTGAGGGGAGCTTTGGTGTCCAGTGGTGTTTCTGCCGATCCTGGAGGAGCCCGCCCACCCCCAGCACGCTGAGGAGCCCACCTAATCTTCAGTGCGACCTCTATTTCTTGCTGTTTTTACTCCTACTCACTGGCAATAAGCAATTCAAAATTATCAAAAAGAAAATAATTTTATCTATGTCTTCAATAATTTTTAAAGTGTTAAACATGTATATGTATACGTGGTTGAAGAAAACAAATCCATTAGGGCCCACAAGCTATCTGTGGCAGATACAAACAAAGTTGCTCATTTTGTAACCCAGAGGAGAAGATAGAGTTCAAAATATGTCACAAGAGATGTTTAAATTTAAGTGCTATCATAATGTCAGTATCAATGAAGTTTACGTCTTTTGTCTGAGCGAAGGGATCCTCTAAGATGACCCTTAAACACAAAAGCATCTGAGGTGTCAGCTCATTATACCAAAAATAAATTAAAAAAAAGAATCGAGAAATGCAATGAATACTAAAGCAATCAGTGTAAAATTTTCTTTAATCAATTTCTGAAGGCCTTCAAATTGTTGTTTGTAGCTTATTTACACACATCCCAAATGCATTCAGGAAAGTAATAAAAATTACCATTTCTTTTTCATCTATGTTATTCTAGAACTAGTGTGCCAACCTCACACCGAGGGGAAGAATTCAAATTTTAGGCTCTCAGTAACTTTTCATAAGTGGTATTGCTTTGGTGCAATTTTAGGATGATAACATTTCCTGAAATTCACCAACATCAAACTCTCTGAGACCCAACTTCCTCAACGCTGCAGCAACACCCCTCTTTGAATTGAAGGGTAAGACAGCAGCTGACACCCCAGCAGCAATCTTCATGGAAAAGCATGGTCTTGTCTTCCACAGAACTCTTGTTTTCAAAGTAATCATGGAGGTGTCATGGTGGCCACGTCCAGATCTGTAACTTTCAGATCACACTAGTTCACCTTTAGTCCATAATCTGTGCTGAGAAAATAAAGCTCACTAGTTTGTTTCTTTGAAATCCAGTTGTCTTATGAGAATTTTCATTAAACCATGTTTTTTCATATATATCTAGTTTTACAGGCTTTAAAAAAAACAAGGCTTACCATTTGAGTCACTTGACATCTTTCTAATTATAAACCAGTAATTCTTTTTAAATACTCTAGTAGCTCTTTATAGTAAGCATTATCTTTGTACATTTTCATAAAGGTAGAAACCCTACAAATACTTTTCTAAATAGGAAGTCTTTAATGTAAGTATCTATCTCTTTCTATTGGTAGATAAATTTATAGGAAATTTTAAAAAATCTCACTTGCAAACAAGTAGGATTTGTCATGCAATTAAGATAGATGCTAATTAAGAAACTTTTTTTAAAAGATGCACATTAAACTTTATTCATAACTATTTCTTTTGAACAAAAACCCTCTGGAGAAGAGATAATGGTTAGCATGTGAATTGTTTTCCTGACCGGTTCACTTGACAAGGCCACACAGTGACATTGAGAGCAGGCAGAGTTAGCAGCACAAACATCAAAATCCTTTAAGAAACGGGGAATAAAATAATTTTATGATTCAGCCTTTTTTTTTTTTAATTGTGAGACTATTGTAAAAGAAGAAAAACAGGCAACATGTGGCAACTTTAGTCAGCATTTCTGAACTGGGAATGATAAACACCTCTGCCTGGCTCTGGCATTTATCAGGACTGAGATATTATTACCACATAGAGTCACAGCATGGTTACTGTTATCATCGGGAAAAAGAGCCAGCTAATCTTAATGGTTTGTAAAGCCGTTACCTGCACTGGTCTGACATTTATCATGATCATTTTACCACATGGGTCCTACATAGCAAAGGTCTTTTATCTGGAAGGGACATCACTATGAATTATTATTTGCAGCTAGGTAGAAAATTGTATGTTGTAGATACCTTTTCTCATTATAAATCACACAGTCACATTTCACCATTTCCCCCAGAAAGCTGCTGAGCCCAGGGTTTCTTTTTTTCTTTTTTTTTTTTGCCACAGCTTGCTTTCCTCTCCCTCTCTCTTTTTCTTTATAGTTTCTTGAAAATATTAGCCATTTTTTTCATTAACATCCTTAATATAATTTTTGAAGAATCACATATATGGTAAGTGAATATACAGACCCACTTCCATTATAAAGGGCTTTCTCCACGTTCTGTAGAAGGGACCGCATAGAACTTCAGAAATTGCAGTTGATAAACCGTCTACTCCATCTACTTTTTTTTTTTTTTTAATACTTAATGTTCCCTTCTGTCTTGGTGGCCAAAATTTTCTGTTTTTGACCTTGTCAATAGAATATTTACCAGTACATCAGAAAAAAATTCTGATGTTTGATTTGAAATACTCAAAACACTTATGCCATTTCTTGCCTGAAATCCTTAGCTCGGGAAAAGGTTCTCATGAGAAGTAAACTATAGTTTTATTTTGTTAGAATGTGAGTTTTTTTCAGATTCTGTTTTCGTGAGTTACAATGAAAGTAGAAGATTCCTTCAACAAATTTGTTTAAAAATTGCTTAGGTTCTATTCCTATCTATGTCCTAATGACATACATTAATATATAGGATGGAAGAAATAAGGATATTAAAAGGTACGATGTTCTCGAAGCATGGGACCAAATCAGTAAAGTGAAATGCATTAATTTGACAATGGAAACTTACAATGAAAAGCCCACATTGTTTACCACGGGGAAGAAATGAACAAATACTTTTAAAAAGATTGAGACAACTAATCTTCTGAAAGATATATTTATATATTTTCTTCTTTCTCAAGTGTTCCATTAGGAATAAACAAGCCAGAAATTCTGCACTTTTATAATGAAGAGGGAGGAGAAGTCTTTACCATTTTTGCACTTAGAAGAAATGTGCAAGAAGAATGTGACAATTTAAGCAAATCAAGATTGTTTCAAATGGATCACAAACGGGACTTTGTGGGCTGTTTTATACTAGCATGTAAAGCAGAAAGTAAATTTTGAAAGGAGGATTTTCTCAATGGTCTAGTTCCGATGTGTTTCCCTATTTCTTTGTGTGTTTAAAAGAGGTTTGGATGTGGTGTTTAATATTGCTTCGACTCTTTTGCAAATGAGTTTTGGAGAAATATCCAAACATGAAGGAAAGCTGATGTACTATAATGCTGAGGGTAGCTGCGGCTGGGGGGGAGGGGAGGGGAGGCGGGCACATAAATGAAGAAGCCAGATCCCCAAGCCTGGATTTAGCAAAAATAAACACTATCATTCCATTAAAAAAAAAACAAAAAACACCACTTTACCATTTTATAGGGTAGTGGAGGCCAGGGGTGGGGTTTGGAGGCGGGCTGAAAGAGGTCAATGGGGAAAAAGGGGACATATGTAATATTTTCAACAATAGAGATGAAAACAAACTTTACCATTTTTAATGTTTCTGGGCATCAATAGAACCACTCTCCCCTTGAACCCTTGAAGAAGCCAATATTTTTCTCAAATAACTCCATTAATTGGGGGGAGGTTAGTAAATACTTTAATTTGACTTGCATTATTTTGCAGTGATGTGCGTTAGTTTGCTTACCTTATTACATTTGGTAGCACACTGATTGTTGTATTCTTATAAATTTCTTTCAAAGGAAACAGTTTCTGTTTCAGAGACTTGTGAGACATGCTTGCACAAATTCAGTGGGAAGGAGTGGAGGTGGAGGAGTCATTTGTGAAATTAACTTGTACTTTTACTGCTCAGAAGGAGTTGTACACACTTTTTAGCTGGGCCACCTAAAATGCTCTTGTAAAGAGGTTGTCTAATATTCCAACACACTGTGTTACCAATGGGACGAAAGGCTACACTGATTTAAAACAAAAAATGAACAAACCCTTTTATTATTATCTTTAAAAATTCAGAATGACTCTTTTGTTCTAGTTTATCATCATCCTGCCCTTATTGCCCCCAAGATCCTGTAACCTGGGAGTATTTACAATAATGAGTATGGGGCTTTACTGCTTCGATTTTCGTCCTTTGCTGGGGGACCTGGGTGCATCGCTGAGTGCTAATGAAAGTCAGAGACTTCTAGCGGTGGCTGGAGCCAGGCACAGGCGGGCAGACGCTCTGAGCTCCCCACTGTGCTGCAGTGCACGCTTCCCTGCTGTCATGTTTACTATAGTTTTAAGGTCTGTGAAAAAATTCTTCAAGCAACCAAATTATGTTATGCCCTCTTGTTTATCTAACCCCACCCCCAATTTAGCAGAGTCCTGTTGCCCTTGTTATAGAAAACGCCTTCTCAACTTTGTGGCCATCTTATCACTCAATTCGTGCCATGAGAGCCCAGCTGCTCTGCAGCCATGTTTAGAAGGTTATACATGGTCTATCTAAAAGTTTCAGGAGGGTTGCACACACATCTTGCTCTACTTACGCCACCTAATAACAGATATCCTCCTCTATACTGCATTTTAATTTCATGGAAGATCATCTTAAAGCACCCAATGTAATCACCCAGCATTGACAATACTAGTTTAAAATGCAAATGTACTTGGTAACACGCCCTGTGTCTTTAAAGAAATCTATTGAAAAACCCCAAACTAACACTGCAAACTAAATAACATGCTCTAACAAACCAATCTGTGGTTTGAGTCGATATATGCTTTGTCCTTTTCTTAAAAATGAATATTTTAAAGAAAACAATCACTCCATTATATTGTAAATTGATGAATTCACCAAGTGTGATGTACAGTGAAGTTTTTAAATGAATATTCATACATCTCTTTTGATCCATTAACAGGACTTAAGACATTGAGGATGCAATTCATGCCCATTTAGATAGTGGGGTGAAAAGAGGAATTAATAGCATAAACAGCACTTGGAAAAGTTTAACTTTAATGTATCAAACTCCAGGTGCCAGAGTTTGAGGAAAATAACCAATAATAGCCATTTTTTACATATTTGATGGGACTGATTATGCAATGTGCAACTCTAAATGGCTTATAGCACATTGTAGCATGGTTCCATCCCATTGGCTACAGTAGGGTGCAGGCAGATGGATGACAGTGACAGGGAGAGAAGTGCTTTTGCTTAGCCGTGCGTTAAGATGCCATCCAGAAGCTCTGTGCACTGCAGACACTTCATTAGGATGCCAGGATAATGGTAAACTACCACTCAGAGTGACACCCCATTTCCTGCTTACTGAGCGCTCCAACCTCGGCAGATGTCAACAATCTCACAGTGCTGCAGAGCAGACCTAACTTTCCAGCCACTCTGACTCCAATTTTTCCCTCCTAACAGTGCCATACATTATGTGCAATATGTAATGGCAAACACCTCCCTGAAAACAAAATCTGCCCAATTCCTTAGGACTGGAGTGCTTAATTTTCTCCCGTCTTTTAAAAAGATGAGGGACACCGAGTTGGGTAACAGATTATGTCCATTCCCTATTCTAAACTCAACATGTCTGGCTGTGATTTCCAATTGCTAATCATAGTTCAAAGTGTTAATTGTGTGGTGAACTCTGATTAATAGTAGTTAAACTCTGATCACGGGGGAAAGGACTGTTTCTTTTAATTAATGTCCGTTCCAAAGGTACGGGATTGTGGAATTCTTTTGTTACAGATTTTAAGCCTAGTTTCAGCATGGTTCTCAGTTGTCTGCCAAGAAAAGGCTGACTTGAGCATCTGGATGATATTTCCTCTGCAAATGTATAACTTGGGGCCATTCACACACCTCTTTCCCAGCAATTCAAGCCAATAGAAACTTTGTTCCTATGGTGTAAAGTACAAAATTCTTTTTATAAAGAACCAAGGTGTAGTTTAGATAATGAAAGAATAAAACTCCCCAAATGGAAAAATATTTTGAAACTTACCATTATGACACATGATTGATTTGCATTTTGTGATTCTAAGTATCTTCGTAGAAGCTCAAAGGGCTTGCAAATAACAGGACTGAAAATAAATATCCTCTTCTCAGGTCTGTCACCATTTCCAGATAAAGACGCAAATGTAAAGAAGTTATAGGCAGAGGTCACACTCCAAGGGAGAATTTAAATGCCCACTTTCAACGTGATGCCCTCTAGAGAAAGGTGATGCAAATCTTGACTTTCGGTTTAAAATAGCATCTGGTTGGCAACACCTAAACCAGCTCTTGGAACTTGTAGATAAATATGCTCCAAGACAAGAAAATAGACTAGAATTCTTAAAATAAACAGGGGCTGGCAGTCAATGTGATGACAAAAAGTTAAAAGAGTAATTTCCTTCAAAACAGAGTGAACTTAATTGAAAAATGCCAGTGGTGGGACCAGCTGTGCTCTTGATCTACTGAACCAGACAATCTGCCTTTCTGAAAGCAGATAGAACTATCCTTATCTTTCTTCAGCTGCCAGATTTCAGAACCAAAGACTTAAGGTCCATGCCAACCTGAAAGACTGGGCAGCACTATCCTACAAGCTAACGCTGTTGATTTGGTGAATGCTTTCCTCCTTCTCTTTCTCACCAGTTGTCTCCCTTCCTAACTATAAATGAAGACAAAGACGTCTCTTTTACCTGCAATACTTTAGAGGTAGCAATTTCCATAAAATGGCCTAGGACAGTGGTCGGCAAACTGCGGCTCGCAGCCACATGTGGCTCGCGAGCCACGGTTTGCCGCTCTGTTGACTAATGAAGTTGACCGACCACTGGGATAGGGGGTTAATCACAAGGAACAACAACAGTCTGTAATTATTGGAATTGAGAGTCTAGGTCAGTGGTCGGCAAACTCATTAGTCAACAGAGCAGCAAACCGCGGCTCGCAAGCTGCATGTGGCTCGTGAGCCGCAGTTTGCCGACCACTGGTTTAGGAGACTGTGAGTGGAAAGCAGAAAGGATGCCCTGATAATGGACCATATCACCATAAGAATTGTAGTTCCATATGTAAAACACAGGAGGGGTGGAGACCAGCAAAATTCTATTAGGAATACATTCTTGGAATTCTAATGTTTTATGTATTTCATCTTTTAGAGTACCAGTGAGTTAAGGAATATGGCAGGAGAAAACTCGATGATAGTAAGGCCACAAGACAATAAATATGCTAGATAATAATTCATATAAGAGCTGTGCTGATCAATTTATCATCTAGATATTGCTCCAAAACAAGAATTAGACTAGAATGAAAGCAGACGGTGAAAAGAAATTTGTATAGAATACTAGATAAATTTCCATCTTTTGAGATGAGTAAACATACAATTTTAAACAATGCATGACCTATGAAAAAACTCATTTTGAATAATAGAACAATGCTCAGAAGTACAGAAATCTCACAATGACCAGGAGGCAATTAGAAAACACTTTAGCATCTTCAATAGAATTGGAAACATCAAGGAGTTTAATGAAAAGGATTAGCAAGCCATAAGGAGAGAACAGGGTAAGATGAAAAGATACTAGGATAAGATGATAGGGAGATAGATGGTGAGGGAAGACAGTGTGAAAACTAAATATGAAAAACAAAATTAAATTTTGCATTAAAGGCCCAATTATAACTGCAAAAAAATAGGTCAGTTATATGGATAACAAACTAGAGAAGTTTCTTAGAATGTGGACACAAAAAATGATAGGAAGGAGACCTGCTGGAAGTCAAAGAATTGAGGGATTATCTACAATTATAAGTATACTTGAGGAAACCAGAACATTTGAAAAATGTATAACAATTAAGGATGAAATTAAAGATAACTTCTGTGAGTGAAAAAAACTATCTCAGTAATAAAAATAATAGCTAAGTTACAAGAAAACATCAGGTGTCAATGTACTATTTTGATATGTCCTGACAAAACTGTGAATGATAAAAAATCAAGTACTATCTTACAAATATTCAAACAAAAATAAGACTAAATAAGTAAACAACCGGGCTTTCCTCAGACTTATCTTACTACATTCTAAAGTAAAAACAAAGCAATATCTACTGTTTATGAGGGGGGGTTGTGGCCCCCAAACTGTATGCATACTTAATTGATCTTTTGCATGTTAAGCTAACAGAAAGATATTCTCATCTATTCAAAAATTCATAGTTATACTGCTTTCTTGCAAAATTTACTTGAAGGCTTATATAAGACTACCAAATGATGAATCAAAATTTGTAACTCAAGAATAGACACCTTATAAACAAAACCAAGTATTTTCTTTACTTATTTGGACCCCAAACTCAGAAGGCCCCATTGGGTTATCTCTGGCTTTCATTGCATTCTCAGTAGCAGGAAATGGTTCTCTTGTAGTGCACTCTTCACCATTCAGGTGAAAGCTTTGGGAACATATAATGACCATGTAAAATGATGACTGGTGCTATTCAGTTCTATGGTGCTAGCAAACACCATTATTGGATCATTGCACTGGAGAGTTACTAAGTAAATTGTCTCTTTCCCTCTTGAAAATCAAAGTTTCTGAGATCAGTAGAATATTACTCCCATTGATCACTAAGAATCTTTGCTAAAAATGCTTTATTTCTGTAATAATTGTACTTTAAAAACCGAGTTGGGGGGCAATTAAAGTGATCAAGATTGAAAAACAAAGCAATGATAAATATTACATATAAATTTCCTATGTTGTATAAGTTTTTAAATTAAGTAGGCTAGAGGAAAAATATAGCACAAGAAGATGAAACTATCCCAAAAATATGCTGGTAAATTCGGAGTGATTTTCATTTTCTTCTCTTTACTTTTCAATTCAAGTTAGCTTTAATAAATACTTATTATTTTTGTAATCTGTTAAAATAGACAATTTAAAGTAAATTCATACAGTTGCTTAAGTACCATATAATTATAGCTTTGCTAAGAAGTTAATTAAAATTACTACTAGAAAATATACCAAAATATTAACCCATAATAAGTTATCTTTAATTAGAGGCCTGGTGCATGAAATTCGTGCACAGGTAGGGTCCCTAGGCCTGGCTGGAGATCAGGGCCCATTAGGGTCTTTGGCTGCCGGCTAGGCCTCCCTTCCCTGGCTGCCAGCTATGAGCTGGGGCCTCCCTTCCCTGGCTGCTGGATGTCAGCCAGGGTCTTCATTCATTCTGCACTGCTCCTGGTGGTCAGCATGCATCATTGTGAGCATTGAACTCCTGGTCAAACTGCTGCATATTAGCATATATATATATATGTATATATATATATTATAGGATTATGGATCACTTTCTCCCCATTTTTAAATGCATTTTCCAAATTTTTGCAATGAGTATGTGTAAACTTGGTAATAAAAATAATTCTTTATGTTTGGTATAGATGGCAACTATTAGTTGTAATATGCACAGAAAAATAAACTATTTTCAAAGATCAAACCCTTTCTAGGAAAATAATATACTTGACTTTTCCTCTAAGTATTTTTGTTGCAGTTAATCTTTTATTTAGTGAATATCTACACTAATAAAAGACAAACATACAAATTGACTGTCCTTCCACTATGCCCACAAGCCACGCCCACCAGCCAATCAGTAGCAAGTATGCAAATTAACCCAACCAAGACGGCTGTGGCCATGGAGCTAGCAGGAGGCTTGGGTTTCACCAGCAATGGAGGAAGCCAAGCTTCTCGCCTGCTCTAGCTGGCCCTGGCCTCTGCTCAAGGCTACAAAGTTGCAATTATAGAAGATAAATAAATCCCAACAAAAATGGTGGTGGCCATGGAGCTGGAGAGAGCAGGAGGCTTGGGTTGCCCCCAGGAATGGAGGAAGCCAAGCTTCCTGTCTTGCCCTGGCCTCCACTCAAGGCTACAAAGTTTCAATCATAGAAGATAAATACATCGCAGATACCAGTCCTGGATTATGAGAAGGATGTCCAACTGCCCGTTTAGGCCTGATCCTTCTGTGATCAGGTCTAAACGGGCAGTCGGACATCCCTCGAGGGGTCTCAGATTGGAGAGGGTGCAGGCTGAGCTGAGGGACACACCCCACCCCCATGAGGCACGAATTTCATGCACCGAGCCTCTAGTATTCTATAATCAAGAAAGCAAAGTCAGAGTTTGACACTTTCTTCTCCTGGGAGAAAATAGTGGGTGTAGGGTACTGGCAGGGAGAAAACAGAAAATGTCAAGAGCCCCAGGAATATATACTTGCAACCTGAACAAAGACCAAGTATCGTGTACTGCCATGTATATAAGTGTATTCTAGTTCCATATTCTAATTTCTGATTCTTCCTCAGTCAAATCTTTCCTTAGGGAATTATACTGCCTATTGAACTGGACCTCTGAAGTGTGGAGAATAAAACCTATAAACACAACATTAGTTCATGGATGAGATTGTATGATAATATTTCTAAGTCAAAAAATAGGGCTGCTATTCATCTTATATTGAAATAGGCATTTTATTCCCATACCGACCCCTTTAAGTCACAGCAATTTCTCTTCTCTTTTAGAAACAACATTTGTTAACACTTTCTCTACATATAAAGAAGAGTTGAGAAATGAGATAGTATCTAGATAAGCTATATCCCTAAACTTCACTTTTGCCTTGTTTTTTATGTACATATTAGTTGCCTAATTAATAATTTGATCAAATTATCCAGATAATTGACTCAGTTCTTAGTTCACCTTATATGCATAGTGGGTTGAGAAATTATTCTGCAGAGTTAGCATCAGGAGTCAGCTCCCACTTCTACTAAGCAGAAACACAAGAAAACAAAAATTAACTATTCTGAATGTAGAAGTTGTTGGACAAACAAAAAAATTTTTTTTACATTTTATTCAAAATCGGTGTTTGATTTGTATGGGCTATGAATTTGGAATGGTAGGAAGCAACTGTATGTGGAATATTTAAGAGAGGCCCCTGTTGGTTAATCTTAGAAATGTCTTCTGTATCCTTTTGGTCCTCGGTCCTCCAGATGATAAGAGGCTATATTTAAACACATGTAATTGGCCATGTGATTCAAAATGAATTTTTAGGAAGGGGGAAAGTCAGCCTTCATTGATATTACTCCAAAATTGATTAATATCATTTTAAAAATAAAATATTTTCAAAAACCATCATTTAGTTTTCTCTTTTAAGGGATATAAAAAGGCAATACCAATCTCCAACAAATGGCTAGACATGTAAGTAATATGGTATACATTTTAAATTAAATTAGACTAAAAAGTAAATATTACAATGGGATTCCTTAAAGAGGCTGGAAGCAAATGCTATAGTAAGGAACTGATGCTTTGCAAAGGCTCTTCTGTTCTTTCTAAAACCAATTTGTGGCTGAATTTAAAAAGAGAATAAAGTTATTTTCTCATATAATCAAGCAATGGCCCTTTTCACTAGTAGACATATTCCAGGACTTTAGAAATTTAAAAAAACTTACACAATAAAGGATGCAAATGTTATTCTTTTCCAGCTAACATCATTTTTTTTAAGTAAACATCAGCTCCTCAAGGGAGATTTCGATTTGAAGACTGTTTATTATATCATTTGAATAGGACTAGACCTGGCCTTTTGACTTTGAACCACTACCAAATTTCAGGCTGTGAGGAAATTGTTCTACATTTCCTGACAAATTGAGTTAAGCAGACATTAAGTGGGCTTTAAGAAAACAAATGGCCATCTTTATCACAGGTGGACACTGATGGCTTAATGGGGCCTGGGCTGATTGTATCACTTCTAATGGCTTGACGGGAAGCATTAGGGTTTTTGCATAAAGAACTGGCATTGCGAACCCTGCTAACACAGACCTGTCAAGCGCTCTGTATCCCTTTGTGCACGGAAGCAGATGTTTGTATGTATACTATGAACTGGCATTAGAGCAAGCGACAGATGCCTGTATGAATGCCAGGTTTGTGAATTTTTACAGCAGGAGCATGTTCTGAGGAAGTGCAGCCCTGCCCTCTATCATAGGTAATTCCCAGTGGAACTTGCTAAATCCCAGATCTGTTTTCATTATTTGGCTTTCCTAGCAACTGGATAAATGTGTCTATCCTGAAAATGCAAGATGAGAGCCCTACCAAATTCTTACAGATTTGCAAATAGCTTGCCTGTGTTTTTGAACTTGGACTTTCCAGGCAGCGATTTTGCACTGTTGTCTCAACCAACTTACTCAGAGGACCGGGTGGTATTATGGTTCTCTAATTAAAACTTACTTCAGTGTTTATCTGTCAGTCCTTCCCCACGGTCTCCCTACATTCCCACTCCCACCTCCAGGAAAGGTGAATTCCAATTCCGTGTGGAGCTTTTTCTTCCCTACCACATTCAGAACTTACACTGTAGTTGTCTGTCAACAATAGAAACAGGTAGCTTGCAGTCCATTAAACAAACACAGTGCCCCCCTCACTTTTATTTGACATTTTATTTGGCTGTGACAAATGAGCAGCAGTTGGATTATAACATAATTTGTCTTGTCTTTATTACCAGCACAAAGGACACCATTCATTAATTATTCTGCCGTTGCAGCTTAACACTGACTGGAAAGGTCCCTCTTCGGACAGATGGCGGGGACGATGTTATTTATATCAATCAGCCAAAATCCTCAACAAGGATTACTGTTCCTGAGACTACAATGATTTATTTCTTTTTACCTCACCCTCCCTCAACCCCTTCTGCTTTCAGAGATTTCTCTATAAAAAACAAAATTTGATGGGAATCTTAAAGCAAAGCCATATTTAACCTGTTAGCTTGCAAAACAACATGCATGCTACATCAGTTTAACTGCATGACATTAGCTGCATATTTGTGAAAATGCCCCGGGTGTTTTGATCTTCCATTCTAGAGCAAAAGATTAACCAAAGGTCTCGGGGCAGTCAGTTCAGCAGAAGTTTGTCTCTTCTGTGACACTGTATTGCTCAGGCCCATGGGACCCTCTCCCCCATCCCTGTAAGGATATCGGGCTCTCAGAATATGTTTGCGTCTGATGAGATGAGATGATCCACCCTGTTTCTAAGTCCAGAAGATATCCTGCAATATCAGCTAGGGTGTTTTGGCAAAATAAAAATAACAACTAAAATAAAAAAAGCAGAAATCCCCTTACCTCCTAAACTGGGGTTAAACTCAAAGAGTGAAGCCATCCTTCAATTTCTCCTGCATTCACATCTCTATGCAGTATCATGGGTGTGGTTATTGGGCTGGTGGTAGAGGGAGGTTTACCTTGCTCGTTCTGAGTTGCTAATGATTCTGTCCAATACATGCTGATCGAGCACTAATAAAAGACTAGACTGAACCCAGATGTGACATTCTTCTACATGGTTTTTGATAGTGCTTTGGAGATGTGGCCATTTCTCCAATTAAAATCTTTAGGAGTATGTGCAAAAAATATACAGATTATTGGAGCTAAGGCATTGGAACTTTAAAAAAACTTTTCTGCTTCAGTATAATAAAGAAAATAATGCAGAAAGTTTTTTTTATCTTCAGAAATTATTGGTATAACCTTGCTATCCTGATTAGTTTGCAAATATTAAAAGTCCCATCAAGACAAATACCAGCAACATGCAAATACCCTTGCAGGTTGTGATTAAGATTTTAAATGTATCCTTTTGCTTTTAGTTAATGAAAAACAAAGTCTTGGAGGATCTAAGTTGTAATTTATTAAACATGAAAGGCTCCTTGATGAAATATAGAAATGAGATATATTTTGCATTTCAAAGATTTAAGCTGACAACTTACTTGCATGCAAATAAGAGCGAGATTTGTAAAAATATTTGAAAAGAAATTATTCCTGAATGTACTTATTACAATAATGTGGCATGTAGATAAGAGAAACACACAGCATTAAAAGACATTCATTTCTCCAAAGTCTTAAAATTAGCTTCTTTCTGCCATTGTGTATTAATGTTCTTCTTCAGGAATACAGCATATTAAAGAACTGAACAGAATTAGTAATAAATTTGTTAATTACAAATTTAAGCAACACAACTGTGTTGTTTTCCCAATATGTGTTTTTTTTTTCCCAAAGCATCATTGCTAATGCATTTTAATCATTTATGTATAAACATTTGAGGATAAAATATTCTGAAGTTTATCAATTTCAAGAGCTGTTTATTTGCTAGCAAAATAGGCCATGTTATACAACATATATCTTATCATTTTTGCTCATCAAATCCCCATTTGCTGAATGCAAATTTCCCTGGTCTAAGTGCTCTTGCACCTCAATTTAAATGAATAATAGGATCGACTCTATTAAAATCAGTTTAAGGTTGCCATGGGTGACATATCAGTAGGGCTAAAATGAGAAAAAAAGGTCACAGAATCAGTCCTTACAACCTGTTTTTTATCATAATGAAGCATATGTAAAACTCGGCAAAGGCTTAAATAACAATATGTCACTTAGGCAATACTTCAGTTTGTGGGTCTTCTTAAAAAATTTTTTTTAAACCACAATGTATTACAAACAAAATAAACGTAAAATTATAGTACCATCAATAACTCCCGGAATGTATGCAGTTGCATTGAAAATTAGAGAGTATGCCCTTGTGCTGTTACACAAGACTGACAGATTGTGGGTTTGTAAAAATAACAGAGAAATCAAAAAAAGGAGGAGTGGACACTTTTGCTGTACTAAATCTCTTGTTACAAGGATCCAGCTAGGTGTTACAATCAAATTAACAAAGCACACAGAAACTGCACTCAAATACCTCATTTAGAAAAATTTGTGGCTTCTGCCAACCAGATTTAAAGAATTATTCATGTAGTTAATAGTAAGTACTGAAACATCAGCACCAGACATGGAAGAAACCCTGCAGCAAACCTTTGGGTCATAGTTTTAGGCTCTTGAAAGCTGAACAAGCAGGACTTTGGGGCTCTGGAATATACATCTGATCGTGTGTGTGTGTGTGTGTGTGTGTGTGTGTGTGTGTGTGTATGAATCTTCATATTTTTAAAGTCAATTCTATTTATTAAAGTCTCACTCTTAATGCAGATTTTATAGTATTTATGATTCTCACTTGGATTTCAGAGAATCACATTTTTGTTACAAGTGTTATATTTCCTATCGTTTTTCAAACCTGCAATAAAAGGGGGGTGGGGGGGAATCTCCTTATTTGCTAAGGTTACAGTGTTAGTTTAATTTTCGTAGAAGCAGTGGAATATTTTGAAGTGAGTAACATTTACCAAGTCATTAGTTTTATGCAAACTAGGAAGGAAGATGAAAGAAAAAAAATTATCAATTATTTATAGATTGTTAAAATGTATCGTCATGCACTGCTACTGTATAGAAATGACAATTAGCCAAACTTACCTTCTTTAATTAATAATGCATACATTATGCTCTTTGGGCAACTAATCACCAGCTCTACAAATTTGTTTGACGCTGTTGAAGATACCTATCACATGGGTTAGAAAAAGAACAATGATCTGCTAGCTGCAGCCGACCTCCAGCCTCCTAGCAATGCCTGAAACACAGCAGCATTCCGGAGAGCAAAATGGTGGACCTTCAGCTGCCCCACACTGCGAACACGGTCCTGAGCTGCCGAATGCCCCCTGCCATGCCTTCGCCACCCAAGATCTCAAACTGGTTATTGAAGGCTGAAAATCCTCAATCATCCATCTCCTATGTTAATTTTCATAATCTTACAGTGAAAAAAATTCTTGCAGGTAAATTTGCCTGTTTGTGCAAGCTCTATTTTACCACATTTTCTGAACTGAAATAGAAGCACATGGTTGCATAAAAGGGTAGATTCTTTGAAAACCGAACGAATGTAGAGACTCTGGAATGCCTGGTCACCATGCTTATACCTGGAAATCCCAAACAAACCTGCGATTGCAGCCTTTTGTTGCCATGACTCTCCCCAAATTGATTTTTCATAAGACCTAGCATCTATCTGTCATATACTTAGATCAGAAGGAAAAGTAAAAAACAACAACACAAAAAAACATTAAAAAAAATGAGTTGCCTCTGCATCTCTCCATACTTTAAGGATGACAAACCCAGGCTCCTCATTTTACACCCCCCTTCAAATCAATGGCAGCCACTGGAACATTTGCAGAAGTTTCACACATACTGCTACATTAACACACAGGCCTAGGCATTCTATTTCTGAGGTCGCGAAAGTACAGTATTATATTGAGCACTATCTCAAATGGTCAACAGGCCACCTGACATTGGGACCAGGTTGAGATCGGCTGTCACTGGTTTCCTCCCAGAGCCACACACGCCACAACAAGGCAGCAGCTTGTAGCATTTGGAAGGAGAAATGGGGCTGGTGCTGCTCCCTCACATATGGTGTTTAACAGACTACACTTCCCATTTGTTCCTCAGAAAGGTGTGCATTTTCAAGGGATAATGCCAAGTATTCTTTGTGCTGTGGTGTCTTTGCATGGAAAGGTGATGTGTCTGACACATTTTGGCAGGCTTCTGTGAAGAGCTTTAGAATTTTCCACTGACTTTCACTAAGATTTAAGAGAATAACATTGTACTTTATCAAAAGGAATAACCTGACTTTAGGGACGACAGGGTCACAGGTTGGGAGTGAACTGAGAACTAGAATTGTTATTGGTATTTCTCACTACCCTGTTAAATTTCCATTTTGTTACCTTGTTTTTTAAAAAAAATAAATAATACCAACTAGTGGATCTGCCACTGAGGCAGATTTATCACTTTAAGTTGATTCTGAATTAGAGCTTTGAAATGTGGGTATAGTAAAACTAGAATGTGCCTTTCTCATGAAATCCTCTCCTCTTTTTCAGCTGCTTAAATGAAATGCAGAGGAAGAATCAGAATAAATGCAAGGGACTTCTCTCCGAAGCCTGAGAGAAGAACCAATTCTATATGTAAACAGGAGGAAATCTTCATTTCTATCATGAACGTTGGGTATTTCCTCACCCACCATTTAGAAGGATTTCTGGTAGTCTTTTGTGAAAGATTGCTCCCATTTATTTAACTCATGCCACATGGCTTAGCTTCATAACTGGTATAGGGTTTCTAGAGATTAAAAAAATCCATTTCTATCTATGTAAATACGAAGCTGAAATTTAAGCTATAATTACTGCAAGTTTTCCACGTTATAGTATAAAATTGCTGGATTTATTAATGGTGCACATACTTCAACTACTCCATGTTCTGCCCTGGTCCATGGTTACCTGTCAAAATGTAGAACAATTTTTAAAGAATATTCTGTGCCCTAGAGAAAAATAATGTGTGTATTTTTCTATGTTTTTGTTTGTTATAAGCAGAGGATTTGCAATAATTTATGGAAAGTCTTAGAATTATAAATATTAAGGCATTGCCAAATGATTTAACTACCCCTCCATGGCAAACTGTCTTTAAACACTACCATTTTTTTTCTTTCTTTTTTTTTTTTTTATAATTTACTTATGGACCAGAAACACTTGCAGGCTCTTGCCCCTGGCCTTCTGTGAGAATGTTAGTTAGCAATGCTCATAAAAACTCAATTCATCAATGTGAACATAATTTGCTATGAACAGAAAGCTCACAAAAGGGTGAATTTGTCAGATAGACAGGTGGCCTGAGATCTCTCCCTGATACTGAATGATATGAATAATAGATTCTGGTAAATGTATGCCAAGACTTGAGCTGTAAACACAGCTGCCTCCATTCCCTTCCAGAAAAACAGCTTTGAGGACGAAAGCACAGGAACCAAGGTTCCACCTGAGGACCTAAGCTTGTGCGCGCCCGTACACACACACACACACACACACACACACACGTATGACACACACTCTCATTCAAGCAATAAACAATGTCTATAAAAAAGGGCAGAGTTAGAGAAATGTCCATGCTTTCCCTTCTCTGTGAGAAAGACATTTTAAAGCTATCTTGGGCAGAGGAGACTAGATAGAGATTAGAAAGGAAATAAATTTTCCTAATGGTTCTGTTTCCATATTATTCAAATGTCTTATTTTATAAAACACACAAATCAACACAGCTAATAAACTTCACAACATTATAACTCCTATTTTATAATGAGCAAAAATAAGGGGGCAGGTTGCTTTATGCAGAGGCACTGTGCTTGAAATCATTTTAGTAATTCATGGCTATTTGTCTTATGGGTTATTAAGTATTTATTAAGGTTCAAATGTAATGTAGCCTTTTCTCCAATTTACTCTGAACTTTAAAAATCTATTTTGCAAATTGTTTTCCAGGTAATGCACATACCCACTTAAGTGTTGAATCTCATGATTTAGAAGATTCTGATTGAAAGCAATATATATATATATACTCAGTCTTTATAGATACTGGTATATATATATATATATATATATATATATATATATATATGTTGACCTATTCTAATAACATTTATGATTGAGTGTCAGCTGGCAAAGATATTGGATGTCTTTCTTAATACAGTAAAGCAGTATTTCTTAAAGTAGAATACCCATATAATTGGTGGCATAAGAGGCAAATTTAATGGTTATGTATTTATTTTCATGAATATTAGGAAAGCACATAAGTAACATTTGAAATGTATGCTTTCAAGAATATTATTACTTGGAATAAAACTAGTATATTTCAGTATAAAAGTCATTTGACTTTAGGAAAAAAAATTAACATTGATATTACTGAAAATACCATTAAAATGAAGTTAGCATGTGGATTAGTGACATTTTGGAAACCCAGCAATCTCTTTCCACTCACCAAAATCACATAAAAGATCTTATGAAAGGTAATTGGAGTCAGAGAGCTTCATATTATAAAATCCTGTCATTTTCAGAGTTGGGATAAACCTTGTAAACCATTCTGTTCTATTCTCTGATATCATGGATGCAAATGCTATGACTAGGAATAAGCGAATGAACAAGGCACATATCTAGTTATGGGCAAAGATGCAATTAGAAGCCAGGGCTCCTCACAGGCTAGAGCTCTCTATTGTTAGGAAGAAAGGCACAAACCCAGTTGGAAATTTTGGCATCACTTCTCATTCACTCACCCTTGACTTCTAAAATGAAAGCTGGATATTCTTCTCTATATAAGATTAAGGTTTTCTTCTCGACAAGAGAATCCCTAAAACTTCTTGCTAGTATTTTTTTTTGGCTTTCCCATAAGCATACACTGAACTCGAGTTAAATTTGGTTTAAGGGACAGCAATGCTTTCTAATGGGAGAGTGAACACAGAGGTAAACATATTATTTCCCTTTTGGATTTTCATAAGAATGCATCTCTTTCACTTTGCACATGATTTTCCACTTTTTATTGTGCATCAGTTATACACATTGTGTTTTCTCTGACAACTTGGTAGAACATTGCATGCAGGAACTATGCCTTAATTACCTTTAATTTAAAAAATTTCTAATCTCAGTGTTTTGCATATGGTAACTATTCAATAACATTTTTGAAGGCCCAAATTAATTCAGTTGTTCAAATCTCTATTAATATTGCTTGACCTGCAACTCCATTATCTACAAATTTTATGCCATCTGGTTCAATCAAATCCAATTCATCAGTAATATCTTTTGTAGATTTCTTAGACTTTTCTATGGAATAATAATGTCATCTATGAGTTATTTTTACAAACATTTTTTTCTAATCGCATTGACTAGGAAATCCAGTACAATTTCAAATAGAAGTGGCAAGACTTTGATTCATTTTTCAGCACTTCATTTATTCAGCCCCCAAATTTATTTATTTTCAGTTCTTTAAGAATGCTTTGTCTGCTGGTTTTGGTGAGAAGTCAGTCATAATTCAAGCATTTTAATATACATCTTTACCTTTCTATAAAGATTTTTAATTCTATCCTTCATTTTAACTTAAGTATATCATTTAAGACTTTTAATTCTATCGTTGGTTTTAATTTAAGTATATTGTTTAGGGTGGTATGTGAGTGTGTGTGTGTGTGTGCGTGTGTGTGTGTGTGTTTTCTGCTTAAGGTTTGCTGAGCTTCCTGGATTTATAAGTTGATGTTTTCCATCACGTTTGAAAATACTTGGTACTTTTTCCTCCAAATATATGCTCATTCTTTGCTCTACACTCTCACTATAAATGCAATTTATGCATGTTGCACTAAAGGTTTGTTCTGTGTTCCCCCCCCAAAAAAAATATTTTTCCCTTTTATTCTTCTTGCTGGATAATATCTGTCTTCAAGTTCACTACCCATTATATTTTAAATACCTATCTATTACTAAAGTCATTCAGCATTTTTTCTACTTTATATATTGTACTTTACAGTTGTAAACTTACATTAGATTCTTTTTTTCTTTCTATTTCTATGTTGAAGTTTCCCATCTGTTTACTCAATACTGTCATCTTTTTCTTTAAGTCTTTGAACATATTTATAATAGCTGTTTTGTAATCACTATCTATTAACTTCATTATCCTGGTCATCTTAAGGTCTTTTTCTGTTGTCTGCTTTTTTTCTTGATTATGAGCCACATATTCTGCTTCTTTACAGCTCTAGTAATATTTATTGTATTGTAATGGATAATATGTTGTAAGGAATCTGGATTATATTACCTTTCTTTAAAGAGCGGATGTTTTCAATGGAAGGTATTTAAATCACTGTCAGATTATTTTAGAATTGTGATGCTTGGTTATTTATCTGTTAGGTTAGGTCTATTTCAGTTTTGAGCTCCATTCTAGGTTTGGTCAGGTAGTTGCAGGCTTTCAGAGGTCTCACCTAAGTGTTGAAATTACTCAGAGAGATTTCTCTACTCTGACTGAACTAAAATTCCAGTCTCTCTCAGTACTGTATGACTCCTGGCTATCTTGCTTCTGTCCTCAACTCTGAACCAGAGTATCTCAGTAGGCCTCATGGAGACCTTTTGCACAGGTAGCCCAACTTTCAGGCATACATAGTAGTATATAGCAAATTGTCTTAAAGATGATTCTGGAAGCCCTCTTTGCAGAGTTCCTTTCTCTGTTATACTATTCTCCACATATTCCAACCAATTTAGCAGTTCTGAACTTTGGCTTCTGCCTCTTCAACTCAACAACACTACCATCTTTTTTGGTCTCCTTTTCCCTGCAACATTAAAATGTATCCAGATTGAAAGCTAGAGCAATTATCAGACTCATTTCACTTTTTCAATATCTTAATGCCTCTTACATTTTGTCAAATTATATAGTTATTTAGAGTAGGAAGTACAGTTCATTAGCAGCTACTCTATTATGAAGAGAAAAAACACTGCCTCTCAGATCTAAATTTTTAAAACTCAACTCTTCAGTAATTAGAAAGAATAGAAATGTAAAATTGTTTCAATAATTTTTGATTTGCTCATTTATTCATATTAATGTTTAAGCCACTATAAATTATGTGTTTTACCATTGCCCTTGGGTATATTTACTTTAGACAAAGCAAAATATATAGATATTCATTGGACTTAACTTACTCTCAGCCTGGACCAGTGAAGGGTACCACGACAAGTGGAAGAAGGCCCAATCTCATAGAAATATTATTTTTTTTTTACCCAATAAAGTATCTGAATTTAATAAAATATCTTTCAGAATATTGTTATGCTTGTAAAAATGTGAAATGAAATTTAAAAAGTTAATGAATATAGTCATTAAAATAACAGAATGTCATTGGTTAAGAAAATACAAATTGTAAGATAGCCTGCCTCTTTTTTTATTAAAAAAGATAAAATATTTTTACTTTTTTTGTATTTATTATGCTTTTATTTTATTTCTTATTTTTTAATTGTTTTAAGTATTACAAATAGTAGTACATATTTCTCCTTTTTTTTCCCCCCCATTAAGCTCCCCCCGACCTCTACTACCCCTCCCCCCTCCCTGTACATGCCTTGGCCCCGCATTTCCTTCTTGCACATGAATCAGTGAGACTGAGTTGAGGTTCTGTACCCCTTTTCTTATATTTAACCAATTTAAGGTAAGTGCACATTCTTGCTTAATTTTGAAATCAACTAATACTATCTCTTTCAGGAATGAAGTGAGGTCCATTAATTAACTTAAAAATTATTTGAGTTTTTAAATATGTGTATGAGAGGGATTTGTCTCATATTTGGACTCTTTGTACCCATTAATTATGATAGAACAATGAACTATTTTCTAAGCTTTATATCTGCCATATATATGTGTTTTTCTATTCCATTTTGATTTTTTTAGAACATTGGTTTACACTGATATTAATGTCAGTTAAGTATGCTGAAGGCTGTAGCTCAGCATTTTAGTTCTACCAGATCTAAATTACTCTCCTATCAATTAGTTACACCTCTCCTAAAATGAAAATTACTAATCTGTTCCAAATAATGCTATTCATCTTTTATTTAGGTGAAACATCCTTTTTTATTAGTGTAATAATGTCATGGCCAAGATTAAAATGACTGCTATATTAATAAAAATTATTTATAATGGGTTTTTTCTAGTACCCAGTATACAGGATTTGTCTGTAGTATATATATATAAAACCTTATCTAAAGTTTCTATTATGGAAACTTGAATAGATCAATTACAATGATCCCCTTACCTTCAGCTGCTGGTTTAAGAGGAGAGTGCAGACCTGAACTCACATTAAGCAGTTATGAACTTACCTATGTAAATATTCTGCATTATATTTAAGTTAACACATAAAGAAAAATTAAAAGCATTCCAAATACAGTGTTAGAAGGCAGTTAAATATGCTTCACAATTAAGTCTTTAAAGATTGCATAGAAATGTGGATAAATGACAGGCAATCTGATTTCATGGAACTACTGTCAGCCAAACAAACTGAAGAACATGGCTATATGTCATTGTATGTTGAATAACTTTACTATAGATCATTACTAAATAAAGTACATGAGTTATTTGTTTTCCTTTTCTTGTTTTTTTTTTTTTTTTTTTTTTTATTTGCCACCACTGGTTTAACTGGACATATATAAATGTGTCATTTATTTAACCACTCCAAAATTTTTGCTATATTCCCTCTAATGTAATCTTATTTAAGACTAGGGGTCCGGTGCACAAAATTTGTGCACCTTGAAAGGAACTGTGGGCCACAAGGCTGCAGTGGGCACAGGTGCAGGTCTCAGGCCATCCTCCGTGCCCCCGCCCAGACCATCCTGCCTCAGCTCCTGGTCCCATCTGCTGGCAGCCCTTCCCACTGCCACCACTCCCACGCACTGACAATGTCGGCCCCGCTTATATCCACTGATGGTGCATAGCGACTGGGACCAGCACCAGAAGCGGGTGGGAGTGGGGCCGGAGCTGTCAGTGGGTGCAAACGGTGGCTGCTGCCCTGATTGCCCCTTAGGAGCAGGGGGTGGTGGAGAAGCCCTGAGGGGCAATTGGGGTCAGCAGCCACCACTCGCACCTTCTGACAGCGCCAAGTGATCAGGGCCAGCACTGGGTGCAAGCGGCAGCTCTGGTACCAGCAGTGGGTGCCCGTGGAGCCAGCACCAGCACCAGCAGTGAGGGCACTGGGTGGGACTGCGGCACGCAGGAGCAAAAACTTTTCAGTAACCACCAGAGGCTCACCCCGATGACAGCGACCGGTACCCTGCCTTGGTCTGGCCCCCCTCACCTGCTCCACCATCCCACCATGGCCGACACCCGCCATGTTCTGCACTCTGCCACCTGCTGCCCTCATCCGCCATGTTCCGGGTGTACCCCTGTTGGTCAGCACATGTCATAGAGACTGATTGTTCAGTGGTTCCACTGTTCATTCTATTGCATATTAGCCTTTTATTATATAGGATATCCATAAAGATGAACTTATTTAGTGAAATTCCTTCATTCTCATTATTAAAGACAAAATTATCTCCTAACCCAGAAATGATGCCCTGTAGGCAACTGCCTTGCTATGTTAAAAAGAGCCATCACTGATGCCGGACTCCAGGAGCTTTTTTTCAGGAGGCCACTCCAGTAGAAACACTCAGAGCATCATACATGTGCACCTGGAAGCAAGTCTCCCACTGATACAAAGAAGCTGGTTAGCAAAGCCTAACTTTTGAACCACTGAAACCAAATAAGTTTCAAAGCTGGACCCTTCAAAACAAACCCTACACTTGGTCTTAGCTAAAAGGCAGAGAAGTGATCAAAGCAAAACCTAAAGCTGCTTCTTCACTGCATCCTATTGCATGAACATTGTTCACAGTAATGGTCAATGGTTGCTTAACCAATAACACAAAGGATGTTATCTAGCTTTGTGACACATCATTTTTTTCAAGGACAATATAGGTGTAGAAAGGAAGTAGAGCAGTGAAAGCCACAGAAATTAATGAGCATTCCTGAGATATCTTTCAAGTAATTTTGGCCAGTGGTTTCTTTTGGCCTGAGCCTGATGTTCATTTTGTTCAGTGATAAAGGTCAGGTGACCTGCTGATTAAATAGAGACAAGGTGTTCATGTTTGAAAACCTGCAGTATGCAAAACAATTACTTAAAAAATAAATAGCTTTATATGTGAAATTCAGTTTCTCTGAAGATTTCTTTAAATCCGAAGGGCACCTGATCATGGAATAGGAGACTATGTAGAGTCTGGTAGATATAACTGTGGCATACACACTAAAATATGGTTGTAGGGTAGACTCCATTGGTGATGTGGTCACCACCACCAGGTGAAAGGTACAAAGAGCTGAGTGCTTTCAGAGAGTTCTGGTCTGCAGTGACCTTTTGGATCCCCCACTGTGTACAGGCTGTTGAAACCATGAGATTTGGGGTGTGCCTCTGTGCAGAACTGGCATGGACAGTCAGAGAGCCCTTATAGGGTTTCTTGCTTTTGTATTTTCATTGCACTGCCTTTTGCTGATCTGGTAAATAGCATGACAATGAGAAAGCAACTCCAATTGACTCTGAAACATCAGTCACACCAGTCCTTCAACCTAAATTTTGTCACCCATCCTAGCTCAACTTCCAATAGAAGGTATTATATATGTTACACAAAAGACTCTGCTGACATTAAGAAGAAATTTAATAGCACTAGAAATATAGAAAAAGAGGGAAGGTCTTTGCATTATGAAAGGAACAAAAGTGGATGATATAAATAAAGGAAGCTGGAATAAGGGTAGGGTCAGAGGCAAAGTTTGCTCTAAGAACATTGAGGGCCTTTTTAGGTGGAGCCTGATTCCAAGAGTTTTCAGATCTCTCTGTCCATCCATTGGTACTGTCACCTGTGGGCTCAGTTCCTCCCTGCTGTACAGGTCTTCCCTGTGCTTAAGCAATGGTGGACGCTTAAGAAACTCTAGTGTACATTCCCCATATGTATAATGTGAAAAGCATGTTACTGCTGCTGCATGTCTCAGCCTAAGTTTAACTTGAGTGTGATACACTAGACTGTCTATTGGTCCTCTTTTGCTTGTATTTGTGCTGGTGATGATAACAGATATATCCTGGGTCCCTCTAGTGACTAAAGCCCTGTGGTCCTCTCCCTGTCTTTCTTAGGTATAAACTACTTCTACTCAAGTAGAAACAGAGCACATGACATGCATACCTAGGAATAAATCTCGACTTTCAAACCTCCACCATCCAGTTTTTAGGTCTGGAAGCTGTCTCATTTTCTCTGACATGCAGTGTTTGCTTAAGACAGTTGTTTGTATGAATTATAAAATATAACCTAATCTTAGATTTACCCTTAGAGCTTCATATGCTATGTCTCCTGATAGTGACTAAAGTCCTGCTGGACTAAAGCCTTTTGGCACACAAGAGGTTCAGTCTTTGACCATGGAACCCAACCTGGATTTAAATCTTGGGTCTATAAGTTACTAGTGGTCTGACCTTGGACAAAACCTTGGACAAGCCACATAAACTTTCTGTTAGTTTCCTTATTGTAAAGTTTGGAGAGTGATAGGTGCCTCATCATGCTATTTATGTTACACTGACTTTATAGAAAGTCTTAACACAGTTTGGGTCTGATAGCTAGTATGCAACAAATCCTGGCTGTATTATCATCTTTTTGGATTTCCATATGGTACCTACATTAGTTTCTGTTCTTCAAACATTTGACCCAGGGCATGGTAGGTTTTGTTTGTTAACCAATCATTCATTCAAATACTGTGTTCCATGCACTCTTCTAGGCATTAGTTGTAAGCATGAGCTACTCTCAGTGGGCTCCATTTATGTCCAACTATGCTCTAAAATAGGAGACATTGGAGAGGTGGCGTAGATTTGTGGCTAAGGAAGCTGGCTTTGTTCCCCACATTGCTTTGGTTTGATCACCAATCCCTCTATTGGACAGCTGAGTGAACGAGGATAAGTTCTGTATCTCAATTTTCCTTTTATGTAAAATAGAAATAATAGTACCTATCTCCTAGGATTTCTGTAAAGCTTAAACTAATACTTTTAATGTGCTTAGATTAGTATGTGGCAAATAATAAATGCTCAACAAATGTTATTTACAAGTAAAATTTTAAGGTCTAACCTCAGGGATATGAGTCCTGATAGAAATTTAAACTTTAAACTTACCTACTGATTTCAATATCCAAAAACACTTAAAATTCTGATTCTTTCATCAGAGGAGAAAAGACTATCTTTGAAGACTATATTTTATTCCCATATGAATTTAATTATTCTCTCATCTCCTTCTTTGGGAAGTGCTAGTGAGACTCATGTTTTTTTTTTTTTTATTGTCAACTTGAATGATTCTGTAGCCCTCTGTGGCCTGCATCCTTGACTTTAAGATATCACTTATGTATTCAGTTTCAAATAGTATTCAGTTTCAAATAGAAAGTTAGAATTACTCATCAAAGGATTGGAGTAAGGGTGACTTGAAGCCCAAGTACATCAGAACCCTGGGCTTCTCTAGGACAGAAATAACTGACAGATCAACTGCAGAAAAAGGAACAGGGTGACTTATTCAGAGCGAGATGGTCATGTAGGCTGCACAAAAAGGAAGAGTCAGAGTACAGACTTGTCAAACAGCAAATTGCGCCTGCAAATAAAGGACATAATTTAAGGGCATGGGGTTTTAGACAGGAATGCTGGTCTCTCATTCGTCTTTTCAGCTGGTCTGTATACATGGGTAATATCACCACAATCGACGATGTCATCTTTGAATAGAGAGGAATAGAGACTCACACAGAGCTTGCACCAGGGAGATCCTACACACAGATGAACAATTCATTAGTCATTCAGAACTCAAAGCTGTCGCCAAATTTTGCTCTGTAGGCTAAAAACAATACAAGGATTGAAAATAGAATCAAGACACTGAAGAAACCTTTTAGGACGCTATGGGAGTGATACATCAAAGTATTGTCAAGATTCAGATGAATATCTCCACAGTATTTTTCACCCTATGGGATTTGAAACTTAGACTACATATAAGTTTAACAACAGTATTTACTATCCTCTATTCTAATATTACTAAATCTACAGAACACTCCTCAAAACATTTTTCTTTAATATATTTTATGAACTTTTAATTATGATTTATACCAAATTATGATAAATTGTATTTTCTTGAAGACTAAGTCAACACACCTCTGTTGAACACTTATTTTCAAGGCAGTTACTACTGATAACCTGATTTTCATAATAAGAATACATACTCCTTAAGGGGAAGGGTCCTTTTATTTTTTATTTTTTACCCTTGTATCCTTCCTCATTTCTTCTTACTTCTCTATTTATAACTGACATTCATCAAACATTTTTGTTGCATTAATTCATGAAGGACAATGCAGAATTTCAAGTATTTATCATTTAGGTACTGTTATATCCTACTTAACAAGCCTGGTAGGCAGAATAATAGACTCTCTTCCCA
Organism: Corynorhinus townsendii; assembly: GCA_026230045.1. Lineage (NCBI taxonomy): Eukaryota > Metazoa > Chordata > Mammalia > Chiroptera > Vespertilionidae > Corynorhinus > Corynorhinus townsendii. The sequence continues at coordinate 70,766,080 of JAPDVU010000005.1, forward strand.
CCACCACCTCAAAAAAAAAAGAAGAAGAAGAAAAAAAAGCTGACAATGTCCTAATCCCTGGACCCTATGCATGTTATCTTCATAGCAAAAGGGGCTTTTCAGGTGTGATAAAATTAAGGCCTTTGAGATGAAGAGATTATCCTGGATTAACTGGGTGGGCCCAATCTAACCACAAAGTTCCTTAAAAGAAGAGATTCCCTGGCTGTGGTCAGAAGATGTGAGTAGGGAGGAATCTTCAGAGAAATACAAAGTTGCTTTGTTGTTGGTTCTGAAGATGAATGAAGGAGGCCACAAGCTGAGGGATGAATGAGAGAGGCCTTTAGAAACTGGAAAAGGCAAGAAAATGAATTCTTCCCTAGAGTCTTCAGAAAGGAGCACAGTGCTCCCAACACCTTGATTTTAAACCAGTGAGACCCATGTTAAAATTCTAAGCTATAGAACTGTAGAATCATAAGTCATTAGGTTTGTGGTAATTTTTAAAAATATATTTTTAAAATAGTTTATTGATTTTTAGAGAGAGAGGAAGGGAGAAGAAACATTGATGGGTTGCCTCCCACATGCCCCCTACCGGGGATCCAGTTGGCAACCAGTGCAGATGCTCTGACTGGGAATCAGCAATCTGTCAGTGCACAGGATGATACCCAACCAGCTGAGCCACACTGGCCAGGATGGTTTGTGATGATTTTTATTTTTATTTTATTTTATTTTTATTTTTTTTATTTTTAATAAATCTTTATTCAGATTATTACAACTGTTTCTCCTTCCCCCCCCCCCCCATAGATCCTCTCCACCCGGTTCCCACCCCACCTTCTGCCCTTACCTCCCCCCCACTGTCCTCATCCATAGGTGTATGATTTTTGTCCAGTCTCTTTCCAACCCCCCCCCACACACACCCCTTTCCCCCTGAGAATTATCAATCCAGTCCCATTCTATGCCCCTGATTCTATTATATTCACAAGTTTATTCTGTTCATCAGGTTTTTAATTCACTTGATTTTTCAGTTCACTTGATAGATATGTATTTGTTGTTCATAATTTTTATCTTTACTTTTTTCTTCTTCCTCTTCTTAAAGAATACCTTTCAGCATTTCATATAATACTGGTTTGGTGGTGATGAACTCCTTTAGCTTTTTCTTCTCTGTGAAGCTCTTTATCTGCCCTTCAATTCTGAATGATAGCTTTGCTGGGTAGAGTAATCTTGGTTGTAGGTTCTTGCTATTCATCACTTTGTAGATTTCTTACCACTCCTGTCTGGCCTGCATAGTTTCTGTTGAGAAATCAGCTGACAATCATATGGGTGCTCCTTTGTAGGTAATTAACTGTTTTTCCCTTGCTGCTTTTAATATTCTCTCTTTGTCTTTTGCTCTTGGCATTTTAATTATGATGTGTCTTGGTGTGGTCCTCTTTGGATTCCTTTTGTTTGGGGTTCTGTGCGCTTCCTGGACTTGTAAGTCAATTTCTTTCACCAGGTGGGAGAAGTTTTCAGTCATTATTTCTTCAAATAGGTTTTCAGTATCTTGCTCTCTCTCTTCTTCAGGGACCCCCATAATTCGGATGTTGGTATGCTTGAAGTTGTCCCAGAGGCTCCTTACACTATCTTCAACTTTTTGGACTTTTTTTTCTTTTTGCTTTTTCGGTTGAGTGTTTTTTTGCTTCTTTGTATTTCAGTTGTTTGACTTGACTCTTGCGTTCCTCTAGTCTGTTGTTGGGTCTCTGTATATTATTTTTTATTTCAGTCAGTGTATGTTTAATTTCTAGTTGGTCCTTTTTCATATCTTCGAGGGTCTCATTATATTTATTGGCCTTTTCTAGGATATTCTTGAAAAGCCTTATAACTGTGGTTTTGAATTCTATATCCAGTCGTTTGTTTTCCTCCATTTCTTTCATTTGTGATCTGTGTCTTTGTTGCCACATTTTCACTGCTTCCCTAAGTTGGTAGGGTAGCTTTGTGTGCTAGGTTTCCTATATGGCCCAGTGGGTCGGCCTCCCAGTTACCTGAGGTTGACTCTCTTGGTGCACCCCTTTGTGGACTGTGTGTACAGCCTTGTTGTAGTTAAGTCTTGATTGTTGTTGGTATCACTGGGAGGAATTGACCTCCAGGCCAGTTGGCTGTGAGGATCAGCTGTGTCTACGCTGGGAGAAGTTCGGTGCTGGAGACAGCTTTATAGGATTAGACTTGCCAAATTGCAAAAGCCTCTGTGCTCAGCTTGGATGGGATGGAGTTTCAGAGCGGAGCAGACAGTCTTGGCTTCCCGTCAGCCCTGCCCTTGCGCATGCACACGCGCCTCCAGACCTCTGCCTTCCCAGGCTCCCAAGCTTCTGCCCGAGAGTCCAGATCCCCCCCAGAAGAGCGTGGGTACCCAGGGGCTCGTCTGGAATTGGGGTTCAGTGCAGTCAGAACTGGGGTTCAGTGCAGTCGGGGGCCTCCTTCCCCCTCCCGCCAGAGAAAGTCAGCCAGGCTCTCAGCCGCCCTTCCTCTCTGAGCGCACAAAGACCCTTTGCCGTACCTCAACCCTTTGCCGTTCCTCCAATTCTCCATGAGCTTTTCTCTTTCCTTCTAGTTGTAGAATTTCCACTCAGCCAGCTTTCCTGTGGTTCTGGATGGTGTCTGTTCTGTCTTTTAGTTGTAGTTTTGAAATAGTTGTGCGAGGCAGCAGTTTAGGTGCTTACCTATGCCGTCATCTTTGTTTCTCCCACCTGTGATGATTTTTTATAGCAGCAACAGAAACGATTACAATTTGGAATGAGATAATATTAGGACATATACCTACATTATTTGCTGGTATCACAAACTCTCTTTGTTGCTGCTACTCCTAGATAGGTCAGTCTTTGTGTGACAATTTAGCACTTATTTTTGTAATTTAATATACTTGTACTCAAAGATGACCCCAGTAGAGACATAGCACATGTACAGTTCAATGAGATTTATGCAGGTCTATCTAAATGAGTAATTCTCTGATATTTTCTCCTAATAATTCGTAAGTTGTGCATTTTAGGATTGAGGTTTGTTCTTATGATTTTTATAAAGTGCTTTTTAAAAAAGTCCTTGAATCCTTGGCTGTATTAAATCACCACTCTTGCTTTAAACTCTCAGGGAACAGAAGATCTCTTCTCTGGTTCCCCCAAAAGCTGACCAGAAATATGGAACTTCAAAATCTCATTGAAAGTAATATTAGCAAAATTGACTTTTTCATAAATCTAATTGGTGTTTCAAATGGCTCTCCTAGAATTCCTGGGAGTACAGAGTGGAAAAGACATTCAAGAGTGAAAGAATTATACTGAATGTAGAAGAGGAGGGAAAGGTTGTTGATTACAAACTCATATGTAATTAGAAAAACACACAGAACTGAGTATGCATTAAGTAACAGGTGTTACATACAGGAATGTTTGGATATAGGTTTTGAGGATGCTGCTAAGGGATATCCTTCAACAGTTTCTCAATGGTGACCATGGGAGACAATGGGTAAGTGAGAATTTTCCAGAAAGTAGAATTAGGAGCTACTAGACTGGCTGACCCAGAAAATCCATTCCACAGCCATGGCATGGAGCTCTCACACTTTTCCTGCTCAGCATAATATGATATATCCTATGGATCATGAACTATCATATGATTTCCATCATTTACTTTTACAAATAGAAATTTGAGTGGCACTTACCCTCTCTTTCCCTATTCTTAAACAGCAAGTGCTTTGGTAACAGATATCTTGTAGTTAGAGAAGTCACATCATACCTGACAAAGAAAACTGAGCACAAACTTTGATTCTTGGAACCAGCTACAATAGCTGTATGAGGCTTTGGGGAGGAGTGAATGGTTTCAAATAGATGTGAAAGCTTGGAAGGTAAATATTGGAGCAGAAGGGAGTGAGTAAGTGTTGGATCAATGAGTTAGAGTGGAGATGCCATTGACTACCTACCCTAGTCTATGCCTCTCCTTCTTCTAAACATAATTCTGGGATTGTTCAGGGAGCTCTTATATGACTGACTCATGATTAGCCAACCACAGTCCCTGATCTGGGATTGGCCTTACTTAATCCAAGTCAATGTACTTTTCTTGGCTACATTAAGACATAGGCATATGATACGATTTAAATCAGTTAGGTAAAGGAGATGTTTGCTTGGGACTTCTTAGAAATATGCTCCTCCACCTCTCACAAGATGTAACAGAGGAAGGACATAGTTTGGGTTGATACTGGTGGTCATCCTACCCACTAAGGGCAATTAGCATCAGGATGAAGCTAGTGTTGTGGATGGCAGGGTTGGGATAGAATGCACCTGGGTCCATGATGTGCAATATTGAGTTCCTGTATCAATAAATCCTGTAATTCAACCTATCTCATGTAACCCTTTCTAATTACATGAGCCAATAAATTTCCTCATTTCTTAAACCCTTCTGAGCTGATTTCTGTCAATTGTGCACAACTGAACACAGTCCAACTGACAGTATTTCCTAGTTATATAGCAATAGCTAAGTTCCTCATAACTTTAGAGAACATAAATTAGGAAGGTTTAATTCTGGTTCCTCAGATGGCTATCCCAGAAATGAACAAATGGTGAAGAATACAAGCTTTTGAGCCAAATATACCTGAAATCGACCCTGCTCTATCCATTACTGCCTATGCTTATATTCTCTGAATTCCAATCTTCCCACTGGTACAATGAAGATAATGAGCCTGTCTTATAATGGTTGTAGAGAATAAATGAGATAATGCACATCAAATCCCTGTCATGAAGGAGACGTTCAATAATCACAACCATCATTTTAATGACCAGAGAAAAATTTGTTTAAGATCCCTTGGTGAGAAATTCTGTGTAGAAAGATGGCTCAAGAGAAAGTGAAATTCTAAAAACCCAATTGCAAATGATTTTAATAAGAAAGAAAAGGAATAGTTAGCCAGAGGATCTGATGTGGCTGCACAGGGATATTTTCCATGAATTCAGATATTTTTTTAAAAACTATGTATTGTAAGAGAAAAGTCTTGCAATCCAGACTGAATATACAAGAGAAGTACCAAACTGAGAGGACAAGATTAGGAGGGTGACAATACTGAAAGAGTATCAACTTATAAAAACAAACACCTCATAGTAAGAAGAAATCAGTAAGACACATACAGAGACTCAGTGATTAAGACATGACACGGAGATAATAAGACTATTTAATAACTGAACTCAGCAACAAACAATATGGATCATATTGATGGGATGACCAAAGAGCAAATAATAGTTGGCCCATTTCAGGGTAATTGCAAGTTCTACACAATTTTAAATTATACTTTGAAATATTACAGGCCATGTTGACTTGATTGTTACTTAGTTATGAAATATGAAATGAAATAAAATATCAGATATTAGATTAGAATCAAGCTGAATTAGTGATAAATCTCAGAGAGAAGTCTTGGCAGTACAATAGGAGAACTCTTTATCCTGGGATCTTTCTTTTTCTGTATAACCATGGTATTCACAGTTTGCCTCAGCACATAGAAACAGCTTCCTGAAATCATTGAGTAGCTTGAATTTCTAAAATGTTAACTAGTAATTCTACTAATAGATAATATGCTCCCTAATATACTCCCCTACATACATGAGTACAGATCAAGAATTGGATTCTGAACTCAGGCTGATGCCACCTTGTTAAAACAGACCAACACACACACACACTCACACACACATACACACACATACACACGCACACACACACACACTGGAAAGTGTCCTAAGTTCTCCTTATCTGTCAGAAATAAAATCTGAGGGGAGGTCTTCATTATCAAGATTAAATTCAGGTCTGACCTAGTTAAATCTCCTAGCGAAGATAAGAAGGACTCTATAGGCCAAGAGAGAACACGGCTTTCTCACCAAGGAGGTCCTTGGAAATAACTCACCTTCAGGTGAACTGCTTTTAGAAAGCACTTTTCAGTTACCTGCCCCCAGAGTGAAGTTCAAAAGAAAAGGGAGTAGAATGTTCTCAATCAAGATCTCTGGGCTGTGGTGTTTTCGACCACTGGAGAGTTGCTTGATTCTGAACATTATCACCTTCAGGAACAGTAACAGTCATTTATTTACCCAGACAGTCTTTTAATCTTGGAAGAAGGGAGCCTAGAAAGCTATTCTCACAGAAGGTTTTTCTTGCTTTTAAAAACACAATCAAATTGGTTCCAGTGGAGTGGGATAGAAGGAAGTACACCTCCTCTATTTGTACACAAGTAATTGGACTAGCCTAATTAGATTGCCCAAGTGTTTAGGTATCATAGTGATGGGCACTTTATAAATACTGTGTGTAGTTAAACTGGGCCCATCCCTTGTGACAATAATAGCCATACTGTTAGCTCTGATAGGTTAGCAAGATAAAAGCTAAATGTTTTGCTACATTCCATAATATTTATTGATAGTTATTGATGTTGACATTTTTGGCCATTTGTGGTGTCTTTTTACTCTAGACCTGTGGGTAGTGCGGTCAAAGAGGACTTTTGCAGTCAAAGATATCATCTTGTATGCAAGGTAAGCACCTTGCGGATTCTGCACAATAACGAAGAAAACTGTTATAACATAAACAACTGCCATCCAGAAATCAAGCTACACTTAATCAGTTCAGAATTAGAATTTGCTTCAAGGAGACCTGATGGAAGTGGAAACCGCATATTGCATAGAAGCTAATGGTTTTTGGTCCTAGAAGAAAACCAAAGGATATTCTCTAGTTGTTGAAATCAATCTAGAAAATAAATAGACATACTGAATGCTGCGGTGATTTGTTTTCCTTCTCAAACTGTTGTTTCTGCTTCAATTGTCAAGCTGGGGCAACCTCAGTGAGAATGATACTGCTGATTTATGTAAGCAGAAAGAAACGGATTTATGTTTTCAGTCTACGAACTTACTCTTTCCAACTTGGATGGTGATTTATGATTTTTAAAAAGGTAGATAAAGTCTTTCATACTGCCAGGTGTGAAAATGCAGTGATACGTAAAAGCTAAAATCAACTCTACTCTGGGGAAGAAAGGGAAATCACCATTTCACAATGCCTAGAAATTATACAGTTGATATTATCAATGCTTACAATAATGTCTGCAAGAATCCTATCATCTGGGTAACATACTCATTTTAAAGAAGGGAACACTGAGTGCTGAGTGTTTGTTGGTTACTGTACAATGTCTCACAGATTGTGGCAGGGCCCAAAATTGAATCCAAGTTTGTCTAACTTCAAGGCCCATTCTCTTTCCATAATACCATGTTTCATTTTCTCATTTAAAAAATGTTGTCCTGCCTTAACCAGTTTGGCTCAGTGGATAGAGCATCGGCCTGCAGACTAAAGGGTCCTGGGTTTGATTCCAGTCAAGGTCATGTACTTTGGTTGTGGGCACATCCCCAGTAGGGGGTGTGCAGGAGGCAGCTGATCAATGTTTCTCTCTCATCGATGTTTCTAACTCTCTATCCCTCTCCCTTCCTCTCTTTAAAAAACATCAATAAAATTTTTTAAAAAAATGCTGCCCTAAGAAAACAGGTTATTTCCATCACCAGGAATTTTTCAGAACTCTTATTCTAATTATTGTTTGTGCTTTTGTCCTTATGATTATTTAACTAGCATGTTAATGGAAGCATCCCTGAATAATATCATGATATACGTAAGGTAATATGGTAAAGTGAAAAGAAACCACATATATATATATATATAAAAGCTTAAGCGCCTGGCTGACCAACCAACCGGCAAATCAGCTGACCCACCAGTAGCTATGATGTGCAATGACCACCAGGGAGCAGACGCTCAATGCAGTAACTGCCGAGCGACAGCAACTTTGCAGAGTGCCCTTTCACACTCTCAGACCCATCAGGGGATGTGGGACTGCTGGTTTCAACCTGATGCCCGGCAGGACAAGCCAAGGTACCTCACCTGCTGGAGGGACCCTGCTCACTCTGCAGATGCCCTTTGAGCCCTGGTGCTGCTGCAGATACGGTCAGCTGGGGAGGGACCCTGGGAGGGTGGCTCCAGGGTGTGTCTGGCCAGTCTTGCCCAGTCCTGCCCCAGCGGCCATATTCTAATTAATTTCCAATCAATGTGCATGAATCCCTGCACTGGGCCTCTAGTTTAGAATAAAAAACACCTGTGTTCCAATCTTGAGGCAAACAGTTTTAATTTGTGATATTAGCAATGTCACTTAACCTCTCTATGTCTCAATTTATTTTTTTGGAAAACTGGAGGTACTTTTAATATTGCCAGAGTAAATGGCAAAAAAGTGAAAAATTTGAAAATGCTTTAGAGAAGAATGTAATACATTTTAGGCTTAAAGTCAAAAGCTTTCACACTTAAAGAAGTGTTACACTTACTGGGAAATTCACTGTTTGAATCCATTGTATCTACCAGGCTGAATCAGTGCTACACTGATAATGAAACATTATTAAGGACCTATAAATAATTTGTGCTCTCCTTGCCTCCTTTTAAAGTAAGCTGTGGCAATCTCATTGAGAATGGTTGCAAGGAAAAGAGTCAATCAAAGTGATTATTTATATAGGTTACAAATTTGGTACCTGTCTTTTTGAAATGTAAAAGTTTCCCCTACCCCAATATTTTAAAATTTACTTATTGGCACCATAATTCAACAAATTGTTCAAGCTATAATTCTGAAAATCTGTTCTACTTCCGTTTTTCTCTCATTCTCTATATTTAATTGTCCCTCATTTTCTAGTGTAAGCAGTCAGCTACTATAAGTTCTACTCCCTAAACATTCCTTAAGTAACCAATGGCTCCTTACCTGGCTTCCTATCCCATCTTCCTTTGTTCACCACCTTCTATTCCTAAATACATGTCACTCTGCTAATTTCAATGGCACACACGTGATTAAAATCCTCAGTGGATTTTCAGTGCCCTAGGATAAAAGTCAAACTCCATAGTAAATCACAGAAACACTTTCAGAATTTGGTAAATGACTGTGAATTCATTTAACAAATGGAACAAGAAAAACCCTATGATTATTTCAACAAATTCAGAAAAACTTTTGACAAAATGTAACATCTATTTTAATAAAAACTGTCAGGAAATTAGGAATAGTTGAGAAGGAAAAACTTACAGCTAGCATCATACTTAATGGTGAAAGAGGGAATGCTTTCCATCTGAGAAGCAACAAGACAAAGATATCCACTCTTACCATTTCTACTTCACATTGTACTGGAGGTTTTAGCCAGTGGACTGAAGTAAGAAAAAAAGTAAAATGCATCCAGATAGAAATTGAAGATATAATAATGTTTTCATTCAATGTAGAACATTTGATGTTTCCCAAACTACTGGAATCGATAATTTAGTAGCACAATGTTGCAGGATATAAGAACAAAACACAGTATCAATGTGTTTCTACATAGAAGCAACGAACAATCAGAAATTGAAATACGAAAACAATTTACAATAGCAATGTAAAATGTTAAGTACTCAAGGAAAAATCTGACAAAAGACATGCAAGATATGTATAATGAAAAATGTAAAAATTTGCTGAGACAAATTAAATAAGACCTAACTAAATGATGAGATATAATTTGTCCATTGGTTGGCAGACTATATTGTTAAAATGTCAGTGCTTCCCAAATTGATCTATAGGTTCAAATCATAGCCAATCAAAATCCCAGCAGGCTTTTTTTTTTTTTGTGGGTGTGTAAAATTTACAAAATGATTCTAAAATTCATGTGGAACCCTGGTCGGTATTGATCAGTGGTTAGAACACTGGCCCACACACAGAAGGGTCTTGGGTTCAATTCCCTGTCAAGGGCACATACCTGGGTTGCAGGTTTGATCCGGGGCACATGCAGGAGGCAACCAAATGATGTATCTCTGTCCTCCCTCCTTCCCTCTCTTTTACTCTTTCTAAAAATCAGTGGGAAAAATGTCCTCAGGTGAGGATTAACTAAATAAACTGAAAAATTAAATTAAAATAAAATACATCCATGTGGAAATGCAAAGGACCTAAAGCAGGGGTCAACAAACAATGACCTACAGTACATGACCAGCCAGCTGCCTGGTTTTGTAAATACAGTTTAATTGTAACATAGCCATGTCCACTTTTAAAATATTGCCAGTGGTTCTTTTTGCACTGCAACGGCAGAGTTGAGTAATTACAAAGGGACTGTATAGCCTACAAACCTTAAACTATTCACTGTCTGATAACTACTATTACCTGCACAGAAAAAACATTTGCCAACCACTGACCTAGAGTAGCAATAAGAAGTTTAAAAAGAATAAAGTTGGAGAACTAACACTACCTGACTTTACGACATAAATTTACAGTAATAAAAAAATGTGGTACTAGCATTGGGTTATAAAACAGATCAATGAAACAAAATAGATAGTTCCAAAGTCAACCTACAATTACACGGATAACAGACTATCTACAAGGGTGCAAAGGCAGCTCAGTGGGAAAGGATAGTATTCTCATGCTATCCTTTCGTTGGATATCCACATGCAAAAAGGAGTAAACCTCACACAGCAATGAATTCAAAATGAATCATAGATTTAATGTAAAATATAAAACTAGAAAACTTCTGGAAGATAACGTATAAGAAAATCTTTGAGATAGGGAGTAAGGCAACAATTTCTTAAATAAATGACACCAAACATAATCCATAAAAGAAAAAAATATATAAGCTGAACATCAAAATTAAGAGCTTCTATTTTTTGATATGCACTAGTAGGAGAATGAAGAAGAAGACATAAACTAGAAGAAAATATTTGCAAATCATGTACCTTAGAAAGGGCTCATATCTGGAGTATATAAATGAGTCTTAAAACTTTTGTCATAAAATAAACCTAATAAAAAATGAACAAAATATTTGACCAGATACTTCCTAAAGAAGACATCAAGATGGAAAATAAGCACATAAAAACATGTCCAACATTATTGGCTCTTAGGGAAATACAAATAAAAACCACAATGAGACTCCTCTACAAACCTATTAGAATAGCTAAAATTTAAAGATTGACCATCTCAAGTGTTGAGGAGGATATGGAGAAATTGTAATCCTCATATTGCTGTTGAGAATAAAAAATGTATAGCTACTCTGAAATGCAGTCTGGCAGTTAATTATAAAGTTAAATACACATTTGCCACTTGCACTAACCATTCTACATCTAAGTATTTCCACAATAGAAATGAAAGAATATGTCCATACAAAGACTTAAATGCAAATGTTCATAGCAGCTTTATTCATAACCACCAAACTCTGGACAATCCAAATGTCCATCAGCAGGTCTATTGATAAGCAAATTGTGATATATCCATACAGCAGGATATTACTCAGCAATAAAAAGGAACAAACCTTCAATATCCACAGCATTGATGGATTTTAAAATAATGGTTCTGCATGCATTGAACCAGACCAAAAAAGAGTAAATACAATATAATCCTACTCAGATAGTATCCTAGAAAGTACAAACTAACCTATAGTGACAGGGATCAAATAATTTGTTATGAGAAAGGAGCATCAGGGGAAAAAGGCATGGGGGAAGTTTTGGGGGTGAGGATGAGCTCATTATTTTGATTGTGGTGATGATTTCACAGTGTATACCTATATCAAATTATGTCAAACATTTCAAGTTGGATGTTAAATTTGTGTACCAAATAATACCTTAATACACTTTTACTATTCACTACTATGCCTTCTATTAAAAAAAAAAAAGCATACAACAAAATCAACTAAACTTACATGTACCCTGTACTTCACTCTGTGTAAGACCTGGGAAATTATATTGCAAGGAAACCACTGCATTTGACCTTTCTGTTGATGACAAGGCATAAGTAATTGATGGTTTTATGTATTAAAAGTCCACTTAGTGCATCAAGGTACAGAATTTCCTCCAAGAGTCCCATAGGTCAGCCTGAGAATGTATCTTTAGCACAGCAAAAATGTACAGCACATGGGAGTGTGTTGAGATTAGTGAACATAAGCCATGTGATGAGTGCTTTATAATCAGACTTTGGAGTTAACTTTAAAGATAACATTTTATTTTAAGAGTTTTGGTTGTAAAATGGTAACTAATTGTATTTCAAAAACTACCTAATATACAGGTAAATTAAATGCCACCAGATAGATATCACATACTAAAGCAATTCTTTAATTTTGTCTCAATACTAGAGAAATCCTTGCTAATATCAAATGAATTTATTGGCAATCAGGATTTGCTCTGTATAAAGAAAGATCTTTGATTTTACCATCCTCAAAACAAGGCAAAGGTTCTTCCTGTTTCCTTCATTTGGCTGTGCTCTAGACCTAGAGAATACTTATTGGGTAAAATCTATATAATAAAAACCGAGTGACCATTACAGCAGAACGACCGGTTACTATGATGCACACTGACCACCAGGGGGCAGATGCTCAATGCAGGAACTGCCCCCTGGTGGTCAGTACGCTCCCATAGCTGGAGTGCTGCTCAGCCAGAAGCCAGGCTTACATCTGGCAAGCGCAGCAGCAGTGGTGGGACCCTCTCCTGCCTCTGTAGCAGCACTAAGGAGTGGCAAGCCAAACCGTAAAGAGCGAGCAGGAAAGTGGTTAGGAGGGAGGAGTCCCGGATTGTGAGTGGGCACAGGCCAGGCTGAGGGGCCCCTCTCCCCCTGCACAAATTTTGTGCCTTGGGCCTCTAGTATATAACAATAGACTATGGGAAAATCAGACAAAAGAATTGAATTGATTCACTAAGAACAGAAAACATATGAGGAAGGTACTTTATAGTATATTGTGCAACCATAGAATTTTAGAGCAAGAAGAGATGATTAGAGATTACTTAGTTGAATAACCTTAAATATGAAATCTGAGAGGTCAAATAACTTGTTTGATGTGGTTGAGCTAATGTGAGTCTAAAATAGAACTTAAATCACTTATTAACCCACTTTTTCTTGGCAAACCATACTTATTCCCTGTTATCCATGGTGCCATGGAATGTAGATGACAAAAATGATCCAATGAAATTTTATCATGTTACTTTGGGGAGGAAATATGTGTCTACCCAGACTTGATCCCCCAGTTTATAAGGACCCACAGTTGGGGAACATTTGCAGAGTTGATCCAGACAGTAATTAGTTACTGATCTTTTATTTTTTTCAAGATGCTAATTGAATGTGTAAGTTACTGAATGAATATAAAAGAAGAGGAAAAATAACTTCATCAACATGAAACTGGAAGTTAAGAGGTCATTTAAAATACTTTAGAAAATATTAATTATTCTTAGTGAAAAATAATTTTGGCCACTTCACTTTGTCAATCTCTGAAGTATGATGTATTTTATAGGAGAGGGCATTTCATGATAGTGTCCTAGTTTCTTCCACCTGTAAAATGGGTATAACCCTGAATTCTATTGACTTAAAGTGACCAGTTCTTAGAATTCCCCAATAATGTACTTCAACAGTATTGATACGTATGCAGAACTTTGTCATTTTTATTTATTTGTATTAAAGAGCACACATTTACTCGATACCGTTCTTATGCAATGATTGTGGAAATAGGCTGCATCTGCTGGAGAGCAAACACTGTTTCTTCTCTCCAGATGTCTGCTTTTCCTCCCAGAAGTTGGAGAGCATTGGACAAGCAATAACAGATGATGAACACATGCATAACTACAAATGGGCAAGCTGATTGTTTTCAAAATTTGTATAAACATTTGCTCTTGGGTTGAGATTTAGCCCATAGCAAATCTTTACATTTGTGTTATAAACTCCAAACGAAAAAAAATGTTTATAATGGAAGTGCTGACAATGTGAAAATTCAGTTATGGTCAGAAAAGCAGTTTTGTTTAAAAATGCCATTTTACGCTTCCATATTTACTTCCTAACCAGTGACTGAGATGTCAATTTCTGCAAAGTTTTCTTTTCCAGTCCAAAGGAGAATTTGACAACTGTTTTGAAATGAACAAGAAATCTGAATTTCAGCCCCTTGCTTCTTGAACAAATACCAATTAGAGGACAGAACCACAAGCTGGTTACTTTAACTGGTTACATAGATGTTGATGCTAATGCTGATACTGATGATGGTGATGATGAGGAGGAGGAGGAGGAAGAGGAGGAGGAGGATGGATGAGACAGAAGAGAATTAAGTTTGTTGCTCAAGAGAAGTTTTGCTTTAATACAGCATTTGAAAAAGAAATTGAAGCAATTACTAAATTGCTGAGTTTGCAGTGAGTATATTGACTAGAGGTTATAAAGTAAGGTTAGAGAAATCCCTTGACTTGGTTATAAGTCACCTGGCTTGGCACTAAATGTGTTGTTTTCACTATGGGGTTGGTATTACAGTGACCTCTGTGACATGGTCAAATGTCCCTCATACGTCTCATTATGTTCATATAGCTATGACCCTCTTTTACACAGCTGCTTACAATTCACACCCATAATGGTAAAAAGAATAAAAAATAAAAGTAAGAAATAAGATGCAAAAATATGCTAATAATGAATCTTTATGAGCATGGGGTTTTCTTTGGAAAACCATGATTGGGTGGAAATTATGGGAAATTTTATATTTGATTGCAGTCAAGTTGGGAACCTCTGCTATAACTTTGGATACAGGGTAACTATTTTTATATGAATATCTAAAGCTGTTATTTTTATTTTTTTAATTTAATAAATCTTTATTGCTCAGATTATTACAATTGTTCCTCTTTTTCCCCCCATAGCTCCCCTCCACCTGTTCCTACCCCACCCTCTGCCCTTACCTCCCCCCCGACTGTCTTCATCCATAGGTGTACAATTTTTGTCAAGTCTCTTCCCGCACCCCCCACACCCTTTTCCCCATGAGAATTGTCAGTCCACTCCCTTTCTATGCCCCTGATTCTATTATATTCACCAGTTTATTCTATTCATCAGATTTTTTTATTCACTTGATTTTTAGATTCACTTGTTGATAGACATGTATTTGTTGCTCATAATTCTTATCTTTACCTTTTTCTTCTTGTTCCTCTTCTTAAAGAATACCTTTCAGCATTTCATATAATACTGGTTTGGTGGTGATGAACTCTTTAGCTTTTTCTTATCTGTGAAGCTCTTTATCTGCCCTTCAATTCTGAATGATAGCTTTGCTGGGTAGAGTAATCTGGGTTGTAGGTTCTTGCTATTCATCACTTTGAATATTTCTTGCCACTCCCATTAAGGCTGCATAATTTCTGTTGAGAAATCAGCTGACAATCAATTGTATGGGTGCTCCCTTGTAGGTAATTAACTGTTTTTCTCTTGCTGCTTTTAATATTCTCTCTCTGTCTTTTGCTCTTGGCATTTTAATTATGATGTGTCTTGGTGTGGTCCTCTTTGGATTCCTTTTGTTTGGGGTTCTGTGCACTTCCTGGACTTGTAAGTCTATTTCTTTCACCAGGTGGGGGAAGTTTTCAGTCATTATTTCTTCAAATAGGTTTTCAGTATCTTGCTCTCTCTCTTCTTCTGGCACCCCCATAATTCGGATGTTGGTACGCTTGAAGTTGTCCCAGAGGCTCCTTACACTATCTTCAAATTTTTGGATTCTTTTTTCTTTTTGCTTTTCCAGCTGAGTGTTTTTTGCTTCTTTGTATTTCAAATCTTTGACTTGATTCTTGTGCTCCTCTAGTCTGCTGTTAGGTCTCTGTATATTACTTTTTATTTCAGTCAGTGTATGTTTAATTTCTCATTGGTCGTTTTTCATATCCTCGAGGGTCTCACTAAATTTATTGGCCTTTTTAGGAAATTCTTGAAAAACCTTATAACCGTGCTTTTGAACTCTATATCCAGTTGTTTGCTTTCCTCTATTTCTTTCATTTGTGATCTGTTTCTTTGTCTCCGCATTTTTGCTGCTTCCCTGAGTTGCAAGAGTAGCTTTGTGTGGTAGGTGTCCTATAGGGCCCAGTGGCTCAGCCTCCTCAGTTACCTGAGGTGGAACTCTTGGTGCACCCCTTCGTGGACTGTGTGCACAGCCTTGTTGTAGTTAAGCTTTGATTGTTGTTGGTATCACTGGGAGGAATTAACCTCCAGGCCAATTCACTGTGAGGATCAGCTGTGTCTATGCTGGGAGAACTTCTGTGCTGGAGACACCCTTATGAGACAAGACTTGCAAAATTGCAAAAGCCTCTGTGCTCAGCTTGGATGGGGTGGAGTTTTGGGTGGAGCAGACAACCTTGGCTTCCTGTCAGCCCTGCCCTATGAGGCCCCTGTGTCTCATTTTCCCATGGTAATAGCTGCAAGCACTTCTGAGAGAAAGCCGCCCTCGAGTTTTGCCCGCTGCCAGACAGTCCAGTTCCTCCCCGAATGAGTCTGGATTCCCAGAAACTCACCCGGAACTAGAATTCAGTGCAGTTGGGAGCTTCTGTCTCCCTCCTGCTTGGGAAAGCCAGCCACGCACTCAGCCGCCCGTGCACTTAGCAGTCAGTCCTCTTTGAGTGCAGGACTCCAGACCTCTGCCTTCCGCAGCTCCCCTGAGTCTCAGTGTGCTTTCTCTTTTCCTGACAGTCTAGATCCCCCCCCAAAATGAGTCTGGATTCCCAGAGTCTCACCCGGGACTGGAGTTCAGCGCAGTCAGGAGCTTCCGTCTCCCTCCTGCTTGAGAAAGCCAGCTGCGCACTCAGCAGCCTGTGCACTCAGCCTCCCCATCCTCTCCGTGTGCGTCTCCGTGCCTCAGCCTTTTGCAGCTCCTCTGAGTCTCAATGTGCTTTCCTCTTTCCTTCTAGTTGTAGAATTTCCACTCAGCCAGCTCTCCTGTGGTTCTCGATGGTGTCCGTTCTGTCTTTTAGTTGTAGTTTTGAAATTGTTGTGCAAGGCAGCAGTTTAGGTGTTACCTATGCCGCCATCTTGGTTTCTCCTAAAGTTATTATTTTTTATTATCTAGATTATTACCTATATTCTCACTTATTTGCAGGGGAATTTAAGAATTTTTATAGTAAAGGGAGTAGGAAAATCCCAGACTCAATTATGTAAATACAGAAGGAATCCCCAAGCCCAACTTTAACATGTGGATCTGAGCAGAATCTGGTCCTGTTCACTTAGGTTCAGACATGAGAACAAGGACTAATGGCTCTTTTTCCTGCCTTAAAAGTGCCCAGCAAATTTCTTTTGAAGACATTAGAGTCCCTTGAAGGCAGAAAAAGCATGTTAAAGTCTGAGTTGTCCTGTAGGCTCCTAATATTTAAAACTTACCCAATATTGCACTCTATTAGGACAGGCATGTAAAATGTTAACATTTGTATTTTCCTGCATTCAAACACATAATAGGATACTCTGTCCACAATAACTCAACTTAATGCATGAAAGAGGACTAAAGCTCAAATAGAAACCCTGAATAACAAGAAGCCATCCAACCATTAGGAAAGGATGTGAGTTTTGCCATGTACTTTTGTCTGCAAGCCTCAAGCCATGCAAGTGTTCAACCTTGCTCACAGCTGAGAATACTCCCATTGGACTTATTAGTCAATATATGTAGTGAATGATCTGAGAGTGCCCATCCTCTGAGTGGACGGATATTCTGAGGCTTCATACTCAGCCCTCTTAGCCTGATACATATATGAAACTATTTTGAAAAGAGTATATACACCATCAGAATGTAATAAAGATATGACAGATATAAAATATGGAATCCATTCTCATTTTCCGCATTAATGAGAACAGTTAATTTATTTGGGACATTGAGACACTTTTAAGTAAAATGCATACCTTGAATAAAATGGTGCAATATAAACTTAGCTAGTTAATACTAGTTATTTTAAATGTAACATTAAACGAAGATGATGTATATTTGTAAATTGAGTTAAAAGTGCTCTGATGGACAGAATTAGAGACCCCCCCCCAAAAAAAAATGACATCTTTTTGGCTTGTCCTCTTACAATTATTTCTTGGAAGACTGGAATGTATTCATTGTTTATAACTCAATGCTTCCCTATAAAGGTAGCCCTGTAGCAGCACATAAAATAACCATAATAATTTATTGTAATTGAAAAAAAATGTGTTTGTGCAGAAAGCACCTAACAACCACAGCTTTGGTGAATTCTTTCCCCAATCCTTAGATCGGCACTGTAATGTGAGCAGATCTAAAATATATTTTCTAATAAGTGCCTTGCCTTTTTTTTTCTTAACTACTTGGTGATATCCTAATTAACCATGCTCAATTGATTGCTTTCAAAATAAGAACTAAGAGCTCTCATCTAGTCAAGTGGAAGCTAATTCAACTCTTTTACACTATGGAAATGATACATGGCACATGCACACTCATTCCCACACCACACACCCACCATATGTAGTTTATTAGCAATCTCATATTCTGGGTCTCCTAGTTTTAGTCAGCATCTTTAGTTTGGTTGTCATATTTCTATGGATTTTTGTGTATCATTTCTCTTCTAATACTTATGAGTGTGAATGTTCATTTTTCATTCACAGATTGAAATTATTTTGGGATTTTTTTGTGTGTGATCATTTGACAAACTCTGACATCCAGGAAATATGCTGTTTCGTTTGGAAAAAAGCAAAAGAGTACATGGGAGAAAACAAACCAAATTAGACAGAATCAAACTCCGAACATTTCATGTCTTAACCCAATTGCCTCTCTCTTTCTTCTTTTCAAGTCAAAATAAAACACATCTAATTTGAGTTGACAAAACACTTAGTCATTCGATTAAAAGATTATAGCAAGTAGCCAGAGCATCTCTGTGCATGACATTATTCTGCAAGAAAACAGGATTTTCAGGTCCTCTTTACTGAGCGTCACATGAGCACCTTCTCTTCTCCAATCACATGGCTAAGTGAGAGTAGAGGTCACAATATATAACTTACTGTCATACACAGACCCGGAAAATTGTTTTCAGCATATGTAAATCTCAGTCTAGGCATTACACAACCAGAGTTTAAAATGGTACATGTAAATCATCCAGACTTAAGCTTCTGAGGAAACACAAACCATTCTCTAAGGACATATGAGACCAAAACTTCAGAAGATGCTGTCTCACTGTGGGATGGCAAACAACAGCGGCTTGCGGACCACCCTGGTGTGCAGTAATCAACAATGCAGTGGCCCACTTTATACAGGCGTCAGACAGTCTGTAAGTAAAAAGGCAGAGCTTCCAACCCAGACAAGCCCTGCTAATAAGTGGCTCCCAGTAAAAAGCCAGCGGGGGTGGGGGGTGGCGGGGGGAAGGTGGGGGCAGCTCCAACATATGCAACAGGTCTCATATCACAATGTACTTATTTCTTTTGTGTCCCACCTTGTTTCATATGGAGCACCTTCAGCAAGAAGGTCACCTTGAAATACCCCGGACAGTGGAAGAGAATTATCTTCATGCTCTCACAACCTTCCATGTCTTTATTACAGAGTTGCACTTGTAAATATCTCATCACATGCCTGTTTCGCCTGCTGGCCTGTGAATTCCATGAAGTCCTGTTCATCTTACTGTCTCTAACTTTGAACACAGTGTGTGCTTAAGGCATCATTCAGTATATATCTGGTGAAAAGAGTTGTTCTATTCCAGTACTCATCTTAGCCATCTGGAGACTCCAGACAAATCACATTATATGTTTCAGCTTCAGTTTCCTCATCTAACAAATGGGAATAATGCAGCTGTAACAATTTCACGCAAAAAATTACAAAATAGATTATATATTTGAAAATACTGAAAAAAAAACTTTAAAGCATGTGTTTACAGAGTTCAGAGTTGGGCATTTCTTGCTATATAAGCTAAATTTACTGAATAATATAATTATTAAATGACATACAGTATTTTTTAATTTGATCTACTCAAACAAAAGCTCTTTAATCTTATGTTAAAAATAATTTTAAAAATCTTAATTTTATGATTTCTACAACACATTTAATGATAAAAATAACAAAGCAATTACTTCAGGAAGTATTGAAAATATTTCTGTTTATTTATAATTCTGACTTCACTTCAGCAAAAGTATCCTGTGAGTGCTCATACCTGCTGTGATAAGTAGAGGCAAAACCACATTTTGTCAATGGGGGCAACTTGCACAAACTTGGTACACAAATAGAAAAAATAATGTTGAAGAAAGCATAATTAATTAATTCAAGCTTCAAGATAAGATCACTGGATCCTGCTGACCCTACATGTTAATCAGTTGATTGATTAATTGCTACAATCATAATAATTACATGGTGCAAATCTAAGTACACTTAATGACAGTGTACACTTAGAGAAAAAGTTCTCTTCAATCTGCATATCTTTTCTCTTTCTTGAATCAAAGAAGTTGGTTCCATTTACTTTAAGGATAACTTTTGGCTTACAGAGCTGGAAAGCTTATGTCAAAATTACCCAAGGTTCAATATTGCTTATCCAAATTAGCCATTTTTGGTGATTTCTTAATGCTCTGTTTAAAAATTTAAAGCAATCTTTCACCTTTGACATTATACATATTCATAAAGTGATTTTACTCTTTTTAAATGTGGGAATCGATTTTTGGCTTTAATTTTTTTCCTATAGAAATGCACATGCAGACACACACATCAATATATATCATGGAATCTTCAATTTTTCCAGAATTTTTATTGTGATCACTTTCAACTTCTGATCAGCTATTCAGTGTTCCAATAGCCATATTTAGTTGGGAGATCCTGAAATAATTTATTGGAGTACAGTTACTTTGAGGCTACTTTGAGATAGTTTGAGCTATCTCCATCCTATGTCTAGAATAAAGCCAAGAAAAAAGTCAATTCATTAATGAGCTGTGTTTGGTCCAATCTTCTACTGTATGTAAAATGACTCATTATCACAGCTTCACTATTGGTATCAAATAATTTGTATCCTCTTGGTCACTTAGGTTTAAAACCTGACCATTATTGTTTATCCAAGTTGTTGTTAAATCTTTGCAACTTCTTTGTCATCTTTCTTATAGGTACCTTCTTTTTTTCATTTCTTTCACAAAATAGTCAAAGATTTTTAAATTAGTGAGGGACACTGAACTCGTCTAGCTACTAGATGCTTCTTCAACTTTTGCATGCATATGAGAAACCTGGAGAACTTGTAAAAATAGATTTTGGGATCCATTTCCAGAAACATTTATTCAGAAAGTGTGGAATGGGGTCCCTGAAAATGTATGTCTAACATGATCCCAGGTGATTCTGATGCTCTCAGTCTATAGACAACACTCTGAGTAGCACTTATTCTATAACTTTTTTGGGGTCGCACATCTTCTGAGAATCTCGTTCCAGAAAACACATAGGTGGACATTAACACAAGTTTGGCCAACGGTTTGGGCATTGATTCATCAGCCTCTTGCCTATCTATGGATCTCAATTTCAGAATTTTATACAGTGTAATTTCATCATTTTACGGAGAGGAAAAACTGGGTCCCCATGCAGCAGTTTACATGGATTGGTAGCCAAGTATCATTCCAGGTAGACAACACAACAGGGCTTTCTGCCTCCTATTTCTCCACTTAAACACACCCTGCCAATTACCGCCAACATCATTTCTGTAAAACAGTTTTTCACTAAGTAGTGACAATGTGTAATGGTGTTAAAAAGTTTAATGGGGGTTTCATTGCTGTGGATTAAAATGTAAACCCTTCTGTAGTACTGAATTATCTGCAACTTATTACTTAATTTATTGACCAAATATTTACTGCGTAGCTTTTCAGTGACAGGTACTGTGTTAGACAGGAGGATATAGGATCAACCTCCTGGGATTAATAATACTGGGGTAACTGTAACGCCTTTCCCTTATCTCTGTTGCAACCACTAAAATATTTATTGCATTCTATTCAGGTTCTTCACTCTTCCCAAAACAACACACTCATTTCAGGGCTAGATATGTGCTCCTGTTCTTTCCCTAGCTGGCTCTTTAAATTCCGTAAACACTGAATGACTCCTTGGTGAAGTCATCCCAACCACTGCATGTTCATCTCTCCCTTCTGTAGAGCATTGATTCTCTTCATCACTTACTATGCTGCTAGATCACATGTAGGTGCATGTTCTTCTCTAGTTCAGAGAACTTACCTCTTACTTGTTCAGTATCTTCCCTCCCCCCACCCCCCAAGCCCACCCCAGAAATGCACACCTTGGCTTGAGGTAAGATGCTGTGATGTCAAGATACTATGAAAAGAGCTGTTCTCTTTGTTTTTGTTGTTATCAAGGACAAAGGACTCACATCAGTGGTTCTAAAATCTAACCACACATTGGAGTGACCTGAGGATTTGCTCAGTGATTTTTAGTAAAAAAATTCTCAACTTCACCCCAACCACAATGAATCAAAATCTACCACAAGTTTGTCCAGGAATCTGTTTCTATGATGGAGACTGGGGTCAGTACCACATTTGGAAACCCTTTAGAGTGGTTCTGAGATCTCTTACAACATGGGCAACTGTCCTCTTTTTAAATTTTTTAATTTTAGTTTTTTCATCATTATAAATATACTTATTCTTAGTATAAAAACTTGCAGAACATAGAAAAGCAAAACAATAAAACAGGGAATGTAGTCATTCAGAGGCAGCATTTGTTAATATTTTGAAGTAATACTTTCAATCTTTTTCTACTTATGTTTACATACATATTTTAAAACAAGTTCATACTGTACATGCTCATGCTCTCATTTAATATTTACTGGCATTTTCCCATGTGAAGTAATGTTTCCCACAACACAAAATAACAGCTGTATAATATTTTAATATAGAAATGTGCCATAATTTTAGTCTCTCTAAGTTTGGACATATATGTTACTTTTGCATTTTTCACTATTATAAATAACATTTTGAAAAGCAAGATTGTACACATTCTTGTGCACATCTCTGAAAATTTCCCCAGGTAAATTTTTAGATAGGTAAGAGGCAATACAAAGGTATGCATATTTGTAAGCCTTTTGATGTAGAGAGCTAAAATGCCCTCCAAGAAAGCTGTAAGAGTTCCAACTCTAGCTAACAGTTCTTGCCTCATCAAGAACTCTAGCAGGCATTTCAACTACAGCCAAGTGTTTATATATCATCAGCAGTTTTTATAGGTATCCTCAACTTATGCATATATAGTCTACTTTACTATGTGGCAATTGCATATTTTGTGAAGGTTATTACATTTTTGGCTATCTTCCTTGTGGGTTGCCACCCATGTTAGAGAAAAGAAAACTCCAAAATAATTAATCTCCTGAAATAAACTTTGATGAGATGTAACATAAAAGCTAAAAACCGGAGGCAGAAGAATGCCATTTCTTTGGGTGTTACTTTATGCTAGCCATCTGTGTAACAAATATCTGGTTCGAAATAGTGTCAGTTAAAACCGATGGCTAATCTTAATAACTTCTACTTGTGAATGTCAGCAAAGCCAACACTGTGCTGAATGTCAGCAAGACCGACACTGTGCTGCTTGTGTAGTCATATTATGGCAGTTGAGGTACCAGTAACTATTAGGTGGATACACAATCTCTCTCTATTGATCTTTAACTTCTCAGAACTAGTGATCCCGAACACGCACTGCTAAGCAAGGATGCAAAATGCAGGGCTGTTTACCACTGGGAAAGCCCAAATCTGGTGCCAAGAGGTTCATAAATAGTCATGAACACTCTTGTGTCAAAAGTGAGCACTATTTAGCAGCAAGTAAGGCTAGCCTTTGAGACACTTTGCAGCTGGAGTTGTTCCACAGTGAGGGAACAGAATTCATAATGGCCATAGTTGTAACACCAGATTCCGGGAAGGCAATTGACTTCCTTCTGCAAAGTAAACGAAAGGGAATGGCTGCTCACACATGGTCCTGATGCCACTGACATAAGAAACTCAGCAACAGGAGCCACAAAATAGGAATTTGGTGGCAGATGGAAAGGTCTGCGGGAAGTGTCCATCCAGCTTTGTTTGGCCCATATTCTGAAACTAGAATAAACACTTAGTGTCATAATTTATACGCATATCAGTACCAATAAATCAGAATCATGCAAACAGTCATGTTTATTATATTCTTGTTGCTTAATATTCATGACAGTAATTTATTTTTATAGAACAGTTTCACTGTTCTCTCCACCACTGTGCTGCGTTTAAGTCTGGAAAGTAGTACTAGCAGGAGTTCAGGTAACCCTTTGAAGACTGCAGAAGTTCACCAGCCCAATCACAGTACTTTATTCGCGTGTTTAATTTTCCCCTTCCTCTTTCAGAAACTTTTTAACTACCAAGATGAAATCTGTAAATTATCTAGTAATACTACGTTGACATATAGAAAATATGAAGACTAGAGTCGGCATATTCCTCTGAAGGTAGCTGTGTAACAGCTTACAAGACCAATACTGGTAAGGGCATTTGGAGAGAGGTAAGGGGTTAATTCTTAAATTTACTATCAGTAAAATGGTGAAATGAAGCAGTTTACACCTCTCTTATTCACCTACTCACCAATCCTTCCCACTTCCCATTTCAGCAGTCCATTGCTATGTTAAAGGGGGAATGATATGAAACAACAACACCAAAAAGCATATTATGTTTTTATATTCACCTAGCTCTGGAGCTATATGGAAAAAAATATTGTGTAGTTCTATACCTAGACATAAGACAACTAATACTCAGTTTCAGACTTAAAAATTCAACAGAGATAATTTACAATTAATTGTCAGAGAAAAGAGTCACAAACATAGGAGCCTAGAAAAGTAAGTTTATAACAATATTTTCCTCATTATTAATACTCTCATGATCTGTGTACTTTTCTGTGTGATTGCTCTGTTTCAAACACACTTGAGGATATGTTTTCATTGATTTTAGAAAGAGAGAGAGAAACAATGTGAGAGAAACATATATTGGTTGCCTCCCATACATGCCCCAACCAGGAATCGAATTGCAATCTATATATGCCTTGTTTGGGAATCAAACCTTCAACCTTTGGGTGTATGGGACGGCGCTCCAACCAACTGAGCCACCCAGCCAGGGTGATATCAAACATTTTTTAAAAAGAGCACTATCATCGACTGTGAGTGGACAGAGCAGCAACATTCTAACTGTATCTGGGCTTTTTAAGTTATGATGGGCTGAAACAATGAATTGAATTTATGGAGTCCATGAAAATACATTTCTAGCGCATGACATCAGGAGCAAGGAGATGCTATGCTGCAGCCCGTCTTTCAATTAAACAACATACATGATGAAAATTGTAGGAAATATTGTAATGCTATTTATTTTAATATTTTTAAAAATTGATTTTGAGAAAGAGAGGAAGGGAGAGAGAATTTGGAGAAAGATTGACTTGAGAGCAAAACATTGAACAGCTGCCTCCTGCACACCCTCTTTCTGGGATTGAGCCCCAAACCCAGGCATGTGCCCTGGCCAGGAATCAAACCGGCGACCTTTCGGTACACAGGAGGACGCCCAGCTAAGTGAGCCACAATGTCGAGGGCGATGATGCTATTTCTTAATTCACTTGCTGGAAGGTGTAATAAGGAGATTTTTCTACATACACTTTAAAACATGCCCTTCTTCATATGCTAGTGTGTTTAGTGTTTACCGGCATTTAATTTTACTTTTTAAAGTTTTTCAAGTGATGTAGGTGAAAGAATGAGCACCTATAATATCACCTTGGATACAGAAAGCAGTGAACAATTTTGTTGATTTCATTTTAAATTGAATAATCAGGACAGAAACCTTTCTTAAATAATGGGGTTTTGAGACCAAGGGTCTGAGCAGAGAAATTTATTCATTTTCTACTGAGTTTCCTATCACTGTAGTTCTTGACAACATAGTCTTTATCTGAATCACATCTAAAGCTACTAATTACCTCATTTCTAAGTAGACACTTGTTATCACTTTGTCCAAATCAGGCAAGACTGGTTAAAAGTAACAGCTTTGGAATCTTCTAGTTCTGAGTTCAAAACTCAGCTCTGCACCTTCCCAGCTGGTAGCCTTAGTATGCTAATTAGCACTTATGAGCCCCAGTTTCCTAAACTGAAATAATGGGAATAATCATATAGGCCACAAAAGAGTGTTATAAATATTAACTTAAATGGTAAAATGTACACATAGCATTTGGATGTATTCAAATGAAATATGGTTAGTAGAGCACAATTTGGAACTGTAATTAGATATAAAGTTCCAGGATTTATTTATATATTAACACTGCTCTATTAGTTGACAATATTTATAATTCAAATTAATTCCAAAAACTGTCCATAAGTCTGAAGAATTCTGCTTTATAAATTTTGACAGTTCTTTTCTACAATTCTTCTTACTGGCACAGTGTTTAAAGTTTTTCCCAAATATAATAAATTGTTAATCTAATTGCTCCACTGTCCCAGTGGCTTTCCAGTCTGTGTTACATAATCTTTAAATGTATTTTAGGGCCTGGATATGGGCGTGGAAAACAATTGCTCACATTGCAAATGCCATAATTCTGAGAGGAAGGTTGAATGATGAAACGGAAGGACTTATAGTTAAAAACTTAGGGTTTGGTCCAGGTTTTAGTTGTTATATGACTCAGGTGCGATAAGTCTTGTGAATATGCAAAACTTAAAACTTAAAGCCAAGCTCCCCAGCTGATGTTATTGTCTTGACAGCCTGGGATCATGAGGAGAAGAAAACAATTGCACAAGGTTACATGCATATTTCTGCATCTAGGTTCAAACATGTATGAGGGAGAAATGGGTAAAAGTGACACCTTGGACTTTAAATTCAATTTCAGACCCCAAGAATATAATTAAATAATATTAATAAAGAGCTAAAACTTGTGTTGAAAATAATATAAAGACATAAGGTAGGAAAGTTGATTATGCTCTGAGAAAGCTATACAACTAAAACACTGCATTGAAGTATGATTTCTGTTGTGAACTGAATTTTTGCACCCCCTCCCCAAATTTATCAGTTAAAGCCCTAATCCCCAGTGTGATGGTTCTTGGAGGTGGGGCTTTTGGGACGTAACTAGGTTTCCTCCAGGACATGAGGACACGAGGTGCAGCCTCATAATGGGATTAGTGTGTCACTGAAAGAACAGAGAAAGAAAGTAGAACACTGAGAAGGGATTAGAGCTTATATTTTAAATATTTTCAAATATGAAGGGACTGTTAAAGAAAGATGCTGTTTGGATCCTGACACTGACGGATGTGATTTTTCTACCTTTGTTCTAGTTGGTCTGTCTTTCCCGTTTGTGGAGAGCTCAGGGTCTTCTGCTTGGCTAACACTGCTCTATATTTATCCAGGGATCCAGCTCTCAGAAGTCCTGAGAATTACAGACTTGAGCATCATATACAAGGGTCTCTGAGCTCTTTTTGTGTCTAAAGTTTGCTTAGGATCATTCTATTTCTTCCCCCTGAAACATTTTCATAATACAGCACAAAGACATAGAAATTTCTGAAAAAATTTTCAATGAGGTAGTAGTCCCTTCTTAGGTGAAAATTAGATATTCAGAGAATCATACACTAAAAGTGTCAAAGAATAATCTTACTAGTGAGCTCAGACTTAGGAGCTTGGATAAGGAGCCCAAAAGATTGTTGATTTCCTCTGCTGATTAGACAGTATCAATCCACAACTAGCACAACAGATGACACTAGTAGGTCTGCCCTCACAACACTTGGCAGAGAAATAGGCTTGAGATCTGAAAGAGTCAACCTTTCACCTGCTGCACATGCAAAGTGAGAAGAAAAAGAGAAAGGGGCCAAGAGCCGATTGGTTATATAGCAATCATGACTCAGGGCCCTAGGCATTTGACCTTTTACAGTTTCAATTTGCTGAAAAAGAAAGGTGTTGCATAAAATACAAGTGGGGAAGGGGTGGATCCTCACATTTAAATGGAAAACTATAAATAAGTCAATGAAGAGAAAAAAAGTCTCACAATTAGCCAATATAACTTTTTTATAGTTCATGAAACTTTAAAAATAAGTTTGCTTTCTTTCTTCTAAGCATATTACTTTTACTCTTAAAACCAGCACTGCTACTTGTTTTCCAGAAGACTGCATCCATTTTCCATGTTTATGTTTCCCAAAGCACAGGTAGCAAATGTCTGAGTAAATCCTTAGGAGAAAATTTCATTTCTAAGTCACATGATAAATCTCAGTGAGGAGATTCCCCTGCTCCAACATCAGCAGTATTCCCCCAGGAAATGTGTAGTATTCCAGCAGACATCACATCTAAAGTTTAATTTTACTGAATAGTAAGGAGTGAGCCAAACAAAGAAATGCCACATTTAAAGGAGCCCATGATAGTATTAGAAGCTATTGAAAGAAAATGCCTTTAGTGACAGAGAGGCGGAGAACTACAGTAAAGACGGGAGCTTGAGCAAATGAGAGCATGTGACTGAATGTGAGCAAGTCAGAGAAAGCAGGGAATTGGATCAGTTCTCATTCGGTACATATTTTGCTTGTTTGTTTGTTTGTTTGTTTGTTTGTTAATACTCACTGGAGGATAACTTTTCCATTGATTTTAGAGAGAGTGGGAGGGAGGGGGAGAGAGAAACATTGAGGTGAGAGAGCCATCCCACAAGCACCCCGACCTGGGCAGGGAACCTGCAACCCAGGTAGGTGCCCTTGACCAGAATGGAACCTGCAACCCCTCAGTTTGAATGGGCCAATGCTCTAACTACTTAGCCATGCTGGCCAGGGCTGTATCAAGTTTTGAAAACAGCTCAAGAGAGATTACTGTGGAAACTCTTCTGAGATAATTATAAAAAAAATAATAATAAGTCTATCCTTTTAAAAGCTAGACTATCATAAGTCGTAAGAGTTGAAAAGAAAAATCTGAAACATTCCTGATTTGGAAAACAAGTGTGTGTCTGTGTCCTTGTGTCTATGTGTGCATATGAGGAAGGTTAACTTCCTGAGTACATTTTATTTGATAACACTTTTAATGTCTTTAACTATGAGAAAGATCTATAGTGTTACAAATAATTGCACAAGCTGGTGTTTAGCCTACCCTGCCACACCATAAGCTCCTCACCTACCAAGGAGTCTATGACCTTCACAAACTGAAACACAGGGTATACTATCAGCAAAGTAGCTAGTTTCCCAACAGGGAGGAGGGGTGACTTGGAAGTTGTCTCTTCTGGTGTCACTGTGAATTTGACAGATTTACTAATATTTAATAGACACAAGGCAATGTTATGTTGGAGAAAATGGTACACCTCTGGGTTATGATTTTAAGATGCACATTCTAGAATAAAGTGACAGACTTTGGACTAATCAAGTGGGGTTGTACCTGGGAAAGACTTGCAAAACAAAGGAGAAATGTTAGGAGATAAATGAAGGAAAGTGGGAGTTCCTAGATCATGAAGCAATAGAATATCCTGTAACAATATTCTAAACATATTTGATATGGTTTGGAATTCTAGAAACAAACGTTAAAGCAGAATAAGGATAGTTATATGTGTTGCTTAAGGCAGCTTTACTAGAGGAGTGGAAATGCTTGTGAGAATGGACCAAAAGGTCATTTGGGAGCTTGTTCTAAGGACATTCTGGTTGCACTCTGATTTAATAATATGAGCTAACAATTACTGAGTACAATGTGCTAGGAAATCTGAAAATGCTTTGTCATGATTAGCATTTCATCAAATTCTTCTCAATTCCCATGGGGAAGATATTATTTTTACATCATCTCATAGATGGGAAAATTGAGGCTTAGAGAGGTTAAGAATTGGCTCGTACAGGTCTTGCAGGTAGTAAATAGTGGAGTCATAGTTGAATGGAGGTGGTGGTATACCGTGCAGGTAGACATTTTGGCTAAGCTGTT
Organism: Corynorhinus townsendii; assembly: GCA_026230045.1. Lineage (NCBI taxonomy): Eukaryota > Metazoa > Chordata > Mammalia > Chiroptera > Vespertilionidae > Corynorhinus > Corynorhinus townsendii. The sequence goes on from JAPDVU010000005.1 coordinate 70,795,652, forward strand.
GAGAATAACCTCACTGAGAAGTTAGCATGTAAGTGGCCATGCCATTGATAGAGAGATTGGGCAAAGACCCTCCATGCACCTGAGGAACTCAGTGAAGAGCCAGGAGACCTACAGGCATGAATGAGACGGGCACGGCAAGAGAATTGTGGGCCTCCAGATCATTGTAAGATTTTGCAAAGCTCATAAATAATCGGGCTTTTCCTCAAAATGCAACGCCAAGCCAGTTGCAGCATTTGGATTATATTTATAATCAGAATCACACTGGATTGAATGAGAGAGAAAAAACTTACTGGGGAAGTAGGAGAGGCTCTTCTCCTGGAGATGTAGCCAGTCAGAGATGGATGTGGGTGGGCACAAACAGGGCCCCTCAGAGGTGGATACAATGCAGTGTTTGTGTCAACCCCAAGAATGTGAAGCGAGGCAGGCGTCTCAGTATGACATGAAAACGATCACAAACCCTCAGTTTCATCAGAATCTATTGATGCAGTGAACTTGATAACAGGCAATGAAAAACTGTGATGTAAGTCTACCATGAGAGGAATGAGTCAAGATAACTGTTTTGCACTGAGGTATTGAGGTGAAATTCTGCATTTTGTTAAGTATCTTTTGGCAGCACGTCTATTCAGTGGGAGCAGGGATGCTCAGGAAGCTGACTCATGAAGGCCTGCTGGCTGATTGCTCAGCTTGAAAGTTTTATTGCTCTGAAAAGTGATCTCTTAAGACTATGGAAGAAAGGAATGCAAGTAAAAGAAAAGTTTTAAGGGAAAACAAAAAGACAAACACCACAATTTCAATAGAGCTGATGTCTTACCACTCAATTAATTTCAGAGTTAAGGACCAATTTTAGTTCTGAATCCCCTTCCAGTTTTACTTATAAAGGACTTTTCATTAAGACAAATTAAATAGATGGAGGTCCAGTTGTTTATTGTCTACCAACTAAAGCATTCCTACAAAAAGACACCTGCCTGTGCAAGACATTTGGCTTTAGTCAACTATTTACTTTTTACAATTTAATATGAATATAATTAGAATGAGTTAAGAGACAAGCTGGGCATCAGCTATAAAATTTTTAGTTTGCTAAACTCATACACACACACACACACACACACACACACTGATTAAAAAGCAACCACAAGGAGAAACCAAGATGGCAGCATAGACTAAACTGCTGCCTCACACAACAATTTCAAAACTACAACTAAAAGACAAAATGGACATCATCTAGAACCACAGGAAGGCTGGCTGAGTGGAAATTCTACCACTAGAAGGAAAGAGAAAAGCACACTGAGACTCAGGGGAGCTGCGGAAGGCAGAGGTACAGAGGCACACACGGAGAGGGCTGGCAACTGAGTACGTGGCTGACTATCTCAATCGGGAGGGAGACAAAAGCTTCCAACTGCTCTGAACTCCAGTTGCAGGTGAGACTGGGGACCCAGACTCATTCGTGGAGAAACTGGACTGTCTGGCAGCAGGCGAAACTCGAGGGCGGCTTTCTCTCAGAGGTGCTTGCAGCGATTAGCAAGGGACACTGAGACACAGGGGCCTATCAGGGCAAGACTGATGGGAAACCAAGGCTGTCTGGTCCTCCCTGAAACCCCGCCCCATCCACGCTGAGCACAGGGGCTTTTGCAATTTTGCAAGTCTTGTCTCATAAGGGTGTCTCCAGCACAGAAGTTCTCCCAGCGTAGACACAGCTGATTCTCACAGCCAATTGGCCTGGAGGTCAATTCCTCCCAGGGATACCAACAACAATCAAGACTTAACTATAACAAGACTGTGCACATAGCCCACAAAGGGGTGCACCAAGAGTTCCACCTCAGGTAACTGAGGAGGCTGAGCCACTGGGCCCTATAGGACACCTACCACACAAAGCTACTCTCGCAACTCAGGGAAGCAGCAAAAATGCTGAGACAAAGAAACAGATCACAAATGAAAGAAATAGAGGAAAGCAAACAACTGGATATAGAGTTCAAAACCATGTTTATAAGGTTTTTCAAGAATTTCCTAGAACAGACCTATAAATTTAGCGAGACCCTTGAGGATATGAAAAATGACCAATGAGAAATTGAACATACACTGACTGAAATAAAAAATAATATACAGAGATCCAATAGCAGACTAGAATCAAGTCAAAGATTTGAAATACAAAGAGGCAAAAAACACTCAGCTGGAAAAGCAAAAAGAAAAAAGAATCCAAAAATTTGAAGATAGTGTAAGGAGCCTCTGGGACAACTTCAAGCATACCAACATCCGAATTATGGGGGTGCCAGAAGAAGAGAGAGAGCAAAATACTGAAAACCTATTTGAAGAAATAATGACAGAAAACTTCCCCCACCTGGTGAAAGAAATTGACTTACAAGTCCAGGAAGCGCACAGAACCCCAAACAAAAGGAAACCAAAGAGGACCACACCAAGACACATCATAATTAAAATGCCAAGAGCAAAAGACAAAGAGAGAATATTAAAAGCAGCAAGAGAAAAATAGCTAATTACCTGCAAGGGAGCACCCATACGACTGTCAGCTCATTTCTCAACAGAAACTATGCAGGCCAGATGGGAGTGGCAAGAAATATTCAAAGTGATGAATAGCAAGAACCTACAACCAAGATTAGTCTACCCAGCAAAGCTATCATTCAGAATTGAAGGGCAGATAAAGAGCTTCACAGATAAGAAAAAGCTAAAGGAGTTCATCACCACCAAACCAGTATTATATGAAATGCTGAAAGGTATTCTTTAAGAAGAGGAAGAAGAAGAAAAAGGTAAAGATAAACATTATGAACAACAAATACATATCTATCAACAAATGAATCTAAAAATCAAGTGAATAAAAAATCTGATGAACAGAATAAACTGGTGGATATAATAGAATCAGGGGCATAGAAAGGGATAATATTTATTTGCACTTCCTCAGTGCAAAACAGTTATCTTGACTCATTCCTCTCATGGTAGACTGACAATTCTCAGGGGGGAAAGTGGGGTGGGTGGTGCGGGAAGAGACTGGACAAAAATCTTATGCCTATGGATGAGGACAGTGTGGGGGGGCAGTTAGGGCAGAGGGTGGAGTGGGAACCGGGTGGAGGGGAGCTATGGGGGGGGGGGGAAAGAGGGACAACTGTAATAATCTGAACAATAAAGATTTATTAAAAAAAAAGCAATTACAAGGAAAAACTTCGGCAAGTCTGTGAGAACATTAGCTTGCACTGGAAATTTTAGTAGATGGGGGCTATTTGTAAAATCTATCTTTATTTTAATTTCAATCTCCTTAAAATGGTGCATGGAGGATATTATTATACTACATTATTTTTACATCTCTAGTTTCTTTGTGGTGACACTTCAAACCTTGCTTTTTACTTTCTTTAGTTTTAAGGCAATTTGTCACTATCATGCTTTCAAGTTTAGTGGCTGTTTGTAATCAAGTGCCTTGCAAGCTCTGTTTCTTTTCTCCCAAAGTGTCATCATGAAGTTGATGATGCCTCAGAAATAGTTTGAACAAAGGGCAAGAAAAAGTCAAGAGTAAAGGAAATATTTGCGAATACCCTTGACTGGCATTTCCCAAACCCCCACTTACTATTGAAAGTATACTTTAAAGGTAAAATGGAATAATGGCTATGGAGGGGGAAACATTTGGACATTCAACAGATGCTTTCTGTCATAGGCCAATATCTTTAATGTAAATCATTTTTATATGAGGATGGTGTGACTGACAGAATATAGGAGTAGTTAATGCACATGTCATATATATGACAGATAGATTAGTTGTATTTAAGAAGTAGGCGCAGGGTATGCTCTACCTTTGGTGATAACAGCCTGTATTTTAATGGTGCTAAGTCAATCTTATGGATACCATTGCTCGCAATTTGTTTTACTGCATAATTAATCAGTGTTTACAAAATCTGGGTATTCAAAGATATATTGTCTTCAAATGCATGTGTGACTACAGCCTTTAAATTGAAGAGTTATATATAACATTACATATATCTGTTATATACATATGTATATACATACATATAGGTATATGCACATTTATAAAATAAACATGATATATATAATAAGCATTATATCTAATGTTTTCTTAAGAGAAGCTGGAAAACATGACAAAGAAAATTATATTAGTATTAATATTTAAGAATTCATATAATAACTAAATAATTAATCAGGTTGTTTTGATCAAGAAGTTAGCTTTGATTGCATTCCCATGATGGGAAATATATAGAACACTACTCAGGGGTAGGGAAAAAATAATTATTTTTACACACAAAAGGCACATTTGAAAACTCAGAATACAACAAGACAACAAATACAAACTCACATGCTCAATCATGAGCACCACAGAGCTGAAGTGAAGAAGTTGGCCAAAATGAAGTCATCAGATAGTCCATGAATGAATGACCTCTGGTCCAGGCTTGAGTCAAACCTCTAAGCCCATCCCTCACAAATAATGTATAACACATATTGTAGGTAAATGCATGAGGTAAATTCTCTTTACTTCTCTATTATCTACTAATCAATCTATAGTTTCACTGTCATGTCAACTCTGATGATCATTTGGATTTGAGAGAAGGCAGGTGAAAGTTGATGGATTAAGAGCATTTGTGACATGAAGGTGGAGCAGGTGCTACTGGCAAAAGTGAGGAGAGGGGAAAACATGGGGTAGAAAGAAAAATGGCTCCGTAAAGATGTATACACCTTAATGCCAAGAGCCTGTGAACATGTTACCTTACGTGGCAAAGATATTTTTTAGATATGATTAAGAACCCTGAGATGGGGAAGCTATTCTAGGTTATCTGGGAGAGCACCCTGCAATCACAAGGGTCCTCAAAAATGGAAGATGGAGGTGAAAAAAAGTCAGAGGGATGTATGACTATGGAAGAGATCAGAGTGACGTGATGTCATGTGTGACTGCTGCCTGTGAAGGTGGACGAAAGAACACTAGCCAAGGCGTACCGGCAGCCCCTAGACACTGGAAAAGGCAAGGAAGTGGATTCTCCTCTGGAATCTCCAGGAAGGAATGCAGTCCTTCTGTCACTGCTTCTAGCTCAGCGAGACCAACAGAACTGTAAGATAAATCACTGTAGTTGAAGCCATCAAGTTTGAGGTAATTTGTTATGGCAGCAACAGAAAACTAATACACATCTCTCCTAGGAAACAGTGGCTCCAACTCAGGAAGCAGAAAGAAATTCCTCACTGAGCACCCTGAAGCACTCCTGAAAGCCACCATTCAATATGAATTAGAAAGACAGAAGGTTCCAGAAAGGAGCTGTCCTGGAAAAAACAGGACTCTGCAATAGTGTTAGAAAAGAGTAAGGACGTTGCAAAAGAATAAAACAAAGCAAGGAAAAAGAAAAGGAATTACAAACTCCAGAAAAAATAAATGTAAAATCTATACAGGAAAATCATGATCCAACTATAAAGAGAACCAAATGTGGCTGAGTTTCAGCCTTTCTGGAGTGTAATAAAATAGACTTCATTTGACTGGGTGAGGAATACCAGTATTCTCTGAGAAGTACAGGGATTGTGACAGTGAACTCTAGATAAGAGATCTTTGGGAAAGCACTTGGACAGGCAGTGTTACAGGCTTATAACAATGCAAATATTAAAGCTGTTTATTAGTTTTCTAATTGATCAAACTGAAGACTTAGAACAACCATTAAAATTTAAAGGCGTTAATGACCAATGATTCTGAAAGAAGGACAGAGAGGTAAAGAGTGGAAAGGAATATACATTCATCTTAGAAAGGGGAAGGTAGGAGCTATTATTGAATGTTGATGAAACAAAAAGCAGGTTTATGTGTATTATTTAACATCTAAATGTGTTACATAACTATTAAATATTGCTGGAAGTGGAAGAAATAAGTTAATATTTCATATTAGGTATTATCCATAGTTGATAATTCATGAAGTAGATATTATTACCCGGAGTTGTAAAGGTAACCACTGGAAGAGACAAATCAAATTGTTAAATGAGTAAGCCCGGGGATGACTCTCCATCAGAAACTCCTCTGTAAAATGTGGATTGTTGCATGTTGTAATTTGATACAAGTGAAAACCTAGAAAAAAAGAACACTTAAACTTGAAATAGTTACTCATATTAAATAGGAAAATAATATTGTGTATATCTAAATGAATTTAAAAAGGGTATGGGTGAAAAATTAGTTACAAAAATACAGTGGAGAATTAAAAATGTACTCAGAGAGACTAACATTTGAAGAATAGATGCTTGTAGTATCTATTAGTAAATACTGAGACATTGCTCACTCTTGGAAAGTTCTACCTTATTTCTGATCAAAACTCCAAAACTAGTATTTCTGATCATTTAGTTTAATTCTAACCTTGTTTTTTTAAGTAGAAAAGGTTGTGGTTTTATATAGAATGATATAGGACATATGGTATAGTCCTTATATAGGGTAATTTAACAACCAGATATTTGGCAGTGACTAATTAGTTATTCTTGGAGCAAAAAAAAATTTTTTTTTAGATAAAACTTCCCAGAAATGCAATGTAGGAAGATGGAAAATATTTATGTTTTAGAGTCTGAAACCAAATGCTAAGTTTAATCTTTTGAGCCATGTGAATTTGGGAACTATTTTGTGATTTGCTTTACTCCTCTAAAAAAATGAATTCCTTTCCAATCATTTATTGAGCATCTAATATAGAGTAAAGAAAATATCTTATTTGATTCTCATAGTATCTTTATAAGCTAGAAATTATTTTCCACATAATTTTTTCACTTCTCCACTATCTCCTGCCTTGTGTATTCTTAGAAAAAAAGATGATATAACAATAAAAATACAATGATTTTTTTCTCCTCTCTTTCCATTTCCCAGGGATTTTGGAAAAATGCAGATATTAAAATAGAAAACATGGTGTTTTGTCTCTTTACTATGGATCTGTAGAGTTACCAGGATAAAAATAAAATGGCAATAGAGGTGAACTTAGTACATTTCCTAGGATTTAGATGTACTGGAAATGTCCAGAGCCCTGCAGGCCTGTGGCCACAGATTGTATTACCTGTCATAAAACCCTAGAGCTGTGTTTCTGTACCCAGTTCGCATTTGCTGTACTAATAATGCCTTCAGCACAAGTCAGTTCCAGGGAATTAGTCACTGCAGACAGTGGGTTAAATCCCCATGAAGTAACCCTGCAGGTGACCCAGTTGCATTGACCTTAAGTATAGAATTTCAAATCAATAACTGTGGTACTTGCATTCTGAAATGTAAAACAATCTCTAGTGTTTTTGTTATCCCAATGGGTGTTATCAGACAAGGGATCACTATGGCAATTGCAGGTTCTTATCATATTAATGTTTGTTTTGGGTAAAAATAAAACTATTTAAAAAAGTAAATTCTTTCTGTTCTCTTTTCTTGGAATATGTAATGATGATTTTCAAACATATAATGAAATTTAACAGTAATTCAAATAGCATAAGCAATCATTAATTGCTTATACATGAAATAAAATTTCTTCCTCAGAGGTAAAGCATTCCAGATGGATGTAAAATTCCTTTGGTCTATTCACCTTTTAACTCTGTCATAAAAGGGTAACAGAGCTCTCAATTTAAAAATATAAGCCTCCACAAATTGGGCTTGGGGGCAGTGAGAGAGAAAAGGGAAATAATGTTATAGCTCCATGAACTGTGACATTGACTAGCATGGTGTTTTGCTAGGGTTTTAACCAAAGAACAGAAACCACTTCAAGTATTTATGCCAATGGAACAAATTATCTTGACGCAGGGAACTGGGTATCCTCTAATGAGGAAGCTTACAGTCAAATAAAGAAGAGAGAAGAAACCAAAAAACTAGCCATTGCAGGAAGCCACTACCAGGTTGGAAAAAGAGGAAGATCCACTTCACAAGGCAGAAGCTGGAAGCACAGGGGGTCTGTCCACCCACGCTGAAGCCATGGAGGAGAAGGGTCCTCAGGTAGGGAAGCCAACCAAGGCAGGGGGTGGGGATAAACTCATAAACTGGCTGGCCTTTTTTCCCCACCACCCTTTGCTACTGACTGCTGGTGGCTTCTAAGAGCTAAAGTAGAGCTGGCTAAGGTCAAGCTTCCGACGGCATAGAGTGTAAAAGTGGAGGGTGAGAAGAGCCAAAGCAGCTCAGAGCCAGCATATATGGTCGTCTCCCCTGTGAATTTATCTTACCTGGTTGATTCCTGGTTTATTCCTTTAATAAAAAGCTAAGAATTCATGGACAGGTAGAGAGCTTCTCACTGTACAGATTTTACAAGAGGCAGTGAGAGCTATGATAAAGCTCAGCACCCCTCTAGGACTATATAAATATTACTATCTTTAAATTTATATTTTGAATTTTTTTTTACTCAATTGGTACACAGTGGGATCAAAATACTTCCTCTGGTGTAGTTTTACTGTTGCTAAGGACCTAGGTGGCTAGTGTCTTATTTCTTGAGTATATTTCAATATGAATTACGACCTAGAGATGAGTTTAGAACACAAAAACTAATTTCAAGGTTATCCCAAAATACAAGGGTTAGTAAGCCCATGCCTCCACCCAGCATCATAACATATTTCTCACACATATTACCCTGTTGGTTAGTCCCTCCAGTTTACATATTAATTAAGTACTATCTTCAGTTAGGTAAGGCAAGGTTGCTCAAATTGATTCTCCTTCCTTAATCAATGAAGGAAATGTTGTCCTTCTCTTCACTTTTGTGATATCTTACATTTTTATTATATATGTGTGTGTGAATAATATATATTCACACACACACACACACACATATATATATATATATATATATATATATATATATATATATATATATGAATGGGGTTTCAGAGAAGAAGGGAGAGGGAGAGAGGGAAACATCAATGAGAGAGAATCACTGATCGACTGCCTCCTGCACACCCTCTACTGGGGATTGAGCCCACAACCTGGGCATGTGCCCTTGACCAGAATTGAACCCGGGCAGGACCCTTCAGTTTGCAGGCTGACACTCTATCCACTGAGCAACCCAGCTAGGGCACAATATCTTACATTTTTAAAGGATTTTCTTAAGCACTGTCCCATTTGTTCTCACCATCACCCACTTTATAAGTGCTGGCAATAGCCATCATCAGGACAGCCTGCTTCCCATCTCAACAATGCCTTGTTCTGACCATGCCAGGGTTTCTGAAATTCTGTCCAGCTTGGACCTGAGTCCTAGAATAGTACAGAGGTGGTCCTGCTCTTTCTGGAAATTCAAAGAACCGCCCCCCTCTTCCCTCCCCCCCCCCACCGAAACCTGAGTTCTGAGGGCCTGCTTCCCGTGAATCTTAAACTAAGGGAATGGCTTGCCTAATATCATTAGAATCAGGTGAACTAAGGGGACCTTCATTGATGTGTATCCTACATCACAGCCTCAACTCAGCACATACACAAGTCTGTTTCAAAATAAGATCATCTTCACTTAAACGTATGGAAACCATGGTGTGAAATTTGTATGACTTCTTTAGATATGTCTAGTTAGAGATAGGTGCCCCAATGCAAGTCTCTCCAGTTTCCTACCAGAACACTGTCCTATAATTGGGAGCCATAGTCCATGCTGGTGTGATCCAAGACAGAATATCAGAATGAGCTGTTATGGAAATGCATGCTTGTTTATTTGTCCTTTATTCCTCCTGGTAAGTTAAGAGAGTCTGGGAACTACAAAATACTGTCTTCCTCCAGAAGCAGAAGTGCATGAAATGAAATGTTAGGACAGGAGATAAGAGCTCCAGCCTCACCTCAAAGCCCATAGTTAGAGCATGGCTACTATATTCAACAACAACAACAACACAATCTGAAATCGTGAGCAGGCAACAAGAGAAAGAATTTGGGAGAGAAAACTCTGCTTTATTCCTGTTGATATCATTTGCCACAGCTTTTTTTTTTTTTTGGTGTGAAATAATAATAATAATAATATATATTAAAAAAACAGAATGAAAGGGCATATTGAGGAGCTGTTCTCCAACATGGGCTCCCCAAGTCCCCACTCCCACTAATGGGAACACAGCATACACTGCCAGCTAAGATCAGGCCTCCTAAGTAGAGCATATTTTTTACTTGCAGATTTTTCTTGTTTGGACTTTAATTAAGCTCCTGCCAGGCTTGCAAGCTTTTTAATTTTACCTTTCTTTCTTCTTTCATTTTCCTCCTTGAATCAGTCTACTTGCCAGGAAACTTCTTCCAAGCTGTCACAATTGTAGTAAGTGTATGTAAGAGATTGCATTTAGGGATGATCTAGTAGTTGCTTCTCTAAGAAACAATAGCAGAAGTTTCCTTGTATTTGGATTTTTATTCATTCATTCCTTCTTAAGTGTGTGTGTTTTATGGATGAGAAAATAATAGAAAAGGAAGCTTCTCAGAGTGTACAATGATAACAGACTAGTTGAGTGATATAACTCAACCTCCTACAAAATCACCAGATTAGTAGAAGAAACCTGCCGTTACTTAATTTAGTACTCACACTGCTCATAATGAAACTGTAGCTATTTACCAATGTTGGGGGGTGAAAGGTGCGTGAGGAGAAAGCAGTGCCTCAGTCGATGATTTAACACTTCTTTATGAAATGTAATATGTAATGCATTGAGGTTCTTTTTAAAGATCCCATTTGTACACAGTTATATTCATTGCAATTCTGAAAGTCTAAAGGAAGGGGTTGGGGTGCCAATGATGACCCCTTTAAAACAGAGTCTATGAGAAGCTATTTTCATTGGAGGAGGTTTAGTGGAAAATTGTTTGCCCTAAATAGAATGCCTATTTTTTTTTTATTAAAAAAACACACACGCAGATATTACAGGGCCAGAAATAAAAATAAGCCATCAAAAACACAAACACTAAACTGAAAGGTGTGGAGCATTCATTGGAGATATTATTATCTCCATGATTGCTATTATCGTCTTTCTTATTTTTTACTTAATAATTCCACGCTGCCAGCTCACTCCGCCAACCGTGCCTATGTGCGAGGTACTTACTGATCGCTTCCACAAACCGCTCAAAGAAGCTGAAAGGGAAGAGCGGCTCAGGCAGCTCCCGGAAAAACATCTTCAGTGCTCCGGTGACAACGTGGATGTCCTCCCACTGGCTGTCGTCCAAATTCAGCTTCTCTTCTGGGAAAACACGAGGAGAAATGGAACAACTGGTTTTAATGAAACAATTACAAGACACTAATTATTATGTTAATGTTTGCCTACTATCATCAGCAACCGTTAACAGCCTTCTGCACCTAGAGGTTTGGTGCTGTGCATTTTTTTTCTTTCTCCTTTTTTTTTTTTTCCGTAGGAAGGGAACGTTTTCAATGGAATACCATCTGTAGGAATGCAGCTAACAAAACAACAAGACACACAAAGAGACAGCGCCATTGACACAGTATGTCAGATACATTTATTCCCATAATGCAGCAGTATGAAAATTAGCATCACAGCTCAAAGTGATTCAAAGCTATTTGGGTTTGAGGCCGAGGGGCTAAGAGTTGCCAATGATGGTCGGCTCAAGGGACCGGCCTAAAGGTCTTGCTGAGCCAACAGGAGACATATGCTAAACATGGCAATAGAAAATGAGTTATTGCTTTACATGTGTTAGCCTGGCTATGTACAAGGGAATAATGGCTAACCCTTCTCTCTCTCTCTCTCTCTCTCTCTCTCTCTCTCTCTCTCTCTCTCTCTCTCTCTCTCTCTCTGTCTCTCTGTCTCTCTCTTTCTGAGTATAAAGTCAGCAAGGAATAGAATACTGAGTGAAAAAGGATATTAATTCATTCTTACTGCTTCAAAAATATCTCTTTTTTTTTAGTTCTCATCTCATCGAGAAAAATGTGCCCAGCAACAATATTAGACAGACCCCTGTTGGCCTACGCAGGCTATGCAAAGCTGTCAGAAATGATAACACACTAAAGACAAACCACAAGTGCTTACCAACTCCTCTCAGAAACAGCGGAAATGCTTGCTTGGGAAGCCTGAGTGAGTTGAAATGTTTAAATATTCAAGACAACAAATGCCAAAATGAAGTTTTTAGAGTAAATAAAGGGACGTCAGGTTATTATTTTTTCCCTTTAGCCCTCAATATGAAAGCCTGGAATCATTTTCACCCAAGAAGTGATAAACTAGGGTTTGAAAACAACATCCTTACATACAACTAGAAGGACGCAGGCACAAAAGCATTGCAGCTGATCCATAGTATTTATCTTCCCAAACATGTGACATGGGAAAGATTTTGGATTCTGGGCTTAATGAAAACTAAAGCTAATCATTTTAGACAACCTGAGGGTTCAGTAAAAAGCTGAATATCCTGGCAAGAACTTAACAGGTATTTGGTCAACTGGAATTTTGTTTCTTTACCAGCGTCTTAGGCTCACATGCACATGCCCTCTTAGTATCAGTTTTTCAATGCAGAGAAGAATATGCACTGAAATTGTAAAAAAAAAAAAAAAAAAACAGAAAGAAAGAAAGCTGAAAATTGTCACTGTAGGGAATCTCCGCATGAGTTGTTTTGCTAATACTGTTCATGTCCTTTTAAAAATATTAGCTGAAATCCTTATCAGATCTTTTTTTCTAAATAGACTATTATTTTATTATTTCCAGGGCTAGTAAGTGACGTTCCTGCTCACTAGGATGCTTGCAATGAGAAGGAATGAAGGTGGATATGTATATTTCAGACAGGCTGTTTTTTTCTTTTCAGTCTCCAATCCTACCGCACTCATAACACAATAATATGATCCACAACAAAGTCAGCAGAGGAGACCTTCCTTCTGCCCTGCAATCATCTTTGATTGATTGTATTTCAACAATTAGTCTTTTATTTGACTACACACTATTGAAATAGGACGACAGCATCTTAGCAAGCCAGCTTTAAACAGTCAACTGTTAACAATAGCATCAAAAAAGGAGACCTGATGGGGTTTACTGTCACTTTAAAGAACGGGGTTTTCACATTGTTGAAATCTGTCAGATATTTTGAAATGTCCCTCTCACTATGGTGCCACACCCCCTGCGTGCCCTTATAATAAAATTGGTTTTACTCCTGATTAAATCATTTTCTCCCTACCCACCACCATACTTCTCATAATGGACCTGTGCGCTCTACAGCTGGTGTTCTTCCCATGGTACCAATTCTTACTTTATCTTTTAAGCACTTTGCTGCTAAGATCTCATGCAGAGTGCTTATGTTTTGTTAAGAGCTTCATTCTTAGAGAAATAGCTTAACACATGTTCTAAAAATGTTGTACAACTTATTGCTTAAAACACATTTAGAAAATGTATAAGTGCTCTAGCTTTGGCACTGAACTTTAAGTGGAAACCTAAACACACACATACACATGCTCACACACATATAACTATCTCTACCAAAAATTTATCAGAAAAGTCCAACATAACGTGCCATTTTGATACATAGGTCTGAGATTGTCAAAGGAAAGTGTTCAGGTAAAAAAAGAATGATTTCATGTTGAGTAAGAAGAACAAATAATTGTAACTAAAGGCAAAAGCCATTGATATTACTGATGCTCACATGAAATCAGTTAATTCAAATGACTGTAAAAATTAGAACATTTTAATACATTAAAAATTACCAATCAATAAATACCATTTGATTATGCCCACTTGAAATGCCATGTAATATCAATATCAACTTGTGTTGCATAAACCTGCATTCCTATTCTAGATACCTATGTAGTCTTCATTCAAAGAAAAACAACAATAATTTGTACCACTTCAACAAGTAGCTTAAAGAAATAATATGGCATGTAGTGAAATATAATATCTAATTTTTATATGAAATTATTATAAACCAATGGGTTTTAAGGTATATTTTTCAAGGCCACTGTGACTTATCTAAGCATACAGTTTTGTCCATGTTCAGATGCCTTCTCATGAATCCAGCCGGTTCTCAAGATGAACTACTGAAACTCTTCCAGTGTTAACAGGTATCATTCTAAATACATTTATATTATTTGATAGACATTTTCTAACAAAACTGATAGCAGTAATGACATCTTATACTTCTTCTCTTTCCAGAAGGGCAGGGTTCCTAAACAGTGATGCACTGTTGACCTGAGGGTTGGATAATTCTGTGTTGTGGGACTGTCCTGCATTCTTGGATGTTTATTAGCATCCCTGGCCTCAGTAAGACTTTCCAGTGATGATGTTGAAAAATATTTAATCATTTAAATTTATCCCCAGTTGAAGACCACTATAATGAAGCCTGTAAGCGCATGTAGAAGTTACTCAACAAATACTGATTTATGAAGTTTACCTTAGGTAGGCAGAGTACTAGAACACTAGATACACACATACTGAAATTTCTTTAATATTACCTTAAGAATTGTTCATATTTATTGACAAAAATCTAAATTTTTTAGAGAACAAATTTATAAAACTACATTTCAGGATACTATGCTACTAAAAACAATAAATAACAATTACTTAGTGCTTACATTCCGGTAGGGACTATGCTATGAACTTTACATTTCTTACTATTATAATTTTTTTCAATAAGAAAGTGAGAACTATAATCTTATTATCATCTTTATTTCACAGATAGGGAAAAATGAGACATGGGTAGATTAAGTAATTTTTCCATGGCTGACAAGAATGAATCCAGGATAAGGAAACAGTAAGCCCCTGCCTGAAAACCACTATTTTCATATTTAAACTTGGCAGCAGAAGCTGAAAGGGAAAAGGTAGATAAGTAGTAACTGAAAGCAGTAATAGATATACTATTACATCACAGGTAGTGACTTTTAGATTTGTATCCTTAAATGTCTTACTAGAGGCCATGCTTTTACTATAAACTGACTTCCTTTTTTGAAATAGTTTTATTGATTTTTAGATAGAGAGGAAAGGAGTGGGAGTGAGAGATAGAAACATCAATGATGAGAGAGATACATAGGTCAGTTGCCTCCTGTATGCCCTCTGTTGGAATTGAGCCTGTAACCTGAGCATGTACCCTCACCAGGAATTAAACCCAGATCTCTTGGTCCATGGGACAATGCTCAATCCACTGAACCACACCAGCCAAGCTCATCTTTCCTAATTACCAGTTTATAAAAGGAACATATTTTATGTAAAGAGATATAAAACAAATTAGCAACAAACAAAAAAGAAACTGCATTAGGAAATGGGCATAAGATGGGTCAAATTGTTATGTGTCAATGGAATAAAGAGGGAGATGATAGAGTGAGAAATATTTACTGCTGGATTTACTGCTAATTCCTTAGATACTTGTTTATTTCTAAAATAAAGATAGGTAGAAGAAAAGTTGTTGGTAGCAGATGAGAAAACATATCTGAAAAACATTTGGGAAGTAGTAGGCAACAATCATATGCAAGCCACCCCTAGGATATTAATGTGAATAAAGACCAAAAGGACAAACTATGCAAGGGATTAAGGCAATGGAAATACTGAGCCAACATCATAAACCATCCTGGTTGTTATAGAGGATTTACCTCAGCATGATATAGTTGGTCATATGAAAACTTTGCAAGCTAGAGTCCAATACTGTGAGGAAGTCTGGTTGAATCAAGATACCTCACAATCCTCATTCTATTAATCTGTGTTCATTTCTCCTGACCTTCATTTAGGTTCTATTCAATGTATTTGGTCATGGCTTTTGGTTTAAAGCATTTAAACAGAATTGAAGATGAGTAAAACTCCTGAATCCAAATACTATGTGAGTTTTATTAGATTACAAAAAAATATACCTAAATGTTGTATCCAAACAAGGCTGTCTTAAAATGCTCTTTCTTGAAGCGCCTTTTGTTTTTTTTATTTACTTTTTAAGTAAAAGTTATCTACATCAAGCTAAAAACAATTATATAAGAAAGAAAAAATTTAACAATAGCTATTGGGAACAATCTTTCTTAGGAAGGAGAACTGAAAGATAGACATTTGATAGTCACAGTAGATCACGGTAATTTCCAAGGAAAAAGACACATCTAAATATTACTAATCAATTCTTTGTTATAAAGGGTTGCCCTCCATACTGTAGGATGTTTAACAGCATTCCTGGCCTCTATCCACCAGATTCTAGTAGCAACTTCCTCTCCATGTGACAACTCCGTCCCCAAAATAAATTAAATGGAATAAATAAATATCACTAATAGCTTAATTGCCACTTTCCTCTTATCTTACCTAATAATAGAGAAACATGTAAATTGACTGTACCTCCGCTATGCCCACAGCCAATCAGAGTGAGTATGCAAATTAACCCAACAAAGATGGTGGTTAATTTGCATACATACCTGGGTCCTGGGAACCTCCTTGGCACCCAGGTCACTCCCAGCTGGCCATCAGGTGGAGGCCTTAGGCTTGGGAAGGGGCCGAGCCTGCAACTGGAGGGAAGGGGATAAAATCAATGGAAACATATCCTCAGGTGAGGATAAAAAGAAAAATAAAGAAAGAAATGTCATATCCTATGAAAGACACATCTTGAAAATGCTTAAAGAGAGTTGTCATTTTTTCATGGTGAAGGGACTGGAGTCTGTGTTGATGAAAATACCTTGGTGGCTGCGGTGACTGGCAGTGGCTGCATCAGCAGGGTGAAGGGGCTGGTGCCTTCCCCTGATCAGCCCTGTCGCCTCCCACAAAGGGAGGCCAGACTAGGACTTAGGTCCGCTCCCAACGGGGAGCGGGCCTAAGCCATCAGTAGGACATCCCTTGATGGCTCCCAGCTTGTGAGAGGGGACAGGCTTGGCTGAGGGACGCCTCCCCAGTGCACAAATTTCGTGCACCAGGCCCCTAGTATTATATATTGCTCTATAGATTGGTGTGACCATAAGTTGCAATATCAGATCTGATTTGAACAAAATGAACTTTATTAATCCAGTACTGGTTGAAATGTAGTTGCAGATAATTTGAATTATCTAGACTGAAATAGAAACACAATAGTGAAGAGGTAATTCTTTGTGTATTGAAAAACAAGTTCATTTTTACCTTGTAATTTTTTTCCATGGCACTTATAAAGGCTTTTTCCAACTTTTATTTTACTGTTGTAATAAAAAAGTGGAAAAGAAACCCGAACTTTCCCAGGATACAGAGAGAATAGCTCTGATTTCATTAATATAGTGACAAGAACCTATTACATTGTGAAACTCTCATAAAGAATGTGGCATCTGCTTCCAGCACAGATGACCACTTGGAAACCTTATCTGAAAGGCCTGCTGGGTACATGAAAGTCACATCATGAATGAAAGCCATGCCAATAGGACTGTAGATCTGAAAAATAATATGTTTGGCCATAAAATCAAACTGGAAATTAGATATTAAAGTGGATAAAACACTATTTATCCATAAGAGTTTAGCTGATTTTTAGTTTAGTGCTTAAAAGAGAGGATCAAAAGGAAGTTCATTGAATCATTTGACTAGCTCAACCTTTCGTGTTGTGTTGGCTCCTTAAAGTGACCGTTGATTTCTGGTGGATTAGAGAGTTTCCAGTTCTCACACATGGTGATGTAAATCCTGTGGCCAAAGCCGTATCTTTACATGCTGTACTCCCTAAAGCCATTTCCTACAATACCTTGGTTATAACGTGAGGCTCAGTGAGGGCATTCTTAGGAAACTAGACCAGTTGGCCAGTTAATTTGTTTGCTCACTTCATTTTTATTAAACAGATTCAATTAAGACTACGTATCAGAGATTGTATAATGTGCTTTTCAAAGTTACAGCCGTTGAGGCTGCTTTGTATTCCTCAAAGGAGAGTGCTTCACCAGGTGCTCAGAAATACTACTTGTGACTATACATTATGTTCTAGACATTTTACATCTTATTTCTGTGCGATAGTATAATACTTGATTGACCTTGAGTACAAGCAGGAACAAACTCAATAACCTCCAAGAATATTATTCCAAATATGTAGTCTGTTATGTCTGAATTGTGTTCCCTCCGCCCCATCCATATGGTTAAAGTTCTAACCCCTGGTATGTCAAAATGTGATCGTATTTGAAGTCAGGGCCTTTAAAGAAGTACTTAAGGTAAAATGAGATCAGATGGATGGGCCCTAATCCAATATAAGAAGAGGAGATTAGGACACAGACATGAACAGAGGGAAGACTGTGTGTGATGACACAGGGAAAAGATGGCCATCTACCAGCCAAGGCAGGAGGCCTTAGACTAAGAAAACCTTGCCAACACTTTGATCCTGGACTTCTAGTCTCTGGAACTATGAGGAACCAAGAAAATTTCTAGAAACTGTCTATGATGCTAAAACATAAAAAAAAGAAAGAAAGAAAAAGGCTTTTATTTCTTAATATTGAATGGGATATTAGGCCTCCATGTTGGTTTGCTCTCTATTACATTATGTTGTGTGTGTTTCTTTGGACATCACTTAAGAAGGCCAAGGCATGCAAATAACATCACAGGCTCATCTAAAATATGTTTAGTTTTTTCTCTTTGAAGGAGGTGGAACAGCCTTCTATATTCAGGACAGAAACTGAGTCAGGAGCAAAAATGTGTTATTCTTATTTTTCCTCAGATTTCATGTGAATGTAAATAATAACATAATGAATAGGTACAACTAAAACTTGTGAAGCAGTCACCATAGGTGGAAATTAAAACAAATGTGTCATTGCATTGTGTATTTTTAATTTATAATGGCAGAATACAGATCATCTTCCCATGATAATATCTCCATGTGTAATGTTATTGTCATTATGCTTTTCTCCAGGCCTCTTGATTTTGTTTTTCTTTTGTCTAAGCACCATGGAGGTAGCCTTGTTTGGATTCTAGCAACAGCAATACCAACACCACCACAGCAATATGAATTGGCTTTCTTTGTTGGGATCTTAAATTTTAAGAAAGGACATATCGTGGTACCAATATATATTTCTTTAATTCCTTTTATACTCAGAGTTTCCAACACTGCTCTTATTTCAAAGGCTTTTTGTACTCTGCAGACACCATACACAATGGTTCATTTTATTTGACCGTCTTCTCTAAACAGATTCTAAATTTGCTTGAATTCCATGGATGATTTCATACATTACATAGTCAAAAGGGTAGAGAATCCATAGGATTAAATTTCAACAAAGTCATTTTTTCGTTTTCTTCCTCTCTGCTCTAAATTTCAACACCATTGTTATTTGTTCCCTCTAAGTTATATTACATCTGTAAATACAGAAGTTCAGGTCAAAACAGATCTCATAATGACATCTAGGAAATAAAATATATAATCCTTATAAATGCCCAAATATAGAAACATGTCTGTTGTACATATAGGCAAATATATAGTTACTTAATCCCTCACTGCTCTAATGAGAACTATCATATCTTCCTCCTAATTTTGTGTGAGAATTAAGTAAAGTAACATATGTAAAAGATCTAATATAGGTTTGTTATAACATTATTAAAATTTCTATGTAGACACTGCCTTTTTTGTCATTCAGACTTTGGCAAAATGTTTTCAGAACCCTATATAATAAAGAGCTAATATGCTAATTAGACCCAACAGCAGAACGATCATCCAGATAACCTTCCAGACGAAGCTGGGGCTGCGAGGGGCTGAGCCCTTGCATGAGTTTCTTGCATCCAGCCTCTAATCTAATACAATTTTTGGCTTTTATTGTTCTTTTTATTACATTGTTGGTGTTTGTGGGAGTAGAAATAGTATCATTTAGCAGGGGAAGAACTGGGATTTTTGCTAGTTTAGAAGTCTTCTGTCTGGAAATACTTCATCAGAAAAACAGAGATAAAAGGTGAACAATATTGATAGATCAAAAGAGTGCTGCTCTCATTTGTTGAAATCATTTTTATTCCTAGATAAGACATCTGTTAATTGTCAACTTAAGATAAGCAAAATAAAGAGGTTTCCAGCAATTATTGGGGATAATAATTTTATTCTATATAAATTTTCTTGATTGTTTCATGGGAATAGTTAAGTAAATTTTCTACTTTGTATCACAAGAATAGCCAGAGTGCTAAAAAGAAGTTTGGAAATTTATAAATTTTACAGCTACTTGCATAAAATTAGCCAGGATTACTAGATCTCAATGCATCAGTTTCTTTGTGAAATAACAGAATAGCAGCATTTTTTAATTCTGCCTCTATATGATGTTCCAGAGTAAGAGTAGTGATATGGATTCTGTAATGAATCTTCCTATTATCATTAACTGGCTATTTTGGTGTTTTTTTTTTTTTTATGAATGAAGTCTTCGATATTTTTTAACCTCAAATGAGTCTGCCTGTCTGACTCCAGCGGCTTTGAACTTTCAAAGATATAGAGCATAAAATCACTCTGTGTTCCTTTCTATCATAATTTTGGAGAACCATAATACAAATAATTCACAGTGTGCATTGTTTTTATTACAAAAAAGCTATAAAAACTAGTTGATCAAAATTGTTAAAACACTTGATAACATGATGCTTGAAAACATATACTAGTAACTGTTTAATATGAAAAGTTTGTTTTTATTGTTATTTTTAAAGTTTTATTTTATTTTGAAATAGATGTATTCACACTATGTAAAGTTACAAATATTGAGTATACTGCAATATTTTCTTGCTAGTCTGTCCCTAGTTAGCCAGTTCACATCCCATGATCAATTTCTAATGTATCCTTTCAAAGACATTTTCTACACTCAAACAATATTATCCTCTACCACCACTTTTTAAAAAAACCACATAAACAGTGACATAATCACCACTTTTTTAAAAACCCACATGAACAGTGATAAAATCTTTGTACTGTTCTGCATTTTGATTCTTTTCGCTTACAATATATCACATAAATTGTTCAAAATCAAGACATAAAAAGCTTTCTCATTTCTTGTTTTTTACAGCTACATATTTATTTTTATGGGTGTATAATAATTTACTTAACCAGTTTTCAATTGTTGAATATTTTGCATAGTGCTAGCATGAATAACCTTGTACTTATATAATTTATATGTAAGTATAAGTATGTACTTGTATGAGTACAAAAAGGTCCTAAGACCTGAAATTTCTAGGTAAAATGTGTGTATAGTTAAAATATTGATAGACTTTGCCAAATTGCCTTCATGGCTAGTGCACCAATCTATTTTACCATCACAATATTTGAGAAACGATAGCATATTCAGAATATATATTCATTGCTGACTGTAACTCTTCTCAGATGCCCATAATACATTGTGCCTTTAATTGTATAGTTGAAAAAATATAGAACAAAGGGTAAAATGGGGAGAGATACAAAGACTTGGACTAAAAATAGACATAAAATCTTTGTTAAAAACATGAGAAACTCTTATGGGAAATTTAACTTCTGATAAAGTTAAATGTTTAAATGTTTAAATTACAACTGGTAAACAATTGATGTTTAATAACTGTATAACAATAGTAATTAAAAATAAGAAAATGAGCACCAATAACAATAACTTTTCTTATGAAATAAGAAACTAATAGAAACAAAATCAAATAAAAAAAAGAATGAGCTTGCTGAAAATGAAATGAATAGATGGAATTCCACAATGTGTTATATGTGGAATTAACATTATATATTAAGTTGACATAAACTATATGTCAATTTCAGTATTCAATTAACCATATAAAGGCAAATAAATAAAATATCAATTAAATTAATTAACATATTAATTAATTACAACAATTTATGAAACACCTGCTAGGTGTTAGATATTATGCTAAGTGCAAGAATAATGAGTGGGTGGGAAGGCACTTATAAAGACAGAATGAGGACTAAGAGATGTCTATCTCTTGATGTCCTGAGAATTCCCAAGTTCTCTTTAGTGTCAATATGAGGACTGTCCCATCTCCAGGGAAGGAGCCCAGATTCCATGTGAACCTCTCCTCTCTCAGCAGAGCAGAGATGTACTTGGAATAACCTCACTGTAGATGTTCTTGTGATGTGTGTGGGGAGATACAGGCTTCTGTGGCCAGATACTCTTCTTGCTTGTCTTGTCTTCCAATCTAACACTAAACATATGTGTGGCACTAACTCCTGGGCCTCCCCCTGTGGTTCCTGACATCATTCTGGTATCCATACTCTGATCTATTTTGGGCTTCATTTCAGATCCTGCTCACTCAGTTTCTGATTCTAGCTTGATAATCCCATCCCTCCAGGGCACACCCTACCCTAAGTAATTTAACTATACTCCATTCCTCCTCCAAAGAAGCTTGTTCTTATTAAACTTTGTATCCTCAGGGTTTAGCCTAGTGCTTAGAGCC
The DNA here is from genome assembly GCA_026230045.1 of Corynorhinus townsendii. Lineage (NCBI taxonomy): Eukaryota > Metazoa > Chordata > Mammalia > Chiroptera > Vespertilionidae > Corynorhinus > Corynorhinus townsendii. Next base: position 70,817,774 of record JAPDVU010000005.1, read on the forward strand.
TGATGCACTTCTATTTTACTATTTATAAATATACTGGAGGCCTGGTGCACAAATTCGTGTACAGGAGGGGTCCCTTGGCCTGGCTGGCGATTGAGGCTTATCGGGGGGCTGGCTGGCTGGGGGGAGGGGCCATGGTAGATTGGCCGGCTGCCCCCCCCCCATTTGGGACCACTGGGGGGGCCAACCAGGGGGAGGGGCCATGGGAGGTTGGCTGTGGGAGTGCATTGACCACCAGGGGGCAGCTCCTGCATTGAGCATCTGCCCTCTGGTGGTCAGTACACGTCATAGTGACAGTCAACTGGTCGTTCTGGTTGTTTTGTTGTAACAGTTGCTTAGGCTTTATATATATAGATTTGCATTAACCTCCTTAACTAACCTTAACCTCCTTAGATTATAGATGCTATTTCATAGTATAACAATAACAATGACTATATACACACACATCCATATACAGCATCATTTTTGTATTCTTTTTGATCATCTTTCTCTTTCAAACACATTTTCAAATCAGTTCAAATAAAACTGATACTGAAGATATAATTAGCTTGCTAAGTCGCTCATTCATTCATTATCAAATATTTATTAAACTCAAATTTTGTGCTAGGCATATTGTAGCTGCTGCAGTGAAAATAATAGATTTTAAAAACCTAGTTTTTAAGTTCAAAGTTATATAGTAGCATTTACCATGATCCATTGTAATTTTTTCTATTTTTATGAATTTCTTATATATTGAAAGAAATTCATAAAAATAGAAAAAAATTAATAGATCATGGTAAATGCTACTATATAATTGTGTAGATAGTTATGGCAATACTAGAGGCCTGGTGCATGAAATCTGTGAACTCTGGGGGGTGTTACTCCAGCTTGGCCTGTGCCCTCTCACAGTGCAGAAGCCCTGCGATCGATCTCCCCAAAGAGGTAGGCCCCACACACCCATCTGGGGCTCCTTGATAGATTGCCCCAAAGAGGTAGGCAGGAGCCAGGGGTCCTGCCTTTGCACTGCACAGAGCCGCCAGGACCCGCCTCCGCACTGTGCACTCAGTGTCAAGTCCCCGCCCACCTGCTCACGCCTCGCCACGCATGCAGCCTCACCACGCCCACCCACGCGCTCCCGCTGCACACGAAGCCTCCTGGTGATGGATTGTTACGTTGTGAGGGCATCGTGGTGTGAGGGCGTGATGACCACATAGGCTTTTATTAGTATAGATAGAAGTTTGGTATGTAACTTTGGATGGTAGTCAAAGGAAACTTGGTGGGGTGGGGTATGGGAAAGAGGGAGGGAAAAAAATATATAAATAAGATTGGAAGTAGCAGTTATGCCAAGGACTAAGGAACATGATGCATTTGCTGGAGAGCACAGAACAATAGGTTCCGTATCTCAGAGTGTTGGGGATGGAAAGGAAGGTACAGGCCAGAACATGAAGGTCCTTACAATTGAAATAGGCAAGATGACTACAACAGGACAGTGATATTCTAGAAAGTTGCTCTGGCAGGAGTGAGCAGGATGGATCAGATTGAATATATGCACGAGAGACTGTGTGTCCAAGAGGCACCATGAGCACAGAACTCAGTTGAAAAGCTCTGTTGTGTTAAAATACTGCATATTCACTGTAAAAAATTTTAGGAGGTCAGGAAATAAAAGAGAGACACTCAGGTATATTCATGAAATCATTACTAAGGAGAAAAAGAAGTCTAGAAAATGTAGGTTAGGCATGTAAAAAGGATTAAAGTTCAGAGACCAATTATTGTGAATCATATCATAAGTTCAGGGAAGTCAAAATATCCTATTTTTCCTGAAGTTTATAAAGACCCGCTGGTAGTTGGAAAATGAGAATCCATTTTGATTATCTTACCAGAGATAAAACTTCAATGGTGTTTCAGTATCATGCACTATTTTACGGTCTCTACAAAAGGGAATTACAGTTAATTGGATTAGGCTGGTCTCCACATGCTGATTGTAAGAAAAGAAAGTATAAAAGTGTAACTATTGCTAACAGGTCATATCTATCATCAACCACGGGATTTGCTTTTTTACTTACCAGTAAGATTAATTTCTTCTTTACAATCTTTCAATTTGAAGTTGTTTTAATTATAGAGTTTAGAATATTCAAAGGAAAAGGCAAACCTACTTTTAATCTACAATGTATTATTAATAATTGACCTCATTTTTTCATCTTTACGATGAGAGGAAAAGAAATGGTTGGCTTGTTTATTGTTTAGAAGATTTTACCCACTTAAGATCCCTGTACAATCTTTTCTTAATTTCAACTTAATTAAACTTTTTTATACTGGATTTCTCAAAAGTGCTAAGCACAGAGCTACTCTTCTGGGGATTCATAAAGATGTGATCTCTGCTTTCAGAGAACTTAACATCTAGAAAAGGACTTAGGTCTGGATACCCCAAATGTCATTTCATGGCTAAGTGGAGTGTTAGATTAAAACTATTAAACTACTAGTTAACACATAATGGAGGTGTGCTATTCTCAGGTACTGTTCTAAGTGCTTCACATGTAATTTATTCATTTTATCCTCACATGGACATATGCTATAGATACCTATAGATACTGTTAGTTCAATGTTACTGATGGGAGAAATGGAGGTCCAGAGATTAAGCAATTTATCTAAATTCATTCAGGTATTTAGTTAGAATTTAGTCAATCCGGCTCCAAGCCTGAAACCTCTGTCACTCTGCTAGCACAGATTATGGACTGGTTCATTCTGGGTGGGGTGCCAGATGAAATTCCTCCAAGACAATGGCAGTAAAGGATTCATAGGATTTGGATGGACTGAAATGGGTGAGAAAGGATGTTCTAAGCCAGGGTTGTACAGATGTGGTCCCAGGACCAGCCATATCTGCATTATATGGGCCATTGTTAGAAATGCAAATTATCAAGTCATACTGCAGACCTCCTGAATCAGGACCTCCTGAGTGGATTCAGCTGGTCTCCTGTGATTTAATAAGTCCTCCAGGAGATTCTGATGCATGCTAAAGTCTGAGAAGCACTGTTCTAGCAAGCAGGTATACAATAGATAAAAGTTTGCTTATTGGCAAGCAGCCTCTTTATGGCTAGTGCAAAGGTGGGTTATGCAATGCAGTGAGAACTTAGCTTGGAAGTCAGTAGAATGCCTTAACTGTTATGCTAAGAGATTTTTAGACAAGAGAGAACCATCAAAAGTTCAAGTGGGGAAACAATATCATTCAGACTATTTTATGGAGTTTAGTCAGTTGGGAATGTAATAATGCATTTGAGAGGTGAGAAGGTAGAAATATGCAAATTAATTAGGAAGCTATTGCAATAGACCAAGTCATCATGAAGGCCAGAACTAAGTAGTGTTTGTAGAAATGCAAATAAGAGGCTGATTATGTCAGACTTAAAATTTAATGAAAGGAGCTGAGGTAAAGGGAAAAGAGAGTTAAATAAAACTATAGTTTCTGCCTTAGCTGGTTTGGCTCAGTGGCTAGAGCTCTGGCCTACAGAATGAAGAGTCCTGGGTTCCATTCTGGTGAAGGGCATGTATCTCGGTTACAGGCTCCAGGCCCTGGTCGGAGGCATGAGGGAGGCAACTAATCGATGTGTCTCTCTCACATCGGTGTTTCTCTCTGTCTCTCCCTGTCCTTTCCACTCTCTCTAAAAACAAAACAAAACAAAAGGCCAACTATAGTTTCTAGCTAGAAGGATGCGGATGTACTGATGGCAGTTGTCTTATACTATACACCTGAGAAAGAGTAGCTAGGACTTTGTAGTCATTCAATTTGTTCTCTACAAGAAGATGACGAAGATAATCATTTTGGTTTGGGTATGTGATTGCCTTTTCATGCAGCAATATCCAGTGGACATTTGGATATTTGGATATGGAACTTAGTAAAGGGGCTAAAGATTGGGTAGGTCAATTTGAGAATCAATCATCATAGAAGTAAAAGTTGAATAATAATAATGACAATGACAGGAATGACAACAAAAGCCATTAACCTAGCCCCTGTTGTGTGCCAGTCACTGTGATAGGCACTTTGTACATATGATATCATTTAACTTCCATAGAAATCAAGCAAGGTAGGATTATCCACAGTTAACATGTGAAGATCTCAGGACCAGAGAAATAAACTAACTTGCTCAAGTTCATACAGGAAGTTAGTGTCACAGTTAAGTTTCTAACATTGTTGCCTCACTCACAAGACCACATAAAACAATAAAAGAGGAAAATGATCATATAAAAACAGGCAGAGCAAGAAAAGTGCCATTTAAATGTATGTCCTGGAAGTGAGGCTATAATTATTTAAGCAAACAGCTCCAAATGATGATATGAAAGAAATATCCAACCAACAACGTGGATTCTTGCGTTAATAGTTTATCTCCAATAATCAGCATCTGCACAAGTCAACTTGTTCAACAAAATAAATTCCACTACAGTTTTGTCTAGAGGAGCAGCAGTAGTCTTCAGTGCACTGAACCAGTCACACTTTGTAATTTGGGTCTTCTGTGCTGAAGAACCCTGGTCACTGCAAACCCAATGCTCTCTGATGTGTTAGTGATTAACAACAGTTACCATAGTATACATTTTATGGCACAAAACACATATAAACTTGAGAGGGATGAAACACATGGAGTGACAGGTGTTTCCCAGGTTCAATGTCTGTGTCTGTGCAAAACAACAAGTTCATAGTTTGCGACCAAAGTGGAAACTTGGACGGTCAAGTATGGTAACCTGTCAGATTTATACTCTCTGCCTGAGTTCAAAATGTTTATAAAGACAGTATTAAATGGTTAATCTTGGTTAAAGGCATACAATTGTTTTAGGAACACCATATATATATTTTAAAACTGGGTTACACTTTCTTTAATGAACAGAGAGCTATTTTTTAAGTGGTAGAAGGGCCATAATTAATCTGAATGTGGGATTCAGCACTTAATAAACCTCCACAGTAAATTACATTTACAGGTTGTATTTATATATGAACACATCTTTGCCATGCATTTTAAAGACTAAGATTTTTTATTCCATCAAGTGAAAGGCCTCTACTCTATGGCACAACCTGCCCTTGAATTCACTCAGACTCGGATCATCACTATTCCTAAAAAAGAACTGTACTTTATAACCTCCATACTTTGGTTCTTGCTCATTTTTTACCTAAACTATCATATCTATTCCCTCCTTCTACCTCATCCTACCAATTCTTTAAAGCCCAAAGGAAGCCCTCACATCCCCAGGGATCCTGCCTAGAGCAATCCACCTTTTCTTGATCTCACTTTGCTTTGAAAAGCTGAACATTTATTGCCTATGGCAGTAATTTGGGGATTAACCATTAACAATCACTGTATTCTTTCATTGTCTCCTCCTGTCTGCTCTCCTGCAGACACCTCCTACTGGCCCAATCTAGTTGTAAGCCTTTGGCAAGAGGGGCTTTGTGGTTAGCGCATCCAGGGCAGACCCTGGGTACTGAACAGGGTTGTGCAGAGTGGAGAACAGATGTGGGGTATCAAGGCAAACAAAAGTACAAGCATATCAATCCAATAGTCTGTCAGTTGAAACCTAGAAGTCCAAATGCCTAGAAAAATATGTCAGCATCTCAAACCAGTATAACTTGGTTGTGAATTTTGTAGAAACTTTCTGGGTGGGGATGGGAGGGACAAAAATCTTTTGTGTAAGGCCATTCCTAACATCCTTAATCCCATAAAGAAACACATGTACATGCATTTATTTCAATGTGTAATTATTGACATAAACACAGCTGCTCTCTATGTTAAAGGAACATTAAGCTCACAAAAGCATGGAAATTCCTACTTAGAGTGTCTACTCCATCCTTAACATGCCTTGTTGTGCCCAGATGCTGCATGTATTTTTGCACCATTTAAAAGGTTGATGTACAAAAGCAAAAAGGTGGCATAAAAATAACTGGAGAAAGGACTGAGCCATGTAGAGTTGTCCTATTCTTAAATTTTATTATGCTCTAATCTCCATAATGCCTAGACACAACCAAACAAATTAAGAATTAAAGAAGTGATTATTTGACTGCAGATTTTTGGATTCGGTGGCAGAAAAGCTATACATGTAAAGATAGACAAGACACGTATAGCCAAAACAGAAGAATACTGACATTGTGTAGTTTATGTGAAACTTAAAATAAACAGATATTTATACTTCCCTTTGGATCAAGAAATACAGAAAAAGTTGCTCACAACAAAGCAATTGACAAGAAAGATAGCATCTGCTTTTCTGTCTATTCAAGCTGAAGTTTTTCATTCTAAATGCAAGCAATACCTCCCAAGTTAACATAATTAACTCGTGACAATCCTGCAACATCGTAATATAAGATACAGATGGAAATCCAAAGCTTTAAAAATGTCAGCTAACTACATCAGGATTATCACTTCTTTTAAAGTGAGCAAGCCATAATGCTAATTAAAACAGGTGTTTTTATTTCAAAGCCTTTTGCATGTTATAAAATTACAACCAGGGTTACTTATTTATTAGTCTGCTGTGAAACATACATCTTAGAAAAAAAGGGATCTGTGAAAACAACAAAGTAAAAAGATAAGGAGAATGACACTCAGCACTGCTTTCTGACACAATAGAGGACCCGTTGTTCAATTAGTTAGTAATTTCTGCGTGACTACTTGACAAAATCTACTAATTGTTAATCTTCTACTAACTATTGCTTTACATAATTAATTATATTCAAATAAAAACAACAAAGACATGTGGGGCAGTTGCCCTTTCAAGAATGTTATTTTTTCCCCCACAAACTGGTTCTGCTTACTGACAATATTTTTAGTATGAAAAGATATTACTCTCACAGGAGAAAACACATTAAAGAGTTAGCATACTCTCTCTTGTGCCTCGCTTACAGAGCACAGTCCCCATCGGCCCACCCCCTCCACCACCACCAAGGACCCAACAATAACCCTAAAATTACTGACTGCTTTCCACAAATCCATCTTTGAAGCGATTCATAACAGCCGAGAGTCCTTTGAGTTGGGATATTTCATATTAATTTAGCATTGCTTAAAATTCAGAGTAACCCGTCCAGAGGTCAAGCATCATTCATCATTAGTTGAAGTGACATTTTCAACCCCTCATATAGCAGCTGCTGAGAAGTGGAGGGGGGAAAGGTATTCTTTGGGAGGAAAAAAACAAGACCCAGAACACAATCCTTGTTTTATCCACAGAAGAGAAAACAAGGTGCCTCTATGTCAGCATGGATAATATGCTTAAATTTGGTGATGTCATTCTTCCCTAACCCCAGAGTCACTAAGCACAGGGCAGCTGCATTCCGCCACTTAGGAGTTCTAGTGGAGATCAGTCTTAACCATTTTAGATGTAAATGAAGGCCTTTAGTGGGTTGGAGACCATAGCTTTGTGAGCTGAAATGATGATTTATATCGGAATCCTATCTTGTTTTTGAGAGATTGCAATTTGTTAACAAGGCTGCCCTTGTTCATGTGGCATCCTCCAGGCATAAAAAATTCTGGGAAGCTGAGTGCGACCACTTTTGAAATTGCAAAACAGCATTCCAAGGCTTTGCAGCCAACAGGCTGGCCAAATCAGGGTCTATGAAGTTTCATAGTTACAAATGAAAGATCACTCTCTTTTGTGGGATGCCTCCCTTTCTCTGAAACATTAAGGTCAGACAGGAAATGGGAGCAATTAAAATGAAAATGCAATCAGAAAAAGTAGATAACTGGTATTTTAATGACTAGTAATTCGCAGGGCTTTTGATAATGCATAGATGTTTGCAAAATTATAAGACATCTTTGAGTTCTAAAATATCAGGATATTTGCTCTAGGAAGCAAAGTCTCCTGGCAAATATTCACAGCACAAAGACAAGTATTATGAAAAATACTAATGACAGAGGAGAGATGTGGAGGATTTTGCTAAGAGTCTAGTCTCTCTTTGAGTTGCCTTCTCAGATTCTGCCCCACATGGTAGAATTTTGAAAACATGGTAGAATTTTGAAACATAGTAGAATTTTGGTGCTATTTCTCTTCTTAAGTTAGAGCCCTCTGACTGAAAGGTATCTGTAGTGATTATTTATGTTGTAGAAGATAACCAGTTTCTAAATTTTGAAAAAATTAAAACTAAGACTGAGATTTCATATTGGGAGAAGAAAGTAGTTTCAAGGAATCTTGTACCATGATGGTTTATGTGGATTTGAATTATGTATATAGTTACGATTCTGTTGCATTATGGCACATAAAACTCATATAATGCAGTATTTTCATCTGTAGTGACTTTCCTGATATTACTTAACCTTCTCATCCACTATGTTTGGCCAGAAGAATACATATTCTTAAGAAGCAAGTGTAATAAATAACGGCCTATGATTGAGGCAGGTGATATCACAGGTCTTTTGGATTCTTACACATATGGTCAGAGCCTGCAGTGGTCCAATTTTTAGACTTGACCCTGAGGAAAATGTACACCTTTTACTTACATCAAAACCATATGGGATTTCTGGCATTGAAAAATTCTTTACAAAGTAAGCTTTAAAATGGGATATGAATGTCTCATATACAAGCTAACAAAAAATAGAGGCTGTCCGTACATAGTGGTTCAAGGATCACTATAAATTCCCAATGTCTTTTCCATCTCACTGTTAATTACTCTGATATGGACTGAGCGCACACAGAGATCAAACTGGGCTGTTAAAGAGGTAATTATCTGGATAATTTAAAAAATTATTTTTACTAAGCTACTGAACTAATTGAAGCAAAGTGTGATAATAGATAATGCTGATCTGATACATCCCAGATAAAACATTCTCACATTCAGTATCTCCTTCAAAAATCACAATTATCTAGGAAAATGTTATGAGTTGCTATTCCACACACTCTATGGGACAGTAAGTGGAGGTTCAAAGAAATAACTACATAAACATTGTCAATGGGAGAGCCAGGATTTGAACCAGGTCTGTGAATATAAATTTTCTTTTTATTGTACAATTATCACATCATCGCTACTATTTAAGTCAGCTTTTCATGTTATTGTTAAACCATATCTAAGGTGAACTATGAAGAAAGCATCAGGGATAAAATCAGTCTAACCATTTTAAAGTCAAAACACAGGTAGTTTGAAAGTTACAGATGAATGGTTTTAAGGTGGGTCTTAATTAGTTCCCCGTGGCCCATCAGTTCCATCTCCTTATCCTGGAAGACAAAAGTGTCCTTACATTACATGTCCTGAATCTGCTTTATAGCAGTATATGTTGGCATAATTGTTAGTTCAGGATCACTTACTATGTTGTCCCTTCCCATCCTCTTCTCCTGGGATCTGTCATATTTCCAACCCTGGGTTCCAAGCATCTTACACTTCTTAGAGTGCCTTGTTTCTGTGAATTTAGGTAAGTTTTACCTTCTTCCCTCAGGACTATGCTTTGCCCCCTTGATATATAGTTTCAATTGCTAATTATGTGCCAGTCCTAGTGGAAGAGAATGCCAAATGAAAAATGTTTTTCATGCTAGAGTTCAGCTCTAGAGCCAAGGTGGATGGAGCAGGAAGGAGCTGAGTCAGACCTCTTACTTCAAGTCTTGGCTCTGTCTCTTAGTCTCTTAGCTTCAGTTGCTGGGTTGTTGTGAGAATTTACTACAGAAAAATATATGTAAAAACAATCTATAAAACTGTAAAATATTATGACAAATAAGGCATCATTACTACTCCAATCTGTTCTTCACTGGAAAAGAGATTCTTGAGAGAGAGGGCATTTAGGAACAAGCACAGAGCAGAGTTTTAAGGATGCTTGCCACATTCTAGAGAATGAAGTTTGTCTGAATGACACTATTTAGTTGCAACAAATTCTATTCCTCATCATTTAATTTTAATGGCAGTATATAACCTCCATGTATAGAATGAATCAAATCATGGTCTTCACTATGAAGCCGCACCTAGAAATATTTATTTGGGAATATCTCAGTGGATATCTAGATATAATACTTTCTCTGAAAGGGTATCCTATCTAATAAAAGAGTAATATGCAAATTGACCATACCTCCATTACACCCATTTGTCACGCCCACCAGCCAATCAGGAATGAATATGCAAATAAACCCAACCAAGATGGCTATGGCCACAGAGAGCAGGAGGGAGGCTTGGGTTTCCCCAGCAATAGAGAAGCCAACCTTTCTTCACACCCTGGTGGGCCCAGGCCTCCACTCCAGGTTACAAACTTTCAATTATAGAAGATAAATAAAGCCCAACAGAAATGGCGACAGCCACTGAGCTGGAGAGAGCAGGAGGCTAGGGTTGCCCCCAGTGATGGAGGAAGCCAAGCTTTCTGCATACCCTGGCCTGCCTTGGCCTCCGCTTAAGGCTACAAAGTTTCAATTATAGAAGACACATAAATCCCAACAGAAATTGCTGCCACTATGGAGGGAGCAGAAGGTTTGGCTCCGCTCCAGGCTACAAAGTTTCAATTGTATAAGATAAATAAATCCCAGATCCCAGGGCCTCTGCTTGGGTCGCCAGGGGGTGTGGCCAGCCTGCAAACCACCACAGGCCCCTCACCCAGGCCGCCCCATGCCCCAAGGGAACCCCCACCCTGATCCGGGACACCCTTCAGGGCAAACCAGTTGGCCCCACCCATGCACCAGACCTCTATCCTATCTAATAAAAGAGTAATATGCAGATTGACCATCACTCCAACACACAAGATGGCTGCCTCCATGTGGTCAAAGATCCTGCCCCCATGTGGACACAAGATGGCCACCACAAGATGGCCAGCAGGGGAGGACAGTTGGAAGGGACCAGGCCAGCAGGGGAGGGCAGTTGGGAGGGACCAGGCCTGCAAGGGAGGGCAGTTGGGGGCGAACAAGCCTGCAGGGGAGGGCAGTTAGGGGTGACCAGGCCAGCAGAGGAGGGAAGTTGGGGGTGACTGGGCCTGCAGGGAAGGGCAGTTGGGGGGGACTCAGGCATGCAGGGGAGAGCAGTTGGGGGGTACCAGGTTTGCAGGGGAGGGCAGTTAGGGGTGACCAGGTCTGCAGGGGAGGGCAGTTAGGGGCAAACAGGTTGGCAGGGTTGCAGTTAGTCATCAATCAGGCTGGCAGGGGAATGGTTAAGGGATGATCAGGCTGGCAGCCAGAAGTGGCAGGCTTGCAATCAGGAAGGCAGGCAGGCAAGCAGTTGGGAGCCAGCACTCCTGGATTGTGAGAGGGATGTCCGGCTGCCCGTTTAGGCCCACAGGGATCAGGCCTAAACAGGCAGTCAGACATCCCTCAAGGGGTCCCAGATTGGAGAAGGTGCAGGCTGGGCTGAGGAACCCCCACCCCCCATGCACGAATTTCGTGCACCGGGCCTCTAGTTTTGTATAAATAAATTCATATTGACTAAATGCTAATGATCTAAAGTTTGAATTTTATAATTGTATGACATTTAAGTGACATAATGTAGGAGCTAGATAAAACTTGGAAAGCTGAACAGAGGGAATCCTCCAAGTAATAACTATGATGATTCTTCAGATCTGATGATGCTTCAGATGCTTGAAGAACAACGTAGAGGCACAGACACAATCAGGGTTATCCATACAATTCCACCTGTTTTCTTGTAAGGATCCATGATGGGGGAATCTTGAAAAATCCCAAAGCTATAGTAGAATATGAATTTTCAATTGAAGGAACAAGAAACAACCAGGCTCAGAAAAGTTGGTCTTTCCAACTGCTGGGATAAAAATCTGCATTGGAGCCTACTAGTAATATCTGTGGCTGTCTTCTGTCTAACCTTAAATGTTAAATCTTATATTCAATGCAACCACTACTTTAAAAGGTTCTTTTGTAGTCTAATGGATCTCATTGTCAGGAAATGGTTTTTGATATTCAGCCAAAATCAAGCTTTCCAGAAACAAGTTTTATTTGCACATTTCCCTCCTTTAATATTTATGGCTAATGTAGATATTTCATTTATGGGCTTTTTTTTTAAAGCTTCAAATTGGAAGATGAGGAAAGAAAGAAGAGTTTATTTTTTTTCTTTTAAGATTTTTTCCCCTAGCCCCATCTTTTTTATCTGCAGTAAACTTAACTGCTAATATGGATGGCTACTTCTCCACTGATAAATCTTTACAAAGAGAAGCAGCACAAATAGGTGGGAATATTTGAACAGTACCTTGCAAGAGCCTCGGCTGAAAGTTCACCAAACAAACTAAATCTGTAAGAAGACTACTTCAATTTCAACAGCTTTAAGATTCTTTGTATCACCATCATTCATTGGTAACTGGGGAGTTTTTATAGCTTTTCAAATCTTAGAGTCCTTTCAATCACTAGATGCCTTAAAGGGAAAGAAGGCCTTAAAATGTGGTCCAATCTCCCTAGTTGCAAAAGATACATAGACAGAGGGGGGAAAAGTCAAACAACAATACAAAAAGCATTAATGCAAAGAACAGTGGGGTCTCTCCCTAATTTGACTTTCTCTACAGGTGGCCTGCAGCTGCATCCAAACAGGTTACTCCATTGCCTTCCCATGAGCTTGACAACAAAGTGCTATCTGTATTCTCAAGAATACATTTAGTGGCATAGACTGATTCAGGTCTAAAAATAAGAAAAAAGCATTTTTTTCTGCATAGCCTGAGGTAACTCTGTGCACCAGCAGAAGACAGTAGCACTCTTGTCTTCCTGGCTGTGCCGGAACATAAAGGAATCAGAAACTTTCTTCACATGACTCAAAGAGGCCCAGGGCCAGCAAGGAGTTGATATTCATTCTATTTACATCCCTGTGAGTCCTGATGACTACATACAGCAGCTGGGCAGGCAAAATCAATAAGGAATATTCTGTTTTCAATGGATAAACTACACATACAGATCTTGAAGATTGATAAACCTGTTTAAATAAGTATATTGTTGTGCAAACCAACATAATGGCAAGATAGGCAATATGAGGACATACTTATATGGTTTAGGATAAGAATAATAGATTAGATCACCTTTACTAATCTCATTTAAGAAGAGACATACACCCTGCCTGAGTGGTTACTTGGTGATGAAATTAAAAGAAGCAAAGCCAGAAAAATGTTTATATTGAACAAGTAATCCTCCTAAAATTGATTTATAATTTATGTATTAAATGCCTAAATAATATCTGTAAAATCAGTTTTCCAAGTACATTGTGTTTTGTATTGAACATTTACATGTGAGGGAGTTCAGTTTATTTCTATAGGGTTTTCCATCCTCCCTGTCTTCTCCCTCCCTTCCTTTCTGTTATTCCCATTTCCTCTCATATCTCTAGAGCATGTATTCATTCTTTCTTTCTTTTATGGAATTTCTACTCTTCCTCAATTTGTCAGGCTGATTTAGGAACAAATCAGTAAAAGCTGATCTGCCTACTCACCCTCTGCCAAGAAAAAATCTGCTCCCTACCCCATAGTCTCTGGAACATAGCTGAATTTCACTCCCAGAGATAAGCAGAGCCTCTTTGAGATACCTTTAATCCCTACTGACTAAGAAGTGTGAATCTCCGCTCTCCTTCTGAGTACAGGTCTTAAGAATAATTTTATTTGCTCAAATGCTACACTCCAGAACTGTCTTCTTTTTAAACTTTTGATAGCTCTGCATTTTCCTGTCCAGTTAGCAAGCCATACAGCATTATTTTTGTAGCATGTATACATGACAACCATTAGCAAAAACTTTTCTCTACTTTGGATATCCAGATGGTTCCAATTTCTTTCCTTATTTCTCTTTAAACCTCCACCTATATTGTTTTATGAAGATATATTATTTTCAAATACCTCATAATAACATACTTTTGTTGATGCATGCCAAAAAAAGAGGCTAGCTGATTTGCCTTTTGAATTCAATAAAGAGAAAAGAATGAATTTAATAATGATTAATGAATGCCTTACTATTTCATGTTATATGAAAAAAATCTGAAAAAATATATCTTGTAAAGGGTAAGATATATGTCCGGTAATCAATGTTAATTGTTTTTGTGAAGGCACATAAATGGGACTGGGGTAAGATTAACAAGTCACTCCCAAAGAAAGTCACAAACAATTGAGTGGATAGAGAAAAAAAAAAGTCTAAGCTAAGCTCTGTAACAGTTTTCTCATTTTAAGTGAGACACACTTAATAGAATGTAGTTTGAAAAAAGGCTTTTAAGAATTAGGATGGCAAACTTGAAATCCTGCACCATACAAAATTTTCAACACCAAATGCCATAACAATGTTCAACTATATTCTCATGATTAGGATATGAAAGACAAATAGCTGCCAAGAAAAAAATGAGTCTCCAACTTACTTTAATAGAATAATCATAAACAACAGGCTTTAAATGGTAAAGCCTTGTTGTTAGGCAGCCTCCTCCCTCTCGTATTTGAAACTAGTGACATTTGCTTGATTATTGGCCAATGCTAATTTTTAAGGTTTATGAATACTACCTGTATCAGAGAAAACAGACCTGTATTCTTAACTTATCCTGTTGTCTTGTACTTCTTATCATGTCTATTCCTAACTTTCCCTGGCAAGAAAGCTTCTAAGATTGAGAACAGTAGAGATTTTGAAGAGATACTAGTACAGGCTGTCAGCAAAATATTATAAACTCATGAAATTGAAACAAATATAAAGACCATCACTTTGTAAAACAAATGTTAAAGGTATAAGGAGAAAATGAGAATTGTGCTTGAAGAGTAAGTAACATAAGTTATTGAGATTCCTTCAAACCTAGCAATTCCATTATTCCAAGCCATAGAGACCAATGTAGGGGCTTCTCTACAGTTATTAACATTCTCCAGCCAAACTGTCAAAACCACTGCTTCAGTACAGGGACTGGCAAACTATGGTCCTTGGGCCAAACTTAACACATGACACATACAAGTAACTTATTTTTGAAACCGTCCATGTTTTAAATATGACATGCTTCAAGATATGTCATTTGTATAGGTGCAATTTTGAAGTGATATTTTTATATGTTTTCTTTAATTCTTAACAAGTAAATATTTTGGAATAAAGTAAATACAATATAATAAAAAAATGTTTGTTGGTGCAGGTGAATTTTTTACCCAAGATCACTTGTCATTTCACCAAAACCATCTAAAACGCTGCCATAGCTGATAGCACTTAACTTACTATAGACAAGGACTTTAAAGGTCAGTTTTTCTGACAATTGATTTAATGTACTTTATGGGACTGGAAGCTCCTTCAAGACACTGGGCAATTTCACACTGTAGGTCAACGAGATGAGGTTTGTAAAAGCAATTTAAAGCAGTGAAGAACCATATAAGGCAGTAGTAGTCAGAGTTGTGACACTAGTAGTAGATGGAGGGGTCTAATAAATATTTGTTGGATGAATTAAATATTGGCTCCATTTGGAACTATGATTTTAAGAGTTTTAACTGCTGAAAGAATATCATGAAGATAAAATGTCTATTACTGCTATGAAAGACTACTGAGTTACATATAATATGAATACTCCACTGGTTATGCAATGCTTGGAATTCAAGTGGGAGTTTTACTCATGGAAGAAATACAGTATGTGGCCCAGTGACTGAAAGATAATAGGAACTATTGAAGATAGAGATTTTTCCACTTGGTCCTGGGCACAGAATCAAAATCTAAGTTTAACTTGGTGATATTTAAAAATGCATAACATGCAAAAGTCTGCAATCATTCTGTTTCTCAGCTAGTAGAAATAGAAGTCTACAGCATAGTATGTGTCAATTTTTAAAGTATAGCCAAATCAGGCCGGCAAGAAAAATCTGAAGTAAATAACTTCATCCATGTGTATAGTACCACCCATGACTCTGTGCCAAATTCACTTCAAGTTCCCTTCTTCAGCAACTTCTTTTTTAACATGTGCCTGGAGCTATTAACTATCTGAAGTGTTGATGAGAATGGGAAAGCAATGGCTCTCATGGTTATGTTAAGGGGGACATTTAAAATTCAACAGTATGTGAAAGGACCAGCTTCAACTTGAAATAATCTGCTAAGAAAAACACCTGAATTTTAAGTGAACAGTTTAGTCAGTTAAAATTCACCAGACAGAAACACATGATAAAAAATAAGAAAATAGCCCGGCCAGTGTAGCTCAGTGTTTGAACATGGACCCATGAACCAGGAGATCGATTTGATTCCCTGTCAGGGCACATGCTGGAGTTGTGGACTCAGTCCCAAGTAGGAGGTGTGCAGGAGGCAGTTGATAAATGATTCTTTCACATTATTGATGTTTTATCCCTCCCTCTCTCTCCTTCTTCTTGAAATCAATAAAAACATATATATATATATATATATATATATATATATATATATATATATATATAATGAGTGAAAAGTGACCCATGTCCACCAGTAGGATCAGAATGGGGCTAAAATAAGTTAGTTGAAACATTTATGATGAATTCTAACTGTATGAAAATATTAAAAATATTTGATTTTAGATGGAAAGTATTTTCTGGTCTCTGAGGCATATTTTCCGGGTTTGGTAATGCCTTCATTTCTTTATCATTTATTATTTGTTTCTAACTGGCAATCTTTTCATTATAGTTTTGTTACCACAAAAATCATTTTTTCTCTTCCTAACCATGAAACACTCAAATGGCTCATTCTCAAATTTATTTTTGAGAGAAATGTCAATTAATAGGAACTTATAGGTGTACAAATGTTTCTCAGGTACATTGTTCTCTACTGGTGAAAAGTTATTTAGGCTGTCATCTATGGACAGCAAGGACACCACTGAATGCTTGTGCTTATTAAAATGATTTGTTGCTGTTCTTCTGAGGGGAAGCATTCTGTGAATAAACCAATAATTTTTTTAATAGCTAGCCTCTCCCCAACCCAGAATACATTGCTTGTGTTCTGTTAGCTGTGAATAGTTTGCTTTCAAGGAAGTACATGGGCCCCTTTTTCTTTAAGACTCAAGTTCACCTTTTTAAAAGCAATCATTTTATTAATGATAATGGAAAATTGTATTGGATTGGTTACATTGGTTAAATACATAGATTTCAAATATAATTCTATAATGCATTATCTGTATATTGTTTTGTGTTTACGACCCACAGACAAGATTCCTTCCACCACCATTTATACCCCTTTCCCCCTCTACTACTTGCCCCACTCCCTTCCCCTCTAGTAATCACCATATGGTTGTCTGTGTCTACAAGTTTTTTTGTTTGTTTTGCTCAATCCCTTCATCCATTTCACCCAGCCCCCAGCCTCCTCTTCTCCCCAAAAATGTAGTTCCTCTACTCTCTTTTCTTGTACCCAATATATTTCTTAGGATTTCTATCTTCCAAAGGCTGGCAGCATACTTTCTATCCTCAACAAAAACAAAACAAAACAATCTCTTTCCATAGACACATTCTGGCTATTCGTGGGCATATAACATAACACAGTGGCCTAGACATTTTAACATGTGTGTTCACTTAATACAATCTTTACATATATCCAGAATTATTGAAGACCTTGCAAGCTTTTACTTTGTTCACTCCCTTACCAACTTTATATTCTATTTTTGAACAAATTTTATCTGTGTCTAGACTTTTATTATATACTCCACAAACTTCTCATTTTTATAAATATTTTTTTATTGCTGTTAGAGAGGAAGAGAGAGGGAGGGAGAGATAGAAACATCTATGATGAGAGAGAATCATTGACCAGATGCTTCCTGCATGCTCCCTACTGGAGCTTGAGCCTGAAACTCAGGCATGTGCCCTGACTGGGAATTGAAAGGTGACCTCTGAGACTAAGAACAGCTGCAAAAGGCTGAGGTATGGAGATACACGTGTGCAGAGAGGATGGGCAGCTGAGTGCATGGGTGGCTGAGCGCATGGCTGGCTTTCCCAACTGCACTGAACTCCAGTCCCAGGAGAGATTCTGGGAACCCAGACTCATTCGGGGGAAATCTGGACTGTCGGGAAAAGAGAAAGCACACTGAGACTCAGGGGAGCTGCGGAAGGCAGCGGTCCAGAGGCATGCGCACGCAGAGAGGACTGACTGCTGAGTGCATGGGCGGCTGAGTGCGCGGCTGGCTTTCTAAAGCAGGAGGGAGACAGAAGCTCCCGACTGCGCTGAACTCCAGTTCCGGGCGAGACTCTGGGGACCTAGACTCATTCGGGGAGAAACTGGACTGTCTGGCAGTAGGCGAAACTCCAGGGCGGCTTTCTCTCAGAGGTGCTTGCAGCGATTACCGAGGGACAATGAGACCCAGGGGCCTCATAGGGCAGGGCTGACAGGAAGCCAAGGTTGTCTGCTCCGCCCAGAGACTCCACCCCATCCAAGCTGAGTACAGAGGCTTTTGCAATTTTTGTAAGTCTTGTCTCAAAAGGGTGTCTCCAGCACAGAAGTTCTCCCAGCATAGACACAGCTGATCCTCATAGCAATTTGGCCTAGAGGTCAATTCCTCCCAGTGATACCAACAACAATTAAGATTTAACTACAACAAGGCTGTGCACACAGTCCACGAAGGGGTGCACCAAGAGTGTCCACCTCAGGTAACTGGGAGGCTGACCCACTGGGCCATATAGGAAACCTACCACACAAAGCTACCCTACCAACTCAGGGAAGCAGCAAAAATGTGGAGATCACAAATGAAAGTAATGGAGGAAAGCAAACGACTGGATATAGAGTTCAAAACCACGGTTATAAGGTTTTTCAGGAATTTCCTAGAACAGGCCGATAAATATAGCGAGACCCTTGAGGATATGAAAAATGACCAATGAGAAATTAAACATACATTGACTGAAATAAAAAATAATATACAGAGACCTAACTGCAGACTAGAGGAGCACAAGAATCAAGTCAAAGATTTGAAATACAAAGAAGCAAAAAACACCCAACCGGAAAAACAAAAAGAAAAAAAAATCCAAAAATTTGAAGATAGTGTAAGGAATCTCTGGGACAACCTCAAGCGTACCAACATCCGAATTATGGGGGTGCCAGAAGAAGAGAGAGAGCAAAATACTGAAAACCTATTTGAAGAAATAATGACTGAAAACTTCTCCCACCTGGTGAAAGAAATAGATTTACAAGCCCAGGAAGTGCACAGAACCCCAAACAAAAGGAATCCAAAGAGGACCACACCAAGACACATCATAATTAAAATGCCAAGAGCAAAAGACAAAGAGAGAATATTAAAAGCAGCAAGAGAGAAACAGTTAATTACCTACAAGGGAGCACCCACACAATTGATTGTCAGCTGATTTCTGAACAGAAACTATGCAGCCTTAATGGGAGTGGCAAGAAATATTCAAAGTGATGAATAGCAAGAACCTACAACCCAGATTACTCTACCCAGCAAAGCTATCATTCAGAATTGAAGGGCAGATAAAGAGCTTCACAGATAAGAAAAAGCTAAAGGAGTTCATCACCACCAAACCAGTATTATATGAAATGCTGAAAGGTATTCTTTAAGAAGAGGAAGAAGAAGAAAAAGATAAAGATAAAAATTATGAACAACAAATACTTGTCTATCAACAAGTGAATCTAAAAATCAAGTGAATAAAAAACCTGAGGAACAGAATAAACTGGTGAATATAATAGAATAAGGGGCATAGGAAGGGAGTGGACTGACAATTCTCAGGGGGGAAAGGGATGTGGGGAGTACGGGAAGAAACTGGACAAAAATCATACACCTATGGATGAGGACAGTGCAGGGGAGGTAAGGGCAGAGGATGGGGTAGGAACTGGGTGGAGGGGAGCTATGGGGGGAAAAAGAGGAACAATTGTAATGATCTGAACAATAAAAATTTATTAAATTAAAAAAAATAATAGAGTAACATGTAAATTGAGCGTACCTCCGCTATGTCCACAGCCAATCAGAGTAAGTATGCAAATTAACCCAATAAAGATGGTGGTTAATTTGCATACATACCTGGGTCCCGGGAACCTCCTTGGCACCCAGGTCACTCCCAGCCGGCCATCCTACAGAGGCTTTAGGCTTGGGGGATGGGGGTGCCTGCTTCCCAAGCCTACAGTGTGGGGTGGAGGCTGTAGGCTTGGGATGGGACCGAATCTGGGATCGGAGGAGCAGGGGGATGGGTTGTCCACTTCCCAGGCCTACAGCCTAGGGCAGAGGCTGTAGGCCTGGGAAGTGGCCGAGCCTGGAATTGGAGGGAAGGGGGGAAAAATCAATGGAAGCATATCCTCAGGTGAGGATTAAAAGGAAAATAAAGAAATGGCATATCTTATGAAAGGCACATCTTGCAAATGCCTAAAGAAAGTTGTCATTTTTTCATGGTGAAGGGACTGGAGTCCATGTTGATGAAAATACCTTGGTGGCTGTGGTGACTGGCAGTGGTGGGGTGATAGGGCTGGCGCCTTCCCCTGATCAACCTGGTCGCCTCCCGCAAAAGGAGGACAGACTGCTCCAATAGGGAGCAGGCCTAAGCCATCAGTAGGACATCCCCTGAGTGCTCCCAATATGTGAGAGGGGGCAGGCTTGGCTGAGGGACCCCTCCCCAGTGCACAAATTTTGTGCACTGGGCCCCTAGTTTTGTACATAAAAAGGAATGCCTAAAATCCTCAAAATTAAGAGTGAATTTTAATTTAAGGGGTGGATCTTGATTGAAATATCTCCCAAGGAAAAGATAAGACTTTCAAAGATTCTTTATATTTTCTGTCTTAATATTTGTGAGTTTCAGATACTTTTCTGAAAGTGGACTTCAGAAGAATAGAAAAATAAGAGTATATGGGAAATATGCTTTTTAGGAGGGTAGGGAGTGGAAGATATCCTGAAGAAAGGACTAGTGAGCAAAACATTGAAACAGATTTCTCCTTCATCCCATTCTTATCAAGGGCTGCCCCAATGTTCATGCATGTGTTCAGTTCACTCATTGATTTGACTCGCTTTAATTTGGCACCTACTGTGTTCCAGACAGTACTAGGCACTGGGGGATCAAAAATGAACACAATGTATTTTCTGTTTTTAGGACCCCTATTCCAGTGGAAGTGGTAGAAAACAACAATCAAAATATATAGTGGCAGCCCAGCCAGCATGGCTCAGTGGTTGAGCATTGACCTGTAAACCAGGTCATGGTTCAAGTCCTGGTCAGGGCACATGCAGGCTTAGTACCTAGTAGGGGGTGTGCAGAAGGCAGCAGATCAATGATTCTCTCTCATCATTGATGTTTCCATGTCTCCCTTCCTCTCTGAAACCAATAAAAAATATATTTTAAAAAATACACAATGACAAATATTTAAGACTTTAAGGGATTCCACTAGAAGATTATGTAAAACAGAGGGACTCCACTTATCTATAAACTACTCTTTGGACTTAGAATCTTTATTTAATAGGAATATGAGAAGATAGTTATTTAGTATAATGTACACTTAATCCTGTCAACCAATGCTGGCTTGACATTACCAGTTCTAGATTTGTCTCACTATATTTCTTCTCTGAAGATCTGATGTCAACAAAGCTTAAAATATTTTTTTACATATATTTTATTGATGATTTTTTTTTTTTTTTACAGAGAGGAAGGGAGAGGGATAGAGAGTTAGAAGCATCGATGAGAGAGAAACATCGATCAGCTGCCTTCTGCACACCTCCACCTTGGGATGTGCCCGCAACCAAGGTACATGCCCCTGACCGGAATGGAACCTGGGACATTTCAGTCCTCAGGCCAACACTCTATCCATTGAGCCAAACCGGTCAGGGCAAAGCTTAAAATATTTTAATATCTGGTCAAGTCAGCTGCTCTGACAGTAACTGACTTGCTGAATGTCAAATTTGTTCACTCCAGAATATAATGGTTTTAATAAGGTTGGGGAGGGTATACATCTAAATAATGTTTGAATAAGTATTTACCAATTTAACTTTTTATATTTTGGTTAAAGAGGGGCATATATATCTCTAAATACAGATTTATATAATGGGCATGAAGGCAGCAGCACTCTTCATTTTATGAATTATAATATATCTTGACACAATCCAGGGAATTTGAAGGTAAACTTGACACTTCATCATTTACTTGCACAGTTGTGTCTTTTCCTACAACTGAACAACTTAAGCAGGGCGTGATTATAGATGTTAACTTTGACGGTGCTGACATTTGTCACCTTATGTCAAAACCTTAACATTATTTAAGCATATTTGTGGAAGGCCTTCCTGATTGTTCAGAGCACAACCTAGAATCTGAAATGTAAGGGCTCCTGTAACATTTGCTCCATCAGCAATCAACACATCAGCTTTCCTTTGAGAGGTAAATATTATGTGTCATGTTCCATAGGGGAAAACATTAAGAACTGCCATGCCATGGTCTTTGATAATTTTTGTTCTATTTTTCTCTTTGCTTTAGAGGTTACTTGCATCAGAAATGAAATAGGCTGTGAATTTCTCTTTGTCCTTCATCAATCAAAACTGATCAATTATAAGGCCCGCAAACCTGGATCACAACTCCAAGCTACATGGCCATATTATACTCATATTATTACTAAAAGCCACATCTATATTCCAAACTGGGATACTATAACCCCTTTGTCATTTTCCAATAAAAAGACCATACCAAATAGGCCGAGCACACCGTAATTAGCAGCTGGCAGAGAAAGCTGTAAATCTGTACGAGTTCTGAACGATTTGCTTACATTGTTGCTTTGTTGACAAATGATGCTGTACATGTTAATGTTCCTGAAATGTCCCCATTGCACCTGACGTGCCAATAAATGCCAGCCAGCTGTATGAATTATGGAAATAAGATTTTTGTTTATGAAGGTATCCCAGACATTTATTTTACAGCATTCCTCTCGACAGATTTAATGTCTGGAGTTACATTGAGAAGATATTTGCTACCTGACATAATGGATAATGGAAACTTTAAAGGCTCTTTTTTTCCTCCTTTTAATGATGAGATTAATACATCCACACACGCACACACATGCACACACATATATATGTATTTTAACATTTACCTTCTGATGTTACAATTCCCTCTTAATTTTTTAAACATCATACATTCCTACTCAAGCTAAATAAAGTATCAATCTCCAATTCAGACTATTAGGGGTAAATATTTATAATTATATACTGGTAATTTTCACATCTATTCCAATCATTCTTTTAAGGTGTATGTGATTAGTATAAAAATATTTTGTAGGAATTGTATTATTTTGTATTTGCAGATCCATTATTTTGTTGTTGATTTAAGAGGGCTTTGCTTGTGGGTATTTCTTTTATGTATCTTCCAGGAGTTAATACCCAATAAATAGTTTTATCTCAATATACTTTAAAATAATATATTGTGTGACTGGGGATCCCATGAACTTTGCCTCATTGCCCATTGTACCATATAATCCCTTCATTCAGTTGAGAGATTTAATTAATACGGTATTATTAAAGAGCTCTGACATGAGATAAAAATTACCTGATCTTATAATAATCACAAAATAACCATTGGTTCTAAATCCTATAAACATGGCAATAAAATAAATTAAACCATACTAATGTAAAAGCCTTTTCTTCGAACATGAGAATGAAATCTATAATTCCCAGATGATGAATGCCAATCTTCTCAAGTTTTAATCTTTAAAACATCTGTGTATAGAGGCTCACTATTGTCTAAATTATTCAACTTTGCCACAGTTCAAAAGGGGCTGGAATTATGATTTCTAGGCTCTAATTGTATTTTTGTTTCCTGCTTCAATGCAGAGGAATGGATTGAATCTGTACCTAAAACATCTGATAGTGTGTGGCCAATATGATTTTTGAATTTGATCATCCATCTCCAAATTATTTTCCATATACATGATGTATGATTTAGGAAAGAGCAAATGAGTAAAGGCTAATTGGCCCTCTCTGCATGATTTTTCACCTGGGTTAAATTGTTCAGTTGATTTTTACATATATAGGTCAATGTACTTTGTCTACAGAAATGTTTGATATTTTCCCATCTCCTCTTCAAGATGTCCAAGCTACCTAAAGTTTTAAGAAGCAGTAGGGGGAAAAAAAAAAAAAAAAAGCCTCTTTATGGAACTTTGAACAATGGCGCCTTAGGGATGATTAACATATAAATAGGGAGGAAAGTCAAATCACCTTTGTGACCAAAGGCAATTCCCTTCAAATGTTTCTTCCCTACAAAAGAATCCAGATGGCAAAAATGATGCTTAAATAAATGCTGGCTACAGCTCAATTCTTCTTGCTCACATTGGCTTCAAAAGACACTCACATTTATATATTAACTGTTTCACAGATTTTGTGCAAAGTGTAAGCTATGTGTCCATAGGCCTATTGTGTTCAAAGAGTTAAGTCTCCAGTTCTTGGCATAGCTGCTCCAGTCTGTATTTGCTCAAAGGAGGATTAAGGGTAATGTGCTACAGAGGAACTGTGTAGGGAGACCTGGACTATATCTCTCTCCTCAATATACCTGCACAATGGGAAACGCAGGGCTCCAGGCTCCACTCTCCATGTTCTCTTTCACATGCATGGAATTCATTGAAACTAATGGGAAGGAAATTATAGTCGTCTCACAGGTCTCTTAACTACAGGTTTCTGTGTGGATAAATTTAACTTGTCAAGGTTTCTTACAGAATGACACAACAAAAGTCAAATAGTCAACTAAGAATAGCAGAAAATTCTAACAGTATTCAATTCCCCCATTTCAGTTAAATAAAACCAGATACATCATAGGCAAAGATCAGAGTTTTACTGGAGATTTTCCAAAATGAAACTGTAATTTCTTACTGAGTTATAAAGTTAAACACACACAAGTAATAAATATCTGAAAAAATAAAGATAGTTCACCTAATTATATCAAAGTATAATTTAAAAATTTTATAAGTGAATTTATAGTATGATATACTAGCATTGACATTAAACAATTAAAAGAGGGAATTATTGAGTGTTATTGGACTATCATTCAGAAAGAGTATATTATCCAGGAAAGACTGAATATAATAATATTCATATAGAAAAATAAATAATGCTGCTTTATTTGGACAAAGTAAAGTGAAAAAGAATGTTGCTTTAAACAGAAACCCTTCTCAAAACAGTTAAACATTTTTATCCCAGCAACACTTTTCAGAATAATAAAAAATAATAATCATTTATCTCATTTACCTTTTGTATCAAAACTTCACAAAGAAGGAAGTACTGTTAAGTTTATGTTGTAATTGAGAAAGCAGAGTCCTAAGATGTTTTAACTTATTCAAGACTGTGTCACTTTTACATAGCAAGCTCAAATTTATACCAAGGCACTATGATTCCAGAATCACAGTTTAAAGCCCATATTATTTTGTGCCTAGAAATGAAATGTAGTGATTATCAAATCTAATTTTCAGAGTTAATGAATGTGTTTTAGAAACTATTGAAAAATGAAAAGCAAAGCCAAGTGGATTGGGGAAGGAGATCTTCTGGATAGAACAGCAGTTGTTAGGAAAGGATAAATAGCAAAAGTAATTAATAAAGTAATTGTAAACAGTGAGTTAGATGTGGAGCACCAAATTGATATTTTTGGAAATTTCCAATCCCAAACTTACATAGGTCATCTCTAGGAGCACAAAGCCCTGGACTGAATGCCTAATTTTTGCAACTAGCTCCTGAATAATATATAAATTACAAAATGAGAACTGTGTTTCCCCAGTTGAGATTATCATCTGTAATAGGTACTGAATCAAGTGAGAAAAAAGACATAAGTGTTAACCACTGAGAGTTAAATTTGACAGAGCAACAATAGTACTCACCAATTCATAAAAAATGCCCATCCCCCCACTGAGCTTTGGTGCCTCTGTGTTTCACTAGCCCCCGAAGTCCTCTAATCAGGGACCACATCTGATTTACCTTTATATTCTGTTGC
The DNA here is from genome assembly GCA_026230045.1 of Corynorhinus townsendii. NCBI lineage: Eukaryota > Metazoa > Chordata > Mammalia > Chiroptera > Vespertilionidae > Corynorhinus > Corynorhinus townsendii. Next base: position 70,843,465 of record JAPDVU010000005.1, read on the forward strand.
CTTGTGCCTGAGATCTAACAGCCACTCAATTCATGTGTGCTGAAAAGAGAGTGACTGCAGACTCAAAAAGTCTACCCTGCCTTAGCTGGTTTGGCTGAGTGGATAAAGCATCAGCCTGCGGACTGAAGGGCCCCAGGTTTCAATGCAGTCAAGGGCACATGCTCCAGTTTTGGGCTCGATCCCAAGTAGGGGGCATGCAGGAGGCAGCCAATCAGTGATTCCCTCTCATCATTGATGTTTCTATCTCTCCCTTTCTATCTGAAATCAATAAAAAATATATTTTTTAAAAAGTCTACCCTACATCTACAGAGAAATATAATTTAAGACAACAATACACATAGTGACTAAGAGCACCTTGAGTCTAGATTCAATCAACACCAGATTTGACTCTTTGCTGTCACATACTAGCTGTGTGCCCTTGGGTAAATTAACTTCACTAAGCCTATTTCCTTACTAGTTCAACTGAGATAACAATGTCTACCTCTTTGTGTTCCGTGATTACTAAGTGAGATAATATTTGTAAAGCATGCAAATATAATAAGTGTTCAAGAAATGCTGTTAAAATATAGTGGTTGAAATAGTCAAAAAGCAGATATTGAAAATGACTCAAACTTGACATCTTAAAATGGTAAGACCAATTAATTTTTGTAGGCAGTAGAGGAAGTGGATTTCTTAGAATTTAGATTAAGTTTCTCTATCATTCCAGTGACTAGTGATCACTTAAGTGGAATTATATTTTCAGGCAGTGAAATCACACTACCAATAATATGTTGAAAGGTGGGACTTAAGGGAGAGAAAAGTTTCAGAATAATTTGATTACAAGTGACAGTTGAACTCTACAAGTCCTCTGAGGGAGTGGGTAGAGAAAAGGGCCCAAAGTTGAACTTGCTTGACCTAGTTCCATAGCTAAAGTAAAGATGAGGAACCAGCAACAGTATATTGAAGGCTTTTTAAAAATCCTGAATCAGGAAGTAGGTAATAATACCCATGGAAGATGACAGATGGTTGGGGAGGACAAACATGAATGTATATTTATTAAAGAGTATTGGGAACTTGTCCAAGCCAGAAGGAAACAAATTAAACTGGTCAGAAAAGAACAGGTTCCAGAATCATTTATTGCTCAACATTGTATGGGTGGCTTTTTTTGTGTGTGTGTGGGAGAATTTCTAATGGGCATCTCCAGGATGCATACAATCTAACCTAACTAATTAGAAATCCACACCTTTCTTTTCTGCTCATAAAAACAAACTAGGATACAATGGAGTGTGGCACTTTGGAAATCTTGATTTTTTTCCTCCAATTTATTTAGAAGTAAATAACTTGTAAACATAAACACTTAAAGTAATTCACATGGCTATTCTGTAATGTGATGATTGATAGAGAGCCAGAAGTGGAACTGTCCAGCAAGTACCATTGGTACATTTGAGCACCTATCCAAAGAGACTCTAAAACATCACTTAAAATATAATGATCAGGGGAAATGTATATTACTAGAACTTCTCTTACGAGGAAAATTACATGTGGTTCTTTAATAAACTCTTTGAGAAGAAAGAGAGGGGCTAAAATCCCATGTGGTTATGCTTGAGTAAAATCAAATACTGTTAAATCCTCTTCTAAGAAGGTTGAGTCCAGTTAAGAGAAAGACCATTGATTTGTTGAACCTGGGGTCTCCAAGTTGAGGTGTTGTCAACAGTAGATATCTTTTCTGTTCTTCTGTCACCCAATATTTGAGTTTGTCTCTAAAAAAATGTTTAATAAATATCCATGTCAGTTTAATGGAATAATAATATATTTGCTTGCATTGGCAATCACATGATAAGTGTGACCTTATGCAAAATTATTAGCCCACCAGGGGTGTCCAGTCAATTCCAAAGGAGGGGCTGGCATTCCTAAATGCGTTATGAAAGAGGGAAGATGAAGGAAGGGAAGGTCTTTGTCCTGCATTGGGAGAAGGATAAAGTCAACTAAAGCAAGAACGATTTCAGAAATATTACTATATTTGATTTTTAAAATTAATTCATTAGAAAGAAAGAGTTTTCAGGAATATTTGAAATAAGATAAAAACCCAGTGATGTAAACTTCAGAAGTCCAAAGGAACTTGGATCTTGGATGATTTCCTTTAAAAAGTATTTTCATTGAGTGTGTTGAAAACACACCAAAAGCAATAAAGACTGAAAAATAGAAAACCACAGCACTAACTACAAAACCCCTCAATCTTCAATAAAACAAAAATAGCTGCAGCCTCAAACCATAAACAGTCATGTGTCCTGTAAAATACTGTGGAGTTGACACCAAATTGAGGAGAGTACAAGGAAAGAGGTTTCTTAAAAGGGTCATAGTCTTGAGAGTGATAACTGATTATTGGATTAGAGCACCAGGTCATGGGAATGGGTGCATCCTGTGAGGTGGGGAATACTATAGAAATTTTATGCCAAAGAAAGTCAAGGAAGGTGGCACAGGAGGCAAAACCAGTTTACTGTTTATTCACTAGTCTTTTAACTTGTGAAGCGTTCCGAAGGATAAAGCTGCCTGAAGAAGGGAGAGGAGTCAGAAATCTCTAGATTCCAACACACAGAGCTGTGTCACTGAGAGAGAGAGAGGGAGAGAGAGAGAGAGAGAGAGAGAGAGAGAGAGAGAGAGAGAGGGATAGAGATTTGATAGATAGATAACTAGATTCAGATTGATTGATCGAATGGCCCTATTTAAGGATTAGTAGTAATCAGAAAAAATAATTAGGGATTACAGAGAAGCACCTTGTCATCATTGCTTAGACAAGAGTAAAGAGGGTTATAAATCTTATTAAAAAAACCAGGAGTTGAAATAGCTATCTATAGTTCCAAAGAAATTATTTACATGTAATGTATCAGAAAAGAGTTTTTAAAAAGAGCTATACATATTCAAAGCAAGGAAAGCAAGTTGACAGAACTCAGGAAACAAGTGAAATTAGAAGTATAAATGTCAAATTAAAAAACAAAGTTGAAGCCATATATATATATATATATATAATATATCTTACCTAATAATAGATAAACATGTAAATTGACTGTACCTCTGCTATGCCACCAGCCAATCAGATGCAATATGCAAATTAACCCAACCAAGATGGCGGGTAAATTTGCATATGCAGACAGGGCAGGCAGCACCAGGCCCCAACTGAGGGGTCCCGGTCCATTGGGGGCCCTGGGAGGTGGGGCAGGCAGCACCAGGCCCAGCCTGCAAAGTCTTGTTCTGTCAGGGGCCGGGGAGTTGAGGGGGGCAGTGTGAGGCTTTTTAGGCTGCTGTATGACATGAGGGAAGGCCCACATTTCCTGCTATTTTTAGCAACACAATTGTCTATTTATTGTGCCTAAATTCTTCTGCCCCCTTACAAGGACTCTAAATTCCCTTGGGGGTTGATTTTCAATGATAGCTGTTCATGGGAATTACTTGAGGAGTGTGTGTGTGTGTGTGTGTGTGTGTATGTGTGTGTGTGTTTGTGTGTGTGTAAAATATTCCAAACAACAAGTCTACCCCTTCAGCAATTAGTGCTCCAAGTCTGTTCAATTTCCATAGATTCTGATTTTGCTGATTTGGAGAGTATCCAGCCAACAGTAAATTTTAAGTGTCCCTGAATGATTCTAACCTGTGGGTTAGAAGCCACTGCTTATGTTTATGCAAACACAAGAGCCAAATGTCCAGGTAGAATACAGAAGTCTCAACTGTACAGCTCATTAAATGTTTACCTATGTCTACACCCAGGTAGCCACCATGCAGAATGTTCTGTTGAATCTTTCTCCATTAGCAATAAAGGCAGAACCAGCTACTTATCTTGGAGAGAGGAAAAAGAGAAAACAAAGGAGAATGTGTGGAATATGTAATAATACCTCAAAACAGTACCTCCCAATAATTTTATTTATCAGATTATAGGCTCTTACTCATCTGTGTTGTACTTACCGGCAGTCAGACATCCCCGAGGGGTCCCAGATTGGAGAGGGTGCAGGCACAGCTGGGGGACCGCCCCCCCCACCCCCTGCCACGCACAAATTTTTGTGCACCAGGCTACTAGTATATATATAAAATTGAAAACACAGAATGGCGTATGGTGTACAAACTGCAGGAAACTATGCAAAATGAAAAGGAAATAATTATTCATATGCCTATGAATAATTTTATGTATGGATAAAGGTGATTATAATATAGAAGGCAAATAAAACTAGTGCTCTTGAAGAAGCTTGAAAGCAAGTTTTAAAATATTCTTTTAACATTCAGTCAATATACAATTATAAAGAAAAGGCTTGGGCCTAAGCAAATCTCTACATTATTTTAATTTCAGTCGTCTGTAGAACTATGAATCTCTTGTTGTCTAAATTTAGGAAGGACATATTAAATTTCAGGATGATTTCTGATTCATCTCTCTGTGTCTTGGTGAATATGCTTAAGAAATGTAAAATGGTTTTCATAGAAAAAAGTACAAAAATGTTTGCAGGATACTCCAAAGCCAAATATAAATTATTTGGGACTATTTAGAATTACAGATTTTACCTGTCTGTTGTTCGGATCTGATCATATTTCATTTTAAAAATTATTCAGGTATTTAGATTTAAAATTTTGCAATGATAATAAAAGATGTATAACAAATTATTTACATTTATAAAGATTACTTTGTTGAATTGTAGCTTGTCTTCAACTGGCTTTGGTAGATACCTGCTATGTCTATATTGCCAGATTTCTAATGCTCTAATTATCCAATTATGTTGCTATTTTCTTATAGATTTTTAAGTTTATCAGGATGCTGCAAATGAACAGATTGCAAATGTTCACATAGTTTGATCTCTAGAAGATTTGAAATCTATGGCTGACTCATCTGCCAGCCTTGCATCTATTCTGTCAGGGCAGCTTTATTCAAGTTCCCTGGGACCTTTACTCTTATTACACTCCTTTACAAATATCTGGCTTCAATAGAATGCACCTTTACTGGTTAAGAAAATGTTTCTCATTTAATCTATCAGTTAATAGAAAATACAAATTAAAATGTTTCAATTTTTAAAATTTAAAATTTACTTAGAAAAGTCTCAATACAGGTAAAAATAAGGTTGAAATTGTGATAAATGACAGAAAAAAAACTCATTTTCTTAACCATGAACTTCTTACATGTTTAAAAGCTAGTATTGGACATTTAACTATAAGTAAATAAAATTAGTATTTTATAGTAACCAATGAAATAAACCAAAAAACCCTAGAGAATACTTTTGGTCATAATTATTTCTAAATAAATTATAAAATTGCTACTTTATCTTTGCTTACAAGAAGTCCTCCAGTCTGAGCTTTATCTTGATCTCCATGTTGAAATAAACTCTGACAAAATCTTAGTATTATCCTCAACAGAACCTAACATCTACATTAATTTTCTATGTGTCTGAAAATTCAGACACATTGGTTTAAACAGATTCTGTTAAGTAAATCCATGTCATCTACCTTCTGACCTATTTCTTTTAAATGAACGCAAGCAACATCCTTCAGGAGTAACTTGACTTTTTATAAAAGTAACAGTTCATAAAAATCTGTGAAACTACTACTGGGAACAAACAAATTAAACAAATGACAGTGTAATATAATAAAACTGCTGCCGTCCTCCTCTGGTGGAAGAATTGCTTCTTCGGTGGGACTAATACATCTTGTGGAAACAAATTTAAATAATATGTAACATATGGAATCAGCTTTTATTATTCTTCTAAAAGAAGACAATTATATTTATGCGATAAACTGTTCAGTGTTAGTAGCATGATGTTTATATTACTAGCCACTTAAATAATCTTTGACATGCTCCTATGTGAATCACCAGGCCGCTTCTCTTCAAATCCCTCTCGCAATTTAAGTCCTGTCCCTTTGGCAACATCACAAGTGCAGCAGAGTTCTCCTGCAGACCAGGAAAAAAAACCAGTTTTATTGTAGGAGAGATGGCCAAGGCACACTCATCTCCTCTTCCTTTCCACACATCTTCCATCTGAGTTTTCTCCTATCGCTGAAAAGAAAGTTGGGACGTACTTCCAGTCAGTGTTTGGTGGAACGAAAAGAAAGCAGCCTATATTTTTCTTTCTTTGTAGTTATTTATATGTTTTTTAATTAGGATAATGCTAGCCTCATAATATGAGCTTGAAAGTCTTCCCCCCTCTTGAATTTTTTGGAATAGTATGAGAAGGGTAGATGTTAGTTCTTTGAATGTTTGGTAAAATTCACATGTGTAACCATCCAGTCCAGGACTTTTGTTTGCTGGGAGTTTTTTGAATACTATTTTGATTTCATTTGTTGTAACTGGTCTGTTCAGATTTTCTGATTCTTCCTGATACAATTTTGGAAGATTGTATGTTTCTAGGAAATTATCCATTTTGACCAGGTTGTCCAATTACTTGGCACATAGTTGTTCATAGTATTTTCTTACAATCCTTTGTATTTCTATGGCATCAGTGTGACTCCTCCTCTTTCATTTCAGATGTTATTTATTTGGGTCCTCTCACTCTTTTTCTTTTATTTTTAATTTATATTTCTCTTTCTTTTTTTCTTGATGAGTCTTGTTTATTTGTTCAAAGAACCAGCTCTTGGTTTCATTGATCTTTTATATTGTATTTGTTAGTCTCTATGTCATTTATTTTTGCTCTATTCTTTTTTATTTCCTTCCTTCTACTTACTCTGGGCTTTGTTGTTCTTTTTCTAGTTCTTTTGGTTGCTTGGTTAGATTCTTTGACTTTCACTTGTTTCTCGAAGTAGGTCAGTAATGCTATGAACTTCCCTCTCAGGACTGTTTTCACTATGTCCCATAGATTTGGGGTTTTGTATGATCATTTTCATTTGTCTCCAGGAAACTTTTGATTTCTTCCTTGATCTCATTGTTAACCCATTCATTGTTTAATAAATATGTTATTTAGCCTCCAGGTGTTTGAGCATTTTTCAGTTTTTTTATTTTAATTGATTTTTAATTTCATACCATTTTAGTCAGAGAAGATACTTGATATGATTTCAATCTTTTTGAATTTATTGACTTGTTTTATTTCCTAACATGTAGTCTATCTTTGGGACTGTTTCTTGTGCACTTGAGAAGAATGTATATTCTGCTGCTTTGGGATGAAATGTTCTGTAAATATCAATTAAATCCATCTCATCCAGTGTAGCTTTTAAGGTTGCAGTTGCCTTGTTGATTTTTTTTTTTTTTTGTCTAGACGATCTATCCATTGATGTCAGTGGGGTATTAAAATCACCTGCTATGACTATATTGCTATTGATCTCTCCCTTATTGTCTACTAAGATTTTCTTTATATATTTAGGTGCTCCTGTGTTGGGTGTATATATGTGTAGAAGGGTTCTATCCTTTTCTTGGGTTGATCCCCTTAGTATTATGTAGTGACCTTCCTTGTCTCTTGTTATGGCCTTTGTTTTGAAGTTTATTTTGTCTGATATAAGTATTGCTACCCCAGCTTTTTTTTTTATTTCCATTTGCATTTTTTTCTATCCTTTCACTTTTAATCTGTGTGTATCTTTTATTCTGAGGTAGGTCTCTGGTAGACAGCATATATATGGGTCATATTTTTTTTATCCATTCAACTACCTTATGTCTTTTGATTGGAGCATTTAATTGTTTAATTTACAGTTGGAGGTATCACACTGCCTGATATCAAACTATACTACACAGCTATAGTAATCAAAGCAACATGGTATTGGCACAAGCACAGGCATATAGATCAAGGGAATAGAATAAGAGAGCCTGGAAATATACCCACACCTTTATGGTCAACTAATAGTTGACAAAGGAGACAAGAACATACAATGGAGTAAAGACAGTCTCTTCAACAGATGGTGTTGGGAAAATTGGACAGATACATGCAAAATAAAATGGAACTAGACTATCGACTTATACCATATACAAGAATAAACTCAAAATAGATAAAAAAAACTTAAATGTAAATCATGAAACCATAAAATCATAAAATCAAACATAGGCAGTAAAATCTCAGATATTTTTTTGCTGATAGGTCTCATCTGGCAAGGGATATGAAAGAAAAAATAAACAAGTGGGACTACATCAAACTAAAAGGCTTTTGCATAACAAAATAAACCATCAACAAAATGAAAAGACAACCTTCTGAATGGGATATTTGCCAGTGATACAACTGATAAGAGGTTAATTTCCAAAATATATAAAGAACTCATACAACACCACCAATAAGACAAATAACCCAATTAAAAAATGGGCAAAGGATAGAATAGATACTTCTCCAAAGAGGACATACAGATGGCTAAGAGATATAAGAAAAATGTTCGTCACTAATCATCAGAGAGATGCAAATTAAAACCACAATGAGATATGGCCTCACACCTAAGAATGGCTATCATCAACAAATCAAAAAACAAGTGCTGGTGGGAATGTGGAGAAAAGGGAACCCTAGTACACTAATGGTGGGAATGCAGACTGGTGTAGCTACTGTGGAAAACAGTATGGAGTTTCCTCAGATTATTAAAAATGGAACTGGACCTGTGTTCCTCCACAATGGGCACCGCTCTCCATCCAGAGTGCTTTTAAAAGTCTCCTTGTCGCCTTGCTTCTGTTTCCCAGTCCGTCGTTTGAAATTGGGACAGAGGAGAATCCAAGATGGTGGCGTAAGTAAACACCTAAATTGCTGCCTCGCACAACAATTTCAAAACTACAACTAAAAGACAAAACGTCTATCACCCAGAACCACAGGAAAGCTGGCTGAGTGGAAGTTCTACAACTAGAGGGAAAGAGAAAAGAGCATTGAGACGTGCACAAGCACTGAACAGCTGAGGTACGGAGGCAAGTGATCTGGGCTGGCGGAAGGCGTTGCTTTTTTCAACCCAAAGGGAGACAATCCCCTGATTATTCTGAAATACAGTTTCCGGGGAGACGCGGGGGACCCAAACTCCTACGGGGAGAAGCTGGACTGTCTGCCACCGGGTCGGAAAGTGAGGGGGGATTGCTTGCAGAGCTGCGCGCAAGAATAATTGTTTACTGCACTGGGGCACGGGACGCAGTCTGAGACACAGAGCCGGCTAACTAGCAGCCATCGCTGTTTGCCACGCCCTAGCCTAGTGACGCCCCGAGACCCCACCCCACACAACCTACAAACCCACCCAAGCTCCAAGCAGCAGCTTTAGCATAAGAAAGGCCTGTCCTATCGCAGCTTAACCTAACAAACTTGCAGCCCAGATCAGACAGCTCCAAAACCTCCAAACCCCAAGCAAAGAGGAGAAAACTGTAGCTCTCGCTGTAGCTCCTCCTGGGTGGCCTCAGACGTAGCTGACCTGCACCCCATTGGAGATCCAGAAGCCAGTTTACCTAGTGGTCAGTGTGAGAAACCAGATTTCAACTCCTCACATTCATAAGTGACACATTCAAGAGGCAGACTCAGCAAGCACCAAAGCCCCACTGAAACAAGTCCTGCACCATAAGTGTGTCTCCAGCACAGCAGTTCTTCCATTATAGACACAGCAAGTCCTCACAGCCGATTGGCCTGGAGGTCAATTCCTCCCAGCATACCAACAGCAATTAAGGCTTAACTAAACCAAGACTTTGCACTCAGCCCACAAAGGGGTGTACCAAGAGCGTCCACATCAGGTGATTTGAGAGGCTGAGCTACTGCCCCCTATAGGTCACCTACCACACAAAGCCACTCCACCAACACAGGGAAGCAGCCAAAATGCGGAAACAAAGAAACATGTCACGAATGAAAGAAACGGAGGAAAGCAAACTACTGGACGACATAGAGTTCAGAACCACATTTATAAGGTTACTCAAGAATGTTCTAAAAACCGCCGAGAAACTTGATGACACTTCTGAGGAGCTTAGTGAGACCTTCAAGGACCTTAATGAGAATGCCAAAAAAATGGAAAAGGACCAGTCAGAAAAGAAGCATACACTGTCTAAAATAAAGAATATACAGAAACTCAACTGTAGATCAACGTACCCCAAGAATCAAACCAAAGATCTGAAATATGAGGAAACAAAAAACACCCAACCAGAAAAACAAAAAGAAAAAAGAATCCAAAAATATGAAGATAGTGTAAGGAGCCTCTGGGACAACTTTAAGAGTACCAACATCCGAATTTTTGGGGTGCCAGAAGAAGAAAGAGAGCAAAATACTGAAAACCTATTAGAAGAAATAATGACAGAAAACTTTCCCTACCTGGTGAAAGAAATAGACTTACAAGTCCAGGAAGCGCACAGAACCCCATACAAGAGGAATCCAAAGAGGACCACATCAAGACACATCATAATTAAAATGCCAAGGGCAAAAGACAAAGAGAGAATCTTGAAAGCAGCAAGAGAAAAATGGTTAGTTACCTACAAGGGAGTACCCATACGACTGTCAGCTGATTTCTCAGCAGAAACTATGCAGGCCAGAAGGGAGTGGCAAGAAATATTCAAAGTGATGAACAGCAAGAACCTACAACCAAGATTACTCTACCCAGCAAAGCTATCATTCAGAGTTGAAGGTCAGATAAAGAGCTTCACAGACAAGAAAAAGCTAAAGGAGTTCATCACCACCAAACCAGGATTACATGAAATGCTGAAGGGTATTTTTTAAGAAGAGGAAGAAAAAAAAGGTAAAGATAAAAATTATGAACAACAAAATGACATCAAATACATACCTACCAACAAGTGAATCTAAAAATCAAGTAAATAAAAAATCTGAAGAACAGAATGGACTGGTGAATATAATAGAATCAGGGACATAGAAAGGGAGTGGACTGACAATTCTCAGGGGGAAGCAGGTATGAGTGGTGTGGGAAGAGACTGGACAAAAATCTTACTCCTATGGATGAAGACAGTGGCAGGGGGTAAGGGCATGGGGTAGGGTGGGGTGGGGAATCAGGTGGAGGGGAGCTATAAGGGGAAAACAAAAAGAGGAACACCTGTAATCTGAACAATAAAGATTTATTTAAAATTAAAAGAAAATGGAACTGCCTTTTGACTCAGTGATCCCAACAAAGCCTGAAATACTAATTTGAAAAAATATATGCACCCTTCTGTTCATTGTAGAGTTATTTATAATAGCCAAGATTTGGAAACTGTCCCAGTGTTCATCAATAGATGAATGGATAAAAAATCTGTGGTACATTTGCACAGTGGAATGTTACTTGGCTGTACAAAAGAAGGAAATCTTACCTTTCAGGGCAGCATGGATGGACCTGGAGATTAGTATTCTAAGTGAAATAAGCTAGTCAAAGAAAGACAAATACCATGTGATCTCATTTACATGTGGAATATAATGAACAAAATAAATTGATGAACAAAATAGAAACAGAGGCATGGATATATGGAACAGATAAAAAACTATCAGAGGGGAGGGAGGTTGAGGGCTGGATAAAAGAAGGTGAAGGGATTTTTTAAAAATTATATATATCTATACTAATAAAAACCTAGGTGAGCCTCGCGCCCTCATGTCATCAAAAGATGGCCACCCCCACGTCGTCACAAGATGGCCACCCCCACATCATCACAAGATGGCCACCACAAGATGGCTGGCAGGGGAGGGCAGTTGGGGATAATCAGGCAAGCAGGGGAGGGCAGTTGAGGGTGATCAGGCTGGCAGCGGAGAAGTTAGGCATCAATCAGGCTGGCAGGAGAGTGGTTAGGGGCCAATCAATCTGGCAGGCAGAAGCAGTTAGGAGCCAGCATTTCCGGATTGTGAGAGGGATCAGGCCTAAACCAGCAGTCGGCCATCCTCTGAGGGGTCCCAGATTGGAGAAGGTGCAGGCTGGGCTGAGGGACAACCCCCCAGTGCACAAATTTCATGCACTGGGCCTCTAGTATATACAGTAGGTCCTTGGGTTACGTTGGAGATCCATTCCTACAACGCGATGTAACACGATTTTCGCCATAAGTCAGAACCCACCTACATAAACACCTATGTCACTCATAGGGAGCATATACACAGCAGTAATAAAGTGAAACAGTAAAAAATAAAATTAAAAGATAAAAATTTCTGAACTTTACTTGCGGTAAATAAATAATGAAAATATAAAGCACATATGTACATACATTGAAACAATGGAACTTTTTTTTTTTTTTTTAATAAATGGGAGATGGTAACGTAACCACAAAACGACATACGTCGAGTCCGATGTAACCTGAGGACTACCTGTATACATACGTGTGTGTGTGTGTGTGTGTGTGTGTGTGTGTGTGTGTGTGTGTGTGTGTCTGTGTATACACACACATATAGACACGGTGGTAGACTGAGGGAAAGGAGTGGGTGGAGATAGAAGTGTGCAAAGAGGGTATACATGGGGATAGAAAGAGATTTTGGGTGATGGGTACAAGATACAGTGAACGGATGATATTTTGTTGACTTGTACACTTGAAACCTATATGGTTTTGTGACCCACCATCACCCAATAAATTCAATAATAATAAAAAAAGAATGACCACTAAAAAAAAAAAAAGGGGGGGCATTTTTTGAGCTTAAGCTGTTGCTAAAGGAGCTATATCAACCTGGTGTTGCCTGTCAAACGTTTTTGAGTATTGTATTGCCACCTCCTCATCCATTGGCAAGCTAATACAAGATGTAGTTTATGTTACTTTGAAAGAAAGAGTTTTGAGGGAAGAGAGAAGCCTAGAGACATTTGCTGAGGTGCCTTCCACAAATTGTCTAAAAATGCTAATAAAAGCAGAGAAAAGTTTGTCCTACATCTTTCATTTTGACTGCCCTGTCACCCACATAGACATTTCTGAAGGAGAAAAATGAATTTCCAAATTGTCATTCTGGCTCACTCATCAGTTGCTGCTGTGTGTTTCGACAATGCTTGTTAAAAAGTAATGGCGTTTGCACTGTGGCCTTGTGCTTTGGTAACGAGACTCTTAGAGAATATCAGCTGGGGTGGTATTTCCCAATGCCCCTCCTCATTGCCCCACTGAGTTGAATAATTCTAATAATCAAAGGCACAAGGTCTGCATCTAGTTTGGATATGAAACCATGGGTAATTTTCAAGCGCGGTGCCCTCAATTCTTGATGAACTGTCACAGAAACAGGCATTACCACAGTTCAAAAATCCCATCCACTAACAGACAGAGATCGGCATCTGTGGATGATTTCTCCTAACCCACTACCCTCAAATTTCCTTCCCACCCCCTAATAAAAGCTCACCCCTTTGCCTCATGCTTCCAATTTAGTGCAATCATGCCTCTTACTGGCCACTGCCTTGCAGGACACCAGCTGTCAAAGACATAGATGTAAGTTTCAGCCCCATAATGTAAAAGACATGCACTTCTTATATCATGTCCAATATTAGCCTCAAATGGGAGTGCTCAGCGAGCTGAAGCAAGAACTCCATGGCATCATAAACACTTAAAATGAAGGAATGCTAAATGGCAGTTATCACTTCCCAGAGTCTTTATTTATTTATTTTTTTAAAATATTTTTATTGACTTCAGAGAGGAAGGAAGGGGGAGAGAGAGATAGAAACATCCATGATGAGAATCATGGATCAGCTGCCTCCTGCAAGTCCCCCACTGGGGATCAAGCCCACAACCTGGGCATGTGTCCTTGACCAGAATCGAACCTGGCAAGCCGACACTGAGCCAAACCAGCTAGGGCTCCCAGAGTTTTTAGATATGTACTCTATTCTAATCTAATGTCTTTCAAAGAAATGACCCTGTTCCCATCCCTTCAAATCCCCTCCCCACCAATGAGCTGATTGTGAGAGAAGCTCCAATCCTTGAAAAGATTTTTAAAAAAAAATCCTCCCCTGCCCTAACTGGTTTGGCTCAGTGGAGAGAGCGTCGGCCTACAGACTGAAGGGTCCCAGGTTCGATTCCAGTCAAGGACATGTACCTTGGTTGCGGGCACATACCCAGTAGGGGGTGTGCAGGAGGCAGCTGATCGATGTTTCTCTCTCATAGATGTTTCTAACTCTCTATCCCTCTCCCTTCCTCTCTGTAAAAAAAAAAAAAAAAAAAAATCAATAAAAATATATTTAAAAAAATCCTCACCTGAGGATATGTTTATTGATTTGAGAGAGAGAGAGACAGAGAGAGAGAGAGAGAGATCAACTCAGTGGGAATCGAAGCCACAACCTTTTTGGTGTACTGAACTAAGTTCCAACCAAGTCGCTCAATCAGGCCAATCCTTGGAAAGTTGTCTTTCAAAAAGAGATCTGTGCTCCTCCACAGATTCTGCAAACGTGAAGTTGAACTAGATGACATGGGACCCATAATGTGCCATTTCTAGAATTGGTGCAGTAATTTCATTTGTGAGTAAGATGCATTTCTTCTTTTTGCAATAATTCATTTAAGACCCAAAATATTGTTAAACTGTTCTAAGGAGATTGTGTCCTGCTAATAGAAGGGCTTTTGATTTGTTGAATGGAGTCTGTGAGTTGAGGTGCTGGCCACAGTAGACTTTTTGTATAGCTAAGCTAGCTAGTTGATCAACTATACTTGAAAACATGAACTCTGTTTAAGATCATTTGTCTTTGAATCTGGTTACCAGCTCTATGCCCTTGGTCAAATTCCTCATTTCACTATTTTCAGTCTCCATATGAAGAGGGAAAGATACTAGCACCTGCTAGAGAGGATTACTGTGGTGATATGTAAGGTTATGCTGGTCAAACCCTGGGCACACACAATATCTAGCACATGTTAATAAACATTAGTAATTGATAGCACTATCATTATTAAGCATTTATTATGTCAGAACTACTCTTTCTGGGTATTCTGAGGGTAAGAAATGTAGTATAATTTAGTGCCAAAAATTCTTAAGGGGGAATTCTTAAGGGGGGATGTTAGGCAGACTTGAGCAGAGCATGGATGATGGGCCAGGTACAGAAACTCAAGAGGGCAGAAAGCTCCCAATGACTAATATGGGACAAAACTGGGAAAGCAAGAACCTTGCCCCCAGGGTAATCTATCCTCCCCTAGCATATCAGTGGTCATGTGGACACCTGACAGGGGGTTTAGAGCACCTGACCTTTTTCTCCCTAAAGATAACATCTTTGACCTCAGTTGTATTTCAGCTCCAGGCCCAGAAAAGCAGCAAAACCAGACAAGTGAGGCCATGGCTGGCTGAGGACCAGCTACATTGACTAATGACCCCCTGCCCTGGCTCCAGCCAATTAGTTGAGACCACGACTCTGAAAGAGCACACCAGGAAAGCTGATGAATATTCTATTGAGACATTCTGCTTAGATTTCTATTCTATTGAGACACTCCCTAAGATTTCTGCCTGCAAGAGAGAGATAAATACACGCAGGACAGAGAACCCAGTGCATGCTTTCCCCCAGGGGAGTAGCCAGCACCATTCCCTTCTCCCTTCTTTTCTCTAAGGGACCCTATGGCACTTGCAACCAGGGGAGCAATGGGCAGCAGCAGCTCATCCTGGGCTAACCCCTGATGCTGTCTCCAAGGCCCCCTTTTCTATGACTTCCCAGTGAGCCAAAGCAGCCCAGCCTAAGCTCTCCTGTTGCTTCTTCTATGCCCTTCCTTGTTTCACTGTCTTAAGCACATTTTTTGCTGCCATCATGGACCCAATATCCTTTGGTTCAGTGCTGTGTAGCCCTTCCCTTTGAATATCTCCATCTCCCATCTCCTTTTCCTTAAATAAATTAAATTGCTTTAAAGATGATCCTATTCATGATGATCTACATGTTTGTAGAGGAGACAAGGCACAAGTACATGAATTAATGTAAGAGAAAACTACATATATTAATTAGGATCATGTGCTTATATATGTAGTGACACAGAAAGCTAAAGAAATAGAACAGAATTTTAAGGCATTAGTTATTATAAAATATATAGTAAAATAAAAAACAACATGTAAAAGAGTAAGGAAATAAGCTAAATACATCAAAGGAATTCAGAACTTGAATTGTTTTGAAAAAATGGGCTAAGTAAGGGAGTCTCAGGAAGACAACAGATCTAGAACATGGAATCTTCTGGTTGTCACCACTAAGTCACCGAGGTGGAAATAAGCATACCATTTTCTGCCTGTAATAATTACATTTGCTTGCAGAAGCAGTTGATTCCTGTTGGGTGTGGGTGAAAATAATTGAAGGTGGTCAGCTTCTGGAGAGCATGGAGAACTCCGGAGAAATTCATCTGGCTTTGGTACTAACCAATACAGAGGATCTTTAGTAAAATTTTGTCTTTTCATTTTCTATTTAATTGTGATAACACAAATCTCTGAACAAATAGACATACTGAATACTCTGAACAGGGACGATGGCTTTTACCTATCTATCTTTGGCCCTTTAAGTCACTTGTAAATAAAAACAAAACAGAAAACCATTACATGAGTTTCTCCTCTAACTTTAGAGTATACCATAAACCTAGTCTGCTGGTCCTGTATTCAGCTCAGTGAAAATTTAGGCAAGATGGGACTAAAAAGCCTGTCTTCAACTTGCAGTGTTTCTTCTTAATACAACAAGCCCAAACAATGGTAACAGAAGGAGAAGTTCTGTAGGGAGGGCTGGGTAAAGCTCAGAACCTTAATTTTTGCTCACAAAATATTAATTAACAAGAAATAATGATTCACCTTCTCTTTAGAAAGTTGCCTTTTAACACTGGCTTCTCTTGACAAAGTATTGAACTGATTTCCTCCACGTGGGGCATGCCCTGGGAGCAGACTTTCTGGAAATCGGGATGGATCAGTGTTACTCCATTTATTCTTTCTGGTCCAGTTCCCAACCTGATCATGAGCACACATTTCTGAGAATGCTGATTTGAATGAGGGGCACAATCTATATCCATGGAATACAAAGCATTAAAGGGACTCACACAGAGACTAGAAGCACTTTGCTTGCTCAAACTAAATACTGGCAGTGTTTTCTCAAGGAGAGAAAACTGTGGTAGCTCCAATTCAAACAGATTCAGATATGCCAAGAGTTAGTGCCCATGATATGAGTCAGCTAGAAGTCCTCTTCTAGCAAACGTGTGCTTGTTTCCCGTTCAGTAACAAATATGAATTGCAACTTTACATTGTCTGAGTTAGCTATCCCTGAGAAGCTGATGTAATTAGATGCCTCCTATCACATCTTAAATATTCAAATTATATAATTATGTTTAATAATGCATACATTGTATTTGAATACAAAATCATAATACAGGTTTGGCATCATTGTCATCTTATAGCATTTGCCTTATTAGGCTGTAGCATTTTGAATATTTTTGATCAAACTGTATAAATGGAAAAGGTTGTGCATTCTGAGTTTCTTAAAGCACAATTTAAAGAGATTTACTATCAATGCACATTTTCTGTTTGGCTGGAAAAATAATAACTTTGTGGCATGTATTATGAAATGGCAAATATTAAAACTACTTAAAGTTAATGAATGGTATGCCTAAGAAAGTGGCTAATGATAACATTATACAATTAAATGTCTATCATATTAGCTCATCTATTAACAAAATAAAATAGATGCAAACAGAAGGTTCTGATTTGTAGTTTTTTTTAGCAAGGATCACACATGTGTAAGAGTTAAATTAGTTATTCAATTTTTTTAACTGCTAGATACAGCAGTTTGCAATTATTTGCATTCTTTTTGAATGTTTTGTCATGTGTATTTGAAACAACAAAAACAGTTTTCTCTTCTTGTACAAAGGCATCTCCTGCCACTAACAATGGCCACAAAACATCAACCAAAAAACTACCTTCCCCTATGTGTAGAGAGTCACTGGGAATTTCTGGACACCCTGGAATCACCAGAAGTCTCAATATCACTCTGTCAGACTCTTTGCTGGGTTGCATTCGTTATCACGCCCTAACCAGCTCTCAGGAAGATAGTTTTACACCATTCTTCTGACCCTCCCAACATTGACCTTCACCTGTCCAAGGTTAAGTCTCTCTCCGTTCATTCTCTATGTCATAATTTTATGTCATGGGGCATAGATGCGTGTATAACATTGTGTCCTTGGCTTCAAGGATAATTCTTTTCTTTTCAATGTTGGTAGCCTAAAATAACTTGAAAGCATGTGGGTTTTGCTCCTAACGCATTTCAAAGATTATATGTTAATGGGATGCTGAGGAGATGTGAGGGCCTATGCTGTGCCTGAGCAAACTCACAAACTTAACTGGGACTCAATACCCCTTTCCTGAACCTATCAATCACAGTGAAGTTTGTGTATATCATCTCCCAAAGCAATTATTGCATATTTAAGAGGTGTCCCCAAACCCTGTGAAATTAATTTACCTACACAGATTTAAGCTTATTTGAGGACTCCTGGAAAATAAGAACATTGCTTAAATGAGTCCTGACATTTCTTTCACACTCCAGTCTCCATAGCATGTCATTTGTTGTCTTAACTATACTAGTAAAAGATCATTTACTTACTGTAGAGAGCATATTACCTCTGGACACACATTGTACCGAGTTAGGGAACATTTTCTTCCTTGATCCCCATTCATGTGCCCTGGATGAGACTCCACCTCTACCTTCAAGACTGGAGCATGTGACCTTCTCAGAAGCCAATGAGCCCATCCCAGTCCCTTAGTCAGGGGGGTTGATTCAGGGACATGGGGGAAAGAGGTTCCCGATGAACTAGAAGCAGGGACCCAGAGATACTCTGGCCATTTTACCACCAAGTGACACCTAAAAAAAGAAGCTAACATGGAGGAGAGCAGAGTTGAGATTCAGAGAAACTAGGTCCTGAGGAGGCTGTTTAAGCCTCAAGAATTTCATAATGTTGGAATCTTGATCGTTTTCTGAATTTTCCAGTTATATGGAAAATGATTTTTGTTTGTTTAAGAAAATTTGGGTTGGTTTTAGGCCTCTTGATGTAAAAAATAGTCCTGATTCACTTGTACTTTTCAATTACTATTCTGTTTCCATAACAGTGCTGAGTTATCAGCTGCTGCATTCCCATATACTGAAAGACTAAATATGTCAATAAGTGGAAAAGTGAACATTTCGTTATCGCCCCCAGTGAGGGGACTATATATTAGCTGATATAAGGAGCGGGCTGATAGCCTATTAAAAGAAAGGTGAAAATTGAATATTGACATCTAGTGTACATAGTCATTGGGTTTCCTCTATTTTTTCAGTCTGTCTTACCTTACACCCATGGGGGAATCTAGTTGGGAGAAAAACTGAGGTAGTCTTGGTAAAACTTAAGTAAAAGTTGCTTTTCATCTAACTCATTGCTAAAGCTTTTTTGCTCTTAAGCTTCCTAGGACTTCTGAGTTCCTCATTCTTTATCATATACTCCTCCCACCTCCAGACTCTTGCAAAATTTCCTGTTCTTTGCTGTATTCCCTTGCAGGTATGCTAGGTTATATGCTATCCTGCTTAATGCACAGTTTTTGTTCATGATATTTCCTTAATGTGCAACTCTCATAGGATTTTTGCATCCCAATGGTGAAATTATCTATAATGATTAAAGCATAATATGCTAATTGGACCAGACGTCCGGACCTTCTGGAAGAAGCTGGGGTTGTGAGGGAAGCCTGGGTCCCGGGTGCCAGAGGGAAGCCAGTACCGGCAGCTGGGGAAAGGAAGGCCTACTCTTGCATAAATTTCGTGCATCTTGCCTCTAGATTTTACTATAATCCAGAAAAAATATGTGGCATGCATATTGAGGATTTTTTTTCAAATTTAAATAATGCCTTTGCCATACATCCCTAATGGATTGCAGAACATGCTCTCTGATTTAGGATCCTTCTTAACACAAACATCTAATCAGCCACTAACAATCAACTATATTTAGAGTAAGGGTAAAATTATTTGCCTGCCTGCCTTATTAATTGATTTCCTAATTGTGGCATTTCAGGAATAGTAAAAGGATGGGTGGAAATGACTTTGTAAATGAAGAACTTCCTTTATTGGAACATAAGCATCCACCTACACTGCCATCAAATCAGGTTAGTCCATGAGTATTTTAAATATAGTTTTAAAAGAGATATAGATTTGGGTGTTACTGAACTGTGCTTTTTATATTGTCATTTGAATATGGATGCATTCAGTGACCCAAGTGAGTTTATATTCCACCTCCTCCAGTTTAGATTATTTATAAGATTTTTTTGGTCAAAATAACACATTCTATCTAGAGAAAGCTAAATCAAGTACTTCAGTCCCTGCTTCCTTTTTCTTTTCCCTTGCCCCCAAAATAAGACTATTCATATGGAAAACAAAATACAGGCACTATTAGAACGGTATCATCTCTTATTTACTTCACAAAGCAGAATACAATATGGGTTGCTGAGAAATACAAATGAACTGTAATCCTCATCAGGTTTGGAAATAATGGATTCAGGCTAACATTTCCAGAAGAAATATGAAGGCAGTATTCTAAATTTCCTATTCTTTCCCAAATGAGTTTGCATAAAATGTGTTGCTAAGAAGACTAATGTGCCCATCACATAGTGAAATTTCCCACTTGCAAAATGAAAATGAAAAGTCTGCATTTTAGGATGGCGTGTTTAAACACATGCACCACGCTGTTTGTACAGTAGGGAAAAGAAAGCTCCCCCTACTGGAGCATAACAAAGCCTCATTGCTCTCCTGCACCCCATGGCTCCATCACATGCAGGAAGGCACAGAAACATATAGTCGTCCCATTATCCCGCACACAATCCTGGTTCTCTCATCAAAACATTGCATTTTCCTCATTTCAGTTAATTGAAGGACAGCTGGACATTTTGTTATTGCACCAGTCTCAGCTTTGCGTAGCTGAAATGGGGCATGTAAAAGGTCCTGATCCCAAAGCCACTTTTATCCGAGACAAACAATTTTAAAACCCATGCCTCTGATGAAGAAACTTGAAAAAGAAATAAAAATGACCTTTAAAGTGTGTACATATATGTGTTTGTATATGGTTTTCACAATACACATGAGAGAGAAAACATGTAGGTACACATATGTACACAGTTTAAAGATTATTTTTATTTGTGTGTGTGTGTGTGTGTGTGTGTGTGTGTGTGTGTGTGTATGAAGGAATGAAAAAAGGAGTCATGTAATTGGTGAATTGTTATTAATAGGTAGATATTAGCATTTATTGGAAAATCTCTAGAAATATGTAATTCAACATCTATCTATTTTACTCTGTAAACATAAAAAGCTAATGTAAATTTGAGAGGTTTAGAGGCATAGCCAAACTGAAGATAAAAACAATGTTTTTCATGACAATATATGAGGTGATAGGTTTTAGCAAGTGGACAAATGGTTTATCCTGAAAAGAACGCTAATGAAAATTTTTCTCAAAAGATTTTATAAGGTTTTATAGTTGAAACTCTTGCTGTCTACAGAAACATACCTAAAATTAACCAAACTTAAAGATATTTCACCCTAGTCAGTTTGGCTCAGTGCATAAACATCAGCCTGCAGACTGAAGGGTCCTGGTTTCGATTCCAATCAAGGGCACATGCCCGGGTTGCGGGCTTGAAACCCAGTAAGGAGTTGTAGGAGGCAGCCAATCAATGATTCCCTCTCATCATTGATGTTTCTATCTCTCTCTCCCTCTCCCTTCCTCTCTGAAATCAATAAAATTTATTTATAAAGTATTTCTACCAATTCCAGTAGGATGGGGGCATGGCCCAGAGGGATATTAAGCATGTTCCTTTCATGGATTTAGTGTTACTGACATGAGACCCTTTGGGGAGACTCCCCTCTCTCCAGGATCAGGTGGACATCCTGTACTTACAGGGAGACAGTATACAATTGAAACAATTCTTGCAATTGAAATAGGTTCAATTATAGTTCACCATTTTCAAGAGAAGGCCCATATTTTCATTCTTTTTCTTTTTTCATATAAAATCTGGGTATTGTGGCTCATTCAGAATCAGCAAATAAATAACATACTCTAATGGGTTCTCTCTCCTCACTGGACTAAGCAAATGACCTGCTTCTAAAATAGCTTTAGTCTATCAATAAGAATAAAGCAGGTCTCCGGGCCTTAGGCAATGGAGATTTGGTCAGCAAGATTCCCACTTCTTAGAAATCTGAGGCTTTACACTCACAATACTTTGAAAAACACATGGATTGGATTTTGATCAAGTGATTTCAAACTCTAGAGAGTGTATGAGTGTGAGGGGAGTGACTGTTCATGGCTATACCTGTAGATATCTGGAATGGAATATTCTCTTTGCTCCTTTTCTTGAATCCTTTAATAGATTCAGGTGCAACTATTTTAGAAAAAGGTGTTTTGGTATGGCCATATCACCTAAAAAAATCATCCTTGGTTAGAACTGCCACCATTTATGCTTATTTTTAATGAAATAACATAGTTAACAGATTAAAAATAATCCACACATTTTCCTCCTCTCATTCTTGATTTTATTAGAAATAAAATATAAAAGATGCAACTTTTTTTGGAAGTGGACAAAATATGATTATGATCTGCAAAAAAATGAGGGGAATATATAAATCTGGCTTGCTACTCCTTTACAACTAGTACTGGGTTACCTTTTACAAAGGAAGAATGTACCTCTAAACCCACTACACTAGGTATGTTGAAACTCATAAAATTTCCAATTACTGCTTCAGAATTTATTGTGCACATATGGAAAATAATACTTGTAAAACAGAAAGGGGTTTGTGCCTTGTGCTGTCAATACTGTGAAGAATGGGGTGATTATAAAGCAAATTAACAATACTTTTAAATGTGCATTCACTTATCTTTCCAATTAAATCCTTGTTAAACAACTGCACAGACAGTAATGGTGCTTCTGCAAAGCACTGATCAAGACAGTTTTATTGTAATTTTTACTCTGTAACAATTAATCAAGTAGGCATTTTCTTTATTATTAAATTATTTAGTTAATAAATATTCTCAATTGGCTAACATATTTGTAGTTTACATGTTATTTTTGATTTTCCTATAGTGGAACATATTTGGGAGCATTTCCATTCTCAAACAGAGGGACCATTAAAAGATGTGATTTTTAGAAATTCCTTTTCTCTAGAAGAATAACAGTAAACAAGAGAAGTCCTTGAAACTTTAAACCTTCAAAAACTCTAATTCAACCATTTTTATTTTGTAGGAGAGACAAACACATTGCTTTCAGCAGATAAGAAATGAGATGTTTTGCTTTAAGGCATCTTTCTGTTAGGGTAAGCATTAAAATTAGCATTTTAGAAGTTCATTAATGCCAGTTACAGGCTTTTAGGTAAGGAAGCTGCATTAGAGTTAACATTTTCTCTTCTTATCCTAGTGAGATGAAAAGTACCTGAATATTATTTCTTTTATAGACACACAAAGTGGTATAATTTAGGAAACTGATATAAAAATATCTAGAAGTATTTTTTCCATTTTTGAATTTCCATTTTTTTGCAATTTGGAGATTTGAATTTATTTATTTAGCTAATATACTTCACTATTAAAGTTCTTTAAATGGCTCTTTATATGGCCTTTTGTGTTTTAGCTGTACTTTGTATTTTTAAAAAATTTCATTAGGAGGAATTCTTAGGAAACTAGATCAGTAGTAAGGCCGCTGACCTCAGACATTACACCTGGCTTTAGGATTCAAGAAGGCTTATATTAATTCAGAAGTAAGAGTAAACATGTTGAGTCATAAAAAGGAAATTTCTGGCAAGGCTAGCTTGATAGTTGTCTAAGTAATGTGTGATATGAGGTTAGTCAACATTACTTGTTGAAACTGCCATACGTGGTAAGTTGATAACCTCAACATTGGCCTGATTATCAGAGGCCCCTCATTTATGCTTCCAAGGAGTAGTAGAGAGCCTGAACTAGTTTATTCAAATTAACACATTGTCACCTTGGAAAATCTGAGAAGACTCTTGGGAGATGAGGATGATAAAATTTAGTAGAGAATAAGGGAAAAGGGAGAGGTAGAGAAAGAATTGAGAAGATGGGTGCTTTAAGTATAAATAGGGAAAATTGGGGCTCATTAAGACTCAGTATCTTGTAGGTATCAGGAATGAGGACAGGTTGACCTAAAGGCCCCAAAGTCACCCTTGGCCCCTCTAACTTTTGGTTGATGAATGACTTCTAGTTTCAAGTCAGATAGATCTCTGCAGATAAAATTGTAATGTTGATTACAAGGTATACACTTCTCCTGGCTGAGTATTTGACAAACATAAATAATAAGTTCTTGCAGGAACAACTTTATTGAGGACCTTGGCACATGATGGGCATAATGGGGAATCCAGAGGTAACTATGAAATACATATTGTCCTTCAAAATCTAACAGTCAAGGAAAGATATGTAATATGAAATAGACTAAAACGAGTGCTGAAATGCAGGTACAAAATATTATGGGAACACATTGGAAAAGAAGCTAGTTTCTATTGAGATTTATTTCCAGAATCATGAGATTTGTTTTAAGAAGGTGAGTTTATCAGTTAGCAAAACCAACGATGGTGTGTTTCTTGCTCAGAAAAAGAGATACGTTGTTCCTTCTATTGGAACCAATCAAATAATAATATACAGACTTTTCCAGCCCCTATGGCTAATGGGACATTGAGTCCCAACATCTTGAGCATAGAAAGGAGAGTGCATCCACTATGGTTGCCAGAACAGCCCTAACTGGTTTGGCTCAGTGGATAGAGCGTCGGCTTGTGGACTCAAGGGTCCCAGGTTAGATTCTGGTCAAGGGCATGTACCTTGGTTGGGGTGGGGGTGTGCAGGCGGCAGCTGATTGATGTTTCTCTCTCATTGATGTTTCTCTCTCTCCCTGTCCCTTCCTCTCTGTAAAAAATCAATAAAATATATTAAAAAAAAAGAATATGAGAGGAACAGATTAATAGGAAGGGAGAGCAGGGCACATACTAAGGAGAAGTGTAAAAGGGACTGAGGAGGCCATAAAAAGACAATCTGAAGAAAT
This sequence comes from Corynorhinus townsendii, assembly GCA_026230045.1. Lineage (NCBI taxonomy): Eukaryota > Metazoa > Chordata > Mammalia > Chiroptera > Vespertilionidae > Corynorhinus > Corynorhinus townsendii. The sequence continues at coordinate 70,868,226 of JAPDVU010000005.1, forward strand.
GTAAAAGGTGAGGAGATGGAGAATCAATAAGAAAGGCTGCTATTTAAGCAAAATTATTACAATGGGGCCTTTTAGAATCTCACAGACATTATGTTCAGTAGACTATTGGACACCCTGCTGGCCCAGAGAGCCTCCATAATGGAAACCAGGCGTTAGATGACTAGAACTAGGCTTCAAATCCCATATTTGTCTCTAAATTACTATAACACACAGTCTTCTCAAATTATCAGCTGAATGGACAAATGCCACTTCCAGCAATTCACTTAACCTCATAGGGACTTCTGTTCATCTGTGAAGTGGACAGCTTTCTTAAAAAGATCCGGTGAGAGAGCATTTAAAGTGCTTTAGAGAATTCAAGTGCTGACATGCTTTTGACATATTCTAAGGATTAAATGCCATTCTCTTAAAGAAGATTTATCTAGGTCTATAAAACAAAATATATCTATTTTCTTATTTCAAACGAAATATGTGTTCATTTTAGGAAATTAGGAAGGTACTTGGGGGGGAAAATGAGATAACAAAAATTAGCAGTACCTAATCTTAACATTTTATGCATCTCTTGCCATTGTGTCTGAAATGGAGTTCAGCAATAATAGTGAAACAGACCATTTTGAGGCTGATCTCTACCTAGCATGTGCAAAATGCCTCACCTTCTTTTGAAGAAATGGCCCAAACCTGGGCCTAATCTAGAAATTGATTTAAATGTGTAGAGATTCTATCAAGTACAAGGTATTATTCCAGGTGCAGTGGAACAAACAAACTTGAAATATATGATCTCTGTTCTTAAGTATTCAGTGTGTTGAGGAGATAAGATATCCACATAATTTTTGCTAATGATATATGACAACATATACAATGTAAGATTATTGTGTAAAGTAACTGAAATGGACAGTATAGGATTTAAAAAATTGTGTTATGTTTAAATAATTCAAGGAGAACATGAGATTAGCTCTTTATAAAGTATTTTTTTACAGTAGAAGGCCATATACCTCATTATATTACAATAAATGTCTCTATTAGGGGGATAGTGAGGGACTCATTTCACTATAACTTCCATTTTTACATGGTGTAGCACTGTCTAGTGTAATAAGTTCATTATTTCATGTGATTAACTTATCCCAAGAGAATAGACAGTCAGTCTTAAAGAAAATTGCCCTGGGAAGGTTATGTGACTCAGGCAAGACAACACAGTTAGTAAGAGATGACATGGAAATTGACCTAGATTTTCTAACTTTGGGGTCAGTGTTATCATTACACCTTATTGCCTGAAAAAAAAAATGGTTAAAAACCTTATGGAAAATTAAACAAATTGGAATATGGAGTTTACCTCATATAAATCAGTCCATTATTATATTTTGACTGAACTACTGTAACAATCTCCTAACTGTTCCCCTATTTCTACTCTTGGCATCTACAATTTATTATTCTCGTAAAAAACAGAAAGATTAAAAATAAAATAGCAGCCTCATCACCCCACTCCTGCAGCCACTGCCAGTGACCACAGACACCAAGGTGTTTTCATCAACACGGACTCTAGTCCCTTCACCATGGAAAAATGACAACTCTCTTTAGGCATTTTCAAGATGTGTCTTTCATAGGATATGACATTTCTTTCTTTTTTTTTTTTTTTTTATCCTCATCTGAAGATATGCTTCCATTGACTTTTAGAGAATGTGGAAGAGAAAGGGAAAGGCAGAGAAAAACATCAAAGTGAGAGGAACACTTTGATTGGTTGCCTCCTGCATGAGCCCTGACCAGGGCCCCAGCCAGGGAGGAGCCTGCAACCTAGGTACATGCCCTTGATCAGAATTGAACCCAGACCCTGCGGTTCGCAGGCCGAGGCATTATCCACTGAGCCAAACCGGCTAGGGCAGGATATGACATTTCTTAGCCCTCCAGCACCGGACTTTCATTGTTTTCTCCAGAAGTGTGGTGGAAAAACCCTAGATCACCTTTTTGGATTCTTATTACCCAAGTTACTAAGAATATTACCAGTGGCATACAGGAAACTTAGCCAATGAGCAGTCAGAAAAGGTGTTTCCTCTGTAGTTCACACCAATCCCCGGCTGGGCCCTGCCCAGGCCTAAAGCCTCTGGCTGAAGCTTTAGGCCTGGGCAGGGGACCGCCCAGCTCCCTCTGATCGCCAGCTCCACCCTTGCCCAGGCCTAAAGCCTCTGGCCGAAGCTTTAGGCCTGGGCAGGGGACCCCCCAGCTCCCTCTGATTGCCAGCTCCACCCTTGCCCAGGCCTAAAGCCTCTGGCTGAAGCTTTAGACCTGGGCAGGGGACCCTCAGCTCCCTCCGATCGCTGGCTCTGGTAGCAGACTTGGCCCTGCTCTGGAGCCCCCTGGCTCAGGCCCTTCCCAGGCTGCTCAGGGCCCATGCAGGGCTTACCTCAGAGTGACCTGGGTGCCAGGATGTTCCCAGGACCCAGGTGCTGGGCACCTATGTATGCAAATTAACTGCCATCTTTTTTGGGTTAATTTGCATACTCATTCTGATTGGCTATGGGCATAGCTGAGGTATGGTCAATTTACATGTTTGTCTATTATTAGTTAAGATTCACTTATTAAATTCATTCATAGTTCAACAAATATTTGTTTGAAGGCTATTATGTGCAGTAGGAACAGAAAATATTTAGGTGAACAAAACAAGCGAAGTCTTGCTTGCATACGGAAGCTCCAATGTAAGGAGGGAGGCAGGCACTGGAGCAACAAATAAAGAAGCAAGGCAGTTTCAGGTAGCATGTGTTCTGAAGACAAGAAAATGAGATACTGGGATGGAGAGTGGCTGGTTAGGTAGGATGGGTATGTTTCAGGTGTGTTAGTCAAGGAAAGCCTTGCTAAGGAGACTTGCATGTTGAGAAGAGTGAGTCTTGTGAAGGTCTGAAGAAAGCACATTTCAGGTAGACAGGAGCAAAAGCCAAAGACAGGAGATTGATGTGCCTGATAAAGAAAGTTAGTCAGGGTGGTTGAAAAATGAGATGCGAGAGAGAGGTATGTGCTGAGATCAGAGAGGTAGAAAAAAAAAAGCCCGTGGGACTGCAGATCCTGGTATTTTCTCACTAATTTGCATTTAATAAGTCACCAGTTTTCTTGGTTGTTGGATTGGCATAGACATGGACGTAAAAGCTCTACATCAATGAGAATGTCATTTGTTGTATTTGCTGCTGTATTTCCAACATCCTGCATGTCGCCTGGCACATAGTATGAGCTTTTCAGGTATCTGTCAATGAATGAATGATTTAAAAGCCAAAAGCTTATTTTATGGAGCTCACCCCTCAGTTCCATATAGTTCCTGAAGTGCTGGGACCCTCAGAGGGGAGAAGAGCTGATAGGGATACCGGATACCTGCCACTCCTGCTCCAGTGGGCCCATGAATGTGAGGGCATAAAAGAAAATGGGTTTTAAAGTTTGCGTGAGGCAAAGTCATCAGATTTTAATTTGAGCATTGCTTCAGCCCCTACATTTGTAAACCTTGGACAATTACCTTTAGGGTGTGCATGGGAACTTGAAAAATTCCTTCCTGACCTGGCACTATTATTGCTTTTTCTTTTGTGAAGCAGCTTTGAGGTGATGAGAATACACTTTTTTTCCATAGCACACTTTTGTTAGAAAATGCTTTGAAACTACATAGAACATTTTGGAAATGAGGTGCTATATAAATATATGTGAGTCACTGGAGCTGTAATGATCAACAACAGGGACTTCCTATGCATAAACAAACAAAAGCATACTATCAAAATTCAAGGCATGGGCTAATAAGAGCAATATAGTTTTGTTACTATTTATCCAATTTTGCTTTTCTCTCTACCTAGTCATTCCCAATCTTTGGAGAGCCAAGATGGCAAGCCAGCTTATGCCACTCCTCCCAATATCATGGCTAATGTGTCCATTGTTAATACCAGACTTTGCTGAGGAGCAGTAAGTCACCTCCCCTCAAGTTTTGTCTTATAGAAGGAGAGAATGTGGATCCAGGATTCTCTACTCTTCATTTCTATCCCATGATTCTTCACTCTAAAATCAAGTGGTAAATTATGAGTCTGAAACAAAATATAATGTAAAATATAGCCTGACATTTTTCAGTGAGACACCGAGAAATGGCACCTAACACAATCTACCAAGGAGACTATTGCTATTAGAAGTTTATCATTCTTCTGTTTTATAAGAAAAAAGTCTTTATTTAGTTCACACAGAGTCCTGGGCACTTTTCTATGTTGGGAATACAAAGGGAAACCAAACTTTCTATTTTTTTATGAAGTCACGGGCAGTTAGGGGTTATTTACTAAAAGGACATTTTTACATGAGGTTTTCTCTTATAAAGGAGTCACACAGACTGATATTATAGTATTATAATATAGTATTATAAGGAGAATAAGTGGCTTTGATTCTTTGATGTTAAAGAAGAAAATGTCTCTCTACCCCTGCCCTCATAGTAAATTGAATCCAGCAACCAGCAATATATTCTTCAGAGTAAATTTAAAATGAGTTCACTGTCTGGCTTCAGAACATATTAATTTTGTGGTCTCAGAAAAGTTACTTAATCTTTCTGAGCCATGGTTTTCTTGTGTGAATAATGTGAACAATAAAGTGTATCTAACTTGCAAACTTTCATGAGGGTTAGAGATAATCCTAAAGTTGCATGCCTGCCATGTAGTAGATTCTCAATTAAATGCTAGTTATCATTAGCATCAGCATTACTCTGTTACAATTTAGAACATTATTTACTTCTTAGTTTTGCTAGGAAATCCCTAGGCAAAACACCTTTCCATTTATTCCAGAATCTACAACATTGAAAAAGGATTGCAGCTTTGAAAAATATCTCAGTAATTTTAATCATACTAATAAGATACATGTTACATCCATGTCATTTTTACTTATATACCAAATCATGACCTGGAGTTTATAAAAATTAGGGAACATTACTACATTAATCAATAGTAAAAACAACAACAACAAAAACAACCAAACCTTGCATCACTAGAAAACTGGTTAATAAAAAAGGTTTATAATCTATTCTGCTTTCATCAAACAAAGATTTCATATGTCTCATTGCTTGTCAGTCATGTGTCCACTAGATAGCCAGAATAAAACTAGCCAGTTATTATTCAGGGCTTCCCAAACCTGGCTGTGCATGTGACTCAAGTAGGGAGTTTTTCTTTTAAAATACATGCTTATAGTTCCAACCCCAGACTTCTTACATCAGCGTTTCTATGACTGGGCTCCAAAATCAACCCCCACACCCCCGCAAAAAAACACACACACACCAAAACACAACTTTATTTTTGAAAAGCTCCACCACTTAATTCTTGTGGCAGACAGACTTTAAGATAACCTCGATTATTCCTTCCTCCTTGGATTTATGCTTTATGTAATCTCCTTCCCTTGGGAATGGAAAGGAACTGAGACTTGTTTCTAACCATCAGAATGCACCAAAGACGATGGGTTACAACCTTCATAATTATCTTATACAAGATGATAACTTCTGCTTTAGCTACTAGTTTCTCATCCTTGTGGCCTTGATAAAGCCAGCTGGCATGCTCTGAGAGCCTATGGAGAAGTCCACAAGGCCTTTAGCCAATAGCTAGTAATGTGGAGACCTTAAGTTCAACAACCCACAAGGAACTAAATCCTGCCAACAATCTTGTGAGCATGTCCCCCGTTGAGCCGCCAGATGAGAACCCATCCTTGAACAACACCTTGATTGTGGCCTTATAGAGGATTCAGCCAATCCGTTCCCAGACTTCTGACCCAGAAAAACTGGGAGATAATAAGTGTGTCTCTATAAGCAGCTAAGTCAGTGATTACATTGTTATGCAGCAGTAGATAACCAATACAATTCTGAAATGTAGTCAGGGTTGGGAGCCAGTGCTGCATAGAACATAGAGCAGAAGTAAGTTTGGTGTGTTATCCCACAATTTTTAGTAACTATTCATTAATTCTGATGGATGATGATGATGGATTTTTATAACTTTCCTTTAACTGTCAACCCCCAAGGAAAGTTATAAAAATCAATCAATTGCATAACTCTGGCTTATTTAACTTCTGGCCAAATCTACACGGAAAAGCCACAACTGATTAGGGCTTAAAATTTCAGTGGATTTCATTTGCTCTCTTCAGTGATCATGGAGCTATTCTTTTAGAATATGGAGTCCCCCAAAAGCCTATTGATAACATAAAACTAAATTCCTTTTTTGTGTCTAGGAACCCAGAAGTCCTATGAGTTTGGCTAGTAATGAGATGAGTCACTGGATAACAGAGAATCTCCAAAGCTTTCCTGTAGTTGGTCTTTCATCCTAAAAAAGAATCTTAATATCATCAAAGAAAATTCAGTCTTATAGAAATCAGAACCATACTTGATTATTAATATTAAGTGTCATGTTTAGATTGAGAAAACTAAGTAATACTGATCTGATTTTAACTAAATATTAATTAAAGTCAGTGGGTTGACTCAGAATTTTTAAAGTCCTCACATTTTCATTATCATTCCCATTTTAGAAATGAAGAGTCTGCAATTCAAAGGGGTTGTTAAAATGGTTTCTATTAGAACCACAAATAGGTCAGAATCAAGACAAAGAGGCAGTTCCACTGATTCTTACCCTGTGCTTTCTTCCCACTAGATGGTCTCTGCCTTTAATTGTTCACCACAGCATTAGGACAGGCCTATTGCTTGGTATGTAATAAATTATAAAATACAATTTATAATAAACATATGTTATAATTTTGGTTTAAACAGGCAGTCAGATTTGTGTACTCTGGAGACTAGAAATATTCACGAAGTTGTTATTAGAATATTAAGTAGAAACTAAAAACTGTATAAATATGTATGAATGTGAAAAGCTTATTTGTTTGAGCTCTATGTTCAGCATTATTTACTAATGACAATACATCTCCTTAAGAAGCTAGAAAGCAATACAAGTTTTGCCATCAGTAGTCTTTGAGCTCCCTGACTTGATGTAGCTGAAAAATGAGGTCTAAGAAAGTTTCCGAAGCCCAGAACGATGTGAAAGTCATGCTCTTTTACAATCAAGTGATCTTTTTAGCTTTAATGGGAAAAATACATCATTGTTAAAAGATAATCTCATCATATGCAGCCAGAAAGGTGCAATATCCATGATTTGACTTTCCAAAAAAAATGCCCCACAGAATGGGATAAAGAACAAATACAATTTGTTTTGTTGCTGCTGTGGTTGACGGTGTGAGTGAAGTAGGCTTAAGGAAACACCTCATTTTAAAAATAATAAGAGGGCTATATGAACACACTTAATGGAAAAATGACTGGACTTGATACAAGGGCTATTTTATGAGAACTGAACTATAAGTTTTGAAATTGTTTTCCAAATCTTTTCTGTTTCATCCACTGGCTTGTTTCATGATGAAACTGCCAATTGTTCACATTCTTTCTTTCCTCTTTATTCAATTTTCAATAATATGAAAAGCATAGGGATAGCTACAAAAGTTAATGCTTTGCTTTGTGGCATAAATCTAAATAAAAGTAGTTTAGATATAGTTGATAATACAAAGTTGTTTCTATAATAGTTTATTTTCAATGCAACTTATTCTTAGCATGTCCAAAATAAGCAAATTCATCTCTTTAAGCCAATATTTAATGAGGATTAGTATGCCAATAAGATCTGGGTAAATTAAAAATATGCAAAGTGCAAGACTGAAAATTAATGGGGAAAAAACCCTCTTCCATTGAAAACACACACAATCATATGTACATACACACATAAAAACCCCCACACACCCAATTAAGATTCTTGGCCATGTAGATAGATCTATGACATTTAGATGTTTTGTTCCTCCTGGTGTAAAAAGTAGAGGAGAGTATTCCTAGAGTGTTCCTAGAATCTCGCCCCCCTCCCTTTTTTTAATATATGGAAAACATGTCTACAATCCTAATAAGAAGCAATTTCTCCCCATCTGAGAAATGATTAGAGGTAATATTTGTAACTGTTTACTAGGCACCTCCCATCTAGAAAATTCCCAGTCTGCCCTTCATGCCTGCCTCATGGTTCTCCCATTGGCTCATGGGCCTGAGGAGCTTCATAGCTGATGTTTTCTGAAAAGGATGCTGGTTTATCTTCTCCCCGTTTTACAAGGTGAAAGAGAATGTCTAAGTAATACCACAGAGAGTCTGAACTGAATTTAGAGTTGGGGCAAAAAGCCTAGATGTGCAGCTTGAACCAGAGTGCTGATGTGAGGGAGAGGGGAATTCAGCCAGGTGGGATTTCCAAGACGCACTGGCTAAAGTTCTCAGGGCAGTTACACTGCATCCTTCATGTTGAAGCCTGTCCTTGTACCCTCACACAAGAAAAGCATTGGGTCACAGTTCATTCTGAAGATTCAACCCAGTGTCACAGGCTGATGACAAGATGACATCTAAGGTCCTAGACAAGCGTTCTTTGGGGATGCCCTCATAGAGCGAGAGAGTTGCATCAGCAGAATGTCACTGATGGCTGTCACCAAATACACCAAACAGGGCAGAGCACTGCTCGCTAATGCACCGACAGCTCTGTAAATTGAGAATCCTGATGCCTTTTCTGAAGGCTGCAACAGAATATCGTGTTAAAGCAGTTTCTTGGTCCAAAGGTAGGTGGCTTTATAAAGCCCCTCAGAGGACAGCAGTGCCAGGCTTATTCCTAACAACAATGCTTGATCTTTTCCTAGGCATGTCTCTTTCGTGATCAGTTTTAGCCAAACTCCTATGACAGCACTTGTCACTTACAAGCCAGAAAGTAGGTGCAAACAGAAAGTCACTTATAGATGTGTGAAGCCCAGAAAGGCTGATCTCTACTTTTATACTAGTAAGGCAGTAACCAATAGCTAAGGAAGGAAAAATGCTGGTCTCCACATAGGCTCTGAGCCAGAGACCTGGGATCTGGCTCTCTCACTTGCTGCATGACCTTAGGATATCATCTAACATCACTGAACCTCAGTTTCCGCATCTTTAAAATGGGAACAATCATAGTACCTATTCTATGGGATGGTAGAAAGGATTCAATTAAATTGTATACATAAAGCACTTGGTACAGTGCCTGCCACATAATAACTTATGAAAAATGTTAGCTACTTTTATAATAATAACGATTATTCTTACCACCATTACCAGTTATAATTAGGAAATCCTTTTCAAAAGTGATCACTTTGAATTTAATTTGTATGCCATCTGATCTGGAAGTATAATAAGGGTATACAATTCCTACCGATTTAGTGAGTCAAACAGAAAACCAAAACAAATTGAATCATTCAACTGGTGAATTTAGAATTGCTGATGATTATAGCATTCAAGAAAGTTAGTGAAATACATAAATTGCAACTGAACTGTTCTTGAAAATCCCCCAAATCAGTTTTCATTTGTCTAGCCTAATGGTCGATAAGGCCTGCTCATTTTAAACATGTATATTTAGACCTTCTAAAAAGGAAACATTGTGGAATATGGACAGGGAGGAGATGAAAGGTGTTAAAACAAAGAGAGCATGCCAAAATTATTCATGTTCCATCTCTGAATACAGAAAAGAATGCATTCAATTCACATATCGCTTTATGCTTTTTATGGAATGATCACCACATTGTCACTTCATTTCTTTGTGTGCGCGCACACACAGAGGGGAGGCCATGGTGTACACATCCACCTCTTTGTATCCCAGCACTGATTCTCTTCTAAGTCAGCTCTGCTGTCAGAGCCCAGGTTGCATGCAGATGGAGGGGAAGGTATGTTGTTTGTACCAAAGTTATGGGTCCACTCCAAAAATTTCATTCAAAGGATAATCTGATTGGCAAAACTTGAAGCAGGCTGGTATATACATTTCTTTTATCATCTAATTCAAAAAAACTCTGTAACACAACTTGGACACAACCACCGGTATCAAAGGTCCTAATGTAAAATAATTTGCGTTGAGTGTGTTGCATTCTGACAGAGCTATAAACCAGGAAGACAGTTTACTGACAATTCTGTGCTACCATATACCAACCCAGGCCTCTGTCCAGCTTTACGTTGTCAACTCTTATGGAAACATGAGCAGTTACACAGCCTCAAAGGACGCTGAAGTTTGGATTGCAAAAGACAAGATGGACAGATTTTATATGTTCACTGCAAATTTTTTTTTTTGCCTTTTCAAACTGCTGAGCATAATTTTTTTTTAAGGCAGGAAATGCAACTAGTGTTTGTTTCTACCATGGCTTCTGTTTTGAGATTTCTTCTTTGTAGAAGAAATGTGTTGCCCAGCTGTCTAGAATTCCAATCAGGATATGGTTTCAGTATGAAATATATTGCAAAAGCAATTTTAGCTGGTTATAAACAGGAATGAAAATAAAGCCGGGGCTACTTTACCTCCAGAGGGGATGCTTTGGGTCAGTCTAATGGGGACAATATGAGCAAATGAGGTAAAATCTAGTTCTATTTCCCCCCCAAGAAAGAGTAGTTGTGAAAGGCAAGGGTGCACATTAGTGAGCAAGCAAGAGCTGTGAAGATTCTCAGAAATGAGTCATGTGGCCACTGGTCAAAAGTACCGCTGTCAACACTTAAAAGGGTGATTCAACCCGAGTTGAACTGCTAGAGAGTTTAATGATTCTCAGTAATACAATTTCTATGTGCAACACACACATGTAATTCAATAAATGTTAATTAAGAATTTCCTCTATGGAGACCCTTGGCTACTACTGGTTAATGGAGGAAGATTCAAGGGTGAGTCAGGTCTTACCTTATTAGGTGTATTGAGATTTGTGTAAGAAGCAGGTATTTCAATCAATATCCTATTTTTTCAATCCAAACTTTCAGATTTTAGTGCTTGTAAAACATAATCACTGCGTACATTTTATAACATTCTCTCCAAAAGATGGCATTATATCTCTGGGTCTTGTAGAAAATGAAATTTTAGAAGTTACATGAGTATGTACTACAGTAAATTCAACTGCCCAGTGAAATAGGAACTCAGGAGGAAATTATTTCTAATTTGGCCTTGAAAAATAAAGAATAATTGACCAGGTAGGAAGCTTGTGTACGTGGGATAGAAAAGAAAACATGAGGATATTGAAAGTAGAGGAAAGAGAGTATGCAAAGACATTAAGTAATACAACAGCTTGATACAGAAAACATCTCGGTTTTCTGTATTATGAACATCTTGCATTAGTGTGGTACATTTGTTGCAACTGGTGAGTCAATATTGATACTTTATTATTAATTGAAGTCCACAGTTTACATTAAATTTCACTCTTTTGTTGAGCATTATATAGGTATTGACAAACATAATGTAATGTATCACCATTCCAATATGAAAACAGAATGGTTTCAAGGCCTCTTTGTTCACCTATTCATCCCTTCTCCCCCACTCCACTCTCTCTCGCCCCCACCGCCCCCCAAGTCTTCTGCAGCCACTGAAATGCTACTGTGCATAACTTTGCCTTTTCCAGATTGCCATACAGTTGGGATAACTTAGTATGTCTCCTTTTCAGACCAGTTCCTTTCACTTAGCAATATGTATTTAAGATTCTTCCAAGTCTTTTTATGGTGTGATAGCTTATTCCATTTTATCACTGAATAATATTCCATTATATGGATATGCCACAGTTTGTTTATCAACTCACGGATTGGTGGTCATCTTGGTTGCTTTCAAATTTTACCAATCACAAATAAAGTTGCTTTAGAAATGTGCCTGCAAGGTTTTGTGTGGACCTAAGTTTTGTACTCATTTGGGTAAATACCAAAGAATGCAATTGCTGTGTCTGATGGTAAGAATGTCCATACCACATGCAAACATAATACAATATGTTTATTTTCATAAGAAACTGCCTAACTATCTTTCAAAGTGTCTATACCATTTTGTATTTCCCCAGCAGTGAATGTGAGCTCTTATTGCTCCCATACTTGCCAGAATTTGTAGTTGTCAGTGTATCAGATTTTAGATATTGTTAATAGCTGTGTAACGATATAACATTATTGCTTTCAATTGTAATTCTTTAAGGGTATATGCATTTCCTAATTTTTAATCCATTTACTCATTGATAAATATTTTTCTAACATCTATGATTTTGACTCTTATGTTTTCTATCATTCAGTTACTCATTTATTTATCAATATATATCAAGTGTCTGTTATATGACAGTAACACTTAGAAGTTAGGTTATTTTTCTTGCTTTTATTCTTTTATTATTCTCTTCTTCATTATTTTTAAACTATATATTTTTATTGATTGCAGAGAGGAAGAGAGAGATAGAATCATTCATGATGACAGAGAATCATTGATTGGCTGCTTCCTACATGCCCCCTACTGGGGATCAAGCCTGTAATCAGGCATGTGTCCTGACTGGGAATCGAATCATAACTTGGGTCATAGGTTAACGCTCAACCACTGAGCCACACCAGCCAGGCCTCCTCTCCATTTTTAGTTTGCCATATTCTTCTCATTATTTATTTCACATAAACTATTAGTTGGTCCTTCTATTCTATTTAATGTCATTCAAAGCATCTTTTGCTTCTCTGGTAACAATTGTTTACTTTTTTAACTTTCTTTTTCTCTCTTCAAAACTTATATCATTACACATTCACAATGCCTACAGCACAGAATCAGAAATATTGGTAGAGATAAAAAAAATTTCTACTAAAAAAATCTCTGAAGTGAAGAAATCACTTACCTTGGTTGACGATAAATCTTAGTTTCTGTATTGTTGCCAGATTGCCACTAACTCGATATATTCCATCAACATCTAGGCCTGAAAATAAAAAAGCATGCTTTATATTTGCTGATATGAAAACTGAGATGGCAAAAGAAAAAAATAATAAATATGGGAAGACAGTAGTAAATCAAATACATTCCTTACAAATATATTTCTATGTCCTAAACCAAGCAATCTTCAGTATTTTAATCCCAAAAGACTAATCATGAACTTCAGTGACAGTTGATGATCAACAAACTTGAATCCAGTTGAAGCATAAAAGAGCAGTAGGTAGCATGGCGTTTCACAGTATGATTCAGATTCATTCCCAAGGAAAATATAGGCATAGACATAAAATTGAGCTGGGGGGGGGGGCAGGGAATAAGAACCTTCATGGTGTATTATTGTCCCTTGTTGGGAAGATAGAATAACCCAAGGCATTTGTGAAGTCTTAGTGTTCCCTCCCTCCCTTCCTCCCTCCCTCCCTTCCTTCCCTCTCTCTTTCCTTTCCTCCTCTTGTCTCCCTTTTTCTCTTATCAATCTCTCTCCCCTCCCTCTAGTTTCTATCTTATCCTGTCCTATCCTACACTACCCTACCCTGTCCTGTCCTATCCTGTTCTAGTCCATTCTCATTTTTCAGTGCCACAACAGCATGACATGCATTGACCTGGTTATTTCAAACTGCAGTATAAAATTTTTATTCCAGATGTATAATTACTTTGACATTTCTAGTGCATTACAGGTAAGGGGTGCATTGTTATGGGAGAAAAAAATTAAAATGAATCCTTGACAAAATGGTAAAATTTGTTCCGGATTATTTTAAAACTGGTCATCTATAATTCAAAATAACGTATGCTGGCAGTGGCTTTATATGACCAAGCACTTGTTTTCCACACATCTGTTACAGCAGCTAGTGATTTCTAACACCAGGTCATCAAAATGATGAAGAAAAAAAATTAAAAGAGAAACACATTCAAACATTATCATTATCCCTAAAAATGTTGATAATATAATTTTAATGCCAAGAGTATATATTCTCTGATGTGTCGTGCCCTTGGAGAGACCTGGGCGAGAGTGCCAGCAATGCAGAGCTCACGGACTTAGCAGTTTCTCTAAGGTGGCACAGCACTCACCATGGTTGAACACTGTAACCCGCTATCATAAGTATTAAATGCATTGGTAGAAATTATTGTGATAGTGTAGCAGAATAAAGGCTCTGTAAAGCTCGGCTGACATAAAATGAGCTTCTTTATTAATTTAACATGGCTTTTTTTACAAAATTTATTGTAGGAAATGTCTGTCATTGTACAAAGTATTTCAACAGTGGGTTAGGGTAGAATCACATGATATGTAATACTGGTATTAACAGCATAATTCAAAACAAAAATGTTCATTATTTTTATTTTAGTTAGTATTATTACTTGTTAATCACACGTTATTTTTATAAGACTTTACCTTTTTAGGGCAGTTTTAGGTTTATAGCAAAATCAACAGGGAGGTACAGAGATTTCCTCTGCCCCCACACAAGCATAGACTCTCCCATATCAACATTCTTCCACTAGAGTAGCACACTTATTACAACTGGCAATCCTACATTGATACATCATAATCATTCAAGTCCCCTGTTTAAATTAGGATTCAATCTTGCTGTACATTCTACGGTTTCGAACAGATGCATAATGACATGTAGCCACCATGATAGTATCACACAAAGTATGTTCACAGCCTTAAATGTTCTTATGCCCCACCTAATCATCCTCACAATGGTGCTTACCCTTCCATGTAATAAAGTATGGAATAACTCGGGATAATGTCATTAAAATTGAATAGCTAGTAGCAAATGTATTAGTTGGTGTGATTTAAAAAATATATATACATTGTTATTGATTTCAAAGAGAAAGGGAGAGGGAGAGGGATATAGAAACATCAATGATAAGAGACAATCATTGATTGGCTGGCTCCTGCATGTCCCACACTGGGGATTGAGCCAAAACCTGGGCATGTGCCCTGACTGGGAATCAAAGCATGATCTCCTGGTTCATAGGTCGATGCTCAACCACTGAGCAACACCAGCTGGGCTAATTGGTGTGGTTTTTGTAGTTCTAGAATGATCTAATAATAAGTTACCAAGTCTGTCCTTTCCTAAGAACTATGAATATGTGAGGAATTAGAATAGATTTGGACACCTATTTGTGTGTATTGAAAGTGTTTAAGACATATCATATCTGCCCTAACTGGTTTGGCTCAGTGGATAGAGCATCGGCCTACGGACTCAAGGGTCCCGGGTTTGATTTCGGTCAAGGGCATGTACCTTGGTTGCGGGCACATCACCAGTGGGGAGTGTGCAGGAGGCAGCTGATCGATGTTTCTCTCTCATCGATGTTTCTAACTCTCTGTCCCTCTCCCTTGCTCTCTGTAAAATATCAATAAAATAAAAAAAAGACATATCCTATCTAATAAAAGAGTAATATATAAATTGACCATTACTCCAACACACAAGATGGCTGCCCCATGTGGTCAAAGATGGCTGCCCCCATGTGGACACAAGATGACCACAACAAGATGGCCAGCAGGGGAGGGCAGTTGGGAGGGACCAGGTCTGCAAAGGAGGGCAGTTGTGGGCAATCAGGCCAGCAGGGGAGGGCAGTTGGAAGGGACCAGGCCTGCAAGGGAAGGCAGTTAGGGGTGACCAGGCTGGCAGAGGAGGGAAGTTGGGGGCGACCAGGCCTGCAGGGAAGGGCAGTTGGGGGGGACCTAAGTCTGCAGGGGAGAGCAGTTGGGGTGGGGGGCCAGGCCTGCAGGGGCCGAGGGACACACACCCCTGTGCACGAATTTCATGCACTGGGTCTCTAGTCCATAATAAAAACCAATACATACTTCTTTCCTGATGCACAAAAATAGTTCCATTAATCAAATGTACTCCAGTATGTTTGCTTTTAGGTATACTGTACATTTGACAACTTAAATGTGACAATTATCTTAATTAAAATTTTTCTAATATTTGATTCCTAGTCTTGGTATAGAACCATGCTGGTCTTCAATTTATGCACAATGACTCAGAACTTTATAATTTATTAACAATTTCTTTCTTGCTTTGTCATAGGTAGTATTTGGTACTTAGTTTTAAATATAAATTTTAGGTAATGTAATATATTTTAAAAATATTAAAACTTAGCATTCAAGTAAGTATGTCCCTTGCAAAGTTTTCCCTGCTGGGAGTATGCTTGATTTTTCTGAACATGTAGTCGTTAAGGAAAGTATTTTGGAATTCCCTAAGATCACCTTTAGAGGCTTATATTGTCTATAGAAAAATGGTCATGATGGCAAATTCAGCGATTTTGGTAATGGTTTTGAATTTGGAAGTAGTCAAGAGCCATTCAGAACCACAAATAGTGAATACTGTCATCTGGCTTGCCAACACAAACAAAGTTTGGCCAAAAAAAGTGGTCCTGTTTTTTTTTTTTTTTTTTTTTTTTTTTTCCCATGGATTATCAGTTACTTGGAAGGAATTTGAGTAACAGAATATTTTAGAAAATAAAAACATCAATGGAATATATAGATCTACATTCTCCAATAAGAATCCTGGTTTCTAAAGAATTAGTCAAATTAGCCCTACTTAAAATAATACTTAAAGATGAGATGTCAACATCTTCAATAAAAATGAGAAAAATTACTATACATATTCTTATAAATAATGTTTGTTTTCTTAATAAGTTGGACACTTAGCAGAGGTTAATGGTAAATACAATTACTTGAATTCCAACATATTCTTATTGTACATAGGACCCTTCTTAAACCTCACTTTAATATTCATCGTCCTTCATAGGAGATACAAAATCAAGTGCATTTGTATTTTGAAGCTAGGACTCTTCCATTTCTAATATTATTTTATGTTATTGAAATGCATATGCATATGTTATCTAAAGTTATAAACTAAATTTCAATTACTGAAATTCTTCAGTATAAATTTAAATATACAACATAAGAAGTACCCCCTTGGTTTACCATAAATTTCAGTGGAAGGTTTTTTTTTTAGTTTTTAAGTTCAGTAATCAAAAACATTTGAAAGAGCAGTATGTTAGATATATTATGTATGAGCAATTGAAAAGCATTACACTGTTTAAACAAAGCAGCCTCATCCTAAATTAATAACCCAATTCTCTTTTGGGATAAAAGGAGGGAGGGCTGGGAATGACGACAGGGAGGGTAACTCAGACCAGTGCCACCACTGTGGTCATAGAACTAAGTCACAGCAGAGAAAGTGCTTTGTGGCTTAACATAAAACCCAGAAAGTAAAAGGGAGTAAAGCAAACCATATTGGATGCAATTTAAGTCTAACTTGACACAACTTCCAAGCCCTTCAGACTCAGAGATATTCATACTATTTATCTTGTGAAGGATAACAATCTCTGACATTAGTAGCTCCTGCTTTAAATGGCTCATGCTCCCCTGCTATCATACTTTTTAAATTACGTAAATAGAGTGAAAGTACATATTAAAAAGGAGTGTATTACATTTTGCAAAATAATCTGGAACATATCAGTGAATTTTAGCAGTTATAAATTATATAGGGGCAGTCTTGAAGTTGATTAGCTTTCCCCTGAATGGTTCACAGAATGGCAAACCCAAAGTCCTGGGAATATTCCCCAAATTGCAATGATTCACGTGCCATCCTCTTTTTTGCTCCAAGAACTTTAAAAGTTATGCCAAACCAAACCAATGTAAATTGGTGGATTTGGACATCCTTTTCATGACCACATTATCCTTGCTGGATTGGAAACTACTTATTTTGGAAATATAATTAGACCTCTTACGATTTTTAAATGAGCAACGTCTTTAAGGTATCCATGTTGTACTTTGGTGGTGTTTGGAGGAAAATTACTTTGAGAGGTACTTCTTTCAGGAAAATACCATGACTGTGAATGCTGACAGGAATGTTGCCTGTTATGCTAAAAATATTTTGGGAACACGATGAAACTAAGTCATTTTACATTAAAAAAAATCAGACTAGCATTAACGGCAGTGGTGAAAAATCTCTGAAGAAATCCACATTCACCCAAATGTGGATTTTGTTCGTCATCAGCTGACCTTCTTAAGTTTCAAAATAGTGTTTACCGTTGACAGGAATCACCAGGTATTGCTTTAGTGGATTTTCAAAAGTCTTCTCGCTCTTTTACATTTGAGGAAGTGTGGACTACAACGGACACACAATTAGCAGTGACTAGACCGAATGGTGGTCTAAACAGCTGCATTCTGTCCTGAGTAATTCCCACCATAAATTTAAGACACTTTCCAAAAAGAAATCTAAGAGACCATCACTGTTTCCAGAGTTGACTGGCTTATCTGCCAAAATAAGGGCAGTTTTTAACAATGCAGATGAGCCTGTGAAAAATAGGTAGCATTCTTGGTAGCTTGAAGGATGGATAAATCACCAAGATGTGGAGTTTGAGTATGGTTGAGAGGTGTGTCCCCAAAGCCTGCTTGTTTTTCTGGAACATTAAAAAAAAATGCATCTGAACCTCTGGAGTCTGAAATGTGGGCTGGGAAATTTGCACAAACAGTCCCACTCTTGAGATTTATGGCACTTCCCAATTCCCAGGAGGCCAGGGCTACCGCAAGAACAGTCATTCTCGCAATACTTTGGTCTTCTCTTTTCCCTCTGGCAAGAGCTAGTGAGTGCAGGAACACCCAGACTGCCCCCAAAGACTGCTATACATTTCTTCCCAGTCTTTCTGAAGGTCCTACTTGGATTTAGAGCTCAATATGAGGGGAAATTTTGTACCATTCTGAATGGCACAAATTTCCTTCTCTTATGGCTAACTTAACTGTTCACACACTTTAAGTTCAATGACCGAGAGTACAGGATACCACTTGAATCTCTTTCTAAATTTCATTTCTACTCTGTGGCAATGGCTGGTATCTATGCTGCATCTATTGCTGACTTTACTTAACTATTACTAATTTCTTGTGAGATGCCTAGCCTTCAAGAATGATTACCTTCAGAAATACTTCACAATTCTGATTTTCAAACAAGATTAATTTTATTCTGTATAAAACCTTATGACTTTATAATAAAAATATTTTAAGCAGATTTTTTTTTTTTACCATAAAGGTAATGTATTTCCTTGGTAAAAATGAAACTTAAACCACACAAAAGACTATACAATGAAAAGTAAGTACCTACTCTAACCTGTTGTTCAAGGATAGTCTTTGTTAAGTTCTGCTTTAGTTCCTTCTGTTATTACTGATTTTATGTTAATGTCAATTTTCTCCTTATTAATTTATTAACTTTGAATGGTATTTATTGACTCCTTATCAGAAAAGCAAGAGTTTAGTGATAGTTACTACCCCTTATCCATATACCCTCTTTCTCTTTGTATTATTAGTTACATTTGTCTATTTCTATTTTTTAATATATCAAATTACCTGTTGCTATTAAAAAATAAGGAACTTGGTACATTTACTCTTCCTTCCCCTTGTCCTCTTCCTCATCACTTCCAATTTTATTCTTTGTTATTATTACTTGTAATCTCAAATTTAGAATATTTTACCTTATCCTTTAAAAATATTTTATGACTTATCTATGGATTAATATGAGTCACTATTTTTTTAAAGAAGTGAGATTGAAGTCAACATTAAATTTTTGTTTCACAAAGATCTTCCAAAAGTCAAGGTCTAATATGTCCTCTTCTTTACCCTCTCTAGGTTTCTTATATTTTCAATTTAAGTGCTATCCAATAGGACTTTCTGTGATGATAAATATTTTCTACATATTAACTATCCAAGCCAGTAGTCATTGGTCACATATGGCTGGCTGCTGAGCACTTGAAATGTGGTTAATGAAACTGAGTAACTAAATTTTTCTTTTATTTAATTTTAAATAACAACCACATGTGGCTTATGACTACCATATTGGACAGTGATGTTCTAGCTCAGAGTCAACTACTGTTCCTTATATTCCACTGTTACTCTTTCTTGAATTTACTTTTGTGTTCTTTTTTCATAAAATTATATAATTAGTAAGTTTTACTTACTCTTCCATCTGAATGACTGTTTTCTGTTGCTTCATAATTAATTGCTGATTTGAATATTTATTTGAGTTTCATAATCTTTTACTTTGCTAATTTTGAAAAATAATGTCCCATTATCTTTTAGCACTGCTGCTATTAGGTCTGATATCAAATTGATCCTTGATGGTTTTGTAGGTAAATTGCTTTGCCTCACAGGATTAAAAAAATAAAAATATTTTCTCTTTAAACTTGTGGAAGTAAAATTATACTCAGATATACCACGTCTTGCCTCTTTTAACCAGAAAACATTATATCCTATATAATAAAGAGTTAATATACAAATTGACCATCATAACCTCACAAGATGGCTGCCTATGACCAGGCTGGTAGGGAGGTTAGTGGAGGATGACAAAACGACTAAACAAGCAGGCTGTGTGGGGCGACCAGGCCAGCAGGGGAGGCAATTGGGGGTGACCAGGCCAGCAGGGGGACAGTTGAGGGCAATCATGCACAGCAGGGGGGGCAGTTAGGGGCAACCAGGCCAGCAGAGGGGGGCAGTTTGGGGGCAACCAGGCTGGGGGCAACCAGACCGGTGGGGGGGGCAGTTAGGGGCGACCAGGCCAGCGTGGGGGGGGGGCAGTTAGGGGTGACCAGGTTGGCAGAGGGTGCAAAAAGGGTGACCAGGCCGGCGGGGGGTGGGGGGGGCAGTTAGGGACTATTAGGCCATCAAGCAGTTGAACTCTTAGGAGTCAGTGGTCTAGGATTGTGAGAGGGATGTCTGACTGCTGGTTTAGGCCCGATCCCTAGGACATCCCCCAAGGGGTTCCGGATTGGAGAGGGTGCAGGCTGGGCTGAGGGGATCCCCCTCCCCGTGCATGTATTTCTTTCACTGGGCCTCTAGTATATATATATATATATATATATATATATATATATATATATATATATACACACACACACACACACACACACACACACACACACACATATTTTCCTCTTGCATGCCCCACACTGGGGACGGAGTCCACAACTCAGGCATGTGTCCTTGACTGGAATTGAACCTGGGACCCTTCAGACCAGATGCCAACGCTTTGTTCACTCAACCAAAACATTTTCTTATCCTTCCCTCTATTGTCTCTCTTTTCTCTACATCTAGAACTTCTTTAGAATGACTATAGTTCAAATATCAAATTACACATATGATTGAAAATTAATTAGGATAAATAATAGTCATGAGTATTTCTGCATTTGAACACATCTCTCTTCTCTTGCACCCTTAACTGGCTTCAATATTAAATGGATAGGCTCAATGAAAGGCGCCTATAGAATGAATGGTGGTGAGTAGTCAGTAGGCTAGAGGTTCTTCAGTTACCAAAGTAAGGAGGACATTAGTTGGGATATGGAATGCTTTATTTTGCTCCAAGGCAAAGCTCTCTTACACAGGGTCTGTTGTAGAGGACCTGAGATGCCTCATTCCATCCTCAAATGCCTCATTCCATCCTCAAATGCCAGCATCCATCCTCTCCTCCGTCTTTGTGAAACTTGCTCTCAGGCTCCAGCCGCTGCTGCAGGTGCTTCCTTGGTGCAGGATAAATGGAGAAGCACCCAGCTCTCCCAGATGTTAGAGCCAATATTTAGTAAATTACTTTCTTTTATCATCCACTTGCCAATTTCTGCTCTTTTTTATTCATTAACTCCAAATTTTGATATTCTCTAGGACATCCCCGGAAAGCACTGTGCCTAATTACGGTGTCTGGGAATGGTGTTTCTTCTGCTTTAATTTCTTCACTTGTTTGATCCCATCTGCTTTCTGTCTTCCTGGAATTTCTATTTCTGGTCTGCTGATGGCACCTTTTCTGTTTTCAGCACCATTATTGTATGTTTTTTTCAGCACATCTTTTCTATTATTTCACTGGAAATTTTTTTTTTGAATAAGGAGAATCAGACATTTTTTCCCAGTCTGACTAAGTTAAGGCCTGTATTGTTTGTCATTAAGACATACTTTTTAATGCTAAACGCAAACGTTTTGTTGGATTGTAAAGATACTGGTATGTAATAATTTTATTTGTTGTCCCCTGGGACATAAATGACCTGTGATTAAATTATGAAGAGTAAAATACTAATTATATGTCTCCAATTCTAATGTTGGGAGGATGTTAACTCAGTGTACCCCTCATTTTCTCATTCCTATTCCTTTCAGTGTTTACAGAAGTTCCTATTATAATTTATCCTTTTTCCAATGTTCCTTTTATTACTGAGATTGATATATTTTTCTTTCATTTGTTTCAATTGCTCTTTCTTTACAGTTTTCATCTCAACTTGATAGTTTGACCTACCATTCTTGTGTCTCTGCTATAAATTCTTGTTTCATAGAGATAATTGTGGCAATACATTTTTCTTTTTCTTTTAAAAATGATATCATAATGATTCTTATCTTCAACTTTCCTCACTCTTTTCATTAGTTTGTTTGATTTGGGTAACAGTCCACTTTTGATTACTCATTCATGAATTAAATATTTATCATCAACTAGATATTTTTCTAGATATTTTATCATAGATTCATACAGAAAAGAAAAATTTTATCCTCATAAGGTAAGGAAGTGACAAGTGTTTGTTGCTAAACGTTTTCTTTAAAATGTTAGACTGAAAAGTGGTCACTAAGAGAAGGGTGTTCTTTAATTTTATTTCTGAGAAAACTGCTTAGAATCTGTGATGCCAATAAATAAACCATTATTTTATATTTTTGTATAGCCAGTGTTCTAGATAGGGGCAAAGTCCAGATTTAAATAAGTATCCTAAAATAGAAAGAGCACAAAGGGACTAAGGACAAAATGGCATCAAACACTCGCCCTGGTTGGGTGGCTCAGTTCATTGGGGCATTGTCCTATACACAGAAAGGATGCGGGTTTGATTCCAGGTAAGGGCATATGCCTAGGTTGCAGGTTCAATGCCCAGTTGGGGTGAGTATGGGAGATAACAGATGGATGTTTCTCTCATATCAATATTTCTCTCTTTCCCCCTTCCTTTCTCTCTAAGATCAATAAAAAATATGTCCTCAGATGAGAATTAAAATATACATATATACAGTATCAAACAGAGAATCTTGAATCAGAAGGAAGGATGTTAGTGTTTTCAAGGACTTTTCATTGAAAATTTGGGTGGTTAAGAAAGTTATCAAACCCCCTCCCCCGAATGGTTTAAGCTGTTATACTAGAAAATACAATTGATAAGACTTCCAGTTAAAATTTTTGTCTAGTCCTGGCCAGTTTTTCTCAGTGGTTAGAGTCTTGACACACAGCCTGAAGGTTCTCAGGTTCAATTCCTGATCAAAGCCATGTACCTGGTCAGAGCACCTATAGGAGGCAGCCAATCAATGCGTCTTTCTCACATGGATGTTGATTTTTTTTCTCTCTCTCTATCTCTTTCTCTCTCTCCCTCTCTCCTTCCTTCCCTTACACTCTAAAAAAAATCAATGGAAAAATATCCTCAGATGAGGATAAAAAAATTATCTATCTATCTATCTATCTATCTATCTATCTATCTATCTATCTATCTATCTATCTAACATTTGTCTATCTCATATTTTCTATTCTGCCAGGTCCTGACTTTTCAACCAGCTTTGTCCTTTTTGGGAACATGAGGAGACAAACTTAAAATTGGAAGCAGAAAGGACAAAATATCCTGAGTGTTGAGTACATTACTGGTTACATTCTTAGTGATTCTGTCTTGTACCATTCATGCCTTGAAAAGATCTATGACAACAGTAGTTGGGCATTGTATATAGGGGAAAAGGCTGGCTATATTGTTTTTAACTATTATTAAATATTCTTGTGTAGAGTTATATTGTTGGAAACATTTTGGAAAACCATTTATTGCATTAGTTTCCCATATCTCCAATTCTTTCTAAGTGAGATATTGGCCACTTTAATAAATAGAGGCATATCACACCGGATTCTTTAAATGTTACCAGGAACACAAAAACCATCTGTCCTCAATATGTACAGTCATTTCTTATTTTTTAAAAATTTCCTCCTTATAGTTATACTTAGTTCTTGCCTTAATATTTCACAAATTTCAAGTATAGAAATACTTATCCATACCAGTAGAGTCCAGAAACATGGAGAGTAGTGTATAAAAAGTCCTGTGAAAATTCAAATCACTACTGAGGACTAGATCCTAGTTTCCATTTGCTATGATTCTTTTATGTGTCAGGCTTATTTTCATATATAACTTCCATACATTTAATTCTAGTTGCATGCCACTCAGACTTATTACTGCACCAATTGCCTTTAAAATCATGCCTTCTAACTTAGGGATTACTAAATGATAGGCAACTAAGGGAAAAGACAAAAGAAAAACAAGTTACAACATGGTTAGTGATGTAGATGAGAGCCATTTGCTTAATGCCTGGGTAAAATGAAATGAGACTCTAAGGATGTTGTCCCATGCTTTGGTTCCTCATTTCTTATTCATTAATTCTTACACATCTGTCTAAATTCAACTAGGAATTTGAGGCCTAACAGGAGAAAGCCTGTAGGATGGTAGACAAATATTCATAGAATTATACCAGGCTTAGGAAATATCTCAAAGTAAAAAACATCTCAGAAAGACCTTCAGTTTGCCTGTGAAATTTCAGGAGGACACCTAATACCCTCGATTTGATAAGACTAATGATAATCAACTGAAATGATTTCTGGAACATGGGAACCAACGTATCTGGAAATAGTCTTTGATAAATTCTCTTACATGTTTCTTCTTTTAAAAATCTTAGTCTTAAAAACCAATATTGGCCAATGATTGTGATTACTAAGTGAGAGTTCTTGTCTTCAAGGAAAACTTCATGTGTCTGGAAGATATCGAAGTTGGAGGTTGTGTTTGGTTCATCTCATATCATTCTCTGACAGTCTTTGATGTGTGAGTTTCATTGTTGTTATGCTGTGATTATGCTGATGTAAATAAATCACTTTTTTGGTCGTGTGACTTGCTCAGAGTGTTTCTTTAAAATAAATATGAGGAGGAAGAATAAATAGTGGAATTCCTCAGCCATTATCATCTGGTAGTTTTTAAGCAAACATGTCAGCATAATTTGAAGATGCGATTCCTAAGGAAAGCTTGGAACCTGGGAAGGAGTAATCTGTGGACTATGTCCAGGTACACATTTTTCTTTTTAAGATTTTAGCAACAAATTCTTTCATAAGTTAAAGACATTAAAGAAAAGGCTTGCATACACAAACAAGAAGAAAACACTGAAAAATGGCTCCTTTTGTGATGAAGTACTAATAGTTACACAAATGTGACCCTTTGATCCCTTATACATGACTATAGACATTGATTTAAAATGGATATATTTGCTCTCATTCGTCCCAATCCCTCCATACCTATTTTAAAAAAATATCTAAACAAAGTGACCTCATTGTTTTCCATTGGACTTTTTTTAAAACATTGGCTGGGATGATTGAGATTCAGGAATGTGGGAAAATGGATTCCCAAACCACGTACCTCCCCTTTCATTCTGAACTGTAATTTTTGGCTTGGCTTGAATCACAGTCATCGCATTTCAGCCTGAATCTCTCTGTAAAGTGATCTTTCTTAAACATTTCTCTCACTCATCAAGGGATCAGAAACAAAGCTATTCTAACCTTTCAGCAAAACACTTACAAGCAGCTTTTACAGAGAAGTTGCAAGAGCTAAATTTCCTCTGAATTGTTGGAAAAGTGAACATGTTCAGTGCCTCACTGTCCTTTTTGTGCATCTTGTCATCTGTATGCCATGAGCTCCAGCAGCTATTTTAATCTGTTTTTGTTTGCAATCCATTTGGTGTCCACCCAAGGAAATGCAGGTGATTCTAATTAACTTACTGCTGAAGACATAGGAAAAAATATCTCAATTGTATTGCAGAGAATTACACAAAACCTTTCTTCTACTATTTATGATATATTATTAATGAAAATAATTATATGAATATATTTACCAACTAATTCATGGCTGTTCACTTTTCGAATCAGTGAGGCTTATGGCCCTGGAGAAAGCCACACACACACACACACACACACACACACACACACACACAAATACACAGACACAATGCAGACCCCAAGAATGCTTGCCAACTTTTATTTAACAAGAGTAGCAACTTAAAAATAACATTATTTTTACTTTGTGCAACATAGTCTAATATCTGAAATAACCCTGTTCCAATAAAAACCTATTGAAATACTCTCAGGCCTAACTTTGCCCTGAAGGTAAAAGTGATTAATTGAAAGATTTTGGCAGATCTCTGCTCACCACCAGGGCAGTTTAATTTAGAACACATTCAACCATTTCTCAGTGTCTCTGTGTTGGTGGAGCATAACTTTTGATCTTCTCTGGGGAGGTGCCTCTAATTCAGACCCTTGGACTAGACACTTCCTGGAGGGTTGATGGCTTGCTCTGCTAGGCATTCAGGTGAGAAAGAGCCCTTTCTGGCTGCTGTTTCCAAAGTGGGTCAGGTAAGCTGAATTCCAGACACAAAAGCAAAATAGCCTACAAACCCGTTTGAGCATATCAACCATTAGCAAGTCTTTTCAGTTATTTTCAACTTCTTCATGCCCTCCCAACCTACTGAGAGATTCTGGTGACATTAGACTCTTCCTAGTCCAAGAAAAGATGCTCCTGACCATGACAGTGGATGAAACTGAAAAGACTGAGTTTCCTTTCCTCAGAAACATAAAGAAGATTGTTTTCCTTCAGAGAACACAGGAGAGACTATCCCATGGAGATTGTTAATGCTTCTGCTAAACAGAAAGATCGGATGATTGCATAATCCTCCTTGTTTGGCACACGGACCTGTGCTAAATTGTGGTTAAGCGGAAGGACAGAAAAATTCTGGATGGAAAGAGTTTGAGTTGGTGAACTCCAGCCCTCTGTGCAAGTGAACACATGTTGATTAAATACTTACTATTTAGCAAAAGTGTGCTGGGCATTGGGGATACATACAGCAAAGAACAAAGAATGCACAGTTCAGATATTATAGAGCTACTAGTATAGTACCAGCATTGGTTCCAGGCACTGTAAGTGAATCTCACATGCAAATTCATGTACTAGTGGCAATAGCACCTGCTTTTAAAAATATTTTATCATATACAACACATTTGAGCAATGCACTCAGGTTTGTATATATGCTCTGAAGCCAACTTTAGAAGTAAACACCATTATGATATATATTCA
Organism: Corynorhinus townsendii; assembly: GCA_026230045.1. Lineage (NCBI taxonomy): Eukaryota > Metazoa > Chordata > Mammalia > Chiroptera > Vespertilionidae > Corynorhinus > Corynorhinus townsendii. The sequence goes on from JAPDVU010000005.1 coordinate 70,895,096, forward strand.
ATTTCACATTATATCCTAAACCAGTGGTCAGCAAACTGTGGCTCGCGAGTTTGCCGCTCTGAAGGGTCCCAGGTTCGATTCCAGTCAAGGGCATGTACCTGGGTTGCGGGCACATCCCCAGTAGGGGGTGTGCAGAAGGCAGCTGATCGATGTTTCTCTCTCATCGATGTTTCTAACTCTCTATCTCTCTCCCTTCCTCTCTGTAAAATATCAATAAAATATATTTAAAATAATGATTCTAGTTTTATTTGTTATTTTATTATTTTTCCAATCATTTTATAATATGTATATGTATGCTTATATGTGTATATATACACATGTAGTACTCTTGAGAATAAGTGACAATAATAATATTTATTTTGTTACTTAAATATTATGCCAAATATTGTATTTTTTTAATTTTGACATCGTTTTATGTTTTCATAGGCTCACTTGAAAAAGATTGGAGGATTATCATAAATCTACTGTATCCTTGATTGCTCTATTTTATATCTCTAATTTAGCCAAAAGATGCTTTAAAACCCATAATATCAGATTCCAAATCACAATAGAAATCTCAAAATTTAAGTCTGATTCAATTATTACATTATTAGACAAATCACACCCAGGTTTGGAGAAACAAATATAAGATCTCTGGAATTGAGCTGAAAAGACATAATCATTTTCCCTAATTAGAAGCTCTAACTATCCCTGGACAATTTGTATTTTTGTCACTCACGATATTAGGGCTGGTACAAAGAGAAATGTATAGACAGAAGCCCACAGCTAGCATTGTTGGCTTTCTTGATTTCTATTATCACACAATAAGTGGAAAGATTGGGCAAACATTTTTTTTTAATGTAGAGAGACCTATCTTCTCAGCTTCATTCTTGACTACTTGAGGGCTGTTAACCATCTAGGAAAGAATTGCACACACTCTCATTACTTAAAACATTTCTTGTTGACTTAAAAAAGGAATTCCAATACCAATTGTTCCCTTATTTAAACTCATCTAGCACTAGGGTAATACAAAACAGATTTCCTGCTGCTGGATGATTTTGTCACATAGGTCCACATCAAACATCTTATTGAAATATTTGTGTGTGATATATATGTATACACACACACACACACACACACACACACACACACACACATAATTAGCATCTATTGTTAGATATTTAGCATCTGTCATTTTTTAAAAATCTGTTGTCATGGAAAGAAGGTATATTAAATTAAGGTGTGTTACATAAGTTGATGTTCATGAACACAATATTATACCTGATTGTGTAAGTGTATAAAACCAAGTTACAAATACATTTAATGGTTTCCAGTTTATGAAATGTAAATAAATAGTGCTTTATTTCCCCTATTTTCCCCAAGGGCTGGCAGATTTTAAATTTTGGGAATAGTGTGAGAAAAATCCATAATTAGTCACTATAGTTGACTCTTAAAGTGCTACAGAGGATAGAAATGAAAGAAGATAGAAATAAAAATCTGAAGACTTGGGCTTTATGCCATCAGCCTCTATGGTTAGTCTTGACATTTATTATAAAAACTATATTTGTGGTATTTTTTTCCAGAACTTTTGGAAAGGTAATTCTGTCTTAAAATATTCCTTTTGAACAGTTTTGCTTATGTCTAAAATTCTGCAATTAGAATTTTATTTCTTTCTCTTTAAATCCCATGGGGGTGGGGGGATTTCAATGAAACCTCCCAAGTCATGTGCACGTTAATGCAGGTTAACCTTTAAATCCTATTCTGAGAGCAGAATTTAGCCAAAAGAAAGGCAAATGCAACAAGAATTCTCTTGTGTAGGATGTGGAATAAGAAGAGATGGAGAATAAGAAGCCAAAATATAATACACCATGGAAGAGGGGGAAAAAGAGAGAGAAACTGGGTGTACCATGTTGGTTTCAAGATAATCCAAAGTGTAGTTGCTATTATCCAAATGCTAACCTTGCCTGGATTTCCTGACATTTTCAGATATACCAAAGTACAGGGAAATGGAGTACTTTAACTGGACTTAAAGATTTGGAGGAGAAGAGGCACCTTTTTCAACTTGACTAAACACAATTTATCCTTAAACATGATTTATTCTTATCATTATAACCAGAGGCCCAGTGCACAAAATTCATGCTAAGGTAGGGGTTCCCAGCCCCAGCTGCCTCCTGGCCCCAGCTGCCCGCATCCACCATCACATACCCCCAGTTCCCCGGTTCTATGGAGGCCCCCAATTGATCGTCCCACAGAGCATGGTCTGGGCCTCCCTCTTCGGGGCAATTGCAGAGTCCCCCCCATCGATCCATCCCCCTGGCAGGATGGTCTGGGCCTCCCTCTGTGGAACGATCGCGGAGCCCCTCAATTGATCACCCCGCTGGCCAGTGGCCTGGGCCTCCCTCTGCGGAGGATCGTGGGGCAATGGCAGGCCCCCCAACCAATTGCATCGCAAACACCTTGGCTGGCCTGGCACCAGTGTGTGTCATAGCGGGATCATCCGGACAGTTCTGCTGTTCAGTTGTTTGGTCAATTTGCTATTATGCTTTTATTATCCTATATAATAAAAGCCTAATATGGTAAGTGTCTGGTCGTCTGTTCAACCAACCAAAGCGTAATATGCTAATGATATGCTAAGGTCGCTCAACCACTGGCAATGATGTGCGCTGACCACCAGGGGGCAAACAGTCGACCAGTTGCTATGATGTACACTGACCAAGGGGTTAGCTTACTGCTGGGGTCTGGCCGATCGGGACTGAGTGAGATGGGCTGGGCACACCCTGGAGCCCTCTAGCGGTCCCTCCCCAGTCCTGATCGTGCACCAGTGGGGTCCCTTTGCCTGGTCTTCTCCCTCTTGCAATCTGGGACCCCTTGGTGAATGTCAAAGAGCCAGTTTTGGCCTGATCCCGCAGGCCAAGCTGAGGGACCCCACTGGTGCATGAATTCGTGCACCAGGCCTCTAGTTATAGATAATTTCCATCATATGGAAAGTGTAATAAATAATCTTTCTTTCTTCGGGAACAGCTTATACAACAATTTTTCTTTTAGGTGAATGTAATGTTCTAAACTGAGGTTCAGGAGCTGAATTTACATGAATCCATACAGAGCTTTGCTATAAAGACTAAAACTCTGTGAAGAGACACACCATTCTTCCTTGGAAACATGAGATCTCTGCAAACCAGGCCTTCTCCTCCCAGTTGGGGTCTGCAGAAAGCAGTCTTAGGGGATCCTCCCATTATGCTATTCTTCTGCACCTGCTGTACATGTGGAGCTGCCAGTATGCACACCCAGGTCCATCTGATGCCACCTCTCAACCTTCTGGTCGCTTAAGTCTCCCCAGAAAGTCAGCTTGGGGCTTTTCAGTCTCAGCTGGAGACATGTGGCCCTGAACGATGGTTGATTCATGAGATCCCGGATTCACAGCCCCACTTTCAACTTTTCAAACACACCTTAATTAAGACTGTTAACAAAGACTCTTCCCAGAAACACTCATTTCTATTATTTATTTTCCAGAATATTAAAAAAAACCTAATGACCTTATTTTGTTCAAGTTAAAAAAAGCAGTGTTTTCCAAGCAAAACCCTTAGAGAGGAGGAGGGGACACATCGTGCTTTTACAGGTGGCAGTATGTCTCCCTTTGCCTCTCTTTACTTATGGAACAAACAAAACAAAACTCCTTTCTTCCCTGATGCTTAAAAATACTCTAACAAGAGACAAAGCCATTTAATGGTAAATTTCTGATACCTTTTAAAACACCTATATTCAGAGTGATACTTCAAGCAAAGGTGAAATGGTATTCTGAGGTAGGTTTGCCAGGAGGAAGGTACTGGAGGTCAGACATAGTGCTCAAGGGGCCCAGTGTAGGAAAAAGCCATCTGGCAAAGAAAAGGAAGGGAGAGGGCAAATGAGTGCCCAATCCTAGTTGTACTTGTTCAGATCCCATGTTTTGCCCCTGTGAGAAATTTCACTAATAGTCTTGTAACTTTCTCACAATTTCAGACTCCTCCCAATGTTAACCCTGTTACCTAACAACATTAGTTGTAAAATCCTGTAATAAATATGGAGCTAAAACTGTACTATTTGCAATGTTCAAAAAATGGAAAGCATTCCTCCTGCTCTCCATCCTGTCAAACAGGACAGTGACAGTAAGTGGCCCAGGATTGGGAGTAGGAAGGGCTTTTCATTCGCATATGCCCTGTTAGAAATACTAGGCAAGGGAACCCGTCAAGCCTCTAAAAGAAGGTGGCTGTTCATGAAAGAGTATTCCTGTGCACTCTCCAACAATTTTAGTTCAGCAAGGCACCATAATATTTTTATTTTTGTTTTGGTAATGAGAATTTGTGAGAGTTAATTTAAAAATATGGAATTTTAAGAATTATTTTAACTCCTTCCCCTTTACACAAAACATTAAAATATTAAAGTTCCTTGTATTTTAGTGTGTAAAGATATGGGAAAATATGGCCAAATGGTATTAGTTTGACCTGTGGTCCTTGATTTCTGGCTCATGATGCTCTAGCTGTTTCCATTGGCCGCCCAGGAATCTACGTTCTATCTCTAGAATTATTTTCAGTAAAGAAGAGTTGATTTCTAGCCTTACTTCAGTTTCTAGCTTAATAAACCCCTCTTTTGTGTCTTTTCCATTGGTTTTTCCAGTAAGAAATGTTTTATCTGCTCCTATCCATAAAAAGTTTGTGAAAAGAAGCCTTTCTGGTGGGAAAAGAATTTGAATAGAAAACATGGACATACGTATATCAGACCAAGACTTAAAAGATGCATATTTTATGTGAGGACACACTATAAGAAGGTTTCACTATATTAGTTTTTTTTTCAAGTCAGTGTGTCAGGCCAGTCTTGGATTATGTGTGAAAAGTAAGAACTCTATTCTGTAACAGGTGTTGGCAAGAACCTCCATTAAAGCTTATAGGAGTTATGCCTGTAAAGCCTTGGCATCTGAGAAAATTCTCTCATAAGAATGCATTAATTATGCATCAGCTTTTTCTCACTAGAAAAACAATACAAGGCTGTGACTACTTAACAATATTCCCAGTCACTATTTTGCTAACACCATTCAGTGGTGAGGACATCTTTGGCGACCTTGTGCTGTATGGAAAGTGTTTGTCAGCCTTCATTTCAACTCTGTGAACGTGCATTGTCTTCAGCACCTACCGATAGAGACATTGCTCTGCCATCTGTCTTTCCTAATCAAAGCATATACTTGAAAGTTATGTGAAGTTTGTGGCTTTATACTAATTCATTCACATTCCAAAGATAGATTCTTCATCTACAACATGGTAAATATTTACAAGATTTTATTGGAGTTAGGAATACAGCCTATGAGTATCAGGTAGTGATTAATACAGGCTTTAAGTCTATATCATTGACTTTTGCTGGAAAGCGTTTATGTGTGGCACACAGAGGGTGCTAAATAAATGCCATTTTTGTTTTCTTACATAAATCACCCCATATCTGTATGACTACAACATCAAAGGATAATAATGTAATATATGAACATAAAATTGCCTACCTTAATGTTAACAAGCAGAAATTCTTTCTCTGATCAAGCTCAGTTATTCAGCCTATTAATTCTAGAGGTTAAAATATATTTTTTAACTGACATTTGCCTGAGGATACACTTAAATTTTTTCTTAACTTATTTTAATAAATCTACTATTGATAAGGAATTTTATTTAAAGCCTATGGGTAATTTGGATTTAAAGAATTTATCAAGTTAAGGACTGAGATACAATGTTAGACAGTAGTGAACGTTAGAAAAAGCTTATCGAAAATGATTGTGAGCCTGTATATATATGCAGATGTGTGTATCCATATCTAGGTTTGTAGCTATACCATGGATTGAATGTTACTAGCTTATATCTGAACATGTATTTTAGATTTAAATATACTTTTCATATATCAATAAATATATCTTTAATAGAACATCCTCAGGGTAATATAGCTACCTGCTAACACACACATGTGCATGCGCGCGCGCGCACACACACACACACACACACACACACACACACACACACACCAGCACCAACCCAGGCAATCTGCCAAAGTGTGGTTGCTGTGAAAAAGGTTTTGCTTTAGGGCAATAGCAAACGAGCTCACCACCCCGCTGCCCTGTCCACTCCTCACCACATGGTTCTTTGCTGTATTCTTAACTTCCCCTCCTACAGTGAGGGAACATTTCTTCAGACTCTTTTTATTGCCAATACATTTTTACTTGGTATGATGAAATGAAACAAGGGACTGGTTTCATTAGAAGGAGAGGTAAACAGAGCATTAATTAAATTTGCTGATGATACTAAATTGGGAGGAACTGTGGACATCTGTGAAGACAAAAGAATCATACAAATAGACTTAAGGAGTTTAGAAATAAAAGAAGGAAATAATAAAATGAGATTCAGCCTTAAATAACACAAGCCAATACATTTGGGAAAAGATAATCAGAAACATGGCTATTCAGTGGATGGTAGATGCCTGGAAAGTGGTGATGGTGAATGAGACATGGGAGTGATAATGGGAAAAATTATACACAAACTCACAGGGAAGTAGTTACAATGCCTAGAGGTTTCTATAGAAAAGAACATTATTTTTTGAACCAGAAAGATGGTTATTCTACTCTGATGACAACAGGAGGTCTCCAAAACATCAAATTTGGCTTTAGTTAGCTGAGTTCCTCAGGTTTATGAAACTATTTAATACCATTTGTCGAGAGAACTATTTTCTCCCTATTAAGGATGAGGAAGTATGCTTTGTCCAAAACCTGTAATGAACACCAGTCATTGCTCCATATCTGTCTTGTCGCATACTATTGAAGTTATTACTAATATGGTATTTATGTGCATAAGGTATTATACCGTGTCTCAAAGGGGAAAAACCCAAGACACCTTACTTTCACATTTAAGGTAGCTACTATACCTTCTAGATAATGTGACTTCACATGATGTTTAAAGAACACTTAATATTATCTTTTCTAGCAGATCAATGAATATTCAGTATGTAAGATTTGATTCTCCAAGGATGAATTCATTGATGAATCAATGACAAGAATATCCATATATCTATCCATTTAGTCATCCATCATGAATTAAGCCTCTACCATATGCCAGCTTGGAGGTGCTAAGCACCGAGGAGACAGATAAACCAGACACAATCCCTAGACTCAAGGCTCTGGATGGGGAAACCATCCAGACCAGCCATCACAGTCCCATGCAACAGCAAAGCTATCACTGGAATGCTGGAGGGATGCCTAATAATGTCCAAGAGACCATGAAAGGTGGTTCATGATATCAGTCAGAGAATATTCCTTGGAGGAGGGGACTCTTATGTTGTGTACAATAGGATGGATATAAATTTGGCAGGTAGGTGGATAGAGAGAGAGTCTTTGCATATGAACAGCACATAGAAGGAATATAAGCTTTTATAAAACTTCGTATAGTTGGTATTCCTGGAGCATAAAAAGCAGCTTATGAGGATGTGAAGCTGGGCAGTAGATAGAGGTCATACGATTATCCTTTTTAATGGGAACAATTAGTGTGGAATTTTGTTTATCCTTAGGGGAAGAAGAACCAATGGAGGGTTCTATGAAGAAATAACACAATCTTATTTATATTCAAGAGGGATAATTTGGCAGCATTGAGGATGGTGGCCTGGGCTGAAATGAGAAAGAACAAAGTCATTGCTACCAATTAGGGGGTTTACCTCAAAATAAATTATGGAGGCCTAATTAAGACCATAGGAGGTGAAAGGAAGGATCCGAGTCAAGAAATGGTAAGAAAGTAGAGATTAGACTTGGTGCATGGTGTAGTGTTTAATGAGACTGAAGAATCTAAGATATCCAACATATTTTTTAGAGCAGTGGGGAAAATAGGTCACGGTGCTACTGACTGAAATAAGGACTAAAGGAGGAATAACAGGTTTTTAGGGGATGTGATAAGTTCAGTTTGTAAAGTATGAGTTTGCAATGCCAGAGAAAAATTCAAAAAGGGTTGTTTCTAGACCTCAGGTTTGATTGAGTGTAAGAAATAGCTCTACAGTCATTCTCATATAGGATATTATGTGACTGAAGGAATCACTGAGGCTTTAGACATTATTGACATTACACTGAGAGAATGAGTAGCATAAAATATCAGAGTCAACAATTAAATCCAGAGGAAATGCATGTTTCTTATGCTGTCAAACTCTAGGCCAAACACATGGATTTTGATATTATGCTATGCAATTTCTAATTCATGTCAACTAACTGCTTGCCTTCAAAATGAAATTAAATAAAGCTTTCTATAGTGATTACAATATTGTCTGTTAGGCATCTTCTTTCCTGTAGGGGGACTAAAGAGTTAAGCTAGCACAGCCTGTCAAAAATGCAAAACATGATAAGAAGATCATCATTTTTAAAGCAAGAAAGATAATAGTCCTATTTAATGACAGTGGTGTATTCAAAGTTGTAATAGAGCTTTTGATAGCATCAGCAAAACTTAACATTTTTTTCTATTAAGTACATCTGTAGAAGATGAAATCAATATCCAATAACAAAATCATGTCAGAATTTAGAATATTGGTATCCTGTCTTCATTAGCTTCATATTGATAAGTCTATATAGTTTTTATTTCTTATTTGAAATTCCTTGACAGACTCTTTCCACTAAAAAGATATAATTAAAATAAAAATTTCCTGAGATATACTAGTACATAGAAAATAAGCACTGAATCAAGAAGGTGAGATATTCACAGGGAAGTAAACTAGCACAGAACTGCTCCAGCCTGGTATTCAAAGTCTGAATTAAAGATGTGGTGTTCAACTTTCCATGTGGTTAGGGGGCCCAAGCCTATGCCTGAATAGTCTCAGGCATGTCACTTACAAGTTATAGTTGCCATTCAATTACTTTATTAAGAACAGCAGGCTACTGGTGTTGGAACAATGCCTAATAGGATATGATTTCCTCTGATGAAAATGAATAGAGAACTGATACTCTTTTAGTTACTGGATGGTGAACTTAAATATAGTATCCAAAAATTGATGAGCATAAGATCCATAAGGAAACATAACTTCAAATGTTTAGCATAGCTGGGTATAGAGGGAAAAGAATTATATTTACAACAATAGAATATACTGTCATCAGGACTGGTTTAAATGTTTAAAAAAGCAGATTTGCAAACCACATTATTCTCTACACATCATGCAGCTGCCTTCAACCAACAGCACTTCATCACTGATCTTTTCAGTTTCAACCATATGCAGATGTGGCAATGGAGTGCAACACTCCAATGATGTAAGCAATGCTGAATATAATTTATCCACTTATTCATCATTTACTGAGAATCCATTGTGTCACTGTTATGAAATAAAAATAAATCTATAGTCCTGATATGAAAGAATACACAATATACTGAAGGTAATATTTTAAATATAATATTTTAAAATTTTTCTTCTACCCTAAATTTTAGGATACTCATATTTCCTTGAAAAGAGTGTGATTTCATCTTTTGAGTCTACAGTCTACTATAACCTCAAGAACTCTTCCAAGCGGCATCAGTTCAGAGCTATTTTGGTTTACACAGTTAATTTTTCTTCTCAAACTATCTTACCCTTGATTTTTCTTTTCGTTTTTTTTTTGGTTTGATTTTGTTTTCTGACCTGAAAATAGGAAGTGGCTTGCAAAGTATAAAATTTGGCAAAAAGGGATAAAACTAGCAAGAGAGGTTATTTTGACCCCAACAAAAACATTTCTAATTCCACAGCCTGTTAGACTATAAGATACACTTGCACAGATTTTAGAATCACCAAGATAGGAATCTTTTAAGGATAGTAAATTACTCTAAAATATCCTACAGAGGAAATATGCCATGTCCAATTATATAGACCAATGCAAGCACTTCTCCTGGAATCTGCATGTCTTGTTTACTATACATATATAGATTAATGCTTAAGCTGGACACACTTCATTTGAAAGTGTAAAAATTCCATGGGAAGGGACATTTTTTCTAGATATTTTAAAAGGGAACCTTATTCATTAGAAAACCCACAAAATAGTATAATATTTTGTTCTCATTTGTAGCTTCCTGGATGAGTTCAAAACATCTTAATTTTCATAAAATTTTAAACTCTAGGGAAATGCCTATGGAAATATAGATTCTTGTTCAACCAATAAATAACAGATTATTTCACAAAATTGAGTTACACTGCTGTGAAAATTTTGATAATTTAAAAAAAATGTTTCCTTTTTTTAAAAAAATAATATTTTTTATTGATTTCAGAAAGAAAGGGAGAGGGAAAGATAGAAACAACAATGATGAGAGATAATCATTGATCAACTGCCTCCTGCATGCCCCACACTGGGGATCAAACCTGCAACCAGGGCTTATACCCTGATTGGGAATTGAACCTGTGACTTCCTGGTTCATAGGTCAATGTTCAACCACTGAGCCACAATGGCCAGGCTTGATAAAATTTTTAAATCAATTGGTCCACATATGTAATAAGAATTTTTAAAATTCTGCTTAAAAATTATAAGTCTATTTTGGAATCTCAAAGTACCAAATATCTGAAAATCTTTAACTGCATTTGTGATTATTAATATTAATCTTTGTTCTCTTTTATCAAAAACCTGAAAGCTTTCCAAATGCAGGTAAGTTTCTTCCACATTTTGTAAATGGTTGCTTCCAGGATAAAATATCCTGCTAATTTTGAGCCAATATTATTTTCATGACTCAACTATTAAATTCTGAATATAGGGGCTTATAACAAAAAAGCTCCCAAACCCAGAACTCCTATAATGTAGATGGCACCATGATAGGCTATTTTAGAGTACTGCATCTAGGCCTGTTGAGGTATTGCATCATTTAAATTCTCCATCTTTAATAATAAAAGGGTAATATGCAAATCGACTGTAAGGCCCAACAGCGGAATGACCGTCCAGACAACCTTCTGGACGAAGCCAGGGCTGCAAGGGCCAAGGCAGCCAGGGCTGCAAAGGCCTACTCTTGCATGAATTTCATGCATCGGTCCCCTACTCTATAATAATAAAAAGGTAATATGTTAATTAGACCACACATCCTTCTGGATGAAGCCGGGGTTGGAGGGAAGCCAGCCTGGGTCCCAGGTGCCAGAAGGAAGGTGGTGCCGGCAGCCTGGGGAAGGAAGGCCTACTCTTGCCACTAATTTCGTGCATTAGGCCTCTAGTTTATAAGAGGCTAATTACCTAGGGCAGCGATTTTCCACTGGTGTACATCAAGAATTTTTAAAATATGGAAAACCTGACTATTTTGTCAGGAGCACTGACCTCTTTTTCCTTTAGATTGTCAAATTAAAAAAAATGACAACAGCTCACACAACAGTAGCCATTCAGTGTGAGTAAATAAAAATTATACAAATTTGTTGTTGTCCGATTGGCAAAAATTGTAATATATTTTTGGGTGTACCATGGAATTTTAGTAACTAGTTTATCTGTGTCATGAGATGAAAAAGGTTAAAAATCACTGGCCTAGGGTAGTGGTCGGCAAACTCATTAGTCAGCAGAGCCAAATAACAACAATACGATTGAAATTTATTTTGAGAGCCACATTTTTTAAATTAAACTTCTTCTAATGCCACTTCTTCAAAATAGACTCACCCCAGCAGTGGTATTTTGTGGAAGAGCCACACTCAAGGGGCCAAAGAGCCGCATATGGCTAGCGAGCCACAGTTTGCTGACCACGGGCCTAGGGTATTAACTTTGGCACTGTTTCCTTCCAACTGACTCCAAGGAAAAAGTATGTTAAGAACCTAAACTTCAGGATGGAGGTGGGAGTGGGGTTGGAGGGTGGAAATTTGACTCAGGCTTTATCTGGGAAGAGACATTATTTATTCTGATGCATTCTGGACTCCAGAGTGTGGGAATATCCGCCAACTGATTTGACCAGAGACACATTGCTGAATACATTAGATAGCCTTTCCAGTTGTTGAACTGCACATTTATTTCTACATTAACTTCTGTAATGTTTAAGCTCTCTGTTTGATAACAAGACTGTTGTGTATTGCTTGATGTAGATAAACTCTACTAAATGTCACTAATAAGTACAGTGAATTAATTACTAACCAGGTCTACAGAATTTGTGAACATTCGATGTAAGCTTGCTGTTCATGGCAAGATTTAACTAGGAAACATTTTCTGGAACAAGTGTAAATTTCTCTGGAACATGGAACAGAATCAGGTAACTATGGAGAGATGGTAACTGGTTCAATAGTCTGTCTTCCCTTCATTACAGACCTCACAAGTGCCCTTTTATCTACATTTATTTTCTTAATTGCAAAGCCCAGCTTTTTTTCTCTCTCCACCTTGTCATCTCTGATTTCTTTTGGTTGTCTTTCTCCAGTTTCTCTTTTATACTCTTGCTGGCTGTTTCCTGTTTACTCTGTTCTCATTTTGTCTTCCCCTCTAGCCCTGAATGTGGCTTTCTTACAGACACAGCGGCCCCAGCATGACTACCCCAAAGAGCCAATTCCAAGTTGGACCCGGCACAACATTATCGCTGTCAGGAAGGTGGTTGTCATTAAAACAAAACCAAACAAAACCAAACACAAAACACCAAAACACGAAACCGGACTTAATTTTAACCCAGAAGTAACAACGAAGAAAAATTCGCTGCACACTTTCATATGGATCCTTTGCCCATCATCTCTATTGTATATGCATGTGGGTGCCTAACTTTAGGCATGAAAAGCAAGCACTTGAAAAAAAAATAAAGCAACACATAGGTCAGTGCCCTCAGAAACATTTTTGTGCAGTCCACAAATATTCTCTGGGGAAAAAGAAAAAGTGCTTATCACGAACTCTTGATTTTTTTTTTCTTTTTTTGGAGCATGTAATTTTTATCAGTTTGTTTTGTTTCTGTTACTTTTTTCTCCCCACTCACTGCTTATAAAACTAGCAAGCAGAAGTCTCTCTGGAACAAGATAGAATCATAAAAAGTTTTCAAGAATCTCGTCACAAACTAAACAGTACAAATTGCACATTCTTCATGAAAGTATCAGCCTTTAGTGCGTGCCTGGATCCAACTATAATAGATTATCCCAAAGTGGGAAAGAATGAACAGTACAAAATTAGCAGAACTGAGAGCAGAGCTTGTCTAGTGAAGGCAATCCGATCCGCACTTTAGGGGCCTGGATTCTCAGGCAATGGGAAAAGATTATGTGAAGTTTTACTTTTGCAAGTGAACACTTGGTATTATCTCAAGAGGCAGATTGGTGCATTGAATTGCATATGAGGAAAATTATATTAACAAGTATACTGCTTGGTATATCTCTTGTAGAATAGCTCTACTACAATCATGCCTGTTATTTATGTATTAATACATCCATGTGCATGCCTTAGCTAGTATACAAATGCATCTCTCTCCCTCTCTCTCTTCTTCCTCTCTCTCTCTCCCTCTCTTAAATGTCTATGTGATTATGTAGATTTTGTATGCTGAATTTTTTGAGTCAGATCAGTATAGGTGTGTAACCATGCCTTCTTAGAATATTAACAGGTATTTCCAAATTAATATTCACATAGAGAAATAGATTTTGTTTCTCATGTCATGGCTGGTTAATGTGACATTCTCTCAAACTTTATGTAACAGCAGGGGAATTACCAAAAAGAAATAGTTAAGGTATAATAATAATTTTAGCCATTTTTTTCCAAGATGTTATAATCTGCCCAAAGATAACTAATTGTTCAAAGTAAACATTCCGCTCCAACCACAAAAGGAATCCATTACACAAACATATAATTCACAGTCATTTTTAGTGGGTTGTAAACAGTTTGGAATGAGCATAAAATGGGACAAAAATCAAAGTGAGCATTTTGAAATGAAAAAGTGTTTGCTACAAAAGGTCAGTCCCTTTGCTTGGCAAACTATGTAGAAAAGCCTGGGAAAATGCTGATCACACAAGCAACCAGGGAATTTTAAAGCCAACAGCCTCCTTGTTTCTTTAAACAGACATCGGAACCTATAACTGGATCCTGTCAAACAAACGACAGCAAAAAAATATAACAGCTGCTAAGAAGCCAAGTTGAGAGATAAAGTTTTTGAGGCTGAAGACCTCAGAAGTAGACTAAAGGTCTTTCTTAAATCTTTAAGCAAGGTTATGGACCCCAGGGTGGCTTCCAGGCACCAAGTCAAATATGTAAGTTTGTGTATCATTCTTGTCATAGTGTTTCGTGTTCCAGAAAAAAGAAAGAGAGGACAAACTTGTTGATAAGCATCTGCTGAGGCATTCTGCAAAGTAGCTCATAGCTGGAATCACCAAATTTGAAAACCTTGTTGTCATTTGCCTTTTATCGTGGTTAAAAAAATAACATAAAATATACTATCATAACCATTTTTAAGTGTACAGTTTAGAAGTATTGATTACATGCACATTGTTGTGCAACAGTCTCTATAGGTATGATTTTAACGTTGTTAAATCGTTTGAGGGCATATTAACCAGAACTGGGAATCATGAGGGAAGAATGAGTTGTTAAAAGAGATTTGGTTATTATATGTTTATTTCTAGTCTGCAGAGGCAAATTTTTTTAAAGGAAAGAAATGGGGGGAAAATAAATACAGAGGCAAAGAAGCATTGAACAGACTGTCAAACTACAGCAGGAAGGCAGGGGAGGTTGGGCGAGGGGGGCTGTAAGAGATCAACCGAAGGACTTGTATGCATGCATATAAGCACAACCAATGGATACAAGACCCTGGGGGGGTGGGGGGTGGAAACAGGCAGGTGAAGGCATGTACTGGGGGGTAGGGGAGGCTGGGGGAGGTCAAGGGGGGGGAAAAGGAGACATATGTACTATTTGTAATACTTCAAACAATAAAAATAAATAAATAAATAAAAAGATTTATAAAGATGAATGCCAATCTAAATAAAATTAAATGATTTTTAAAAAACAAATCCTATTACCTTACCCCACAAATATATTGGATACATAAAAATACATTTAGGGTAGAAATATGCTCACTCATTCAGTTAACTCCATTAGTATATAAAAGAAGTTTTCTACAATGGCTGGTGCTGTTCGGTAGAAAAGGATTGGCTTGCCATTTAAGGAAAGTCTTCTTGAGTATCTCATACCAAGTGACTTCTTTGCATTGTCACAGTGTGTGAAGAAAATAACCTGGGAAATCAGGCCAGAATTAAACTTCTCCTGGTCTTAACAGGAGGCTAAAACCAGACAAGTATATGTTTATTTTTCAGAGTTTCTTATGACATTTAAATAAAAATCCTATCTAATAAAGAGGGAATATGCTAATTGACTGCCCTGCCCTCAACGATGGCAGCACCCACAGCCAATAAGGAGGGAATAGGCTAATTGACTGCCCTAGCCTCAAAGATGGCAGCACCCACAGCCACAAGATGGCGGCGCCCAGTCCCTTTAGCCCCACCAGGGCACCTGCCTCCAGAGTCCCCCAAGTCCCCTCAGCTCCCCCAAAGCACAGACAAGCCTTCGATGGTGGCTGCCCAGCCACCCAGGGCCGCCCAAAGCTCAGGTAACCAGGGCCGGCCAAGGCTTGTGCTGCCGGCTGTGGCAGCAGCAGAGGTGTGATGGGGCATCGCCTTACCCTGATTGCTGGGTCACCTCCCACCCCTGAGGGCTCCTGGACTATGAGAGGGGGCAGGCCGGGCTGAGGGATTCCCCCCTCCAGTGCATGAATTTTCATGTACTGGGTCTCTAGTTGTATATATAGAGCCTGGCTTGTGTGGCTCAGTAATTGAGCTTTGATCTATGAACCAGGAGGTTATGGTTTGATTCCTGGTCAGGGTACATGCCTGGGTTGCAGGCTTGAGCCCCAGTGGGGGGCATGAAGGAGGCAGCCCACTGATCAGTGATTCTCTCTCATCATTGATGCTGCTATTTCTCCCTCCCCCTTCCTTTAAAAAATCAATAAAAATGTATTACAAGAAAATTGTATATATTGAATGTGTACAACATGATGATTTGACATGATTACTATAGTCAAGGTAATTAACATATAATTTATTTACCCACGTCCCAATTGTGTGTGTGTGTGTGTGTGTGTGTGTGTGTGTGTGTGTGTGTGATGAGAGCATCTGGAATCTACTCCCTTAGCATATTTCCAGTATTCAATACAACATTAACTACAGTCATCATGTCTGTACATTAGATATCTAGATTTTTTTCATCCTACATAAATTAAACTTTATATTCTTTGACCAACACCTCTCCCCATTTTCCCCTCCCTATTATGTCATTTTTAAAGCTAACTTAGCCTACATTAAAAAGTAATAATTGTAGCCCTAACCAGTTTGGCTCAGTGGATAGAACATCGGCCTGCAAACTGAAGGGTCCCAGGTTCAATTCTGGTCAAGGGCATGTACCTTGGTTGCGGTCACATCCACAGTAAGGAGTGTGCAGGAGGCAGCTGATCAATGTTTCCCTCTCATTGATGTTTCTCTCTATCCCTCTCCTTTCCTCTCTGTAAAAAATCAATAAAATATATTAAAAATAATTGTAATGGTTATTCTCTCTTCTTGGATCTGTTCTTTTCTTTCACAGAAGTTAGCACTGTTTTTGCTTTTTGTGTGTCTTTTTATTTAAAGTAAATCTCCTCTAAATTCTCAGCTGCTAGTAGAGAGCAGAGATTTTCAACCAATGTGCTGCAAGAATTTTAAAACATAAAATACCTGACTATTTAGTTAGGAGCACTGACCTCTTTTCCCTTACATTGTCAAGTAAAAAAAAGGCAACAGCCAACACAACAGTAGTCAAATGGTGCGAATAAATCAAAATTATACCATTTTGTGTGTGTGTGTGTCTGTGTCAGATGAGCAAAAAGTGTATTTTTTGGTGTACCGAAGAATTTTAGTAATTAGTTTATGTGTACCATGAGATGGAAAAGGTTGAAAATCTCTGGTATAGAGAATAGCACAAAGAAGATCCTAAAGAGCTACTTGCACAAATGCAACAGACATGTTACATCACTCAACTAATATTTATTGAGTGCTTACAGTATGTCTTCCCAAATAATGGACCTTCACAAAGAGGTGTCAGTCATTATATATTTGATAAAAAGAACTATGGATTATACCAGTTTTAGACTATATACTTTGGCCCTGACTGCTGTGGCTCAGTTGGTTGGAGCATTGTCCCATACACCAAAAGATGGCGGGTTGGATTCCCAGTCAGAGTACATACCCTCGATGTTTCTCTCTTTCTCTCAAATTAACAATAAAAAGAAATGCCAGACTATATACTTTGCTTAGTTCACATCTCATAGTCCCTTTCCTCTAAGAGATACAAGAGACCCTATTTTTAAGTAAGCTATTTCTATACACTGTTGAGGTCACCATAAACGATACAAAGTATTTATAAAACAGTGCAAAATGGACTTCACGGACTTTTCACTGTTTAGATTTACATTCCATCTGTATATCCAAATGCCTTCCTCTACATGCTTGTTCCCCAGACCTCAAAACGGGGTCATATGATCTCATACTTTTGGTCAGTTTACCATATGTATTGAGCGTTAACTGACGACCAATAATTCAATATTTTCACAGGAATTTCATTGGAAGAAGAAACATAAATTGAGTTTTTCATTGGCAACTTATGATATCTCACTTACATGATCTGCAACTGTAAAGGCAAGGCAAGGGAGATGAACCACGTGGGAGAGCTTTAAAGACTAGCACACTCCTTTCCAGTTTGTCCTCTAAGTTTTGTGTATATTTTCTAGGCTGAGCAGACAATGTCAGAAACCACAGAAGTGACTTTTTAATCCAGTTCTAATCGCTGGTGAGGCAAAAAAAATGCTCTGGTGGTTTAGAGGAATGGAGAAAACTAAATCAAGATAAGGAAACACACTAAATAAGTTATTCGCTAAATTGGTTTACATTAGGCTCACTAATAGATTTTCTTTTGGGCATGTCCAAGAGATGCAACATTTAAAATGTAACTAATATCATCTTACCAGGGATGCATCTTATGCCAAGCACTGGGTAGAATTTCCCTGGGGAAACTACAGAAGCATGATCAGTTTGGTTCTGCCCCAGTGCAAGTAACTAACTGAATGAATGAATGAATGAATGGGTGGGTAAATGGATGAATTAATGAATAAATGGTTAGAAAAGCATTTAAAAATACATCTACAGTTTATTGATGGTTTTTAAGGTGAAGATATAAGAGAAAAATAGAGAAAGAAAACAAATTTTTTTATTTTTTATACCAGCCCTTGTGCTACTGTAATGAGTATTGAGGCCATTTCCCTAAGACTGTGATAGTAAACACAGTTTTCGTGAAATGTGCCTTTCCCATCACTGGTCCATAAGCATTTCCCATGACTCTGCAGTTGAGTATCTTGGCTGAGAGAGGATCTGGCCATTAGAAAGAGGGCTCTAGATATGCTGAGCCCCAGCCGTGCCGAGAGACTTGGCACTTTCCTATGCTACTTGCTAATACCAGCCCCAGCATAAAATGTCATCAGAAGCCTGCATAAACATTGGACTTAGATTCACATAAATTATTTCTGTCCTAAGGTGCTTGATGCCAGAATTTAGTAAAAACAGCACTTTGAGTAAATAGAATTGGCATATAAATGTGAGAATATTAATCTAACAAAATGATCGTAGAAAAATATTATCAAAAGTACACACTTGTAAATCTTGCAATGATGTGAGAGGTTTAGCTTGTGCTTCTGAGTTTTTATTGACTATTTCCATAGAGTTCCTTTAAGCTGAAGCTGCCAAGGTGCTTTGAATGATCAGCTTCTTTGTGGAATTGTGCTCTTTGAGTTGCATTAAAATGCCTAGGAATTATTTTAATAATCATTTGTGTGCTAGTGCCTGTTAAGTACTGGATCTACAAATTCATTTTAAGAGTAAACACCAGGACAATGAAATATAATGCCAGCTTTGATTGCTCTTGTCAGCAAAAATATTGTCTTATTTTATTAAAAACTCCAACAAAATGCCATGAGCAAATGATACAGTGTCTACTTGCAGATATTTCCCACTCTACAATATTATGGTATCTGCACACCACAAGGCTGTACCTAGCAGAATTGTCATCTTGCCTGGGATATGCGCATAAACAGAGGTACCAAGCCCTTTTTCATATGTGCACGCATCTTATTAGGTACAGGTTCCCCCAAAGCCCTATTTGGATTTCTGCTCTAATATAACAGTCCTCACACCGTCAGTACTGAGTATTTACAAGTGAATGAAGATTTCCTGAAAATGATTATTTAGCTATTGGCAATAATAACATTATAACATTTTCAGTGATCCATTTTGGCTTTAAGTACTTATTAAATAATATTTATTCCTCAAATATGTACTTGCAAAATTAAATGAGATTGCAACATGCAATAAAAACGCATTTCTCTCTCAACTCGAATTGACTCCATTCCTCACAGATATCTCTCCTTGTGTTCATTCTGCTTTTTACTGTTTTCTACTCTCGCTCTGAACTCTCTGCTGTTCTCTCTGATGTGTTGATATGCTTCCCCCCAAAGCCACTCTCTTTATCCACTTTCCCTACCCACTCGTCCCCTTCTTGTTATTCTCCATTCCCTACTGACACGGGAATAATAGGATCCCAAGGCTGTCCTTACACTATAATTAAAGTATGAATTTCCAGGAGTTGGAAATTGCAGACCATTTTTATTATGCTTCTATAATAAAGCCAGGTAACACTGAGAGAATTAAAATAGCTTTGTCCTAGCAGATAACTTGGTAAAGATTTTTTCTCCTTGGTTCTATTGTTTGAAGAGAGTGGGAGCTGAAAATGGGAATAGATTCACCAATTCTTTTCTCTGAAAACACCTCTATCTTTTACGTGATATATATCCCCCTAGATCCTGGGGATATGTTGTAAACTTGTAACAGATGGTGATGAAGCTTCATATTTTTATATAATACATTTTTTTGAGATTCTGCATTTACTGTATGTATCTTCCAGGGAAAATGACCTTGAAGGAATGAAGTCATAGTCTGAAGGAAAAACACCTCACAGATCGACTCGCATAGCAATGATGAGTCAATTGGGTTTTGTTTTGCTCCCCTCGGTGAGATGAAATAATATCAGATGAAAAACAGAATGTTGAAATATGAGGATCAAAGGTCATCTTAACACTGAAGGTGCCTCTGTTAATTGTTCCAGGAAAACCAGTTAGCTGCATTCTGACTGAACCAGAAACACATGGAAGATGGAATAGCACTGTTTGCAAGTAGAAATGCTATTTGCTTCACTTGGGTAATGTTGGGGCCTTACCAAAAATTGTTCTGGCACAACGTCTACCAGCATGAATGTTAGGAGGGTTCTAACACTCGAAGTGCTGATATTTTATGAATGTTTTATCACTGGCTTGAAAACAAGAAGTTTGCAATTGAATCAACAACATGTCATACAGACAAAATATTAAAAGAAAAGAACATTAGTGAGAATTACTGATGTCTCTATTGTAAAAACAAACTGAAGTTAATAAGAAACGTGATCCTCTTAACCGATTAACAAAAGTCAGGTTTTAATAGCACAGCTTCCCAGGCAAATCAAGTGGCACAGTGAACTTGAGCATTGGTTGTGTGGAGTGTGCAGTAAAGGAGAGACATGGTTGCATATTCAGTTACCCACCTCTTTTTTCGACAGCTTCAATGCATTGCTTTACGAATCGCGGAACTGTGGAATTTTCACGTTCACACACTGTGTGCAGATGAGAGCCAAAAATTTGATCTGCAAAAGAAACAAAGATGAGCTTCATTAAAATCCAAGCTTGTGTTGTTCTTTAATTTGATTCTGTTTCCTTATCCACTGCATAATGGAATCTGCATCTTGCATAGGAATCAATTTTTTGCTTTAATTCCAGGGTGTCTATTGCAGACATGCAAAGACCATAACTCTGTCCCTTAAGGAACAGGACCCCAGGTCCAGAGAAAGAAAACCAACAGTGATTCAGTAGGGGTGCTATAGTCTCTCTGGGCTTAACTTTGTTGTCTATAAAAAAATGACAAAGAATTAAGTAAATTTCTACAAAATAACGAATCTTAATGAACTGATATCTTTAGTGTTTTAGAAGAATTTTTCAATGATCATCAAAATTATGATTTTGTTAGCATACTTAGAAAATTCACTCTGTGGCTCAACGATATTTGACGAGGCAAGTGCCAGGAGACTTAACTTGGAAGTGAATTTCTAAACATTTCTCCTGCCTTGAGTGCCCTTCCTCTAATCTAAGTATCCCATTTCCTTTTGGGCTCAGCCCAGAGAGCACTTTCTCCACAAACTCTATCCTTCTCATCTCAGCTTTGTGTCTCCAGCAGCATAAGCTCTCTGGAATACCAGTTCCTCAGGATATTAATAGGTGACATGGGGGAAAGGGCTCTGGTCAAAATGGTTTAGCAACATCGGGTTAAACCAAGTTAAACGGTTTATTTGATGTATAGTTGTTTTAGAGCTTGTGATGTGCCAAGGGCCCCTGGGGATCTCCATGAGGAGCCCGAGGACTCAGGATTTCCCACGCTTATTCCGGTAATTTCAAAAGGCATCTCTCTAGACCCGTGGTCGGCAAACTGCGGCTCCTGAGCCACATGCGGCTCTTTGGCCCCTTGAGTGTGGCTCTTCCACAAAATACCACGGCCTGGGCGAGTCCATTTTGAAGTGGCATTAGAAGAAGTTTAAGTTTAAAAAATTTGGCTCTAAAAAGACATTTCAATCATTGTACTGTTGATATTTGGCTCTGTTGACTAATGAGTTTGCCGACCACTGCTCTAGACTAATGTTTCTGAGAACACATAGGGCGAAATCCTAGCCTAGCCCTTTCATTTAGAACGTGATTTATGCTCCCTTGCATTGTGTACTTACATTTATAATATATGAAATACATTTTCTCAGGGTATATCCTGAGGGCCTGCATCATCCATGTGTTCTTAGAGTCACAGTGCTTTGCACAGATTCTGGCCCACAGGATTCAACTACAGAACTTGAAATTGTGGTAAAATATACATAACGTAAAATTTACCATTCTAACCATTTTTGATGTGTATTAAAATTACAGCGGCATTAAGTGCATGTATATTGTTGTGCAATTGATACCACAAGTACATTTGCAAAACTTTAAAAACAGCATAAATGTTTATTACTGATAGAAACAAATATTTAATAGTTTCAAAGGCTTCCCTTGTTGCTCATATTGAAATCTAATTCCCTATTCCAACCTACAAGGCAGACCTTCCACCCATTAATTCATTTCATTTGCTACCCCTTTCCCCTGCATCACTTGCCTATGGCCTCTCTGCCCACATTGCTGATCCTTGTCCACACGTCTGCCTCTGAACTCTCTGCACTTAATATTTCCTCTACATGGAACTCTATTGCTCTAGGTCTTTGATTCCATGCCATCTTCTGATTGTAGACTTTCCTATCTACCCTTTAAAAAACTGGCAACCCCTGCCAATAGGAACTCTCTTCAGGTCACTTCCCTGCCTTACTTTTCTTAGAGCACTTCTCCCCATCTTACATATTACTGTCATGTATTTACTGGTTAGTTGCTCATTTTGCTTAGAATGTAAGGCTCAGGGAAGTAAGAACTATACCTACTTCTTTTATTATGGGATCCAGTAACTAGACAATCTTTGGCATATACTAGAAGTTCAATAAACATTCATTGAACGATTGCCTGGAAGACATCATCTGAATAATCAGTGGAGATTTTCAATGAATTTAAAAGTTATCTTTAGCAGAATTGAGGAGAAAATATAAAATGCAGCATAATAGAAATCTAAATACTATATTATTACAAAGGGATAGTCAAAACGGAATGTAGTGAAACTGCAATGAAGTCATGATTTTCATCCATTGTTCAGAAAAGTGATGGGTTGAAGTTGGGACAATCCAGCAGGGAGAGAAGTGATTAAGGCTATAGAACAAATACTAATGTACTACAATATGGAACTGTGCATTTTCATTCAAGAGACAGAAAGCTCAACACACCTCAATCTAGTGCAGAGAGTGGAAAATAATAAAATATCAAAGTCATGTTAAAAAATAGTGAGCCACTACCATAAGAAAGAATGACATAAAATATTAAGAAAAATAACCCAGAACCTCAGATAGATTAATTTACCTTGGTTAGATTTATAATCAAGAAATCCTATATAATAAAGAGGTAATATGCAAATTGACCATCACTCTAATATAAAGATGGCTGCCCCCATGTGGACACAAGATGGCCACCACAAGATGGCCAGCAGGGAAAGGCAGTTGTGGGCGATCAGGCCTGCGGGGAAGGGCAGTTAGGGGTAACTGGGCCAGCAGAGGAGGGCAGTTGGGGGTGACCAGGCCTGCAGGGGAGGACAGTTAGGGGTGACAAGGCTGACAGGGAAGGGCAGCTAGGGGTAATCTGGCCACCAGGGGAAGGCAGTTAGGGGTAGACCAGGCTGGCAAGGGAGGGAAGTTAGGGGTGACTGGGCCAGCAGGGGAGGGCAGTTAGGGGCCATCGGGCTTGCAGGGGAGCAGTTAGGTATTGATCAGGCTGGAAGGGGAGTGGCAATCAGGCAGGCAGGCAGGCAGGTGAGCAGTTGGGAGCCAGAAGTTCTGGGTTGTGAGAGGGATCGGGCCTAAACCGGCAGTTGGACATCCCTCGAGGGGTCCCAGATTGGAGAGGGTGCAGGCTGGGCTAAGGGACACCCCCCCCCCCCGTGCACAAATTTTGTGTACCGGGCCTCTAGTAATTGCTATAAAGTGTAAACTCCTTTAATGAAAATCATAATCCAAATCAAGTTCACAAATATTTATTATCTTCTATCATTATAGCAATGAGATATGCATATTAGATGGTAAAATAGAAATCAAGATGTTTATCATCTTACTAGAGTCCCAGTGCGTGAAATTTGTGCACAGAGATGGGGGGATGTCCCTCAGTATGGTCTGTACCTTCTCCAATCTGGGACCCCTTGGGGGATGTCTGACTGCCGGTTTAGGCCCAATTCCACCTAAACTGGCAGTCAGACATTCCTCTCACAATCCAGGACTGCTGGCTCCTAATCGCTCGCTTGCCTGCCTGCCTGATTGCCCCTAACTGCTTCTCCCTGGCATCCTGATCACCCCCAACTGCTCCCCTGCCAGCCTGATTGATGCCTAACTGCTCGCCTGCTGGCCTGATTGCCCCCAACTGCCCTCCCCTGCCAGCCTGATCACTCCCAACTTCCCTTCCCTGCCAGCCTGATTGCCCTCAACTACCTTCCCTTGCAGGCCTGGTTGCCCACAACTGCCCTCCCCTGCTGACCTGGTCGCCCTCAACTGCCCTCCCCTGCCAGCCATCTTGTGGCACCCATCTTGTGATGATGTGAGGGAGGCCATGTTGTGGCGGCCATCTTGTGGCAGCCATCTTGTGGTGGCCATCTTGTGATGACATCACATGTGACACCACCTGGGCTTTTATTATATAGGATATGAATGAATAGGTGTATTTAAATAATAACCCAACAACATAAGAGGTGTCAGAAAAGATACTAAGTGCTAGGAAAGGTGTCCTGCAGTATAGGTCTTTTCATGACATTCAGTGCAGATGTGGTTTGTGTGTGGTGGGGCGGGGAGATGTTTGTGAGATGAGGGCCGTTTAAGAAAAAATAGATTTCTCTATAAAGTGTATATTAAAATCTGGAGAAATTTTCTTTTGTTAGGTAGATACAGAAGACATGAAGGCATTTTAGGGCACTTACTCTTTTATTCACTCAGTTATTTGCAAATGTAAATCCTGAGTGCCTGCTCTGTGCCAGGAGCTAGAAAGGGCAGTCATAATATAATAACCAAGACTTGTTATTTATGCTCTAAAAATTTCTTGTTTAGTAGGAAGCATAGAAATAAACTGGTAGAAACACTTCATCATGAAAAGTCCTGTAACTGGGAAGAACAGATGCAAGGAGAGGATGTGGCAGGGCATCAGACCAGCCTTGAGTACCCATGGGAGACTTCCCAGGGAAGAGATGAATCCTCAAGACTAAGTAAGACTTAAATTGGAGAATTAAGAGAGGGGACAAAGGGCATTTGGGGAGGACAGAGAGAAGAAAATAAACACATCAGTGATGGGATGATAGAAAGAATGTAGTGTGCTGAGGGAAACATTCACTCTCTTATTTAGACTAATCTTGATGTATTAAGCTTTCAAAGGAGAAAAATTGTGTTGATGAAGGATCTTAAATATTAAGTTAGGTAGTTTAAATTATTTGAGAGTGTGCAGGTGCCGTTGATTTCTTATATATATGCTATTTCCCTCCCAACTTCTTTCTTATTTTTAGAGTCTACTCATAATACAACACCTGAAAATGTTATCCAATGACAGCTGCTTCCATTATAGCTTTGGGTGATTAGGTAGTTTTGGACAGTGAAATATAAGGGGAAGAAACTTGGAAAACTACAAGAGAATATTTTTTATCTGATAAAAGAAGAGGGGTGTATGAAGATACTTTCTTTTTTTCTTCTGCTTTGAACATCACTGTGAAATCATGTGATTCTGGGAGCTATTGTAGCAATCTTGTAACCATGAGGCAACAAGCCTGCAAACAAAAGATAACATGAAAAAAAAAATCTAAATCTACAAAAAACCTGAGATTTCAATGACATTGTTGAACTTTCAACCCAATCCTAAAATACATTCTCTAGACTTTTTGTTATATGAGATAATATAACTGGGTATTCTATTGCCTGCAACCAAAAGGTTCATAACAAAATCTGGGGCACAAATCATGTGGAAAATCAGACATGAGGAGTTTATTTAAAGGCTAATCTGTTTGCCTAGGAAAGATGTTATGAATATCAGAATCAGGAAAGAGGTGTGGTAAATTTAATCATTCTTTATAATGCTCATCTCCTTGAATTAGACTTATATATTTAAATCCTTTGCCATGAGACTGTGTGGTAAAACCCACTAGAGTGAGCAACTCTTATTTCCTCAATGTCTTTATGTTGGGCATGGCCATATGGCTTGCTTTGGACAGTGCAGTGTGAGTAGAAATAATAATGTTTTAGTTCTAGACTGAGACCTTAAGATACAATACAGACTTCTACTTTCCTGCTTACTTCTTTGCTATGGCCCAGATAAGAACTTCTCTAGGTAACTACTTGACCCTTCAGTCTGGGCTCCAGAATAAACACATGGCACAGAACAGAAGCTGACTCTCAATGAAGAGGCAAGGGCAGTCTGATCTACAGTTTAAACCAAAGCTATTCAGTCAAACCTAACCTAAACTGTCTAACTCACAGACACATGAGAAATGAATGCTTTTTGCTGTATGCCGCTGAGATTTTGTGTTTGTTCGTAATGCAACAATAGCTAATTGATGAAGATGATAACAGGTATAAGTCTTTTTTTTTTGTTTTGTTTTTTTTTTTTGGTGATCTAAACAATGCTGTGAGAATAAAAAAACAAAGAGAGTTGATAGAATATGGGAACTGAAACTGGAAAGAAAATAGAAAACATAATTCTAAATTTGCTAAGAATGTGGAATTACACATCAGTTTAGCTTCAACCATAAGGAAGAGCCTCAAAGGAAATTGTTCTCATCTGATAATTTAAACTCATTATGCCTTACCTAATATTATGGCACTTCTTATTCTGTATTCTCTCCAGATCAATTAATTTCTATCGAATTCAAGTCAGTTAGTATTTCGTGAGCACCTACCATATGCTGGGTGCTATGAAGGATGCAGATAGTAATCCATTCATTCAGCAACTATCTATTACAGGCCCACTATGGACCAGCTACTGTGCTGCAGACAGAAAATGCAATGATGCATGAAGCATGATCTCCCACAGTCTGGGGGCTGGGGGGAGGCGGGGGAATAACTCTCACAAACACTTATAATGTGATTAGTGCTAGTGCAAGGGTGTGTGATGATAATAGTGAAGATTTATTGTGCACTTATACTAAGCCAGGCAAGGTTCAAAGTACTTTATATATTCTAACTTACTTAACCCTTTATACCAATTCTCAACCCTTTCATAGTAGATACTACCTTCTGATTTTAGAGGAAAGGAAGCTGAAGCATAAAGACAGTAAGTCTTTTGTCTATAGCTACAAAGAATCAATCTCTATGAAAGAAATAAAAAAGGTAAGGGCACTTTTTTCTTCTGCTTTGAACATGAAATCATATGATGTTTGGAACTACTGCAGACCATAGAAATTAGGGGTGATTCATGGATTTTTTTTACTGGATGCAGGAAGTGAACCAACTAATCAGGCAAAGAGGGTTTTCAAATTTCTTATTTGTTTGAAGGAGACCGAGATGCAGAAGCCTGATGGTTTTGAAAATAGTGAGATTGATATTTCTAAGTTAAGGCAAGCATCTCAGATGTAGCAGAATGGTGATGGGAGATAAAGATGAAATGTTCTCTTTGGATTTTGGCAAAGGCTGTTGATGATCATAAAGAAATGGCTTTAGTAGAAGAATGAAACTGAAAAGCAGATGCTTGTGGTCAAGATTTGAAGAGAATGTGGGGATGTAGAAACAGCTAAGAGACTCCTTTATTAAGAAGTTTTGTGCTGTGAATTAATTATAAGGAAAGACTGGACTTGGGGAAGAATCTTGACTTGGGGTAAATAGGAGAGAATTTCCATTGCAGGGTATTTTTGATTGCCATAGTGCTCTGAAGGGTGAGGTGCAACAAGGCCAGCTATTTTCAGTTGCTATAATGGGGGAGGTGCATTACTGCCACATACTGGGGGGTCCAGGCAAGTGCAGGCAATTCCTCACAGTGAAAAACTATCCCTCCCTGATTGCTAATAGCACCCTGGTGGGAAAGGAGGCTAGATTTATTGCACTTCATTAGATAGAAGGAATATGTTTGCTTTTGCCAGTTACCAGATGAGCCAAAAGTTTTCTTCTCACTTCTATCCTCTCTTTAAACTGGCTACACACACTCAAGAAGGCATAGCTCTGGTGTCTAAGAACTTAGCTCTCCAGCAGAATCTGCTTAAGTCAAAGGTTGTCATGTTTACGTCTCCATACAAAGAATCTAGAATTGGTATACTAAAGAGTAAGGTAGGTAACTCCAGGGATCTGAATTATATTTAGACACTGGAGACAAGGGGCACCATTTGGGGAGATGCCCATGTGCAATGGGTGAGTGGGCACAGGAACTAATTTGCCTCTAGAGAGTGGTGAATGGAACATATAACTCAACTCCTCACTTTCTGACGCCTAAGTTTAGGCACCATGTATTTTTGTCATGAGGTGCATTAGAAATTAGAGTGATTTTCTGTTTAATGCAACCAAATAAACTTGTCTAAAACAATGGCAAAGCATTGTCTCTAATGTTTCAAGAGAAGGCTTATATCACAATAGAAAGGGCCAGGGGTGGCAAAATTGCTCAGTGAGATCCACGGTTATAGACAGCACTGGTTAGAAAAACTATGGTGGATATCTGTTGGTTTTGCTGGCCCCTTAACTATTCTTCTATCCTCTGGTAAGAGCATACTGATTTTCCTTTGAGGATGAGACCTTTCTCATTTTTCTGCCATTTGTTTTGAGTAATGTTGACCCCACTACCTCCCACTCCAGGGATGAATGTGCATTTCATCTTCCTAGCCACAGAAATTGGTTCAGACATGAACACATGGTCCAAGTAGATCTATGAAGTAAATCTTGAGGCTTTTTCTAGTGCTACTGGAAAAGAGGGACCCTCTTTTTTTCTATAGGTGTTGGTAAACTATGAGGATGTGAATCCGAGTTTTCATAAGTTATGTTGCCGCTTTCTGGAAAGATGCACTGGAAAATTAGATCAACACAGTGGAAAACAGAGCTGAGCAATAGAAAAGATAAAGATTTGAAAGCATTTTGCCCCTAGATCCAGTCATTTCTAAAACTATCTTTACCCCTTGAACTTTTCAATTAAGTAGTTCAATAAATTCCATTCTTACTTTTGAAGTTTGGACAAGTTTATATCAATTACAACTGAAAGGATATTGACTACATTAGTCTTCAACTTAAAATGGTGAATTTTACAACTTAGAGGAGATGATGATGCACATGAAATGACTTTGCAAAATA
The DNA here is from genome assembly GCA_026230045.1 of Corynorhinus townsendii. Taxonomy (NCBI): domain Eukaryota; kingdom Metazoa; phylum Chordata; class Mammalia; order Chiroptera; family Vespertilionidae; genus Corynorhinus; species Corynorhinus townsendii. The sequence continues at coordinate 70,924,086 of JAPDVU010000005.1, forward strand.
AAACATGCTACCCAAAGAAAATAAACCACAGAGATTTAGCTAAAATGTCATTGTCAATGTTAAGGGCTGTTGTAAGATTTCCATTCATCCATAAATTTGATACAGTTCGGAGTCTGATAAACCAAGAAGGATCATTAAATTATGGAAATGTGTTTGAACCACAGAGCCTTCTATCTTAAAATAGAGGATGAAAGGGAAAGGAGAGAGAAGCAAGCATAAATGAGCTAGATTTGCCCCCTAAATGACCATGCCTATTGCCCTGGAACAATGTTAAGGAGTATTTCTGCATTCCCCTTCCTTATGGTATTCCAAGAAAGGGAGCAGTCCCAAAACCCTGAGCTCCCAGCTCCCCACCTTTATTCCCATCTGTAGCTCACTGGTAATCCTTTGTTCCTCTCTTAACAACTCTTTGTATTTAGCAAACACCTCTTGCTAGGGGTGCCAATATTTTTGGAACGCTCTTCACATGCTATGGCCTTGGCTAGTGTGATCATTATATCTTCATTCTACTGTACTGCTTCAAGTGCATATACCAGGGGTGGTAGATAACATATTGGTTGGAGAAAATCCATTTTCTGCAATTTTTTGTTGAAAGCATCTTTTGGTGAGAAAAACAAATAGACCTTTCATATGACTGTACTTATAAATCATGTTGTTTACATAATGAATTCGAGTTTAACTAGGAAATGGTGGTTTTTAATCTTTAAGCTCTCAAACTTTTGACCGATTTAGTTAGTTCATCAGCATAACCAGGTTAAGTCTCCCAGATTACAAATTAGCCTCATTCTCCCTCATCTCTGCTATATATTTTTGACAAATTATGGAAAGAACACCCAGTAATGGGCTCTTTGTCAGATAGATTCCCAATGAATCAAAACTATGAGGGAAAGTACTCAATAGAAGCAGTTAAATGTTCAAATAATGTGACGGTGTTCTCATCATTTACCCAGGGAGACAGTCTCCACATGCTTTTCAAAATGATGTTATTCTGCTCTCAGGACAGAGGGTCATGGCAGCCACTTGAGTACATTTTAAAAAGAAAAAACAAAGCATCTAAAACAATAACACACACACACCAGGCAATTATTTTGGTCATGAGGTATATTTGTGAAGGTTTTGTTGACTGCAATAGAACAAACAAAACTGTGGCCATCATAAGCAAAGAAAAATTTATTTGAATGATATTGAGAGAGGGAGGTGGAAGGAAGCTCAAATTACTTACTGGGATCTCAAATTAATTTATTAATTAGTTAAGGAAATTACAGAAGTCTGGGGGAACAGTCTTTGAGATGTTTAAAATCCAAGGTGCTGAGTAGATTCATAAAATAAGAAGCAATAAATTCAGCAATTGTTTAACTCTGAGAGCTGGGTCAGGAGGCTACTTTCATTGTCACAATGACTTCTATTTTATCCAATGACTAAGATTTGAAGTTCCAGTAGAGGATGCCCAGTTGGTTGAGATTAAGTTTAAAAATTGGTTGGGATGAGAAAGAAATATATAGCCCTGTAGCCTCCATAGCAGGTAGCATTCAGTTGGAAATTTTTCTCCCTCCAGATGATACACACGGGCAGGCCATTTCCCATTAGAGGGGGCAGTGGTATTGGAGGGCAAAAATAATATTCTGAACATGGATAATTTCAGCAGTTTAACTGAATTCATCCTTTGAGTCTAAACTCTAAGTGACATTCAGTGCTCCTTTAGAGAGTTGACCGCTTATCAAGGAATCTTGTTTTTACTCTTCTATGTTTCTTCTACTTCCATCCTCACCACCTTTTCTTTTTCTCCTTTAAAATATTTCCCATGAGTATCAATCAGATAGTATTCCACAACTTTATGGAGAATTTTTGGAGAAATGGGTGATTTAAGTAAGTGCTATAGTTTACTGATAGTTTATGTCTTTGAATTGGGATGCAGAAGAATATGACCAATGCTAAAACACTGCTGATTTTAATCTACCTTCAGAAGTGCTTCAGAAGGTACTGCATCATCTTACTATGCTTTGGGCATTGGTTAAACAAATCAGCTACTGCTTTTTTGGTACACATGTCTCAAAAGTTGAGCTCATTACGTGTTGAATCTCTCTCTAATAAACACTGGAAGTAAATCTCTTTCATTGCCTGGTTGGCTTGTGAGTTCTTTTTTCATAAGAGGTAAATATAGGAAAAAGCTTAATTATTTTAACTTTTAAGTAGCTTGGAATATAAATAAATAGAAGTTCTAAATAGATGCACATCTGTGTATAGTTTCCTTCCACATGTTTATTCATATCTTGTGTCTCATCTAACCTAACATTTTAAAGCTCCTGGTGGAGAGTGATGATGTCTACTCTGGAAAGATTGGAAGAGATGTGCCTAGACCAGTGGTCAGCAAACTCATTAGTCAACAGAGCCACAGTTTGCCGACCACTGGCCTAGACTGTGGAGAGGATCTCCCCAGACAAGGGTAGGCCATAGCTTCCAATCAGAGTTGGACAGTTGGCTGCAGGAGGAGCATTCTTTCACCAGAACAGGTCTGTGCCAGTGACAGGCCAGCTGCCACTCGGACAGAATGGCAGAGTTCTTCCTCAGTGCCTTCCATTTTTTTCTCCTTCTTCCTGTTTCAGGCTTCCAAAAGTTTCCACTGTTCTCAACTTCACCCTAAATCCCAAAAAAATACTTTCACGTAGTACCCCTTGGCTGCTTTTCTTAAGCTGCTAAACTCTCATGGAAATAGAACTCAACTCAGTTTTGCCCCATGAATGCAATGGACATTTTGGTGAGTCCACCAGCCAGAAATGAATTTGTAGCTTAAATGAAGAGTTTATTAAAACAAATGGAACAATGAGCATAAGATTTTTCTGTACCTATTCTAGGCAGAAACTTGGTCCTATACTTTCCCCTCCCTCTGCTTATCCAGCAGCACAACACACAAATAAACACATATACTCACACACTTCCCACACATGTATATACTCTGAATCACAACAGTATAGAGAATAATATTTAATGCATTTTTTTATCCATTTATTCAACCTATCTATTTCTGAGTATTTTTCAATGTCTGCTGGGGATGGAATAATGAATAGACCAAAAGGTCTTCACACAGCTTATATGTAAATGGAAAAAACAAACACATAAACACATTGACATAGAAGATAATGTCAGATAGTGATGGCGCTATGAGAAAATAAAACCAGGCAGGGGGATAGGGAGCTAGTGGGAGGTATTGTCAGCAAAGACATCTCTAAGGCAGTGCCATTGAATAGAGACCAAACGAAGTGAAGGGATGAGACAACACAAAAGAGAGCATCCAATCAGAGGAGCAGAAGTGCATAAGGCTGTGGGGGTAAGTGGGAGTATGTTAGAGGAGCAGCAAGGCCTGTATGGCTGGGGTGAAGTGATAAACAAGAACTATATAGTTGAGCTCTGACTGGTTTGGCTCAGTGGATGGAGCGTCGGCCTGCGGACTGAAGGGTCCCAGGTTCGATTCTGGTCAAGGGCATGCACCTTGGTTGCGGACACATCCCCAGTAGGGGGTGAGCAGGAGGCAGCTGATCAATGTTTCTCTCTCATAGATGTTTCTAACTCTCTATCCCTCTCCCTTTCTCTCTGCAAAAAATCAATAAAATATATTTTTTAAAAAAGAACTATCGTTGAGGTGGTGGGCACACAGTGCGATATACAGATTTTATATCATGGAAATGGACACTTGAAATCTATCTGATCCTATTAACCAATGTCACGCCAATAAGTTTAATACTTAAAAAACCTATGATTGAGGATAAAACAGAAAAGATAGCCTGGGGTCAAAGTAGATAACACCCTATAGGTCAGCAAGGACATTAGATATTATTATAGTATAATTTTATTCTAAGTAATTGGAGATCATTGAGCAGGGGAGTGACATAATGTGATTTATGTTTTTAAATGACCCTTTTAATTGCTACGTAGAGACTATATTTGGAAAAGAAGTAGGGAGGTCAGTTTGGGGGCTGGTAAAATATTTCAGGGAGAGATGATAGTGCTTAGATTAGAACACTGACAAAGGAAGTGACTAAAAGGGGTTGAACTTATGTTTTTAAGGTAGGATTTTCTGATAAGAGTAGAAGAGACTGTGTAGAATGGAGGGCGACTCCAGCTGGCAAATGGCAGTGATGTTTTCTGAGGCAGAGAACCTGTGGGAGCTAGGGACTCAAGGGTTGCTCTGGGTAGATGTGAGATGTCTACCAAACATCCAAGGAAATGTCAAATGGACACTTAAATTGCACGTCTAGAGTGTGAAGCTGACATTTTAAGTTTGGAAAACCTACAGATGTAATTTGAAGTTACAGGGCTGGACTATTTCAACCCTGGAATATTTGAATAGTGCCCAGCAGTCTAAGAAGAGGAAATAGAAGAGAACTAGAAGGACTTAACATAGGAGAAGCCCAACATTGTGAAGCTAGAGAGGAGCACACTCCACCAAAGCAGTCCCCACTGAGTTTACAGAGAGGAAGAAAAAATTGTAAATAAATAGTAATTCTAAAACCACTGAAAGATTCCATGTCCTGCTTCCATCCTTTCTACCTCTTTCCAGGTAACATTGTCTCAGGAAGTAGAGCTAAGATGGCTCCGGTCTACGAGATATAGCTCACAGTCCAGTTAGAAGATTTTAAAATAAAGAAATAAAATTATACTTTGGGGATAAAGAGAAGAGAGGACTAATTCAGAATGAGGAAGACAGGGATGACTTCATGGAGCTGGTAACTTTTGAGCTGGAATAAGTTTTTAAGCACATAAAGTTGAAAAATAATATTCAAGGTGAAGAAAACGTTATAAAGTAGAACAAGATAAATGTAATTTCTTCAACTTTTATTTTTCTTCCATTCTATTACATTCCCTTCTTGTTGTCAAATGAATACATAAGTGAATGAATGAATGAAAACAATGTATAAAAGAAAGTGATTTCTATCTAAAGATTGTTCCATGATCACTCAAGTATGAGAACAATATGATTCAGTTTACTTTGCATCAGTGCATTTTGGATGATTAACATGACCAAATTTGGTTTAGCAAAGATTGATTGATTATTTAGAGTTTTGGTTGACAATATTTTCTGCTTTTCAGTTGCCTGTCGTCCTTTCATTAGAATTACAGAGAGGACTAAAAACTGGCAGGAGGGATAACATTCAAAGATGTCAACTTCTGCTACCTTATCCATATTTGTGTGCACATTATATTCTTAAAAATATATCTTCAATCATATAACTTACTGTAATTGTTCAATCACATAACTGTAATTCTCTGAAGTTAAAACTTACCGATTATGTTGCCTACTTACTTGACTTGGTAGGAACTTCACTGGGGTGTTAAAACTACTATGAAATCAGTACCTTTACTTCTGTTTGAGTGACAAGTGTAAAGAGAAAGTTTGATATATACAATTTATTCAGATAATTGATTGAATTAATTCTGAATAATTTAATTTGCCTTTTTAGCTCAACAAGTATGGACTAAAGCTGGAAATGTCATTCAGTGATTGATAAAGTTGAAAGATTCCTTTAGGGTGGAGGGAGGGGGGAAATTTTGACTCACTTTGAATTTAAATAAAATCCAGGAAAGAACAAGGTACTTTTCCTAATAGCAGCATAGATTTGTGAGTATCCCAGGTGGTAAGATTTCAATTTATTTGCATGAATGCATAGTTCAATAAGAAAAGATTCAAATTTAGTTGGAGTAAAATGGCTTAATGATTTCAAATATTACTTGTAATATATTAATATAACAGCCTTGAATATCTATAATGGAGTCTCTTTCATTTGGGTCTTAAGGGTGTTCTCATAGCCACTAATGCTGAGTGCTAGGCACACATTGAAGTACCTAAGAGGAAAGCACTTTAGGTTAAAAGCACTTTCTCTTCTCAGCCTCGGGTTAAAAGCTATTTCAGGGTTCTGTTAAAGGAATTCTTTAGTCCTCAGCTTCAGCTTAAAAGTGGCTTTGATGAGAAGTGCTTTGAGGCAGGTAAAGGATTTTATAATAAACCATATTAAGAGCTGGGGAAGTGTGTGGTTCTGTGGAAGTGTCGGCTAGTTCCATGGAGGTGTGATGTGAGCTCTGTGCAGGTTGGCGCGTGCCTGTGGGCTGCTCTAAATAATGTGATCCACTGGTTATTCCCTGCAAAGAAACTGAAAAACATTTCCAGGAATGTAAATGGAGAGAAGGGGTTACAAACCCAAACTGGGAGGCCATAGTGCACACATTTTTGAAAACATTTTGTCTCTTTTGGGCCTCCAGTCAAATACACGGTGTGTTTCTCTTTTTTAGGCCCTTATTGTAGAAAGTGACTATGCATTAACATTTCTAAAACACCTTATCCTCTCCCAAAGCTGCCCACAGAACTGAATAAGTAGTATCTCACTGTGAGATGCACTTTGCATATGGCACATTTCCTGTGTTTATTGCACACTTTTCACTAACATTACTTTTCCCACTTGCAGGACCTACATTGCTGGGGGATGGTCGCATATACAGATGGAATGAAGTATCTCAGTTGGGTCTGCCTACCAAATTGACAGAATTGACAGACTGACATTCACCACCCAGATGTCCAATAGAAAGCATTAATATTAGTTGGTGAAAAAACACAACAACACTGCAATTTAAGAGAAATTTTGAGTTTATGGAGGTCAGAGAGAATTCTGAGAGATTGCAAAATGGTACATATGTAATGGTACATATGTACTAGGAGTAGATATGACTTTTGTTGAGAAAAGGGCCTCAGACAGAATGAAAAGAAACTATTTTCTCACTTTGTCAGATTCAGAGCCTAAGAGCTATTGCTTTAGGCCCTAAATTAACATGCAGGTGGCTGGGGAGAAGGGCAGCCTTCCCATCTGCTCTGGCAACAGAGCGGATCGAGAAATGCAGTGGGAACCAGAGGGATGGGAGCACTGCTTGGCACCTGGAATGTTTTGTAAGTTCAGAAGCTCATGGACTGCACCTAGGCAGTGAGGCAGCCATCTCTCGGAAGACGCTGGCTGCATGGCCATGGTGAGGTGTCTTCCTAGGTCAGTTTAGAGGCAATGGACTATGAAGGAGATGAACATGAGGCAGGCAGTCCTCATCATATGCAATACAGTCCAGGTGCTGCCAGAAATAGCCAGGGACACCTTGCAGGACAAAGAAAGGCTGAGTGGCTATGAATATACAAGTGGGAGCCATGACTTGTGATATTTGTGCTTTATGTCAGGGTTATTTCTGTCACATCCGTGGGCTATTGGGGCATGCCTCATTGAGGTGAGCTAGGAATTAAGTATACGCAGTAACTCCATATATCTTACCATTGGTCTACTATAGTGAAGCCAAGTTTGCAGGATTTGGAAGTGGTTTTCTTTCTAAGCAGTGCTGGAGTGTCTCATTTCGAAAGGAGTCACATCTTATACATCTTTGTGGGCCTAGTGTCTGGCCCATCACTTATCAGATGGTAGGTCCTCCATAAATGTTCACCAAATTAATAAAAATAATGGGCAGTGAGTAAATAATGAAATTGCCTCTAAAGGCAAGTAAAAACCCCTTATCCTGGCACTATGCAAAACATCTGCCACAGGCACTCTCATCAAGTCCCTGCATTTCGTTCACACCACAGATGCCCTGCTTTGCCACAACTGTGCACCTTGAGCATCTCACCCATTTCTCACATGTTCAAATGTTTAAGTCAAGACTCAGTTTAAAGATCATAAGGGAAACATCACCTTCCCCACAGTTTGCCCACTTGTGATCTGTAGCCTGAATGCCCCCTAAAAAAATTAGACGTTTGCTATATTATGTCATATTTGTTGTACATTTATCTCCCTTACTCATTACTTGGGGGATTTTGCTTTATGTAATTTTGTACCCTCTTAGAGCATAGTTACTTAAAGAATATGTACAAACAGGCAATATGAGTAACAATCAAAGTATAAAGGAATGCAAACGTACTTCTCTATCCTTATTATTGGATAGTATGTGCAATGCAACAAGCATAATGCTAGGCACACAGAATGCTCAAAATGTTGACTTAGTAATGCATTGTCACAAATCTCACCATAATTTATCTATTTTGCAGTTTTCAGAAGGTCTACTCTGCCTTCAGGAGAAGGACCATTTGCAATATGCTATGCCATAGTAAGAGTAGAATTAGGAGTAGTGTATAAGAATTAATAGTTACAATTTACTATACTAATTGATCTTGGTATAGTATCAACAGTCCTATAACACCTAGAAAGTAAGGCAGAGAATTTCATTTCCTTGCCCAAATTCACAAAGCAAGTAAGTAGCAGAGCCAAGACTAGACTTCAAATCTACTTCAACATTCGGTGATCTTCATGGCTAAGCAATTGCAATACACTGTAGGCCTGAGTAAAATACAACACATATAGCTCTTTCAAAGAACACAGGGGAGCTTGTAACCACTGCCTTTTCACTTCACACCATGTGGACCCAGACCCATTGTGGCAAATAGTCTTTCATATATTTAATTATTTCAAACATCTCTTATATACTTAACCACGATATAAAACTAAGTACAGTTTTGTGTTTGAGTATCTCTTTTTCTCAAGAATGAGCTGTATTTCTTATGACATGTTTTGTGAGCCTAGGATTCTAGGCTGGAAATAATTGGGGCAATAGACTGGGGCCCTTCTCATGAGAGGCTGCCTAGACCATTTCTAGCCTCCAGATGGTGTGCCAAATTGATAAGTACAGACTCCTTGTAGCAGATCTCAGATGAGTGTCTATTATCCAGTTCAGTATGTGAAACTGCAGCTCAACACAAACCCACAGCAGCTTCTCAGACTCTTGACTTGGAGAATTGCATCTGGGAGACAGAAGCTTCCTCTAGGCTTGTGGTGGTGCTCAGATCATAATAACGGATTGTAGGAACAGATGGCTTTGGGTTATCACTGGGAAGTGTTTTCCACTAAAACTTTACCCAAGAGTATTTCCTACCATCTCCACAATTCTTCAGATATGACATCTACCACCCAACCTATCCTCAATGGGCTACTTATTCTCTATCTTCTGGTTTTGGACCAAGGTTGTAGTCCCTTTCCTCCCCCCCCCACTATCTACTTCCTGTCCACCAGTCCCTTCTGAGGCCACCACTCCCTAATCAGGGCTTCTGCTGTCCATTCTGTCCTCCATACTACAGCATGAGACATGCATATCTACTGATGTAGTGCCCTGGTAAATGGCACTGCGTATGTATTTTTACAATACATAGCCTCCCTTGAAACATTTTCTCCATATTACTGTGGCATCTTGAGTTGAACATAACCTCAGATACAGATGTAACTGTCTCTTGTCATATGACTAACAGTGTATTTCTGACCAATATTACCTTTCTTCAAGATTATTCATTCATACTATACATCTGCGATCTTTCTGGTTAAAGGGGCTTCAATGCAAGTGTGTACATGAATAAAGGAAACACGCTAGAGAATTTGACATCATTGGCAATTCAGTGATGAAGAGAGGGCCTAACCTTGCTTTTTCCTCCTCCCTAAAATGTTTGACTTCTTTAACTGGTAATTATGTAAACAGATTTATAACCAAAATGAGCTCTCACTTCCTCTTTTGACATGTTAATTGTTTCTAAAAAAATATTAAGTGAGGTCTTGTCAAATTCCTTACATAATATTGAATGTTCTCCTGTGTTAATTATTTTTTTTAAGATAGAAAAATTGTAACATGCTCAAGGCCCCAATGCGTTTAAAATGTGGAGTCACAAAAGATGTAAACACAGTATTTTACTGTCCAGAAAATAAATGTATGTTGGTGGTACAAATGATGAAGGAGTCTGGGGGAGTAAAAGCTTGTCTGAAATTTAGATTATTTGGAATATGAAGATATTTAGATGTCCTCAAGATATTTGCAGACCATCTGCTTTCTTATTCCTCAGCCTCTGGTTGCATGATAGATTCTTTCACTGTGAGGTTAACTGAGGCCAGTCAGCTCCTGCCTCCATCTTTACTTTTCCTCCTATGAGTTTGAGTTCCAAGTTCAAAGGGGCAAGTTAGGAGTGATATATTCAAGTTAATGACCCTTACATGTGTTTAACTTGGATGACATCTCCTCTAAAATCTCCCTCCTGTCTAATATGGATAGATAAGAACATCATTAAAAAATTGGAGCTCAACAACTGTTGAAAGAGAGTGAAAATTTTTCTCTTGTGCTCTCACATTTCTGAGGGAAATAGATCTTATGAAAATGTCAATCCTTGAGGCAGCCTCTGAGATGGCTATCTGCACAAGTTATCCATCTCAACACAAAGCATGATTCAATGGCCGCATGCAGCTCAGGAAGGCATAAAGTTAGGTAATTTTAAAACTTAGTTCAGCTACACAGGTTATAATTTGGGGCAAAAATTGAGCAGTAAATATGTAACATATTTTCTTATAAATGCTGGTGAAATACATGTGACTTATTTTGTTTCATAATTAGAGCATTCTTCATAATTTGACTATCTTACCTATTTGAACATATATATGTATTAGTGTGCACCAATCAAGGTTATTGTCAAACATCTAAATCTCTTATTCCACTAACTGTAACTAACAGCTGCCATTTGCTACATGTTTGATATATGCTAGTTGGGCACAGTGTTTTAGTTTTTCATTTAAAAGTTAATATGTGAAATGGGTACATAATATTTAGCTTTATATTTCTTCAATAAACTCTAACCTAATTTTATTATTATAGATTGATGTTCTCTATCAGCTATATAAAGTGCATCTAATATTTTTTATGGAATATCAAAGGTAAAATACTAGAAACAATTGAAAAGAGAATGGGGTTAGATCACAGTATTGGATAGTAAGGGCATTGAACTCTTGGGAAAATGTAAGTTGAAGAGGGTGTGTATAAACAGGTATTTCTTTCTTGTAAACTTCTTTCTCTGAATTCTTTACTGGGCTTTCCCCCTAAGCTACATTTAAACTGTGGAAGTACATTTTCATAAAACCTTTTTTTATACAAGTTGCTGATTTGAGGAAGACGGAAAAAAGTTTTCTTAATTCTCGTTTGTGTTCTTTTTTTTTTTTTTTTTCCCCTGTGTAAGAAGAAAGCACTTGGATCATCTTTTTAAACAATGAAAACAAATAACAGTTCCCAGGAGAATCAGAAAGCAAAGCAGAGGCTTTGTTTGACTTATCTGTGATAAGGCACTTTGGAGCTTGGGTTTTTTTGTGAGTTGAAGAAAGAGATGTACACAACACTCCAACCCTTCTATTATGACAGTTTATGCTTCCTATACAGCTTATTTGACTCAAATGCCTGGGAAATAGACACAATTACCACCTTATGGAATGCTACTTAACTTTAAATGTTCCCCACAGAATAGAGACCCACTTCATCAAAATGTATCTCAGTTTCTCCAGAATTATTTTGTCTGCAGGCTCCTGAATGTTCCTGTGCAATTTAAAATTTTAACCCAAGATTGCTTAGAAATAACTGTAATATAAAAAGAAAGAAAAAATTCCCACATGAAGGGAGTTTTCTCACAAGAATTCCTATGAAAGAGCTGTGTCCTATGCCATGTACACTTTAATCATTCACTCTTTCAGCTGTTATCAATTTAAAACCAATGAAACCCCCACACTGAGTCCATTTGAGCAGTCAATTTTAATATCTTGAGGCATCTGTAGTTATTCTGAATTGGCTGCAAAAGCAGAACTAACAAGTTAAGCTCTAACCATAAGTCGGCATCAGGCTGGTAAACCATACATCAAACACAGACAGTTAGTCAATACTCCAGTATGAAAAACCAACTAGCATTTTTAAGAAGAGCAATATATTCATAATATGTTTGGCAGTCTGGTTTGCATTGCTTCCTTGATGGCTGTGCCTTTAACTTTCTAGTCAACAGGGTGCTTCTCACACTGGCAAAGCACATGTTTGAGGGGAAACTGGTCAGTCTTCTGATTTGTGGGTAATCTTTTAAATGCAAATAACAGGGATGGAGGAATGCGCCTTTTGTGAATAAGAATCTAGAAACTATCTTAATAGTTACTTTTTATAAGAAAACCCTTTCAACCATATGTTCCGGATCTCTGAGCACAGTTCCTATTTCAAATATTATGTCACTGTCAGGCCATGTGTCTCAATTTTGTGTTTGGAAAACATGGTTGCTTGAAATACCTCTTTCCCTCCCCGAATGACTCCACGACAGGGTTGTTGCCTCCCAGAGTGAGAAGAAGACAACGAAGAAGGAGGAGCATTCCAACAGGATCAAGGCAGTCATCACTTCAATCAAATCACTTCCAAATTTCGGGGGCTGGGGGCCCTGGGCCAGGGGAGTGAAGGGTGTTTATGACATATAGCTGCCTATTCCCAGAACTCTTTTATGTAATTTTATTTTATCTTCAAAAAGAAAGGACATATTAAAGGGAAATATCTAAGGAAGAATAATGCTACATAAAGTTTATGTTTTCAGATTTGTTGCCCCAGAACATGCTTTGATAAAACACACTTAGAGCAATATAGTCCATTTCAAAGAGAAGTTGGGAGCTCTACCTCTCCAGTCTGCAATTTGACTAACACTGACAGGCCACCAATTATGATTCTCCAAATTGTGAAATGGCCTCTTGCCTCCTTCCCACAGAGAAAAATAGAAAATGCTAGTCTAGCACTTTTGCAACAAGAAGCTATTGCTCTGATGACTAAATTTTACAGAGGCTGGTTACATTTCAACGTCACTAATCAGGTAAAATAACAAGTCAAAAGGGGATGGTTTTTCTTTTTCTTTTTTTATATTGAACAAAATTTGTTTCCCCCCCAAATTTGTTTTCTTTATCTTTGGAATTTGTGAAATAGAATTGATTTATGATAGACATACATTTGAGGGGAAATATTTGTGAGCCAAACTGTCAGTGATGCTAAAGGAAATAAAAGAGCAATATTTTAAACTTAGGCTATGTCAAAATGAATTGTTGATATTAATATTTCTTGTGCTTGTCCCAGTCCTCACATCTGCTGAGTGTGGACCCTGATGAGGAGATAGGGTTGTGAGAGCTCTGATAAGGACTGTTACTAAGACATATTCAGTGTACACAGAATGTGGACTCTCCAATCCCAATCATAGCAGAAGTGAAGAAGAAGCGGGTACTCTTTTCTCAAGTGCTATAGAAAATTCAACTCTTCTCATCACAGAGGAAACATTTATTCATAGGCTAGTGACCCAGTGCATGAAATTCGTGCACATTAAAAGGGGCTTAATTAGAGGAAATAATTTAATATTGCTATTTGCCCTTTCTCTATAACAGAAGTGTCAGAGATGAAAGAAAATTAGTAAAATGTATATGAAAACCTTCCTCCTGTCAGTCTGGGGCTCACCACAGGACCCAGAGTCAAGTCCCCACCACCCACATGCACCTCAAAATTGCATGAAACCCAGACCCTGCCTCCCCCCTCTCAATTGAGCTAGACCCAGGCCCAGCCAGTCCCACCCTTGTCAAGCCCTGCCGGGCAGGGGGCATAGCCTCAGGTGCCCTGGTCTGGTGCCAGGATGGGGGGTGTGGCCTGAGGTCCCCCAGCCCAGACCAGGTTGGGGGGTATGTCTTGAGGTGTTCTGTCAAGCCCCACAAGCTGGGGGACACGAACTGAGATCCCCTCTCAAGCCGCGCTGGGTGGGAGGCATGGCCTGAGGTCCCCCGTCAAGCCCCGCCTGTCAAGGGGTGCGCAGCCTCAGGTCCTCTGGCCCAGCACCGAGAGGGGTTGCAGCCTCAAGTCCCCTGTCAAGCCCCGCCGGGCAGGGGGTGCAGTCTGAGGTCCCCTGGCCTGATGCCAGGGTGGGGGAGGCAGCCTGAAGTCCCTTGTCAAGGCCCACCTGGTGGGGGGCGCAGCCTGAGGCCCCCTAGCCCAGCACCAGGATGGAAAGTGCACCTTGAGGTCCCCCGTCAAGCCCCGCTGGGTGGAGGGGGCGCGGCCTAAGGTCCCCTGTCAAGCCCTGCGGTTGTGGTCACAGCCTGAGATCCCCTGTCAAGTCCCACAGGGGTGGGGGAGGGCATAGCCTCAGGTCCCTGATGATTGCTTGTTAAGGCTCCTTATGGGAACTTGGCCTCAGCTGTGGGTGCAACCATCTTTGTGATGGAGTGATGGTTAATTAGCATATTCCCACTTTATTAGATAGCATTTATTCCAGTTACCAAGCTCAGGTCAGGATGCAATTCTGTTTTCCTCCCCTTCCATTATCCACCTTACCACAAAGTGAAATCATCAGCTAGCACTTTGTGAAAGCCGTGGAGTGATCAAAACTGCACAGAGAAAGTTAAGAGCCAGCACAGGCTTCAGATCCAGTTCACAGGGACTACAGGGGCCCTGAAACGCTGAAGAGAACTCAACTAAAGAAGCTTCCACTGCCTCTGAAGCTGCGTTTAGGTGTCACCAGGGAACTATGTGATAGGAGAAGACCTGCTGGAGAATGGCAGGATATCAACAACAAATGCTAACCTTTAAAAAGGGGGATTCCTGTGAACACTGATGAGGGCCCTGTATCTCTTTCTTCTCTTCAGGTGGTTTCTTGGAAGGAAGATTTAAGATGTGATTAGAGGATTGAAAGGGTCATAGGTCACCTCTCCAGAGGGCAGCAGCCTCCCAACACAAGAAGGAAATATCACCTTAGCCTGAATTTGGGTCATCTGAAACTGGTTGAGGATATGCCTCTGACACAATATAAATCTTGGCTGGGGCAATGCCAGGGATGGAAGAGGAAGTTTTGTATCTCTTCTACAATCTATACCCATACAACTTGACTTAAAGCACAGGGTATGCTTAAAGCATGATAAAGATTTTGAAGCAAACCTGTCTTTATCTGTTGCTGTTTCCTTACTGGTGTTCATGCTCTATTTCTTCTTATTGTATAGAAACTTGTCAGTCCTGAAACTGCAAGGCTTAGTTAGAGACAATATCTTCAACTGGCACCACAATTACACTAACTGTATAGGGTGTGGCGCAACTCTGGGAAATCTTTTAAGGGCAGATAGTCCATGAAATGAATAAAACCAGCATCTACTATCAGAGCAAAATTTAATATGGGTTTCAGAGTTCATTGGCTAAAAAAAAAAAAAAAAAAAAAAAAAAAAAAAAGCCAATATATTGGTTTGGAATCAATCGGGTCTTGTCCATCCTATATTCCCAGCATTTAGCATGGCTATACCCAGCATCCAGTCAGTTTTAGGATGAAAGTCAGATATCATTTGGTATTTTCTTTCAGCTAAAAAACGAGAAAGATCTTGAGAACTTGACTCAAATGGCAAGAACTATAATTTAAAAGAAGGAATAAGGGAATTATTATTATTGCTGTTTGCAAATACACACAATATAGTAGGTTATATGAGGAAATTATTTTTATACTAAAAATCAAGTAGTTGTAAGTCACTATCTCAAATAATATTAAATTCTAACTAATGCCTGTGTAAAAAGTTCTCCCTGCATAAGAAAGTAAGTTCTTGAACCACAAGGAAACCGATTTATCATTCTGGCTTATTCTTTCTCCCCTTACCTAATTCACTCCCATTTCTGGACCTCATTTTTCTCTTGTTGCTCTAAAGCTATTCTGCTCTCAATATCTCATAAGACCTTGATCATTTCCTCCCTGGATAACGGGATTTTAAAATCCATGGGCTTAACCTACTACCCAGGTGCACTTTTTTCTCAACATTTGCCATCTCTCATGGCGACCTGTGTGTTATAGTTAACAAAAGCTTGCTATGTGGTTGGTACTCTATTGCCAACACATTTGCTCCCAAGAGCCTTTAAATAACAGAAAGTGCCTGGGAACTATAAATGCAAGCGAACCAGGAAGCTTACAGGCCAAGGTAAAGAAGCTTAAGGTTGGCTATTAATTTTGGCTGATATTATGTCATGACATAGCTCACTTGTAAGGATCACAGTTCAATTATGAATCATAAAAAAGTTTAACGAAAAGAAGATTTACAAGGTATTTTTGGGCACATTAGTGCATACTGTGGAAGTTGTGAGAGTATTTCAGGACCAAGCAGTGATAGACCCAGGCCCCAATATATAACTTCAAATACAATTATTCTCAGACTAACAATAATCAAGTGGCAAAGTTGGAGCATATCTGTATTCAAAGGTGTATTGCAGTATTGCTCACATATTTTTTGCTTGAATTAATAATGTCACAAGTCAGTTGCTCTGTCATATATAAGTTCTAACAAATTATTTAAAAACATACTTTGCTCTTAACTCAATAATTTTGCTATCCATAAACATGGCTGTTGAAAGTTTAGGGCTGATAACTTGTATCTACAATTTGAATGGCAAATATTTCTTTACTTCTCAATATAATTGATATATTTTACAAAAGCACTATAATTTCAAAGACATTGTTTTCTCTTATAACGGAAACCTTAAACAATTAGTTGTGTCTGTGTGGGTAATTACTTAAATGTTCCAACAATTAGATGGCACTCTGTAAATGGGTATCTTCAGGAAATAAAATGAGCTCATTCTCATTTATGTATAAAGAGTACCATGATAAAAATTACCAAAAATACTAGTATGAGCCAACTGCAAATTATGTATATAATTTCCTTAAAGTAAGCGAGTTACTGCTGCCTTCCCTTGACACTTGTCTGGATTAACTTCTCAAGCTTTAAAGGGCTACATGGGAAAATGGTTCTCTGGGGGCATGATGGCCACAATTTGCTCTATAAATCTAAGTAGCAAAAGAAAGAAGAAATTCACAAACAATATATCAAACTAAAAAATAGAGTTAGTCCAACATTGCCTTCAATTGCTACTAGCATCATCCAGTATGGTTTTGCCCATATTAAGATAAAAGAAACTACTTTCTAAACATACAATTCTCTCTATCATTTGATATAAGGAAATACTACTTGCTCCTAAAAAAAAAAAAAAAAAAAAAAAAAAAAAAAAAAACCCAAGCAATTGTTATCTTTTCTCAAAATTGTGTTGCCAGGTGTTTTCTGTTTTGGATATGCATAGCCCATGGACAGACATTAGTGAGGGGGAACGCCTGGGGAGGGGCCAGAACAGGGTGGAGAGGGTTCAAGGGGGAAAAAAGGGGAACATTTGTAATACTTTCAACAAAAAAGTTAATAAAATAAAATAAAAGTGCTCACCATTCCCCCTTCCCCCCTTGCCAAATGTGAAAGCAGTTGGAGAAATGGAAAGCTTTTCAGAAGCTACCCCTGCAATGGCCTAGTGATTGTTGCACCCACCTGAACTATGAAGATTTCCCTCCATTGGGTGGTCATTCAGAATTACCTTTGGGCCCCTTTTTGGTATCACAGTGTGCCCTTCTCATTAGTCATAATAAAAAACTAGAAAATTGAGCCACATCAAGTGACTCTTCCCAGATCTATATTAGAGCCAATGAAATCACATATTGGCCAGGTATCCCTGAGTACAAAAAGGTTTTGAAGAAAGGGTTTTTGACTAAGTTTGAATCATATGATACTGGGACAATTCTCTTTTCACAGTTATACTGGGCATTATCCTATCTAATAAAAGAGTGATATGCAAATTGACCATACCACCACTACACCCACAAGCCACACTCACCAGCCAATCAGGAGGGAATATGCAAATAAATCTAACCAAGATGGCTGCAGCCATGGAGAGAGCAGGAGGGAGGCTTGGGTTTCCCTGGCAATGGAAGAAGCCAAGTTTCCGCCTGCCCTTGCCAGCACAGGCCTCCACTCAATGCAACAAAGTTTCAATTATAGAAGATAAATAAATCCCAGATACCAGGGCCAATGCTTGGGTCGCTGGGGGGGCATGGCAGGCCTGCAAATCACCACAGGCCCCTCGCCCAGGCCGCCCCACACCCCAAGGGAACCCCCAGCCTGATCCAGGACACCCTTCAGGGCAAACCAGCTGGCCCCCACCCATGCACCAGGCCTCTAGCCTATCTAATAAAAGAGTAATATGCAGATTGACCATCACTCCAACACACAAGATGGCTGTCCCCATGTGGTCAAAGATCCTGCCCCCATGTGGACACAAGATGGCCACCACAAGATGGCCAGCAGGGGAGGGCAGTTGGGAGGAACCAGGCCTGCAAGGGAGGGCAGTTGGGGGCGATCAAGCCTGCTGGGGATGGCAGTTAGGGGTGACCAGGCCTGCAGGGGAGGACAGTTGGTGGTGACCAGGCCTTCAGGGGAGGGCAGTTGGGGGGAACCAGGCCTGCAGTGGAGGGCAGTTGTGGGGAACTAGCCCTGAAGGGGAGGGTAGTTTTGGGGAACCAGGTCTGCAGGGGAGGGCAGTTGGGAGGGACAAGGCTTGCAAGGGAGGGCAGTTAGGGGTGACCAGGCCTACAGGGGAAGGCAGTTAGAGGCAAACAGGCTGGCAGGGGAGTGGTTAGGGGGTGATCAGGCTGGCAGGCAGAAGCGGTTAGGGGCAATCAGGAAGGCAAGCAGGAGAGCAGTTGGGAGCCAGCAGTCCTGGATTTTGAGAGGGATGAACGACTGCCCGTTTAGGCCCGATCCCAGTGGGGCCCAAGATTAGAGAGGGTGCAGGCTGGGCTGAGGGACACCGCACCCCCCCCGGTGCACGAATTTCATGCACCAGGCCTCTAGTAAAGTCAATAAAGCACAACCTTTCCTGACTCTCAGTGGGTGCTCCATAAAGACCAGCTGAATTCAAAGCTTAGGCCTCTCAACCTATTGCTAACATTGCATGAAAGACTAAACACTTTGGAAAGTGTCTGTGACCCTGCAAAGCCCCTCCCAGGAACCAAGAAGCACACTGTAAGACCCAAACTATCACACACAGCTTTCCTGAACCTTGATATTGAAGGCCTGAATTCTGGTCTAGACAATTAGACAGTATAAAGAATTTGATCCATAATCTTTGGGCAAATGCAGCACGAAACAATTTAAAAAGCCATTTTTGCTTTTTCTAACTAATTTTTCTTCTAAGAGTTAAGTCATTTTACTTGGAGAAATTAACCATTTAACCATTAATCATTCACTTATTTTATATAATTTTTATAGCCCTTCAAAACCTCTGAGACCTTTTCAAAGTCTTTTCCTTAGGTATGCTAAAAATATAAACTTAAAGTATTAAATTATACTGGGCCTGTAGCTTTAAAAATTTGGTTTAATGCCTTTTACTCAGTTAAAAAAAATCTCAGTAAAAGCCTTTAAAAATTCACAGTTAAAACTGAAACAATCCCAAGAAGTGACTATATTTGCATAATGATCTGTATTTGGAAGAAAATTCCACTGGAGACAACAATGGCAGCTTATCAAATCAGAATTTCACAAAGATTTTCCATAGCCCTACTAATGAATACTAACTCATTGGTCAGCTATGGTGAAAACTTAATGGGGCTGGAAGACAGGAAATGTACACAGCAGAGTGTGCTTAGTGGTTCCATTGCATCAGCATGAAGGCTGCATTAGGCTTCCAACTCCTCTGGTGCTTTCCAAGACCAATCCTAGAGCACCATAGCATTCCTTAGCATTTTGATTGGGCCAGACCCTGCCACTGAATTAAAAGATCTTTCATGTTTCCAGAGTCATGAAAAATTTAGACTTTATGTCAGATTGGGATTGTGTGGGCTACTAATCTGGTTTTATTTGATTTTTTTCAAGATGGCAGGTAACCTACAACTGAATCCTATGTAAAAAAATTATAATCTATGGGGCCCAGTCAGCATGTCTAAGTGAGCATCAACCTATGAACCAAGAGGTCATGGTCCAATTCCGGGTCAGGGCACATGCCAGGGTTGGGGGTTCCATCCCAGTGGGGATTGAACAGGAGGTAGCCAATCAATGATTTTCTCTCATCATTGATATTTATTTCACTCTCCCCCTCTCCCTTCATCTCTGAAATCAATAAAAATATATTTAAAAAAAGAAAATTATAATCTATGGGATATATTCTAAGGTAAAAATTAAGATAGTAGTCTATTATTATATTAGAGGCCTGGTGCATGAAATTCATGCACTGGAAGGAGGAGTCCCTCATGCTGGCCTGCGCCCTCTCACAGGCTGGGACCCCTTGGGGGATGTTTGCCTGCCAGCTTGGTCAATCAGACATCCATCCCTCTTGCAGTCCAGGGCTCTTGCAGTCCAGGACCCCTTGCTCCTTACCACCTGCCTGCAGTGGAGGCAGGAGAGGCTCCCGCCACTGCCACTACACTCGCAAGCTGTGAGCCCGGCTTCTAGTTGAGCGGTGATCCCCCTGTGGGAGCTCACTGACCACCAGAGGGCACCTCCTGCATTGAGCTTCTGCCCCCTGGTGGTCAGTGCACAACATGACCGGTCATTCTGCTGTTTGGTCAATTTGCATATTAGGGTTTTATTATATAGGATGTAATTGTATATGTAGAGGATCAAATACTGTCTGTGGCACTGAAAAGGACATTTTCAGAGTAAAAGTTTGAGATGAGCAGATTCAAAATCTGTGCTATTTCCACCCCCAAATGCTTGCATTGTAAGAATTTTCCACTCTATTAGTGAAACCTATGTTCATGCTTCACAAAAATTCCACCTTCTAGGGTTGTTTCAAAATGACAGATTATTTTTGTGATATGTTCATTTGTTTCAAAATGAACTGAAATTGTTTGGACAAACAGTTAATTGTAAGATATTTAAATAATTCTTATATTAAGTATTGCTAAAAATATGAAAATCTGCTTTGCCCTCTTCCTGAGAAAAATTTGTATATTAAATCATCTTTTGACTTCTATAAGTCTTTCCACTTTGTTCTGAGTTTAATTTAGCCCATTTTCATTTTTTAAAAGTATTTAACTTTAAAATATATTCATCAGTTAGAAAATCTGAAAAACAGGGAGAATGATGGCTTGGTGCATGTTTCCTTGGTCAGGAAAATAACATATTTTTGCTTTCTGATCTATAAGTTAATTTCCAGTTACAGATTTCTATATCCCTGGTTCAATCTATCCATTCATTCTTTCATCTATCTGGCATGCTAACTAATAAAAATAGTAATAAATAATAATTTTTATAACAGTGAATATTAATTGAATATTTATATTCCAGAAACTGTTAAGTGCTTTACATGAATTATCTCATTTCTTTCTCTCAATACTTCTGTCAATGACAGGTATAAGTATTCCCATTTAAAAGATGAGATAATTGAGGTCAGAGAGATCATAACTTGTCCAATGTCATTACAAATGAGTGGTAGAACCAAGGTCTGAATTCAAATTAGGGTAATGCCAGAGTTTATCTTTTTCTATTCTGGTGGCTAGATTGCACTAGGATATCTTATTATTTACTTTAGACATACTTGCAGAAGTACCTGCTTATTTAAGTTTAGTGGAATAAAAAAAGACCCCAAATAGCTTCAGCAATCCTGAGAAAGAAGAACAAAGTAGGTGGGATCTCAATACCAGATTTCAAGCTGTATTACAAAGCCACTGTTCTCAAAACAGCCTGGTACTGGCACAAGAACAGACATATAGATCAATGGAATAGAATAGAGAATCCAGATATCGACCCAAACCACTATGCTCAATTAATATTCAACAAAGGAGACATGAACATAAAATGGAGTCAAGACAAGTTTCTTCAATAAATGGTGTTGGGAAAATTGGACAGATACATGCAAAAAAATGAAACTAAACCACCAATTTACACCATACACAAAAATAAACTCAAAATGGATAAAAGACTTAAACATAAGATGGGAAACCATAAAAATACTAGAGGAATCCACAGGCAGCAAAATCTGACATATGCCAAAGCAATTTCTTCACTGACACTGCTCCTAGGGCAGTGGTCGGCAAACACATTAGTCAACAGAGCCAAATATCAACAGTACAACGACTGAAATTTCTTTTGAGAGCCAAATTTTTTAAACTTAAACTTCTTCTAATGCCACTTTTTCAAAATAGACTCGCCTAGGCCGTGGTATTTTGTGGAAGAGCCACACTCAAGGGGTCAAAGAGCTGCATGTGGCTCGCAACCGTTGTCCTAGGGCAATGGAAACTAAAGAGAAAATAAACAAATGGGACCACATCAAAGTAAAAAAGCTCTGCACAGCAAAAGAAACCATCAACAAAACAGAAAAGCGCACTGCATGGGATAACATTTGCCAATGTTATCACTGATAAAGATTTAATCTCCAACACTTACAGGGAACACATACAACTTAATAAAAGGAAGATAAACAACCCAATCAAAAAAATGGGCAACGGACCTAAATAGATACTTTTCGAAAGAAGACAGAAGGATGGCCAAGAGACATATGAAAACATGTTCAAAGTCACTAATCATCCAAGAGATGCAAATCAAAATGACAATGCGGTACCATCTCACACCTGTCAGAATGGCTATCATCAACAAATCAACAGACAAGTGCTGGCCAGGATGCGGAGAAAAAGGAACCCTCGTGCACTGCTGGTGGGAATGCAGACTGGTGCAGCCACTGTGGAGAACAGTATGGAGTTTCCTCAAAAAACTGAAAATGGAACTCCCATTTGACCCAGTGATCCCACTTCTAGGAATATATCCCAAGAAACGAAAAACACCAATTAGAAAGGATATATGCACCCCTATGTTCATAGCAGCACAATTCACCATAGCTAAGATTTGGAAACAGCCTAAATGCCAATCAGCAGATGAGTGGATTAGAAAACTGTGGTACATCTACACAATGGAATACTATGCTGCTATAAAAAAAGAAGGAGTTCTTACCATTTGCAACAACATGGATAGAACTGGAGAGCATTATGCTAAGTGAAATAAGCCAGTCAGTGAAAGAAAAATACCACATGATCTCACTCATTTATGGATAATAAAAAACATTATAAACTGATGAACAAAAATAGATACAGAGGCAGGGAAGCATCGAACAGACTATCAAATGACAGCTGGAAAGCTGGGCAGGGTTGGGGGCGGGGGGAGGTAAGAGATCAACCGAAGAACTTGTATGCATGCAAATAAACATAACCAGTGGATGCAAGACACTGGGAGGGGGGTGAGGGCATGTGCCAGGGGATAAGGGAGGCTGGGGGAAGGTCAATTGAGGGGGAAAAAAGGGAGACATATGTATTACTATTTGTAATACTTTAAACAATATAAAAAAGAAAAAAAACAATGGAAAAATATCCTGGCAGAGGATAAAGATAGATAGATGATAGATAGATAGATAGATAGATAGATAGATAGATAGATAGATAGATAATAAATGTAAAAGAAAGAAAAAAAGGGAAAAAAATTTAGTTTGAGCTCTCAGCTTACAGTTCTCAAATCCCCAAATTTTCATGATACTCATTTGTCTTGGACTTTCTTCCTAGCACTTCTTCCTAGAATTTACTTCAGACTATGACTAGGGTGATCAGATACATTATTATCCAAATCAAGACATGCCTAAGGGTGGAAAGGGATGCGTTCCTAAGCATGCTGTGGTGATGGGTATAAACTGGAATTGTCCAGACACAAGGAGACATGGAGTCATTCTGATGGGCCACTAAGATATATCTTCTCTATTCCTGGCACAGAGGTCAGATCTGAGGGCAAAACTAGGTATTTCTTGCAATAATTCTATGATGCACCCTTTAATTTCTCAGGATTATTTTCTGGACAATTATTTTTTTCTCTCCTATAAAGCAGAACATCCATTAAGCAACACAAAAAGAATAAAAAACCCTAATATTCCTTTAGAGCTGAATAGCCATGGACACAGAGGCACATTCATTTATCACTGTTATCGTAAAAGTATAAAATGTCTTGTACCTTTAATAAGTCCTTTTTCTTGCAGAGTTTTCAGGGAAGGTCTTCGGGTAATAAACTTCTTTAATCTGCTTTTAACTCGGTTTTTGTCGTTTGTATCGGAGGCACTATGATGCAGTCTGAACACTGGAAATTGAAAAAAAGGGAAGAGGCTTTCAGTAAATTTCTCCTTTATGATTATTACTTTATGCTAATATGAATAGAAAACAGTAGTTATGGAACAACTCCCTGAATTAATGGCTTAAGCCCTTCTGCTTAGACAGGGCATAAGAGCAAAAATTTGCTCATATGAAAATATTAGCTCCTCTGCAACGGGGATGTGCAATGAGAATGTGGTTAGCTCCATACGGTCACGATTTATTTTCACTTTTATTCCCTCATAGTTAACATAATAACCTTTGCTGGGCAATTCTACCTATCTGTATCTATATACGAAATTAAGTTCAAAGCAAAATTCTTCTAAACAAGGGGGGAAACACTTCAGAATTGTTAATTTTCATTAATTAGAATTATATATTGCCTCTAGGTAATTCAGGTATTTTCAAAGGTCCTGCTTGCCCTTAATAATTCTGTCAATCTTCTTCTTTATTTAAAAAAAAAATATTGATTTTTAGAAACAGAAGAAGGGAGAGGTAAAGAGAGAGAGAAACATTGATGTGAAAGTGCAACATCTATCAGCTGTCTCTTGCATGACCCCTATCAGGGATCTAGCCCTCAACCCAGGCATGTGCCCTGCTCTGACTGGGAGTCAAACCAGTAACCAACCTTCCAGTACACTGGACAATGCCCAACCAACTGAGCCACATTGGCCCAGGGCACTATTCTTCTTTTATGTTAACCCAAAGTGATTTCTTTTTCTGAAGCAGATATTTCTTCTTCTTATTGATGCCAAATTACCACCAGTTCTAGGGGAAATTCTGAAACACAAATTTGCCTCAAACATTTTCCATGTCTTCAGCAATCTCCTATCCCCATCATCCTATCCTCACCTTTATCTTCAAAATTAGGTGAGTATCAAATTAATTCCTGAACAAATATTTGCTGAATTTCTACTGATCATCAAGCTCCATGCTAAAGGCTATGAATTCAAACTATCTATACAAAAGGCTAATATGCTGTCTTCTCTCTGTCTGGGTAATGATGTCAAGTAGCAACACCTGGCCTCCTCTCCCTAGCGACAACTAGCCTTGCAGTTTCTTCAGCACAGGAACACGGCTTGCTTTATAGCCAGGTACAAATATTTCACACTTTAACCAAATATCTGTGAAGAATTTTCCCATGCCTCATCTCATTTGATGCTCACAGAAGTCCTGGAGTAAGTAGATAGGAGATTTGGTAGAATTCTATTTTCTTTTCATTAGCCAGAAAATGGAGATTTAGAAAACTAAGGAACTTGACCCAACTGAAAAGAACAAATGGTGGAACTTGAAAATGACTTCAGGTTTTCTCACTGCACAGAATATAGTCAAACACTGCTGCAGTTAAATATTTTACCCTTTGTTCTCCCTGCGTGATCTACTTAATCTGTTTTGTGTTCATATTTACTGCTGTATTACTGACAATTACCTGAAAGAGAAGTTGGGATGCTTCACTGGACTGGAAAAAGTTTAGCTAAATCAGAAAACATGTCTAATTAAGCAAGTTTATTGATCCTATCTAATAAAAGAGTGATATGCAAATTGACCATCACTCCAACACACAAAATGGCTGCCCCCATGTGGTCAAAGATCCTGCCCCCATGTGGACACAAGATGGCCAGCAGGGGAGAGCAGTTGGGAGGGATCAGGCCAGCAAGGGAGGGCAGTTGTGGGTGATCAGACCAGCAGGGGCGGGCAGTTGGGAGGGACAAGGCCTGCAAGGGAGGGCAGTTGGGGGCGATCAAGCCTGCAGGGGAGGGCAGTTGGGGGTGACCAGGACTGCAGGGGAGGGCAGTTAGGCATCAATCAGGCTGGCAGGGGAGTGGTTAGGGGGTGATCAGGCTGGCAGGCAAAAGCAGTTAGGGGCAATCAGGAAGGCAGGCAAGTGAGCAGTTGGGAGACAGCAGTCCTGGATTGTGAGAGGGACCTTAATCCCACTGCCCTAAATGCGCAGTCGGACATCCCTTGAGGGGTCCAAGATTGGAGAGGGTGCAGGCTGGGCTGAGAGACACACCCTCCATGCACAGAAATTTCTATATTTTAAATTCTAAATTTATATATATACTAGAGGCATCGGGCCTCTAGTATATATATAAAGGCTAAGTTGATTCACGCATGCGTGATACATATAAAACTCTTGCTGGCGCCAATTGCATGCATGTGTTTCAATCTGTCATTGTTGATTGTGAATTTGGTTGACACTTCTGTTATAGAGAAAGGGCAAGTGGTGATATTAAAATATTTCTTCTAATTAATTTCCTTTCAATGTGCATGAATTCGTGCACTGGACCACTAGTGATGAACATAACACTTAAGATCTGGACCTTCATTAGGCATAGAATCTAAATACTTTCAAGTTATCTTATTATGAACTAGAGGCCCGATGCATGAAATTTGTGCATGGCGGGGGGGGGGTTCCCTCCTCAGCCCAGCTTGCACCCTCTCAAATCCGGGACCCCCTGGGGGATGTTCAATGGCTGGTTTAGGACATCCCTCTCACAATCCTGGACAACTGGCTCCTAATTGCTCACCTGCCTGACTGCCTGGTCGTCCCTCACTAACCCCCCTCCCGGCCTAGTAGGCCCATGCAGCCTGCTGTTCAGTAGTTTGGTCATCCCTCACTAACCTCCCTGCTAGCCTGGTCACCCCATGCAGCCTGCTTGTTCAGTCATTTGGTTGCCCCTCACTAACCCTCCTGCTGGCCTGGTCGTAGGCAGCCATCTTGTGAGGGTGTGGGGGTTAATTTGCATATTCCCTCTTTATTATATAGGATTATTGATAGGAATTTATTGTTTCTATAAGATATCAATATTCACTTGGACTCTCCACTGTCTTAAACTCAATTATTGACATAATGTGAGGATTTGGGGTACTTGATTAGGTACAAAGAACCTTTTCTCCTTCCAAATCATACCTTAGAATAAGCTACTCATTCAAGTGGATGAATAATAAAATACCTAAAATGTATTAAGAACTTACTATATGCTTGGTACTCTTCTAAGCATCTAACATGATTTAACTTTCTTCTACTGCAATGTAAGCCCCATGTGAGCAGGAATTTTTATTTACTTTTGTAGATGTTGTTCACTAATGTGTCCCTAATATCTCAAATATTATTTAGCATATAAGCAAAGTTCAGCCAAAATTTATTTAATCAATTCTCACAATGACCTTTAGAAATATGTACAATAATCCTACATACTTTAGATATGAAAAAGCTAAGGCAAAGAAAATAAATAACTTGTTCAAGGTCAAGTCTGGATCTGAGGCCAGTCTCAAGTAATTTTTAATCTGGTACTCTCAATTATTGACGTACTAGAGGCCTGGTGCACGAAATTCATACACAGGTAGGGTCCCTAGGCTTGACCAGCAATCAGGGCCAATCAGGGCCTTCTGGCTGTGGACTGGGGCCTTCCTTCCTCAGCTAATGGCTGACAGCCTGGGCCTTCCTTTGTTCCGTGCCGCCCCACTAGTGGTCAATGTACGTCACAGCGAGCAATCAAACTCCCAGTCTCCCAGTTGAACTACCGAGGGGATACTTTGCATATTAGCCACACACACACACACACACACACACACACACACACACACACAGTAGAGGCCCAGTGCATGAAATTCATGCTGGCTCCCAACCACTTGCCTGCCTCTGCCTGATTGCCCCTAACTGATTCTGCCTGCCAACCTGATCACTCCTAACCACTCGCCTGCCAGCCTGATTGACACCTAACTGCTCCCCAGCCGGCCTGATTGCCCCTAACTGCCCTCCCCTGTCAGTCTGGTCACCCCAACTGTCTTCCCCTGCAGGCCTGGGTCCCCCTCAACTGCCCTCCCTTGCCGGCCTGGTCACCCCTAACTGCCCATAACTGCCCTCCCTTACAGGCCATCTTGTGGTGGCCATCTTGCGTCCACATGGGGGCAGCCATCTTGTGTCTTGGAGAGATGGTCAATTTGCATACTACTCTTTTATTAGATAGGATAGATTGGTGAAAGAATGGAAGATAAAGGAAAATAAAAACTATCAGGAGCTCAGTTACACATTTAAAATGGAAATGTTTCAATCAAATATGGTGTTTTTTTTCAAGTAGTTCTTAGGTGCAAAACATTTTGCTAACTTCTAGTTGTAAGGAAACTAGATTTGAGTCATTCTATCCCATCATAATGAACTCAGAAGAAAAAAGAGAAAGAGAGATTTAGGAAGGAGCTGAAACTAGCAAAAAAGAAATTGCCTGAAATTAGAGGATTTGAGGTCAAATGTTTCTAATGGGGTCTCCAAGGAACCCAAAAAAGTGCCTAAGGGAGACTGTCTGCTTTAAAAAGTCTGCCTGAAACTAAACTAACTTCTTACACCATGCACAAGAATAAACTCAAAGCAGATTAAAGACATAAATGTTACACTCAAAATCATAAAAATTCTAGAAGAAAACATCGGCAGTAATGTCAGACATTTCTCATAGCAATATTTTTTCTGATATATTGCCTTTGGCAAGGAAAACAAAAGAAAAAATAAACAAATTGCACTACATCAAACTAAAAAGGTTTTGCACAGTAAAGGAAACCATCAACAGAATGAAAAGACAAACCACTGAATGGAAAAACATATTCACCAATTATATTTCTGATAAGCAGTAAATACCCAAAATTTATGAAGAATTTATAAAACTCAGCACCAAAAAACCAATATAATTTTAAAAAGGGCAAAGGACCTGAATAGACACTTATCCAAAGAAGACATACAGGTGGATAATAGACATCTGAAAAGATGCCCAATTACACTAATCATCAGGGAAAATGCAAATTAAAAGCACAATGAAATATCACCTTACACCTGTCAGAATAGCTATGGTCAACAGATCAACAAACAAATGTTGGTGAGGATGTGGAGAAAGGGAACCCTTGTGGTCTGTTGGTGGACATGCAGATTGGTGTGGCCACTGTGGGAAACATTACGGAGTTTCCTCAAAAAAATTACAAATGGAACTGCCTTATGACCCAGTGATCCCACTTCTGGGAATGTATCCAAGAAACTCAAAACACTAATTCAAAAGAACATATGTACTCCTATATTCCCTGCAGCATTATTTACAATGGCCAAGATTTAGAAGCAGTCAGAGTGCTCATCAGTAGAAGAGTGGATAAAAAAGCTGTGGTACATTTACACAGTGGAATACTCTTCAGCCACAAAAAAAAAGAGATCTTACATTTTGTAACAGTATGGATAGACCTGGAAAGTATTATGCTTAGTGAAATAAGCTAGTCAGAGAAAGACAAATGCCATATACTTTCACGTATATGTGGAATCTATTGAACAAAATAAAGTAGCAAAATAGAAACAGACTCATATATACAGAGAACAGACTGATAGCTGTCAGAGGAGAGGAGTACTGGGTGAAAAAGTTGAAGGGATTAAACAAAGAAGAAAAACTCACAGACACAGGCAACAATATGGTGATTTTTAGAGGGAAAGAGGGTAAGGGGTGGTAGAAGAGGGTAAAGGGGATATAAATGGTGATGAAAGGAGACTTGACTTGATGTATTTAGAAATGTATACCTGAAACCTATATACTTTTATTAACCAATGTCACCCAATAAATTCAATAAAAATTAAAAATAAAATGTCTGCCTGGCCCACAATGTGAGAAGACTCATTAAAACTGGTCAAAAACAAACAAACAACTTTTTAAAGGAAAGAAATGGTGGGAAAAAGATACAGAGGCAAAGAAGCATTGAACAGACTGTCAAACTACATTGGGAAGACAGGGGAGGTTGGGCGAGGGGGGCTGTAAGAGACCAACTGAAGGACTTGTACGCATGCATATAAGCACAACCAATGGATACAAGACACTGGGGCAGGGAGGAGGGCAGGCAGGTGAAGGCATGTACTGGGGGGTAGGGGAGGTCGGGGGGAGGTCAATGGGGGAAAAAAAGGAGACATATGTACTACTATTTGTAATACTTAAAACAATAAAAGAAATGAAAATAAATATAAAAATCGCAAAAACAAACAAACAAACAAAACTGGTCAAATAAAGACACTTTTGATTCTTTATTCCCCTAGCTTTGACCACAAAGTTGTTGTGAACTTGTGTTAGCAACAAGATGGGAAATCAGGATGAAATTTAAGGCTAAGGAAAGAAAGGAAGACATCCTGCCTTCCTCCTAATCAGGTGAAGAGTGGTTTTCATTTTAAATTAAGCTAAAAGTTTTGATGATCAAATGAGATTGGTTACTATTAGATGCTGAATTAAGGTAATACTTGCTATTTAATAGGACCACAATATTTTATACTATCTTAAAGCAGGATTCTTAACCTTGGTGTTATTGACATTGTAGGTCAGACAGTTGTTTGTTTGTTTTGGTTTGTTTTTATAGGGTTGGCCTGTGCAGGAGTAGACTGTTGAGACCCCTCTCTGGCCTCTACCCACAATATGCCAATAGCACCTCCTCCTTAGTTGTGAACATCAAAAATGTCATTATCAAATGTCTCCTAGGGTGGGGAGGAAGGGAAAAAATTGTTCCTTGTTGAGAATCACTGCCTTAAATTGAAGGGAAAAGTTATAAGACCTGCTTAAGCTCTCATTTATTGGTAGTATGAGGTCTGTCACACATTAAGAAAATGTAAAGGACCTGTAAAAAGTAAAAAATAAGTAAATAAAATTATTTTAATAATATCTATACATTATCTCTATATAAGTATACATCTTATATATGACAGATCAGATGTACAAGTCTGTGTACATATATACATATATATTTATAACCTACTAGAGGCCCAGTACACAAAATTCATGCACTTGTAGAGGTCCCTCAGCCCGGCCTGTGCCCTCTTGCAGTCCAGGAGCCCTCAGGGGATGTCTGACCACTCCCCTTGGGGAGGGGGCCTAAGCTGGCAATTGGACATCCTTAGCACTGCTGCAGAGGCAGGAGAGGTTCCTGCCACCACTGCTGTGCTTGCCAGCCGTGAGCCCAGCTCAGGGCTTCTGGCTGAGCGGCATGCCCTCTGTGGGAGTGCACTGACCACCAGGGGGCAGCTCCTGCATTGAGCACCGGCCCCCTGGTGGTCAGTGTATGTCCTAGCAACTGGTTGTTCCACCATTTGGTTGATCTGCATATTAGCCTTTTATTTTATAGGATTTTTAAATGAATTGGTTATAAAAGTACAACTACAATCATGTAAAGTGGGTCAATGGGTCTATCACTTAAAAAGGTGAAAATCACTGCTATAGACCAGAGCTTCCTGACTACTGTGCCTGGCAGAATGGTTATATAGGGTGAGAGTTATGGATGCTGTATGGGTGCAGAATGAGCCAAGACGTGCTTCAGTGCTATGCAGATTATTTTGAACTAAAGGCAACCTAAACCTTACAGGTTCAAGAGAGATTTCTGCTTGCCCCTTAACTATCTAGAAGAATTTAAATTAGGAAGCTGCTCCAGCTGACATAGCTCAGTGGTTGAGTGTTGACCTATGTACCAGGAGGTCACAGTTTAATTCTCCATCAGGGCATATGGCTAGGTTATGGGCTCAATCCCCAGTGTGGGGCATGCAGAAGGCAGCCAATCAATGATTCTCTCTCATCATTGATGTTTCTATTTCTCTCTCTCCCTCTCCCTCCCTCTTTGAAATATATATATAAAGGAAGCTGGCCCATGATAAGAATTACCACCAGAAATGACTTTTATGTACCTATACGGCAGGGAAAACTAATACTCACTGAACATGTGCTCTCCCTGCAATTACCCTTGAAGCCCCAAGGTGAATTACCTCATCCCTAGCTCAGAATGTCTTATATACATCAATGTCCCCTTTTGTCTCTGAATCTGTCATGTATGTGGGGATGGGGTTTCTGACCCTCTCATGTATTCAGGGTTACAATACATTTGTATGTCATTAAATTTGGTCATTTCCTCTTGCTAATCTGTCTCATGTCTATTGGGTTATTATACCAGCTGAAAGAACCTTGTGAGTAGGGAAAAGTTTCTTCTTCCCCTTCAGCACTCAGGGTAACTGAGCAGGACCAAGGCAGCCTGAGCCCCTGGGGCAGTTGCCATTGTCTATGAACCATCTTATCCGTTTATCCCAGAGGGCTATACAAAAGTTATCATTTTCTATATGTACTTTAAAATGGTGTAAAAGTATTGCTTTAGACCTGCTGTCCAACATGATAGCCACTAGTCACTTGAAATACAGCTTGTGTCACAGGTTGAAATAATGATATCTTTATCTAAAATTAATATACCATTAAAACTTGTTTCTTGTTACTTCTTAAAATGTGGCCACTAGAAGATTTTAAATTAAACATGCGGTTCATATTATATTTCTGGACAGTGCTGCTAGATGATAAAAAATAAATGAACACACATTGACCACCTACTACATGTATGGCAGTGCTGGACTTAACTGTGGTGGATAAAATGCATATGGTCTGTGTAATTATAATACAGCACGGTAACGGTTGTATAAAGTACAAGAGACTAAGGGATCTTAGTGGAGAAACTGACCTTGGGTCATTTTGGAGAAATGGCAAGTGCCATTAGCAACAATTGCTTTTACAGGACCATGAATATAAGGCATTAACTGATTCAACATTGTATGATTGGATCATTCTGCGTGTCTGAATATACCATGCCTACATGATATGCTATTAACTTACATCTGGGTCCAGCCATTGCCCTGACCACCAGTCGTATATGATCCGCTTCTGCTGACGGCTGTATTAAAGCCTATGGGTCTGGGTTCTATATTCAAAGCTGAAGGAACACTTAATCTTTTAGAAAAAGAATCTGCCTCATAATTTTGGTCTCTAGTCTGCCTTTGAAATGATATGGAATAATCAATCTACATGTTCAAAGGTTACCAAAGATTATGTTTTCTATTTCTAGTCTTACCTCAAAAATCTCTTCATTGTCCATAACAAAATGCCAAGAAATACAGGGCTAAGTAAGTATCTTTCCTGATACTTTGGAATGAGTAAAAATGATGTTATGAGGAGGAACTTTGCAAATTAAAACACACACAGTATAAAGGAGAGATTATGAAAATAATTATATAGTGAGTTATACCTTTTTGAAACCCCTTAGGTACTCTGGTGATAGTATTCTTAATTACAGAGATATATATGTATATTATTTTGTTTTCAATAACACTATCTGACTATTTTCAAATGCTTTATCTTGTTTCCTTCTCATACAGACTGAGGAATCAGCAGAGACCTGGATATCCTTGTGCAGTTTTTAGCACAGCCAAACTCTCCAAAGTTGCCTGTGATGATGACTTTCCTGGAGACAGAGTAGATCTTCAACTTCCATTTCCTGATGCCATAAATAATCCTCAGATGACAAGTCAAATTACAAGTCCTTTGCCATCATTCATTTTGCTCATTTTGTTCTAAGGCGAGTTATGTACAAGTTAAAGTCAATAGATGACTACAATATCTGGCATACTCTTTATTAACCAAATAACTTGGAAAGCACTATAATTATCAACTAAAAGTGTGACAAACACATGGGTACAAAGCAAAGTCCATCACTGGGTCCCTGCGAACAGCACTAAAAGTATTTGAATATTATGGTTTACAAACTGATTTTAATAGTCAAACTTATATAAAACAGTTTACACTTCTTTGTTGTCAAGGGAGAAAAACTTGCCAAATTGTTCATTTTAAGTTAATACAACATAACCAATTAAGGAAAGCAAACTTAAACACATGCCTATGATAATCAGGACATAGTTTGCTTCTGATTTCACTACTGATTTTAACAGAACAGTGTTCCTTCCATTTTCCCACAGCACCCAAGTGACCCCACACATACTTTTAGAAACTTGTAATCACACAGTGCAAATAAAAGGACACTTTACTGGAAAATGCAGTGTGGTACAATAATCCATCATTTATGAAAAATAGAATTCAGCCTTTTCTTTTTCCTCAGAGACTCAACTGCTTTTTGAGGGTGAAGCTTACTGCAATTTAAAGATTTATGTTAAGCCAATGAGCAGTTTTTTCCGTTCCCATTTAAACTTTTTATTCAAAAATAAAAAGAGACTAAAGAGATATGGGCTTAAATTCCAAAGAATTTAATCTGATTTACAGTGGAATCACTCATAACTTTACATATTTTCACCTCTATGAAAAATTAAACTGAATTGGATTAGCTTGCCAGGTATTCTAGAATTTACTTTTATTTCCCTTATGCTTTGCTCTTTTTTCCCCCCATTGATGGGTGATCTTTTCTTTCAAATGCAAACAATTAAAATATTTTTCAAAGCCTAAGAATTGTGAATAACAATGTGCAATTTAAGTCTCAATACACACAGGCCAAAGGCATTAGTTTTAAGCACATTCTTAACTATTTGAGGGATTGAATTGGCATTAAAGCTGCTCACACCAGAGAATAGTTAGGGTCTTGGGCTTTTTAAGATGATCTTCAATAAATATCATTACATGTGAGAACAGGCATTAGCCCAACAAAGTTTCATACCTGACACACCATCATGGTGTCAAAGCCACCTCTAGAGGTAGGATGTTTATTGTTATGGGTGCCCTTTGTATATTTATTTTCCCACCTTAGTAATGGGAGTGGGGGGAGAAACAGAATTTGGATTATGAACATCCACTACGATTCTGTTAAAGGATAGGAACCACAAAAGAAAACTCTCAAATCTTCCAAAATCTAGCGGTTTGGATAATATGACCCAGAACTGTACATCTGCCAGAATTTTTTTTGTTGTTGTTGTGGACCTAATTTTGAAATATTCCTATTTTCTGCCAAATTGCTGTTCTCGTGGAATTCCCATGTTACCATTACATGTTGTTATTATTATTATTTTTTTTTAATTTGGAAATGCTGGGAGAGCCAATGTTTAAGAAACTTTGTTAAAGAAAGGTAGAGAAATGCTAACAGAAACAACTTTCTAGGCTACTTGTCATTTTGGGGGGAAGTTTTACATAGGGGTAGATAGATAGTTTTCTCAGCAGCTAAGAGCTCCCCACATTGAAAGTCTAGGAGGATGTTCAGAGCAAGGCTGGAGACAGTTGCTTAGTGCAATCATCTCACCACACTGCAGCATCCAGAGAGTGAGATCCAGAAAGAAATGACAAAATAAGGTTATATCAGGTTCTTAATCCCCAGGCATTCCAAAAACACTTCTCAAACCATCACACGGATTACATAACAAAGTACTGAATTGTCTCCACTCATATTTTCCAATACGATCTACTTGTATTCCAAATTATCCTATTGTACCACTTTTTAAATTGCTGAAATAAGAGCACCATGCCCAAAATTGATTGAAAAGAGAAATAAAGATTATTAAATTTCTTTTCAGCATCCTGCCTGATTCTTTTCCAGGGCATACAACTAATTCACAAAGCTGTAATAAATACTATTTTGCCCTCTCCAGCATGTGGTTTTAGAGCTTGCAAAACTTTGCACATAACTCCCTGTGTTAGAGTGGGCAGAAAGGTTAAGTTGGGGCTTAATGTACTGTTGGCCATTTAAAATCTCTTTTTTTTTCACACACTCTATATAAATAGAAGTCATATTTTTAACCCCCAACTTGCAGCCTGAGAAACTAAGTTATTGAAACTTTAAGTGACTTAACTTGAAACATAAATCATGATTAAATCTGGAAATAATTGCAAGAGGGACTGCAGGGCATTTTAAAAACATCACTTTGTTTTAACCACTTAATTCCCACTTAGTCATTGTAGAAATACAAAATAAATAATCAGTTTGTAACAGAATGGTATGATCTACCCAATGATTCATATTTATTCTATATACCCATTTAAAGAGAAGTGAGAATCATACAATGAAAAATATTTACTTTTAAACTAAATTATCTAGTTTAAATAGGCAAACTTAACCACGTTTTTACATTTTCAGTGTCAATAAAGAGCTGGCAGTTTATTGTCATGTCCCTGCCATTCAGCCATATGGAATTTCCATGACTGCTTTTCCAAGTAACACATGTATCCATGTGTTCTACCTCTGCTATGTTCTTCTCTATGATGTAAATCCTTCATTATCTTTTTATGTAGGGCTTAATAACTTTATTTTACTAATAACATATCTTAGGGTGTGTCTATGTTGATAATGTATTTCTATAGTGTGAGTTGATTTTTTTTTTTACTTTTTATAGCATTTAGCATTGTTTTGAGTTACTTAATGAAAAACTCATGATGGTTACGATGATGACAATGATGACAATTTCAATACTGTAGTAAAAATATTGAGTAATTATCATCACAAATGTAATTTTTCCTCAATTGTAAGTCTGTTTTCTTTTTGTGAGCCATAGTTAAACAGTATCTTTGCATCAAAGTTATGGAAAAACTACATTTCAGAAAAAAAAGAAAGAAAAATAGAAAATAAACTTAACTAGCAAAAAACTATGGTTTATACAGAGACATATGATGATACTTCTTTTTCTGAAACAGAATCAGATACACTATAAGATGTTGAGTAAAGATTCAGATCATCAAGACACCTTCTGATGACTAGATATTTTATCTTGCCTTCTTATGACCTGATATAGTGTCAGTAAAGTCACTTGAGAACTATTCAAAACTTTGATAAATTTGCTAATAAAGTGGTTACTGAGCTAAGGCAGTAGCTTATTTTGAAAGTAAAATTACTAAAAAAAGAAAAGAAAAGAAAAGAAACATAGAGCATCAATCCAGACAAAGGGCACCATGTAGAAGGAATATGTTTTCCATGAGGAAAGATTGTATGTTTACACAGGAGTGGGATCTCTCCTAGTGATAGAAAAGGCCACAGCCAAATCAAATGAAGAGAGCTGTATAGGTGAATGGGAACATCCTTTTAACAGAGACATAATGAAAAGCAAAATAGTAGAGTTGTGGGCATGGTAATGCCCACATTAGAGGTAAGAGCATGGCAAGATTCTCAGAAATTAATACTTAGATTTCTGTGGAAAAAAAATCAACTTAGAAAATTCATATTTAAATTTGAGTACAGACAATTTCAATGTTGATTCTACCTACTGACTCAGATACTAGACCATGCTTAGCAGTGTTTGAATTGGGTGGACAGTATTTAAATCTCTTCATAAACAGAGAAAATTATCATAGCATTGTGTGTATTTGTGTGTGTATTTGCACCTTTGTGAAAATGTGTTCAGATACTATATTCTAAGTGGGTATAGAGAGGAGTAACATATGAAAACTTTGAATCTTTTGCTTTAACCGTTAAATTCCTATCCTTATGTGTAATCAAGAATATGCTAAAATGTATCTTTAATTTTTAAACATAAAACTTGAAGTAGGTCAGAAAAATATATACTACAGGTATCTCCTTTAATCCTTATAATCATTCAATGTGGTCAATTCTGCTATTGTTGTCCATTCTACAGATTAAAAATGGGGGGCTGATTTTAAGCCTGTGGGAACTCCCAGTCTATCCCACTGCCCTCCACCTGTTTGGCAATGCTGTCAGAGTTCTACGGACTTAGAGGAATGGCAGTACCTCCCGCTATACTCAAGTACTTCCAACCTGAGGTCTTTGAGGATCTGGTTTGCCTAAACTGCTGACTGAGGTCATTTTAATTCCATGTCTATGGACTTAAAAGGGAAAACGAGTTGCCTTAGGTGATATGAGGGAATCATAAGACAACAGAATTAATGTCTGAATACTCTCTAAATTGCCAGTCAGAAGACCTGAAGATGGCACCTGGGTCTCACATAGCCCTGACTGCCATGAACACAAACTGAATTCTTCTGCTACTGTGTAGAAAGTGACTTTGAGAATCACTCACCACATTCCAGGTGGCTGTATGTAGCAAGACAATTATGAATACAGAAACAGACAAGTAGGTTAAGGATTGGGGCACCTTTTAAGCAAGAAAATGGCTAGTGATTTAGCTGGATCTCTGAATTTCGTAGTCCTTCTTCTTGACTGTTATCACACAATCTCTTTCAAAGACTGACAGATGCACACTTAGCCTACACAGTATAAGCACATACTTTCATGTCTACAACCTTTTAGGTCTTATTGCAGCTAAACCAGGAAATCTCATTTTTCTCTATGCCTAACCACAGAGTCTGCTTATTTTATTTCTAGTTATTTCATAGGAATAAGAATTCAGGGTCACCACTTAGGAAGAAAGTTGATAAGAATTGCTAATATATGGCTTTCTTCCAACAAATAATGGTGTTCCTTTGGAAAAAAATGTGCGTTCCATCTCACTTTTGAATACTACAGGTTTTGTATTTTGAATTTCAGGTCTATCACTTAACAGGGGTGGAATCTTATTCAAGCAATGTAAATTCTTTGTGCCTTTATTTTCTAATTTGTTAAATGGGGCTGACAATATCCACATCTTGTGTAAATTAAATGTCCCAATATATGCAAAAAACCCAGCACAAATCGGATGAACAATAAGCATTCATAAAAAGCTAATAATTATTATGAATTGTGAGGGTATGATAGATGTTCTGTATCAGACATGTTTGTAATAATCAGTAAGTAAACAGAACAGGTGGTACAGTAAGTGCTCTCCTCACCCTTTATCCCAGTGCCTCTCATTTTTTCAACATTTACTAGGTATTTACAATGCACCTGGTATTATTAGATTATACCCTTAGCAACTGCATAAATTAAATATATATTCATTTATATAAAATTAAATGAATATTAATGTATCTATCTATATCTATATCTATATCTATATCTATATCTATATCTATATCTATATCTATATCACACTTTTAATTAACTGATATTTGGCTCCCAGTTATAAAAAAATACTTGTATACAACCCCAAGAGTTTATCTGTAATTCATTTCTGGCAGGTAGAGTGTATTTCAAGACTTTAAACATGTGTTGAAATCATTGGGTTTTGAAGAACTATCCATTAAAGGCTTTCTGAACTGTGACAATGGATATTGACAATGCTTGTCAGACTAAACCACTATTGATTGGCTCACGTCATGTGTATAGAAAAACCAATTTCTTTCAAGTGCTTCTTCCTAACTGAAATACATTATTTAAGCCTTCCTCTCTGTTTATTATAACACCAAACTCATCGCATGTAACACATCCAGCAAAAAGGTTTCACAATGAAGGATGCAGAAATCTGCAACAGAGAGAGGATTGAAGGCATTTAGCAATCCAAATACTCTTATACTTTGTAAGTTGCTATTTCTTTGGAAAATATTGATCCCTTTCAGAGTCTTGTTTTTATTTTACCATCCGCTTGAATATAGAAAGATCATGCACTAACCTAGCTTTGCAACTGTTCAATGATCCTGTGACGATAATGGTTTCCACTCTTGAATGAAACTATTTTAAGTACTTGGTGTATGTTTAAGTTGTGGGAAAGAAAGTGTTTATGTTGGGTCACTGCTCCCTTAAACATACACAGCTACACACACACACACACACACACACACACACACACACACACACACACCAGGGATGTGACTTTTCCCAAACTTCAGAATATTTTCTCCCGTGAGTGATTCAGGCCAACTTTGGTCATACACCACATATTGTAGTTTCATTACTAATTTGAATTTGCATTGTGCCTTTCTTTCCAAGAAGGCACAGTTTTTACTGAGAATATGCTCTTACATAACAAAAAGCAGTTCTCACCACACCCCCATGAGTAAGAGGAATTGCAAATTTCTTTATTTTTATCTAAAAATATTATTATTAAGCAAAAGCTAAAAACATACCTTCCACAAGCATTGGCTGATTATATCATGTTTCCTGTGGTGTGCTAGGGACATTCCTGGCCCAAAGAAACTTCAGTTCTAGCTTTTACCCTTTAAAAAGCTCACAGTTTATTGTATGCAAATGTCTGGGGAATCAGGGTATACCTAAATTCTTAGGATAATCATCAGGGTGTTCCTAAAATTGCAGCCCTTTTACAAAATGATCTGCAAAGCTGACATGAATCACTTAGATAATAAAACAGGGGTGACTTTGGTTAACTTCACAAACATTTTAATGACTCTGGCATGGGGGGCCAGCCTCTTTCTCATTCTAAGCATGCCTGGAAATTTAAAGAAAAATATTGCTTTCAAGGCTGGCAAAGGCTACGTGAGCAAAATGTATCATTCTTCAAAACCCTTTCCTAAGCACAGAGTTCCTTCTTTACTTGAATGTTGGAGACTAGGATTTCTCCCAAGATAAGGGTTCCTTTGAGCCTTGCCTCCTGCTCCTTGCCTGGCCCAGGAGAATGGCTGCACTCAGCACCCTTCTGGCTTGCCCCTGGCCATGACCTTCTCACCCCACATTCCCCAGCTCTGAGGCAGGCTCCTGGCCTTGGGCCCATTCTCTTGGCACTCTCTGCAGGGGTCACTGTGTCCTGGAGAACAGTTGGTTGTCAGAGAAGCAGCCTCCCAGGACTTTTTCAGGACATTGGAGATCAGGAAATGTCAGGCCTGAGTCAGTCTCTCATCAAATAGTTCTACTGGGACAGAATCCTATAGTAGAGGCCTCATTCAGACATGAGCTTCAAGCTATTTGCTCCAAAATGTGAGTGCAAAACACTGAGACCCTCCTCCCACAGGAAGTGCACTGAAGATGCAAAGGGTGTGCTGAGCAGGTCTGAGGCTAATGATCCAGGGACAGTGGAGTGGTCTGTCCTCACAAATGCTGACAGACAGCTACAGTTCGCAGCTGGCCGTAAGCTTATACTCCCTACAAAGATCTCACTGGAGCCCAGTGAATCCTTGGCTCCACCGCAACAACCCTAACTCATAACATACATTTCGAAAGAAGGGAAAAACACTATGGAAAGACCTGGAAAGACCTTTACTACACTAATACTTGTGGTCAGTATATCAGCTGTTTTATTTGTTGTCCATTTGAATTTGTTTGGGGTCCTTGAGACGGTGGTCGCCATGTCTCTGAGAAATGCAATTGCTTTCTACGTTCCAGTCACACCTTTGAAACAGAAATTTTTAGGGGTGAAAAAGACAGGTTTTAGGAAATTTTAGATACATTTCCATAGAAGGACTGAGCTGGAAACAGCAAAAGGTCTATATTTACAAAATAAAGAGAAGGAAGCCCTTCTTCCACAAGGAGAAGAAGAAAGCCTAAATGGAATAGGAGAACAATAAGGAAGGAGGGGAGGAAAACCTCACATGTCCCATGTGAGGTTCAACCTTTGAGCCCAGGAATTACTATAGTAACCAGTCCAAGGAAATAGTGACCAATCAGAGGGGATATCAAGATATCAAGATCTGCAGCCTTTATAAGCCATAGGGAAAAGGAACTCAGTAGGACCCTTTCCCCCTCCCTATATGGGAGTCCATTCTGGGGGACCCTTTCCCCCTCCCCATGTGGAGTCTGTACTTGTCTTTATTTAATTTACTTAATTTAGTAAATTTCCACCTTCTGTCTGTGGATGCATTCTTCAACTCCAGTGGACAAAGAATCTGGGTTCCAGTCCAGGGGAACACCGTGTGCTCCAATCCAAAAATTCTGCATCACCTTCAGATTGATTCTTCCTTCCATTAAAAAAAATGGTGATGGGAGATTTATTTTCTGCCCCAAACTAATTATTAGCTCAAATATTTTATTTCTTTTCCTAAATGAGTTCATTTGTAATTAAATTGCTAAGCTTTTTCTTGTTTTTTGACCATCAGATAACCCCATTCTTGGTCACAGTTCATGTTAGAGTCACAGAAACATGAAATATTAAATCTAGAGTGAACTTGAGGGAACATAGAGTAAATGCTCCTAACTTCTGAGATGAGAGAAAAGATACCCACATTGTTTAAGTCACTTGCCTAAGGCCATATAGTAAGAAGCAGGGTAAATATTCAACACAAATTTCTCAACCATCATTTCTCAGGTTTTCTTAGTACATCCTTATATCTCTCTAATCTCAGATTTAATTTCATTAGAAAAACTGTTCCTACATCCAGAAGAATGTTCCAGAGAAGTCAGTTCTGTTGCTTTAGGCAGGCACTGCTGGCCCAATTCTTCCAGTAACCAGGAATCTTAGATTTGATTCTAAATGCAGTCATGCCATCAATTAATGCTGTTTTATTCTACATATTTAGAATTAGAGATTTTGAATTGAATGTGGAAATGCATTTAAATTTATATGCATAAGTATGCATGCTAATATGAAAAATACATGCCCCAAAGGGGGAAATTACAGTAGCCTTTCTTTTGACATGCAGCAATGCTGTGTTTTGCTAGTATCCCTTTCTTTAGCTTTCAGTAACCTAAAATCTGTAACAGATTATTATTATTTGGGGCTCTGAGCCCTCTCTTTCCCTGGGGGCAGAGAATCCTGTTGCCAATAGTCAGGCCACGCCTGCAGGCACAGCTGTCACCAAGGAGAGGCTGGGCTGGATAGCCTCGGCATGTGTTTTGGACTAAACTAGGAGAGAATAGACAGGATCTAGCTACGAATGGGAAAATGCATCTCGCCAAGTTCCAACCTCTCTGAAATTCAAACTTTTGGATTACTGAACAGGCTGAGACCTTGGTTTTCTTCAAGCGTGTTTACCCTTGACAAAATAGAACTTTTGGTCTTGGAAAAAAATGTCTCAGGGTTTTGAAGGTCTCCGAAAGCTTCTTGAGACATTAAGTACTTCTTACATAAAATAACACAGTGATGATTTAAGACCGGAGGAACTGGAAATGCATGGATTAAATGACCTTTAAAATACACATAGGCTTAAAATTGAAAGTTAAATGCACTTAGCAAAAAAGCATTTGGGATTTATTTCTAAAATATGGTTGGAAACATTAAGCAAGCTCAAAATGAGGCAACGCGCACACATACTCATTTTGACTTAAAGATCTACTTTAAATACCACAACAGATGTAGCCATCAGCATCCATTCCAACAGGGACACTGTGAATGATAAGAAAGACCGGGTAAAACTTGGGTAATAATAACAACTCCTCTCATTGTTATCCCTTAATCCTTCAAACTGTCAAAGCACAACCAAGAAGAAAAGAAAAATGTGCTAGCAGGATCTAACTTCCTCCTGTTTTGTCAAGCATTTCAGTTAGGAAATTTCCACCAGGAATTATTCCCTTAAATTAGTCACCAGAAACTAAGGTTAGCTATTTTCACTCTATGGCCTGAGAGAAAAACAAAACAAAACAAAACAAAACACACACAACACCTGTGGACTTTAGTCTGCAAACTCCCCTGACAACACAGTCAGGTGCCAGTTGATGTAATGGTTAAGGAAGGCAGAGGAGGACAGAGCAGGGAATCATGGGTGGGCCCCTGCAAAGGAAACCTGAACTTAACCACTGCAGTGTGAGGGAGTGACCAACTGAGAATGACGTGCTCTGAGTCTCTTAATGGTTTGGCAAAAATATTTCTTTGGCAAGTTTTGAGTCCACATGAAATCAATTGCTGTTGGAATACATGCTGAAGTTAAGAACGAGGGTGGCATGAGGCAGATGTTCACCTTGTAGTTTGAAATTTAACAGTGCTCCTACACTCTTATCAAGTCTGTCAGGTAGTTGGTGGTCAGTAAAAAACTGATAATAATTGAATAGTGTCTGAGCAAGATGCATGGTGGAAAGCACATAGGGTTTTATGGTAGGAAATTGGATTGTAAGTCCCAGATCTGCTTAAAAGGTGTGTTCCTTGAATCCCAATTGGCTCATCTGTATAATAGGAACACAAATACCTTGATTGCAATATTTTAAGGATTAAACACTTGTATGTAAAAGATCACATCCCTTTGTATGTACACAAATAAATTACTATTTTGACCATGCTCTCTTTCTTCCTTATCTCCATCATCTTCACCATTATTTTTTAAATCCTCACCCATGAATATGTTTATTTATTTGAGAGAGAAAGAGAGAGAGAGAGAGAGAGAGAGAGAGAGAGAGAGAGAGAGAGAGAGAGATATCAATGATGCCTCTGGTATGTGCCCTGACCGGGAATCGAATCTACAAACTTTTGGTGTACAGGATGATGGTGACCAGGCCAGGGTCTCACCACATTCACCAGATTCTATAAAGTGAGTTAAAGAGAATGGTC
Organism: Corynorhinus townsendii; assembly: GCA_026230045.1. Lineage (NCBI taxonomy): Eukaryota > Metazoa > Chordata > Mammalia > Chiroptera > Vespertilionidae > Corynorhinus > Corynorhinus townsendii. The sequence continues at coordinate 70,967,903 of JAPDVU010000005.1, forward strand.
CTAGAGCTATGGGGCCTAACAATTAAAATTTTCAATATTTATGTGTCTGAACAGAAAATGATATGGATAATTTAAGAAATTTGGAGTAAGTATAGAAAAATTAAGTTAAACATATCAAAATAGCTGTCAGTAAAGAGCTATGTACATCTCACATAGAAAGAGACCTAAAAATTGTTTGTTGACAGTACATTTTCTCACACTTTTAACAAGTTATATACCAAATTCTCCAATTTTATGCATGTTTAGAAATTGCAGCATTGATGGTAGTACATTTACTATCAGTATAAATGCAGCCAGGTGAATGCATGGTGTGGGTAACTACTACAATGCCTGCTAATAAAAATGGTTTTAAAATAACAAATATAAAAACATTTTGTGTTAGACATCAATTTAAAATTTAAATCCTGTGTGTACCCAAAAGAAATAGCAGAAGTCATGCGTTGATAAATATGCCAGAAATATTACTTTATATAATGATAATTCCTATCAGAATTGTTTCAGAAGTACTTCCCATGACATACAGCCTTATGTGTACTTTAATAATCATAGCTGAATATATATTTTACTTATTAAACTATTTTTTGCATATTAAAAATTTTTAAAGATACTAACACTTGATTAATCATGGGTGGAATGTTAGTTCTGGAGAGAATCTAAAGATATGAGGAGCTAAATTGAGTGTGGTGGGGTGAGGGAATAGGTTAGTAGGCAGAAAACTTTTTGTTTTGCTGCTGGAGGTCATAGGGTTATATCACCACTTTAAAGCAAAATTAGCTCTGACCAGTAGAGTAAAATAAAACTCCTCAGAATGAGTCTCTAGCTGGCAAGCTTCCATACCTTCAGATGGAAATGATTGGTTATACTTATTGTTAATCACTAATTCTACTTTAGACCCACAGGTCTTCTTGCTGTCTCTCCTGAGCATATGCTGCCTCAGGGCCTTTGCACTAGCTGACCTAAGCATTCTTTCTTTAGATTTTCCTGCTTTCCTTCAGGTTTTCCCACAAATGTCATTTCTAAAAGTTCTCTTTATCTATTTAAAATTGGAAGCCTTCTTCCCTCAGATGCTCTCTATCTCCCTTTCTTGTATTTTTTAAAGTTTTTAAACTTCCTTATTTTGCTAATATGTATTTTACTTCCTTTTTTAGCATTTCCTTCCCTCCCCCCCAACTAGAGCATTAGCTCCATGAAAGCTGGGGTTTTGCCTGCATTTCATTCTATTCTATTTTATTTATGTTTGTAGAGACTATAGTCACCGTACCTAGAATAGTATTGGGCAAATGATAAGTGTTCAGTATATATTTAATGAATGAATATAATATTCTGAAGTCTTTTTAAAGAAAAATAAAAGCTCTAATTTCTTTTTTCAACATCTTTACTATTTATGGGTAAAACCATTTGTGCTAAGAAAGTAAACCTTCACCTCATATTTCATGAAGATAGAAAATTACAATTGCTTATTATCATTGAATGGCAGTCAGCGTTTATACCCACAACAGATCTGAGAAGAGAAACAGATCCTGGCTCCAAGGCCCTCTTCTTCAAACCTTGAACATCTAGAAATGGTTGTGTTATTCTTCCTTATTTACCTACTCACTGATATAAGTACAGAATTACACTGTTGTCTTTCTATCTTATTTAAATAAGAAAAATAGAATTTATATGAAATCAACATTATATATCTTTTAAGAATGCTCATATATCTAAGGATATACTAAGAATATACCAGGTGCTGTTTAATTGGAGAAAAGTGAAGGAAAGATGAAGGAAGAAAATTGGAAAACTTGAAGACTTTCATAGCTAAATGATAATATGGATGGCCAGGTGATAAGGTGATGAGGATGATAAACTCCATTCTCTGTATCAGATAAGGTGAGAGAAAGAGAGAGAGAGTTCTGTAGAGGCTAGAGGCTGAGTCTGGTCTAGCAGGTGTCTGAGATCACAAACCCCCTACCCAGCACTGTCCACATATGTATTTATAAATATTCCAGTAGTCACATTAAAAAGAAATAGCAGCCATTAATTTTATTAATATTGTATTAACCTCTATCCAAAGTATTGTCATTTATGCATGCAATCAATATAAACATTATAAATTAGATATTTTATATTTTATATTATTTTTCTTGGGTTAAAGCCTTGAAATTTGGTATGTATATCACACCTATAGCCAAGCAAATCTCAAGTCAGACTAGCCACATTTCAAATGCTCAGTCATCACACGTGGCTAGTGGCATCCATATTGGGCAGCGTAGTTCTAAAGCAAGGCTCTAGGGGTCCTGTCTGAACACAGTGTGTGTCAGTACAAAGACCACCTCCTGGAGCCCAGGCGTGGGGTGCTGCTGTAGTTGGCATGGCCTTACAGCAACAATGGGCAGGGATGTGTCACAGGAAGTAGCTTTGGAATGCAAAGCCATGTGCTCGTGACAAGAATCAGAGCCACTAAAGCCAGAGACTATTTCTGAATGGATTCATATTTCCAATTCTTTCTCCACCTGATTTTAGGTTAGTATCTGGGTAGGAGAATACATGTCGGGACAATGCATTAGAAAAAAATCAAGAAGATGTTAGTGAACTCTGTCTCAAGTTGGTAGAGCTGATTAAATAAGTTACACTCTATTCTTTTATCTGTACTAGTTAGGCTTCTGAATTTTAGCATGCCAATTTCAGCTGCTCTATTGTCGTGTGCTGCCCATGAAATTTCAGACATGCTAGGCATTTCTCCATAACTGTATTTATACCCAATCCCTGAAAGATACCTGGGAAAAGTGAATGGCTTAACTATTGGTTCTCAGGGGTACTGGGTGTTTCAACTTTATAATCTGTGCCTTCTAAAGTTAGGGCAGTTATAATAGTTTCAAACGGGCAGTTTTTATCTTCCCCTTCCCCCAATTAAACAGTATTTTATTTTTGAAAACTCATGGCAAAATAAAAACTTTAACTTCTCACAAAGGATACATTTCAAATTATCTATTTTAATAGAAGATTAAGCACTGTCTAGTCTCCAATACATTCTCCAAATCATAGTTTTGTTCTGGGGAGACAAGTTGGAGACATACACTCAAATTAGTATAGACTTGACTACAGAATAAACTGGTTTTGTTCAATTCAAAGTTTGGCTTTGCTTTCACTTGCCATCTATTTAGCTGACTTGACTATACAATGATTTGAATACACTACTGATTTTGCTTATATGCCATTTCCCAGTATAAGAATTAATTCACGTAATCTCAGCCAAAAATTATTCAAGCTCAGAAGTGTGTACATCTCCCAACTTTTACATCACACACACACACACACACACACACACACACACACACACACACACACAAATTAATATAATTCTATTGGCCAGGTGAGCAATACTGTGCTATAATCCCTAGGATTTAACAATATAACAAGCAATCCATTAAGACATTGAATACAAACAAAGTGATTCTGAGAAAGCAGTTTGATTAGTTGAATAAAAATAATCAATATCCATTTCTGAAAGGCTTATGAAACCCTGGACCCAGTTCTCAAAACCAAAGTCATGTTCACCTGATGCTTACAAGTGATTTCAGCTGAAATTTTCAGGTCCAGCTTTTCTTTTCTTCCCAAATTATTTTGTCCTTATTGCAAATAATCATCAGAGATTATGTAAATGTGTTCATCTTTAAAGTCCCTAAAGAAAAAATTGAATACAAACTGAATTCCACTTTAATTTTAAGGACAAGGGCATGTTTTAAACATGATGACTATGATGGAAATGTTTGCTAGGGGAAAAAAAAAAAAGAAAAGAAACTGGCCCCCTTTCACCTTGAAGTTTTAGTGCGTATACAAGTACTTAAAATACTGTATAAACTATATAGCAATTGACACAGTGAAGCAATATATAATCAAACAAGACACCATGAGGCAGATTGATGGCAAACTTCCCTCCATCATGTTTCCCAGCCTTAAGGAAGCAATGGTCCAATAAACATGAACTTGAACTACAAACGAACATACTCAAATCATCCAAAAAAATAGGTATTTACAACAACAAAGTAGTACTGTAATGGCAAAGATAGATGAACTGAACTTAGATCTGTGTAATATAAAAAAGGAAACAATGATTATATAGTACAAATAATTTTGCTGTAATATGACAGCCTAATGACTTAAGTGCTCAATATCGTCATTATGGTTCTGAACCCCATGTACATTAGCAATAAAGACTCAATGAAATGACTGTATAATTCATATTTTCCATGAAAATCTTGTTCTTCTTTTAAAAGAGCTGTGTCTATAAGATCTGTGAGCCCAAGTGGAAAAAGCAAATAGCTTGAATTATGTGTTATGTCCATGTTGTATTCTGAACATGGCTTCAGGGAATTTCTAACCAAGTCTTCTGATGGAGGAAAACAATAGTTTTGGACACCAGGATTTATTTTAAGTTTTTTTTTTAAATCTAGTAAGAAATGGCTATTTTGTTAGGTTAACATAAAATTTATTGAATAGATAATTCTTCTAAGATTATATAATACAAAGCCAACTACTACCACTTATCTGGTCAATGCATTTTAGTTTTATGAGAGAAAAAATATGGAAAGTCTAGCAATCATTTAAAATGTTCCTCTTTACTTAATGTCATGCATATAGCTACTAGCATTTTTCTCAGACAAGGTTAATGGATGTTATAGAGTAGTGATTAAACAAAATACTGCAAAGGAATCATGGAATAATTGAACAGCATGACTAGGCATTAGATCAAGTTTTCAGATTCTTTTCCTCAGATCCCCAAGTCTATATGTTTGCTAGAAATCTTCCTGATTTTATAGTATAACTAGAGGCCCAGTGTACAAAATTCATAGCACGGGAAAGGGGGGGTGGTCGCTCAGCCCGGCCTATGCCCTCTTGCAATCCAGGACCACTTGGGGGATGTCTGACAGCCGGTTTAGACTGGATCCCCGTGGGGTTTGGGCCTAAACTAGCAGTCAGACATACCTCTCGCAATGCGGAAACCCAGGGGGGATGTCCAACTGCCGGTTTAGGCAAATTCCAGCGGCAGGCAGCCAGGGAGGAGTCCATACTGGGATCGGGCACTGCGCTGCTGGCACTCATCCTGGCCCACTATGCCTGCTGCCACTGCTCGGTAGTGTTGATACAGAGTCGGGAGAGGCTACTACCACCACAGCTGCCCTTGCCAGCCATGAGCTTGGCTTCTAGCTGAGCAGCGCTCCCCATGTGGGAGTGCACTGACCACCAGGGGGCAGTTCCTGCATTGAGCATCTGCCCCCTGGTGGTCAGTGTGCATCATAGCGACTGGTCGACCGGTTGTTCCAGTCATTCTGTCATAATGGTCACTTAGACTTTTATATATATTGATATGAAGGAAACAGGGCTTAAAGTGTAAAAAAGAGTAGGTATTTTCAGGCCACTGAGCCATGTATCAAGAAGCTATTTTTCTAAGAAATGCTGAGAAACACAAGAAATTAAAGATGTTATTATCTTTTCCTTTTCCTTTTAACGTTTGTAAGGGAGCAGCTGTGCTCAATTCTTGGTGTAAAAGGAAAACCATGTCAATTTTACTCACTTTTGTGTTTGGAATGAACATGTGATGAGAAGTACATTTTGCCATTACTGAATTGGGAGGTGTGACAATAATTGTAATGGGTGTTGTTTCATCTACCTGTTAAACTGGTCCTCCTTGCTCAAAATGTGGTGTTGCAGAGTAGCATCAACCATCTGGCATCATAGAAAGAGAGTTTTACAAAGAAACTTCTTGGATGTCTAAAAACGACTTGAGGATAGACAAGTCCCCAAAGGGTGTCTGCACAGATGCAAATCACTTACATTTGCAAATGTAGGCACAAAAGAGAGGATGGAATTACTCAGCAAAAGGCTCTCCTCAATTACCTGCTTTGTGCCTGAAAATGCTTGATTTATGAGTATAGAAGTAGGAGTCAGGAACTTGAAGAACTAAGCCAGAAGACAAAGCCCATTGCGTAAAATATTCTTTTCCATTAATACTCAAAACACAATGTATGAGTGCTTGAACAAATATATATGCTGGATCTATAACACACATTCTTTTTTATCATATGCTTAAGTTGAAAAAAAACTTCAACCCAAGCTGTCTTTTCCATGAGTCTTGAGAAACTGCATTGTTTTGAAAAAAAAAAAAAAAAGTTGGCTTGATTTTTACCATTTTTAAAAAGTAGATATGGAAAGAATCAGATTGTGCCCATAGAAGCCAAGTGTTTCCAAACTGCACTGTATTGTTTGGCCCAAATAACTTGTCCTCCTATATGGAAGTGGGGAACCACCACAGACTGAAAGTACAATAGCCAATCAAAACAAAAGTTTGATTCTGGAATAACTTTATCATCCCCCCACCAAGGCCTCTGTTTCTGCCCCAACCTTCACCCTGACAGTGTAACAAAGGCAAATACAGACAAAGCAACAACAACTATAAAAACCATTGTAGAATGAAGAGAAATAGAGAATTCAGATATCATATTAAGTCGTAGCTACTCAAAGAGCCCATTTGTTGATTGGCAAATGTGGGGTGTCTGTTAAACAGACATCTAAGGAGAGTATCCAAGGTGAAGTGAGGGATTTTTCTGTTCTCTGTGGTAGAAATAAAGATGATGTGAAGTGTCATACCTAAGCACAGATTGAGGTAGTGACTCTAATTAAGAATGTCACTGTTGCTAATATAACAAGAGGTGGCTTTTAATTTTTATGTGCTGAGGTGTCAAAAAATAGTGTGAAAAAAAACCCACATATTTATACTTTTCCTTACACGAATAGTGTCTAAAATGTAATTATATTTCCAAACATTTTATTCTTTTTTAATATGTAATAGATCAGCATTTAGATTTTTAAGCTTGAAAAAAAATATAAAGCATTAGCTTTCTGCTAAAAAATGGGTAAATAAGGATTTTAAAATACTGTTAGTCAGACCCTAAAAATACAGATATCAACTCAATAAAGACCTTCAGTGCCTAAATTTTGTACACTTGTAGTAGCCAATATTTATAACATTAATGGTAAATATTATAGCTATAACCCATGATTCATGGGCTGTAGTCATTTTTTTACCCTTGTTTTTCTCTGATTTCTCTGGTCACCTTAATAAAACTTAGAATTTTGTTAAGCCCTGAAAATGAGAGCCAGCTGCAGAAATTAGTTTAAGGCTAACAACAAGGCCTGCTGTTCCCCTCTCCTCCTTCCCTCTCTCCTGCTTCCATGCCCTTCACCTTTGTTCATCTTGAAGTTTTTGGTTAGTGCTCTTAAAATTGTATTAAACAATGTTAATGGAAAGCAACAGAACAAAAAAATGAAGGAGGTTAGTGAGGGGAGAAATAAGGAAGAGGGAAAGAAAATAGCAATGGGTTAGGGCAGTGGTCGGTAAACTCATTAGTCAGCAGAGCCACAGTTTGCCGACCACTGGGTTAGGGGGATAGATCCTAATGGGTTGAGGGGATGATGGGTGTTATAATAATGTAACCCCTCTAATGTATGAAATAATTATTGTGTGAAATGTTTGCTGTATGGAAACCCCCAATACTCTGTAACTTCCAAAATTAATGAACACCCCACTATCTTGATGTAAAAACTCTGAGCCCTTAAAATGTAAACGTCCTGCTCCCAGCATAAGGCACACCGTCTGGCCCACACTGATAAGGACACAAGTTGCTTACCATGGATCTACATAACTCTGAGACAGCCTTCAGTTGCGGTCTCCTGCCTGATAAGAGGAGGACTTCATGTCGCTCCAAGAGACAAGCCCCTGATTGCTCTGCTGTGTGAGCCTGAACCAACTGCGGCCGCCTGCCTGTCTCTGTTTTCATAGTCTGTCCTTCAGTGTGCATCACTGGGTGGCCTTTGCTGGAGCCTAGGACCCACTAGGAATAGGTAAATAAACCCTGTGTGATTGCATACTAATTCTGTCTTGTGTGTCATGTGTTCCGGTTCGGCTCAGCTGTCTAGACATTGAAGTACCAGGGGACGGGCCGTTATTGCAGACTCCTGGTCACCTGCGTTTGTCCTACTAAGTCTAGACAGATAATCAATTAATTGGGGCATAATTGGGACAATGGGATAACATTTTAAAGGTAAAACACATTCATTAATCTAAAGAACTATTTTTAAAACAAAGGTTTTTAAAACTGAAATGTTTTAAAAGTAAAATGTGTTTCAAAAAATACTGGATTGTGGAAATGACATCACTGCTTCCTAGCAGATGAACAGAATTTTCTTATAAGATGAAGAAAATTACCCAATAAAAGGTTTTAAGTTGATGTAGAAAGCCAATAGGATTTTGATATGTTACCTATGATAAAAAAATGAAGAACTAAGAAGCATTATGAGACTTCAACCTTTAATAAAAATCTCTAGAAAAGCCACAGTCATCCAACATAAACTTCTTGAGATGTTTTGACCCGTAGCAAGAAGAAAAACTAGACTTAATCATATCATTTTCACTATATCAGAAATTGTCTTGAATAGAAACTGTCATAGAAATTTCTGTTATTTACATTTAGAAATAGATATAACTTGTTTGGCAAGAGTAGGCATAGTTTCTAGAATTACATGAATATATATAGAGTTACATATTTAATTTTACTTTTTCTTGGCATATTAATAAAAATTCATTTTAGGTTATGTTGTTGTATGTCCTCAATCACTAGTGCAATTTGTTCTGTTGTTTAGACCTCCATTTTCTATACAATTATATAATTTCAGTATATTCTTAACTTCTATCAAATTATGTCTAACTTTACCAAATCACCATTAAGATGAATATAATTAAATAAATTATCATTGATCTTTATTCTTCTAACATCAATGTAATAAATTAAAAAGAGGCTGTTTAACTTATTTATTAAAGAAAATAGTCTATAATTTAAGAATCTAGAAGTTCTTGCTATGCTGGCTTTGACTATCATCACCCTCACCAAATCAAGGCTAAATGAGTGGTCGTGATATATTATAGTTATTTATCTAAATGAGTGGTCTCGATATATTATAATTACATTTATAGATATTCCAACATTATAACTTACTTAATTCTGGTTTTTGGAAGGAGGATGAAACGTGGTTGAAGATAAATTATACTATTGAAGGGAGATGCCTTCATGAACAGGACATTGAGGTGTCTAAATGTCTTCCAGGTCTACCATCACAAAATGAACTGGGAGTAGGGAAGCTAATTCTAGTGTTGCTCAGCCACTTGACAACTGTGTGACACTGGGCAAGTGAATGTGCCTGTGATGGCTTTTAAATATGTCAGACTTGCTACTCAGTCACATATCAATCTGGGTGCTGCTGTGAAGGGATTTTGCAGAGGAAATTAAAGTCTCTATTTGACTTTCAGTTCAGGAGAGATTAGATCAGGAGAGGCCTGTTTTAATCAGGTGAGATCTTTTAAAGAGGGTTTTTGCCTTCCCTGAGGTCAGAGATTCCAATTAGCCCCTGCCTGGGGAGTTCCAGTCTGTGCTGAACTTCTTTGACTGCCCTTATGGACTTCAGACTTGATTAGCCAGCCCACCCCATTATGTAAGTCCACTCCTTCTCTATCTACCTACCTATCTATCTATCTATCTATCTATCTATCTATCTATCTATCTATCTATCTATCATCTATCTATCTCTTTGTCTGTCTGTTCATCTGTCCATCTCTCTGTTTACCCTTCCTACTAGCAGCATTGTCTTACATGTGGAACATTTTTACAGGATGTAAGTTAATGTCATTTGTTCATAATCATATCTTCAGTGCACAGAACAGTGTCTAACATTGGATGGATGGATGGATGGATGGATGGATGGATGGATGGGACTCTTTTTGTATGTGTCTGCGAATGTGAAGTGTATCTAACATTCAGCGAGGCCTTGGGTTTTCCTATCAGGCCCTTGCAGGACATTTTATGACCAGGAACCATTCTTCTTTGCAACCTTTTAGGTTTTTTTCTAGAGTTAAAAACTTTAAGCTGCCATTTTTGTAATGGCAAACTTATATCACAAAAACAAAAGAATAATAAAAACAACAACAAGCAAACAACAAATATCCCTGGCAGAATGGAGATGAGTCAATCCTAGTTTATATTATACATGTTACCATACCAACTTTACATTTCACGTGCACCTGAGCACAGTTCATTTTTAATGGTGAACTTCCACTCCTGTTGGATCCAGTGTTAATGTGTAATGGTTTAATGAACCATGCTGAAGAAGACAGTCCAATTCAGAAGCAGAATTGACTAGCGTCTTCAGTTTTACAAATACTGAATTTTTCTTTCCAGACAGAGGTACTATATGTAGGTCATGCTGAAAAAAATGGACACTAGAAAGCTGTTAACTTTTTGTCAGTTAAATATTTTTTTCGGATGAATTTATCGAAGTTCTTACATTTATAGATGAATTCCATTACTTCAGTAGCTTCCTTTTAGTGATGGGGGAAAACAACTTTCTGTAATGGCAGCAAAACTAAAATCATTTAGCCCTTATATTGTTCTCATAATATTTAGCATGAACGAAGAAATGATACATATCCATGTTCCCTGGGGTTACCTCTAGTTCAGGAAAATAAAGATCCCACATCATAACTTCACTGCCTCACAAATGTGCCAAAAGCGAGAGTCATCTTATAGTACACGCCAAATCTGAAGAGAATGTTTAAATTTATTCAGGTGGCCCGCAGTCTTCTAGACTCACGAAGCAGTTTGGAGCTGAGACAGGCTAAGGAACTGATTTAAGGAACATCGTTCTGGCAGAAAAGGCCTCTATCCCAGGGCTAATGTCTGGAGTTTTCTCTTTGTTCTGTGTGTTTGTTCCCCTCTGACAGGGAACTCTACTTACCCAGCCCAGTGGGGCCCTTTCTCTGAATCATGACCCAACAAAGAATCAATGGAGGCCATTCCTTTCCTGAAGTTCCTCTAAAATGGCAAATTTCACCTTTCTCCTCATTCTCCCATTTTATTTTTGTCAAAGAGAGGAGGAATCACACATATGTTAGTTAAATGAGATCAAAATTTAGGTAAAATCTTCCTAAAACACTGTCTCACTTCTTGGATTAAATCTAACTTAGAGAAAAATAACCCTAATGCAATTACCATATCAAGTTACAAACCACAATTTGTGCTTCATATATATCTGAGGTCTGGTTACTGTTAAATAAAGATTATAATTTAGCATTATTCAAGTATTTTATCCTCTAAACCTTTACATTCCAGCCCTTTGAAGATAAATTATGTTTTTAGTTTCTGGATTTTTATTTCTTCATATATGTTTCATGCATGCCTTCATGTATGCAGAGGATAAAGTGAAATTTGTAAATCTAGTAGTATGGTGGTGGCATGCTCTCTGTTGCTTTAATCTTAGTTATAAAAAACGTATTTTTTAAGATTTTTCTCATTGATTAGTCAGCTATTGAGACAAGTGAAGAGTTTGGGGGAGAAAAGTGGTGTGAGCAGACCTAACCATTTCAAATTTGAACAGAGTCAAATATTCATTAACATAGCATAGCAGGCACTTTGTGGGGTATTGTCCCTATAAATAATGTTTATTTTTTGCAATAATGCCATATTTTTACACTTTTATTTTGGAAATAAGCATCTATTTATTGTGAAAAACTTAGAAGATACAAAAATAACAGAATAAAATAATAAAATAAACCAATGATACCTTATTACTTAGAGTTAACCACTGTTGGTATTGCTAGCTTGGTATATTTTTCTTTTATATCATGTATTCCTTCACATATTTAACACAGTTATTTAATGAGCCCTTCAATGTACTGGTATAGTATGGTGTAACTAACAGCCAAGCTTAAGAAGTCATATGACTTTGACTATCCTAATTTAAAAGTACTTACATATATTATATCAAGCAGATCACAGACCAAACATTGCACCATCTTTTCCCCAAAATCGTTCTGTTGCTGTAAGATGCTCAAGCAATTGAGTCTTGACTTCAAAGCAATAAGTGATGGTTTATCCACAAAAGAGAGAAAAATAGGAAAGAGAAAAGTATTTTTTCTGTCCCTTAAACTATTTGTCAAATGGATGTTGATAATGTTAAATGACAAAATGTAGAGTTCTTAACTTCAAGATTCGAGTCCATTTTCATTGTTTAAAGCACAAAGAACTTTCAGGCTCTTCTTTCACGTGGCCTTTGACCACCAGTCATCAGTAAGAATACCCTTCCCTTTACTGCTTTCTGAACACAGTGCTCACAGTGTTCAAGGAATCTGCGTGCAGAACTTCAGAGCTGACTTCTGAGAGAAACTTCTTGGAAAATCAGGATTGAGGCTCGGTCATATTTATTCTCCATTTCTGTGATGACCACCCTGCTCTTCATGGCAGCTGTGGCTGCAGTGGTGGTGGCATGCTCTCTGTTGCTTTAATCTTGGTTATACAAAACATAGTTTAAGATTTTTCTCATTGATTAGTTGTGCGCTTCAAAATAACATGAAGTTTACCTGTTCCTTAGAAAATTGACATCACTGATCAGTAGTAAATCTTTAGACCTGGAACATTTTTGAGACAGATTTAGTTGTTTGTTTTTGTTTATTTGTTATTATTTTCTGAGGCAGATTTTAGAAAGAATATATTTGGAAATTTGAATTTCTTGAGTTACTTCGATTATATTTCCAAAAATAACCTATTACATTGGTTTCCCATATACCAGAATAAAATTTTATATACTATTATTATCTTGAGATTTAACTTTTGTATCTGCTTTATATTTTAAAAGGTAATTATGCTTTATGATCTTTTAAATTATATTTTCAGTAATTTTATTAATAATTCTTAATAAGATTGCTTAATTTTCAAATAACTGCCTTTTAGTTCAAATAATTTTTATTTTCTAATTAATTGATTTTATTACTTTTATCATTTCTACTTTTAGATTTCTTTAGTTTTATTTACTTATAATATTTCTTGAGTTAAGAATTGCTTTAGAGTGGAGTGGAGGGGTAACAAGATGGCGGCAGAGACGGTGGAGCTGCATAAACTGAAGTTTGCTGAACTAAAGCAGGAATGTCTTGCTCGTGGTTTGGAGACCAAGGGAATAAAACAAGATCTTATCAACAGGCTCCAGGTCTATCTTGAAGAACATGCTGAAGAGGAGGCAAATGAAGAAGACATACTAGGAGATGAAACAGAGGAAGAAGAACCAAAGCCCATAGAACTGCCTGGTAAAGAAGAAGAACCCGCTGAAAAAACTGTTGATGTGGCAGCAGAAAAGAAAGTGGTAAAAATGACATCTGAAATACCACAGACTGAGAGAATGCAGAAGAGAGCTGAAAGATTCAATGTACCTGTGAGTTTGGAGAGTAAGAAAGCTGCCCCGGCAGCCAGATTTGGAATTCCTTCAGTTCCCTCACAAGGCCTGTGGTCTGACACCAAGCCTATGGTTAACCTGGACAAGCTAAAGGAAAGAGCGCAAAGATTTGGTTTGAATGTCTCTTCAATCTCCAGAAAGTCTGAAGATGACAAGAAGCTGAAAAAGAGGAAGGAGCGATTTGGAATTGTCACAGTTCAGCTGGAACAGGAACCACAGAGGATACAGAAGCAAAGAAGAAGAAAAGAGCAGAGCGCTTTGGGATTGCCTGATGAGAAACTCTTAATTGCTTTCTGTTCTTCAGTGGTTTCTGTCTCTGACTCTTCTTGGTCACATATATACCTAAATACACAGTCATGTGCCTAGGTGCTGCCTCACAATGAGAGAGCATGTACCCCAGGTACATCCGTGAACTAAATAGCAGTTTGACTTACTGTTGTTCCAACTTTAAGATTGTCGTTGTGTTTTGTTTTTTTAATTATTATTTTGCTTGATAATAAAAATCATTAGAAAAGAAAAAAAAAAGAATTGCTTTACTTTCTTTTAATACTAAAATAATTTGCATCTGAATATTTCTTTGGTTGCATACTATTAAGTTTATTTATTGGACTACTCCTTAGGACAAAAGCAATTAAAGGGGATGTTATTTTAATTAACAAGTGACTTGGGTCATTTTCTTTAATATCTTGTCATCAATACCAATTTTTATTATATTTTATTTCTTACCAGATCACATTCCTTTATAATTGCTGCATTTATAAATTTTTGTGACTTTAATATATTATCGATAATAAATATCATGTGGGATATTTAAAAGTAATGTGTAGCATCTGTATTTAGGATACAAAGCTTAAAGTATATTATTAACCAATAATACAAATATGTAAAATATGTCTTTACCTCCACTATAAGCATATGGATATTTATCTGGAATTATATTTTGTATTGTGATACTAAATATGTGTACATATGCAGATCTCTAAACTGGAACTGTTAAATGAATGAAGCTATTTATTTGGAAATGTAAAGGTTAAAGTTTTTAAAAATATAATTAGAAAACAACAAACTTCTGAACAAGTTTATAAAATAATCTCACTAATTTAAAAAATCAAATTACATTCTAAGATTTTGTTTTTACTTTTTAACTCGCCATCTGTTAAATCAATAAATGCTAGAGTTTAATTTTTGTTATTTATATATTATTTTCTAAATCAACTCTCCTTGACATTTGTGCTTTTTCCATCTGTCAATATGGCCCTTACAATTTATTTTTATATGATACACACACACACACACACACACACGCATATATATCTGGATAAAGATCTCTTCATCTTTCAAAACACATGCACAAAAATCATTTCACAATATAATTATTTATACATATTAACAAGTAAAACTTAAAGGCAAGAAAAAATAAAAACAAAGTTGGTCAAAGCTTAAAAGATGAAACATGTGCTTTGAGTTAGACTGCTTAAGTCTGGGCTACAAAACTAAAATACTTATGTTTCCTACTCTGTAAATGAATATAAAAGTATTCTTATAATATAGGGTATTTTAAAGATGAGAAATGAGAAAACACACACCATGTGCTTAGTACAGCCCATGGCACATCTGATGTTTATATATTTTTATTAATATGGAAATGTTGATCAAAATTCTTTCCCCTGTGGGAAGAAAATAATTTAACTTTTTGGAAGTAATTTAGCCATATCACTTTATATATTTTTACTTCATACCATTACCTAAATATTTAATTTAAAGACAATGGAAACTTTTAAATTACTATTTCATTTGTAATTATTCTAAAATTTCTATATTCTCCAATTAATTTGACACTCTCTGGTTTATATTTTCACCATTTTGTTTTTAAATTTATGCCGGTAATATAGACTGTTAGGTTTATTGGTTGAATAGAAGTCTCTAATATGAATAACTAGCATTTCTAGAGCACTTACTCTATTCCAGGCAGAATTCAAAGCATTTTTGGAGGCGGTGACTTAGTGCTTAATGCAAATCTATGAGAGAGTGTTGCCTAGGCCAGTGGTCGGCAAACTGCGGCTCGCGAGCCACATGCGGCTTGCGAGGTGTGGTTTGTCGCTCTGTTGACTAATGAGTTTGCCAACCACTGACCTAGGCCATGCCAGATGGTATTGGTAGGGCCAAGACTTTGCCCAGGCCATCTGGCTCTAGCGTCAATGCTTTTCATCACTAAACTGTAGCTAGACAACTAGGTGAGCTTCCCAAATCTGGAATTAAAGGAAGTGCTTGCTTCCAAACAATTGGGCTCTAGGTCATTTAACTGTTTTTATTCCTGAAAAGTGACAGAGTCTTATTCCTAGGGCAAGTTAGGCTATAATTTCAGCCTCTAGAATACTGGAAAAAAGACATCAGGATACTCAAGCTTGCAGCATTTTGATTTATTAAATTTCCCTTATAAGCTCATAGTAGACCATGGTCCATGGTATTACCTGGACCATAGATGGAAATTTATCCTTAATGTGAATGCAAAATTTCTAATCAATTAAATGTTAGCTATACATATAAATCTGAGCAAGGTACTTTGCCAAAAGCATATATAACCAATTGTCATATTTATTTTGTTGATAAAATCAAGCAGGTATATCTTAACAGTATTTCATTAAATTAAATTATTGTGAGAGAGAATAGGAAATATCTATTAAAACATGATCATAAACACTCTTTGTCAATGTAGAATTAAAAATACTTGGAACCTATTCAATTTTAGTGCTTCAAACAGTGCATGAAGAAAACATCTTCTCATAAATGTCTGTGGCAGGGATGTATGAACTGAGTGCTTGCTCCTACTACTCTGGTCTCTTAGAGTTTACATTATCTTTGCTTAGACACCAAACATAGATTCTAGGTTTTTAGAGATTATTTTGTCTCCCCTCAGTCCTCTGATATAGATAACTTAATTTGAGTAATCCATTTATATTATCAACATATTATAATACAAAGGAATTTTTAATCCATCTATATTATGAAGGTAAGAAAGGGAGGAGTATTGCTCTATGTAACCTGGTTCTTCATTGGTTTTCAGAGTTCATTGGCTAGTCTCTCTGATTGGGCCTGGGTCCCATTCCTTTATTGTAGTTCCAGTTAAGTTCTTTCCTTTCTATGTGTTCAGTGGAAGAAAAGCAGAACTTAAGAGTAGATGAGGAGCTTAACTCCACTGTTAGGACCTCCAAATAATCAAAAAACCAAATATAGAGTGGCTGCTGATCATGCTGTTTTCCCAGCTAAATGAAACACATTTCTGATGGTTTTAAATACAGTGGTCCCCCCTATCCATAGGAGATACATTCAAAAGGTCCCCAATGGATGCCTCAAACAACAGACAGTATCAAACCCTATATATACTATGTTTTTTCCTATACATACATACCTATGATAAAGTCTAATTTGTTAATGAAGCACAAGAGATCAATAACAATAACTAATAATAAAATAGAACAATAACAATAATATTCTTTAATGAAAGTTATGTGAATGGCTTTGGGGTCATTATTAAGTAAAGTAAGGATTACTTGAACACAAGCACCAACACCAATACAGTCATTCTGATAAGCAAGATAGCTACTAAGTGACTAAAGCATGAGCAGTGCATACAGAGTGATATTTTGGAAGAGGGATGATTCACATCCTGGGAGGGGCAGAGGTGGATAAAACAAGATGACATCACACTACTCAAAACAGCACACAATTTAAAACCTGTAAATTGTTTGTTTCTGAACTTATCCATTTAATATTTTTGAACTACAGTTGACCATTGGTAACTGAAACTGGATGGGGAAAGAAGGTAGCATATCTGATTTCTCATACATTGGAAGGGTAAAAGTATCTGCATACGATTCACCCCTGATTTACAATGAACTTGCCCAGTAGTGAAATCCTGGGTGAAAAAAAAAAAAAAAAAAAGAACTCTAATTCCTAATTTTCTTGACAAGTCCTTTAAATAACAGTTGTCTTTTGTATTTGAGCCTGAAGTCTAGGTATCAAAATTACTAACAAATAAGAGGCCTCAGGCCCTCCCAATGACAGTGATTAGAAAGGAAGGCTTCTGGAACATTCTTTCCACCCAACTTTGAAAGGATCAATTTGTTCCTTTTCTGTTTATTTCCCCCTCAAAATGCTGATCAGTAATGTTTTTCAGTTAAATTCCTGAAACTTCATTGAACTTCATAATTTTGTATTCTATTGCCAGTGCTTAACTTCCTTAATATGACCATCCAATTTATATAATTATACCAGTGAGCTGAATGAATTTTTTGCTGTCTTCTGAAGCAAGGCAAATGTACTGAAGCATGTGTTCTATCAGATTTGGCATAAGAAGTCTGCCTCTAGAAACAAAGAAATTGACCCCTATCTTCAGCATCTTTTTATGAATGGATAAATTTGTTTTCTCTAAGTAAGCTAATATAATATATTTATGTCAACTGTGAATCAAGACTTTTCTAAATGGAAACTAATGAGGATGAATGTCTGACTTAATTCAGGAAGTTCGCAAGCTATTCAATCTTCTGAAAGTCATTCAATATATTATTTCCCTCAATAAACTCCAAAAGAAAATCTGAAAATTTGTTAATCTCCAGAGATTTCAATCATTTATCTCCATGGTAACCTTTTCTTAACCAAATTCAAAAGACTCTTCAAAGTACTATGGGAGAAAATAGGATATGTGTACTAATGTTATTATTAATATTTATTGAGTGCTTACATTGTGCTAAATGCTGCTATGAATGCCTTATATGTAATCTGATTTATGCTTCCGAACAACTCGGTGAGGTAGGTACTATTATTATTGACATTCTCAAGATTATAAAACAGAAGCTAAGTGAGGTTAAGTAACTGGCTCAGAGTTTATAGAGCTAGTAAGTAGCAGAAACATTTGGCCTCACTCCAGAACCCGGAAGACTCACAGAACAATAGTTAGGTTCCAGCTGTAGAGTACAAATGTTTAGTTTTGAATTCTAACTTTGTCATTTCTTAGTTGTGTAATGTTGAGCACATTGATTAACCCTTCAGCACCTCAATTTCCCAATAGGTAAAATGGGAATAATGGTACAGTACCACTGCACCTTATAGCATTGAGAGGATTCAATGAGAGAGAACATGTACACTGCTTAGAACAAAGCCTACAGCCTGGTAAGCAGTCCAATATATCCAATATATTTGCTATTTCATCTCATACTTCTGTAGCATGGAGGGGGGGAAGCATGAGAGCTTTGTTCTTATAATTCAGTTCATAAAGTTGGCATAGTGATAGTTCTTGAGTGAAAATCAAATGATTATCTTCCTGCCAAATATTTTTATAATGGGAAAGCTTATTTCAAAATCTACCATATTGTCCCAATATTTTCTTGTGATAATTATTAGTTATTCATTAAGACAAATTTTATGAAGAAATTATACAGGATTAGAAATACAGAATCTCTGTGATAGGACTGTTTCTTTTTACTGGTTTTCCCCTCCCACTTTCCCATGATCAAATGAGCCCTCTTATTTTAGATTGCTTGGCTATTGATAAAAATCCCCCAAAGGGGCCACACTGCGGGACTTTCCCTGCAAGGGTGCACCTCAGCACACAGAATGTTACACATGCATCTTTTATGTACTTATCCTTAAACTGTTTATCTGGCACATCGACAGGCAGCTGGTGGAACAAATAGGAAATCCTGGGAAGCACATTCATTTTTAAAGTGTTAATGCGCCCAATCCAAGAGATAGTAATGTGCTTCCATCCGTTAAGATCTCCTTTAATGTTTCAGATTGGAGGACCATAATTTAAATGAAATGCATTATCCAACCTGGAAGGTATTCCACATCCTAAATATTTAATTGATTTCTCCATCAGGGGAAGATGAGCCTAAACAATAAGCAGATCCTATCTATATCTAAATGCCCGATTAATAGTGTCTCTAATTTAGGATAATTTAGGAGTTTACAACTTATAAAATAGCTATTTCTTCCACATTCTTCCCAAAGTACCAAGAGGATTGCGTCTGGATTGATTGCGTCTGGATTAATTGCAAACAGCAGACAATCCTCTGTGTATAATGAAAACTCAGAGTCAGCATCATCCAGCCATGCACCTATAATTTGAGATCTCATCTGAATATTTTTCACAAGGGGCTTCCCATCCAATGCAAATTGAAGTGGCAAAGGAGGAGAGTTGTAATTGTTGCATCTCCCTATTAAAAAAGTTTAACAAGTCAAGTTCATTCCTGCTGGTTTTTACTTAGTTGGGTCTTAGCTAACTGAGTGAGGAAGATAAATCAAGCTACTTGCAGATTTTCCTAATGGTGCAAAGTTTGGCACCCTGAGGACTGTGGAAATGTCTATTACTACACTTGTAAAGAAGAGAAGTGGAACAAGACTGTGGGTGGCTGGATCCATATGAGTGATTTATTATCCCTAAATCCACTTAGTCATTTCCGGATAAGCACTTAAGTGCCAAAGTTTATGGTCATTTTCAGTTTAAGAAGAGAACAGGGCACCTCTTAACATAGAAAACAGATAGTGTTTTTTTGTTTTTGTATTTGAGACATAGGCATTTCCCCCCCCCCTGAGTTTACCAGCAAACTGTAACGTTTGAGTTTATACTTGTAAAAGCATCATTGAACTTTACCTAAATACGTTAACTTCTGATTTTATGAGGTCTACTTGTTTTTAGGAAAAAAGGATGTTCTACTGTTAAACTTTATTTGAGGATCTGAGGTTTGAAATTAAATAATTTAAAAATGTAGTGTTTTTAGTTTTAGCATTGAATTTGCCTTTCCTATGGCTGTTTTTCTATGTATTTTTGAAGAGCCACTTTGTAGATAGCTTAATTTTTCTTCAAATACAAATTAGAATAAATTTTCCGGGGAAAAACAATCAGTATACTCCTGTTCTCCACAACAAAGAAATTACATTTGTAGACATATTCTGGAAATTTAAGTCCCTCAATGCTCTTTTGAGCAAGTCCAAGGAGATTTGGAGACTGACATTTTGTACTTTGCTATTCCCGAGAGGCGTGTGTATGATCGTCTTGACTGAGGTTTGAGCCAGTCCCTGCTGAATTAATATGCATTTTCGTTAACTAATCTTGAAACAACAGGAATAAAGTTTATCCAGGTCTTTTATACCTCAGAGAACAAAACAAATACTACAAATCTTCAGAGAGAAGGGATATACAAAAGGGCTTGAGGTGAATATTTCAAAGCAAATATTCTTTAAATGATGTGCAAATTATTTCAGCTCTTGAGCATGATTTATGAAAGGGATTAGCCCACTGCAATAAGAACCAAGTTTAAACTGTTGTGTTTCAGAGTCAGAGATGAGAAGTGGTTACAAGAAAAGGAAGGAGGAAGGCTATAATAATTTAGAGGAGGGATTTGTTTTAGTTTTTTTCCTTAGACTCACCTTAAATTGCCGCCAGTTGTTCTTAACTGCAGTATAAAATATGAATTTCTCCTCTAATTTTTTATAAAGTTAAGAGTATAATAACTAAGAAACAATACTGGAATTTATATTTCAGCAATAAGGTCTCTACTTGCCATGTGAAGAATATAATTAGTTGTAATTAATATTTAAACAAACTATTCATACTGGAAATAAAAATTTCTGAGTCTTGTGTCAGAAAACATTGTTTTTTTCAATTCACAAGTCACATCTATAATAACACAACATAATACATTCAAATATTCCAATATGCTCTTTAAGTAACAGTTAAAAACTTCTTCTAAGACTTATGAAAGTAATTGCTTTTGTATAATTGTAAAAATTATCAAGTGAGCTCACTTCTTATGATTCCATAAATGACCTGCTTTCTGAAAGGTAAGGAAATTTTAATGATCCCACTCACATGTGATTAATATTTAATGTTTCTTGACTAAAATTCTGGATTTTGTTCAATAAAAGTGAAGTAAGCAAAAATTCTATGGGTTCTTAGCCTTTCTGTGGAATCAGTTATGCATAATTTAAAAATAAGGTTGGAACCTCAATGACAAACTCAGATATTGACTAAGACAAAAAAATGATTAAATATTCTTATGTAAACTGCCCTGGAATAATAAAGCTAAATAAGTGAAGTGAATCCAGGCTCTACTAAATGTTTTTTCTTTATTGATTAAGGTATTACATGTGTCCTTATTCCCCCATTACTTCCCTCCCCCAGCTCATTCCCTCACCCCCCTGGTGTCTGTGTCCATTGGTTAGGCTTATATGCATGCATACAAGTCCTTTGTTTGATCTCTCCCCTTTTCCCCCACTATCCCCTACCTACCCTCTGAGGTAAGGTTTGAGCATCTGATCGATGCTTCTCTGTCTCTGGATCTGTTTTTGTTACTCAATTTATGTTGTTCATTATATTCTACAAATGAGTGAGATCATGTGATATTTATCTTTCTCTGACTGGCTTATTTCAGGTAGCATAATGCTCTCCATCCATGCTATTGTGAATGGGAAGAATTCCTTCTTTTTTACTGCAGTGTAGTATTCCATTGTGTAGATGTACCACAGTTTTTTAATCCATTCATCTGCTGATGGGCATGCAGGCTGTTTATAAATCTTAGCTATGGTAAATTGTGCTACTACGAACATAAGGCTACTAAATTTAAAAGAAACTCTTTCAATCTGTCTCATTGCTATCCAACAAATTTTTATGACTAGACATTTTCAGGCAAATTTGTGAGAAAGATTCTTGCTTAGAAAATAATTATCATTTGCCCATTTCAATTTCTATTTTCTAGAATATAGGTAACACTGAGAAAATGGTGCTTTATTTCAGAAATTTTCAGAAATATCCATTGTCAGCTCTTCCCAGTGAGTGAAATCTCTTACTACTAGAAGTATTAATCACAATGTAGTTTGAATCTATGGTTTATATATATTTTTATAACTAAATTGTGAACCTAGTTTTGTTTTCTTCACAGTTTTTCAAAGAACTTGACTAAAGTGCAGACTGATGGGCCTTGGTTGCTTTGGCAGACACAACAGGTAAGCTTACTATATAAGTAATACAACTGGGCTGTGGCTTATTCAGAATCATATTACCTGAAATGCCAGTGGGAAATGAGTTCAATTACCCAAGAACAATAAAAAGTAAAAGACTATTATTTTTGCATTTGTAGAAGTAACATGAAGAAGGTTATATATGAGATTGCATGTTCCCAGAAGAGTCAAATGGAATATAAAGAGTAAATAGCATTTCTGATGGACTTTGCACATTAGAACATACAGGGAATTCATGGATTTCTTCTGAGAAATTGTTTGGAGCTTTGGTTTCTTGGTTTTGGTGAAGGCAGTTTATTCTTGGTTTAATTTTCACTATTATAATTATTGTTTTGCTAGAGCTGTTTTTTTTGACATGGATAGTTCAGAGGTCATGATTTAGTAGGTATGGTACAGGTAAAAGTTCCAAAGAACTATACATTTTGATTATATCTCAATCTGTGATCATGGGTTGGAGATTAAAAACTTTTCACCATCAAGTCCTGGCCAGTGTTGCTCAGTTGGTTGAGCATTGTCCTATGCACCAAAAGGTCAAGGCGGTGGGTTTGGTCCCCACTCAGGGTGAATATGGGAGGCAACCAATTGATGTTTCTCTTTCACATTAATGTTTCTCACTTTCCCTCTCACTTCCTCTCTCTAAAATCAATAAAAAGCATACCTAAAAATATTCACAATCAAAACATTGTCATGGCATGGCCAATAGAATATTAACCATATACAGGGTTATTTTATACAAAGGCATACTACATTTCTACCTAAGTAGGTCTTGTC
Organism: Corynorhinus townsendii; assembly: GCA_026230045.1. Taxonomy (NCBI): domain Eukaryota; kingdom Metazoa; phylum Chordata; class Mammalia; order Chiroptera; family Vespertilionidae; genus Corynorhinus; species Corynorhinus townsendii. The sequence goes on from JAPDVU010000005.1 coordinate 70,991,006, forward strand.
AAAGTCTCAAAGACCACTCTGGTTCTGGACTTCCCAAAACCTACTTAGAGAAATTATTTTTGTCATATGGTGGTATGCGTCTCAAACTTTAATGTGCATATTAATCATCTGTTAAATTGAAGATTCTGGCCCAGAGGGTGTGGCTCAATGGTTGAGCATGGACACATGAACCAAAAGGTCACTGGTTCGATTCCTGGTCAGGGCCTATGCCCGGGTTGCAGGCTTAATCCCCAGTAATGGACATGCAGGAGATAGATGATTGATTGTTTATCTCTGTCTCTATCCCTCATTCTTCCTCTCTCTCTAAAAATCAACAAAAAATATTTTTAAAAATGAAGATTCTGTTCAGTAGGTTTCGGGTGGTGCATGAGATTCTGTATTTCCTAATAAGCCCCCAGGTAAACACTGTTGCTGTTGGTCCAATTTTGAGTAGCAAAAATCTAGTAGGATTCTGAAATAATGAGATACAGTATGCAAATTCTGCCAAAAGCCTTGGCATCCTGATATTTTTCCTCCAAACCACGGAAGCAATGGGTAGTTTGGAACTGTCACAAATTCTTCCAATACATGTTAAGAAAACCTATCAATATCCTATCAGAAATCCCCTTCTCCATCTCCATTGCCTACTTTCAGCCTGAATTATGTTACTTGGTCCACTGTGACAGTTTCCTAATTTATCCCCTACCTCCAATCCTTCATTCTTTTCTGCAGTCTCTTTGACATTCTCCACATTTACACCAAACTACTCTGGATATCAGATCTGTTAGCGTCTCCTGCTTGCATAAAAGTATCTATCACTAGGCTCCCATTACTTAGAGTATAGAGTCAAAATTTCTTAGCATTCCATGAAAGACCTTTAGTTAATGTTCACTGTTCATTTCCAAGGTGAACTTTAATTGTTTCTCTAATGTTCGTGCAGTCTGGGTTCACCAGTCTATTGCTGTTCTCCAAATATTTTATGCTTAATACATGTCCATTTTTCTCTGCCATTCCTTTCTTTTCAATCTGAAATTCTCCCCGTTTCACATCAGCATTAAACTCCAGGTATCTTTTATCTCCCTGTGTTGGCTGCCTTCCCTGGCTCTCTCTCCCCAAGTCCCACCTGTACAGTATTTAAAGGGATCACTTTTCAACATTATTACCTGCACTCATATCCTATCTCAGGGACTGCCTCGGGAGGAACCCAACATAAAACATCCATCAAGAGGTCTCACATTTCAACCTTTTCCTTCATTCCTCACACATAAATTTTACAATTGGTTTCCTCTCTTCATCTCTTTCATTGAGTCACTTATTTACTCACTCAGACATTTACTATTGAAAACTACTATGTTTCAGATTCTGTTCTAGGTAATGGGGGCGAGGAGGAGTAATTATCCAAAGGTCATAGTTTATGCTGTTCAGGCATTTATAGTCTCATGGAATAGAGAGATCCTGGATTCAACAATGATTGACGCCTTGGTCAGCCAGGATCACTTCTCCCAGATATTAAAGTCCCTTCATTCAGACATAGTGGACATGGTGGGCATCCAGGCATGCCAGCCTGTCAACAGAGTGTGCTTTGGTGAGACCAGATTTTCAGTATCTTTCAGTTCACTCCTTATAACTGTCCCTACATTTATGTGGTGTTGATATTTTTAATTTAGTTTAAAAAGCCATATCTTATCAACAGATGTTAAACTATTTTATTCGCTTCTAATATATAAGAATATATATGTATACCTAAATATATACATACACAGGTATATAAAATTAAATAAAACCTCTCCTTACTTTTAAGTGAATTACATAACTATGTAAAAATTCTACCAATGTATTATTTTACACAAAAATGGAAAAAGCATCAGACACAGTGAAGTCTTATCTCTAGAGATTGTAATAAAATGGCTCACACCCAGGAATGGCAAGACTGAGCACTTATTCCCTCTAACATTCAAATACCTTAAAAAAACTAAAGGTAAAAGTATATATGATCCCCTAAGTCATTAGAATAATAAAGACATTCTTTAATATTTTTGGTAAATTATACATTTGTTTAGTCTGATTTTGCCAATTGTTTAAATATTTGGCAAAGCGCATTCTTGCTATATTTCTAAAGAGAGAAACTGACTGATTTATACCAGTAGTAGACAAACAAAAGCCAGGGCTATTTTGCTCACACTACATCCATTTGGAAATCATTTATATTACATAATATTTATATTACAATATAAATATACAAAGATCTTAAATATATGTTAGATCCAGGATATATGTTATTTTTAGAACTAATATCTGTATTTTCTTAGAGATAAATATATATTTATCTTATTTTTGTATTTACATAATAGTACTCATTATATTCATCTTTAAGTCAGTTTCTGGAAACTTAAGAAACTGATTCAAATCTTATAGCCAGTATTTCCTGGAGGTAAGACTTATACTCAAATTTTTTGACTCTTAGGCCCATATTTCCAACATAGTACAACACAACCTTTTGAAGAAAGTGCATACATTTTAAAAATATTGTGTTAAACTAGATTTTTTAATAAATAAGTTGACTTTAAAAATTATCCTCAGAGCCTTCTAAAATTGATCAAAACGATTGTTTTCCTTTTTGCATATTACAAAGGTTCTCCTTTTATCTTACCTCTAATAGAGCCTTGAAAATTCTAAGAGGCCATAGAAGGGCCTCAAGAGTAAGTATGAATAAGAGTAATTCTCTCAAACAAAATAGGTTAGAATTCATGACAGAAATATTTCTCTAGTTTAAAACATATTGAGAAGGCATTAACTTTAAGGAAAGGAACTACTAGGACTTTCCATTTCTCCTTCCCCAAGATCTTAATCATTTAAATAAACCACCTATTTGTACATGATTCTTGTAGGCACAGTATAGAAGACCTACATAAAGTATGCCATTGCTTTAATATTTACAGTTATAAAAAATCGTGAGAGAGGTATAAATAGTGACCTTAAAATAGCAAACTAGTTCAAGTAGTCAGGAGAAGTAAATAATCTATTATTGTTTTTCAAATAAGTTTCAGAAATTCCATCTTCATTTTTAGCACCAAATGAAAAGTAATTATAATGGTTACTTGAATAGCCTCATTCATTCATTTACTGCTTTAATATTGCACATTTCTGACCCTTGCACAACACAGGAGTTAGGGATGTTGACTCCTATAGTAAAAATCCATGTATAACTTTGACTCCCCAAAACTTAACTACAAATAGCCTACTGTTAACCAGAGCCTTCTGATAACATAAACAGCCAATCAACACATATTTTGTGTATTATATGGATTATATACTTCATTCTTCAATATAAATAAGCTAAAGAAAAAATGTTATTGAGAAAATAGTGAGAAATGCATTTGCAGTTCAAAGCCTTGTTATTCAAGGGCCAACTGTACTCTCAAACATCATCAAGCACTCTCCTAGGTGCAGATATACTAGTACAGGCAAAACAGACAGTCCTTTTCAGACTCAGACAATTCAGAATAGACAAAGAGCCAGCTATACTTATCTTGTTATAACACACTTTAGAAATTGCTATGTTAAGATATAGATTTAATATTACAGGAAAATTGGGAGGATCACCTAACTTACCACAGAGGTCTGGCTGTTTCCTGGGGGAGGTGTGGCCTAGGTTGAGTCTTACAGGATGTTAATTTAGCAAAGAGAAGACTGGATGATAAACACTATTTCCCTGGAACATAAATCATGGATCAGGGTGTGATGGGGAAAAACTGGAGAAGGGAACACGGGTCATAAAGAGCTTTGTACTGAGGAACTTGAACTTGAGCCATTCCAATGCAGTAATTTGTGTAGAATTTGTTCTTCACCTTTGACTTCAGTTTGGAGGACCCCATCTCTGGTGTACAACCCAGTCCTGCATTTACTATGAGGGGACTGCATCTGTTATTTTGCCTCTAATTTTAAGACCAATTAAATTTGTATATAAAAATGAATGTAGTTATTTATTATAGGGAAATTGAGTAGCAGAAGTACTTGTCTTCAGGTTCTATTTAAAAAATCAAAGAAAGATTAAGTGACAGATTGATTCAATACCTCTCCTACTTTGGGATGGAAGAAATACCTGATTTTCTTTACAAGGATGTGAGCTTTATTATGAAGAGAAACAAACTTTTTATCAAAAACAATCTCATAGATTATATGTTTACAATAAATATTTTTTCTAAGCATACTGTTAGACTTATTTGGGATACCCAAATAAATGCATTAAAAACAAATTACTTTATCTTAGGATTTTGAAGAACAATAGCATTTTTCCTATACTGCAGAAACAAAAGGAATACACCAAACAAATCCTGTATACATAAAGATGTGATCATTGCATTCAAAGGAATGTTTTTCTCTGCACAGGGATTCACTGTCAGAATGACTCAAACCTCATGTTTAACTAAAATACTTTAAACTTGATATGACAAGAGTGAACAGATATATGCCTAACTTTACAAGGAAATGTTAATATATGCCTATTCTAGAGTCATAGAATAAACAGAGGAAAACTTTCAGAGGAGATAAAAGAGCATTTTTTTCTATTGTTTACAGTCACAGTAGTGTATTAATGCTAACGAAATATTGCTCAAGAGTTAAAGCAAAGAGCCCTCTGGATTTGGCCTGTTATTGAAATAAAAATGCCATTTGACCTAATGAAATGAGAAATTGATTAAATGCAGTTCATCTAAGGGTAAATATGGTCACCAAGTTACCGCCAGGGTCAGGAGGAGATGGGGTGATCTAGTGTTTGAGTGCTGATGGGGTTAGATAGACTCTCAGAGTGGCTGAGGCTACAAGATACATGACAACGGACACCCACAGGTCAGAAGGCAGGATCATCCCCTTGGATGGGAAAGAAGAGATTAATCAGAACATTCTTTGCTCAGCTAATAACAAAGTCTTATCCAATGATTCATGGAAAACTGAATGTTTTAAAGAAGCTCCAATCTCTGGGTCCCAGGAAAGGTGGGATTGCTGCTAACTGGGGAACACATTTCAGAGCAATCGCTGTGATCACACACAACATCAGTGAAGCCCGGAACCTTCATGAATAACATTGTTTTGACAAAGTAATTCGGATGCCTGATTATCAAGTGTGTGTCTAATCTTTACTTATTTTTTTCTCATGATGTTTAAATCCTTCAGCTTTAGCAACATGGATTTTTATTTAGAACTTGACATTTTCCCTCACAAACTGGAATATTTTGAATTAAAAACTTCCCTTAACTTGGGGGACACAATACAGAAGAGAACGGATCCTCACTGTTCCTTAGATATTTGTCTGTCTTATAACTATAGTAAAACAAATTTATTTATTTCTACACTTCAGTGCAATCATTTATTTTCTCGGGGGATATTTTATGAAATTGGTGCCAGGGTAGAGATATTGATTTTTTTTAAAAATCTGATGATGGACCATCTTACCCAAATCAGAAACTTTTGTCCCTTTGACAACACAATAACCATAATTTCTACAAAAATTATGAGCTTTTTGTCTTTTTCAGGTAAGAGTTATTCTGTTTCTTCAGCACTAGATGTAATTTATTTCTGCAAGTTTAATATTGTCTTTATTTTCTTGACAGATGGCTTATTCATCTTATTATTTTCATGCACTGGCAAGATTAATCTGTTTTAAATAAAATACTTAAAAAGAAGAAACTTTAAAATCTGTATTTATGTGAGTCTCCAGAACAGGCTTCAGAATATGTGTTTAAAATAATTGAAATTACATATTTATCCAAGACACTCATATGACTTTTCCATTTGAATAATAATGAACATCGTATAAATTTTCTTAATTACATAGTTACCATAAAGGTCACAAGAATAAATATATTGGCTTTTGGGGGAAGCAGGAAACAATGAGTCTTCAATGTTTTGTATTTAAAGGGGTAAATGTGACTCATATTCAGAAAATTTGATCTTTTCTTAAAAGTTTTGAAACCACAATTAGAAAATATGTATATTCTCTTATTGAGTTATGAACATGAGTAATGCCATGTGTGTGTATGTGTACGTGTGTGTGTGCACATGCACACGTGTGTGTCGACTCCAATTTTTAATTTGTGAAACTTTTCCAAACATACTGAAAACAATAACATCATGACCATTTATATAGATGCCACCTAGACTCATCAAATGTTAACATTTAGGACAATGCCAGACTTAATCTGTCATTACACACATTTCTTACAAGAAACATCTGCCCTTGCTGAGGATTCACTTCCCACCCATGCTGTCTAAACTTCCTCCCAAGTCCTTTTTTCCTTATCCACTTTTTCTTCTGGCTTGGAGACTCAGCATCTCCTCACTGCCACCACTGGAGATTTTTAGGGTTCTGGATCCTCGTAGCCAAAGCCAATCTGAGAATCTTAATTGCTTTGGTGGAGCTGATGCAGGAGTAGAGGAGGAAGAAAAGAAAATCTGATGGAAAGCAATGCTATGGGAGGGCTTAGCTCCTAGGGTCAGCAGTGCAACAAACTCTGAGCTGTTCCCCAGAAACAACATTCTAAATGATTGCATAAGGTTCAAGTATGCTTTTGTGGCTTGTATATGGTGGTTTTTTTCTGAAAATATGTGGAGGTTTGAGCAACCAGTTTACAATTGGATTTTAAGAACATAGTCTACTTGGAGTTATGGGTGACCAGTATTATCATTATCTAGACTAGTACAAAAATTAACTGCTTTCTCAAGGAAACTTACTTTCACTTGGCATGACCATAATTTCTTTGCAGGCACATTTTCAAACAAAGATATCATTAAAGGTTCATAAGCGTTTTTATTTTCTACATTGTATAAATATCTCAAACAATTTTTTCCATTTCTATCTTTACCATGTAGTCTGGTACATATACCCTGATTATGCATATTACTAAGGGGTTATCAAAATGGAAATCCATATCTAAATACTTTTAGGATTTCACCCAGAAGACATTTATTTTTTTATGATAATCTGATAAAAAGGCAGATAAGAGAAAATTCATTTTCTTTTAGTTCTCTTGACTTTTGATGTTATTCTTCTAACTCATATTCATTTGTGATGCTTATTTATAATGCTAAAAATGTTGATTTTATATAATAGTAATATTTACAGTTTAGAAATTAACATGAGATATATTACCCCTAAAGAGTAAAGTAATACAAACATATTTTTAAAAAATAAATAAAAGCACATATGAGTGAAATAAAAAATATTCTGTTGTGCATCTTTAGGTATATCTATTAATGAAAATGAACAAACTACAGCTATGTGTGAAGAAACAGTGAAATGGCTAGATGCTGAATCTTTTCCATCAACTGGAACTTCTTAAATGACATGCCCTTCTGGGTCTAAAAGAATCAAGAGTATCTCTTGGCTCCCTTCTATTTCCTGGTGTGCTGCTCCCAAGAATGCCCTGGCTGCCATTTTCACCTGGGGAGTCGCCAGGGGAAAGACCAGCTGCTCATATTTAGATTTTTGCAGCTATGGCTCCCATTTCCAGTCCTGGCTCCTTTCCCCTATTTTCTCTACACTCAGGGAGAGGATGTCAAGTATATATGCCCTGCTCCAATCTTCCATCAGGCACCACCCTTGGCTCATGCCCTATTTTGGTGCCATCTGCTTGGGGACACAGAGGATAATAATAAGAGCTTTTACTTATTGAGTGCCTGCTGTGAGCTAAGTATTTACATATCTAATTTCAAATTCTCACATGATCCTGCAAGGACAGTATTAAACCCATTTTTATAGATCTAGGCAGTGAAGCCCAGAAAAGTTGTGAAAACTCTCCAAGGTTATCTGATGCAGGCTTTATATTTGAGATTTCCTCTTTGCCATCAGTGGAAGACTTGGGAAAATATGTTAGCATTTTCTTTGATCGACTCTCCACTTTCCATAACAGCCATCCCTGGAGAGTTGCTCTCCCACTCTCATCCCATGCTGGTGTCTTGAATTTCCCACAGTGATTTGGCCCTTACATTGAATTTTCCGGCTTCTTGTCTGTTAGACTCAACTGATATCTTAAAATATGTGATTAGTACTTAATAGTGTTGGCAGGTTAGAATCATATTTTAAAAAGGAAAGTATATTTAAGCACTTAACTTTCTGAATTCACTCATTGAGAGTGCCTGTTTCCCCCCCCCCCCCCATGTTCTACAGGGAAACTGGACAATTAAATGACCACCTGTTAGCTGCTAATGATGCTCACATGCCTTTAAGAAAGTAATTCTGGCTTTATTTGTCTACAATCTTGGCAACAAAACTCGTGGGAACATCAAGGGCACGGGAAGCCAAAGGCAGCAAACTGACAATAAAGTTTGTGCTTAGACTACTAATAAGGAAGGAGATAGTGTGAATCTCTAATTCTACATAATTATTTAATCTCAAAAGGGTGACATAAAACAGAATGCATGTTTTAAAAACCTAAGTTTGGGTGTTCAAATCTAGGACTGAGATCAGAGGAGTTTCACACAGCATATTTCCTACTTGAAAAAAATATACAAAAAAACACTATATAAAACATGCTAATCACTATTTCAAATGCATAGTCTGATTTGATACTGTGTGGGTGCGTCAATCATTATGCTTTTCAAATGAAAATGAATACATAAATACTGAATAAACTTAATTCAAAGTAATAGGTGGCTATTAACCTTATCCTGCATTGCAAGAAATATGCTAGCCCCAACGAAGGCTTACAACTATAAATATTCACCAAAACAAAGAAAAGGAGCATTTTCTAAAATTAGGGCTAGCATTAAAAAGTAAATGGCCCTTTTATTTTAATAGTAAAATCAAAAATCCAAAGAAAACATCTGGTTTTAATTCTTTTGCTAATATGTTTTCTTTGGTCCCTGTTTAAGTTTACTGATCTCTATGGATCCCATTTTAATATACTATTTCCATTAAGTCAATGGTTGATAAACTAAGTTTATCTTTTATTTATTCTCTTCAATATAGTGTAATGGTTAAAATCATAACCTCTAGTATCAGATTGCTTAACTTTGCAAATTATCTACATTACTTGTTTTTTGTATAAGTTGTCTTAATTCTCTGTGTCTCAGTTTCCTCATCTATAAAATAGAATTAATAATAGTACCTACCTCTTTGGGTTAGTGAGTTGATTAAGTCAGTATAAGACAATACTTAAAACAATGCTTGATGAACACTAAGTGCTCAATATGTCCTAGCTATCAGGATTTTTGAACTGCAAAGGAAATGATGAATTGAAGGTCATTATACAATTAGGTACATTTTGAATTGAATGGAGTAAATCATATGTGTCTCTTGCCAAATAAACACATAAATGTCTCTCAATTAAAAATAAATTCTAAAGAGGAGTAGGTGGTATTCTGTCTGTAGGAACCCCCCTCAGTATCATCTTAAAACATTTCACATGACTATTAATGAACAAAGAATCCATTTGTCTCAATGTTTCTCAACCACAATTTTACAAATCTTCATTTTTTCCAGAGCTGCAAGCTTTAGAAATGTGTCAAGGTTTCCACTAAAACAACAATTATATCTGAGATTCCAGATCTACTGATAATTTCTTCATATATCCCTTATATACACTTCAAAATGGTTATATATTCCTATCTAATAAAGAGGAAATATGATAATTGACCATCATGCCCTCACAAAGATGGTGCACCCACAGCCATAAGGAGGGAATATGCTAATTGACTGTCACACCCTCAAAGATGGTGGTGCCCACAGTCACAAGATGGCAGCACCCAGTCCCCTCAGCCCCACCAGGGCAGCAGGTGCGTGCACCTGCCTCCAGAGTACCCCAGTCCCCTCAGCCCCCCAGCCGCCCAGGGTCAGCCCGAGGTGCAGGCAAGTCTTGGATGTCGGTTGCCCAGTCGCCCAGGGCCGCCCGAGGCTCAGGTAACCAGGGCTGGCCGAGGCTTGCACTGCCAGCAGTGTCAGCAGCAGAGGTGTGATGGGGTGTCACCTTCCCCTGATCGCCAGGTCACCTCCCATCCTGAGGGCTCCTGGACTGTGAGAGGGGGCAGGCCGGGCTGAGGGACCCCCCCCCCCTCCAGTGCATTAATTTTCATGCATCGCGCCTCTAGTTAACATTATATACTCACAATTTAATTTTAACTATAAAATATTACCTTAATCTGATCCCATATGAAGTAAAATGGGACAGTTACCAGAAGTTAAAGGGAAATATTCAAATAAGATAACTCCAAACTGTACCATCACATAGAAGAATATTTTTAAATTGAATGCTAACTCTCCGCAACATATTTGCAAAGCAATATAAAGTTCAGGACATTAACACTGATCATGTTAAACTCCAACTTAATGCAGCTAGCTAACTAAATATGTATCTAGTAGTTGGTGAAATTATGGTTCAGTTCTTAAAATAATGACTTAATTTTGAAAGGGTGAATAAACTTGAAGTTGTCATGCTATTTCTATATTTTTAGGCTCCTAATTATTTAGCTTTGGAAGATATGTTATTACATATACACAACTTTCCTCTTCCTTGACTATATATATATACATATATATATATATATGTATATATATATATACACACACACACACACATATATATATGTATATATATATATATGTATATATATATATACACACACACACACATATATATATATATAGTTTTCCCTAATGCACACAAATATATATATATATATATGTATATATACACATGTCTAGATATTGTAAGTATCCCTTCTCTATTACTGAATTATCCTAAATTCAAAAGGTTGGGAGGTAACTACACTGCACTTTGATCAGAAGAAATGGCAGAAAAACGGTGTATCAAAAGATATGGCAGAAAAACAATGTATCAGAAGAAATGGCAGAAAAACGGTGTATCAGAAGAAATGGAAGAAAAACAATATATCAGAAGAAATGGCAGAAAAACGGTGTATCAGAAGACTGAGGTGGCCCAGTGGATGATCCAGGGAAGGTACTCTAGTTGTTGAGACTTTGGGAAATTGGTTTTCTCCGATTCCAAAGATAACTACTTCTTCTTTTAGAAGGTTGAGACTCATATCAACTTTATGAGATAAGTGTACCTGAAACCTTTCAAAAACCCCTTTTTCTGGGGAAGAAGCAGGTTGGGAAAAATTAAGAGATGTACTCGAGATCAACATATAAGTGGTGAGATTGGTCCTTTTAATTACAAATTCATTTCTTTTAGAATATTAGAACTACATGTGACCTTAGAGAATATCTACTCCACATCCCATATTTCTAAATCTTTCTGGTGGTTTGAAAGTGTAGAAAGTTGCATAGTTAGTTGGTTTAAGTTAGGCCAACTGTGGTGGTCACTCATACATCTTTTAATGGATGGAAATCAAATAGAATACCAATGTTTGAAGATGTTTGACATTTCCCACTCTTAAAATCAATCACCAATCTGAACACAATGGCTATTTCTCAGAGATTCAGGTATTGGTGTAAGTGGAGATAATGACCTTGGAACAAATTATTTTTCTGAAAAGGCATTACCAGCAATGATGTGAGCAAAATGCCCAGACTGCCCTCCAGTGCACGGATCCCTGGCCAGGAAATGGCCACGCATCTGTCATGAGTAGTATGAGTTTGGCTCAAATCTCATTTTAATGCATTTATATTTCATAGGCATTGCATTTTGACTAAGTTAACATGAGCAAGTTAGAAAAATACTTACTTAAAGATTTTCTGTGCTCTGGTTTCTGTTCTTTTATATCATTATCGTAATGACTTAGCAATTCAGAACTGGAGGATCTCTGGATTTTGAATAATTCCAGGTTTCTTGATGGAGTGCTTGGATCCTTTGGCTAGAAACACCAAACAATTAGCCAAAACAAATTTAAAAGGAAGAAAGAATTAAAAAATATTTTGGGGATCTATTTTGATGTTAAATTTAAAAGGACATTTAAAGTAAGATAATTATTTTTGGGATGAAGCCCTCTAGAATCAAGCTTAACATTCAAATCTATAGCAGTTGTACATATGGTGCTTACTAAATCCTGTGCATTACCCCAAGCACTCCACATGCGTTAACTCAATTATTCATCACAGCAATGCTATGAAGTAGGTATTCTTATTATTATTCTTACTTTCCAGACAAGGAAACTGAAGCCAAAAGAGATAAGTAATTTATCCAAGGCCACACAGCTAGTAAATGATAGAACCAGGATTCAAACTCATGCAGTGTCCACCCATAATGACAAATTATGTGCGAGTGTGTGCATGTGTGCTTGTGCATGAGTGCACGTGTGTGTGTGTGTGTGTGTGTGTGTGTGTTGGAGGGGGGGACACAAGCACTCACACCTGCCTGGAAAAGAACATATATTGGAGATGGGGGAAAGTCATTTTGTTAATTTATGTTTTAAAGTTTTAGTCCGAAATCAAAATCATATAATGGGAGACAGACTAACGAGCAAAAACACCACACAGAAAATGTATTTTCCTCTTGTATACCTTATTAAAAGCTCTCAAAAACATTTCTTCCTCAAGATTTTGCAAATATTAGTGTCCTAAAATTAGATGTTTAGTCTAGCGTTAGTATAAAATGAGTAGTTTTAAAAATTTGACTCTTTTATTTATTTTTATTTTTAAAATATATTTCTTTATTGATTTCAGAGAGGAAGGGAGAAGGAGAGGGAGATAGAAACATCAATGATGAGAATCATTGATCAGCTGCCTCCTGCATACCCCCTACAGGGGGGTCGAGCCCGCAACCCAGGCATGTGCCATTGGCGGGAATCGAACCTGGGACCCTTTAGTCTGCAGGCTGACATTCTATCCACTAAGCCAAGCCAGCTAGGGCTAATTTGACTCTTTTAAAAACATACTCTGACTGTGTGACTTAGGGTAATTTCTAATATGTAATTTTCTAGATATGTAGGGAAGTTCTAGATATGTAATTTTCATGAAAAGAATAATCTAGCTTAATTGGAAGAACAATGAAAATCAGTACAAAGGATTATTATTTACTGGTATTAGAACAGTGATATGGGCTTAAATACATTGATATTTATTTTCAAGAATATGCATTACAGACTGCATTAACTGAAACTGTGAAAATTCAGTAGTTATTAAGCACTTGTGTGCTTTTTACAGTCTCTAGTAGATGAATGTCTATGTTATTTTATTAAAAATATATGAATGCCCTGTATTTTTGAAAGAATGAAATTCAGTGACATTTATATACACAAATCCTTTTTGCTGAAACATTTTTAGTGGACTCTGTTTAAACTTAAAATAACTTAATATCTCTCAATCCATAGGATCCACTTAAATGTGTGTGTGTTATATACCTATGCGTTAAGATTTAAATGATTATGTTTTAATTAATAAAGGTAACAGCCAAAACAAATACATACCAATCTGTCAATTGCATTTTTGATAGCGTGGAACCAATCCAATATGATGAAGTCAATATCTGACTGTAGAAGGAACTCATTTCCTGATGCTGTTGTGATCTGGAAGAAGAAAAATAATTTGACAGGTAAGCAAATCAGATAAAATAGATCTCTTACAGTTTAAAAAATATATATTCTCTTATTAAACAAAAAACACACACTTCAATACACTGAAATATTTTCTTGTATTCCAGTAATTGTCTTTCTGGGAACTGGGAGACTAGTATCTTTTTGAACTGCTCACTATAAACTGTTTTTTCATGTCATAACAAATACATTATTGTTTTCATAATAGAACGATTAACTCAGAGTTGTTCTAAAGCTGAATTACTCCAACTCAAGGAGAAGCAAGCCAGGAAGTTCAGAATAATGCAGACAGTATCCACTTAAGTCAGAGCCTCAGAAAAATGTACCCGGGTGTGTCAGAATTCATTCTGCACTTTTGGCTCTTTCCTGTTTGTCTTTTTAAAATCTAATAGTATCACTATATTTGATTTCCTTTTATAGAGGGCTCTAAAATAGATTATTTACCAAAGAGACTAAACGCAGACTTTTCTAAAAGGTCATTCAAATGAATAACATTTGGATATTTCTACTTTCCTATCATAAAGATCTATCAGAAATTAATAAAGGACCAATTTCCCCATCACGGGAGTGTATTAGAATAGAAGTTTATTTACATACTTGAACCTCTCATGGAGCGTATTTATCAAATGAACATTCCCATTCCAGACTCTCTGGGCTGTTAAATAGTTGGCAATATTTAGCATGTAACTATGTGTTTTTCATTTCAGTGAATCTTTTTCTCCCCAGAATTGTGAGAGAGGATGGGACCCTATAGGAACAGAGCAATGCTCTTGATTTCACACATAAAGGGCTACTTAGAGAAGAATTGGATTAGAGTGGCTGTGGGCATGCTTTTTCCATTAGGCCATCAATCTGAACTGTGCAGATTTTCCCTTTGTTTTACTGACTTTTTGTTTCAACAGGAAGATGAACATTTCCCGGCTGCTGTCACACATCAAGCGAGGCTTCAGAGCTTTAGAGGACTGACATTTCAACATCCTGAATCAGGAGCTAGTCACCTCTCCTCAGACTGACTCGCTCTAAATAGGAGGTGAACACTGCAATGTGGCACAGGTTCAGGAAATCACAAATCATGCTTCAGGCTGTCTTCATAATTCTATCATTAAAGTGACAATTATTACCCAGAATAGCTCACTCTGAAGGTTTCAGTGATTCTTATGGCAACATTTAATAACAATGGTCCCAGAGTGTTAAAGTAATCTTTGATTACACACATTCATAAATATTCATTTGTCATTTATTTTTAGAAAAACTATATAGAGATGCAACATCACTCAGTACTGCAATGCAGCCATTCTTAAGGGAGATGTATTCTAACATTTCACAACTGTAAGGAGAGAGGAACCACCCAAACTATATGCAATTATGAAAAATCAAAGTTTAGAAAATAAGAGTAAATTAATTACCCACACTAGACTTTGACAGATCACCAGGGCCAATCACTCGTTTTATTTTTTAAAGTAAAATTTCATGTAAGATTTGGGATGCCTCAAAATAGCCTCCAAATGGTATTCTGGGTTTTTTTCTTGTTGTTGTTTTTTGAATAAATTTTGTTTGTTTGTTTGTTTGAACATATTTTTATTGATTTCAGAGAGGAAGGGAGAGGGAGAGAGAAATAGAAACATCAATGATGAGAATCATTGATCAGCTACCTCCTGCACACCCCACGGTGGGGATCAAGCCTGCTATTTGGGGATGCACCAAAGAGATTCTATTCTGTCCAGGAATAGAATCGTGACTTCCTGGTTCACAGGTTGATGTGCAACCACTCAGCCATGCTGGCCAGGCTAGTCTTGTTTTATGAATCTAGTAAAACACAGTGAAGCTGATGTTTGCCTAATTATCTAAATACCCTTGTAATGTTCTTTACTTAGATAAAATCCCAAATATTTACTTTATACAATCTTTCCACAGAAATAGTAATCTAAAAATATAAGGTCACTTCTAACTAACCCAAGAAAACTAGCAGTGTCCTTGGCCTCTACCTTCATCCTAATCTACATGTAAAATATTTTGATTATGAATGTGTTATATCATATCACATTTTGTTAGCATACAAAAAGAAAAATACATTAGCCCAAACATAATCTACAACATATTTCCCTGCCATTATAAATACACCATTATTGAAATTGTAAAAAGGAATATAATTAGATTTCCTGTATCCTGAAGGTTTCAGAAAGGGCCAGTATAGTTCAGTTTCCAGGTTAGTAAGTTCAAACAGTGATAAAATACAGTATAAATACTAAGCAGTGCATTTGCATTTTTGGTTCATTCTATATAATGGAAAGGAGATATTTTACTGCTAAAACAACCACAAGCAAAAATGATTTAAAAGTTTCTTTGTCCAAACATTTTACTGTATTAATCATACATAATCATTGATTTATGAATTCATTTTGGGAAGCTAGATCAGAACTATATGAATGCAATTTCTTCAAAACATACTGTCAGAGAGATACAGTTCACTTCCTTCCCACTGTCTTCCCACTGATCTTTTGAGTTACTAGACAGTCTGGAGAAGTCTGCTACTGCTCTCTACAGTTTAAAAGCATCCACTTCTTAATTACAGTCAGTAATTGACTTTGTTCTGTTCCATCCCAGTCACTCACAGGAAAGCAGTTTCAAAGTCTTTGGCAAAACCCACTTAATTCAGGTTCTCCATCCACTTTTTGTATAGTACCTCTTTAAGTTTTCTGATAAATGATTTTCTGAATCATATTAGCACTTTGAACAATCAAATTTTCAACACTCTTGGGGGGAAAAAGGCATCAGTAAAGAATGTTAGTTTTGACTGCACCTTTTGATTGAACACCCCCTGATGACAATCAAAGTGATGTAGAACTAATAACAGACTTAAACTATTTGATATTAAGCCATACTAATGTATTATTTTAATAACATGTTTTGCTTAAGTGACAGATCCTGGGGTGAAGTGGATAAAGACTTTACAGGAAATATAATAAGTTTAGGCAAGAGCTACTGGTTTCCATTTTGCTTGGGAGCCTTTAGACAAATATCTCTTGAAACCCTTTTTCTTCATCAAGTCCAATTTGGAAGGGATATATCTTGGCACCAAAGCAATCTTAATGAAACATGCTAGTTGTAAAAATAGATATCTTCAAATACCTGTCTGGGGAAATTTGCCCCAAACATTTTCACACTAAAAGAATGATCCATCTGAATTCTTACATGTATGCCTAGGAAATGATACAGCATGTCCACTGGACAAATGTCTAACAAATACATTTCTTAAATCTTTTTGGTATTAATTCAACAATAGTTTTCCCTAGTGCTAAGGACTTTGGTCTGTGTCCTGGTTTGGTTTCTCTGAAGATGGAGGAGGGATAACCCACCTCCAAACTGCACTGAGAGGAGATGAGAAAAAATTAGTTTTTTAGCCTTTCTTTACAAATGTAATATTATTGTATTAATTGAAAATGCTTTAAAGGAGTTTTAACAAGTAACATTTATGTTTATTGAAGTGTTTCCCTTTTCCATATTGTAAATTAACTGTCACCCTTGCCAATATGGTTCTGGCAATTAGTCTTTCCTATGTTAGATTTTCTTTTCCTCACCTGAGCATACCCTTTCATTTATTTTAGTGAGAGAGGAAGGGAGAGGGGGGAGAGAGAGAGAGAAACATTGATGTGAGACATCGATCAGTTGTCTCCTGTATACTCCCAGATTGGGGATTGAATCCGCAACTTGGGTATGTGCCCTGACTGGGAATCGAACCCATGACCATTCAGTATAAGGAACCATGTTCCAACCAAGTGAGCCACCCAGCCAGGGCTCCCATGTTAGATTTTAATTTAAATAAGAAAGTAATATGTAGAATGGTATTTATGCTATTAAAATTTTTAATACGTGGTTTAGTAGAATAGAAAAAAACTTTTCTAGAACTTCACATTTTTTTCTGACTATAAGAATAGTTGAATTTATTATTTAGAATTGGAAAAATAAAAAATTAAAAAGCAAATTAAACATATTCATAGATTCATAGAGTAAACACTGTAGACGTTTTAATTTAGTTATGACAATTTTTTATAAATAATAATCAAACAAATTCAATAATGATCAATGGACAACTTTATGCTACAGACAGATATCAGTAAAACATATTTTGTGGTTAAATATTGTTGGCTATTTCTGTTCCAGTTGGCCTCAAATGCATATTGAGAGACTATCAGAGATGCAAGAGATAATGAGTAATATGTGTTCCCCTCTTTCATAGTAGCATTCTTCCTATTGTAGAACAATTCCACAAATAATTATTTGTTTAGGAGACTGTGAGGATGTGTTTCTGACCAAACATTGTCCTAACTGTCAAGGAGAACTAATTAAACATCCACTACATGTAAGGCATATTGCTAGAAGCTAGGAATACACAGTCCCCACGCTCAAGAGCTCACAATCTGTTTGGATAAATAGGACATATGTATAAATAACAAAAGATAAACAACAACAGAAAAATGGCCTATACAAAAGTCCCAATGCGAGTGGCACAGACAAGACTCAAGTCAAGATTTCAGAGGATGGAGTAATTACTGAAGACACATTTACATCATGGAATTATGCATAAACGGTTGGTCATGATATGTTATTTGTTAAAGGTTGATTGTATCAGAACCTCAGTATATTAAGAATACGAATACTGCCACTTGGTATGCAAAGTGATATCAGCTTTAATGATCTCAAAGCACATAATAAACATCCTTCAAATGTAGCTTCCTTCCACTATCATAAAGTAATTTTGCAAATGAAGAAAATGAAGCAAATGAGAATGCTATTCTATCAAATTGGCATCATTTTAAATGATAGAATTAAGAGATTACAAAGATCTTGATTTCTAGTTCACTAGTCCTCATCAAACAGTCATATACACTCAAGGACTCTCTGCATATGGAGAAAGGACCATGAAGATTTCAGCCTAGTTGTGAAATTCGGAATATAAACCTTAGAAAAAAGGTTGCTTGTTTTTTTATTGTTATACTAAATATAGCACACTTTTAAAAGATCACCCAATAGCCTTACTCAGATTTATTTTTTCCCTTTTATTCCTCTCAAAAATTACCACTATACTGCAATGAAAAAATTGTATCTAAAACTGAATTGGAGCATTCCCAAAACTCCTTAAGATCTTATTAGAGAGAACTGAAACAATCCCACATTTGAACTAAATAACTTTCAAATTTTGCTTATGGTCAATCATTGACTATAAACCTAAGGAGAGTTTATTCCACCCTAATGAAGTTAAAGCTATGTATAGGAAATGTGTAATAAAATATGCCAGATATTAAAAGAACCCTAAAATATGTTAAATGATGTAGCTACAGTGATTTTACAAATAAGTGGATTACAAATTTAAAAGGAATAGAATTTAATCACTATTATTTTTGGAGACACTTTGGACTTCATAATGAAATCATTATATTTGAATTAGCAAATATAAAAAGTAATGTCAAAATATACTAAGTATATTTAAAATGACTATAAGCTATTTTTGTTATTAATTTTGGCCATATCTTTATTATATCTAACAGCAAGAAATAGATATATATATTTTGGCTACAAAATAGTGAGATATAAAGATATAACATTGAAGCAATAATAATTTTTTAAAAACCTTCATATTCACATATTTTTTCATCTTGCATCACACTCTACATTTGATATAGCTGATCAAATGAAGGTTGTCATGGTTATTCTATAATACTTAAATTACTTGGTCTCAAAGGTGTTTATGATCACCAAAGAAATTACATTATCAAGCAGCATGTCTGTCTCAAATTACAGTCAGGTCTGAGTAACTCCTAACATTTTTATTAACATGTCGAGCAAAGTTAACATAAAACTAAGGGTAAAATATCAGTTAGAAGCAAAAGGTCTTCAATTTGTCTTTCCAAAAATGTTACTTGTTAAAACATTTTGTGAGAAAGTATCTGCCTTGTGTTCCCAATGTTGCTAGATGTTAAGTAAATATATGCTGATTATAAAAAAATAAGTTGCTTTGGCAACTCTCTTATTAAAATGCATTTGCAACCCCCATCTGTCATGAAAGTTTTGAAAAGTTTGTTTACTTTGGCCAGCAGCCTTAGCCAGGGTTACCCTAGCAAACAATGATAGCAGTCTTCAGAAGTTGTGTGAGGAACAAGCCACCAGGGATACATTTTTGTTTTAATTGGCACACACAAACACTTTTCTGGCCTGTCAAGAAGAACAAGCTAATATGCATGGAGGGTCTTATATTCTCAGCTTTGGGGAGCAGTAAAGCTTCCTTTATTTAAGTAATTTAAATGATAGACTGCAAAAACTTTGCAAGTCAGAAAAATGTTTTATACTTTCTCAGGGAATATTTGTTTTAAGCAATGGAAAATGTTCTACATATCTAAAGATGTTGAACCTTATGTTATAATTACACTGTTTCTTCTGACTCTGTGAAATGTTCTTAAATCCACATGCTACTAAATAAGCCTGAGCAAAAATGGATCCTGCATTTCCACAATCCCCCTGGTGTTAACAAATGTGCGTTCATTAGTTTCCAGATGTTTATTGGATATGTTTTCAATATGTTTGGAGTTGATTGATTTGCATGTACATGTATCAAAACCCTCAGTGGTGTCATCATATCAAAATAACCTGCCCATGTAAGCAATTTCTTATTTAATGGAAAGTAAACAAATGTTGGACTACATACACGACAGATCTCAAGCGCATTCTGAAATCTAAGGTTTAAGGCCAACCTTTTAAGAAACAGTGCTTTTTAATTGGAATTGAGCTGTACCTCTGACACCCAAGAAATTTGGTTCATGAATTCTTACAACACAGATTTGTTCTGCATAATAAAATCGACCCTGTAGTGAACATTCACATCCCATATCACTTGTCCACTCTACCTTTCTGTTAATTAACAAAATACCCAACCCCAAATTCATTTCAAACAAAAACTCACGTTTATCCTTTCATTTGTGGTAAAATATTTTAAGCACTGAGAAACAGTCTTCTCAATATTCATGAAAGAATACTATCCAAGTAATTAGAAGATAGTTTAGCAGTTCCCACAGTTTTGCAGCCAGCTACACCAAAACTTTTGCCTGTGGTGCTCATATGAAAAACGACTGAAAAAGTGACTAATCGAAGCAGTTGGTGTATAAAGATACCAGCTTAGAGTTTTATTGCTGTTAATGTTAATTTTTAAACTTGGGGGGAGTAGTTGCCTCTAGATAAACTAATCATACTGAGACTTGTGTTCACTGGTATCTAGCACTCAATCAGTAACTGCCAAACACAGAACAGCTTCTAGCCTGAGCTATGTTCACTGTGCAATATTCCTCAGCTAGTCACATGGCATTTGGGAATCTGCTGCCCTCGCTACTTTTAAAGAAGAATTATTTTTATTACTTCTGTCATTTATTTTAATGGACAACTTAAACTTTTTAACAAATACTAAAGTATAACATAAACAGACAATTTCTTTCCCCAAGGCATACTGGATTGTTGTATATCCTCCTATATTTTTTCACTAATTGATACTCATTATTTATGTGTTTACACTTTAATGGTAATATGTGTACTGTTATAAAAATGATTTTATTCATTTAACTACCTATGTACTGTCGTCATTTCCCACATGGATTTAAAAATAATATATTTTAGTCCCCTCACCTTCTTATCTATGTTTTTCCTTCTCTGAAATTTGGCTCTGAACATCCCATTCCTCTATTTGATATCATCCCGAGATTCCCCACAGCTATTATGCCATAATGCAAACTGTTTAACTTCAGCTTAACTGACCCGTGTGCTCTGCCACCTACCTGCTGGGCAGCACCCGCTCCACGTTTACCTCTGCATCTCTGCAATGCAGCCATATACTACTTATTTCTTCATTAGATCAGGTTGTTCCCCTTGTCCAGAACCCCCTGACTTCCTCAACCTTACTAGTATTATTAAAATCCACGTAAATGTGACCTTTACAGAAAAGGGTTCTTTGAAATAGATGTTCTCGTAAGTGCTCCCATGGTAGCCTTCATAAGACACACGGTCTATATTGTACTGCCCTGTGGATTTCTCTGTTCCCCCCTCTACACCATAATCACTCTAAAACCAAGGGCAATTTTGTTTGCCCACTGAGTGGCTGCACAACCCACATCTAAGGGGCACTAGTAATTAATAACTAAGCCTTATTTTATACATTCCAGTGAATGCATTATATCCTATTGTTTGATATGACACAGTATACTTAACACATCATTGTAATAAAAATTTGCAATACTATTGTGTTCTTTCAAGCAATGTAAGTAGTATATAACTACTGGTAAAACTTCTATCAGAGTAAAGAAGGCAATCCCTTTTGAAGATGAAGAACTGCAGTCTGAGACTCTATTTTCCCGTAAGTCAGTACGTTCTAGATTCAAACAATAGAGTGGGTCTGTATTTCAATGCATAAAGCTGGGATAGAAAGTTCTTGACTATATTCCAAAACCACCAGGTATTTTTCAGGGGTAATCGATGGTACATCATCAAAGAATCTGACCTTACATATGGACCTTTCTAAGTGAGATTTGATAATATGGAAAATTGGAGACAAATGTAAGATTATCAAGAGTTAACCCTTAGGTTAATGGATAAAGACTTCAGATAACCTCAGTAAGGTGTTAATTGCTGGTCCCTCAATGTTGTAGCCATTAATTTCATGAGAGCACCATTAACATTAATAAATAAGCAAGCTGTGGAGGACAGGTGGCACTAGTTATATTTCCAATATTTTTATTTAGAATGAATTTAAGATGCAGAGACTTAAGTAGAAACAGGTATTGTTGCCACTAGTTAATTACTCACAAACGTCTCCTATTAATAAGTGCTGGGATTGCACAAGAATAAAAGATGTTGCAGTATGTAAGTATCTCTGTGCTATTATAACATATTTGGCTATGATTATGAGTGTTTATAAAACATTCAAGAATTGTTCCATGTCTACTTACATTAATGAGAACACCTGTTAACTTTAGTGCTGTACAGACTTATTTGCATGAGATTCAGGCTTTTGCATACTGTACATCACTTTTTGAAACAATTAGATGCTTATGGAGAAATATAGCTGAGTGAAAAACAGCAGCTTGAATGCCTTCCGGCTCAAGACAATTCAACTCCAGGTTTCAGTGAAAAACAGAAATCTGCTGAATTACAATACTGCTAGTTAGACGTGAATGTAGGTGTACTTTATATTTTTTACATTTGGAGAGCAGAAGATACACATAAAAATCTGTGCTTTAATCTTCAAGTGAAATTACAGCCAATTGAGTTTCCAGACAAGGATGCCAAGCAGTGAGAGATGGCAATGCTGCCACAATGTAGCTTCTCCATTATCGTGGGGACCCTCTTATCCAAGCTAGTCTCTAATACCAGTTTCAGAAAGCTGCAAGATCCTGCAGAGGAATGCCCACCTTGTGTTGTTGACAGCCCTTCACCGTAGAGCCCTTTCTATGAGATGACAGAGCTGAAAGGCCTGAAGAAGCCGAGGACTCCTCCTGAATCCCTCACTTCTGGGCTCTGGTCACAGCACAACCCAAGCCTTCCAACTTAGCAAAAGGACCACAATTCCCTTTCAGATGCCAGTGAGTCTGCTTTATTCATTACTCAGAGAAAAGAATAGGTCCCACTCTATTGACACGTCTGTCTGCCACTCCCCATAGGATGTGAAAGTGTCTGTGATTTAAATATTTTCAGTTATTGAAAGGGAGAACTTGCGCAAATCTGTGGATTCACAGCCTCTATTATCATCATATTTAAGAGGTGCAATATTTACATCAAAATGACTCAGTTGGTGATATATGCTAAAGATAAATGTGTATTTATGATCTGGAGGAGAAGTGTGATTTATAAGTACTTTGTCAGACATAAACAGAGTGCCGCTGTGCTGTTCTAGTAAATACAGACTAGCCAGGGCACCAATGAGCTGTTTGCACAGGATTAATGCCACTTTGACCTGGAAAATGAGGGGACTAAGAATTGCCCTTGGAGAAAGTGTGGACTGCAAGAAAGAATGGTATTATAGCCCTCGCAGGTTTAGCTCAGTGGATAGAGTGTCGGCCTGCAGACTGAAGGGTCCCAAGTTCGATTCTGGTCAAGGGCACATGCCTGGGTTGCAGGCTCAATTCCCAGTGAGGGGGGGTGTGCAGGAGGCAGCTGATCAATGATTCTCTATCATTCATGTTTCTATCTCTCTCTCTCCCTCTCGTTTCCTCTCTGAAATGAATAAAAATATAATTTAAAAAAAGAATGATATCTTATTTCCTTCTCTAATGTCTCAGTATATAGTCTGTGAAGAAGTAAAGTTCATACTATAGTCGATCCTTACTTTTGGTTTCTGAAATTTTTGAAATTGTATTTAAACAATAGCTTGACAATCTAGATTTTGTCCTCTGTAAAACAGTATCATCATTCATTGAGGATGATAGACTAAGCCTATGTGTATTTAGGAAGTTCATGAATAAGAGAACATTTCTCTTTTCCCATGAACTATAGGTTTAAGTAAATTGAAAATGGTTGAAATTTTTTCTGGAAAACATTTCAAAAAAAGTAATTTGCCTATTTGGGAAAATCCCTTACCATGTATTAAAAAAGGTTATCTTTTATATAAACATGAAAAAAGTATCTAGCATTTCTACACTATAATTTAGTAACATATTTTATATATATATATATAAAATACAGTAATATATATTATTATATAAAAATTATAATATATAACTTAATGGAATTTAAAAAAACACACACTTATCCTATATAATAAAAGGCTAATATGCAAATAGACCGAACAGTGGAACAACCGGAACAACTGAACAACCAAGCAGTGAGAGATGGCAGGGGGAGTGTGCGGAACATGGCGGGCACTGGCTGTGGCAGGATGGTGAAGCAGGTGAGTGGGGACACCAGACCAAGGCGAGGCACCAGTCACTGTCACTGGGGTGAGCCTCTGGTGGTTACTGAAAATCCTTTGCTCCTGCGCACCGTGGTCCCGCCTAGTGCTTACACCTGCTGCCGGTGCAGGACCCACTTGCACCCATTGTCAGTGCCAGAGCCACCACTCACACCACTACTGGCAGCCGGACCCAGCCTGGATGGCTTGGCGCCATCTGTGGGTGCAGGCGGGGGCTGCCATCCCCAATCGCCCCTCAGGGCTTCTCCACCTCCCCCTGCTCCTAAGGGGAGATCAGGGCCGGCAGCCGCCTTTCGCACCTGCTGCCAGCGCCAGCCCTGCTCTCACCTGCAGCCGGCACTCGAGCTGCTGCTCACACCCACTGCCAGGGCCCGGCGCTGGTCCTGATTGCTTGGTGCCATCAATAGGTGTGAGCAGCTGGCCCCAATTACTTCATGCCTTCAGCAGGTGCAAACAGGGCCAGCACTGCCATCAGTGCATGGGAGCAATGGCAGCATGAATGGGGCTGCCGGCAGACAGGTGACCAGGGGCCACGGTGGGAGGAGCCGGGCTGGGGCGAGGAGGATGGCCGAGACACGTCCCTGTGCCTACCGCAACCTTGTGGACCAGAGTTCCTTTCAAGGTGCATGAGTTCATGCACTGGGCCCCTAGTGACTACATAATAAACAATAACATTAGTCAATTGAGCAGTAGGCCCCACCAATCTAATAATGGAGACATATAACATCTAGAATGACACATCCATCACACCACGCTAAATGTACGAAGAAACACCTTAACACTCCTCACTCTCCCTCCACACAAAATAATATTTTTGTTAGAAGTAGTAAAAAATGCTAAATTTAAAAAATGTATATTGGCTGCATTATCAGTAGGGTGACTATATAATTTATTGTCTACATTTAAATGTAACAATTTTGAAGGCAAAAGAGGTACAAACTATTAATAACTGCAACAGGATAATAGGTCTACCCTGTGTATAATGGCACACATGGATCACTATTCATCACACACAGCACTAGGGAGCCGTTCAGCAACCGCTGATCTTTATGTGCCTAGTGAACACATCCTGGAGTCTAATTCTAGGAGCTATGATGTATTCCAAAAAAGTTCGCAGTAAACTTTGTTCTTAGAAAAGCTTAAAATCTAGTGTGAAAATACAAAACCAAGATGGAAAAACAATTAGAAAACAATAATTAATTGTGATTCAAGATGGACATATGTACTAATTTTTTAGGAACAAACCAAAGTTTCTCTGAGGGCAAACTGGAGTCCTCAAGGAAGAGTGTTAGAGACGGTTCTTACAAGGACAGATAGATGGGTTTCGTGGGAGAAAAGGAGGGAAAGAGAATCACACAGGAGATGAGCAACTTGTACAATGACTGGCAGGCAGGAATGCTATGACATCTCTATAGGACATGAAGAGGCTGTTCATAAGTCCTCTTCTGGGCTCTTCTCCCTGTACTCACCCTATCAAGGTGGTGTCAGCATTCTCTTGTAAGGCATTATTCTTCTCATGCAAGGCACACTCTTGAAGCACATTACCCACACCATTGTTTTCTTTTTTTAAAAATCAGAGTTAGAAACTGACAAATCTTTACTTTATATTTCAAGTTCAGACATCTCTTTTGATATCTATTCTAATCCAAGATGCCATCATTCCTGTCAGATCTCCCTACTGCCAGTTTGTGTTACAATCCATTATCTGCAACCACTTATTAGTGAATTCCTAATTTGACTGATGTAAGAGTCATCATTGGAGATCTTTATAAGTATAGATTCTCACGCTCACAGGGACCTAAAGAATCAGAACCCTGGCATAGGACCTAGGAAATCTGTTTGTTTACAGAGTTCCACACGTGATTTAAAAGTTACTCTGGATTGGGCTTGGTGACTCTAAATTATGCACAAATGCTCAATGCAAACCCATATCTGTCTCCTCTATTTCAAAAGTCAGTAACTTGATGATTATTGTCCTCAAGATAAAATCTAAATTCCTTATATGGATTACTTCATGTTACTCTTTCTGTCTCTAACCTTTTCAAGTCCTGTACTTATCAATTGTATAACTCTAAACAACTTATTTAGGATCTTTGTGTTTCAATATCCTCACCTATAATCTGATGTAAATAATAATATATACCTTAAAGGACCATGGTTATATAAAATATAATTCAGGAAAAGAATTTAGCATATTACCTGGCACATAGTAACTACTGAAAAATATGGTGGTTATTATTATTTGATTGATAGATAGTCTCCTGGGTTTTGGCAAATTCCTCCTCTTTATTCAGGTAACTACTCAGACATCATCTACTTAGAAAAGGCTCTTCTAACCTCTGAAGGTCAAAAAAAGAATTGTCCCTCCAGTAGCCTGTACTTACTTGATTATGGTGTTCATTTCACTATTCCAATCACTTAGTTACATTTCCAACCCTGAGGACAAAGACCATGTGTCCCCAGTACTTAACTGAACACTTGGAATACCACAGGCTCTCAATAAAAGGTTACAAAATGCATTATAGCTCAGTTGACTTACATTTGTACTGTGGAGTTGTGGTACTCAGATAACAAAAGACCTTAAAATGTAGAAAACATGTCTGACTTGGTATGTTAGGCAAGAGGAAAATAGTGTGAGCTCCCTGAGCAGCTGTATCAGTAGGGCCATATCATAGTGTCAGAGGAATGGAGACATTCTCTTAAAGCTACATCTGTATTGCAACTTCTCTAATTGTCAACATGGTGCTATTTTCCATGGTTGTGCCAGGGTAGCTCTCCTGAAAGATGATATGCCAGATATACTACTGCCATCTAACGCACGGGCCTCCACTATGGTCTCCTGGACTTTCTAAGGCTTTTCTTGTTCTCAGCCTTTTTGCATTTCTTTCCAAACCACTCAAGCAGCTTGCTTCTCTGCCTTTGATTTTAGATGCTAGGCTTTTGAGATGCTTGGCATTTATAGCAGATTTTTAACTCACCCCTAGGTGACTTGATGTGATCTTGGGCCCTGAGAGTTGAGGATGCACCTGGTTCTCACTATCCTATCTTCATTGAAGATCAGTTCTGTAATTCTACCCTCATCTTGTTTGTTGGCTTCTGATTTCTATTCTGGTGGTTTACATAGCACACAGTCCCTCTCAGCTGACAGGAGTCCTTTTTGCCAGTATCCTCTTTAGGAACTGGGACTCTGCTGAGCATCTCCCTGTCTCTCATGCTCCCCTTCTTTAATTCCATCTTCCATCAGCCTCACCCAATTAAATAACTCAACATTTAATCAAACAATAATCCATCCGTGCATTCAAGGCAGATGGTCGTATGAGTATCCGAAAAGGAGCCTTTTCCATGTACTCACTGATTATCCAATTGGCCTATGAAATATTCTTGTTATTTCTGGTTGGAACTCACCCTCTATCTCTAACAGCTTGAGCTGTTTTCTGTCATCTTAGTTTTTGGCTCCGTATTCTGTCCAGCATACACACTTTCTTCCAATATTATCAGCTTAAGCTTTTCCCTAGCACCTGTCCCAACTGTATATTTCTGCCTGATTCATCAAGATGGTCCTATAATCATTAACTGGATTACTATTGGTATTGAGAAATAATCCCAATCCCCAGATAAGTGATAGCTAAAGATCTTCAGTACAGTGAGTTGCTCCCACATTTTGAGGTTCACTATGAACTATTGTGTGCTTTATCACTGTCTAGGACCCTAAGGAGTGGGAAACTAATGAGAACTTTCCCTATCATTAGAACCAGTATCTGGCTTGTAATTTGCTACTCTTGATGAATGGCTATGGCATTGGATCCACATCTCACTAAGTTTCACCCACAAAGTTTTCTAAAAATGTTTGAGATTTAATTATATTATGTTTATATGTAGCTGGTGAATTTAAGATGAGGGAGGCATTAAGAGAAGAATTTGTTCCAAAGTTAAAGAAGCCAATGTCTAGAAGTACTCAGAAGGTACAGTCCTGTGATGGATTTCAAACTCTTTTGGCCATGATCCATGGCATGAGATATATTTTTACACTGATAAATAATACTTATTTCTTTTTATCAGGAACACACACACAATTCCCTCCCTCTCTCTCTTTCTCTGTCTCTATCTATCTATCTATCTATCTATCTATCTATCTATCATCTATTCATCCATCCACCTATTATCCTAATATATAAAAACCCAGGGTCCATAACGACTGACAGAAGGCTGGACCAAACACCAGAAATCAGTCCTGCAATCAGTGCTGGGTTGCTGTGGTGACCCAGCACTGACTACCACCAGTGCGGGTGCAGCGACCAAGCACTGACTGCCTATGGGGCTGTGGATCAGGCCCGGAGAGAGGCCCAGAGAAAGAGGCAGGGTCTGATCCACAGCCTCCATGGCAGCTAATGATCAGCACTTGCCTCTCTCTTTCTCTCCGGGCTTCTCCAGCAGCTGGGCTCCTGTTTCTCTCTGGGCCTCTGTGGGGGCTGCTGATCAGGCCAGCCTCTCTTATCAAGTCCAGAGATAGGCCCAGAAATGCTGACTAGCATAGAAACCGACCAGTCAGAACCAAATCTGGGTCAATTGTGAGGAGCCAATGGCTGCCTAGGAGGTGGAGCTTTTGATGCTGACTGGCATAGAAACTGACCAATCAGAACCAAATTGGCTGACAGGGCAGGGCAGTTGGGGGCAAGATCAGGCCTGCAGGGGAGGGCAGTTGGGGTGAGATCAGGCTGGCAGGGGAGGGAAGTTGGGGGTGAGATCAAGCTAGCAGGGGAGGGCAGTTAGGGGCAATCAGGCAGGCAGGCAGAGGCAGGTAGGGGCAATCAGGCAGGCAGGCAGAGGGTTTAAGGGCAATCGGACAGGCAGGTAGAGGCAGTTAGGGGTGATCAGGCAGGCAGGCAGGTGAGTGGTTAGGAACCAGCGGTCCCAGATTGCAAGAGGGATGCCCGATTGCTAGCAGGGGAGAGCATTTAGGGGTGAGATCAGGCTGGGAGGACAGTTAGGGGCAATCGGGCAGGCAGGCAGAGGCAGTTAGAGGTTATCAGGCAGGCAGGCAGGTGAGCAGTTAGGAGCCAGTGGTCTCCAATTGGAGAGGGTGCAGGCTGGGCTGAGGGAACCCGCTCTCTGTGCACGAATTTCATGCACTGGGCCACTAGTCTATATATATAAAAGCCTAAGTGCTAAACGACCAAATGACTGAACAAACAATTGACTGGTCACTGTGATGTGCATTGCCCATCAGGGTACAGACACTCAATGCACAGGATTGGGCTCCCTCCTGTCTGGATTGGGCCTGTGGAGATTGGTCCTTCGAGGATCAGGCTCCCTCCTGTCTGGATCAGGCCTGCAGGGATCAGGCCGAAACTGGAAGTCTGACATCCTCCCGGATTGTGAGAGGGGTCAGGCCAGGCCGAGAGACCCCACCGGTGCACAAATCCATGCACCGGGCCTCAAGTTGTACATAATAAATATAATAGTCAGTATATACACTGTATAAGTGAATATGTGTGTGTATATATCTATAAATTGTATAATTGAAACAAAAGTTTCATGAAATAGTACTTCTCCTTAATATATATATATATAATGTAATCTGATCATTTTCTTCCAGTTTATACTTTCTTTAATTCAGTTCATTAAAAAGTACTGGTCCCAACTCATTAAACTGAGTTTGTGATCTACTAAAGGGCCTTGAATGCAATTTGAAAATACACTAGGTAATAAATGATGCTAACTTCAAGCCCTGCTCCTTGGCATTCTCTCTCTCTTTCTCTCTCTCTCTCTCTCTCTCTCTCTCTCTCTCTCTCTCTCTCTCTCTGTGTGTGTGTGTGTGTGTGTGTGTGTCTCTCTCTCTCCCCCCTCCCGTTCTCCCTCCCTCCCTCCCTCCCTCTCTCTTCCCTGCTTTATAAGAAGCTTCAAGTGTCCCTATATATAAAATAACCATTGAATATTGAATATTTAACCCTATGGAAAGAGTCCACGATTCTTGTCTCATTTTTGACAATTAGGCCTGCGTGGTCAATAACCTTGTGTGAGGGATTCTGCTCTGGTAAGTAATTTCCTGCCATTTTAAAGTAGAATTAGGATGTGGTCCTTTGGAATTTGGCTTAGACTTTGGGTTTTGTAAATATATCTGCAAGCAAGATTTTCATTATAAAAGAAGAAATAAAGACTTGGGGGGGTAATGTGCTGTTTGGAATACATCTGAGGTACCTCACCATGATCTAAAGAGGGAAAATCCAAAGAAGTTAAAAGCCTGGCAAACTATCAGAGGCAGAGATGGTAACTATTTGTTTTTAAGTCCCCTGTATTGAAACAATGAGTCCACCCCACATTGCATCCTGCAGCTCCATGATACAAGGCCTGGGAGCAGTTATTAGCATGTGATGAGGGAGGGAAAGCTAAACATTTTAATAGAGCTATGGCCTCTCCTTCTCAAGTTCCCATTAATGCAAATACAGCACATGTGGTTTAAGCCCCAAGAGCCTTGTAGGACACAAATCATAGATGTGGAATAAACATTATCAGAGAATATGACTCCATGGCCTTCTCCTTGCCATCAACAGATACCCTGTGATCCCATGATGTCAGGCAGATACCTGATATGGTATCATGAGAAAAATCACAGAAAGTCAGTGTGCTCAAAGGGCCCAGGTTGGTATTATTTGAAAGTAGATCCCAAAGACTTCTTGGTAAATTGCAGCAGAGGCTCAGACTACCTCCAGATCTTTGGAGAACACTCACCACTCTGATAACTAAATGTAGGAAAACTTGTTCTTTATGCACCAAAATTGCCAGAAACTTATGGCTCTGTGTTCTTGTAATATAACCCAGACAATACAGTGGCAGAAGGTTGACAAGATAAACCCGATACATTTCAGACAGCCTATAAAATTAACCCCTGCTATACTGATTTTTCTATGCCATCTTTAGCAAGATTACAAGTCAAGGCAGTTGCTGCTCTGAAATCACACTCTTTTCCTTTTCTATTTCCCATTCTCTCCCCATGACATTCTTTTCCAAAATTCTCGGGCTCAGAAGATGAGTAAATTGAGTGTCTCTTACTGAACTTATTATCATGACTCTATTCTAAAACTGCCACTACATTTGAGAAACTTGGATAATCTACTTATATACTAATGAGCTGCATTTCCCATAAGTGAGTCTTCAGTATCCATATACTGACCTGACCTTAACATTTATAGTGGCTGTATTGTCAATTGTCATGTAGAGCGTTAAGAGCTTCATTGGATGACAAATTAATTCCTTAAACCTGCTGTCTCAGGACAGGAATTTTAATGATCAGTTTATTCATTTAGAGAAAGCTTTATAAACAGTTAAATTAAGGGGTAATATTTTTGTATGGTTATTTGTTAAGATATTGGTATAATATTATTTTTCATGAAAAAATACATTAAATCATATAACTTCTGATTATCAATACAGTATATACATGATTGAAAATAAGCAGTCAGAAATATGTAAAATGAAAATCAAAACCTAACTTTAATCACACTACTCAAATATAGTCCTCTTAATATTTAATGTGTTTCCTTCCAGTTTTTTAATGCATATACTATATGCATCATACATGTGTCAAATTAAATACACAATATTATATCTTGTTTTTATTTTTCATATATTCAGGGCTCTTCTTTGAGATCATTAGTTTAATGACTTCATAGTATCCTGTCATAGAGATTTATCATAGAATATTTAAGGGTTTTTTATTTTCATGATTTAGTTGTTTCTATTTTTTTGTCATGACAAATGAGTCCATGTTGTATAAATAAATTTTTATTGTTGTTAACATTT
The DNA here is from genome assembly GCA_026230045.1 of Corynorhinus townsendii. Lineage (NCBI taxonomy): Eukaryota > Metazoa > Chordata > Mammalia > Chiroptera > Vespertilionidae > Corynorhinus > Corynorhinus townsendii. The sequence continues at coordinate 71,023,212 of JAPDVU010000005.1, forward strand.
CTCATTTTTTTAAAAAGGGATTTTCAGAGAAAGAATTACTATGTCAAATATTACAAATTTAGAAGGTTGCTAAATGCATTCCTAATTACTTTCTAGAAAGATTGTCCTAAGTTGCATTATCTCACTAAAATTTAAATATCGGAACACTTCAATTCATAATTTCTTTTAAGTAATATATAATATTATATACTTAGCAAATTTTGTAAAAAGTATTACTTCTTTTATAATTAATCTTTTATTTTCTCAGAATTTGTTGCTAGTATCTTTAAACATTTTTTTTCAATTATAGGATTTTAAAGATTTATTTGAAAGAGGACTTCAATAAGTTTATTAAACTTTGGTTATAATTGCCATACATATTTTCCCCGATTTCTTTTTAATGGCCCTTTGAGAGAAATTATTTACATACAAAAATGCTATTTTTACTAGTAATTTTTACATTGTAAAAGACATCATTCCTTTGTGATTTTTTTCAATTAACATTTAATTCTTAGAAATTCCTTTCCCATAATGATATCAGATTTTGACTCATATTTTCCACTATTTGTTATGATTTTTAAAAAAATTTATTGACTTAATTCTTCTTAGGTTTGTTTTTTTTATAGGTATATGAGAATGTATTGTTTTAAAATTATTTCCAAATAAGTGCTTTCTAGCACCATTTAGTAGTTAATCTTTCCCTTTCCTACTGGTTTATGATTCTCCATTACATAGAGGCCATGCTCTTTTTTTGTGTGGTTTCTCTATGCAGTTTGAGATTTTTTTTCTTGATTTATGCTTTTTCAAACTTTTCATAATTATTATTTCAGATTTTCCCTGTGTATCATAGGTCATGTTCCCTTTGTTATTCCTTTTGTGATTTTGGGGGAACTATTATTTGACTCTAAACCTTTCAATTAAATTTAAATGTTTTTCTCTTTCCCCGGAATTTTGCATTGGGATTTTGATAGGATTATATATTACTTTGGGTTAAATAAAATTTGATAATAATTAGAATTCCCCTTCAGAAACAAAGTGTGTCTTCATACTTCAAGGTTTTATTTATATCTTAGTAGATTTTTATAGTTTTACTCATCTAAATACTCTTAGTCCTACATATTTGAAACACCATTTTGATAGAGGAATGGAGAGGGACTTTAGGGTAATGAGTATGTTAGAGCAAAGGAGAAATTATGACTCCAAAGAAAGAGAAGGCTCAGAGGAGTAGATGGAAGCCCTTTTTCCATTGCAGCATTTAGCCAAGACCAGCCATCTCTGTGCTGATGACCCCAACAAGCCCATTACCACTCACTCCCTGTTCTTATCATCTGGCCATGGCAAGCATTTCCCACAGGACAGTCTCCTTACATTACTCTAAACTAACAGGTGCTACCAGAATAATATAATCCATAGCTATGCTCATGTTCTTATAATAAAAAATAGAATTATTGCCTGGCCAGAGTGGCTCAGTTCATTGTCATCGTATGCCCTGAAAGTTTGCCAGTTCCATTCCCAGTCAGGGCACCTACGGAAGGCAAGGCAACCAATCAATGTTTCTACCTCACATTGATGTTTCTCTCATTCTCTCTCTCTCTCTCTCTCTCTCTCTCTCTCTCTCTCTCTCTCTCTCTCTCTCTCTCTCTCTCTCTCCTGTTCTCTAAGAATATCTTCAGGTGAGGATTAAAAAATAGAATTATTAATCCCCAAACTGTACCATTGCCATTGGTCTGAGTTTCTTGTACTTAATATCATGGCAGGTAAACCCCTTTCCTCACCAGAAGCTGCAAAAAATCTTCAACAAATTTTGGATCCAGGCCTTTACCTTAATCCAAACTCTCTCAAATTACACTAAACTCTCTGTACAAAGCCTTTGTAGTAGTTATATAATATTTCATCATTTGGATATATTACATCACATTTAAAATTTTTAGAGTGTTTATTTAATTTATTGTGTATCTTGATAATGCTTAACAAAATGAGAGCCTATAACTTTGAGTACAGAATGTGGAACTTAAAAGAGACAGTGTCATCCCAGTTTAAATATATGGACTCTACGGATAACACTTTATGGTCAGATACACTTTATGGTCAGGTCTGCCTTTCATAAGCTCCATTTCTGCACATGTCACTTTACCACACAGTGCTTTAGTCTCACCTATAAAATGGGGATAAAGAGATTAGCTGCCTCATAGGATTGTGATGATAATTAAATGCCATTCATGAAAGTTCTGTGACAAAGTGCCTGGCAAAAGTATTAACCATTATTGCAATTGCCATGTTAAATACAAACATGTAAAGAACAAAGTACCTCTCCCTTCCCTTCCCCTAAATGCTCTTAGCTTATTTAGGAAAGAAAGTAAATGCACTTCAGATCAATGGCAAATAGGAAAGGAAAAGTTAGAGTGCCATTTACATATATGCACAAGCACATGTGGAGTACCTTACAATCCACACGTGTGATCATGAAGGACTGATACATTAAGAAATGGGATTAGAGAATATGGTGGAATTAATGGTCAGAACCCTGTGGGCAGCAGGAATTAATCCTGTGTAGCATTTCATAGAGACCTAACTAAAGACTGTGGGTCTGGTCCCAGGCTCTATTCCTTCTGCTTATTCAGGCACTACCATTCACCCTAAGTTAAAAAAAAAAAATTAATAAATAAGTTGATATCACAACATCAACTTCAAACAAGCAAACAATGCAAGGAAAACCTCAACCACGGAGATTTTGCAGAATCAAAAATTAGACTGAGGATGCCTCCCAGGGATCCTGAGAAGGGAATGAGTGATCCCGACCCCTGTCCATAGAGGTTAAAGCTGAGAGGACATGAAGGGGAAAAACCTTGCCTGGTGCTAGGTTTCCAGTGTGTGGCAGTTGGGGTGGGAGATGTGGCAGGCGGGACAGATGGGGCCCGGGGTGGTGTTTGTGACCAGGCCCAACGACATCTCCTGGTCCCACAGCCTGTACATAGCTTGGAGGGGACCCCTGTGTCCCTGTGCCATACAGAGTGCTGACAGCTCCACCTTGAGGATAGGACAAGGAGGCTGAAGAACCTCGAAATTCAAGCAAATGGCAAAAATCGGGTAGTTGGGTGGGGCAGTGTGATGCCAACCAGAAATCAAAACAAAGCAGATAAACAACAGAAGCCAGGTTTGAGGAAACAAAATAGAATAGCAAACAGCAGGGCACAGGCCAAACCAACCAATAAAGTAAGACCAGCAGTGACTGTCCCTAGAACGTAAACGCCATGAGGGCAGGGGTTTTCACCTCTTTCTTCACTATAGTGTGCTCAGAACCTTGAACAGATGTGGCACAAAGTAAATAGTCAATAAGCATTTACTATGAATATTATATAATAAAAGGCTAATAAATAAATTGACCAAAGAGCAGAATGACTGGTTACTATGACGCACACTGACCACCAGGGGGCAGATGCTCAATGCAGGAGCTGCCACCTGGTGGTCAGTGCATTCCCACAGGCGGAGCGCCGCTCAGCCAGAAGCCGGGCTCATGGCTGGCGAGTGCAGCAGCAGTGCCAGGAGCCTATCCCACCTCCATGGCAGCGCTAAGGATGTCCGACTGCCAGCTTAGGTCTGCTCCCCGGGGGTGGGTCAAATTCTGCTTCTACTCCAGCCACTTCCTAGGTGCCCTCAAGCCCTGACATCTTCATGGGGTACCAACAGATCTCTAGGGAGTGATTCCCACATTGGTGCAAAATTATTTCTAACCACTGATTAGTTTTCCCAATAGACCTTTCCCAATGTACCTTATTTTATTTACTGCCTTCCTATAAATAGGCTTTAAATAAAATTACTCTATTACAATAAGCCACTGTTACAACATATAGATGTACTATTTCAAATTTTATCTTTATTGTTGAAAGTATTACATATAGTACACTTGTACAAGTGTATGACAGATTCTTAAAAGTGGAAGAGCAGGATCAAAGGTAATAGACAATTTTAATACATTCTACCAGATTCTACTTGAAAATTCCAATTAACAATGAATGAGAATGCTTTTCTCAATATTCTTTCAAAACTGGACATTATTGACTTTTTAAATATTTCTCACTCTGATGAGTGATAATGGTGTCCTATTTAAGCCTGCAATTCTCTGACATAGTAAAGTTAACTTTTTATTCTTAAAGTTATTAAAATTAGAAATTAATTGTATTTTTAAAATTTTTTCTCAGCTATACATTGGCATGCTTCTTCTTTCCTTAACCATATGGAGGTATTCTGTTTTTCTATCTGTCCTTCCTGCATATATGTATTTCTCATGTTGATTTTTTTTTTTTACTTTATTCATAGTGTCTGTAGTCACACAGAGGTTTTTAATTTTATATGTTTATACATGGCAGTCTTTTTTTTCCTGAATAATTTATTTCTACTGCTAGCATACTACTTTTTAAAGCAGGTATTGAATTTTATCAAAATTAAATTTTTTAATTGAATAAGATGATCATATGTTTTTTCTCCTTCAGTGAGTTATGGTGAATGCACAAAGGCCGATTTTCTCATTTTGGAGGTATTTAACCTTTTGGGATAAGTATTGCACTGGTTAATAAAATTTGATTGCTCATATTATATTTAGAAGTCTTATTGTCTTATTCATCGTTAAGATTTGCCTGCAGTTGGTTTCAATTTGAGAACTATCCCTGTTTGATTTTGGTTTTGGGTAATGCCAGTCTCATTAAATAAATTGAGAAGCTTTCCATATTTATCTGGGGAAGATATTATATAATATGGGATTGTTTGGTCTTTGAAGGTTTGGTGAAATTTATATTAATAAAAGCGTAATATGCTAATTAGACCAGACAGCTGAACGACCTTCTGGACGAAGCCGGCTGCGGGGGTTGAGGTAGAGGCAGTTAGGGGTGATCGGGCAGGCAGGCAGAGGGGTTAGGGGCTATCAGGCAGGCAGGCAGAGGGGTTAGGGGTGATCAGGCAGGCAGGCAGATAAGTAGTTAGGAGCCAGTGGTCGCAGATTGTGAGAGGGATGGCCGAGGGGTCCCGGATTGCAAGAGGGTTCAGGCCAAGCTGAGGGACCCCCCTTCCCAAGCACAAATTTTGTGCACCAGGCCTTTAGTGTTCCTATAAGAAAGTACTTGTTTTTGATGGTTTTGCAAGTGTAGATATTTTATTACTTTTAAAAGTTCTTCTATGATAATTTTTCTATTCAGTTTTTCTATTCCTTGAATAAACTTTGTATATTTAATTTTAAAAAGAATTAATTTCATCTAGATTTTCTGATTTATTAAGCAAGTTTATGAAAATTTTCTTGCAAGTCATTTGTTTTTAGTCATTTTCTTATTTCTAACATAATGTTATAATGGCCAATTTTTTTTCAAATTTATTGTTTCTTTTTAAGAGACAATAAATTTTTCAAATTTATTGTTTTTTTTCCAGTTTTTAGTTTTATTGACAAAAATCAGCTTCATTTGTGGTTTACTTTATTATTTCCTGCTTTTATCTTTATAAGGTTCTTAATTATATTTCCTTTGGGATAATTTTTATATTTTATAACTTTTGTATTTTAAATCTGTGTTAAATTTAGTTACATTTTTATTTCTAAATACCTGTATTAAAATATAAAGATTCCTCCAAAACCCCCTGTATTCTACCATTATTTTTTTCATTAAACAAAAAGTTTCAGGCAATGGCTGACTGGCTTCAGATGAACTTCTGCCAGAGAAACACACACACAGACACAGACACACACACACACACACCATTTCCCTTTGAAGACATTAAAGAGTAACAAGGCACCGAAAACTTATGAACCAATATCTTTAAGAGAATGGAATCCCAAAGAAGTGAGCTCAGAATTAGGTCTTCCTTTTTTTCCATTCAAACATTCTGCATTTATTTATTTATTTTTATTGAATTTATTGAGTTGACTGTTGTCTGTGTCTCTATATATTTTGTTAATCGTCTTTTGTCCAGACTCCCTACCCCATTCATCTCTGACAGCTGTCAGTCTGTTCTATATATCCATGTCTCTGTTTCTGTTTTGTTCATTGGTTTATTTTGTTCATTAGATTCCACATATAAGTGAGATCATATGGTATTTGTCTTTCTCTGGCTTATTTCACTGTGGTACATTTACATAATGAAATATTGCTCAATGGTAAAAAAGAAGGAAATTTTAACTTTTGTGATAGATGGATGTATCTGCAGAGTATTACATTAAGTGAAATAAGCCAGTAAGAGACATTCGGCACTTAAAAGCAGTGTGAGATAGTCTGAGAGGTTCATTAGAGTTGATGGGAATCTCACAGGGCTTGAGAAACAAAATTGGAGTTTTGGTTCTAGATCCTGAGGCTTTCGGTTATATCCTAAGCATAACAATTAACCAGAAATATACTAGCCCTGCCAAATGCAGAAATCCAGCATTGGGAGGGAATTAACTTAATCCCACTCAAAGCAATGTGACCCAGGCTTAGAGCACCTGCCATAAATGAAAAGTAAATTCCCTCTGAAAAAAAATCATTATCTAGATTCTTAGATCATGTATATAATTTTTCATACACAATGTCCTACTTGATTTAAAAAGTAGGTTTGTAATATATAAATACTTGACAAAAATAGAAAATGTTATGAAAAATGATCTATAATATATCTAGATTATCCAGTTGTAAATAACCATACAATATATTTAAAAAATAATATAAGATCAAATGTTTTGGCAGAAAATCAGAAAAGATAAACAGGATGAAATGAAATTTAGTAATGAAGATATAATAAGTGAAATTAAGACATATTTCCAGATGAAACATGTATAGAAAAATGAAATTAGTTCAGAATAAAATGTACAGACTGAAGTACAGAAAACAAAAGAATGGGAAATACAAAAAAATCCATAAAATACAGGAAAAGTTCTCAGAGACATGAAGTTGGCATTCCAGAAAGAAAGGAGAGAGAGAATGGGAAAAAGCTGTATTTCAAGCTAATGACTGAGAATTTTCCAAATCTGCTTAATACATGAAGCCACAGATTCAAGAATCACTACAAATCCCAAGCAAAATAAATACCAAGAAAACCATCCTTATTATATCACTAGTAGAGGCCCGGTGCACGAAATTCGTGCACGGGGGGGGGGGGGGTTGTCCCTCAGCCCAGCCTGTACCCTTTCCAATCTGGGATCCCTCTCACAATCCAGGACTGCTGGCTCCCAACTGCTCACCTGCCTCCCTCCCTGATTGCCCCTAACCGCTTCTGCCTGCCAGCCTGATCACCTTCTAACCACTCCCCTGCCAGCCTGATCACCTCCTAACCATTTCCCTGCCAGCCTGTTTGCACCTACCTGCCTTCCCCTGCAAGCCTGGTCACCCCTAACAGCCCTCCCCAGCAGGCTTGATCACCCCCAACTGCCCTCCCTTGCAGGCCTGGTCCCTCCCAACTGCCCTCTGCTGGCCATCTTGTGGTGGCATCTTGTGTCACATGGGGGCAGGATCTTTGACCACCTGGGGGCAGCCATCTTGTGTGTTGGAGTGATGGTCAATCTGCATATTACTCTTTTATTAGATAGGATAGAGGCTTGGTGCAAGGGTGGGGGCCAGCTGGTTTGTCCTGAAGGGTGTCCTGGATCAGGGTGGGGGTTCCCTTGGGGTGTGGGATGGACTGGGTGAGGGGCCTGTGGTGGTTTGCAGGCCGGCCATGCCCCCCAGAGGCCCAAGCAGAGGCCCTGGTATCTGGGATTTATTTATCTTCTATAATTGAAACTTTGTAGCCTGGAGTGGAGTCAAGCCTTCTGCTCACTCCATGGAGGCAGCCATTTCTGTTGGGATTTATGTATCTTCTATAATTGAAACTTTGTAGCCTTAAGCAGAGGCCAAAGCAGGCCAGGGCTGCAGAAGCTTGGCTTCCTCCGCTGCGGGCAACCCTAGTCTCCTGTTCTTTCCAGCTCCAAGGCTGCTACCATTTCTGTTGGGATTTATTTATCCTCTATAATTGAAACTTTGTAGCATTGAGTGGAGGCTTGGGTTGGCAGGGGCAGGCCGAAAGCTTGGCTTCCTCCATTGCCAGGGAAACCCAAGCCTCCCTCCTGCTCTCTGTGGCTGCAGCCATGTTGGTTGGGTTTATTTGCATATTCCCTCCTGATTGGCTGGTGGGCGTGGCTGGTGGGCATGACTTGTGGGTATAGTGGAGATATGGTCAATTTCCATATTACTCTTTTATTAGATAGGATTAAGTGAGGCAAAATCTGAAGAGAAAGAACAATATATTTGAAGCAACCATAAAAAAGTGATGTTGAAGGAGCAATAACATATTATCAATTAATATTATTAGATAGAAATAAAATTCACATAAGAAACTTATGAAAAGATGGTACACATCCTCATTAACCATTCCTTGAGGTTGATTCCAATCAATATTTTGCTTCAGTATCTGGAACTTTTACTAAAAACTGTCAAATATCTCTGTGATAAAATTCAAATATCATCATTTTTATATCAATAGTTACTTGAAATCATGTTCTGAAAAATCCAACAAGATATTTCAAAGGAATTTCTCTTTCTACTATCATATTTAATTAATTTCTGTTTCACCTGGAATCACCTGTTTCTACCAACTCAACACTAAGAAACTACCTCTCATCTCTGTCATAAGAGTCTCCTAAGTGGTTCCTTGCTTCCATTCTTAACCCTCTACATTCAATTTCATCACATAGCTGACAGAGTAATCATCAAAAAATGTTATTAGGACCATGTCCCTTCTCTGCTCAAAACACCCTAATGGTTGAAATTAAAATTTTGTTAGTCTCCAAGATGTTGTGTTGTATGGTGTTGTATTGACCCCCTTTCCTCACACACACTTCACCTTATTGTGATTCAGCTGCATTCAGATGTTGCCATTGAGACTCTGAACTTTTGGTTCCCTCTTCCAGGACTGCTCTTTACTCACATGGATCCCTTCACTCATGATTCTGGTTCAAATATATATATATGAAATTCAGAGAAGAAGGGAGAGGGAGAGAGAAAGAGAGAGAGAAAAGCAACAACAACACACCAATGATAATAGAGAATCATTGATCAGCTGCCTCCTGCACACCCCACACTGGGGATTGAGCCTGCAACCCAGGCATGTGCCCTGACTGGAAATTGAACTGTGAACTCCAGGTTCATAGGTTGATGCTCAACCACTGAGCCACGCCGGCCAGGTAGAAAGGTCTTTCTTGATTACCCTTTCCAAAAGAGTATACCCTCTTGCTGTCCTCTCTTATCTTCTATCTCCTTTCTTACTTGATTTTTCTCTTAATATATTTTAATTGACACATTATATATCTTTTAGTTATTGAATCATTGACTATTTTCTAACAACATGCAAAAGCCACGAGTCCAGGATTTTTTTTTAAATATATTTTATTGATTTTTTACAGAGAGGAAGGGAGAGGGATAGAGAGTTAGAAACATCGATGAGAGAGAGACATCGATCAGCTGCCTCCTGCACAACCCCCATTGGGGATGTGCCCGCAACCAAGGTGCATGCCCTTGACCGGAATTGAACCTGGGACCCCTCAGTCCCCAGGCCGACGCTCTAGCCACTGAGCCAAACCGGTTAGGGGGAGTCCAGGATTTTTTTTCTGTCTTAGTCACCAGCATATCTCTAGTTCTTCAAACATATCTCAATAAATAATTTTTCAATGAACTAATCATTCAATTTATTCAGAAGTTATAATAAATGGTGTCATGCATTACTCTGCCTTTGTGCGGAGGATGGAAAGATAACACACAGCATCTTTATATTCAATGAATTCATAGAAACACATAAACAACTTGTAATCAGTGGGATGACGATAATAGAGACAAAATGTTCGTATGCAATGATGTGAAGTCTTTTGTTTTTCTGTAGAAAAAAAAGTTGATTAATTTACCATCTTCACATAGCTAGTTAATTTTTACCCTAGATATTTGTATTTAGACAAGCATTTTTTGTTAAGTTTAATGAACACAAATTAAAGGCTGTGGTCCTTAAAATATGAGTCTTAAAATATGGACTTTTAATATACTAGTCTTTCCTACTATATTCTCATTTTCATTGAGATTGAAGCTATCATGATCATATAAATCATTGTCATCAATAACACCTAACCCAAATCTTAATTAACCCTTACTTCCTTCAGATTTTACTCAAATGTGACCTTTCCAAGGCCTTTTCTGGCCTTCCTATTTAAATTTCTAATTTCTGTACTCTGCCTTAATTTTCTAGTTGCCATTGCAATATCAATATACTGTATATTTTGCTTTATCATATTGTTTTGCTTATTTCCATCCTTGCCAAACCAGAATGTAAACTCTGTGAGAGTGGAATTATTATTACCATTGCTTGGCACAAAGATGCTCCATTAAATATGTGCTGAATGAATGAGCACACGTTTCACTCATTTCCCCACTCCAGGATGCAATATTATTGTTCTATTTAGAAAACTAGAAAATGCTGATATAGAGAAGGAGAACTGTAAAGACAATCAGATGAACTGCTGTTGATCAATGAATATGCTTTTATATCAGTTGCAAAGTTAAATTTTTGATTCTGTACATGTATCCACGTCAGTAGTTAATGAAATATCACATGTATCTTCAGACTTACCATAATTAATAATGAAGTAGAAGATTTTCATGTTACAAGGGACATTAAATTTTGTAAGATAATTCACCATGACTTAATTTAAATGGCAAGCTCCTATAATGCATTTAAATTAAAATAATTCATGGTCAGGTTTTATACACTACTTTCTAAAATGATGTATACCAATACTAGTTTCAGAATGATTTTTGGTTGGATTTAAAAATCAGTATCTTAATTTTATTTTTTAATTGCACAAACTAGAAAAGTCAAACAAAGTGAATTTATTGATCTAGAATAGGAGAGCAAAGGATGCTCTTATAATGTCCAAAGGGATATATATATATATATATATATATATATATATATGTATGTATATGTATATATATATATATATGATGCTCTTATAATGTCCAAAGGGATATGGATATATATATATATATGTATATATATGGATAATCATAATCCTCATTTTCAAGGAGCATATACTGTGATATAAGAATGATCTTAAATCATGTAACATTAACATGAACCTCAATAAGTTTTACTAAATAAGTGGTTAAGTCCAGTTAAAGGACTATTGGAGATATTCCCTTGTGGAATTAACACTTCTAATATGACTGTGTCTTCACTTCTGTTTCTGACATAAATTAATAAGATCCTATTCAGTTAAAAAAAATCCTCTCATTAGTGTCCCATCAAAAATAGCACCATTTGCCTCATTAAATTTAATGAGGTTGTTGTTGTTGTTGTTTTTCCATTGGTAGGTGTGGGTGTGTGATATATGTGTCAGAGTGTTAGACTTGTATCTTCAAAGAACATGCTTTACATAGGCTAGCTATACTCTGAAGCTAAAGCTGTGTTACAGTAAGCTATTTCTAGAAGGTGGTGGCACCTTAATGGGTTTGGTAACCAGGTAATACATTTTTCACTTTATTGGAAAGAAATGAAAGTGTCAAGAGATCAATGCCTTTTATATCAAGTCCATATAATTAAAAACTGTCATTATCAGAATAGTTTATATTATATATAATATGTATATTCCAACCTAAAATTTAAACATATCCTTTTCTTTGATCCATACTCCCAACTAAACAAAAATCTTAAAATAATGAACAGAATTGATTCAAGTCACCACTATTCATCCTAAAATAGTATGACTTTATCTTTTTTCCTAAAAGGCTGATATCTTATTTCATTATTGTATGGATAAGTCCTTTGTTTCAAACATAAAATTATCATATGATTATTTTATACTTCCATATAAATTCTAATCAAATGCCAAAATACCATCTGTATTTAAAGTGGGCATTTTTTTTTCTTTTTAGCAATCTACATGATAGAGATACAAACACATACATAATATTGATATATTTAAAAAGCACATGTAATGTCTATAGAGTTTTTAATTTCTTTCTTTTAATGTGTGTTCCTGGTCTTTGCCCCAGATTCCCTTTGTCCCCAGCTTTATTGAGATATCATTGACAAGTAACACTATAAGTTTAAAGTGTTCACATGATGCCCTGTCAGGGTAGCTCAGTTGGTTAAAGTCTTGTCCTGATCCACCAGGGTTGCACGTTCATTTCCCCATCAGGGCACATACAAAAATCAACCAATGAATATATAAATAAATGGAACAACAAATCAATGTTTTTTTCTCTCTTTCCCTTCCTCTCCCTCTCTCTCTCAAAAATAAAAAATAAAGTGTTCACATGATGTTTATATACATATAAATGATTAAATGATTACCACAATAAGTTTAGTTAACACATCCATTGACTCATATATTTACCATTTTTGTGTATCTGGTGAGAACAAAGAGGACATGTGTAATACTTTCAACAATAAAGATGTTTTTAAAAAGAAACAGAATAAATGCTTAAAAATGGAAAGTCTAATCATTTTTTAAAAAAAGATTTACTCTCTAAGCAACTTTCAAGTATACAGTATAATATTGTTAACTATAGTCACCATGCTGTGCATGAGGTCCCAAAAACTTAGTCATCTTGTAACTGAAAGTATGTACCCTTTGATAAATATCTCCCTATATCTTCCACTCCTGAGCCCCTGGCAACTACCTATCAACTCTCTGTGTCTACAAAATCACATTTTAAAAAAAACTCTTCATTCATAGATAGGTTGTTTCCATGTCTTTCCTATTGTGAATAATGCTGCAATATATAGACTGTTCTAAAAAAAAATCTACATACTGAACAGTTGATAGCTCAATTGATATTCCTTCCTTTTAAGATTTAATCTACTGGAATTAATAATCATTTAAAGTGTGTATACATTTTTTGAACACCCTATTTATGGAAGTAAAGTTTAAAAAAATACTTATTTTCAAGTGATAAAGTTGTTTTATGAAATAAAGAAAACTCCTTAAGTAAGCTAAAACTCTGAACATTGGAAAGACAGAACAAAATATAAATATAGTAAAGTTGACAATCCTATATAATAAAACCCTAATATGCAAATCGACCAACTGGCAGAACAACTGGTAGAACCAGTTGCTGTGATGCACACTGACCACCAGGGGGCAGACATTCAATGCAGGAGCGTCTGCCCCCTCGAGAGGGAGGTGACCAGCGGTGGTGATCAGGGGGCGGGGCCAGCCAGCAAGCACCCTGCAGGTTCCTCCTGCAAACCAGCAGTTGGATAGTCTTATGCATACATTTTTTCCATTTCTGAGAATAACTTTGTTTTTATTATTTGTGACCAATTTTCAAAATACAATTTAAGCAATTTGTTATAATTTATTTTGGGTGGTTTTCTTCTTGTTTCTTGTTTGCTCCCTAGTAACACATATGCTTTTAAAACAGTAACTATTGTGTAACCCTCACAATGCTTAGTCTATCTCTGTGGTAATGATTAATAAGCTAAAATTGAATTGACATGGTTTGAAAATTAAGAGAGATATATTAAATCCTTTGAAAGTGAATGGTAAATTATCCTCTGGGTCTTAAGAAAGACTGATATTGGCAAGTGGAATGTTGAGAGAAAATACAGTGCCCAAGTTAGAAATCAAACATGCATTGGCTTCAAGGTTAAAGAATAAAAACCAAATGACCACAATTTGGGCGAAAAAACATGGTATGAAAAGGACAGAAACCTATTTACTTTAGAATAAACCATATTTACTTCTGTTATCAAAATTTCTTCATTTCAGACAACCTGATTTTAAATTAATTTATGGATTGATATTCTTTAGTTTCCACATATCTGTACTCAAATAGGGAACATCTAGCTAATTAATTTTCTTAAGAATCCTTTTATATCTTTGAGAAACCACTTTAATATTTTTAAGTATGTTAACAAAACTGGATGACTGTAGAATACCATCCTCTGGCTGGTGTGGCTCAGTTGGTTGGGCATCATCCCATGCACCGAAAGGTTGCTGGTTTGATTCCCAGTCAGAGTACATGCCGGGTTTAAGGCTCAATCCTGGTACAGGGCATGCAGGAGGCAGCCGATCAATGTGTCTCTCACATTCTCTCTCCCTTCCTCTCTTTCTAAAAATCAATAAAAATATTTAAAAAAGGAAAAATAAACAATACCAATTGAGGCTATTCTCCAGAAATGTCTCCTAACCAGGTAGACAGATAAAAGGTGGAAACATTCTTTTCCATCAGTCCCAAAGTGGCATTCCATTAAGAAAAACAATCTACTGATGCTCTCTAATTGATACCAGCAAAATCTCTGTGCAGTGTTTCTAGAGTTTTTCCTTGAGTCAGCCCCACATGAGGTTGTGCCACAAGCTGCGATTTTGTAAATCTTTTTTTAGTTCCTATGGGGCATCCTGTGAATTGTGGTCTCTTCATATCTGCATCATGGGGAAATGCACACAGATTCGAAAGAATCGGACAGTCTCACATCTCAAAATATACCCACCCACCCCCCTTCTAATTTGGAAAATAAAATTAGCTCTGAGTTTTTAGCTCTTGGAAACCACACATTTGGGAAACATCAGGGTTTTCAAGTTCTCAAGTAGGGTAATTCTTTTGTTTTCCCTGTCATTAATAAGCCATTTTCTTCCATGAATTCAAAGAAGCTAAAATCTTCACGAGTCCCTTAGCTGTTTTGCATTTTTCCAACTTTAGTTTCATTTGTAATAAAACAACAGAGTATCTGCCTCCCTTTTTCCCCTCCCCCTAATCTTACATGGCCTGGCTAATAAATCAATCCTTTTGTTGGGGCCTCTTAAACTTACCTTGTATTTTTTAATCATTATAATAATATTATATGGCAGGCAAAAATATAATGATAAATGATAATTTGCCAAAAAGATGAAAAAAACACTGAGGTGTTACCTATCAAAAGTTCTCCTTCTGTCTGTGATGCAGCACAGATTGTGATCGTGACAGTAAATCTGGTGCTATTGTTAATGCCATGGCACTTGGGTTTTTGGCTTGCTTTAGTCCAATCTGTGACATGCTTGTGAATATCTTTCTTCTGTTCTGTCTGTATGGCATATGGATTTCTGGGATACAACGTCAGACCTATCCACATAACAAGTGTTCAGAGCACCTTATCATTTTAAAAAGCCAATTACTCAAAAAGACAAATGTGAAATGTTTCACATTTAATGATGAGCAAATCTGCAAAACAAATGCAATTTTGCTCCTTCTAAAAAGTTTAGTTTAACTGTAAATATTGCAATGGAGTCTTTCATGACACACACCACTGAGACAGAAAAGCTCATTTCATACATATTGTATATCATCACTGTCAATTACATCTGCCCAGTCTTTAAAATGAGGGTGGTATAAGTAATTAGAAATAAAGCAAATAGAATATTCTAAACTACAAGGCTCTGGAATCACTGTAAAAATGTCACTGTTAACATTGAACACTCTAAAAAAATATTTTGAAAGTCTCACCCAAAAAACTGAAAACTGCATATGTCTACAGAGGTAAAGGTCATTCATGAAACACTCAACAACAAAAAATACCAATTCATTTTTTAGAAATATTTGTCAATATGTAAAGAATGTTTTGTACATAAGTTCTCAGTTACTGTTGAATCAGTGGCTGTATGTAATATTCCCACATGGAATGATGTCCTTTCAAATACTTTAAAACAAAGGTTTGGTGAAGGATTTTATAGGGACATCTTGAGTGCTAAGATTTTATGCACTGAAAGTGCAACTAACAAAATACAATAACAATGGGTTTGCAACTGATTTATGTATTTAAACTCTAGTATCTATTTATGATGGAGACAATAGCTTATTCAGAATTACACATTCCTACCCCCATCCACCCTACCCACTTAAGCAAAACAAAGACAAGACTGAAAATAAACACAAAACAAAACAATCCTACTCTTCAGCTTCCCCATGTAGATTGTGTATATAATGTTGTCACATTTAAATGTCTTTATCCTTTTTTTTTTGTCTACTCATCCTTTCAGCCTTCTTTTACACCATGAACACTGGTAACAGAATATTATATGACATGAAAAATGGAATGCACCTGGCACTGGTATTTTAGAAGAAACTAATCTCGATATTTATACCATCATTTAGTAAGCGGAACAGTTTTATCAGGCTTGGAATGTTGAGATATGAAAAAGTTCACTCAGTTCTTGGACTTTCATTCTACATTAGAATTGAAATTTAGTAAAACAAACAAACAAAAAAACCCAGAAAACCTTTAGTCAGCTGTTGCAGAGCACACATAGAAAAGTCTACTAAACTCTTCTATTAGAAACGAAGACTCAAAACATCTGTAATTCTATTGCATTTCATGTTAACTACTTATTATCCAGGATAGAACCTAAGTAGGAAGAGCTGAACAACCAGTCCATCTAAATAAAAATAGAAAGCAGTGTCAATAATAATATTATAAAGGAATTTATTGAAAATAAGTGCTTCACATAGTATTTTATTTTTCTTGTACCTATTGTGGGTTCATTTAAACTATATGGATATGTGTCTTAGTTTGAAGTAAACTGATATATTGATGTGTATGACTGTTGAATATTTTAATGTGATAGGTAATATTCATCAGGTGGTCTCGGGGAATTTAAATAAAAATTTAAAAGTAGTATTACAGAAGTCTTAAAACTTTGGTGTAAATAAACGGGGTCTAGATGAACAAAAAAGTAAATAACTAATCATTCCTTTCTGCCTTTCTAAATGGATTTTATCCTATTTCAAATAGAGGTACAAATTCCTCCTGGAAAGTCACCACCTTAATTACCCATCCTTCACTTTCAACCAATTAATTGTTTTCTTTCCTTTTTCTGTGTCTTAGACTCCTTGAAGTGTGATGAAATATGTAACCTATACAAACTTTCATATCAATGTTTAATTTCTAACATTTGGGAATTTAAACATGTAACACAGAAATCCTTTCATCTATTTCAACATTTATGTTAATGGATTGCACAGAAGTACTTACAGAAAGGAAAATGATGGTACTAAGGGATCTCTGTTAAGAAGGAGCCAGCTTTCACAACCTCTACCTGGTATGGATTAGACCTGAGCATTTGCCAGTGATGACCATGAGAGTGAACAAGTCACACTTGCCTAGAGTCAAGACGCAACTGGTATTCGCTGACTAATCTGTTGCTTATTTCTATCATTCTAGCAGTTTATAATCAAATCTCAAGATCACCCTGTGAAACTGGAAGGGGACATAGAGATCGTCTTTCCACCAAGCCCCTGCTCTGGACAGACTTGGTGGCAAGTGGTCTGGACTGGAGTCCTGGTTGCCCACCTTATTCTGTGAATTACTATAGGATGTCTCTTAACTTTTTTAAGAGGCAATTTTCCAAGCTGTAAAAATCAGGTGACACCTTTTTCACAAATATATTATGAATACGATAACACATGGGAAAGCCCTATAAACTATAATATATTCCACAAAGACATTCCAGTGCCTTACTCCAACTCACCAGCAACTTTGCTATCTATCTATCTATTTATTTATTTATTTATTGCCTTGCTTATCTTACAGGATATAAACCATTCAACAGCAAAAGACACCAGGGATAAAATTCAAGCCTTTTTAGATTAAGCAAAGCTGCCAAGAAGAGAATTTTCTTTTGTTTAAATGTTCTTTGAGACTATTTGAAATGGTTTCCTCAGAGCTTGTCCCCAAGTTCTTCCCAAAAATATTTGTAAAAGAAAGAAAAAAGTAATAATGGTATTAGGAATAATTTCGACAGCTGCAAGCCTCCATAGTCAGTCTCCACATAATATTATTATGTGAAACACTATCTGGGCAGTACCTGAGTCCATAAAGTCTCAGGTGGCCATTTGGCATGAGAAAAAGAAAGGAATCAGATCAACATTTTATAAGTGGCTTGAATTTTTTTTTGCACCTGTTATTCTACAATTTCTTTCAGTTACATTTCAAAACACTACAGTTGGGATCTCCTTGCCAACCTGAGATGGCATAAGCCTGGATAACAGAACAAAATGTGAGAAGGTCCTTCTGTCTTTAACGCCTGTTCACCAGTGAATCAGCCTCCAATTAATCTGTTTCTTCAGTAGGAGTTTAATAAAAGTCAAGCACACACATGTTCAGACTTGCTTACTATTGAAGCTGTGTTAACATTATCAGTCTAGCCAGGTCAAAAATCCTGTGTAATTAGATGCCAGAAACCATTTCAAAAAAATTAGGGATTCTGCCATTTATTATAAGCAATCGATTATCAGAGATAGAGATGTTTATACTTAAAATGAAAATGCAAAGAGAGGGATGCTTCTCATTAAACATTGAGAGGAGAAAACAAATTTTGTCTCCTGGCCAGACTGCACATAAAACTCAATATATTAGATTTGCTATTTTCTATTTGTTTATGAACCAGAAAATTCAGGATCATTCAGCAACTCTTATTTCCATTCTACTGTGTGGGGGGTGATCAGAGTTGGTTGTTTACATTCAATCACATTCAGTATTATGCTTGGAGGAAGCTCTTAACCCAGTCATCTGTGCCTATGGACTGAGTGTGCCTCAGTGTTTTCTGGAGGAAATCAACAACACTGCAGATGGAAATACAGGTTGGATGCATTTACGACAAGCCGAGTTAGCACTGAAAGCTCCCCAAAGCCCAACTAGGCTGCTTAGTTTGGCAATGGCAGAGAAAATAACATCCCAGAAGAGTATAATTCCCTTAGATATTTTTGGTAAATGACATTTAACCCATAACTGAGGGGTACATTAACTTTGCATAAATCAAAAAACAGTATTATCCTAGCAAGCACCTCTTTAGTCCACAGTAGAATCTAACTGGTAGTGGTAAGGTGTATGAAGTCTGATTCTTGCACTGCGGAAGGATAAAATAAAGATGTCTCATCCATATGGGACTTTCTATACAATTTGAAAGTTTTTAAAGGCAGATTATATAAGACATAACCACTGGAGGAAGAAAGCAGGTATTTCAAGGCAGAAAGGAGTTAATGATGATGGTCTACACTCAGACTTCAGCTTTTATCTAGCTACGCAGAAAAATATTTTATTGCTCTGCCTTTTTATTTTTTTAAAGAATTTATAGTCAGTTCATTAAAGGTATGAATCTATGTTTACATCCTCCAAATAATTGCAGAGAAATACTTCAAATAATCCAAATGAAGATAAACATTGTGAGATAGAATTACATGTTAGGTGAATTTCAAATTAGTGGAAATTTATGACTATGGTGCAATCTTGCACTCCACCAGGTATTACACATTGTAGAGCCCAATTTTGATTAAAATGCTAAAATTTGTAGCATCCTTAATTTTCTTACTATCCATGAAAAAATAACCAAAGATAAAGAAACTGCGAGTAAAATATCCTAGGCTCATATTGCATTTTTTCTTTATTTTTAGCCAATAATCAATAGAATTATAAGATCCCTATATATTTAAGATACTAGTTACTTTCATAGAAGTGTCTCTAATGCATCAACTTTATCTTTTGTTGAGGATGTATAAAATGTAGCAACGTTTAATAAACAATGAAAAATTATATTTAAAAGGTTCCACCTAGAAAAAAATGACAAAAAACCTGGTTACTGTTCACACAGTCATCATATGAAACTAAGTTGAAAATATATATTTATCCTCTTTAATTATCATTATATTCACATTTATCTTTATCATCATTCTTATTTACCATTATTGTTCACAAACATCTACTTCATTCACTGAGATAGAATAACTGTCCATACTATGTTTAGGGTTTTATGACATCTGATCCCTAGCCATAATCTCTTGCCAAGAGTCTGCATCTACCTTCCTCCATCTATCGTTATATTTGAGCTGGAAAAAAGTAGTCTGCTGGCTACTCATTGCTTTACTCATTGAAGCTCTGGGAAGTTAGGAATAACTTGGAGGACAAGAACTCTATCTTCAAGGAAATGTCAAGGACATTTCAGTAATTCTCCCATCTCCTTCATCTCTAACTTCGTGTGTATCATGAAGTCTTACATCTTTTAAAAATTCTTTTTCTTTATTGATTAAGGTATTACATATGGTCCTTACCCCCCTATTGCCCCCCACCCCCATTGCATCCATTGGTAAGTGTGAGGAATCATGAGATAGTGCATATAAAAATATTTTCAACTTGAAAGAGCTATATTTATGAGATAAACGACTATAATCACAATTGTTAAGACAGTTGAGGATGCTCCTGGGATACTGGGCATTGGGGTGCTTCATTTTCTTGGTTGAATATGCTGTAACCATTTTGGGCTTTGATGCACATCTCTAAAAGCAAGAAATATTCCAACAGAGGGTGTGCTCTAACTTTTTCCTTAGCAAAAAGTTCATAAAATCATTCAGGAAGCTGGAGATGCTAGCCTTGATTTCAAAGAAAATAAATGAAATCATTTTTCTTTAGAATCTACATGGAACTTACTGTAAAAAAACAACAGGCTCCTTTGGATTAGATCAGACCCTTTGCCTGGTCTATCATGGCATCACTAACTTATATGCTACCTTAATCACTAGGGACCACTTGAGTGGGAGACTCACTGCTTATAAAAACCATTAACAGGTGATGCTGTATTCCTGATTCAAGCTAGCCCTCAGTAAATATTCCTTGGTATGTTATTTAAAAATATGGTCATGACCCAGAGAAGATCTTAGGATTTGGTTTATGAGCTTCTGGTGATATTTCTGATAATGTTTTTGGTCTTTAAAATAGAAGAATTTTATAAAAGAACAGCAGCAATGATAACATAGATGTTTGGGTTCTTTTCCTTGCCCTCAAAAATAGCTGAGTAAAAGACTCAGCAAAGCAAAAAAATAAATAAATATGCAGCACAATTTCATCTTCATTTTGGTGAGATCTTTAAGTGAAGCAACTTTAATTTATGATGAAATTTTCAGAGAGTAACATTTACTCAGATGCTGACAGAGTCAATGGTAAAGTGATAACACCAATTATTTTACAGTATTAACTAATACAATGGGAACGAAATACTCATGTTCCCTGGAATTTTGGAGTGTGGTATAGATTTTGGTTAGCATGCATCCTCATCCTCACTCTACTCTGTGCCTTGCACCCCAGAGCAAATTCACCTTGTCTCTGCTGGCTAAAGCCATCGGTGGTATCTCATTGCTCTTAGAGAAAAGTAAAACATGTTTAGCATAGCTGACAGAGACCTACATTATCCGATTTCTGCTTACCTCATGCCTTATGCCTTCTCATACTCTTTCTTTTTCATTCCATTCTTTCCAGACCTTTTTGTTTCCTCAAATATATCATGATCTCCCCTGCCACAGGGTCTTTGCTCCTTGTGTGTATCATCTCTTAGCCTCTCTCATTGCTCGTGTATGCCCTCTCATTTTCCTATTCCTAGACATCTTCCCTAGGAGATGTTTTCTTGACCCACCAGACTAGATACTGCTGCTGAAGGCAGTCTTCAACATCAAGTATGCCTTTTGCTTTTTGTATAGGAAGGAGATTTCCTGGAGATAACTACTGTTGTGTTTCCATTGCACTCTGTACTTTCCTGAACAGCACTCTGCAAATGTGTGAATATTTAATTATTTGCTTAGTATATATCTTTTAATTTAGATCAGACACATCATGAGAGCAAGGAGTATATTTTGTTCACCAAGGAATTCTTAGTTTTGGGCCAGTGTTGAAATATAAGAGGAGCTCACTTGAAATCTCTTTTCAGTGCTCACACAATTCTTCAAGGTCAAGCTAAAACGCCATATTTTTATTGGGTTTCCCTCCTGCTGTCTGATTTAATCCTTCTTTGATATTTTTGTATAGTAATGACTTTTGCTCAATAAATGTTAAGCTCCTTTAATTTCAACAACTATTCATTTTACAAGTTATTGTATTCTTCACATTATATATTCTAGGGGCTTTGAGTTTATACTATTAATGCTGGTTTTGTTACTAAACCATGGTAGTAGGTGGTCCAAAAAGACAGTGTCTTTCAGACAAGCCATAACAATCTTCCACTCTTGCCCTCAAACCCTCTCAGCCTCTCTTCCCTCAATGGTAATTTTTGACCACTTTCATATCTTACTTTTTTCTTTAAGATATTATATGAGATAAAATCTTGGGATTTTTTTAGCACCTCCTAATCATAATAACAAGAAAAACCTACTCATCAATAAATTGCCTCATTTCTCTGTAAAAATACATTTTACCACATGATCTGGGATTTCACCAGTCTTTTTTCTCTAAATATAATAACAATCACTTAAAAACATGAAACAAAAATAATATTGAAGTGTATTGAATGATTCTTTGCATTTTAGAAGCCCTTAAGTAAGATTAAAAAAAAAAATAAAGATACCATCCCCAAGCCAGTTTGGCTCAGTGGATAGAGCGTCAGCCTATGGACTGAAGGGTCCTGGGTCTGATTCTGATTAAGGGAATGTACCTTGGTTTCAGGCTCTTCCTGAGCCTGGGCCCTGGTCAGGGCTCGTGCAGGAGGCAACCAATCGATGTGTTTCTCTCACATCAATATTTCTCTCAGTCTTTCCCTCTCTCTTCTACTCTCTCTAAAAATCAATGGAAAAATATCCTAGGGTGAGGATGAAAGGAAGGAAGGAAGGAAAGAAGGAAGGAAAGAAAGAAGGAAGGAAGGAAAGAAGGAAGGAAGGAAGGAAGGAAGGGAGGGAGGGAGGGATATGCCTACTTCAGAAATATGGCTATATAGATTTCTATTTTCATTTCTACTTTTCTCAGTAGGTGAAAGATAGTGCTTGTTATTAAATATTACCATTGAGAATATGGGAAATTAAACGACTTTCTCTTCATCTTTATCACTATTAAAAGTCTGTCTGAAGTTGATGACTCCCAGAGTTTATAAGGTAATTATAATATTTAGTTGGGGTCCCGTGAGAATCATGCGTGCACCGTGAGCAGGTATTCTGGCCATGGTCTTCATTACTCTTCCACGTACCCACAGTTGTAGTGTAGAATTTTTATTTTACAGTCTCAATTCAATTCTTCCAACTTGCCAACAAGGAAGAAAGTAAGCTGTGTTCTAGTCTTGGCTGTAACTAGCTCTTGAGTCACCTTCGACATGTCCCCATGCTTCACAAACTAGTATATTTATGGATACTTTCATCTCTAAGAGTCTATTAGTTTATACAGAGTGATAATGAAGTTGTGGCTTAGAGTTGTAGGGAAGTTAAGTGTCACATTGGATGGGCAAGTAAGTCTATTTGAAAGCTGTAATTAAGTTGTAGTATGTATTGTGTATTTAGCAATCAGTGTGTATATACATCAACAATTAATAGCCTGGTTATAAAAAAAAAAGAGTGGCATTTTTAGGAAAATAGTTGTTAATTTTTGTTATGTCCCAAACCATAGAAGCAAGTTGGACATGACCTTGGTGAGCCCCACCCTCTGGCACATAAGAATGCCTATGATGACAAAGGTTCCTACAAAGTAACTTGCCATTTGGTGAATTATTCTTCCTATAGTCAAACTGGCTTTATGGTAAATAGCAATTTGTAGTGTTTCTTTCTATTTTAATTATACTACAATTGGGAGGACAGTCCTGTGAAAGACACATCTCTTAATTTCCATAAAATTTCACGTTGTATGTCTTAAGTACCAACTGAGTAATAATATCAGATTTCTTGTAAATTGTCTGGAAATATTTCTCAAAAGATAAATTATGGATCGATTGCATTCTTCTTAGTAATGTTAATAATGATTCCTGCCTAGAGGATAAATCTCTACCGGTGTTATAAAACCTTGCCTTTAGTGCATGTAATGCAATGTTGGAAATGTCAGCACCTGGATTATAATAATCTAAACCTTTTAATCTAGGCAGAAAGTAGGCTAACTTTGGTGGTCTAGATCTTTTGGGCTGTCTAGGTCCAAATTTTCTCTTTAGTTTCACAAACCCCAAACTAAAAATAGGAACGGAGATCTTTAGAATGAAACATGTATTAAATAATCTCTTTGGATGTAAATATATAAATATTATAATTCATTTTTTTGTTAAAAAAGAAGGACAACAGAAAGTTCTATTTGGGGAAAATCCACTTTTTTTATTCATTATATATATGTATATATAATTTAACACATTCCTTATATTTTTTAAGCCTGACTATGAGTTTTTAAGAACATTTATCTGTCAAGATTTCTAACTTGGGACATGCATCTACAATGAGTTAGCTTAAGAATATGACATTTTCTCACTGATTCCTGAACAAATTCTCAAATGATAATGACTTTTGTTGAAAAATAGACTGGTCACCCAGAGGTCAAAGTCATATCAAAGAATCCTATATGCTGTACAAAATTATTCCTATAACTCACAAAAGTCAAAACAACAAAAAACTCTCAGCATGCTCATTAGTTTTCCATTTTTGTTTCTTTAAAATCTCATCCATCTCTACTTCATTTGCTGATTTCATAGTATTACCTCAAGCTGCTGACACATCTAAACTCATCTAAAACTATCCAAAATAAATCTCATTTGTCTTCTATAAGTAGAGTATATGAGTAAGTGTTACTGTGAGCTAAAGGGTATGTATCATGGGAATATACTCATTACTTAAACTGCATTTCTAAATGCATGTTCACATAATATAGGTCTGATATAACACTCAATAGCATGTATATTTTAAATCTTTCAGTAATACAATGATTGGTGAAATATATAATAAGTAATAATTATTTCAGAAGTTATTATTTTAATATATACATTTGAAAATTTTTAAAAAGGTTGAAGATGTGAACCAATTGTCAAAAGACTTGGCAGGATAACATTCCTGTTTAAAATTTTATATTTGCCTACCCAGCGTGGCTCAGTGGTTGAGGGTCGACCTATGAACCAGGAGGTCAAGGTTCTATTCCCTGCAGGGCACATGCTCCAGTTGTGGACTCAATTCCCAGTGTGGGGCATGCAGAAGGCAGCCTATCAATGATTAGCTCTCATCATTGATGCTTCTATCTCTCTTTCCCTCCACCTTCCTCTCTGAAATCAATAAATCATCATTTTAAAAGATTATATTTAAATTATATATTTATTTACATTTAAATTAGAAAATGGCAGCTTCCTAAAATTCCATCTCAGAAATAAAAGTAGTCAGTATTTGGGAAAATATATAGTGACAATCCATACTTTCCCTGCATGTTCTCAAAAGAGCTACATAATATAATGCATAGGAGTTAATTTGGTAATTGACCACTTTAAGCCTGATAAGTTTCTGTGGGCCCCCGTTACCTAATTCATTCCTGTAACCTTTTTTCAAAGCCAATGGACCTCTATTTCCCCCCCAGGAATCTCTTGGATAGCCTGTGTGTTAGTTTCTAATAATATGTTCTTGTTTTTGACCTGAAGTACCACAAGAATAACCTTTCCCAGGTTCCAATGACAACATGATAAATGTCTTGAATCTGTAGTAATTACTTTTGAAATGTGAATTAAGGCAATGTTTGCTCATGATTTTTCTTTAAAAAAAAGAAAAGAAAATATACAATTTCAGTTTACTGTTGTGCTGGGAGAACCCTTGGGTCTTCTTTAACAGTTCCAAAACTCCACCTTGAGGAAAGGGATACCCTGTCCTGAAAGTGCGGGTGGGAAGGAAATTCTGTCACCTCCGACAGCCATGGGGGTGGGGTGGTTCAGGACCACACGACTGAGCTCACAGGGTGGCAAGAAAGGGCACCAGTTGTAGCGTATAATTTCCTTTTGTAACTTTATAATTAGGAATCAATTGAGTTCAGTGCTTGCTTAATAATTGGCCTCCAGACTGAAGGAGCCCGCTTTGCAAAATCAGGAAAATAAAAAGACTTGGATTGTGCAGCATGTTTCATAACACGTTGGAAATCAGATCTCTCCTCACATAACGGCATAAACTTTTCTCCGTGGTGGCGTCCAACAAAGATATCACATGGGCATGACCCGAAGAGGGTAACGTATTTCACGGCAGTTAATTATCCTGATATATCCCAGAAACTAGGTTTTATTCTGTAATCTGTGGGGAAATCTGCTGTTTTAGTCCTAAATCCCTTCCTCAGTCAGGTGATTATCAACTACATTTTTCTACAGGAGGGAATGAATGCCACATACTGCCTAAGCAGCTTCGGAGGCAAAAAGATCTAGCTCTGTAATAACTTTTGTACAGGGTACTAATTCAGAGAGCACGAGGGACCCCACACTCCCAGGGTTCCCGGGGGCTTTCTATGGCCGTCTTTACCTTTTGTATTCTCCCACACCCACCTCCACTGCGGCCCCTCGCATTAACTCGCTGCAGGAGACCCCAGGTAACTGTGCTGGTGTTCCCACAGACGGAGCAAAACCGCAGGTAAAAAGCTGGCCCCACAATGAAATCTTATTTTCCAGCCAGCCACAATCAATACAGCTTTAAAATTTGATAACAAGGAACTTTGGCAGAAAATAATCAGGTTTGCTGTCAGAAGCGGAGGCAAATTTTCTCCCAACTCCACGGTTCTTTCACTTTGGACTGACACCTCAGCAGATGTATTTCGTGTGTTTACCTGTGTGTGCTTGTGTGCTGTGTGTGAGTGTGTGTGTTTTCCAAGAGTGTACGTACATGCAAATATCTAAGGGTGAATCTGAACGCTTTTGTTAAAGCGAGTGAGCATACCAGGCAGAGGGCTGGAGGTGCAGAGGGGGATATGAGAGGAGGGGGAAGCAGGGGGGCACAGCATCTCCTGCTCCATGAATTTATTCAAAAGCATTTCAGTCTGCATGCACATCTTCATCACTTCAGCGATAATTAAATCTCGGCATCACAGGTGATGTCCTCACACAGTCTCTCTCCGGGGTTCCCACTGGGCCAATGAAGCAGGCCTCCCTGTGAGGCCTGTTAGCACAGATCAGGTGGTAATGTGGAGGGACAGATGAGCTTTAGCTGACAGATGGCAAGATGACCTGGAAAACCTGCCCCCTTTTCTAGGATCAGGCAGCAGCTGACAGGTATTATTTCATAAAATAACGTCTAAAAGGAATCGCCAGGGTCTTCGCATTAATCTGAGGCTGCAACCAGCCATGTAACGTTTATGTCAGAACAAATCTGTCTCTATGCAGGAGCGGGAAAGTGGTTTTTGATGAAGTTGTTCATAAATTTTAATATAATATGCCTGATGGTGTCAGATATAGTCTCATATCTCTTTTATATTTAAAGGCTCTAGTGAAACATAGAAATATTCAATCTTCAACAAGCTACTTTTAAATAACTAAAAAGTTAACCAAGGATACCTTACTGCCTCTTTTTTTTTTTTTTTTGTATTTTTCAATAAAGAACTGCTTCATCTGAGCTCCCTGTTTTTAAATAAAAATGATTTCAATGCCCTGAAAAGCTTTTTGCCTGGGGTACCAAACAAAAGGAGTGAGGCTGTCGTTGTCGCAAAGTTGCTTTTATGGAAAACTTGCTTTCTGGCAAGGAGGAAACTTGTCCAAACCCACAGTAAACAGCAACGGCAGGAAGCCCCTGCTTTCTACATACATAACTGATATTTCACAACTTCTGGAGAAAAAACGTCAACTACTGGCTGGTTGGCAGAGGTAACCCTTTCATTAAATGAGCTCTCCAGGCACCTGACATTTCAAAGTTTCAGCCCAAATGGTTATGTGGGGAATTCAGCCACCTGGATGGGGTTTGGCTTTGTCTGTCCCATGTGTTATTCCCAAAAGAATGATGTAGCAAGGTATAGCCCATAACTCAATTTGCATCTACCTACGAAACTGCAAACTCACTTCGCTCTTGCTCTATGTGTACAATCCAATATTTCAGCATCAAACTTCTAAACCTGCCAGGGGAAAATGCTGACATCTTTCTATTTATTTGATTGTTATGAAACAAGGGGACCATTTATTGTGATTGTGTTAAAGAAGGGAACTTTTCCTCTTCTAGAGACCTTCTGTCTATGAGACTGCCTCTTTAAGTACCTCTAAGGATAACCGGAAAGTGAATTCATGAACAGAACAGACGCCCAAGTAACCTGGAGAAGCATGTATTATAGAGATGGAACCATCTCCACACACTTCATAATCACATTTCACCTGCCCATCTGCTGCAGATCTGGGTTTATTAGTGAATGCACCAGATACAGAGTCATGACGTTTTTGTGTTTCAAAAACATATACTGAATACAATTTGCAAAAATGAGTAAGGCCTTAGTAAAACAAAACAAAACAAAACAGAAAAACACAAATTTCAAGATGTTTCATTTAAAAAAATTGAAACTAATGAGGCATATGGGAAATTTTCTAGTCTACTTAGAAACTTTTAAGGGACTACCTAGCTTGGATCCTCTAAACTACTAGTTTACCAAATGTTAAAAATAAATTCTCCATTTGACATCTCATAAAAAGAATTAAAGTTTTAAAAGTATTCATACAGATGTCTTATTTTATTATAACATAATCAAATTAAACCTTTAAAAAACTTCAAATGGTACAGTCCTTTGTAGAAAGTGTAATTTTTCTTACTCTACATTGAGCATAAAATTAAATTACAGATTAGTAAGGTATAGAATTTAGATCTAATCATAATAGAAATATGTTTATCTGAAGCAATTAGGACCGATACTTAGTGAGCAGTCTAAAAAGTTCAATGAGGAATTACAAAATTATGCAGACATAATACCTATCTAAACCTATTAGTAAAATTTACAACAAATACATATTTTTGTACAGACCAAAAATTTTCTTTGTAAGAGGTTCAAGTTTGGGGCTTCATGCTCTCTCTCCCAGAAACCTGTCTGTAATACTTGTAGAATTTCTATTTCCCTTTACTTTGAAATAGAGCACAAATTCAATGATACATGCAAAGTAAACTAAGTGCAGAATGCTTTTGAATTTTTAAGATTTTTGTCAAATTTTTACAATGTCCTGTCCATACCTGATTTGAAACAATTTCTTTTAGCAACTCATTTATCAAGTTTTCCCAAAGAATTCACCTCTGGTTTTCATATCAACAATAGCTTCCTTTCTTTGAATATTCTCATGTCATCAGTTCATATAATGTTGAATTAAATTATGTATTTCTATTCATAAAAATTATGTAGATAGTTTTGGAAAAATATGAAAAAGTTTCCTCATAAGTACTCTACTCAACTGTTAGGCACAAAATAGTACAGGCATACCAGAAAGTGGAATATTAGTTGTGAGCCTTTAGCATGGTGTTGAAGTCAGTTAGTACATTTGAGAAAGAATAGGGAAAGTATTAGTTAAGCTTTGTGGCATTTAAGTAAGGCTGCTTAAGTTATCTTCTGAATATCTATTTATTACTGTGTCTGTGCATGGGGGTGTTTGTATGTGTATTCTACACCCATGACAATAGTTTGGTAAGGGAATGGGGGGACAGTTAAGAACTCACACCCCCCCTCCCACACACACACACACTGTTTACAATAGGATTAATAGGGTTGTTTTTCTCTTTCTATTTTGGAAGGTAATACTGCCTTCTATACCTTTTTTTCTCTCCATGGCCTATGCAGTGCCTGTTTCACTCCGGTGATTAGTAGTTTACTAGCTATGTAAGCTTAGGCAAGTTCAGTGTGCCGGTTTCTTTATCGGCGAAATGTCAGTATTAATAAAATGTCAATTTATTTTATAAATTATGTGGATCAACCAATGCAAAGAGCATAGAACAGAACCTGGACTATATTGAGTGCTCTGTAATTGGTATCTGCATCATCAATGCTGTTGCCATTTAATCATTATTCTTTTTAAATATTCACTCATCAAAGATAAACCCTAGAGACAAATATGAAGGGGATTCCTGAATTGAGACTCTTACATTCTGTTTAATTGTTCAAAACTGTTGCTACCTATTAGTGGATATTAAGACATGTGGGTAAAAATTATATCCATTGAACATTCAATAGTGTTCCAAATTTCCCTTAGTTAAAATGATGAAGTTCCGCTATTATAAAAAATGTTTTAATTTCTATGTTACCCTTTTTTATCTTGTTTCTTCCTAGTGATTAATGTTTTGTACATATTTCCAAATATATTATATGGCAAAACAGTGAGGTTTTGGACTTACTCTCATGCTCTGAAACAAATACCATTTATGGAAAATTTTAAGCTGACTTGGCCATTTTGAACAAAGATGAATGCCTATACAAGACGTCTTTCTGGATTTTCTTTTCTAATGGACATTCTGGACACATGGAAAAATTTTACGGAGGACCAATCCCAGTCTATTCCTTCCACATGTTTTACTTTCAATGTTACCAGAAGACAAGTCCTACCATTTATTTCTAAGAGAACTTCTTGAACATGGGTCTTCAGTGGGCATTTTTTAAATCCAAGACAAGTTGTGCTTTCTCGTTTTTTCTTTCAATAGGCTTTGCAAAAAAGTTTACTCCTTAACTACAGAACAAGCTATAAGTTTAAAACACTCGCACATTTTTTAAGTATAGCTTGATTTGCTCCATCAGAATGAATACACATAGAACATTCGCCCATATGCATTTTAGATTTTTAACAATCCACCCCCTTGGGAAACACCACGGACAGTTTTTGGACTACTCAATAATATCCCACCTGACGATATTCAGATGATCTCTAAACTCTGTGCTGGTGGCTAAGTAGTTTCAGGTTGTAATATACCTAAAGTGGAATTTATCTGCATTTCCTCTCCTCAGTGACAATGTGAATTACATCATGTATGTTTTAAGGAAACCATTTATATTTAATGCTTGGCCATAAAGTAGAACATGACAATGATTAGAGTTGAATATGAACATTTAAGAAGTTAAGAAACAATAGGAAGTATTTATTCATGTAGGTAGGAGCATTAGCATTATGTTCCATTGTCAAAGAGCTGTTAGGCCTGATATAGTCCTTTGTCTAGTGCTTATAGATAGCTCTGTCTCCTCTGGTATCTTAATATTAATACTAATTTTAGTTGAAAACCAACAAAGCTAGATCAATATATAATATGTGCCTAAAGCCTTCAGATTTCATAAAGCAATATTACTTTTGCTTGATTAGTCTATTTCATCTGGTACAAATTAATGGCTTTAGTGTAGGAGACCTATAGGCACTATGAAGCTATTCTACTAAGGTGAGGTCTGAGAGTTAGAAAGTTATCTTGCAGGCTAGATAATGGTTACACTGAGTGTCCCATGATTTGAGAAAGGGAACTATTACTGTAATTCCACCTCCTTTCATACAGAAAAAAATATCAAGACACATCTTGAATACATTCAGGTAATTTTAGTAATCAGTATGCATTTGCTGAAATGCCTGTTGGTAGAAGTGTCCAGAAAAAAAAAAGCCATTTCAATGTCTATGGGAAAGCTCTTAAAACATATGCCTTCACTTATAAGTTTAGATAGTATTTGGATGGAATACAGTGAATTTTAACTTCAGTCTAAAAGTGGAGTGGCCCTCACTCGCCCATGCTGAGAGTTATAGTCAGGTAACAGCAAACGCTTCAGTTGGCTCTCTTGTAGCTGAAGCTTCTCAACCAATATATTTATCTGCTTTCACAGGTTGTGCATAAAACCTGATGCTTTCAATCATCGTAAATAACTGCACATGTCAATCTAAAGGGGTCCTCGACCAGGCAGACACTCCTCTACCCTGTGTGGTTGAAAACACATGCTTGACCTCTGTGAGTGCTCTTCTCTCACTGTGGTTTGTATGAAAACCTAAGATTGGAAGATTTCCAAAGCAACCATCAATTTTACATGGTGAATTTATGAGAAGCTTCTCTCCAGGTAAAATAAAATAGTAGCCTAGGGCTTCTATCAAATGCTTTACACTGATAGCATTTGTAAAATGAAATAAATCTATTTTTCTATAAAGGCATGTCTCATTCAATTTTGCAAAGAATAGACATGGGGGGAAAGTTATATTCTCTGAAGCTTTTTTTCGTAAGGGGATGAGGTATATCTCGACAGGTTACATATAATTCCACTTGGAGACAGAGGAAAGGAGTAGATGAACTTTCAAGGGAACTCGGTCTTTGATTATGAGTTTACTTACAAGTAAATTCAGATAGCCTACAACAGAAGTAGACTTCAAATATGGGTGATTCCTGAATGACGCCAGGAACAGAGAGAGTTATTTTGGAATTCCCAAACTCTTTTTTAAATTTTACTTATGCAGGTGGGTTACATTCTCTTCCTATGTACTTAGCAACATTTTTTTTTAAACTCTAAAACACATAGGCCTTTTTGCCTGAGTTAAATTTGTTTCCTTAGCTGGTAAAGCTTTTTCTTTCCATATGGTCAGGATAGCTAATTTAGTTTGTCTCTGAGGTGGCCAACATTATAGTGTGGTATCATAGAATATAAAAATAAAAGAAGGTATGAAAACCTTATTCTAAAAATGAACTAAAAACAGATGGGACATACGTTTCTAACGTATTTAATTTGCATCGTCTTTTTCTCCTTTTAAAGTTCTTGTGGACCAATCTTGCAAAAAGGCAAAACAAACCCTAAACACTCCAGTTCCATGCCAGCAAGCTGCCAGGCTGATGTTTTTATCTCCATCAACTCCATGAAAAATTAACGAAAAGGAAAAAATCAAAACCCGTGTGTTTAAATGTCCTGAAATTTTTTAAAATAAAATTTTAAAATAACATTCTTCAACTATTTCTCACATACTGTCAAACTATTTCGAAGAAGAATAGTCATCTGCAAGCCTGAATTACCACAGGGAGCCTCGTATTGACTTTTGTCTTGACTCATGGGGAGCAAGAACTTTCCAGGGTGGCCATATAAGACCATGCAGGTGGCTGTCAATTTTAGTTTCCTCCCCAATATCTTTCCATTTATTTAATGCTGCTGTAAAGTTTTTATTATTTACTCCAAGGTACTATCTCATGCATACTGGCCCTTGCATCATGGTTTCATCAGATTTGCCCAATGTAACTTGTTCAGTAACTCACTGTGCAACGCCCTTGTGGTCTTGTACCAGCTACCATACATGAAGACGACTAGGTCCATGTGATGTCAAAGCAAATAAATTAGGAAGGAAAATAATTTAGACACACAATTACTGGTTTTGTCTGAACAACTGGCTTAACTACCGCCCCCACCATTTCCTGAATAAACTATTTTTAAAAAATCAAGTCAACACACTGTAGAATTGCTTGAGAACTGCAGAGATTCAGCTCAATGTAGACTATATGACAAATTATTTTGTATACTTTCCATGTTTGGCATAATTACTTTCAAAAAGTATTTTCAAGAGAGATGGTTTGGATCCACCGTAGCATTATAGCTGCATTATTAACAATAGAAAATTTGCAAATGTAATTCTTTTTGACCTTAAAACATTTAAATTTTATTACTAATGTCAAGAATACTTTATTTATTTATGGTTATCCATAATTTTTATTAAAGTTACATTCAAATAAAAGCATCACCATGTTATTTAAATGAGTCAAGATGCTGCTTGAACAAAATGTTTTATTTTCTTCCATTTTTCCGAAGAAAACAAAAAGCTAATAGAGGTGACCATGATAATCATAAGTTGTCACCAATAGAAAACTTCGGCAGCTTCTTAGGCAAACATTACTGTAGTGCTGGCTTGATATGACTTTACCTGTTTTAAATGTGCTCTCTCCTTTTTTCTCTCCCTAGCATAATTCAAAAATGTCTAAGATTATTTCACTGATTATTGGAACAAGGCTTTAAAACTGGGGATTGATATCTTCTTTGAAATCTCTGCAACCTTGATACCTGTCTAAGTAATAACATTTAGGAAGGAAAAGACAACCATGGGTGGTGTTACTGACTCTTGGCAATTTCCTTTCTCACAATGCTGGATAGTTACTTTTTCTTTTTCAAGTCAGATATTTACCAAACAAACTTTCCACAGAATATAAACGAGCTACGTATAGTGTATTGTAAGAACTGGAGGCTTAAGCAAATGCTCTTTGGCCAGTGTTTGTACCTGCCTGCCTTTTCTGTGGGACCTCCCGAACAGAGGGAACAGGGAGTGCAAGGGAGTCACACACCAGACAGCAGGTGTGCATGGCTCTCTCAGCCTCACTGGATCCTTCCAACTGCTAAAAGCTGTCAACATTTCCTTTGGAAGCAACTGTGAGAAGAATTCTCTGCTTAGTTGGTGTAATGAGTTAAATTACACGCCTCCTTCCCAATAAGATACACTGATGTCCTAACCTCCTGTACCTCAGAATGTGACCGTATTCGGAAATAGGATGTTTATAGAGGCAATGAAGTCAAAATGAGGTCATTAGGGTGGGCCCTAATGCACTATGACTGGTGTCTCTATAAAAAGGTTGGAAATTTGACACAGCTACAGAGACACACAGAGGGAAGACCACGTGAAGACACAGGAAGGATGTCATGTGACAATGAAAGCAGAGATTCAAACTATGCAGCTGTAAGCCAAGGAGTGTCAGGATTGTTAGGGATCCATCAGAAACTAGAACAGGCAAAGAAGCATTCCTTCAGGTTTCAAGGGGACCAGGATACGGGTGAAGCTTTGATTTCAGACTTAAAGCTTCCAGAACTGTGAGACATTGAGTTGCTATTGTTTTCAGCTACCAATTTGTGGTATTTTATTATAGCAGCTCCAGGAAACTAATATAGTTTGTGAAACCGGTACCACTGAGGCTAGTGTCTAAGAAAAAAAGGAAAGGAAAAGAGAAGAAGGGAAGGGAAGGGAAAAAAAGGGAAGTGAAGGGAAGGAAAGGGAAGGGAAGGGAAAGGAAGGGAAGGGAAGGGAAGGGAAGGGAAGGGAAGGGAAGGGAAGGGAAGGGAAGGGAAGGGAAGGGAAGGGAAGGGAAGGGAAGGGAAGGGAAGGGAAGGGAAAGTAAAAGGGAAGGGAAAGGGAAAGTAAAAGGGAAGGGAAGGTAAAGTAAAAGGGAAGGGAAAGGGAAAGTAAAAGGGAAGGGAAAGGGAAAGTAAAAGGGAAGAGAAGGGAAAGGGAAGGGAAGAAAAAGGGAAGTGGAAGAGAAGGGGAAGGGGAAGGGAAGGGAAGGAAAGGAAAGGAAAGGAAAGGAAAGGAAAGGAAAGGAAAGGAAAGGAAAGGAAAGGAAAGGAAAGGAAAGGAAAGGAAAGGAAAGGAAAGGAAAGGAAAGGAAAGGAAAGGAAAGGGAAGGGAAGGGAAGGGAAGGAGAAAAAGGGAAGGGAATAAAAAGGGAAGGGGAAGAGGAAGAGGAAGGGGAAGGGGAAGAGGAAGGGAAGGGAAGGGAAGGAAGAGATAAGAAAAAGTCTGAAAGAAGTGAACCACCCAAATGCAAGTTTTCATGGGTGCCTTTGAAAAGACAAGGAAAATATACCAAGGAAGGTTCCAAAAAAGATGGACTGCCTGGTTTGTTAAGTTGAAACTCACTTTTAATTAATGGCTCCTCCTCTTTATGTGTTAATAATCCAAATATTCAAAATGCTTCACAATGGAGAAAAATGCAGGAGCTAGGAGACCCTGAGCCAGGGAAACCTGCAGGGCCTGGCTAACAGTGACCTCAGTCAGTGTCAGGGAAAAGTGAAAGAAAGCTAGAGGATGGCCAGTCTGCAGCAAGAAGGTGTCTGTAAATCACTGTGTAAACATCCCAGGCACTGCTCCCCCAAAGTCAAGAAGCAGTCAAGCAGTACCAGCTGTAAAAATGGAAGTGTGCAGGAAGTGGAGGATTCCTCCAACATCTGTTGGGGCCATTAAAAATGAAAAGTAAATCCAAACTGGCAATATAAGAGATTTATTTTTCTACGTTAACCCTGACAGCAACTGCCAAATTTTTTTTCAATCTTTTGCCACACAAGTACCTTTCAAGGGGCATAAGAATCAGAGCCAACTGTAAAAGCAGCAATAGCTGGAAAAATTGGGATTAAGACAATTTGATATTGATGGCAAGCATCCAATAAGATGAGGATATAAAAGGGGGGAATATGAGAAGTCAAAGCTGGTGGGAAGGCATCAACTTTCCCCAGGAAAATACAATCATCTGGAGAGAATATAAATCTGAAGCACACCTTAAAATCCAAGGAGAGCCAAACAATTCTTTGTAGGCAATATACTCTGCAAAACAGAGAATTTGAATGAAGTTCTCCCTATATTTTGAACTAAAATTTGACTTAAGTAAATGCAAACTACCTGAAGCAATAGTTGCATATTTTCAAAATATGAGGAACAAGATGATACATCATTTCATGCTCTTAACACAGAAAGGTACGAAGAGATACAGCTCCCTTTAATGTATGCTAAGGGTTATCTATTTGCCATGCACATTGCCAGGAGAGGTTGGCTTTTTAAACATTCAGAGCCACACTTGGAATAGATAATGTGTTAAATCTTCCATTGTGTCCCTCCTTCCTTTCTATTTCTGTTTGCTAACTCTGGTGTAAAGCTTGCATCCCAGTATCATGAATCCACCCATTTGTCTCTTTGTAGTGAGAGTTCAGAGATGGAAGGAGTCCTGGAGATAATTGACTTAATTTTATCTATAGACAAGGAAGGGTTGGACCTATTTAATCAGAGGGAACGTACAGAGTCATGTGTATGGAAATCTGCCTCTACTGCTTGGTTGACTGTGACTATCAAATTTCTGATCACATGATGACAATTTAATATATCATCCAAGCAGGGACACTCTTGAGGGTAAAAATGGACCACTAATAATAAGTATTCTGGGACAATAGCAATGAACAGTCCTATTCCTAAAAAATGTAGTCACTTATATTGTCAGAAAAATGTGGACATCAGAGGATGCGTGTGAGGATTGCATGCATCAATGTGTGCAAAGCACCCAGGCAACCAAATTAGTGGTAGCTATTATTCTGGTTACTAAGTGATTGGCCCAGAACTCAGTCCAAATGTTTATATCAGAGTCAGGAGTGGAAAACATAAAGTAATATTATTTCTACTATATTATGTTGTTACTTTAAACAGAGTAGATTAAGTAGAAGACTAATAAGAAGTAGGGTACTACCATATCTTTATGATATATTAGTACTCCTTATTAATCTACTTAATCTGTTGTGCTTACATTATCGAAAGCATATTTAATTCTTCAATTAGATTATATCTGCTCAAAGGCTATAACTAGAGCTCTGATATATTTATCTTCATTCCTTCCTTTCTCATTTTCTTTGCAAAGTGCCTAGTATAATGTTGTGCATGCAGTAGGCACATACAGAAATGGGTAATTTTGTTGTTCTTGCTCAATTCCACTGCATATCGTGAAGACTGCAAATGAGCATCCAGTTCCTGGTACAATAACTATCTTTTTAATAAATGTAGAATAAGAACTTCTTAAAAATGTCCTATGTGTATTGGGTTCCTTCATTTCTTTTTAAAAAAGATTCTTTCCTACTTGATCATTTTGAAGTAAACATATTTTCTCTAAAGAGGCAAATCTTGTCAGTTAGACTCTTTAATTTTCAATTTGAGTTTTATAACTTGTTTTGGTTGTTCACCCCTCTTTAAAGTTGGAAATGTTTTTTGTAGAAGACAAAAATAATGAAGATTCAAAGTAGGAAATTCAGATTGCTTTTTAGGAAACTAAAAAGAGATTTTGTAATTTATGCCATGCTGAAGCTGGCTATTTATAGTGTCCAAGAATGGCCTTGCTAATGGTCAGGATGAATACCTTTACTATGAATTCACCTGTAGCAGTGATCAGCACCAACAGGCAAAGTGTGTGCATGGAGGATGATTTACTCATGGGGTTGTACACAGACTGAGTTTTCAACCCGTTATATCCAGGGGAGAGAGAGATATTGGACACTCATCTCTGCTTTTAATCTACACGTATTTGGAAACTTAAACTTCCAAAAATAATTCACTGAGAGCACTCTAACTTTGAAATTTTTGAAATATCCATTTTATCAAATAATAACTTCATGGTTCCAAGATTCATTACCACCAAATGGTATGCCTATTTTCTTCAATAAGTTAAATTCTTCAACTTACAAACTTTAGTGTAAGGTTTATTCTCTTCAATATTATAAATTCTTCCATTCACAAGCTGTAAGGTAATGTTTATCATTTTTATATAGTACTTCTCTGGTACAGTCAACTTTCAATACTTCTGAGATTGATTATCCAGTTTGTGGATGTAATTCAAGTCCTTGACTTCTCCATTTCCCTCAGCAGCCTGACTCCAGGGCACTTCTCCCTCTAGACTCTCTGCTAGAGGGCGGCAGTGGAGAGTGAAGAAGATAAAATACATCAATCAATGTTTCTACTTTTAGCAGAACTGCTAGAGCATGGTATATAGGAAGATGTTGAAAAAGTGATACTTTGATATGAGGTTTTCATTGATTTTGAATACATCCCTTTCTCTAAGGCACTAAGGGGGACTATGGTTCTTTCATAAACTACCACTGTTTTCAAGGGAGATAATTCAGAACGGGAAGGATAATAAGTTTAATACACTGTATTACCATTTTGCATAGATGACTGGGAATTGGCATAAATATGCCAAGAGATAACGTGGCCTAATACCAGACCAGAGTTTTAGAAAAGCATCTTTATTTCTTAAAGTCTTAGAATACTTTTATATGTTTAATAAACAGTTTTATATCTTCAGAATCAAGGGTGGCTTTGAACTTCCAATCACCCACAAGTTATTTCTAAAAGATCTTAGAAATTGTGCTTTATGATCTCATTTTCACTTGTGCTAGTCCTATAAGTCACTATTATCAGATCACCTGCTTTGTTGAATTAAATCCTATCTCCCAAAGCCAGATATCCCAACCCATCATGGTTCAGGGGAAACTTCAATATTCAGATAAATCTTAGGAAACATAATGCTTGTTTGTTTGTTTTCCCTTCTGCCTTTATCTCCAAAGGCCATTTCTAAATCAAGATTTATCTACTCATTAAGTATCATGACATATTGAATGTATTAAATTAATTATTAGTGTTTAACTGGAGATAATAGTGTGTTTGCTGTGAAGGGAATAATAGTTATCAGAGAAAGTTTTAAACTATGTATGAAAAAGTCTATAAGTCTCATTCAAGGAATTAGCTTTTGAGAAATTAGCACGGAAGTCTGAAATGTAAATGTAAATCATAAATGGAAAAGTTATGATGAAAAGTCATGTTCTATAATATTTATAATACAACACCTGGTTAATATTTTCTTTAAATTAATATAAAAATTTTTAACATTGTGTTTTTAATATTAATTATAATAAAAGTATGTAGCCATTAAATTAGTTTTCAAAGAATATTCAGTGTCTTGGAATGTTTACCCTCTAAATTTAGTGAAAAAAGTAAAAAACAAAACTATTAGTATCACAAATTGTAAAATAAAAATATGTATGTAAAGAAAAATAAAGTTAGAAAGGAAACATATAACTCTATTGTATAACCAATTTAAAAATAGATACTTAGGAAACTATTATTTGTACAATTTTCTGTTTTCAAATTTTTCTAAACTAATCGTGTTATAAAATATTTTTCTTAATTATGAAAATAATAAAATAACTGAAAATGTGCTAACAACTTTTGTTCTTCAATTTTATAAGAAGAGGTTTTTTTTTAAAGTATGTTAATTGGAACAAGAAACTAAATAATGATTAACATTTCTTCCTACATTAAAAATTCTATGGAACTGTTATAACTTCATTAGGTAAGTATTGGCAAAACATTAAAAATATATTTATTCTTTTTAGGATTACAATTTTACCCAAATGTTTTGAAACACAGTTTACTTAAATTATCCTGCCTTTGAAAAATGTATTAAATGTTGAGGAAAGCAGTACATATATGCTACTTGTAAATAAAATACAAAGCTTGTACTTCCTCAATAAGGGAGCAGAGTCTCATTTCAATGCCAGGGAAATGGTTTGATATTCTTCAGCTTATTATGCACAAAACAGAATATTGAAAAGGGATTACAGGAAAATATTTACCACTACCAATAATAGAAAACACAGTAATAGGAGCCTACAATCTAACCTTTATGCTTATATGTTTAATCTAAAAAGCAAAGAAGAAATGCTTTTTAAGAGTGTGTCAGTATGTTTTTATCAAGTTAAATATTCCACATTTCAAAATATTCAACTAGGACTAAGATCAGGTTCCTCTTTTTTTACTAGCTATAAAAGAAATATAAAAATGAGAAAGGGTAGCTAGAAGAAAAGCACAGTAATTTAAATACTAATTTTAATTTAATTAAAATATTAAAATATCCTCATAATATTCATGATAGATTTCCTATGGTATATCCTTTAAAAGCAATCTAATTAAGATCAGATTTTCTAATGCCTAATATTAGCCTCCACAGTACACATTAACTTCTTAATTTTACTCTATATGTTCGAAGTCTTACAACATATACACTGAAATGAATGAAAATAAATGCTTTAGCTCATGGCCTAGGAGCCCTCCTAAGGTCAGGACCACAGTTTTAGGAACATATTATCATTGACAAGCTACAAACAATGCACTTTAAGTAAAACTCAAGTTAATATAGCACACGTTTACATACAGTGTTCTGGCAGTGAGGGATTTTGGTTAATTGATTTTCCTGATTAGTTCAGGGTGAATGAAAAATTCTTTACTTTTCTGTCTGTGTGATTTAAATTTATCTTTAAAATGTTTTAGCTCATCTCTCTACTTTTAGCATCCTAAAGGGTTGCATAATGGACTATATTTGCAATGTTATGAATCTTACAGTACATAGCAGTCATAATTGTAAGCATCACTTCTGACTGTACCTAATGTGAAATGTGGAGGCTGAAGATATCAAAGATGAGAATGAATGCACGTGAAGTTTAGTCCATACTGGATATGTGTTTGTTTTTCTCTTTGCATAATAAATTTTAACATGTGAACTTGTTCTCTCATCATTTGCTAACAGATTTTCTTTAAAACAGGGTTTGCTCTTTTCCAAGGCACTCCTAGCTCCATGCACCTCCCACAAGAAAAATAAAATCCACTTAATGAGTACTTAGAAGAAAAGTCGTGTCCTTCGTGGTGTTTCACTGCTCTTGGCTTCCAGAATGAACTCTTCAGAGCCATGGTGCTGATAGAAGTTTTAAGTCAGAACACTTAACATGGCAGTGTTATCAGTGGGTTTGCTGTCTTTATACCTTAAACCGATACAATTTCCATTCTTTCCTAAAGAAACAGCATCTTCAGCCTTTACAACGCAGTCTAAGATTTCATTTCTAAGCCACTGGAGCTCGCAGGAAGGTCACGTCTTTATGCATGTCACCACTGGATACTCTTGCACTGTTGTTCTAACACCTAGTGAGCTGCACAGTTTCTCCCCCAACATTCCACATGTGCAAGAGAGTATATTTTTCTTAGTTCATAAGTGCTTGGCAGAACTCTCATTCCCAGGGTATTTGGGCTATGTTGTTCTGAATTTTCATCACCAATCAGATTACTTACTTTCAGACCATAAAAAGTCACAAAAAAAGAATTGGGGAAACTTATATGTAACAGGGCCCTTGGGAGGAATGGCAGGATGGGAGGTAAAGAAAGGAGAGGCCAGAGGCATTGCCACCGACCAGCAGGTAGAGAATTCTGATTCTAGCACAATGCTAATAATACAATTAGTGGTAATACATAGATATCAATTTAATCATGCTGAATAGTAAATTTAAGGTTAAATAAGTATCTGGTTTATAAAAAAGTATAAATTGTGTCATATCAGTACCTGTCTTATCAGAAAATTACTTAAAATACATATGACCCACATCTTTGATCAACAAATCTGGTCAAATTTCCTTTCCGTCCAACCTGTTGTTTGTTAATTATTTTATTTTACAAATCTGGATCTCTCTAGTGATTTTTTTCTTACAGATAAGTTGTGATGGCCTTACTCTACTTATTTTTCCTCCCTTTTCTTGATCAATTCTTTGGCACACATTTATTAACAATGTTAAATTCTGAAGTTACGTAAATGGAAAAGGCACTGTACTTGTTCTAGAGAAGTCATTGGTCTCATGGGGAGAACAACTTTTTCAATAAGTAGCTATTCCGGCCACAGAGTGGATTCTCTGGCAGTGACATACAAAAGTTATTGTAATCCAAACTAGAATCAAAGAATGGCTCATTTCTGTAGAGGATCAGTAAGGTTGGGGCATGACAGGGAATAAATAGGTGGGAGGTTGGCAAGAGCAGGCATCTATAAATGATGGTAAAGGGTGGCATTATATGAACATGGCACATTCCAGTAACAACCCATAATCCACCTACAGTATATTCCCACTTTTTAAAGGTGAGAAATGAGCAATATGTTTCCTTTTAGGAAATACCTTATTTCTTACCCACTGGCTTTTATTTCACCCATCATAATGGCTTTTGACAACTTAATTTGCAATGCCTTTTGCCAACTGTTTGAGAAGTAACAGAATTACAAATCCAGCTATAGGTGACTTAACAAGATAATTTTCCTTATAGATATACAACACTTGATATTTACTGTTATTTTTTAAAATTTCTTAATTGATTAAGGTATTATATATCTGTTCTTATTCCCCCATTACCCGCCACCTCCCATTCATGCCCCCACCCCTCTGTTGTCTGTGTCCATTGATTAGGCTTACAGGCATGCATATAAGTCCTTTGGTTGATCTCTCCCCCTTACCCCCACCCTCCCCTACCTTCCCTGAGGTTTGACGTTCTGATTGATGTTTCTCTGTCTCTGGATCTATTTTTGTTCATCAGTTTATGTTGTTCATTATATTCCACAAATGAGTGAGATCATGTGATATTTATCTTTCTCTGCCTGGCTTATTTCACTTAGCATAATGCTCTCCATCTCCATCCATGTTGTTGCAAATGGTAAGAACTTCTTCTTTTTTACTGCAGCATAGTATTCCATTGTGTAGATGTACCATAGCTTTCTAATCCACTCATCTGCTGACGGGCACCTAGGCTGTTTCCAAATCTTAGCTATGGTGAATTGTGCTGCTATGAACATAGGGGTGCATATATTCTTTC
Organism: Corynorhinus townsendii; assembly: GCA_026230045.1. Lineage (NCBI taxonomy): Eukaryota > Metazoa > Chordata > Mammalia > Chiroptera > Vespertilionidae > Corynorhinus > Corynorhinus townsendii. The sequence continues at coordinate 71,066,053 of JAPDVU010000005.1, forward strand.
TGATTCATGTTTCTAGTTTCATGGGATATATTCCTAGAAGTGGGATCACTGGGTCAAATGGGAGTTTCATTTTTAATTTTTTGAGGAAACTCCATACTGTTCTCCACAGTGGCTGCACCAGTCTGCAATCCCACCAGCAGTGCACGAGGGTTTCTTTTTCTCCACATCCTCGCCAGCATTTGTTGATCCTTCTTGTCATTTGTTGATTTGACATAGTACTGGAAGTATTAGCCATTGCAATTAGACAAGAAGAAGAAATAAAAGGCATCCAAATTGGAAAAGAAGAAGTAAAGCTGTCCTTATTTGCAGATGACATGATATTATACATAAAAAACCAAAAGACTCCATCAAAAAACTATTAGACTTAATAAATGAATTCAGCAATGTAGCAGGACTAATGATACTAGTACTTTTGTGGAAGTCTAAGGAATAAATTCACTCTTTGGGTGAAGGAATAAACCAGTAAGACATTTCTGAATACATGTATTGGTAATGGGCTGTGTACATTTAAAACTCTATTGAAGTCTTTGGCACCAGTACTGCACAGGTAATGATAGATTAAGAGTAGATCAGCAGAATTATAAGAAAATAGTTGATAGAGTGTAGTATTGGTTGCAATGCTATGCTTCAATCAAAGAGAAATTTCTCAAAACAGGGGTTTGAAGACCTATGTTTCATTGACCTATTAGTCAGGATTCCAATTTAAGATTCAGCCTCCTCTGATCCTTTGTCTGTTTTAAGCTATCCATGAAAAAACAGAAACAAAACAACAAAACACACACACACACACACACACACACACACACACACACACACACACACACAGAAAAGAGAAATGCAATTTTTGGCTTAGTGCCTAAATTGCTACCAAGTCAAATCTATATGTATCCATTTTGAGTGTGTTAGTTTGTTAGCTTCTGTTGTATTTATGTGTGTATGTGAGAGAGAGATGTGGAGAGAGAAAGTGGGATGACGGGGGAAGAATTATTTTATTTCAACTTGGAAGCTCACACAGAAATTCTAGAGATCACTGAATAATATAAAAAATGTTTCTTATTCTTGGAGAAAAGATTCTTACCAACTGATCCTTATTGTTATATGTCTTTCAGAAATCAATAATATTTTTATTACTTCCTATACTCAAAATAACATTCTTTATCAAAAGCAGACCTACAACAGATTTTTGTAGTGCCAAAACACCACCACCACCACCACAACCAATAAAAAACAAATAAATATAACCCTAGCCACCCAACAACCTTTCCTCCCTAACTGATCAGAGAATGTTCTGCAAATACCCTGATAGTCACTGTAGGCAAGGTATTGCAAGGAGAAAAAAATAATGATTAATAAAACAGGGTCTCTTGTCTTGCATGATCATTAGAAACATGGGAAAACCAAACATAAAGCTTTTCACATGGGTTTAGTGTGCCATAGTTAAGAAAAAAATGAAAAAAAATGTAGCACTTGCCTCAAGTATCACACCTCTTTGTAAAGTATTACACATCCTTGTAGGGGGGAAGTAAAGTTACTGTGGGGATCTATGAAGTGGGAACATAAATAGAACAGACTTGAGCCCCATTTGGTAGATGCTTGTTAAAGTTAAAAATTCCAACCATTGTTAAATAAATATAATAAAAACAATGACATATAGGATATTATCTTCTAATCATACCTAATAATAGACAAACAGGTAAATTGACCATACCTCTTCTACGCCCACAGCCAATCAGAGTATGCAAATTAACCCAACAAAGATGGAGGCTAATTTGCATATGTAGGCGCCCAGCAGCCTTGGTTCAGGGAACTTTCTCAGCACCCAGGTCACTCCGAGGTAGGCCCCCCTGGGTCTTGAGCAACCTGGGAAGGGTCTGAGCCAGGGGGCTCCTGGGCAGGGGCGGAGCCAGGTGATTTGGAAGTCCGAGGGAACTGGGGGTACCCTGTCCAGGCCCCAAGCCCTGGCCAGATGCTTGCTAGCTGTGCAGGGCAGAGTCCCAGGGAGCCCTGACCAGAGGCTTGGGGCCTGGGCAGGGGCGGAGCTGGGCATTGGGTGATCAGAGGATGCTGGGGGGCCCCTGCCCAGGCCCTGAGGCTTTAGACCTTGGTAGGGGTGGAGCTGGCGATGGGAGGGAACCAGGGTCCCCTGCCCAGGCTGAGAGGCTTTAGGCCTTGGCAGGGGCAGAGCCAGAGATCAGAGGCGATTGGTGTGAACTACAGAGGAAATACCTTTTATGACCGCTCATTGGCTAAGCTCCCTGTTTGCTACTGGTAATGTTCTTAGTAACTTGGGTATAAGAATCCAAAAAGGTGATCTAGGGTTTTTTCACCACACTTCTGGAGAAAAAAAGAAAGGTCTGCTGCTGGAGGGCTAAGAAATGTCATATCCTGCCCTAGCCAGTTTGGCTCAGTGGATAATGCCTAGGTTTGCCGACTGCAGGGTCCGCTTTGATTCTGATCAAGAGAAGGCTCCTCCCTAGCTGAGGCCCAGGTCAGGGCTCATGCAGGAGGCAACCAATCAAAGTGTTCCTCTCACTTTGATGTTTCTCTCTGTCTTTCCCTTTCTCTTCCACATTCTCTAAAAATCAATGGAAACATATCCTCAGGTGAGGATAAAAAAAAAAGAAAGAAAGAAATGTCATATCCTATGAAAGACACTTGTCATTTTTTCATGGTGAAGGGACTGGAGTCTATGTTGATGAAAATACCTTGGTGGCTGCGGTGACTGCCAGTGGTTGCAGCAGCAGGGTGATGGGGCTGGTGACTTTCCCTAAGCCCGGTTGCCTCAGTAGGACTTCCCCTGAGGTCTTCCAGGCTGGAGAGGCAGGCTGAGAGGGGGCAGGATGGGCTAAAGGACCAACACCCCCCAATCATGAATTTCGTGCACTGGGCTCCTAGTCTCTATATATAAAAGCCTAAGCGATCGTCCAACCGGTAGCTATGACAGGCAATGACCACCAGGGGGCATATGCTAAACACAGAAGTTGCCGAGCTATGGTGACTTGGCAGTTGTGGTTCTTGGTTCTTGGGTGACGCACCCGGAACCAGAGAGGAGGGAGCCCGATTCCAGGGTGTGTCACCCAAGAACCACCTCTCGCAATCCAAGACCCCTCAGGGGGTATTGAAGAGCTGGTTTTGGCCTTATCCCCATAGGCCAGGTTGAGGGACCCCACTGGTGCATGAATCTGTGCGCAGGGCCTCTAGTTATATAATATTTTGGTAAAAGCCTATATGCCAGTGTAAATTTCTTACAGCATTTCATAAGACAGCACACAGCTACACCAAATTACAAAAGCTGTATGTATATATAATATAATCAGTATGACTTTTGATACATCAGGCTTATTGAAGTGGTCTAGAGAAATATAAAGGCAAGGTATAAATATAGAAATACCTTAAGTTAATAAATAAGTATGTAATTTACAAAATTCTCTTTTTTAGTTTTGATATTAAAGAAAAACATGGTCTAAACTTATTTGGGAAATTGAAGCTTTGCATAAGTCATATTTGTTTAAGGTTTGTGTTATTCCTTGGGGCTCATAGGTTCACTTTTTTGATGCATAAATATAACATAGTTCTTTTGCACAAAATAAGAACTGTTTTTTAAGGCCCACTTCCTATTTGCCCATTACTGCCCCCAGAATGAGAGTGCTAATATTATATTATAACAACATAATCTGGTGGAAATGAGCATAAGCTTTAGAAAATGACTGATATGGATTCTAATAGAGGATTTACACTTACAAGCACAGAAATATTGGGCAAATTACATAAGCTCCCTGGCATTCAATTTCTGGGACATAAAAGAATAAAATATAATAATAATAAGAAGAAGAAGAAGGAGGAGGAGGAGGAGGAGGAGGAAGAGGAGGAGGAGGAAGAGGAGGAGAAGAAGAACCCACCACCACTGCTATTGCTGCCTACTTTCTCTGAAAAATTGTATTACATAAAATAGTCTTTGCAAAGTATCTGGTAGAGTATTTTTCCCCTAATATAATTTCAAGATGTTATAATCATTGTTTTACTGGTAATCTATACCATATATATAAAAGCCCAGCAACTAGAATGGCAGAACAACCAGAATGATCGGACCGGAATGACTGGTGGCTATGACACGTACTGCAGAAGCCAACCATCCTGATCTGGGCCCCGATCGCCATTTCCTACCCCTCCCCCAGCTGGCCTGGTCCCTAATTGGCCACCCCACCCCAATCGGGGGCTGGGCTGGCCAGCCAACTGCCTGTGGACCCTCCCCCCACACCAGCCCAGCCCAATGGGTCCCCTTTGGAGTGGGCCACCAGACCCCACCCATGCACGAATTAGTGCACCAGGCCTCTAGTAAATTAATAACATGAATAAATTGTGTGTTATATCTATGGAACAAATACCTGCATTACTCACTGAAAATTCAACCAGCAATTATGTTGAAAATTTTGCAGGTTGTGATGAGAAAGTTAACCAAAGTGAAGTCTGTTTAAAATCAATAGCTTTATGTTACATGATTACCTTCTCAAAATGACTATTTTTATTAAATTTAGGGATTTAAAAATATGCATGTAATTAAAATATATTAAAATCTACCTTTGAGCTCAAAGGTTTGTCTGATTTGGTTCTCCTAAGAAAAACATTTTAAGGAAATTGGCATAATATTTATGATATTTACAATCTTCCCCTGATGTGGTCTATAGTTCACAGAACCACAGTTTAGAATAAAGAAGAGATAAAATATGACCAGTGAATACTATTTGAAGAGCATAAGTATCACTGAATTAGATTATGGAAATGAGCTGAACAATATACTATAAACATAGTGATAAGATACTTTCGAACATAGTATGTAAATGTGAAAATTGCATTTGATTTAGAACCGAATTCTGCCATTTTTAGAATTTACTACCATCAGTGTTCATTTTGCCTGAATGTCTGTGCAATATTTTTTTACTGCTTTTTGGGGGCTCTCTAGTGGCATGTTAGGAAGTCTAGATGTGTCACTATTCATTTATACAATACAGTAGTAATCCAATATTTAGCTATTTTTATTTTCCCTGCTGATTATACATTTAACTCAATCAATTGTTAATCATAATTCATTAACTATTGTCATGAGATAGTAGTTAATAGAATTTGGAGAATCTATGTGGGTGAAATTGAACTGAATAGACAGCTATTTCAAAGCTTTATTTTTCTAATTTAAGTTAAGTGTGGGGTCCTGAATTCTACAAAAAGTGCTGACTCCCTTCCTTTCTCCTGCACCTCTGTTCAAGTGGTTCCAGTTCTCTTTACTGAACCCTTTAAATGACTCATATTTTCTGATTATTCATTCAGTTTCTGCCTCAGTTTGGATTCTCAATCACTCTCATCAATATTATTATTTTATCACCCAAAAGTTATTGATGAATCTACACCTATAGTCTCTTCATCTGTCCTAGAATTCTCTTTCCAAAGTGAATCAGATAATGCCACTTTTCTACTTAAAATGACTCGCACTGAACCACAGAAAAATCCAAATTTCTTAGTAAAACAAGATTTACTTTTTATTTCATTTACTGCCACTCTTCCTTTTGAAGCTTACCTTTCAATGGTATCATGGAATAAGGTCTCTAAAGACTTCCTTCACGTCATCTCCAGGTGTAATGTATGTTTCTTGATAGTCAGCTAGAATGTCATTTACTCTAGGACAGTGGTCGGCAAACTGCGGCTCGCGAGCCACATGTGGCTTTTTGGCCCCTTGAGTGTGGCTCTTCCACAAAATACCACGACCTGGGCGAGTCTATTTTGAAGAAGTGGCATTAGAAGAAGTTTAAGTTTAAAAAATTTGGCTCTCAAAAGAAATTTCAATCTTTGTACTGTTGATATTTGGCTCTGTTGACTAATGAGTTTGCCGACCACTGCTCTAGGAGGTCTCCTGAGATACTTTGCATATCCCTTTGCTTCCATTGCACATTAAGTATAATTCTTTTTAATCTTACAATATTTATCACATTGCACTGTAATTTATTTGGTACAGTTTATTTGCCTCATTAAATTTCATGCTTTTCAAGGGTTTTCTTACTGAAGGTATACCTGGTTTTTAAATGAAACCCTATTAGGTACAAAAAGAAGTGTAAAGTTTATAATTATATATATAATTTATATCAGCTATTAACTGATAAGTTTTTTATCAGTTAAATACCTTAAAAGGTCTAAATATATTTATCTTGAAATAAGTTAAGTTTCACTTTTTTTTTTTATTCACCTTTCAACAAACTCCCCTTTTTTGACCTCTGGTACATAAGTTATAATGCCTATAGTCCTTTCAAATTACAAAATTAGCTTCTAATTATTTATTTAGTTAAATCCTATAATATGGCTATAAATAAGGTGGCTGACAAATTGTAGTACAGTGAATCCAAACCTATTTTTAGACCATCTAATTTAATGCTGGTTATGACAAACATACAGTGGTTTACTTTATAAACCCTACTAACAATAAAGCATGAATTATAGATATGAAGGCATATTAAAAAGCAACAACAAAAAATACAAGAAAAGTGAAGTAAAATGGAGGTTGCCAAAAGAAATATTATAAAGACACAGAGCAAATGGAAAGTCTTAAAAGATAAATTAATGTATGCCCAAAGGCATTGAAAGCCATTTAGTAATAAATATATGAGAAATAAAAATGGAGCCAAATAGTATGAATAAGAAAATGCAAAAACAATCAGGAATAGGGAAGAGCAATATGCTGGATAAGTTGCATGAGACTCAAAACAGGATGAGGAAAATTATAAAATGAAGTGGGTACAAAAATGATAAGGAAGGAAAGGTGGCAAATGAAGGAAAAATTGTGACCATGATAAAGATAAATAAATGACATTTTGCAACTATAGGAAGTGTAAGAGGTCAGAATCTTGAAGAGATGGAAGAAACAATTTATTGACTGCAAAGGTAGAGGAGCTGATAAAATAAAATAATTTTTTCCTGATTTAGTCTGTACAAATAATAAAGAGGCTAACATCGCAAACACAGGCATGCATTACCCAGGAAATAAAAAAAGAAATTAAGGGAATTAAGACTGCTGTGAAATGTCTAATCAATTGAAGTGGGTTTTTTGCTATGTCTTATTCTACTTAAAAACAAACAATAAAACTAAACAGCATTACTACTTCATCTTGGCTACAATAAGCATTTTCAGAGGTGATTGCAAGTGGAGCAAACCTGCCAATTAGGTGAAGAATATGATTCTTTAAAAAGATATCCATAAGACAATCCAGTAAACACTAGGTCATAAGTTTCCAAAGACAGACTCTAAATAACACATTATAGTTTTATTTTAAATTTCAGGAGAAATAAATAATTATATAACTAATATTTTTCAACTAAAATTTTAAAAATTATTTGCAATTTTGCCTTTAAATTTATTTGAATTGACTTTCTGTAAGTCTATTAGAAGAATCTTTGAATAATAAACTAAAATATAAGGATTTCATTTTTATAGTAATATTCAAGAATACATTAATCAAATTCTCTAATAAAAAAACACAGGAAAAAAACATGTTCCTGAAATGCATAATTTTTGGTATTTAAGTAAACTATCAATTCTACAATTTTGACCTTAAGGTAAAAAATTACTTTTCTTATGAAGCCTATAACAAATGTGCTAATTTTTATTATTGGTTTGTGATTTTCATTTTTATAACACATGTGTAATAAAAACTGAACCGAGCATAATATCACAGAAGTCAAAAGAAGATGGTATTTCAGGAACAGAGAGGTCAACTAAGCCAAATATTGCTTTTGTGCCACAAAATAGCTTGGACTTTGGGAGTACAAAGAGGATATATCCTAATTCCTGAACTTAAAGTTCATATTCAGATTGGACAGAGAGAAAAGCAAACAGACAATTTCATTCCAGTATGTAATTGTGATAGTTTAAGACATGTCCTCCAAAGGGAATATAATAAAGAGATCAAAAAATAGGAGCTGTAGCTATATAAAAGAGCATTTCTAGTAAACAGAATAGTTTGTAAAAGGCTAACAAAGGCAAAAGGGCAAAGTTTGATGACTGTAGGTAAGCTCTCAAGATGGATAGGACTTAGATCCATCCATAGGATAAAAGTCTAAAGAGATGAGCAAAACTCTTATCATGGACAACTTTGAAAGATATAGTGAAGAGTTCAAACTTTTTCCTAAAGGCTATGGGAGTCATGGAGGAAACAGTGGCCAATTATGAATGCAATTTGTATTTTAAAACATTGTCTGTGGCAGCCAGCCCCAGGAGTGTTGCTTAAAATGAGGAAGACTGATATGAATATTGTTTAAGAATTTGTGGTAGAAATTCCAAAATTCCATCAGGAAAAGATGAGTACCTTTAAAAAGAGGAAGTAGAATTTTAAAGAATCTTATCTAAGTCCATCAAAGTCCATGTCTCTTATAACAGATGATAAATAGTAAAGATGGACACTATTAATAGTTAAGATAGAGGGTAAGTTTGGTCCAATAAATGGAGCCCCTTAAATTGGAATTTGGTCAGAAAAACCCTGGTAAATAATTCCTAACAGATGGTAACACAGTATCATCCATGACCATTAACGTCAAGATCTCTGCTTTATGCTTCATCCAAGAAATGCAACTTCTAACAAAGTCGTCATTTCCAATTCTACAATAGGTCATTTGCCATAAGATTATTTACTATTCCCTTTGAAAAAAATACAGAGGTCTCTCTTAATAAATAATGTTTGTGATACTGTTGATGAATAACATAATAATTATTTGGAGACTTCGTATACACATAGGAATTAGCATATGTCTCTCTGCAGCTTAATAGGTGACATATCAAAGTGCTAAAGATTCAACTAGAGATCAGAAACCTCCTCCAAGGACTTTGATAAATCTAATTCACTCTGCAGTACATATTTGTTTGCTTTTGTAATTCGCTTCTGTTACTTACTTTCTTCCTAGTGTTCATAGATATAGCTCCTTTCTCTGCAATTCTGGGACCTTAACATGGCAGATGGCCATGGCATTTCTCATGGCATTGTCCTGAGACATGAGGGATGTTACAAAACTTTGCTTAGAGGACTTTATTTTAAATGTTTCCCATTGCTAATGTCTCAACTTAATTTGGCTAAAATGTGTTTCAAATTATGTATCAAAAATTTGGCAATGAAAAATTTTAATTATAAAACATTAGGAACCCATATAAGTGTTCACCTGGCTTCAAGAATTGCCTGAACCACTTATTTCATAATTAATTTTGTACTTTCCAGAGACATCATCTGCATTGTGCTACTTATTGGTACTTAATTCTTTGTTATTTACCTCTTTAGTTTGTCTTTCCAGGTTCACATAGTCACAATGTTATGTAGGTGACCAATATGCTAGAAATCATTCAGCAAATGCTATAATTGTATGGATGAGGAAATTGATGCCCAGAAATGTAAAGCCTTTTTATATTTCTGTAGTCTGTAAGAGGCAGACCTGAAATAAAATTCAGGCCTCCTATTTTTCTTTTAAATTATCTTTATTGTTGAAATATTACAGGTGTCCCTTTTTCCCCCATCTTCCCTGTCCACCTCCTCCGTACCCCCAGGTTGTCACCACACCATTGTCCATGTCCATGGATTATGCATATCTCTATATATAAAAGGCTAAATGTCCATTTGTCCGACCAGTAGCTATGATGTGCACTGACCACCAGAGGCTCAACGCAGGAGCTGCCATGACACGCACTGGCCATTTAAAAATAAAGGGCACCACGGACCTGGCATTGACAAACCAACCCTCGGCTTCACCCAAGTGGGATACAGGCCCCTCCACCACCTCGGAGCTACACTCCACCAAATTGCAGCCAACCCTGCCAAGGTCCAATGGCGCAAAATGCTGACCACAGCCCAGCCCAGCCCAGCCCAGCCCAGAAACAGTCGCTGTGGGAGCAGGGGAATAATATCACATAGCAACGCTTGGCTTCCTCTCCTAGCAACTAGCCTCCTTGGAGTTTCTTCAGCCCAGGAACCTAACTTGCTTTATAGCCAGGTGCAAACATTTTACAATTTAACCAAATGTTTGTGAAGCATTTTCACATGCCTCATCTTATTTGATCCTCACAGAAGTCCTGGAGTAAGTAGATAGGAGACTCGGTAGAATCCTATTTTCTTTTCATTAGCTGGAAAACGGAGATTTAGAAAGTTTAGAAACTTGACCCAACTGAGAAAAGTAACAAATGGTGGAACTTGAAAATGACTTCAGGTTTTCTTACAAAATATAGTCAAACACTGCTACTGTTAAATATTTTACCCTTTGTTCTCCCTGTGTGATCTATAGTAATAATCTGCTTCATGCTGATATTTATATTTATTGTTTCTGACAATTACCTGAAAGAGAAGTAGGGGTGCTTCACTGGGCTGGAAAAAGTTTAGCTAAATCAGAAAGCATGTTTAATTAAGCAAGTTTATCTATCCTATATAATAAAAGGTTAATATGCAAATTGCCCCTAACGGCAGAATGACCAGAATGACCACTTGACTAGTCACTATGAGGTGCACTGACCACCTCTTGGTTCCTTTTCCTGGCCGGCAGGCTCCGTTCCCAATGGCAAATGGGGAACCGGGGGTGGGTGGCCGGGGAAGGCGGCACCAGTCCAAGGCTCCTGCCCACCAGTTGTTCCACACACAGAGGGCAAACCGTGGCAGAGATGGGGCCAATGAGTGGGCAGAAGGGCCAACCTCTTGGTTCCTCCCCAAGCCGGCAGGCTCCGATCACCTGATGGTAAACTGGGGTGGGTGGCGGCGGGAGACAGGGCCAGTTGTGGGCAGCTGGGGAAGATGGCCCTGATCACAGGCCAGGCCTAGGGATGTACCTGTGCATAATTTTCATGTGCTGGGCCTCTAGTATGTGTGTGTATGTATATATATATTCCTTACTGGGAATCATGCCCACAACCCGAGCCCTGATTAGGAATTGAACTGTGACCTCTTGGTTCATGGGTCAATGCTCAACCACTGAGCCATGCCAGCCAGGTGAGGATATTTTTCCATTGATTTTTAGAGAGAGTGGAAGAGAAAGGGTGGGGTGGGGGTGGGGGTGGGGGGGGAGAGAGAGAGAGAGAAAGAGAGAGAGAGAGAGAGAGAGAGAGAGAGAAACATCTATGTGAAAGAGACACATTAATTGGTTGCCTCCCGCACATGTCGTGACCAAGGCCAAGGATTGAGCCTGCAACCGAGGTACATGCATTGATAGGAATCAAACCCAGGACCCTTTGGTCCACAGGCCAACTCTCAATCCACTGAGCCAAACTGGGTAGGGCTCTGGATCCATTTTTTCATCAGTTTATTTTATTCATTATATTCCACATATGAGTGGGATCATATGATACTTGTCTTTCTCTGACTGGCTTATTTTACTTAGTTTAATACTCTCCAGGTCCCTCCACACTATCTCAAAGAAACCAATGTCCTTGTTTAAAACTCTTAAAGAGAGACTGTAATATACTTCTTTGTATTGTCTTTAGTTCTTAGTAAATTATCTTACATATTTTGTTGATTTTTAAATTGTTAATGCCCACAATGTTCTAGATTAATCATTTGATATGATCAGAACTGTAACCTTTAAAGTTTTCCTTTCGGTTCTCATCTGAAAACCAAAACCACATTAAATCAAACTCTTTCAGGCCTTTCTAAAAGCCTAGGAGGTTATTCATCCCTCAAAATAAATATAAATATCATAATATTTGTCTTCATTCTAGGTTTGGAGGTGAAATGATAAACTATTTTATCATGCCATTTCATAGTATAAAACTTTTCTATTCAAATTATAAAAGCATATTGTAAATATTAATATATTTTGGAGTTAACTTTTTGAATGTAGACTAAGATAAAATAAAAGTTTAAATGATAGGCATATTATTACATAGATAAAACTACATATAATATTTATAAAATGTAGTATCATTGAATATATTTGCTCCTACATTTCCTTTTATAAATATTGACCAAAATATATTGCATATCAAGGCACATTTCTTGAGGTGTGACAGAGTAATATGCTTCTATATTTTTCTTTATGTCTTTATATTAATTTTTAAGAAAACAGTATTCTAGGAAAGGAGATATTAAAGAATGGAAGGAACTGGCAAGAAATGAATTTTAAAGGAGCTTTATAAGAGAAGAAATTAAGATATTTCCTAAGTATAGATAAAGCTGCTAAATATTTTCCAAATGATAGGCAAGGAAAAGGGGGAACAAAGAGAATAATGAAGGAGATGGTGATGGTCTCAAAGTGGAGAGCTCAAGTTATTCATATATGAGTAGAATGTTGGTAGCATTTTGTCAGCTTGGCAAATGTAAGCCCTACAATGGACTAATGAAAGCTATAAAACATTTGCACAAGTCAATGAAATTCAATGCAAGTATGCATAAAAATTATTTGCAAGAAAAGAGCAATGCCTAAGAGAAGAGCTATAAAAATTAGTAGAGAAAACTAAGGAATTTTGTTTTACCCAGTATGTAAACTAGAACATGTTTTAAAAAAATTTGTGGTATAGATTTTGTTTGATCTTATTTCATATTATTATGTAGATACTAGATGTTTAAGTCAATCCCAACCTAATGAAATATGTTGACATCATATATATTTTATTTTATATTAATTATTCCATGGTTTCAGTTTACTAGATATATATGCATTTTATCACTTTTTTTTTTACATTAAACAGATGGCACTTACTATCCCTTTTATTAAAATGATTAGAATTTGGCTACCCACTCAATATTTTTATTTTGTCTTTCTGAGTTATAATGTCTGTGTTGATGATGAACCCCATTCACACATATAAAAACATACGTATACATACATAAGTATCATATTATATATAGAAATTAACTATAGTCATTTAATATTATGTAAGAATAATTTATAGAGAGGAACATATATTAATATAGAGTTAGATCTTACATAGCTATGCATTTCCATATAGAAGGAAACTATTTCATACATGTAGCATATTTATAGGCATGTATGTACTATTTTCCTTTATAAGGTCAAGATTTGTTAAGGAAAACCATACCTTTTTCTATAAAATAAATGGTTCCTCTTTCTTATTTCTTTATGTATTTTCTTTTAATCACAAAATATAATTCATTTTAAATGTATTCTTTTGCATAATGTCATATTAAATGTGGCTTTTCATTATTGGTTTTGATGATTTTTTTAAGATTTTGTATTTAGATGGCATACACATTTTCAATCATGTCTTAATTACTTTTAAAAATGCTGCACTGGCTGAGGGACAAGACAGATAACTTGTTAAGCATTTGAAATTTCTGAGCTGTTTTCTCAGTTCTGGCAGTCACTACCCAAGTCCAGATTGTAACCTCCTTTCTGCCTCCAAAGCCTGCCTTGGCTCCGTGTCCAGTGAGGGATTATGGATTTAGCAAGGAAGGTAAGTGTGACTACAAGCATTGGCTCACCATCTGCTCCCCAGCAGAGCCTGGGCCAACCTGCATCGCCTGCAGCAAGACCAGGGCACTGTTCTCCAGCCAGCCCCTTTCCAACCTGGCTCAAGACACACATCGCATTCAGTCAGATGATTAGGTCTAAGTAGTCCATATGTAACAGAATATTTTTCCTAAATACCAAAATGAAAACAAAATGAAAGCCATTTTTTCATTCTCCTTATTCGATACATCAAGTTTTACACAAATAAATACTCTCTTAAGGTTTATGCAAATGATAGAAAAATAAAACTCTGCATTATTTAGCAGTTCTCCTATTTCAAGATCTAACAGACTTTATTCACAGCATGTTTTTCCCTAGTTTATGCTGGCCTTCTTTTCTGATTCAACTTTTTAATTCATCTTTTTAAATTATTCCTTTTTAAATCATTATCTTATGTGTCTTCATAGATTTTCATGCATTAATCTATTATTAATTTTTGCTATACTCCACTTAATCTTAAATTGTTTAAAGCTCTTTTAAGAGTAAACACTTGCTTATGTTTCAAAGATAGCGTGTACTTTAACATTTTGCCTATTTTATCCAGTAGCCTCATTGAAACTTAACTGTCAAATAAATTATAATTTTATCATGGGCATCTCGTGCATAGAATAATCAAGCATTGAAAAGGGAAGTTAACCTTTGTATACAAGAATCAAGATTGTTATTCATTTCTCAAGAGCTAACAGAATTCTAGCCACCTACATTAACACACTTTCTTTCTTTCTTGAATTTATCAATAATATGTTTATTATACATTTTCTTATTTTGTTTCAGGTCAAGTGTTTTTTTTAAAAATAATTTTCCATAAATAGCCAAACAAAACAAAACAAAAAACCCTGCAGTTGAAATAGCTTTCTGCTTCCTTTAGCCCTGTTGCTGATTTGAGTACACAGAGTGAACATGAAAATAAGCTGAACAAACATCTCACCCTTTTTACTTAAACTGTTGTCCGCCTGACTGCTGAATGCACACAGAAAACAATCTAAACTTGTATAACCCATAATACAGTATATTAAATTACAACATTGGTCAGTAATGGAAACTTATTCCCAGATATGAATTATTTACAGCCCATTTAAGTAATCCATATTCAGGTGTGGCAATGAAAAAAAGTGCAACATAAATCTTTAATGCTGACCGGTTGAGAGAGCAGAGCTGAGGATTACAGGCATTTTAAAGGAAGGAAAAAAAAAAAAACTAAACGAATTGATATAGCCTGTTCAGTGGCTTACTGCACCAGTGTGCTAATAAATTGACGGATGGCGTGTCAGGGGTAGGAGTTGAAATCCCAGCATTTCTAACCAAGGCGGGATCTAATAGCAGACTACCAAAATAAGGAGTTTCTGAACCTGGTTGTCACAGGAAGCAGCTTGTGCATCTTTCCATAGATGCAAGTGCTCAAAATACCACATTTCAACAGGAAAATCCATGAAGGATTTCTCTTTTTAATTAACTCAGTGGCTGCATTAGTAATTTCAGCAAGCCACATAGCTGTGTTATAAAACAGAGAGGGTATATTAAAGGTAAGCTTTTCTTTTTCTTTTTCATGGAGTTGGTCCAGTGCCTTATTTGGGGAAATACTTATCAAGGAAATCCCTTTAATCCTGTTTTACATTTCCATAGTATAGAGAACAGAATTCATCAACCAACCTAAAGTGGGGAAAGAAGCACAGGACTTCTGGAGTGTTTCACACTATTTTTTATACAAATTGCACAAGTTGTTAGCTACTTCAAACTGAAGCATAAAAGATCTTGGGGTGGAAGGAAGCTTCACTTTGCAGTTTCTTTTGTGTCCTAGAGCAGTACCTATGTTAATTCATCTTACAAAGATCATTGCTCAAGAACTAAATTTTGCATATACTAGAAAGCAGAATTAGCATTGCACTGTGTACAACATTGCACGCTAACTTCTCTCCAAGCAACCATTAAAGGTCATGTTTTGACGACTGAATGGCATGTCGGCACCTTGGTCCCCTGGAGAGGCATTCCCCAGGTACATGCAAAAGGTTATTAAATTACCTTCTGAGCAACACTATCTCTTTGGATGAAAATAATTACAGGCTTTTAGAGGCATCAGAATGCTTTCTTTCTTCCTTCCTTTCTCTCTCTCTCTTTTTTAAATAAGATGAAGATTCAGTACCTAATGACCATTTTTGTGTGTGAGTCATATAGCCTGTCAGCAGTGACAGGACAAATGAGCGTAATGGCATAGCTTAAAGGGGAAAGGTTCATTTTAAATAGTGACAAATAATATTTAAATGGCATTGTTGGAGACCCATCATGCTTGTAAAATGTAGTTTGTATCTCTTATTCATCCTTTAATTTCATCACTGTCAAGTGGCATTAGCTGTTAACATGCAACATCAGGTGCAGATATAATTTTTAACTGTTAAATGTGCCCATAACCAAACATAAGGTATCTTCATTTTTTTGGTAGTATAGGTAACTCTTTCCATAATTAAAAAAATGTATCCAAAATTTAAAAAAAAAAGGGGGCTTGTTTCTAAAAGATTACTTTACTGGATGGATAAAATAATAGCTTTAAAATACAATCCCTTGGATGTTATTTCTACTGTCAAGGTTAAAAAAGGGAAATTAATTTTTAGGCTAAATGTAATTAGCAGATTGAGAATAGCATGGGCAAGATCACCAGATGAGGCAATGTAGTCAAAACAGTCATGGGCAAACCTATCTAAGGACATATATACTATGTATACTTGGAGTGAGCTGGTGAGCATAAAAGGGATTCTCTTTTAAAGCAGATATGTAACTTCAAAACATGTAATAGGAGTGAAGCACATCACTGCAAAGTGAGATTTTTCTATTATTTCTCTAGTTATGGAACTTGCATGAAGTTAACCAAAAGGAAATTCCATCTTTTAAATTTTCTTGAGATAAGACAGTGTCAATTAAAACATGTAAAAATAATTAACTCCTGAGACATCTCTTGCACAGAATTGCAGTCCTAATTTCAAACTTTCATATAAAGCCTTCTAATTCTTAAATATTTGTACACAGGCTCATCACATTTATTGCTATTTTATTTTCAGATCATTTAAGCCAAAACTGGAAACAGTTTAGGTACCTTTGAGTTGTTAAAAGTTATAGCCAATTTTCTGAAAAATTATACCAGCTAAAAACACAACATTAAATATTTACCCTGTTGGATGTTAAAAAACGCTTACAATGAAAAATGTTCACATATTGACTATTCAAAATGGCCTTCACTTTGAAATCGTGAAATGGAAGGGATTGCAGATGTACAAGAATAAATATAAAAACAAATGAGTTGACTTGAAGTGTTGCCGGCTTTCATAAACATGCTACTGCAATAACATGTGACATTAATATTTAATTACAAAAGCACTGCTGCAAAATCTTTGAAATTAATGTTTTGCAAAATTAACATTCAGTGCACAGAAGCAAAGTCGTTCCAGGCGCGACTGTGATTAACAATGCCATTCACTTTACATATTATATTAATATATTATTCAAGCTATGAATTAACACCTCCTAATTTAAATAAGGTGCTACATATCATGATGAGCTAAAATGCTTTTCTTAAAATGGCCCGTCTGATTTTAAGCAATCTGTGTTTATCATTTAATATTTTGTTATTGAATACTGTTCTCCGTAAAACTCCTTCCACTTTAATTTCAAGCAGAGACCTCATTAAACTGGTGCCTTCCGTTTCTAGGATTGTTAAACCATTTGAAACATATTTTGTTTGCTAGCTTAGCCAGCAGTGCTGAAATACTACTGTGTGCCGGGTGTGTTCTTAGGCAGCCCTACTTTCATGTCAAGGTTCTAAGGGGTCCTTTCAAGCAATGTTCTTCTTCGTTTTCAATGAGACACTTGTTTGCACAAATAGCGCCATTATCATTATGTCACAGATTTCTACACTTCCACTCTGACTGAGAGGTAAGCCTCGTTTTTTTGGAAGGAGGAGCTGCAGTTTCAAAGCTCTGCCTCCCATACTGAACCTCAGAGCTCACCAGTTTCATATGAAAGTGTGAAGAGACTGGGAGATGAGAGGAATTTCTTGTTTTAATCTATGAATGTGAGAGAATTATCATTTCCGGTGGGAGCTCATTCATCAGGAAGTAGATCAGAGGGCCATTTATGTTTCACTAAAGCCAATACAAATAAGACTTAAAAAATTTTTTTTTAAGTAAAATTACAAAGCAGGTGAAATCACAATTGGAAAGCACCACTGCAGAGCCTTACACGCTTGCTCCACCATTACAAGTATGGGACCACTTCAATGATGATTTGATTATTGATATTCTTGAACTGAAAAAACAATTACTGACATTCCAATGAAATATTTATCAATAAGAATCAATTGCTAAGACACCTCAGAATAAGCTTAGTGTATTCTAAAACTGGTTTCTAAATTACAGTTATAATTCCTTAGTTTTCCAATCAACAAATATAAGGAAATAATGAAATCGAGCTGCACCATTACATAATTTTAGATCCCTGAAAATGAAAGAACCTTTTGATCACTGGTATCAAGTTGAAGACTCAGAGGCGGTATTTCTGGATATCTCTTCCATGACATATAATTCCTACTCAGGTTCTTAATTTATAAAACTGGATGAGTAACAGACTTGAGATTATAAAAAAAAAAAAAAAGGAAGATATTTAGAAATGACAAACCATCTTTATACCATATATTTACACCAGAAGGATGTTTACCTATTAACCAATGGGATATTAATACACTGTTGCATTTTCCCAGTTTGCTAAAAAGCAGAGAAAAATCTTTATATATCAAGTTTCTCTTAAAGGCTCAGCCTCATTTTGGCCTGGCATTAATGTCAATCATTTCCTGTTCTAATTTTTAAAAATACATTATCATCTTTAAATTATTTTATAAAATTATGTTCTGATTCAATGTTATGTGTCATTCCTATAGTATGAGAAATCCTAAATGTGAAAAATCAAAGTATTTATTAATGTAAAATTTAAACATAAAAGTGTTGATGTTAGTAATGATGTGATGGAACTTTCAAAGATTGCCCACTCTTTCAGAAAGATTCATATCCAACTGGGTAACATATTTTAGCTATTCAATTAGCAGATTCAAAGAATATAAAAGAAATTAGAATTTTCAAGAAGAGTCAGATTGCTTATGTGTATGTAATCTGCCTATCCCTTTCATGAAAAACAATACTTGAAATGATATTTTCCCCCAAAGTGAATGGGTTAAACAGTAAGCAGTTTTGCATTATATAATTAACAAAAAAGAAATTTCGTAATTATGAGTCACATTTTAGAAAATATTAGTCTACAAATAATGTGAATCATGGATTGTTGAAATTAAACCCCCAATATTTACGTGGATGCTTTGTAAGAACCATATTTTAAAGATCATCATTTCATTTCAATGACTCTAGAAGGTAGGAAAAGGCAAGACTATTAAATTAATCCTAAAAATATAATTTTCTAGTGGTAACTTCTTGGGAATATTTATTTATTTATAGGATGACTATACATAAAGAAAACTATTTGAATAAATGTTTCCCAAACTATAAATTTCTTTGGTAAACATGCCATAAAAATTGAAAATTACTAAACATGTTAGGATATTCTATGCCAAAGGCAAGAGGAGAGAAGGGAACAATTAAAATTCTGTAGTGTAATACGATTAAAAAACCCAAAGAATTTTTGTCATGGTGTTTGAAAGGTGGGGACAAACAGGGTTATTCAGGGTAAAGCTTTGTTTTAATTATTGATGAATAATGTGAGTTTCCAATAATTATGTACAAGATAATGCCAGGAAATTTATATCTTGTGAATAAATGTATGCTATAAAAAATGAACTGATCCCCAAAACTCCCCTGTAATGGTTCATATGTTGGGCTATAATATAGATAAGAATATTATAATGAGACTCTATGATACTTCCAGAAATAATACCATTCTCTGTTGTCTAAAATAGAAATATTATATTCCTAATTCCATGCCATATTATAGCAAAGTTCCAGTGTACCAGAGTAGTTCATTTTCTAAATGCCAATTAGCAATTAGTTCAATCTTATTGATGTAGACAGAAGATTGAAAAATGGGGAATCTTCTGACATTAATTCTCCCACTACAAGTCTGCTGCTTAATTGCAAGCTAAAGTAATTACAAGTGCCCAAATTTAGGCCATCATCACAGTAATCACGTATTCTCCCAAGTTAAAAAGCCTGTCTTTGCAGAGGAGATGGACCCAAGTAACCGGTGACTCTCCCCACCTGGGGCAAAGTCTGTTCATCATGGCAAATGTATTTTGTCCATTTAAGCATTTTGCATAATGAAGGCAGATTTGGTTAATGCTATTATATCCAGTAGTATTGCTTCCTCCCTCACCCTTATTTCAACAAAAAATCAGCTCTGAAGTACCACTTATGTGATAGACAATTCCTTGGTGATATTAAAGCACCGGATGGAAGGATGTGCCTTATCAGGAACTTGTATCACAATCATTCTTAGAATACTGTTCTTATGGCCATTTTAGACTGAGGCATCAATACAAACTTGGAACAGACTAGTGGTCCTTATACATGCTAGGTAACATGTGGGAATTCATATTAATGCACATACTTTTAACATTTTTTACTGGCAAAAACAGTCTCTGCATACCTTATCCATTCTTAAACTGTTAACCTTAAATGACTATGGCATGTCTACTGACCTGAAGTCTCCAAATTTCCTCTCACAGAGACCCCAGTGACCTTCTGAACACAAGATAAGCCACGTATCTTCAAACAGGCTTTGCATAGATACCATCACATAGTGGATATTTTTATAAAGCCCAGTAAGATAGAGAAAGAAAACAGAGACAGGTTACTAAATGTTTAATTTTTCCTCTTTCCTCCTTGAGGGCCATCTAATAGCAAAATAAATAATTTCACAAATTAGAAAAAGGAATATAATAAGATATTGAATTAATTAGCATCACCTAAGTGATTCTAACTTGTCTTTGATATAAAACTAGTTATGACTTTTTTTTTACAAAAGTATTGATTTTAGAGTGAAAAGAAATTTATTGATTTTATTAAATTTATTGACTTTAGAAGGAAAAAAGAGAGAGATTGATGTGTTGTTCCATATATTTATGCATTCATTGTTTAATTTTTATATGTGTCCTGACTGGGGCTTGAACCTGCAACTTTGGTGTATTGGGACAATTTTCTAACCAATTGAGCTACCCGACCAGGGCTAGTTATGACCCCCTTTTTTTTTTTTTTTAAATATACTGGCTTAAGTTTTAAAAGGTAAACATTTTTCTTCAATTTATTAATATCTAAACTGCTACATGAAATGTCTTAAATATTGTAGATTTTGAAACTCAGGCCAGTGATAGAAGTTTCTGGTTGTCCTCATGATAATACATATTGGAGATACAAAATGGCCTATCAGTAAATCAAATATATGTTTCATAAAAACATGCTGAGTGATTGACTTGAAGTAAGTTTCACATAAGGGGGGATATTTTGACAACAAATAAATCAATATTATATGTTTTGGTCAAACATATTTTCATACACCTCCTTTCCATTTGGGGGGCATAAAAGTTAAGAAAATAACAAAAAAGTAACAAAACTAATGACAAGATTATTATTGCTATAAATACAAGAGGATATTCTATAATAAGAATTTACTACATTTGCTCAAAAAGACCTATTATGTTTTAATATAACAATACAAACTGCAACTACGTTTCAACTAAAATTAGACTCATATACAGGGTGATCATGTCATCAGACAAATACAAATGATATGTATTATGCATCAAGAGATTTGCATAAAAGTCTAGTTCTTTAGGTAAACAGAAACATTGGGAGGCGGGGAAAGGATTTATCAATTGGCCTCAGCAGAGATATTTTCACAAAATGACTATGACCCAATTTCAATATGAGAAACTGAAACATTTTGAAAGATTACAGCTAGATGACCGCATCATTTACCCGCTTGAGGAACGAAGGGAACGATATATACCATGTACATGCATTCATTCTAAGGAACTGGTCAGAATTACTGCTACTGAAAAGAAGACGGGAATGAAGACTTATTGGAGATAGTGCTAAACTTCCCTGTCTCTTAAACAGACTTTGATGAATTGATCTTATTTCAACAATAGTTGATGCTTTTAGCAGTTCCTTTTATCCTCTCATTCAAATTGATCTAAATTTCTGAGTTCAGAATGAACATTTTTATTGGCTGGCTTTCCTAAGTGTTGACTGGATAAACAAATAAAAAGGCAATCCTCAAGTTTCTCCTAAACAACTTCCGACCACACCAAGCAAATCAAAGTATGATGCCGATTCCAGAGCGGAAGCTTCCCACTCCCTGCTTTGGATTCTCTCCCTTATAAAAAGACATCGTGGACACACTGGAAGGTCTAAATAACTCAACAGGTCCAGAATTGAGAGCTATTCTGTCCCTTCTACTGTCCAAATTTCTCTTAAAGGCCAAGTTTTTAAAAAAATGTATATTTTTATTGATTTCAGAGAGGAAGGGAGAGAAAGAGATAGATAGAAACATCAATGATGAGAGAATCATTGATTGGCTGCATCCTGCATGCCCTACACTGGGGATAGAGCCCACTACCCAGGCATGTGCCCTGACTGGGAATCCAACCGTGACCTCCTTGGTTCTTAGGTCGATGCTCATCCACTGAGCCATGCTGGCTGGGCAATTTTTATTAATACTATTATTAGAAGTAGTAGTGATATTTGTTAATCATCACCAGAGGATATTTTTCCATTGATTTTTAGAGAAAATGGAAGGGAGGGGGAGAGAGGGAGAGAAACCTCTATGTGAGGGAGACACAGCTATTGGTTGCCCCACCCAAGCCTCCACCAGGGCCAGGGATCCAGCCTGCAACAGAGGTACGAGATACCATGCCCTTGACCAGAATTGAACCCGGGACCCTTCAGTCTGTGGGTCGACGCTCTAACCACTGAGACAAGCGGGTAGGACAAAAGGCAAAGTTCTTTATAGTTTACTATCTGAAGCTACATTTTTAAGGAAAGGTATCTTCTAAGTGCTCCAATTTAAGTAGAAATTACATATTTTAAAAAATATCCATGTAAACATCATAGTCAGGAAGTAATTTATAGGAGACAGAATATCCTCTGATTTAATTTACTTTTCCCATTTGCTTATGTGGAAGATGATAGTAAATCTCCATATAAAAAGAAACAGAAGTGTCTGGCATCTTCCAGAAAATCAGAATTAAAATGACAGATAGTAGAAGCGTAAGAAAAACTGTCACTGTTGAGATTCCATTACGATTATTTAAAATCAAAGCTAATTCTTATTATCCTTATGTATATGATAAAAGGAAAGAAGTCACATATATAAACACAGACCTCTAGCATTCTCGTACACTCTTCACACCTACAGACCCTGAAGCAAACACACAAGGACATCTTTACCACTTTCGGCAATATGAATGATTTCATAAGCATTGCGATGAGATTGACATTCAAAAATCACTCTAACCTCTAATGATTGTCATAATGAAAAGCCAGTTTAACAGTGTTTGTTTCTTTCATCATTAAAAATTAGAAGTAACAGTTTTTCTGATCTGAAAATAGGGGAATACAATTTTTCAGTATTGAAAATTCCTGAGTTAAAATGTCGTAAGAAATGACAAAGGCACTTTCAAAAACTAATGTGGCTATAACAGTATTTCAGAGAAATAGTGCACATTTGATGACTGTCAGAATTTACATAACTTACTCTGCATGAATTAACTATGAGGTATAAAATTCAACGTTGGCTTAAACAAACACAGACAGTAATTGTCCTGTGGCATTTTTAGGCATTGCAACCATGACATCAAGATAATGCCTAAATCACTAACACAAATATAAAAAATGACTATGACATATGACTTTAGTGTCCCGATATGTTGTATGGGAAAGAAATGTGTCAGAGAAAGAGCTAGAAAAAAATGGGCCTATATCCAACAGTTTGTTTAGAACTTTCTCCTTGAACAGAATACTTGTTAATTTGGTGTCCCTGCTCACAAGTCTAATATATTAGGATCACAGATTGGGCTCACACACATAGAAAAAGCCCCATAGATATCAGAATCATCAGAATCAGAAATTATTAACTGTTAGGAAAATTAAATCCTAATATTTAACATCTGTCCTATGAATTCTTTCCATTTATCTTCTGATCAAATTTTCAAATGAATAGTGACCAAAAAAAAAGAACAAGTCAAAAGGACTTGGTGGGGGTATCTTTGTTTCTCTCCCAAAGCCTAAAAGTTATACCCAACTGCAGCACAAAGAGTAAAGAGGTTGTTATTCATATTAACTACATTTACATTCCTAACATAACATCCAGAGAGCTAATAGTGGGGTTATTAACATAACAAACGTAAATGTTCTATATAAATAATACTGTTTCAGGCCAGCAACCGCTCATCTGACAGCATTTAGGCACAGGCTCAACATCTGTTTATGAACACTTTGCCTAATGATATCATCAGATATCATTAAGTGCGGCAGAATACAGCATAGAGGCAGGTGCAGCTGCCTTCACAACCCATCACAGAGAAAGAAAAGAGCTGCATTCCCCATCCGAAAACCCATCATTAGGACAATTTTCTTCGACAAACCAGCCCTGTGATTTCAATCTGTATATCACCTGTAATTGTAGTTTTTAGCAAGAAGCTGATTCTATACATTTAGCAACGAATCACGTTGATGGCCTGAATACTGGAAACACATTTGTGGTACCAGCTGCGGCAGCTTTTTTTAGAGCCTGTGTTAACAAAATACTGCTAACAAGGCAATGCTGGGAGTGCAGCTTTGTTTCTCTTTCTTGTTCATAGTGTTTAGATGTGCATAATTATGGAAATTAGCAATTGATTGCTTCTCAATAATAATTGATTACTGGTCATTGAACTCTTCTGTAGCACTTTGCCGAAGGTGAGGACATGAGCTAAGTGAATTCTTACCAGTTCCAACCATATATAAAGAAAGAGACCAAAAGAACTCTCGATTTGTACATCAGTTTCCATGATAAACAGACCAAAGGGATAATAGAATATCCCAGAATGTAGTTTGCCCTGAAGCAAATTGTAGAGATCATAGCAAGCCTGCAGAATTCTCCCTGTGGACCATGTAAGAAACATACATCATTTTTATATATGTCAGTTGGTCTTTGATTTGAAAATATTTCTCCCATTTAAATTTATCTCTTTCAGTCAGTTTTCTTAAATTGTACAATTTAAGGGTTATATCAAAAAAATGAATACCAATTTTCAACACCTCTCAAATTGGAACAAACTGACAAAATAACATGAAGTCTCTTTTGCAGAGGTACAAATTCAGAAGCCTATCTATCGTCTCCGACAGAGAGCAAGCACTTCAAAATGATTCTCCTCTTTTTGATCTGCTGTATATCCATCAACATTTTGGTCTGTGCAGACTGACTTGTTTCAGTATGGCACAACGTAGGGAATGTTACTTGATGCTGCAGCTAACATTTAAAGGAGAATGCACTTATTTTTGGCTTAATCAGAACTGTCAATTGGGACCTAACATATCCAATTCAAATTTACTGCAGAACATGGAAGCCTCACAGACAATAAAGAATTCGTGGTGTTTGTTAAATGGGAAACACCATGTCTCGTGGTGTTTCAAAGATGGGAAGAACAGTAGGGGGAAAAATTAACTCTTTATTTTAAAAGAGTAATGAGCTTCCGAGTGTTAAACGATGTCCTCCCCGGTGAGTTTGTGAGAGTATGTGCGTGTGTTTGTGCGCGTGTGTGTATGCTAATTTTTACAGGACAAGGCTGGATTGTGGCAGATAGTTTTACAACCCATTTCATATAAAAAAAATGCAGCTTGGTTAAAGTTAGTATGCTCAATTTCAATAATGTTTTTATCCCCAAATGGGTAGCAGATTGTAGAAGCATGACTCAAAAAATATGCACACGTTATAAGAATTAGGCAACATTTTGAGAATAAAACTGAATGCCTCCTCTTTGCCCACAGAAGGCTTTCTCACATAATGAACAGGTGCAATTACCAGAGATCTCTGTTCACGGTGATGGCAGAAGCCACTGTTTGTTGCTTTCCCCAGCAGCAACACAGGATAATATGATAAAACTGCGATCAGAAAGTAAAAAGCCACATCACATTACGTATAGTTCCACTCTCTTACTACATCACTCAAACACAAATTTATATTCCCACCCTCCTAGCTTTTTTTTAAATTGCCATTTATGCACTGAATAACACCATTATAAACTTTTGTACCATTTTGTACCCAAAACCTGCAAAAATAAAAAAAAGGCAATGTGTGTGAGTCCATGTGCTTACGCCATTATGTTAGTGCCAAAAGGCGTTAAAAAAAGGCAGACAGATTCCCTGTAATAGATCTCTGGGTTTATTATCAGCATGACATTTTAATGTGTGTTATTAACATTATATTTTCAGGGTTGGGGTGGGGTTCAGGTGGAAGAATACATTGGAATATTGCAAAAGTTGCACATAAAAATGATTTTGGTAACCTAGCGATGTCCTTGACGCACTTTGGCACTACAGAGTGTATCTGCTTAAAGAGACATATGGCTGGAATGGCAGAAGTCAGAATTTGAAGGGTATTAGTGAAACCATGTGGGGGAAGCTTGAACTGATACTGGCTTAGGTTAATTGTAGCTCTTCCCTGATTTCTCATGCTCTAAATCCAAAGATAATATTAACTAGTGAAAGTGAAATTTCCTTTTTTTGAGGTATTTTTAAAGCCCATTAATAGGAAATCAGGCTGAAAATGAGTTTCCTTGCTAATAAATCCAGGTAAGCTTCAAATGCTAATAGTGTAAGGTAAAATTTTTGACAAATGATTAACCGATAGTGCTGATCTGCTAGTGTGATTTGCTGTTGTTGTTGGCTTATCTGTTGTCAAAGTAAGAGAGACCTTTGGAGAAAGTCTGGGATCAGTCTCATCTTCCCAGAAAGGCTTTCCTGCCCCTTTAATAGCCCTGCAGAGTAGCCCTGTACCCGTTCTCATTACCTTCATTTTCATTAAAGCCCTATGACTTGGTATTTCTTGAAGTTATTATTTGTTCAGTGTCTTTCTCTCCTTTTTTGGTTTTGTTTTGTTAATCCTTACCCTAGGATATTTTTTTTCATTGATTTTTAGAGAGAGTGGAAGGGAGGGGGAGAGACACACAGAGAGAAACATTGATATGAGAGACACATTGCTTGGTTGCCTCCTGCACATGCTCTGATCAGGGCCAGGGATCAAACCTGGGACCCTTCAGTCCACAGACCTAGGCTCTATTCACTAAGCCAAACTGGTGAGGGCTCTTTCTCCCCTTTTTACTGAAGTGTGAGCTCTGTCCCTTACAGAACCCCCCCTTCCCCCCACTTTTTGATCTTCTTCATTTCTATCTTCCTAACACTGAGACACTCACTAAAAAATATGTAAGATGAACAAGTGTGGCCAATACAATGTCCTTTACACACATGGTCTGCAAGACATTCTCAAATTTTATTGGGATGATCAGAATTTACTGGCCTCATATAAATTTGCAAACAATTTATGTCAAGTTTTCTATAAAATACCATTTTTGTTAATGTCACATGAAAATTTTCACAGGTTGTGAATGCTGGTTTATATAATCTGGCAGAGATATTTTATTTAATTAGGGAAAATTAGCTAAGTACTTCTTTAATATTTATTCTACTACATTGCTACCTAAACTTTTCCTTGGATGAATAATTTCATAATTGAAGACTCAGATCAAAAGAATTTCTTTTTAAATCAAGCCAATCCACATAAACCTATAAAACTTGTTGACA
Source organism: Corynorhinus townsendii (assembly GCA_026230045.1). NCBI lineage: Eukaryota > Metazoa > Chordata > Mammalia > Chiroptera > Vespertilionidae > Corynorhinus > Corynorhinus townsendii. Next base: position 71,093,349 of record JAPDVU010000005.1, read on the forward strand.
TTTAGATATAAATAGCAATTGTGAGACTACCTATAATTTCTCCTCTGGATAAGGACATTAACCATATTAGGCTTTAAAAGGAGGAATAGCAAATTGTCTACACCACTTTTCTATTCAGGGTTAAACATGCTAACTACTTTAAACATTTGAGAGAATTGTTTTTATTTAAGATTCAGTTCCCATAGTTCTGGGGTCAATGAGAGAATGAGAGGTGTGTTACTGAAAGGAACTCAGAGTGAGTCACCATTCCAAACGCATGCACATCAGAGACTCCTCAAAGCCTGCCTGGCAATCCGGTTTTTATGAATGTTTGTTGTTATCTGTGGTGGGGAGCATTGATATGTAAACCTGCACTAACTACTTTTCATAATGAATAAGAAGTACATAGCTAAACTTGATATGTAGCAAATCAATTTTGGCAGACAGCAAAAAGTCAAAAAGTTGTGTTTGTTTTTAAGGTAGAAAGCTTCTGTTTAAGACAGTTAAAGATTATCAAAGAAAAGTAATCACTAATAAGGATAATCAAGATTAGTGTAATGATAGAATAGCTACGGAATTGGTGAGGGACTTAGCAAAAGTTCCCCATTTTTAATGTTATGAAAAATTGGGGGCAATTTAGTCTTCCTCACTAGAACTGCTCCATCATTTGGAGTTATTTATTTTCTCAACCTGTCAATATTTATAGTAAAGCTTGAAGAATCACCAAATTGTAAAATCCAAGTAATGTTGAGAAATCATTCATTAACTCAACAAATATTGAGTTTCTATCCACTCTCCACATTGCCAGCAGAGTGATCTTTCAAGGGCAAATCTGATCTTTCCCTGCAGAAAATAATCTTTCGAAGATTATTTATTGCCTTAAGAATGAAATTTAAACTTTTGACCATGATGTAACAGGTTTTTAATAGTCCAATCTCTGCCAATTTTCAGATCTCTTCTACCAACCTTCTTCTCTGACCCTTCTTGACCACTCCACTCCCTGTTCAATGGCCCTTGATACCTATTGACTTTCTTTTCTATTCCAGAACTGACAACATTTTGCTAACTCATGTCTCCATGACCCAGAGCTGCTTTCTGTCTTCCTGAATTAGCCTCTTCCCACATTTCCTTGTCTGCAAGGTGAACTCCTACTCATCCATCAAAACCCAGATCAAATATAAATTTCTCCTATATAAACCTTAACCAATTCTGGATCCCCATTTGTGCTTTCATATCACTGTAAAAGTCACCAGACCATCTGCATTCACTCAGCAGCTACTTGTCAAGCTTTCATATGTGCTATTTCTGGGAATTTATCACTGAATTAAACAAAATTTTCTAATCTCATGGAACTTACCTTCAAGTTGTAAACATAGAAAATAAATAAGACAACCTATGTAATAAATATTTCTCCATTATATATTACTAGAGGCCCTGTGCACGAAATTTTTGCATGGGAAGGGGGTCCCCTCAACTCAGCCTGCACTCTCTCCAATCTGGGACCCCTCAGGACCTCTGGCTCCTAACTGCACACCTGCCTGCCAGCCTGATCCCCCTAAATGCTCTCCCCTGCTGGCCTGATCCCCCTAACTGCTCTCCTCTGCCTGCCTGATCGCCTCTAACCTTCTCTGCCTTGGCCCTGCCAACATGGCTTTGTCGGGAAGGACGTCTGGAAGGACATATGGAAGGTCATCTGGAAGATGTTCAGTCTAATTAGCGTATTACCCTTTTATTAGTATAGATGCCACCTTGTCCTAAAAATGCAGGTTGTTCCCAGGTTTTCCTATCATGGAAGGGAGCCCACAGTAGCATCCTGGGTTCTGACCAGAGCTTATGCACTTGTGCTTTATCTCAGCAGATGTGATTCCTAGAAGAAGACTCTTGGATGTACCTTGAACATCTGACAAATCATCCTCCAAAAATGTTAAACCACTTTAAACTCCCACCAGCAACCATGAGTGTGCCCTCCGTCCCACTTTGATGCCAATATCATTGATGTCTCCCTAGAAGCTTCCCTCTCGTCAGCCGGGATTGGTTGGTACTTGAGCCAACCTCATTGTTCAGCTGGAGCCTTGATTTCCCAAGATAGAATTATGGAGGAGGAAAAATAGTTTTCCTCTACCTTTCTGAGTTCTTAGTGGAGGCTCTTGTAATAAAGAGAAATCACCAAGAGAAAAACAAAAGTTCATTAACATGTGTACCTTGTGTATATGTGGGAGATCCCAGGGAAAAATGAGTAACTCCTCAAGGTGGCTTAGAATGCAGATTTAAATACCTTCTTCCTAGGGAAAGGGGATGGGAGATGTAGGCCTCTTAGTGGAGAGTAAATGATTTTTAGGAAAGATGAATGGGGGTGGGGGGAAATAGTTTGTAACAAAGTTTGGGTCTGATGTCAACTTCTACTCTCTTGTCCTGTGACAGGAGTCAGTCTTCTCTGCCTGATGACACTTCTCTCGCGAAGGGGACCTATAACATTTGAGCTCCTTTTGGGGGGTCCGATTTTAAGCAGATCAGGAGACCTCAGGGAAAGCCTCTGCATGCATTTGCTGTTTTTCAAGCATCTGCAGGTCAAGATCATCAGTATAACAACACAGCATATGTTGGGGTGGCATGTTCTCTGACCTTCAGAATAAACCCAACAAAAGCTTGTTTCCTCTCTTAGATGATTTGCCACAGCAGCATTATTCCCTGGAAACGGTATTCTGACCAGACCTTCCTGGGAGTGGTCATAACATACCCTGTGCTTGTAGAAAGGTGTGGGCCACGTCACTAAATAAACCAGGGGCAGTTTTCTCATCTTGTGGAAAGAGAGACAAAGTTATGATAGTTTATCTCCCTTTCCACGGATTTCTTGAGGGTATGTGTCTCCGGTGCCCTCCCCCGCCCCCCAGCAGCCCCAGCACCATGGTGGCGGGCCTTGGGGCTGCTGGGTGCCAGCCTCCCTGAGGGTTTGTGTCTGGGTCTGGCTCCCTGCAGTCCCAGTGCCACCATGGTGGGGCTTGGGGCTGTGGGTGCTGGCCTCCCTGCGGGTTTGTGTCCCCGATCCAGGTTTGTGTCCCCTATCAGGCCCCCTGCAGCCCCAGCGCCTCCATGGCAGGGCTTGGGGCTGCTGGGTGCCGCTGCCTGGCCACTATGGGCATGACCATCTTTGTTGGGTAATTTGCATACTCAATCATATTGGCTGGTAGCGTAATGGAGTGATGGTTAATTTACATCTTACTCTTTTATTAGATAGGATATGTTATACTACATGCTTTTTTGGTTAGATAGTATAAAGTTCTAGGAGAAAAAGCAAGGATGATGTGTCATATTGGAGGGGGTGGTTAATATTGTTGATATTATGGCCAGGAAAGGTTTTACCAAGGAGCAATTTTAAGTAAGGATATCCAGTAATCATATGTTTATCAGTTGTCTAACCCAATAGTCTTAGAGCTTGTTTTTCTGAGATGTTGTTACCTTTTTGCCTTATCCAGAACCCAGCAAACAGATGGAATCTGGGACTTAGGAAGACATCATTCTATGCAAAGTTTAATATTGTCAGAGTGATGGGAGGAATGCAATGAATTATTTCTGCCTCTTAGAACTTTAGTGCTAGACATAGACCCTGTGAAGCTTATTGCCTTTAAAATGCAATTATACAATAACATGGAAGAATCACTATGTGCCTGGAAGACTATCCTCTATGTAGGCAATCACTCTATCGTCATATAGGAGAGAATGATCATGGTGTACTCACATTAAAAATCTCCTTATTAAGGTTTTATTAATAGGATAAAAAGTAAATAATCTTTCTAGTTCCAAGCACTCCTTTTTATTTTGAAATATTATACTGCTAAATAAATATTTTTCCTTCTAAAGACTATCCTGTCCTACATTTCTAGACATACAAACTTCTCTTATGAAAAAAAAATTTCCCCAAAAACACTAGCAATACCCACAACTTCCATGAAAAGCCCAGAGAATCTGTTGATACTCGTGATATAGTTTGCAATATTCACAAATCTCCAAATCAACACAATTGTCTATGATGTCATTAGATACAAGGGTTAAATTCTGCTCTTGAATGGACATATAGCTCACAGTGAGTTTTGCTGTGTTTTGGAACATAAATTCAGAGAGTTGTCTGCAATTCTGCCATAACACATATGCATGGTGAAGGATTTGGATAAGCTAAATGTGAAATGGGATTTATTTTCAATGATTAAAAACTATTTTTTAATAGTTCAAACCAATGTAATTTTTCATGTCATCAAACTGGAAACAATTTACATTTTAAAACTCAAAAAGTAGGATTGGCAGGACTTAACGATAACTAGGATTGTGTTAAAGTCTGTATTTTGCATAATTTTAAAGGTGCTTCTTGTTACTCTGGTCAGAGCTATTTGGATCCATTGACTGTGTTAATTATACATAAGAAGAACAGTTAATATGTCTTTGGTTGAACATCAGGACATCTTGTGTGCTGGTATTTAGCATTAATGCAGAATATAAGTGAGAAATTTTAGAAGCTTATATACAAGAGAAAATAGAATGATTTTGTTGAAAAATTTGATGCTGAGGGATTTCTTGAGTTTCTATCCACTCTTCATGATGCCAACAACATTCCTTTGAAATACACTTTTTGCTTCAGAGTAGGCATAGCCACAACCAAGAAGGAAAAAAGGAGGACATGAGGGATCCAAGGGTGGAGATAAACAGATTGACTGTTATTGTTTCAAAGTAATTTCCAGAAAATACATTACTCCCTCCCTATATGTAAGGGAGTCGTTTACCCAACAGAGAGCCTTGTGTATGAATTGCTTTTGCCAGAGACTTCCTAAGGGTCTGTTAGATTTATCTGTAAAATTGTCATGTAGATGAAATATTTTCATATGTTTTTATGACAGTAGGGAATAACATCAAAGATCTCAATTCAAATGTAATAATGTCTTAAAAAGTGATTCTTCAGACATTTAATGAGTAGCTACTATGCAGGGTTTCTTTCTAAGATAATAAAGATAAAAGAAAAATATGACTTAGCTCTCCATCTTAATGAACTACAAGCTAAAGATGTTAAGTAAGAATAATAGTTAAATGATAAAATCACAGAACCACAAAGATAAAACCTGCCAGTTCCTAAATATTCTCAAAGAAGCATGTTTCTGGACAACAAATTTTCAATGGATAAATTAAGTCTAATGACAGAACAGACTTTCCCCAAAGCATAAAAACACAACATTACCTATTTTACATTAGTAAACAGACATAATTTAAAAATTCCAGTATTTTGATTTTTTACTAAGATCAGTTTCTATGTTTTTTTTAAATATAATTTTAGTTTTTCCTAATCTTTTTTTTAGCATTGTCGTATCAAAAGTCAGAAAACCAGAAAAAGAAGAATCTTTCTTCAATAATTATCATCATTATGCTCCCCCGCTCCCCAAACTTGCCACTAGAACTAGATTATTTAGATATGTACAGAGGAGCAAATCATTCCCACCAATGCTGCCTTCCTTCGGCTAAATGAGAGGGAAATTTCCAGCAACCTCTGCTCCTAATGCCACCACTAGTTCTCCAACTTAGAGGTTACCAGACATGTGGTTAGTAATCAACTTGAACACAAAGCTGTATGCTGCTCCTCTATTTCAGCATGCTACTGTCTCAATAAAAAGTATTCATGTATTTAAATAAAAAAAATAGAGAGAGAAATAAAATCCACCAGTAAAACTTTGGGGTAAGGGTGTTGTATGCTGCAATTGACAACAAATGTTTATGTTAGAAGGAAACCTTAAAGATCTCTTTTATATCTCACACAGTACAGTGTACCCTATTGTCCCATCAAGATTTCTGAAAACTCCCACTTTTAGCACTCAGCACTTGGGCCCTTCTCTCTTGTAGCTTCTGTCCTTTTGACTCATGTAGTCTATTCTTGGTCACTCTAATTCTGAGTGGTTTCTGTTCTGTCTTGGTTCTCTCTGGTTCTGTAGCTTCACCCTTATTCCAATCAGCAAAATAAAAGTGTAGATAACCCAGCCAAGCAGAATCTGCCCCAGCTAATAATAATAATAATGATGATGATGATGATGATGTTTTTCATTCTCGGGAAGCAAGAAATTGAAACTTGCATTTTTTTCCCATTGTTACATGTGTGTTAAGGAGCAGTTTGTTGTAAATCTATTGGATGTAGTTTTCAAAGAGAAGGAAGGAACAATGACTTTAGGTTATGTGACTCTGAGGCATTTAGAACCAAGGAATCAAAAGTGATTTGACTGAAAGAAGATCCCTGTTGATTAATGGACCATATGAAAGTTGCGTGTGAGAACACCCAAAATACTCTCCTCATCATGAGACTCAAGATAGCTTACATCAGCCAAATGCAAATTACATTGATGCTGCCGAATACAATAGCTGGCTACATTTTAAAGTATATTATGTTATGGTATTTTATATGAACACACATAAAAGTGAAACTTGAGAATCTTATCCTCAGTAGATAAGGCCATAGACACCAAAGAAAAGCAATACAGAATCAAAGATAATTTCATTAAAAAGTTTATAGATCTGAGTTTCAATTTGATGCCAGGGAAATATTTGGGAATTGCCTATTTTTGCTGGCCCTGTTGCCTAACATAATAATTCCAGACTTCTTTATAGGCACACATGATTTTCTAGAGCCTAATCCAATCAATCTTCCCAGGCAGAGCACTCTTGACTCTTTGTAGGTGTGTGTTTGATGTTACTGAGAAGCAGTATCACCCACTCTTTCTGTAATTCACCTTTGCTATCCCATTACATCTCTTTGCTTAGCTTCTGTATCCGCTTATCAAAACTTTGTGAATCAGACCATAATTTGTGCATAATATCTGGCCAAGGGTATCATCTAGTCATTTTCTTTAGAGATGAAGGGCCTGGGCATAGAGACTTGCTCAAGGACACCCACCGGGAGGGCTGGGCCTGCACCTTAAATCACTAACGCCACTTCAGTGGTCTTTTCACTACCTCACCCTACAGTCCCACTCAGCAACAGCAAGAATAACAGACCACTTTCCTACTCTTCACTTAAATATTGTAAGTTAGCATGACATTTAAGGAACTTATCCAATAGAATCTATCCTGGCACATAATGGCATTTAATCAATATTTATGAAAAAATGGATCACTATCCCCAACAGAGAGCACATTACCTCACATTCATTGCTGTTTATGAACTCAGCCTAATCCAATCAATATACACTGGACACCCACCAGGAGGGCTGGGTGTCCAGTGTATATTGGACACCCAGCCCTCCAATACACAGTGAGTGGCCAGATTATTATGATGTATAATCATATACACAGAGTGGCCAGATTATTACAATCTCTGAACGCATAATAATCTGGCCACTCAGTGTGTGTGTGTGTGTGTGTGTGTGTGTGTGTGTATATATATATATATATATATATATATATATATATATATATAGCATTGTCACATCAATAACAGAGGTTGCTGAGCATTTCCCTCTCATTTATCTGAAGGAAGGCAGCATTGGTGGGAATGATTTGCTCCTCTGTTCATACCAAAAGAATCTAGTTCTAGATTATATATATATATATAATGTATATAGATATAGACACACACACACACACACACACACACACACACACTGAGTGGCCAGATTATTATGCATTCAGAGATCATAATAATCTAGCCACTCAGTGTATATGATAGAAAATAAGACCTGAGATCATAAACACATATCTATATATCTATCTATATCTATCTATATCTATATCTATATCTATATCTATATCTATCTATATCTATATCTATCTATATCTATATCTATCTATATCTATATCTACATCTATATCTATATCAATATCTATATCTATATCTATATCTATCTATATCTATTAGAGGCCCGGTGCATGAATTCGTGCATGGGTGGGGTCGGGCCAGCCTGGCCGGGGGGAAGGGACATGGGCGGTTGGCCGGCCTGTCTGCTGGTTAAACTCCTGGTCAAGGGGACAATTTGCATATTAGCCTTTTATTATACAGGATATACACTGAGTGGCCAGATTATTATGTGTTCAGAGATTATAATGATCTCGCCACTCAGTGTAGTGACATAGTGGAAAGAACATGGACTTTGAATTCTAGTGAACCTAGGGTTTTTATCAACAAGGCAGTAAGGGAAGTACTATTATCCTAACTTTACAGATGAACAAATGGAGATTAGAAAGGTTGAAAAGCTTGTAAAGGATCACTCAGCAAGTGAGTGACTGAAGCAGAATTTGAACCAGGCATCCTGATGAGTTAGTGTTCCTGCACATGTTTATGTACTTTATTTTTTTTTAAATATATTTTAGTGATTTTTTTACAGAGGGGAAGGGAGAGAGATAGAGAGTTAGAAACATCGATGAGAGAGAAACATCGATCAGCTGCCTCCTGCAAGCCCCCCACTGGGGATGTGCCTGCAACCTATATAATTTCTTTTCCTTGATCAAAACCTGAGCCAAAGTCATATGCAAACGTAAGGTTTCTGTTTGGTTTGTTTGCCTCAAAGAGATTAACTAGGTTAACAAGGGCACTTAAATGGAATAAGTAAAATCATTGTTCTGATGCTCTCTCTACTCCCATTAGTTAACAATCTGTCACTAGATTAACTCTACAAGTCCTAGTTATTATCTTTTACTGCCTGTCCAGTAACCAAAGACAGGGTCCAGATTCTACTGCTTAGAGAGATAGTGAAATGCCTATTGGAATAGCATTTCAATGCCAAATAAGCTTGCATTAACAAATTCAAATCTCCGAGGTGTATTGTTTTTTTCCTTGTCAATAATCATCCTTAGAATGTAAAGGGCCATGGAGTCCCATCCATAATAACCATGAGCTGATAGCATTTGTTCTTTTCTTTTCTCTACATGTTAGAAATTTATTGAGTAACATGAAAGGTACACTTTTACATTTGTTTTTATTGATTTTAAGGCAGGACATTGTCATAATTAATCAATGGGTTCTCTATGTGGCTTCCAGGGTTCAAACCTCTACTCAGCCACTTACTAGCTGGTATAGCCTTGGGTAAGCTATCTCTTCTAAAGCCTATTTCCTGTCTGTAAATAGAGTAAAAATATCCATCCTTTCTGGAAGTAATTGTGAGGTTAAAATGAGAAAGATGATTTAAAATGCTTAAATTTAGTGCTCACCATATATTGAGCACCCAAGAAATGTTTATTATTATTAGACACATAAAGGAACACTTGCCAACTAGAAGTGAAGGCAAGTAATGCCTTCCAAAATTTACATTTTAAGATGATTTTAAGATGTCTAATAATATTATATCAAGAAGAAAACCCCTAGGATTTAAAAGTCAGAGAATTACTAAATAATTTCCAGCTGAGCAATTAATTTAATGCCATGTTTTTCTCTTCAAGTTAATTATCATAGGTCAAAGGCATTATACCTTCCAGTGTTTGGATACAATTTTGCTATCATATAAATAGTACACCTTCCATTCTGTTAAAAAAAAGTTTGATATTTTGCCAGTCATTGGTGAATTTATTTGACCTGGAGTTATTTTTAAAAATAAAACCTGTGATCCTAAAGTATGAAAGCCTGGAAAAGAACTCCAGAAGGTGTTACTTACATTAGGTTAAATTCCTAAAAATCCCTGAATCTTAGATTAATGGCAGTCAGAAACCTAGGAAGGCAAAAATCTCTGAATCATTCGTGTAATGCAAATGTTGATTTATTCACCACATATAGCCTATAGAAACAGTGCCACGTGTAGCCTCGAAAAACAATGTGTGTTGAATTGCCTTAAATCATTTAATGGCTTCCTATTGCTCTTTGGATAAATATTAAATCTCTAACTCAGCCTACAAGACTGTCTGAAGTCTGACCTCTTCTCACCACTCCATCTTCCTCTCCTACCCCCTCTTCTTTTCAGCGTCCTACACCAGCTGGACTGGCTTGTAGACAGCTCCTCAAATGTGTCATGCTCACTGTCCTCACAGCCCTACTGCACACACTCTTTCCTCAGATTGAAGTTCAAGTTCAGCCTCTCCTCCACCTGGCTCTGCCTTCAGCCCCTGTTACCTCAATGGAAACTTTCTCAGGGAGCCTCCTCTGCCCTCGTTCATCAGATCTACCACTTGCATAATCATGCTTGGTGCCTTGGCGATCTCTCCGTAACACTTTGCAGAGTGGCAGCTTCATATCTATGGAAGGGATGATTTGCTTGTCTCCCTTCTAACCTGTAGGTCCTTCTACATAGGGATACTGTCTATATTTACCACTGTTTTCCTAGAATCTAGTTCAAGGTCTGTCAAGTAACTTGCTCTCAATAAATATTGTGGAATGAAGAAAGAAACTCAAAATATTGAAATAATTTTTAAAAGAAAGCAAAAAGCCTTCTTACTAGTAAATACAAAGTAAGCCAATTAGCATGTTTGGTCAGACGTGATTTTCAAACACTACCTCATGGTGTTCCAGGTTTTGTTTGTTTTTCCTCGGGGGCTCACTTTGATTATTTCCTGGGGCTTTTCATACCCATATCCCCACCAATCAAACAGAATCATCCTCTTTTGGTATTTTTTTCACTGCATTTTCTTATTTTTTTTTTTTTTCAATCCTCACCCTAAGTTATATTTTGTGTTTTTCATTGATTGTTAGAGAGTGAGGAAGGGAGAGAGAGAGAAACATCAATGTGAGAGAGAAACATCAATCAGTTGCCTCCCATGTGCGCCCCCACCAGGGCAACCTAGGTATGTGTCCTGACTGGGAATCAAACCCACTTCTTTTGATGTACAGAACAATGGTCCAAACAACTGAGTCACCCGGCCAGGGCACGCTGCACTGCATTGTCTTTACTGCACAAAAGGATTCAGAGGGTAAAAATCATTAGAAAATCAGTGATACAGAATGCAACCATATCATGATTATTTTATTTTTAAATGTCATAGCAAATTACCCTTAGTAAACTTTGTTAGCTGACATAATTTTTCTACTCCCAAACTCTATTTCCAATCTGCAGTTATGCCCTATACATTCACACAGGTCAGAAAAAACAGGTATCACTATTTCTGCTTGTCTCTATTGTCTGTCTCCCTCATATATGTAGATACTTCAGAGGTTCCTCTGATGCCCAGAGGAATACAAGCAAGTCCATGGCATGTCACTTGAAAACTCTATTGTTATTCTCACTTTCCATTCCATCTTCCTTTCCCTCCCCTTGAGCTTTATATTTGAATCATAAAACATACCATGATTTTGTCCATGCCTGGGCCTGTGTACTTGCTACTCTGTCTCCTCAGAATGTACTTTCTCTGCTTGAATAATTCCCTCAATTCCTTTATGAACCAGCTCAAATGCTACTGTTTGCTATCCCTAGTCTGGATAATTTACCCAAACCACCACCACACACATCCATAGGACTCAATGGTCTCCACCTCACCATATGCCTTAACCCACTGAATGGTTCTTGTTTATTTTTTATTTTCCTGCCTAGGTGTCTCCTTAAATACAGACTCTGCATTTTCAGTTCTGTGCCCCTACTTCTTTATCACCGCTCCTCATAATAAGTGTACACTGAAGGAGTACGAAAAAAATTCAAATCACCTTGAACAGTTCCTTGGCAGTTAAACATTTAATATTTATGAATTCAAGTCATTGTGAGATTCCCCAAAGTGTGTGCCGTATGGAAATTTGCTGAATCACAAACAAAATAATGCATGCAGGGAGACTACTGCCCACAAATACCCTTTACTCAGTTAGAGAGGTTAGTCAACCATTCTGAATTCAGCATCTAACAGTTTTACCATTTTTATGTCAATTTTTTTTATTATGATGACAACAATTTTCAAGAGGCTTTTCAATTCCTGTGAAATATACTGGGGATACTGTGGACTTTTTTAATTTAGAAAGTTGAAGAACAAGGAAAGTGATTTTCTCCCTGCACAGCTAATCATGGTTGGTGAAGATCAGTATTTTTCAAAGTATGTTCCAACTCACTAGTCCCTTGACATTCTGAATCAAAATGTGCGTGACGAGGTATGTTTAGGAACACTGTATTCCTGGCCCTGCATGGAGATTTGTAGACTGCAATAGCATCTTAAGGGCCCTGAGAAATTCTTAAGTAAAGAAATCTACTTATCTTTATTTAGTGCAACATTCTCAAACTCATATGATTATAGAGCTCTACAAACAGCATAAGAACTCATTGTGAAAAGATAATCTTGACCATCAAATTCTCAACCCAATGTTTGCCTTTTAATTACAGTGGTACGTGGTACGTGCAAAGTAGAGATCTGAAGCAATTATTTGGGACTTTTTTTTTTTATCTCAAACAGTCTATAAAATCGAGAACAAATTATTTGGATGCTGCTTTGCTTATTATTTGGCATAAAATATGTAGCTGCTTAATTTTTTTCTTCTCCATGGCAATTAGGCATAAACTAAATAACTCTTTTGTAATATGTTTGATAATGGAACAAGTTACAATGATTATTTTAACATCATAGCTTCTTTTCTACACTAAGTTTAGTAATCTTGTAAGGTTACAGTAGTTATTTCAAAGGCACAAATCTTAATTTAAATTTAGAAAGTATCACCTAATGTTTCCCAATCTTAAGTTCATGTTTGTGCACACAATCAAGAAGGCTAAACTAAATCTTAAGTAGCTTATAAGATACATGCAAACTGTGGTTGAATGAACACATAAATGCATGTAATAGTTAGCATTTAACAATTGACACCTTTGTGAGTCATGTGAGATTCAATCTAGAGAAAGAAGAAAATATAAAAGAACTATATTTGAAAAACTCTATATTGGAAAAAATATTATCTGAAAGGATTGGTGTTTCTTACATGTAATGCAAAATAATTAAAACCAAACAATAAGAGAAAAGTCTTATTGTTAGAAAAATTATAGTGATCTGTAGTTATCAATATACCAATAAATATAAGTACATTTACGGATGAATTCAGTTCATACTACTTCAGTATGGTTTGCTCTATAAATGTACAAGTGGAAGTTATAACTGGGCTACTGCCTGATAAGTAGCAAAAGATGGAAGTATCTGAACGCTTAGGTTGTCACCTTAAAACAAACTGTCACACATTTTTCTTCACACATTTGAAACCCAACTTATCAACCTTAACAAGTGTTGTTATCAAAAGAATTTTGGTGCCTTTGTTCTTTCCCTTTTGCAAGTAAATTACACTTTTAGGATTTATTAAGACAAGAAACAATTTTTGAATAGCAGGTCAAAACTCTCTACGGAAAAATTCTCATTACTTTCTAGCCTGAAGCAGTATTTACCACGCAATGTATCCATCTTTTTCCTGTTTCTTCTATATCTATATTTCCCGAATCTTGTTTCTGTGCCTAATGCTATAACATTGCAGCAGTTTGTTCAAAGCAACACTCTTATTTTTGCTCTTAGCCGGTGCTATACAAACCCTGATCAATTATTGAAGTAGAAGCCCTCAAGTAACACAACCATTACTGCAGCAGGCAGAAAAAAATGGAACACTTTCAGCTACAGTATATTTACTTTGGAGTTTCAGCAAACAAACCAACAAGTTAAACTACCTTGTCTTTCACTTTGCTCGATGTACTAATATTTCCTGCTTCCTTCCCGGTCTTTGCCTGCTTAAAGCAAGTCTCTAAAAATTCCAGTTTCTTTTTGGAATTGTGATATCCTTAACATGTATGCACAAGAGCCCTGCAACAGGGATAGGACTGGCTTAAATGAGGTAACATACTAAGTAGACATGTCATGCCAAGAGCGCGTTTTGGTATATTATAAAGTTCGCCAATGTGTTGTCTTCATGTGGTAATAACATTCCAAATAGCCCATGATGATATTTAAAACAACAAACAGTGTTACTGAAGAAAGTATTTATTTAAGTTTTTCAGAAAAGTCAAATTAGAGGTAGCAAGAGTCTCTCATGAAGAGCAACCACTAATCACATTTGGACATTTTCTCTTTTCTCTTCTGCTCACTCCGTTATTCACCAAAGATTACCCAAGATATTGTACTTTTATTTTTTAAACTGCTCCCTTATGTAATTATACGGCATATACTAGTAGCTGCTCAGGTTGCCAGTGAAGGCAACAAGTATTCTTTCATCTTCTGATGATGCTAACTGGCACCTGCCATCTCAATATAATGGTGCATATTTTAAAAAATACATATTTTTATTTTATTTCAGAGAGAGGAAGGTAAAGGAAGAGAGGGAGAGAAACATCAATGAAGAGAGAGAATCACTGATCAGCTGCCTCCTGCACACCTTCTACCAGGGATTTAGCTGGCAACCTGGGCATGTGCCCTGAACTGGAATCGAACCAAGACTTATTGGTTCATAGGCCGGTACTCAACCACTGTGCCACACCGGCCATGCTTATTCTTTTTTTTTTTTTTTCATTTCAAATATATGTTTTTTGTTTTAAGGACTAATGGTAGTGAAGATAACTGGAAGTGTTCCAAAATTTTTATATATACTGTGCTGTCAAAACCAAACGGTAGTTATATTCCAGAACTATAATATTTGACATTTATTCTTATCATTGCCTGAACTTTGGGTAGAGTGTTCCAGCAAGTTGGTGAAAAGTAGCTAAGGACAACATAAGAAATCATTTTAAAGTGTTATGTATCTGCAACCCAGTCTTGGCTCTTCTTTTTCAGCAGCCAAGCAAAAAGCAATCTGCAATAACCTCTAAGCACCAAAGGTGAGCACATTATGAAAAACACTTTCATGAATTCATAAGTGTGTCATCAAAGCCACTGGAAGCATTTTGATATTTGAATAGAAAAAGCCATGGATAAAAAGGCCATATGCATTTAGAAACTTTCATAATTTAAGAGAGTTTATCTCAATGTCTTGTTATGAAGTGATGTTCATCTTTTCCCTCATGTGCTCTTCATTTGTGAATAGGCCTATTAGACACAATATAAAGCATAAAATACCTCAACTGAAATATATGACAGATAAGGATTTATCAAACACTTTTAAAATATGAGGGTATTTGTACTTTTAGCACCGTGAAAGCCAGTTATATCTCACCATCAGGATAACCAAAGGAAGACTGTTTTTTATTTATTCCAGGCTATTGTGAGTGAATAGGCAACAATGTCACATTATTATTAGTTTCCTTTCCCTTTATTCATTTCAAAGAGAAGAAATAATGCATTTGTATGCCTAGTTCCTAGGATATCCATTTCTTTGTTAGAATTGCTATTGTGACTTAACATGGTACAAATGGATGGGGGGGGAACACAATTTTATTTATATACAAGGTTCACTGAAAGATAGATAGATGGTCCATTTATTGACTCACACATCTGCATTATTATTTTTGGGACTTCTTGGCAGACAGCTCATGAAAGGTTGCTTGTATGACAAGAAACGTAATTTGAAAAAAGTGCAGAAAGAATCTCTAGAAATGTATGCTTTGTGAAACTGTTCTTTATTTAACACAGCTCTGGATAGTGGAAACAGACTGACTGAATTTATGAGGTGTGAAGCTTATGTCTTATAATGATTAACATTAGAATCACAATTTAAATCTGAGGTCAGATTTAAAAAATGACATTAACTCTTCCATCTCACTTTTTACTCCATAAAATGGCCTTATCCTTTCTAAAGTGGCTACACATTTCAAACTGTTTTCTCATGTACTTCTTATGATATTTTGTTGTGTAGTATCAACAAAATTCCCCTCAGAGGGTTTAGCTGGATGAATGAGAGGAGATATATTATATAAACCTGGCTTAAATCTGGCTATTAAGAATTTCATTATTTACTCTTTAATTCATATATTTGAAAAATCAAAACCATCTTATTGACTCATTTCCATGCATTATGGATTTTGAAAAAAAAACACACAGAAAATTTGCAATAGATGATTCATGTTCCAAAGTGTTGATGGTCTAGTAGAGGATACAGGCAAATAAACAGAAGTTTACAGTTAAGTACCAACATAGAGAGAAACAGGTCCATGGTACATGAGTGGCCTGCAGAACTTAGGCTTTTTGCTTTTTACAAAAGAGGAGAGTTGGAAGAGGAGTAGGGCATGAAGAAATTTTTACCAAAGGGTCTAAAGACAATCAGTGCACATGGCCACAAAAATAGAATTCAATGAAAAAATATTGCTAACATGTAGTTCAAAGGGGAGAGGGAAATATATGTTTAGTAGGCATGTACTAAGATCATACAAAAGACACACAACTCTTTTTTGTGAATGAGTTCGAGTTAGTAAAGCTCCTTCATTCACATCTGGTCCTCCTACCCACCTCTACTGCAGGTTTATTTTTCTCCCTGTGGAGCTGAGTTAAATGAATCAATGATCAACTCAAAGATCCAGATCTAATTAAGGGCAGAATGAGAGCCTCAACTTACAACTCAAACCTAAGAAATGATATTCTTTAGGGAAAATGTGACTTGGGTTTAGCAATAGTTATTTGAACATTTTAGTAAGGAAAACTAAAAAGAATACACACACACACACACACACACACACACACACACACACACACACTGTAGGCTATTTACATGTATGTGCAAATAAATACTTTCTCTATGAATATCCAAATTGATCTGGGGACATTGACAGTTACCAAACACATTATTTTAGAAATGGAAAATTACAACTCATCCTGGGAATATATATTGCTTTGAGGAGTTTTCCAATATATCACTGATGGATAAATAAAACCTTGAGGACAAATTGAATTAGAAAAAACTCATAATTCTATTTGGGTAATACATTGAAATCGCATTAACAGTGTAGCAATATTGTACATATGCTGCTTCAAAACTCTAAAGGCATGATTCACTAGGTCTCACAGTCCTTGCACAATGTCCTGAAGATCCTCAAAGAGACAGACTTTATTCTATCTGTAAAGTGACATGGACTTAGGAATCATACATGGCTACTTATAGAATAATTATACATTTAACACTTCTATGACTAGGGTTATGTCCTATATTTGTCTATGCAGTGCTACTTGAGAATTTTATTTCTATTATGCAAATCTATTTTATATATTAAACTTTGATGGAAAATGATAGCAAAGTAAAATGATAGATCTATAAAATATTTTGGGCAGAAGTATTGAAATATTAACTGTACACTATGTTGTTTATATTTTATAGATCTTGTAGACCAAATTTTATTTTAAGCACCTCTCTTGAACTTACAACACATATATACTTTAAATACAACGTTTAAGTTTAATGTTAACTTTCTTTTTCCCTGAAATTATTTATAATCACCAGGCACTTTCTTTTAAAGTATGTTCTCTCATAACACTATTGCAATTAAAACTCTAAGATAAAGATTCTGCTGCTAAACTAGGCATGTGTGATGTGTATGCTTGTGCATAAATAATTTGTATTTTATATATCTACATCTACATCTATCTATCTACCTATCTATAGATATATTATTTCTATATAAATGGACAAGTTTTATAGTGTAATAGACATAACGTTATGTATTTATTTCCTATGAGAGTGTGACAAGTTGCCACAAACTTAGCAGCTAAAAACAATATACATTTCTTATTTCATAGTTTCTATGAGTCAAGAATTTAAGCAGTAGTAAGTTGAGTCCTCTTTTCTGAACTAGCATGTAGTTTGAATGGGGAGGGAATATATGTTTAGTAGACATGTAGTATGATCATGTAAAAGGTTATAATAGGTTGTAATCAAGGTGTCAGATGAGGTTCCTCTCTCTTCTAAGGCTCAGTGTTCCTCTTTTAAGCTCATGTGGTTGTTGGCAAAATTCACTTCCTGATGTTTGTAGGGTGATTGCCTCTAACTCCTAGAGACTGCTCCTCTCCATAGACCATTCACATAGCTGTTTGCTTCTACAAGGCCACTATGAGAGTATCACTGACATCCACACCCCCTTGTAAAGGGTTCACCTGATTAAATGAGGCCCACCCAAGATAATCTTCCTTTTTTATTATTAAAGTCAACTGCTTTGAGACATTAATTGCATCTGCAAAGTCTGTTCACCATTGTCATTAAACATAACCAAATCAAGGGAGTAACATTATCATTTTAGCCATATAATGTAACTTAGTCATGGATGTAAGACCAGAAGGCATGAGGTATTGTTAGAATTTGCCGACTATATCTTATCTGAGCATAGTAAAGTATTTTCTTAAACATTAGCTAGGGCAAAGTTGTATCATTTAGAAATCAAGGATAACCTTAGAACAAAAAGGTACAAAACGCATTAAGTTGCTTTTATTTATTATCACAGGGGAAAAGAATAAAAACGAATACCCTCATAATAATACTGAAACACAATCTATGATTAGATGTGAAAATGAGCAGCATATACATAACTCAAGGCATTAATCATTTGAAATGAGGTTTAATTGTTGAAGTCCCTATTAAATAAGAGATTGGACCCTAAAAGAAACAAAGTGTTAGCTGAATGGACAGAGACTAGAACTTCAGCCTATTAAGCCTTTTATTATTCTTTCTTAGTTGTGTACTGGAGAGCAAAGAAGACAATAGTTTGAATTCTGTCAATATGTAGCTGTGTGATTTTGGTAAGTTACTTGAATTCTTTGAACCTCATTTTCCTCACTTATAAAAAAAGTAAAAATGCTTATGTCATAGGTGTTAATCAGAGAATAGAAAATCAGATTCCTACATTGCTTACTCTTAGGATAACAGAAAGAATATAGTAACCAAAATATTAAATAACTACAGGACCTTTACAACATAAAGTAAATGACATAAAAATTTTAGGCCACTCATATCATTAAGTTCCTCTCTCTGGTTAAATATCTCTAATTTATTGCCTTACTGTGTCGGATATATATATAATAGAGAATGTGCTAATTAACCAGGACACCATAACGGGTCAACCTGACAGGAGGAGGTTGCGCGCAGCATTGAGGACGGGGCGGCAGGGGCCTCCGTGCCTGCACTGGGGAGGGCCTGATCAGCAGCGACTGGGGCTGCTTCAAGGGCTGGAGAGGGAGGCAGGGTTGGACCAGGGACTCGAGGGTGGGTGGCGCCATGCGATTTTGAATCGCGCACTGGGCTCCTAGTAAATGTATAAGCAATTTTAAGATCGCTCTGAACTAGGAAGTTTAGATATGAACAGACAAGTAAAAAATAAAATTAGCTTTCCAACTTCAAATTTTTAAAATTTAATACCACAAAAATAAAAAATATATATAAAAATGGAAATAGGAAACATAAAGGTCAGTATGGGTGGTATTTAGGGAAATGATTTGCTTTTGTTTTCTTTTTTGTTTGTCACCATTCTTGTTAGTAATGTGTTTGGTGTTTAATAAATAGTGGGTATAATAAACTTTCATTTAATCAATACATTATATTTGAAAACCAATGATTTAATCTTAAAAGTAGATGCAACATACTAGTATTACTTTGCAAATACACCTCCCACTGAATTGCAGATATATCTCCCACTGGGACAGAAGCTCAAAGTGAATTTTTCTCAGGTAAGTATACAATAGCTCAATGTCCTCAAATAAAGGATTTAATATTCCTAAGTGATTAACTTGGTTTATAAACATTCAAAATGTTAATTCATATTTTATCTTTGGCAAAGAAAAACAACAAAAATAAAAACTAGATTTCATCTGGAATTTCAAACATATCTTCCACTTGATAATCATTATAAGTAAGGTGACAAGGGAGGGCTCAGGGAATATTTATTGAATTGTGAAAGGAGAAATCTGACAAACAACATACTTAATCATTTTCCATTTATCATCATCACCCTGTGACAGGATATAAAAACAATTGTACGAAAATGAGGTGTTTTATTGAGGATGAGGCTCTGGAGTATTAAAACAAAAAGATTTATATTTGAGTAAATAAAATTCTGCTGGAACAAGAAATTGAATAGTATTTGAAGAAAATGCTCTGAACTATGGCAACTGATTATTCTTCATTTATAATGTCTGTTTCAAGCTGTCTTGAACATACGGTCCAAGAAATTTTGAGTCAAGATAACATACAACTAGAGAGATACACCAACTTTTAACTTAACTACATGTGAAATGAATTTTCAAAGTTGTCTAGGTAAACAGAAACTGGTATATATTTATTTAGCTGGCTTTCCTCTTTGATAGTTGCATCTCTGAACTGTGTGAAAAGATGAGATTAAAAAAAAGAATAAAACCTTGAGATTGATTAGTAAGTGTTCTTCTCCAGCCACGACTTCTAACCTACTCACACATACTGGAGAATAAATCTAATTTTGAATATTCATTATAATCATGTGTTTTTAAAAAAATACATTTTAATGTCACATAGAAACAAAAGCTGTTCACGGGCCACAGCCTAGTCACTTAGGTTTACCACAGAGTGATGAAAATTCATCAACATGTCAAGAGATCTGTATTTACCAAGTTTGATGAAGAAAATCTGACAAATACTATTTAAGATAAGTGGCATTTTTTCCTAATTGTTTTCATATGGATGAATGAAAACCAAGTGCCCTGTTACTTTGATAAAATGCTAAAAGCTTAAAATTCATATTTATACAATGGACCACCATACAAACTGAAGGTAAGATTATGACTTCAAAACCAATGTATAAATTGTTCCCAGCTAAGAGTGTGCAATACAGAAAAGAAAGTACCAGCGAATATTTAAACCTGAACTAACAAATTCAGTTCTACTCTCCCTACATTTCCTCACTAAAAGGCAACAAAAATAAGTATTAGGTTACATAGCCATAAGTATTTCTGCCATAAAGAATGTCTCAGACTTTCTATGTTGGTGGTGGTCCCTCAAAGACAAACATAAATCATTTTAGCAGGTAATTCACCTCAGTAATTAAGTATGTAAACACTAAAAGAAAGCCATTGAGGATTTTCAAAGTCCACACAAATTGTGTTATAATCCCAATGAAGAAGAAAATATGTAGGAAAACAAAATATAAAACAAATATTAACCTTAGTGAATTTTATAACTAAGGAAAGAAATGATATTATTTTAATTTGTATTCTTCCTGTAGTTTTATGTACAGATGTGTTTCTATGTCTGTATGATGCATTAATAATGCAGTTTAAAATCCAAGAACCACAGATTAAACTAATAAGTGTATAGCTGAGATGTGAGCCCCAGGTCTGAAGATGGCATACCATATGGCGTTGGCCTCTCCTCCTTGTTTATATCTCTTCATGCAGTTTTTCCAAAGGAAATTAAAAAGCATTTTAAGGAAATCCTGTGATTTGAAATTCATTAATACATACCCCATTGCATGCCTATAATTTTTTAAATTAGAAAATACACGAAAACAAAATAAAACAGTGAATCATGACTGAGATAAGATTGTTTTCCAATCTTGAAAAAATTTCCTCACACAAGTGGACATTTCACTCCTTTCTAAGAAGTTTGCAGTTTTACATGCTGAGCCAAGGCAATTGTCAGGTCCAAGTCAATTCCTACACTCACAGACTCTTTCTCAGCATACAAGTGACCCAGGGTGATGACTATAGAGTGTTATAAAGCAGCTAACTACTATTTAATTGATTAAATGTTTAAATTATAAATAAAATAATTCTTTGTAAATGTATTAGCTTCTTTTTGCTAATAAAGTAGCCCCTTGCTTAACCAATGGATTTTCCTGGCTGAGTAAATGGCTCCTCCTAAGTACCCCAGTAAGCTTAATAGGAACAAATTGCGTAAGAGTCCAAACACAGAGATTTTAGAAAGCACAGAGTTTAGGGAAAATAAAAACAAGCTTAAAATCATTCACAGTAAAGGAAGCAATGTCCTAGATACAGTGATTATGATTAAGCTTTTATCTACCTTTGGAAGATATCTGTAGGTTCCCTACAACTCTATACAAAGACAAATAAAATGGATGTCTCTATGTTCAGTCAGTACCTCTTCCTTTGGGGAAAATGACCTTTCCCTCTTAATCAAGGAGGTCCGAGCCCTTCTCTATATATGGCCACTAACCCCAGGTTGGGGGATTTTTTTGTTTCTCTGCTCATAGTTACAGGTTCAGGAAAGAGCATGTAACCACAGCCAGACCCATGAGAAGTCCCCTCAGGACTTTTAGCCAGAAACAGACAATCTCTCTCCTATGCTGATTGCCTGAAGGCTGAGGCTCACATCAGTGTGAATGAACCCTCTATGAGAGAAGACCTTTTTGGAAATAAAACCAATGAACATGAAAAGAGGGGTGGGGTAAATTAGTTCATTCCCCTTTTTTTCTCTCACCCAAGTTTGAGTTGAGCTTTTGTCACTTGCAACCTAAAGGTTGGACTGAGGCACTTGAGCTGAACGTGTGTTTATACAAATGGTATAAACTCGAGCATCTTGGTTGGGTGCTCCCTAGCCTTCTTCCTCTTAAATACACAAGATCTTCCTTCTGATACTTTGCCCTTCTTCAGGGAGAGTGCAAAGGATAGCAGAAAAATGGTCATGTCCCCAACCCTGGACTGTCCATTGCTATCCAGGGCTGTGGTTGCGGCTTCCTCTTACAGGGAGTACAGGCTGATGGGCTTTGTGCACAGGCCTTGTGCTGAGAGGTGGTGCTGCTCCTAGTTACAGCTGTACCTAGGTGCAGTAACTGTAGTCTCACCAGGTAAATCTGTTGTTACTTGTCAGAAGTCTTGCTCCCTCTGAAGTATTATGACTCTAAAAAATCCCTTTTTCCTTAAAAACTCAGCCTTTTCATCTTAGGATCTTTAATGTCTAACTCCACTACCCCTTTCTTGCCGCCCCAATACACTGCAACTGTCCAATACCAAGAATGTGCAGCTTCATTTCGTCTGCTCAGAGAATTACCCCAGGTTTCCCTGCCTTCAACTCTTTCCTCTGGGCTTTTCTCCCAGAATTGCATATTGTGGCTTTGTTCCTGAATGTCCCCTTCTGCAGGGTCTGGTTAGATTCTAGGGTCTGCCTTACTTCTTGTTGTTCCCTCTCAGTGATTACTCTCTAGGCTTGTAGCCAAGTGGCTTCTGGCATATTTTTGCCCAGACTTCTGGGCACTGGCCCAGTGCTGTGCTTCTAAAGTATACCATAGACTCTTTGGGAAATAAAGTCCTGGTTTGTGGCATTCACTGATTTCCATAGTGTAAGTACTCCCGCCACAACCCATTTCAGGCGAACTCCATGTTGTTGAGAAAAGTATACAAAAGTCATCTCTGTAGCCAGCTCCAGCCCACCACCTTCCTGGCCCCTTCTTTGGTGGGAGGTGGGATATAGAAAGAGGGAATTGCTACAGGTAAAGAGTCCTAACCAGGTTTTATATTTTATATTAGAGACTTCCAAGTTTTAGTTATTGGCCACACAGGTTTAATTATTCTTGTTTGGGCCATTGGTTTACCTACCAAGAAGGGGTAAAGATGAAATGGAAAAGAGGCTTAATGTTCCCTGCTATAAAAACATTCAATTATAATAATATTTATTACAATGCATTTCTGAAAAAAATGGTAGGTAAGTAGAAATATTTGTTTTTTTATTGACTAATAAACAGCAGGTTTTGGTCTATTGAAAGTGACAGCTGAAGACCATTTACATTTCTACTGGACTCAGTGAAATCTACATAGTGTTTATGATACAGCCTTTCCTCCTCTTTGAAATGCTTGATTTCCAGTGAATTATATATTTAGCTACCCACCTGTTATTTATTATTTTTGTTTACAGAAAACCGTAAGTGCACAGAACACATAAAAGGCCCCATAAAGACGAGTTTTCTAATCCAATTAGAAATACAATACCTTGGGCAACAGACAAAATGTGGAAATAGTTGGAAATATTTTTATAGAGCAGATTGAAAAACAGTTTATAAAAGAAGAAAAGTATATATAGAATAGAATAACTGGTTTAGGGCACATAGAGTATGGGAACAGAAATTTACATGTTTAAAATATAAAAATATATTTAAAACCTATAAATAAACAACATTAGATAAAAGTGGGACTCAATAAAGAAAATCTACTGGGATGTACAAGAAGGAAGTAAAAGGGACAAAATGAAAATAGACAATAAGAGAGCATAAAAATTAATGGTAGCAAATGACAAATTTAGGAGCAGGAGATGAAACATTTAGGATGAATATGGCATGGAAAAGAAGATAACTATACAATATGTAGGAAGATGAACTTGTGGATAGAAGAAACTAAGAAAAAATTTCAAGTTTATATTTGAGGTTAACATCAGAAGATATTTGTATACAGGCTTTCTGAAACTGATCACTTGAAGGCTTATTGGCCAATGGTTTAAGAGTTAAGTGCTTAATGCAACTTCAGCAACATTCATTTGAAAGGCAATTATTGAGCATTAAGTATGTCAAGTTTCTATGATATGTGTTGGCAGGGAAGACAGGACACCAAATATTTAAGTTCCCATTCTGGAACAGAGAATAAGTGTTAACCTATATTTTATCATTTAACCCTCATTGGAATCTTGCTAGGTTGATTTTAATATTCTCTTTTTTGGTTCAGAAGACTGCTGTTCTGAAAGAGAAAACAACAGAGTAAAATATCTGTGCCTATGAGGGGTTTCCCATCTAATAAACAAATAAAAGGCACTTTGGATCTCTTTCTTTTATGTTGGACTATTTAAGTAAAGGCCCTTTATCTGGAAGTGAGGTTATGACTTTTTCTGAGAAGATGAGAATAAACTCCTGTTTTTAGATGCCTAATTGCCAGAACTGTTGCACTAAAATGTAGGTGAATGACCTGAATCTTAAATCAACAAAAAATGATAATATCCTTATCTCTAGAAAAACTGTTTTCTATACAGATTATATTAGCACACTCATAGTTTTAATTTTGAGAAAGTTTTGTGGATATTTTTATGTGCCACAATAGTGATGAAGAAGATTATTATTATTGTATCAAGAACACATATAGTATTTTCCATGCTATGTGCTCTTCTAATATTTAATACATTATTATCTCATTTAGTACATTATATTCCCAATGCCATCCCTTAGTGTAGGTAGGCTACTTTCCATGCATGATTTGAAGTCTGGTCAATTCTTCCCAAATCAGGTCCTTTTCATGAAACCTCCTAAATCATCATTCTGAGCACATGACCATTTTCTCAAATAATCATCTACACAATCAAGTTCAAATTCTTTAGATTGAAAGTAAAGGCACCATAAACTGGCTACTGGTTATCTTTCTAACTAACTATGGTTTTCACTGGTACTTTCATAATTTCATGAATAAGGATGCATATATTTCAAACTAAAGCTTGTCATCTGTCTTTCTGAAAATGTCATCATCCTATTATCTAGTTATCAAAATGGTTTTCTTCTACTTCCTGCCAGCGAGATCACCTTTTAACTCCTGAAGAATTTTTGTGTACTAAATACATACCCATTTATTTATTTATTTTCCAACCACATTGTATATCTCCAGAATGCATAAGCTATATCTTCTATGCCAGTATTTCTGATGATAATATAGCCACACATACTGTGAATATCTCAGAACACTAATTTCATTCATTCACTCAAGAATTACTTTCCCATCTCTGTTATTTATGTGACATTGTTCAAGCACTGATGGACAAAAAAGATTAAGTCCCTGCCTTCTAGATTATATTTTGGTGTGAAGGAAAACAACAACAAAAAAACAGTTAATAATATGATCCATGTGCTTAAAGAAACTGATAAGGGCCTTAAAGAAGTAACAAGAAAGAAAGAGAGAGGATGTGAAGGAGTCTAGCTTAGATTTATTTGAGGCATTACCATTTGAACAGACACTGGTACAGACATTGTAATTATGTAAAGATCAATTTGGGCAGGGAACAATAACCCTAGGGTCTTTAAAATATCAATGAGTTAACAGCTTATCTATGATAATAAGAGCGTAATATGCTAATTAGACTGTATAGCCCAACCATCTTCCAGAGGACCACGCTATGACACCCACTGGTGCCAGGCCAGCCAAGGTGGGTGCAATGCAATTGGTTGGGGCCCAGCCATCACCCCATGATCACCCTGCAGAGGGAGGCCCAGGCCACTGGCTGGTGGGGCAATCAATCAATTAGGGGGCTCCACAATCGCCCCAAAGAGGGAGGCCCAGGCCACCAACCCACGTGCTGCAGTGGCTGGGCAGGGCCTCCCTCTGCGGGGGCATGATCAATTGCCCCAAAAAGGGAGGCCCAGGCTACTGGCAGCGACACTAAGGTGGGTGGGTGTGGCCTCCCCCTCCAGGGGCAATTCATCAGGGAGCCCCAGCCAGGTGGTCAGGGCCTACCTCTTTGGGTGATCAATTGCGGGGCTCCCAGATTATGAGAGGGCACAGGCCGGGCCACAGGCCGGGCCACAGGCCGGGCTGAGGGACCCTCCCCCCAGTGCATGAATTTTGTGCATCAGGCCTCTAGTTGAAAAATAACAGTTAGGAACCTATTTACTATAACCTAGGCTGAAAATAACAGTGGGATTCTGGCTATATATTGAAGGTTGATAGATTGAATTATATTACTCATACAGTGAGGTTACATATTTGAAAACAGAATGATCTAAGAATCTCATGTTATTGATCAGAATCAGTTATCAGAATTAGGACTTGACTAAAATGCAAATTCAAATAAAGTCTGCAAAAAACCATTAGATTTTTCTATTTCTTCTTTTTTTTTTCCAGTTCTAACTAATTAGATTCTGCAGGACAGCTAAATTTGGTAAATTTGTATTACTTCTGCATACTCTAGCACCTAGTTTGGAATTGGGGAAGCTAAGATGGAAATCCCAAATTCCTCACAGACACCAATGTAAGGTAGTTCAATGGCAGTTTCATAGTATATAATTTATTATCAATAAAATTAACTCCTTTACAATATGCATTTCTTTTCCCCCTGACTAAAATTAAACATAAACATAGGTAGTAACCTTCTGCATTATATGTATAGATCCCAATTTCCTCACTATTAGCCTGGTGCAAAAACAATGTTCAAGATCTTATAACTACTTTTACTTTAATACATGGATTCTATATACAATGGACAAGACAGGTCTATAGAACATGTAGAGACTAAAATGCCCTTTATTTCAAAAGTGGAGAAAATCATGAATCTATGCATCCCAGCAAATCCTTTCTTCCCTCCCTTTCCATCCTTCCTCCCTCCCTCCCTTCCTGTAAATTTTTATTTCACTGGGAAGTCTATGCAGCAAGTTTATAATCAGAGTTTAACAGCTTGGTTTTGCAAGAAGTTCTCAAATTTATTGTGCATTCAGATTGCCTGAAAAGCATGTCAGAATGCACATTCCAATTCACTGGTTCTGGGGTGGGCTGGAATTCTGCATTTCTAACAAATTCTGGGAGATGCTGATGGTGCCTATCTGAGGATATTTATGTAGCACTGCTCTAGATGATATTTGACTGATTAACTAAACTGATGGAAAGTGTGATGGTTAGAATTTTCCTTAAATCATACCTCATTTCACTTCATTTTGAGTTGAAAATTATTGATGCTCACAAATAAATAATATATATATATATATTTATTAGGAGATTACAGTTATTTGGGTATAGATAATGACTCTGATCATCTTCTGGAGTAATCATGTTGGAGAGAGTAGATTTTAGTGAACATCTAATTGGTGTTACTATTTCTATAATGGTTGTTAATATTAATCTGTAACTGCTGTTTTTAGCTAGGAGAAACTGTTGTTTTTTTTATGTTTTTGTTGTTATTGCTTTCTGTCCTGCCAGAAACACCTGGGAAGCTTTTACTGACAGCTGTGCCCTACCCCTTGGCAATACGTAAGTGTTCTGTTACCTGTATTTTTAAAAAAATTATATTTAGTTGTGTTTCAGAGGCACACATCTATTTAAGTAAAGAAGACAAACAGTATGCCATGATGAGAAGTTACTAATTCCCTTCTAGGACACATAAGGTGCATAACTCCTTTTTCTTCATCTTCATTGACAATAATCAGGAATTCTCTACTTCTACTCAGGATAATGCCCTTTTCTTCCCTTCACATTGCTTAGTCCCAACTGAAAAGTCTCTTCCTCTGAGTTTTCCTTGCCTATGATAAAAAGTGGTCAACTTGTCTGAGTTTTGTGTCATTATGCAGGATTTTACCTTTATAGCAATAATCAAGTAAAAAAATTCACCTGTTTACAATGTTCATTTATTAATTTATTGTTTGTATCTCACCGATTGGAAAGTAAACACCATGTGGCCAACCACTATTAATTGTCCATAATCATCATATTCTCATGTTTAACTAGTGCCTGATATTTAATAAAAATTTGGAAATAAAATTTTTCAAGTCTTAAGTTTTTCTCATCTGCGTAACCAGTATATGTGTGTTTGTAGTATTTGTATGGTCTTTCTCTCCCCATTTTCACTGCCACACAGTTATCTGCCAGAATTCACATCTACGCATCCAATTATTTAACATCGGGCTATTACACTTGCACCCGTGTCTGTGATAAAGGGTAGAAAATTGATGATAAAGAAGACAACTATGGTCAGTCCTGAGCTACAATTAAACAGACCATTACAGTATAGTTTGCAAGTATATTTTAGGATAAAAATTAAAAGAAAATCCTTAAACATATAAAGAAAGTATGCTGATAAAATATATTATTTTATATAGAAATATACAGAAGCATTTTAAAATAAAAAAATTCAAGCTATGAACTTTGTATTCTACTAAATTATAAGCTCCTTATAGTCAGAGGCAATGTCAATAATAATTTGTAAACAACATAAAATTGGGATTTTAAAATATAAAATATTTAACATTGCTACCTGTTAGATATTAATAAGATAAAGTGATTTGTTCAGTGAATATTTTATGCAGATTAGTTTTGAGTTCTTATATAAACTGTTCATTAAACTCTATCACAATCAAAGTGCCTTTTTTGATTTTGATGATGGTTGTTGCTAAACCTGAACTCCAAATATCCAGTTACTCGAATGTTGATCATCAGTACCATGGTGAGAAAAGGTGGGGTTTGTGATTACAGAGTCCCAAGTTGGGATTTTATCTTGACCATTGCACGAGACTAGAGGAGACAGTATTAATCTTGTGGATTCCAGCTACCTAGTCTATAAAATGGAACCATAAATCTAAAATTAGTATCAACTTGTAGAGAGTGTTTGGTGCTCACTAGGTGTTCAATAAATAATAAGCTAGGATTATTATAATAATATTATGATCCTAAGATAATGATATAGTAATATAACTGGTTTAGGATGAATTATATTAAGATCATTAAATTTTAAATAAAAGTTATTTAATTGTCTCTAAAATGTTCTATAAATAAGGTAGTAAATACAGCACCTTGAGTTTTATATACATATATTATATATTATGCCTGTATACATACTAAAACAAATGTTTCTCCATTACATAAAACTGGTATGTTGAATATTTACTTGCTTATAAAAGTGATTAAGTGAAATATACTTGTTGCTATAACCCCTTAATGTTATAATGTGCAATTATCTTTGAAGGATAACAGGCTCCCTAAAATGTATGTATGTGTATGTACACGTGTGTATGTGTGCATATACATACATTCAAATATATATATATATACACACACACACACACACACACACACACACTTATTAGCTCACAGCAAAATGACATAATTTTCTCATGCACTACACATAAGGAATACATTAAGTAAGACAGATTGGAGATATTAGTTTTTCTTATTAATTAACTGATTTCTCAGTGTCTTAACTAAGGACAGATGAGTGGAACTGCACTGAATGTCATTCATCATCTTAAACTATTTTCTTAAGAATTGCACATTGAATGTAAATCCCAAACACACTCTTTTCAAGGTCATTATCCTTTAAATGTTAAGCCTTGACTATTTGCATTATAATCCAGATCTAATTCATTCAGGTTGTTTTAGAGGTAGCCAGTATAGATCTAAAACTGTTTTCATGAAAACCTAAGAGGTCTATGAACAAGCCTCTTACAAACCAGGACATTTAGTTTATTCTTGAGGCATCTTATTAACTCCAAATAAAAGTGATTTCTGTTCCAGTAACTGTCTTTCCAACTTTGATCCCTGAGCAAACCCCTTTAGGATAATGTGATCTGAACTTCCCCAAGAACATGAGTAATGACAGAGGCCATTCAGCTTCACAGACACATTGTAGGCATTTGCTTATACCCTGTGCAGTGAAGTAACTGTCTAGTTCTGATAAGAGTTAATTGTAAAGGTGAGTTATTTGGAAACTCTTTTCTAGCTTTAAATGTCATCTAGCATTTTTGGATGAGAAATGCAATTTTTTAATTAAAAATAAAATAAAATTCACGTATGTTAAAGCATTATAAAAGATTGCTTTTCTCCTTAGCAGAATGTAGGCTCTGGCAGAAATATGGTTTCAGGTGTGGGTGTAGGAGGGGAACCAAACTTGGATGAAACAAGATTTTATCTTCCTGGGGTGGGCTGCCAGTTAAATTTCTGCAAATAGCAATGTCATAAAGCATGGTTTTAGAGAAAGACCATGTGCTTTCAAGAGTAGCAATTGGGAAAAAAACAACAAAATTACAGGGAAGCTAAATGTATTAAAAAAAACAAGCTTTCTCCTCATCCACACCTCAAATCTTGCAAAATAAAAATGCATTTTAAAAATACACTTTGCACAATGACTTTTCAAAATCAGAGTACAACAGCATGAATCTTAAAAGTTCCAAGAGTGCCTGCTTGATGAACTCTCCTCTCTGGGTCCTAAGATAGGAAGGTTAATTAAAGAAATGGCAAGTTCTCTGCTTCCCTTACATGGCTAAGGAAGACACATTAGCAAAGCCACATACAAAGCTGAACAGCAATTAGAGAGAATCAGAAAACAGACACACAAAATGGAACCTTTGGCAAGCCTAGAGATAGATTCTACGTCGGCATCTGTCATTATGTTACAAACATCGAAAAACCTTACGTTTCTGATTTCTGCTTCTTGTTCCACCAACCTGTCCTTCCACGTGTACACATCTTTGCCTCCATTTTCCCCCTGTGGCATGGATTTGTGGGAAAATTGAAATGAAAAAAGAATTACTGTGAAAGGAAATCTATTGAGGTTATAGAGGGGAAAAGACCCTTTTGGAAAAACCAAGAACAATATGAGGAGACAAAGGACATCAGGGATTATTATAAAATAGTAGTTTTCCTGTTAAGAGTTTGAGCTATAAGATTTGAGATGTGGGGGTGGGGGGGTAGCAATTTGGTTTTACATCTATAAAATTCCTGGCATCATTACTTTCCTTTTCTTTTAGCAAACAAGTCATGGTCCTCTTGGTGCTTCCTTTGAGTCAGTCATACTTCAAACTCTGTAGTTCAGTGAACTCTATTTATTTATTCTCTCTCTTCCATATAATGCTACCCCAGGCTAAGTATCTCTTTTATTTCTCTTACATCTCGTCAGTATTTTTTTTAACTCTCCTGAGTCATTTTTAACATACAGTTAGGGATTTTTCCAGCCACTTGAAAATTCTATACTCTTTTCCTGCCATTTAAAATACAGTATTACACTAAATTACTGCTACCGAGAAAAATATCCTGACTTGATCAGTGCAACCATAGTGTAAAGTGTGACAGACAGAATTCAAACACGAAGAGGACAGTCTCTAGTTTTCATGTGCCATTCTTTAGTTAAAGATATGTAGTAGATTAACTGTATTTAAATTAAGACATCAGAAATCTATCCATATACATTTAGTATTACTAATTTTTTAACTGTGACAATTTCACCCAGAAACCCTTTTGTTGGAAACTGAGTTTCACATGTAATAATTAACTGTGGAATATTACCCCAAACAGGTGTCTGTAGCCTGTCAAAGTTAGAACAGGTGATTTAGAATTAGCGTATTAAAAGAACTGTGAATTAGCGAAGCAAAAACGTGTTAATTTCTTGTTCCATCTGTTAATATGAATTCACTGCCAAATATTTTACTTTGTAGAACTGTGCTGGGATTGGCAAGAACATACACTATAAAAAAAGTTTAAAGGCCTGAATGTTTAAAAATCATGACATACGTTACTGCAAAAATAACTTCTACATTTTGAGCATGCTTTTTTATCTTTGTAAAATATAATTGCAGAGATTGCCATATAATATAGAAAGTTAACTAAAGAAAACATATGATCAAATGTTAGACCTTTAAAACAAAAATTGGAAGAGAATGGTATTCAAGAATGTTTGATTATAAATGAAGACTAATTCTTCAGTAGTACTTCATGTATCTGAGAACACTGAATTGCTGGAAGATATAGAGAAAAATATCGGCTGCTACCATGCAGCTCGTGTCCAATAATATCCTCTTATTCAGACATACCATTATAGGAAGAAAGATGATTTTTTTCTTTCCCAATACTGTAATTCTTTAAAAGATTATGGTGCAATTTTGGTCACTAAACCACAATCTCTGTATAATTCCTAAGTCTATTGTTTATTAGCTTAGTTTTGTCTCTTCCTTGAAATTTTCCTTGTGTGGATAAAATAAAAACACATCATACTCTTAACTCCATATGCATGTGTGCAATTGTGTTTGCTGGTGATAGGAGAGGGTAGAGAGTAGGAAAGAAGAAAGGTCCATAGTACAAAGAAAACTGTATTTGGCATGTGTGGGAGTGTTCCATCTGGGCTTGTACCTGGATACATTTTTATTCTGAAAAATCTTGAGAAAATCTAGGGCTAGTGAACTATTGAACCAGTTTGCCATCTTTGAATCCCTTTTCTTTGCAAGCAGATCCTTGGGAAAAGAAAGGAAGTTGAAGTGATTTGAAATTTGTGAGCTTAGACATATGCTAAGAGTACAGTTAACTCGAGTTACTTTTTCCATGCTGCTGAATTGGGTCCTGAATGAGGCAGTTTTGTGACTTAAACAGATTTCACTAATTTTCCTTTCTTGCACATTTAAAAACAAACCACACTCTCCCATATTGCTGTTTGGGTTTTAACGGAGCTAAGGCATGCACACCCAATTACTATAAGCACTTTAAGTAAAGCTTAAAGATATGCAGCATGTTCTTAACTGCAAATGATATGATAGGTAGTATCTTTCCTCTTTAGTTTTATGTCACATCCAAGAGATTAATCCTCTCATGAATCATCCATAATGACTAGAATAATTTGGGGAACTGAATGAAATTTTTCAAATTATTTATATCATGAACTCACAAGAATATGAACGGTGGATTATGCAAATACAAACCATGCTTACAAAAGCTAAATACAAAAAAGGAGGGTGTGAGGGTTAACTTTACATTTCTAAAGCCGGACTCTGAATTGACACACTGCGGCCTTATTACTTCGCTGGTGACTGATCCCTGTTACAGCTTATGAAACACATAAGGGCAACTTATTGTTTCTAACACTTGGATGGAAAAATGATGATCTTTGTAGAGCTTAGAGCAAACATACTATCTAAGGATGTGTAATGTCCATATTATATAAGGTTCATAATAATATTTTAAGAAAAATATAACAATTCTTAAAAATAGCCAGATTTTTGTTTCCAGTTTGAAACAAATTGAGCATGCTTTGTAATCCTTTCTAAATATAACCTCAAAAAAGACAATACTCTATTTATCATCATATTTAAGAGATATGGTGTGAATGTATAGGAATCGATGAAATATTTCAAAATCCTATATCAACAGCCTAAAAATTCATATAAAACTATGCAATACATAAAACATTTTACAGAGTTTTAAATTATACAGTACATTAAAGTTTTAGTTGACTTATCTGAAAAGACATTTTTGGTATGT
Source organism: Corynorhinus townsendii (assembly GCA_026230045.1). NCBI lineage: Eukaryota > Metazoa > Chordata > Mammalia > Chiroptera > Vespertilionidae > Corynorhinus > Corynorhinus townsendii. Next base: position 71,127,015 of record JAPDVU010000005.1, read on the forward strand.
AAATAAAAATGCAAGGAGAAAAACCTGTCAGAAAGTAAATAAAGTATGTAAATTAAATAAAAGGTAAGGCAGCTACACTTTTTATATAAATAACTGTGTTAACAGAGCTTTATGCATATTACAATATATTCAGATGCATAGCTTTTGCAAAAATAAATTCATTGCTCCTCTCCAAAGAATGGATTAAAACAATTTATTTTATAAAATTTGGATAGATAGGATAAGAAATGTAATAGCCATCCATGGAAAATAAATATAAAAATTATTCAAGCTCCATCTACTTTATGTTAGTAATGAGATGCACTTCATTCAAATTCCTTTCAATTGAAACAGTGCTGAGGAAGCAAAAACATGATTCTGTAGGAAATGATTTCTAATCTTCATGATAACATACCGATATAATACAATTATTTACAATTGACTAAGAGTTAATTTCAATAGTATAACATCTTTCTTGCAAAAATGTCAGCTTTTATTGATGAAACAAACTAAGAATAAAACATTTTTACTTGTGGTATTACAGTGCTGTTTTTCATTCTGTTAACCAAAACAACATAGTAATACTTTAAACAAAAAAAATAACATCAGACTGCTTGTGTTTGCATGATTTTATCAAGAACCATAAGCAATGGAATGAAGTACATTAGTTGTAATTTTCAAAAATACTTGATTCTTTTAGACTCCAGTCATTCTATAGTCAAAATAAGAAGTGAAAGATGGGCTAATTGTGTTAATTACCTATTATATCATGGGGAAACATAAAATAAATAATTGAAAATGACTGATCTTATATATATGCAAATTACAATAAAAGTATCCACTTTGTATACACTACCTCCCCTTAGTCATGTGGTAGCTATTTCAGTTCAACTGTCGCAGTATCCCAGTACTTATGTTCAAGTTACCCTTATTTTACTTAATAATGGTCCCACAGTACAATAGTAATGATGTTAGGAATTAAAATATGCCTAATGAAGCCATAAAGTATATGCACGTATAGGAAAAATAGTGTATGTAGGGTCCGGCACTATCAGTGGTTTCACGAATCCAGTGTCGTCTTGCAACATATCCCTCATGAAGAAAGGGGAACTATTGTAATATCTTTTTAAAAATATTACTGAAGTGTTTGAAAAAAGGAGTGTTGACTTATACTGTTTTCATCCAAAAAAAAAAGTATAAAACTGTGTGTCTGATATCATTCTCCTGAAATTGGTCAAAGCTTTTCAACAAACATAAAAATGCAAATAAATACAATGACACTTCATTTTATTGGAACTAATTATATCATGAGAGTTATGGGAAACAAGAAAGTATTCATAATTACATAATGTAGATCTGCCTGTTTTATCAGAAGACCCCACTATGCTCTCTCTCTCTGTCATTTGAAGGTCACGTGGGTAGACTTGAAACAAATTTGCAGCAGGCATTTGAAATTTGTCTCTATATGTGTGAGTGCCCAAGTTTTTCTTTCTCCCTCTCCTTTAGCACTGACAATATCCCTCAGCTACTTCTAGGCCAACTTCTTTCTTTATTCAATTTATAACATAAAACAGGAGATTCTGGTCAGAAAGTATTGGCAGACTACACTTCTGTTGCATTTTGGTCCTATTATATTGCTATGGACACTTAGCATTTAAATCTTATCCATAACTGCCAAATGAAAGGCTCTTTATTTACTTGAAATAGTTTAGAGGTTTGGTGGGCAGAATTCTAACATGGTCCCCGACATTCCAGCTTCCAGGAATGAGTGGCCAGCATAATCCCCTCTCTTGAGTGTGGGCAGGACCTGTAAACATATTAGGGTATCATTCCCATGGTTTAATTATATGGCAAAGGTGAAATGATTCTGCAAATGTAATTAAGTGCACAAATCCATTGGCTTTGAATTAATCAAAAGGTTGACTATCCTGGCTAGGCCTCACCTAATAAAGGGTACCTTTTTTTAAAATATATTTTATTGATTTTTTACAGAGAGGAAGGGAGAGGGATAGAGAGCTAGAAACATCGATGAGAGAGAAACACTGATCAGCTGCCTCCTGCACACCCCCCACTGGGGATGTGCCTGCAACCAAGGTACATGCCCTTGACCGGAATCGAACCTGGGACCCTTGAGTCTGCAGGCCAACACTTCATCCACTGAGCCAAACCAGTCAGGGCTAAAGGGTACCTTTTAAAAATGATCAGTCCTTTCCTGAATGAGTGGAAGCAGGAAAGATACTCTCCTGCTGGCCTTGAAGAAGCAAACAGTCATGTTCTAAATTACCTAGCAACACCAGGCCTCAATGTACAACCACGAGTAACAGGATTCTGCCAAAACCAGTGAGCCTTAGAGGAGATCGCAGCCACATTGGTCAACATAATAAGACATATTGCTAGTCATCTGTGGGACCCTGAGCAGAGGTTGTGGCCAGAACCCTGACCCTGAAATAATAAATGTCTGTTATTTTAAGTTGCCAAGTTTTTGATAATTTGCTGCGCAACAATAGATAACTAATGCAAGTAATCAGCAGGCTGGTAAGATATTGCCAAAAGGGATGAAGAGAGTGGAAATAGGACTACCCAATGGCCACTTCCACTCAGGAAAATAAATCCCCACTCCTCCTGGAGTAGTGGGCAGATTGAATGGAAGCCTGGAGTCAGGACCTAAAGTCACTTTTACCCAAGCACAGCTCTAATGATCCCCAGATCAGTCATACTTGTCTTTAAAACCCTCTCCTAAGTAAAACTAACAAGGACTACTATTCTTACTGTTTCCTAGTTTTTTAACTGTGAAAGGCAAGTTACACATTTATGTATTTTGATCGCCATAACTACCCTGAGATGTATGATTATGTTATTACCAGTTCTACTTATCAGTTGATATAATACATGATACATATGGGCTAAATATGTGCCCATCATCAAAAAGCTAGTAAATGACAGAGCCATGATTCAAACCTAAACCTAACCAACCAACTCCAAACCCCATAATCTGAACACTGCTATATTTCCTCTCTTCTATACAGGTAACTGTCTCTCTCTACTTCTACCAGGTGTACCAGTTAATATGGATTTTGTAATCAAAGAAAACACAATAATTTCAAGAGAAACATCAAAGTGCTTTATTCAAAGTAATGTTCATAGCTAGCTACACATTTCCCCCATCTTTCAGGTAATTTTTGGATACTGTCTCAATAGAACTTTTCTTGTTTTGAGGCAAACCATTCAGAGGCCCAATTTCCCACTTCCTTGTACGTTTAGAAGTGCTGCTCAGAAAGTGCATGTGCCATCAATTGGAACAAGTGGTAATCTGAAGGAGCAAGTTCTGGTGAATACAGTGGGTGGGTTAATACTTTCCAGGCAAGATCTTTTAACGTGTCTTTAACTGGTTTTGAAGTGTGTGATAGTGCGTTATCATGAAGCAAAATGACTGCCAAGTCTTTTGGCCCATTCTGGTCATTTCACCATCAAAGCGTGGATCAAATTGATTATTTGTTGCCAGTAGCGATCAGTATTAATGGTTTCACCTGGTTTTAGAAGCTCATAATACATCACGCATTCTGATCCCATCAAACGCAGAGCAGTATCTTCTTTCCAAAGCAATTTGGCCTTGCCGTTGATGTTGATGGTTGACCTGGATCAACACATGATTTTGTGTTTTGGGGATTCTCAAAATAAATCTACTTTTCATTGCCAGTCACAATTCGATGCAAAAAAGACTTTCTTTTGTGCTGTTGAAGCAACATTTGACTGATGACTTTTTGGTTTTCCATTTGTCTTTTGTTCAGTTAATGTGACACCCATTTTCCTTCCTTTGAAATCTTTCCCATTGCTTGTAAACGATCGGAAATTGTTTGCTGAACAACATTTAATCTTTCTGCAAGTTGTTTTTGATTTTGACATGCATCTTCATCCAATAATGCTTGTAATTGTTGGTCTTCAAACTTTTTCAGATGACCTGGACGTTCTTTGTCTTTCACATGGAAATCATCACTTTTAAAGCATGTAAACTAGCGTTCACAAGTATCTTGAGATGGAGCATGATCACCATAAGCTTCCTGAAGTATACGATAACTTTCAGCAGAATTTTCTTCAAAATAAAGTAATGAATTAAAACTTCCTGCAAATGCTCTTTTTTTGGCATGAAATTCGACATTTTTAAGCATAAAAATATCTGATGTTAACACCTTCAGCAAATTTGACATATGAAGTTTTGAAGTTTGCTATCAATACAACAAAATACCATATATATCAAATCGCACATATATCAACATATGTGTAACTCCATCTATTGAAAAAAAAATCCGCATTATTAACTGGTACACTGTTCTCTCAATCTCTGCCCATAAATCTTAGGAAGATTTTCTGATTTTCTCCCATTTTCAGTCAGTATATTAAGACAGTATTTTCTTACCTTAATGGAGCATTTTCATTTAAATAAAAGTGCCACGTCCTTATAGAAGAAATTAACAGTATGCCCAATAATGTTACTGAGATTTTTCCAATAGTGTTTAATGTAGAGACAGCAAACAGGTGTTCACAAAAAATATATTTAAAAAAACACGCCAAAAAACCTTTTGGTAAAAAATTCCTTCTAGATATAATTCTACAAACTGTTTATACAATAAAATAAATTATTTATAAGCTATGCAAATACTTATTTAGAAAATATTTTAAAGAATGTAATATCAACTAGATTTATTTGATTGGCATACTTTTGGCACTAAATAATATTTGTATTTTTTAAGTTATCCTTAATTTGTTTATAACAGTTGTTCAAATTCCATTTGTATAGGAGGACCATTTTTCTCTAAAACAGTGATATTCTTTTATTTGTTTCACATTAAAGATTTGATTTTTCCTAAGAGTCCACTGACAAAGCAATGTAAAAAGAAGATTGGCTATGTCTCAAGTTTGATGTTTCTAAACTATTTGGGTTTTATAGCTATATCACTCAATTATATTCAATTTTGTATTTGGATACTATGTCTTTTAAATGTGTAGAAGAGCCAAGATTTGACCAACTTCATTTAGTTTTAATATGACTTCAATAATGATTCCTAAATATCCATAAAAATCAATGAACATTGCTTTAAAGTTGAGCATACTTTTAGCACAATGTGCTCTAAAAAGTTAAATGGACAAGTTAGCAATAAGAAAGAGGATCTAGCATCCAGTGAATATGTATATTTACCTTGTAATTTTATAATTATTTATAAAGAGGCAGTTTCATTATATTTACCCTCAAGGATATGTCATTACTTTTATCTTCACCCATTACAAAGTAAGGGTTAGATTATAAAACCACAAGAGTTTATTTGTGGTCAAGTTCATGATTTATTCAGTTGAGAATTTTCTCTTTGATAAAGGGGTCACTTTATAAAAGGGCAGGACTGCTCTTCCTTAGTTCAAATGAAAAAAGATGTGCATAAATAATATGTGCGTTCAGCTATCAACTGGGAAATGGTTGCTATTTCACTACCTGCGAGAATTTAAAGTTATCTGCAAACTGGAGAATGCCAGATCTTTTTCTTTCAAGCAGTTTTTGTCATAAAATTATAAAATAGAAGTTCTTCCTACCTTCCATGTTATCTATGCCTCTAAGTTAAATAAGTACTTTCACCAGAAATGCAGATTTTCAGCTCAGAATTTCACACCACATTGGACTGAAATTTTCAAAAAGAATATAAAGTGTCAGAATTATTTTAGTCAGAGCAAGAAGTATTATTTATACCTTGCTATGGTTTTTTTATGTAAAGGTTTAACAAAAATTTAACTTGGGGGGAAAAAAGTAAAATGTAAATGCCAGTTGCATGAAAGGCCTTTAGCCATGTCTTGTGGAGTCAAGGGTGGAGATATTGATCATGGAGGTGGTGATACTTTAAATGTAGAATCACACAGAAAGAAGGAGGAAGAGACTAATGGATGGAGAATACCAAGAATGTACCCTATAGGCACTTGAAGTTCATTGTCATCATTTCAACATGTCTTGGTGGGAGAGGTTATTAGATCTACTTGGCAGGTGAAGAAACTCAGGTTAGCGAGATTAAAATCCATTCAAGTTTATGTTACTAAGTAAATAACAGCCTAGAACCAAACACATCCTATATTAATAATTAAATTCTTAATTTTTCACATATAATAACTAGAGGGTGCACGAAATTCTTGCACTCACAGTCTGGGAGCCCTTGGGGATATCCAACTGCTGGATTAGGCCCGCTCCCCACCTAGGTTGTCAGTCAGACATCCTTAACACTGCTGCAGAGGCAGGAGAGGCTCTTGCCACTGGCACTGCACTCACCAGCTGTGAGCCCGGCTCAGAGCTTCTTGCTGAGCAACACGCCCCCTGTAAGAGCACACTGACCACCAGGGGGCAGCTCCTGTGTTGAGTGTCTGCCCTCTGGTGGTCAGTGCACATCATAGCACAGTCATTCTGCCCTTTGGTCGATTTGCATCTTAGCCTTTTGTTACACAGGATTTGGTCAATATTTGATTAATTTAACCAAGTGGGATTATAATCACCATTTAAAACCTTTAAAGACTTATCTATCATCTATCGATCTCCATTTGTATAAATATATATGTATATATGTGTGTGTGTGTTTACACATAATCTACAAGTTCACTATAATATTGTAACTCTTTTGAACCTACAAATGGTGCTGCATTAACATTAAGCAATTTTCATTTTCAAACAATTTGACTTTTAAATATATCTTATATCATAAGTCTCAGATTAAAGATATTTTAAAGAGATAATGGAGGCAATATATGTATCTCATCTGTCAAGTGATCATATCTCTAGAGACATTTTCATACACATAGCTAAAGTTTATAACATTGATTGTTTCTTTGCTTGTTAATTCTCTTGTCAACCTTAAGCATATGATAAATTGATAAAGCAGAGAAATTGATTCTGTTTATTATCTTTAGGACTTATTAGAGGCATTTAGCAGCTCTCTTTTGATAATCTAAGATATCACAAATAAATAAATTGTGGGAAGAAAACCAAATATTAAGTTTCTGTTCATAGATATATATTCTTGGTGTTTGGTTATTAGACATGGTATTTTAGGAATGCCTCATCAATATTTTCCTCTTATCAAATTTGCCCACTTACAATTTAGGCAAAAATTTGTCACTGACGGAAACAAAAATGGCAGTATAAACCAAAAACGTTGTCTTACAATTCACATGGAGGGCTTGACTCACAGACACAGTGTAGTCAGACTTTAAGTACACTGTTTAAGGTGTTTGTCAATGTAATTATTCTATCAGTACTATGATGCAGTTGTTACACTTGTTGATTATGTAACACTCTGTTAGATATGGGTCCTGTAATAATTGAATATATAATGCAGCTGAGAATTAGGTGTTCACCTTTCCTAACTTGTATGCAACTGGACTCGATCTCCCTATAGTTGGAGTGATCATGTGTGGGTTCTGGTCATTGGACTGTGAGGGAGTAGGATGTATCCTGTTTCTAAGACAAAGCTTCGAAGCAGCTAGTGTGTCCTTTCTATACTCTCTTTATGAACAACAATGACAATGAGGCTCAGGAGCAAGTAGAGCCACAAAATGCAAGGGGCTAGGGTACCTGAATCATTGCCTATCCAAGGGCAGAGGGGTTAGCTGACTACCCAAGAATCCCCATCTCAGAATGTTCCAGTTCAGTATCAACTTGTCTGTTTTGGTTGGGCCATCATACATTTGGGTCTATTTGTTATATCAGTTAAGGAGACACCAACTCATACATTGAGGATATTATACAGATAACAAAATAAATGCTTAGAGATAACTTGAACCCACATATAGAATGAGGTATATACAATTTACCTTGTGATAATATGTGTAAAAAATTATAATTGCATATGATAGAATGCTATCTATTAATACTGCCTCACTGATCCTGTTCCACTTCACTTCAATCTTTCAATATGCTAAATCTGTTGATCAAACTGAATGGCAGGCTTCTATGTGCCACACTAGTACAAGTGGGCCTAGCCTCTTCCATGAAGGTAGTATGTTATAACACTTCTTTAGAAAGTTCCCAGACTTTCTGCCCTATAATACTCAATGTTTGTACTATTAAAAATAAGCCTTCTGGCCTGGCCTGCATGGCTCAGTGGTTGAGCATTGACCTATGAACCAGGAGGTCATGGTTTGATTCCTGGTCAGAGTTTCAGGCTAATCCCAGTAGGGGGCATGCAGGAAGTAGCTAATCATGATTCTCTCTCATCATTGATGTTTCTATCTCTCTTTCCCTCTCCCTTCCTCTCTGAAATCAATAAAAATATATTTTTTAAAAATAAGCTTTCTGGTTTGTCTAAAAGTAGTTCAATCATTTTCCCTTTATAATCACCATTTTATTTTACTTACCACATGGTACTAAGTAAAATTGTGTAAGACTGGTAATGTTTTGATGTTATATTTGCAAGGGTTTATAGACTTATTGTATAGGAGAGAGGAAAAAAACCTTTCTAGATTGATTTTTGTCTGGAAAATACAACCCTTTCTCCTATTCCCACTATGACTCAAATGCTCTTTCCAAAATGGTTGTTTCCAAAATCTTCTATAAATATTTCCCAGGCAAAGAAACTGCTTGACAAGTCTTAACTCACTATAAAACAACTTTAAAAAAAAGATCACCACCTGAGTTACCTGTTCATGGAAACCACTTGTGTTTTGCTTGTATAATGCTTCAGATCCTCATTCAAGGCCTATGAACACTTATTTTAGACACAGTTTTAAAAAAATAGGTTTCTCAACTTAGACAAAATAGGGAAAGCAGAGGAAATGTTACAGAATGAAATACCCATAATAGAAAGAAGTGGAAGATAAGGATGAGATTAAGGGGTGAAAATATGAGAAAATTCAGTGTAGGGGTCAATAATCTCCCACATTTCAATAAACATCAAGGGCCAGTCTGCAATATGATATAACAAATAACATATGTATATAATGGAAGGTCATCAAGAAAACATTTTAATAAACTAGAATCCCGGTGCACAAATTTGTGCATGGGTGGGGTCCTTCAGGTGGTGATCGGGGCCAATAGGGGTCACGGGAAGTTGGCCGGGTAGGAGGGACAGCAGGAGGTTGGCTGTGGGAGCACACTGACCACCAGGGGGCAGTTCCTGCATTGAGCGTCTGCTCCCTGGTGGTCAGTGTGCATAATAACAACTGGTTGTTCAGTTGTTCGGCCACTTAGGCTTTTATATATATAGATTATGTTTATATAAAGTATGGGAAAATGTGATAACTATTTGGAGAATTTCCACCCAAATGTTGTATACTACCTCTTGATGTTTAAAGAGGAAAATCTCAGTCACTGTGAAGATGTAACTACCCAAACACATTTTTCAGAGTAGTAAGGTATTACTCTCTCTGTGTGTCTCTCTCTCTATGGACTTGCATAAAGCATTTTGCATACCAATTTTAATTATTGCTATATGTATTTGTTCAAATATTTTTTATAATGGTAAGTTGAGGAAATAAAATTTAATCACTCCTAAATTATTATTTTTAGATATTGAACTAGAACTTTAAAAAATCTCAGTACTTATTTCTCATTAAATCACACTCATCCTTAGCCTCTCTCTTTCTTGTCTATACTAATAAAAGAATAATATGCTAATTAGACTGGGAGACCTTCTGCAGACCTTCCAGATATCCTTCTGGACAAAGCCATGGTGGCAGTTGGGGGTGAGCAGGCCGGCAGGAGGGACAGTTGGGGGCGAGCAGGCTGGCAGGGGGGGCACTTGGGGGAGACCAGGCTGGCGGGGAGGGGGGGCAGCTGGGGGTAATCTGTCCAGCAGGAGCAGGCAGTTAGGGGTGATCAGGCCAGAAGGGGGGACAATTGGGGTTGATCAGGCTGGCAGGCAGAGTGGTTAGGGGCAATCAGGCAGGCAGGCAGGTGAGCAGTTAGGAGTCAGTGGTCCCGGATTGTGAGAGGGATCCCAGATTGGAGAGGGTGCAGACCAGGTTGAGGGACACCCCTTCCCGGGCTGAGGGACACCCCTCCCCACAGGTGCATGATTGCATGCACCGGGCCACTAGTTCTTGTGATAAAAGACAATGGAAGGAGGACCCAGTGCCAACCATGTGAGTTAATACAGCAGTGTGGCAAAATTAAAAGAATGAGGATTTTAGAATCTATGAAAAGTATATCCCAAAAAGGTTCTTGCCATGTACTAACTGTGTGACTCTGAGAAAATTACTTAAACATCTTTGACATTCAATTACCACCTCTGTAAAATGGGGACAAAAACTCTCATGGGGAGGTTGTGCATGTTAAATAAGATAATAAATGTAAAACAACTAGTACATTATCTGGCATATTATTTACTTGATTATTTAAAAAATATAATTTACTGTATAATTATTTTGATACTAACTTCTTAAGTATTGAGATATATGTACATATATTATCACCATAAATGCCATGAGATTAAGGTCATGCATGTGGATTATACTAACATATTTTGGAAATAAATCTTTATCTAAAAGTAGTATAAAACTGACTTAATAAGAACACTCAATGTGGATTTGCCAAAGATTCAAATAGGTTTAATGAATTTAAACTTGAAAAGTACCAACATGTCTTCGAAAATAATTATCAGAAATTTTCTTGATGGCACTAATTTTCCATTCACATGAAAGAGGCTTAGTGACACTGTCATAAACATCTTGTAATGATACAAGTGGAAATTCTCAGAGATTATGTTATAATGAAAGGTAAAACAAAGTTTTGTCAATACCATGGTGTGCTAAGAAGGTAATACAATTTCAGTATTTTAAGCTGCTAACTAGAGGTGGAATCTTAACATTACCTTTTTACTAATTCTCCCACATGGAAATTCACAGCTGAAACTGAAGCATCAAAACCTGTATAGTAATACCCGTGGATAAGGTATCTGAGAACAGGATGTGATAGAGAACAAATCAACTGGAGCCAGAAGTAATAGAGGACAAATCAACTCCAGCTACCTATTGTTTTAAGCAATTGATAACCAGCCAAATATTTGCTAGGAAATATGAGAAACTTCACTGGCACGAATAACATTTATGAACCCAGAGCAACATAATTTAAGAATTAAAATGGTAAAAGTAGAATATGATAAAAATAACATGGAGAAATGGCTGGAGCAAATGGTGGGAATGAGATGCACTATATGTGAGACACTTCAAAGAGAAATCTACTTAAAGGCAAGACTCCAGTAGGGAAGAATAAAACCTCCTGTGACATTATTCATTGTGTGCCTTTGGATAATTACTTAACTTCCCCATGCTTCAATTTTCTCATCTATTAAGGGAAGGTCACAATAGTACATAATAAGTTTGTCACTGGAATCAAATGAAGTACTATGCAAAACATATGGCCTAGTAATTGGCATCTAATTTAGTCCTCAATAATACTGTTTGTTGTGAATTTCTTTTGTATTTGTTATTTTTACTTAACTGCATATACATGATATATATTGAGGCTCTATGCTAAATATTTGGTATGAGATGTATAACTTTATTTCAATAATTGTAATTCTTCTTAGTTGTCGTAATTTAGGAGACATGCAAACAGTTACAAGGAGAATTTTCTTTTTCTCTTTCCTTTAGTGCCTGTAAGTAAGACTGATGATAGCTTTTCTCACCAGGCCTCTCACACTCATCATAACAAGCCTAAAATAGAATATGTACTGGTAAGAAAGGCAGTCAACAATGTTGCCTGAAAATGCTATGACTTGCTGCTAAAGACTTTAGAATGCTTTTCCATACATAGAGGCTAAAGGAGAGCAATTGTGCCCAGGCAACTGGAGAAAAATCAGGATGCCAGTGTCACAAAGCCACCAAGCAGAGTGATCTAGAAGGCAAACATCCCCTCTCTGGGCTGCTACAGGAAGGTGAAAATTTGGAAAGAGTCAACCATGTTCACTGCTGAATTCTGTAGCCTCAGTATGACTGCTCAAGCTCAGTGTGTTATTGATGGCACATGAACTTGTGACCTCTACCACAGTGTGATCAATCACTCCCCAATTTTGTAATTTATCCACTTAGTGTCAAGACTACCCCAGTTATCAATATAACTGACTTTACAAGGGTTTAAGTCCCCTCATTCACTATTGCTTACCTGTCAGAGCTGCTCTTATTGTTATAATAATAATAACTTGAATTTAGACAGATTTGTCTGCTCACTCTTAGGAAAGGCTGTCCCTAAAGATACAAGAGTGTTTTTTTCTGTTTTTTTCACTTTAGACACTAGATTTTCTGACTATAATATAATTATCCAAATAGAAGAAACACAATCAGGCATCAAAGCTAAAAACAAAAGGCATAGTCTATTAAAATCAGAGCTAATGAACTCCCCATCTCATAGATCAAGAGCTTCTGGATTTACATTGGGTTTTCACTAAAGCCTAACTCCTGATCCAGAGACATCTAGAAGCTCCCTGACCAGATTGCTTCTAGTTAGGAAGATACTCTTAGGGTAGAAGTGCAAGAGGCAGTTTAGAGTCTATTGTGCTATTGCATTGAAAAGCTACTTCTAAATCATCATTCACCTTCTACATCACCCAGCACTATGCTTATGAAAACTGTTTTCTTTCTTGTAACTACAGGTGTCAGATGCATCAAAAAAGCAGGAGTGCCCTTTCAGCTCTTCTCAGTGCCATTCCTTGTCAATTTCATGCTGCCTACAGAAGCAACATAATGCAGAAAACAGCGATGTCGTTACTGGAAGTGTTTTGTGATTGACAAAGAACAGTCATAGTCAGAGGTAGCTCCTCAGAGAATTTAGAACTCACTGGATGTCCTCCAAGGGCTCATCCCCTGATTTGAAGGAGGGGTGAAGTGTTCTTTGCATGAGAAAGCAAGAGATGAGAAGTGACATAGGTACATAAGGATGATCAGTTACTCTAAAGGTACTTAGAAACAGAGCAGGCTGAGCACCGAGATCTTGGTTAGGTTCTCTACAACAAGCACCAGGGCCCAGAAACATAATGAGTGAAGCACATTCCTTAACTCTGACACTTGTTGAAATGAGTAGAAGGTGGAATTTGTTTAGAAATACCTCCCCACTCTTTGTTCCCAGAACCCAGTATTCATTTTCCTGTGCCTATATACGTAGCTCCTTAAACACTACTACTGCAACAAATTGTAGCATGCCAGGCCTTACCAGATGGTTACACTGAATTAAAAATACATGAAAAAGTAATTTCTAAAGTAAAAATGGATAAAGATGTAACTCTTACTAATTCCCAAAATTGCCTTCTATTACGGCCATGCTGCTGGAAATACTGTCTTTATCCACCTGAATCTTTGTTCTCATCATTGTTCTCCTTTGAAATCCTCCATATGTCTCTCTGTATGAAATCTTGCCCATTTATTAAGGACCAGCTCAAGTCTCCGTCCTTCATGAACTCTTCTTGATAATTCACTTGTAGTAATCCAAACTTCTCAGAAATCCTATTGTCTGCTGTTTATTTGCCATTTAATCAGGAGTGTCATTTGCAATAATTTTAGAATCTCTTTTCTGCTCAACAAAACCTAGTTTCCTTCAGATAAGAGGCCATTTCCAGATTCTAACCTCTGCTGAGCCCACGTGACATGGACAAGGTAGAAAACATCCTGTAGAGAAAAGAATAGGAGTTTGCTGGCCGGGAGTGAAATTGTACAAAAGTATAACCTGCGTAACCTAAGTCAAGTGTAATTAGAGAACATTTCTTTCAGGAACTAACTGTTCCACTTTTGCCCTTTCTTTTAAAATTATATTTTTCTATGTTAAATTGGAGATAAGATAGTTTAATGGAATTAGACTGCCTAGATTTGAATGCAGATTCTAACTGATGTTTACCATACAGTTTTGGGGCATTTATTTGCTTCCCTCTTCTCAGTTTCTCCAATTGAAAAATGGCTGGACCTAATAAAAACAGGTGCCTTTAGCATAATCCTGAGTATTAATTAAACTAGCATATATAAAATGCCCAAAACATGGTAAGTGCTTTGAAAGCAGAGTCCCAGTGGCTGGGAACCGGTGATCTAGTAGCCAGAACTTTTTGCTGCATGTTAGAGGAGCTGACTCCTTAGTCACTGGTCAGCACACCAGCCCATAATTCTGTGGGGGTAATATTTGACGTTTCTGGATTGCCTTTGGCAGATGAGGATAGCCCACCATATATGAATGACCTATCTACCACACTACACACTTATTGCTAGGAAGTGGCTATCCCTGAGACTACACTTCCCAGCCCTCTCCCCTTGCTTTTAAATGATGATTCATGTTCTTGCCAATGAACCATAAGCAGAAGTGATATGTGTCACTTCCAGTCCAACTATGATACTCATCTTCTTCCACCCCTTTCATCTTCATCCCCTTTCCCTGGCTTGATGCAGATGCACACAGTAACCTTAGAAACCACATGTTAAAGGCACTAGGTCCCTGATTTACTGCCTGCAGGGAAGCAGCCTGCAGTTAGCAATGCCCATACTGGCCTTTATAAGTGTGAGGATTAAAATTCTACTCTGTTTGATCCATTATCTAGTGTTGGGTTTATTTGTTACTGCAGCTAGTGTTATCCTAACTAATATGCTATCAGTAAACTGGAGGAAAGCCAACACATCTTACCAAAAATTCATTATTAACCCACAAAGTATCAAAACTCTAGAAGCACCGAGTAAATACATGTAGTAATACTTTCCTGTTTATTTAGCACTTATATTTTGAGAAAATCATGTTAACTTGCATAATTTAACTGCTCTGTGTTCCAAAAATAAGCAGTATTTACAGCAAAGATTGTCTTAGGATCTTTAAAGGTGCTTATTAAGATTCAGGAATGGGGGAAGGGAAGGCTTAGACAAGGAGATTGTCATTTATCATTATCACAAGCACCAAAGGAGTTTTAGGAAGTTGAGCAAGACCAGTTTACCATCAAATTCCAGAGTTTTAATAAATTTCCATAAAATGCACTTACACTGTATATATAGTAACTCAAATAAATATCTTTGTTTTCACCTATAAGTATACAACTTTAAAACCCAATATGCCATAAAATAAAGGTTTTTGTTTGTGGTGTGTGTGTGTGTGTGTGTGTGTGTGTGTTAAGTATCTGTTATCTACTAACACCTAAACTCAGATTTGAATATGAATGACCTACCATCATATTATTCTTTTAACATGTAATATTTACAACACATTTATTACTTTTAGTTCTCTCCCAGAACACCTAGCCACATCTGAGATACCTTCAGTCCACGCCACTCATCAGGTGGAATTATGCACCCTTAACAAAGCTTGACATCTTTGATGTGCTGAGGTGGTTTACAGCTCTGAAATCAGTGTTAATCTAACCTGTGTCAACATTAATACAAATCATGCTCTTGTGAGTACGACATGGATTTGCCTGAGAGTAGCCTTCATCAAGCACCCTCCCCTCCCAGCATATATGGGTCCAAAACAAGAACATAAATGGAGATGTATCTATACCATATGTCCACATTTTTAACAGTTGTAAATCCAGCTAACAAACTTGACAAAATCACGTTTAAAATGATTTCATTTGTTGTAAGGACTAATTATCTTAATACACGTTAAGAGTTTGGAACCATACCTGGCACATAATGAGGACCAATAAATGTTATTTGCTCTTCTAGTTGTTGTTGATGAAGATTGCTTGCTTTCCCTGAGAGCATTACTTGATGAATAAATGACACAATGATTGATTATTGGCCATGAGACTTCTAAGGATCCCAGGGTGCCCTTCTGAATAATGAAACAATGTGCAAGAAGATGGCATCAATACCATGGGCCCAAAATGCATACCAAAGTGATTATAACAAACAAAAGACTTTAGATACCGGAGCTTCCATAGGCATTACTTTTGTAATAACCTTAAAAATGAGAATTCTAAGATAATTTATTTAAATTTTAAATTTATGTAGGATAAGCTAAGTGAAATCTAAATGCTACAGGAAGAATTTGAATAAAAACACATTAAAATCAGCAATTCTAGTACTGTTAGATTAATACTCTGGCTTAGTAATGTTATAGCTTAAAACTAATGAGGTCAATATCTATTTCTAGAAACAATCAACAATAGTTCCTAAATTATAGTTATGTTTCCTAGCATTGCTAAAATTAATGGTCTTGTACAATTCCTATTATAAGAATATATATTTCAAATACTGAAAGCTCTGTCATAAATTATCTTACATAAATAATTATTTTTAAAAATCAATAAGACTATTTTAAAGTTTTACAACTAAAAAAGATTTTTTAAAAGATGCTTTGGGAGTAATTTATGAAAAAAATTACTCTGCTTTCTATTATAATAATTTTTAAAAGGACTGTCTTTCCTATTAAATTTTTTAATTTAATTTTACAGGCTGTTACTCTATAAATAGAACAATCCATTTTAAATGGACAAGGTGAAGTATATAAATGACATTATTAGCGTTGCTCCTAACAAGTTTTAAACTATGTATATTTACACATAAATAAAACGAAACCCAAGAGGATACCAATCTAAGTGTAAATTAATAGTAGTGGTGGCATACCTATTATTCCCTTAGGTCAAGGTGTAAATGGATCAAAATAACTGAATAATACTGGCATCTTCCTGCATTGTGTACTGCAAAATGCACTAAAGAGTAATTTAACTTAAAAAGTATCAATACTTAAATTATTATATTTATCCTAACATTCTATTTTTATAACATTCTAATATAGATATAGATACAGATATAGCTAGAGACATGAATATGGATATAGATATTAATCAGAATACAATCATTCAAACAATCCTTTAAAAATAATCATTTAATTTTCAACTACCATATAAAAACGTTTTGCCTTTTTTTAGCATTAACACTTAATATTAACAAACAAAACAAAATACAGTGTGTGTGTGTGTGTGTGTGTGTGTGTGTGTCCCTGTGCATGTGTGTGCATTAGTGTGTATGTGTGTGTGCAAGCTGCTTTTCCATACAGGTGTGAATACCTTGAGGGCAGGCAGAGTGTCCTAAACATCTTCATAGTCACCATTGACCCCCGTACCTCCTGAAAATATTTAATCCAAGCTTTACAAATTAAAGTCTTTAATATTTTTTGTGAATTAATTGGATTTATTTAGCCAGTTGATTTGATATATTTTTTATAGGAAAGTTCAAGTCAAAATCTTTTAGACATTTTCTATTGCCCTTGTTAACAATTCTGTACTTCTTTTTACCTATATTTTGGGCATTTTATTGTGATCTCAATGCCACTTTCAGGCCACTTTCTCCTTACTGATAATCTCATTGGCAACTTTGTAGCACCCTGTGTGTTCCTCTGTCTTTCAAGATCTCTCAGAACAACTTTGCAGAGTCCTTGAGGATGTCAACACCTAGCTGATGCTGGTCCTCTCTACTATGTTATCTGCTACCATCCCAGCTACTTGAATTACCTCTCCAATAATCTCTATGTTTCTCTGACTTTCAAATACCTTTTATTTCTTCATCCTTACACACTCTAGCCATCTACTGCTAAAACTATTTGAATCTTATGCAGTCATTACCAGAACAGTTCACTCTCCACATTCTCAAATCAAAGACTTTCTATAAGTGTATCCATGATTCAAGCTGACTATACTAACAAAAGGTCACAAACTTAAAAGTATATGGGCTAAAACACAAATTAGAGGTGAGTTTTATTAATCCACTAGAGGCCTGGTGCATGAAATTCGTGTACAGGCAGGGTCCCTAGGCTTGGCCAGCGATCAGGGCCAATCTGTGGGACGACCGGCAAGGTGATGTGGGGCCCCTGCTGGCACCCGCATTGAACGAGACCAGCAGGGCAATCAGGGGTCCCTCACTGGCACCTGCCTTGGCTGGCCTGGAACCTGCAGGCTGAGGACAGCTCCTGTGTTGAGCATCTTCCCCCTAGTGGTCAGTGTGCATCATAGTGACCTGTCATTCAACTGGTTATTCCACTGTTCGGTCAATTTGCACATTAGGCTTTTATTATATAGAATATAATGTATAAAAATATTTAAATTACTTGTTAATATTTAAAAGCAAGTGAGTTCATGTAAAAATCAAGATTTTTGGCTTCTTCTAAAAAATCAGAAGATTTGGCAATTTTGACCCATATTCTTGCATGCATCATGATCTATAGTTGAAAAGCAGCTGCTCTTTTTTTCTTCAGTTGGGACAAGCAAACTCCAATTTTCAACTGTCCTCTTGTCTCATCACTCAAGTCATATCATTTTAATTATTTACATTATTAGTCATGAGCATTTCAGTCTGTGGCTCCTACTTCAATGTTTTCTGAACCCACATGTTATCATTTAGCTCATATTCCTCAATGCGTAGATCTTCTATTTTACTAAACCTCAACCAAACTATTTTCACCTTCCACACTCTCTAGGCCTGGAGGTAAATAGTTGATGGTAAATTCATGGCATTGTGTTGCCTAAGCCCATTTGATGGACTGCACTCTGCGTTGAGCTTGACTGCCATTGGTACCTATCAGACAATTTCATGAATTATTCCAATTGGTTGTAAACTCCTTGAAAATAATATATAAATTGTTTATATATGCCTCTGTAGCTCAAGTACTTGAAGTTGTCTGAGTATCCAATAGAGTCCATCAAGTTAGGTATTTATCCAAAGCTTATTGTGAATAACTATTTGAAAGAATCACTGTCTAGTTATTTGGTATCATGTGGTTTATGAAGACTAGCCAAATTTAGCAGCTGGAAAATAATTCTATTTATTTATTTATTTATTTATTTATTTATTTATTTATTTATTTTGACCTCATCTTAGGGTGTGTAAAAGCCACTACATCAGAATTAGCAGAATTGAAAGGACAAGTAATAAAGACATCACATTTCTGTTAAGAGGGGCCCAGATTTAATGCTCTCTGCTTGTCCTTCATATAAACATCTCAGAGCAAATGAGAATGTGCAGAGGCTGCATGTTGTAATCCCCGGGCTTGGCTGGGTGAAATAAGAGAGAAGAAGCTTTGAATCTCCCAGCCTACGTCCTTCTCTCCAGTCAGGGTTTTCAGCCTTGTAGACTGTCATCGTGTGCAATGCCTTCCACAAAGATTTAAAATTCATCAAATAGACAAAGTGTATATATTTAGTACTCACACAAGGGAATACAGAATGCCTTCCAATACATCAAACTCTTAAACCTTTTACATCCTTCATTTTTAAGCTACATAGGTTTTGATTTGTACAATTTTAAAAAATATTCTGAAGCCTAGTCAATCTAACAGTAAAAAGCACTGTTGCACAGTAAGAAATCAAGAAATACAATTCAGCAAACCTGGTCTAGTTGGTCCCCAGGGAAGCTTTTTTCCAATTTGGTTTGTCACAGCCCAGATCCATCATGCCATGCTAGCCTAACTTACTACTACTGTCTTTCATTTTTTCTCCTTTTTTGGCACACTCCAACTATTTTCTGTTAAACTAGTGCTGTCACAAGAAAACATATAAAAATGCTCTTTTTCAAACACTCTGGTTCTCTCCTGAACTCTCTGGAGCTATGGATTTCTCTCACTGTCTTCACGGTGAATGTTGATGGATCAGTGAACCTTACTGGTGGTAGTGGCAGGCTTGATGCTATTGTGTGCAAGATGGAGAAAAATATATAAACAAAATAATAATTTAAAAAAGGGTTTCTGTGCCTTGCATCTAGAAGGTCCCTGATTCAACAACCAAGGTTTCTGTTCAAAGATGATTAGCTTAAAGGCATTTCAGAGATTTCTGATTGTAGCAGCAGTTGGGTGTCTGGCTACTAGGTGAAATATGTATTCCCCTGAGAACAAAGGCAGCAACAATCCTCTTCTGCTAAGTTGGCATCTTTAATAATTCCATGTATTTATCAGTATTTGTGTCAAGATCTTAGGGATTTTGCCCTTTAGGTGAAGCTAAGAGTAGATGAAGTGGCTAGAGTCTCAAACAGTCCTCTAAGGTATCTGCAGAGGGAACAAAAAGTCCCAAGGTGTCTAGGAGAATGAGAAGAAACCATTCTGTGGATGAAAATGTACACAGCACAGAAAAATAGCTCTGAGGTTTATAAAAGGGGAGAGTGAATAGCCTTTAGATTATTCATAAAACCCAAGATGAGCTATTGCTTAAAAAAATCATACAGCACATTTTTTCCAAGTCTTATTCAAGTAAATCTAAAGAAACATATCTTTTTTAGAAAGTTAAAAATAAAAAATAGGTAAACTTATTTTTCCAAATAAAATCAACAAACTCTGTATGTGCTGTTGCCATGGATTTTTTTCTGCTTAAATGTTTTGAATTTTGTGTACGTGACTTCAAAGGAAAAATGGTCGGTAAACAGTTAGGTGGTGTAGGATATGTACAAGACTGAACTATCTGTACATACATCCGAGTGCCACTCTCCTCAGAGCCTGTGGCCTAGAATGACACCTTCTGTCACCATCCAAGGCAAATTCATGTGCTATTGAATCATGTGGCACTTTCTCCCATGTGCGCTTGTACTGGGGGTTTGGTTCTTCATGTTTATCATAAATATCGTAAATGCAAAATGTATTTACACAGTTCTGGAACCATCAGAAAATGCCAAAGAGTTGAGGAGATAATCTTTCAAATAATGACTGACTTTGATACTGTCTCCCAAACTTTGAAAGATCAGAAAGTCAATTTGCAGAAATGGACACTAGGCATCCTTCTCAGGCACAAGAGGTGACTTCCCAGAGGTGATTCTCATCTGGGATTTAATTTGCTCAGAGAGACACACCGAGCAAAAATCTAAGACAATTCCTTAAACTGGATCACAAGCCCATGGGAGTACATGCTATTTTCCTTTGCATTTTGGAAGCAAACTTTCAATAACACATCTGGGATCACAGTACTTTTCCGGGTGACAAGCTGATGTCCTAAAGTATGATTTTAAGTTTTCAGTGAAACCAAGCAGAGACAAGGTGGGTTTTGAGAAAGGAAGAAAGCACATGTCATAAGCACCTACAAGGACTGATCTCTTCCAATGTCTTTTTGGACACATTTTCCATTGATGTCAAAAGCAGATTTCCCTCCTGACAACTAATATAATTTATAATAGTGGTCCGGAGCACGAAATTCATACACATTAAAAGGGAATTAGAGGAAATATTTTAATATTGCTATTTGCCCCTTTTCTATAATAGAAGTGTCAGAGATGAAAGAAAATTAGTAAAATGTATATGAAAATCTCCCTTCTGTCAGAGTCTAGGGCAGGCTGTGGAACCTAGAGTCAAGTCCCCGCCCTCCACCTTCATGCACTTTGAAAACACAGGAGACCCAGACCCAGCCGGCCCCACCCACGTCAAGCCCCTCCAGGCAGGGGGTGCAGCCTCAGGTCCCCCGGCCCAGCGCCAGGTGCAGGGCGCAGTCTCAGGTCCCCCGTCAGGCCACCAGACAGGAGCATGGCTTGAGGTACCCCTTCAAGCCCCACCAGGCAGGGGGTGCAGCCTGAGGTCTCCCAGCCCAGCGCTGGGGTGGGAGGGTGAGGCCTGAGGTCCCTAACAAGTCCTGCTAGGTGGGGGCCGTGTCCTGAGGTCCCTGTCAAACCCCGCCAGGCAGGGGGCACAGCCTGAGGTCTTCCAGCCCAGTGCCAGGGCTGGGGGCATGGCCTGAGGTCCTGTCAAGCCCTGCCAGGTGAGGAGTATGGCCTGAAGTCTCCATCAAGCCCCGTGGGGTGGGGGCGTGGCCTGAGATCCCTCGCCCCGGCCAGGTGCCATGCAGCCTCAGGTCCTTGCTGTTCAGTTGTGATGTTACAACGTCCTGGCTAATTTGAATATTCCTGTATTATATAGATTATTAATAGATAATTTTTACATTGACATTAGTGAAAAATCCTATATAATAAAACCCTAATATGCAAATCAACCGAATGGTGGAACAACCAGTCACTATGACGTGCACTGACCACCAGGGGCTAGATGCTCAATGTAGGAGCTGCCCCCTGGTGGTCAGTGCTCTCCCAGCTGCTCAGCCAGAAGCCATGCTCATGGCTGGCAAGCGCAGCAGCAGTGACGAGAGCCCCTCCTGCCTCCGCAGCAGTGCTAAGGACCCCTGGCCTGCTTGCTATTCCCTGAGGGGTCCCGGACTGTGAGAAGCACAGGCCAGGCAGAGGGACCCCCTCTCCCCCAGTGCATGAATGTCAGGTACTGGGCCTTTAGTAAGTTATATAAAATACATGGCCAGGCAAATACAACAATATGGAGTAAGATCATATCAGTTTAGGTAATATAATTATATACTTGTTCAATGTAGTATTTCATTCTCAAAAATTCTGGTTAAGCCATTCCATCTCTAGGACTTCAGACTCCTAAGAATTATGCATTTACAATCCAGAATGGGCTTTACACCCCTGACTATATTAAAAAGAACAACAAACTAAGTCTTTCTGCCTATATATTTTCATTTTACTAAAACCGTTGATTCCTACATAGGTATTGAGACACTCCTACCCCCATCCCATTTTCCTCTGAGTACCACAGTGATCTTTCTGTTGGAGTAAATAACAGGCAGCAGTCAATTTACTTCTGTAGGATTCCATTCCATGCATGCATATATATGTGTGTAATCACATGCATACACACACAAATATGAACAGGATTTAACATTCCAGTTCAGCAAATGCTCAAAGCTGGAAATACAGGAGTAAAACTAGAAAGAGAAACTCAGACATTTTACATTGTCACATTTACATTAACCTCAGATATAATATGTGTGTAAAATAGATGGAGGGAAATAAAGTTCTAAGAAGAAGTTAGCAGAGTAAATCTGGTCTATTAGGAAGAAAACCCTGGGCTGGGACTCAGAAAACAGCTATATTTCCCTCCAAAATGTGTAATGATGAACATGGTCTTCACATCTGTGAAACTCTTATCTCATAACTAAAAATATAATGACATCACTTTTCCCAAAGGCCACTCTGGGTTTTAAATGTATATGAAAACACTTTGTAAACTCAAATACACTTGGAAAATGTAAATGAGGAAGATTCAATCACAACATATATTTTTTTCAAAAAAGTTATGGGATATTTGGAGAAGACATTTTTTCTTTCATAATTTTGTGCATCATGAATTTTCACTTCAAATTTCAGGGGATTTTTAAGTTTTTGCTAAAGTCAACATTTAAAAATATTGTATGGATGTAAAATTATTTTATCCACACTTAAAGGGTATATAATGGTTTGATGTTTCGGTTTTCATGTGTAAGTCTTATTCAAACACACCAAAGATAGAGTTTTATTAGGACTGGCAAGAATGATAGCAACATATATTCATGGACTTATTCCATCTGCATGGAATATGCAGATCTCACTCTAAATATAGGCTTCCAGGATTCTGAAATGCCTATGCTTTGGAAATCTGAAGTACAATAAACTGATACTATGTTAACTTGGAAATTTAGTTTCTCAATTTAAAAGATATACATCTCACAAAATATTAGATGTTTTCAAATTTAGAAAGTGAATGCATACAGATCAGTGACAACTCTGAAAAAATGCAAAAGCCCCTTTATCATGGTATTTCACAAAATGTATTTTCCATTTTGATCCTTAAAAGATTTCTAATCAAACCAATTCACCCCTTGATCTAGGTAAAGATGTTATTTGAAGATAAAAGACTATTTCTAAAGCACGCACCCCCCCACACACACACACACAAATACAAGTTTGCTATTATTTATTTGGTTACTCAACTAATTTATAATTAACACTAGAGCCCCATGCATGAAATTCATGCATGGGGGTGGGGTGTGTGTCCCTCATCCCAGCCTGCACCCTCTCCAATCTGGGAGCCCTCCAGGGATGTCCAACTGCCCAGTGGGATTAGGCCTAAACTGTCAGTCAGACATCCTTCTCACAATCCAGGACTGCTGGCTCCCAACCACTCGCCTGCCTGCCTGCTTGATTGCCCCTAACCGCTTCTGCCTGCCAGCCTGATCACCCCCTAACCACTCTCCTTCAACGCCTGATTGATGCCTAACTGCTCCCCTGCCGGCCCGATTGCCCCTAATTGCCCTCCCCTGCTGGCCCGGTCACCCCTAACTTCCCTCTCTTGCCAGCCTGGTCGCCCCTAACTGCCCTCCCCTGCAGGCCTGGTCACCCCTAACTGCCTTCCCTTTCTAGACTGGTCATCCCTAAATGCCCTCCCCTGTAGGCCTGGTTGCCCCTAACTGCCCTCCCCTGCAGGCCTAGTCACCCCTAACTGCCCTTCCCTACTGGCCTGATCATCCACAACTGCCCTCCCCTGCTGGCCATCCTGTGGTGGCCATCTTGTGTCCACATGGGGGCGGCCATCTTGTGTGTTGGAGTGATGGTCGATTTGCATATTACTTCTTTATTATATAGGATGGATTTCACACTGGTTGTTTGAGTGTTTAACTATATAATCTTAAAAAGATTTTGGTATTTTTATAGTCTTCATTCATTTTATGTTTAATAAATAACCTTTAAGTATATTGCAAAAAATGTTGAGTTAATTAAGTTTACACAGTTCTTTAATTTTCTCATTCAGTTTTGGGTTTACAAGTAAAAGCCCAAATGTAGAGGTACTGAATCAAATTTTAATTTTTTTGTAAGTAACCACTGAATGAATTCAATGTGCTTAATTCATCTGCATGTCTTTTTTATGACTTAAGAGATCTTATCACAAGATTGCTTTATGTCATCAGTATAGTATATATCTTTAAATCAACCTCTAAAAGTCTAATCTGAGAAGCCTATAATATTTATCACCAGAGGTTTATTAAAAAAAAACTTTTTATGTTAAACCAAAATGTAAATTATTTCTAAAACATTAAAAAAACAAAACAAAAATTAGAGACATGTGGGGTACAGACTCACTGAAATCTAGTAGGCTGGAAATTTGATCTCATAAAGAGAACATTGAAGGCAGGAAATATAATATGTGGCTTATTTTTGAAGAATCAAGATCACCTCTATAGTTCCTGGCTACTTTTACTCACTGACTTAGAATATGTCATTTTTTAATTTCAGGTTTAAGGGTTTTAGCCCAATGTCAGTTACCTCAAAGATTAAATTGGCTAAGCCCATTTATCTAGAATACTATGCTAAATGGCTAAAGGTATTGGGATGGCTGGAATGCCACCACTCTGCTGGGTTGTCTGTTAGCTCTATCATCATTATCATGACCAAGAGTATTTATCTATAACTTTCACTTATTTATAATTTTTCACTTACCTTTTAGCTCAGTGCCTGTATCATGATTACAATCGACAGCCCTTGGGAAGCACATGCCCCTAAAAACTTCCTGTAGCTTCCACAGAGTTACATTTTGAGCATTTAAATATATTTGATATATTTCACTACAAAATAAAGATTATATATATATATATATATATATATATATATATATATATATATAATGCTTTTTGTTTTTTAAATAGAATCTGGAAAAACGGGCCTACTCTTCTGTATGGTGACCATCAGATGGCACAGAGTAACAGGGGGCAAAGCCCCCAGCTCACTCAGCTGTCTCTGGCCTACTAAAATCCTACAATTAACTCCTGGCTCTGGGAAATATTTGCATTGTTGCCATCCTTGTACCCTGGTTCGAAGTTTCAAGTATAGGTGATAGGAAACAGGTTTCTATTCTTGAAAATAAACGGGAAACCAGAAGAAGGAGTTAGTTTTGGGGTGAAATGGAGGATTTAGTATATTTATTTGGAAGGGTTGAATACTCAAAGTAGAAATGTCCAGTAAACAGTTGGGTATAAATGACTAGTGCTTACATGAGATAAAAGGTTTGGATAGAGATTTTGGAATCATTCAAGTAAAGGCAGAGGTGAATCTGAAAATGGATGAGTTCCCTGAAGGAGAAATTAGATAGCAAGAAGCATGAAAGAGCAGTAACTGAACATGGGGAAATATTCACAATTATCCCTGAATATGGGGGAAAAAACCTGACAGAAAACAGAAAGTTTGAAGATCGTGATAAAAATCTACCTTATTATTGGCTCAAAATTATTATGTTTTTTTAACATGGAAGAAAAAAGAGATTGGTATGTATAAAATTAAAGTTGAACAATTAAAGGTTTAATATTACTATAGGTAGGAATAAAATGTCTTGGTGCTTTGGCATAACAACAGCACAAAGTCCATTGGGCACTTTGCCTATGTCTTGATTTGTAACAAAGGCTGGATAGTGTTGGACACAATAGGCAGAACACCCAAAATATATTTGAATATGTGAGCACACATAATAGGATATTACAAGAGTAGAGCCATGCATTTTGCCCTCTTTCAGTAAAATTAAATTTTAAAATACCAGAATTGCATTTTTTGGTTTTCTTTAAATTTTTGATAAAGATTAATCACCTTTATTTTAAACATAGCACTTATATTTACAGAGGATAGGGAAGGACATCTTGTCCCTTAAGTTTTTACTTTCTCATCTTGGCAGTTTCAAACTAAATAGTGTACATTGAGGAAAACGGTGAGAACAGAACAGTGTGAAATTATTGATCTCTTGCCTTGTGAAGTTTCACAAGTCCTTGCAAAAATTTACAAGTTTGCCGCAGGGCAAAATTTGATCATTTTAGACAGGGATTGAATATTTTGCCTTGAAAAATGTTAGCAGAAAACCTCCTGGGGGTGAAATCACAAATTGTCAAATCATTTGGGCATAGAAAGTCATCAACTTTATGTGGTGAGTGGCAATTTATACTCTATGCTTAGCTTTCATGGAAAACAATGACAAATTTAGAATCAATACTCCTAAATGATCTGCTCCCAACAAGAACAGATTGTTTTCACTGGATTGTATTGAAGGGCTGGCTACAGGGTAATACCAAGGGAGATCAGCAGGAGGCAGCACTGAATGACATGTTATGTAAACAAGGAGGCCCAGCCAGGAAAGGGCCAAACCTCAGCCTTCCAGGATAGGAAAAGCACAGGCTTGAGGACAGACAGGTTTCAGTTCAAATTTTTTGGTTCACCCATTTATTAGCTGTGTGAAATCTGGCAGGTTAGTTAACCTCTTTGAATCCCAGTTTTCTCATATTTAAAATGAGAGAAGTAATACCTACCTAATAATGATGTTGAATAATGACAGGTAGATTCGTGCCTTGTAAATTGTGTTTCTATTATTATCTTTTAAAAAATCTTTATTATTCAAGCAATATAGGAGAACAGATTAAAAGTCTATGGACTTTTCTTTGGGAAGTCAAAATTTACATATATTCTAAATAATATAATTTGTGGATTCAAAAATGTATTTATAAGTACTAAAGAACTAGCAGCAATTTTAAAGAGATACCTCTAATGAAAGTTGTTGAAATTAAGAATTACTAAAAGAAAGATGTCTTTTATGTAGTAAGTGGTAAACTTAATGGATTTCATCTATCACAATTCCATTTAGTCTGAGAGTGGAGTTACATATGCTTATGAATACTGGATTCATAGACAACTTTAAAAATATTTTTGGCTAAGTAGCACTTTTACATAGTTCAGCCATAAAAAAAGCATTAAAGAAAAAATAAAGTAAGAAGTTTTTCTCTTTTTGTTTTTTATATCTTAGTATAATTTTTAAAATTAGAAACTGGAATATTTGGAGTCCATCACTATCTGCCATTAAATATTGCAGTGCTTGAAGCACAGGTACATTTTATTTTTAAAAAATAGTTATTGTTGAAAGTATTACATATATCCCCCTTTTTTCCCCATTGATCTCTTCTAGCCTGCCCCCCCACCCCCCCAGGCCTTCACCACCCTATTGTCTGTGTCCATGGGTTATGCATATATGCATACAGGTTCTTTGGTTGATCTCTTCCCACCCAGTCTTCCGCAGTACATTTTAGTAAAGCACATCAGTCAGTGGATGACTACTGCTCTTTTCATTGTCGTAATGAAGCACCATCATGAATGGTTGGTAACTGTGAACAGAATCTGCAGCCTCATTACAGTGTTTGAGAAGCTGGGCTCATGTTTTCCATGGAAGAGTCATGACTTGCAGGATGCTCTCTTCTTTAGTTTCACCTCTGTGTAACTCAGGGGTAGGGAATGCCCAACCTGCAGGCCATGTAAGGCCCACAAAATCATTTGGTCTGGCCCTGCCAAGGCAACCACAGGTGGGACTTTAAATTCAATAAATCTAGGAGCTTTTTTCATAACAACATAAATTTATATTAAGGGGATTATATCTTAAATATCCAAATGGCCCTTGGCAGAAAAAAGGTTCCCCACCCATGACTGATTCTACCTCCATGAACTGTCTCAGAGCCTCATGAAGCATATCTCCATTTTAAAGAAAATATTCTTTTTTTAAAATATATTTTATTGAATTTTTACAGAGAGGAAGGGAGAGGGACAGAGAGTTAGAAACATCGATGAGAGAGAAACATCAATCAGCTGTTTCCTGCACACTCCCTACAGGGTATGTGCCCGCAACCAAGGTACATGCCCTTGACCAGAATCGAACACGGGACCCTTGAGTCCGCAGGCCAATGCTCTATCCACTGAGCCAAACCAGTTAGGGCAAAAATATTCTTAATATTAAAGAAATCCTAACAGTAAGTTAAATATTGTCCTACTACATGTTTTATTCTAATATTCTTGATCTTGACTCATTGCTTATAACAGAATTTATCTGAGTTCTAGGTTTTCTTATATTAATATAGCCTAATAATATCTTATGATTATTATTAATTCTATATGTATATTTTATGTATTTTGAATACTGGAATTAGCAATTAATATTTCTACATTTTAAACTTACTTTATTAGATGTATAGCAGAGAGGTCAGCATCAAGAAGTCTATGGATGGAGTGCCCTAGTTCTAAGCTTGACTTTTTTACTTATACATTATATAACCTTAGGCAGGTAACCTAAACTCTCTGAGTCTTACTTTTCTTGCTCTGTAAGGATGAGCATAATAATTGTATCAGGTATGTTCTAAGGATTAAATCAATAAACATAAGTAAAGTCCTTAATGTTTATAGTGTATAGTAAGTATAATATAAATTAGCTCTACTACCATTTTATTGCAAATATATCTACTAAAGTTCTTTCTTCTAGAAAAAAAATGAGGGCACTATTTTTATATTTACTGTGTCTCTTAATCAAGTATTAAAGTGTGGATACCTCCTTACAAATTGTTGAATATTCATCTTTTGATGGAGTAGTAGATAGTAGTAAGGGTGTATTTTGAATGTTATTAAGGTAGTATTTGAATGTTAAAACCATAATTCTCCCTTCTCAAAACTACTCAGCAAATCCATGATCAAATTTTTAAACAGCTTTTTAGGTCAGCATGGCATGCCTCTTGGCTGTGAATGCTTGAAAAGAAAACATTATAGACACACAGGGCTTCTGGGCTGAACGAAGCTCTCATTACTCGGGCCAGTCATGTTAGCACTACAGGGCAAGAAGCATTTTTGCCTTCTCCCATGCCAGCTTCATGTCCACTGCTTTCATTTCTAGCTTCTACCATGGGTGAGGGACTTTATGATCACAAGGGTGAGAACCCAATACATGACTTAAGCCAGTGGATGGTGTCACCAAGTTTTCAAAGCATTCTTCCCTCTCTCTTTCCTCTCTTGTTTCTCTTTATATTCTTTTCTTTCTTGTTTCTCCAAATTATAAGGATCTGGAAATGACCTGATCCTTGATTTTCTTTTTCATTCTATGCTTCTGGCAAGGTAAAGAAGGTGGTCTTTTCCCTTCCTGACCACAGCTCCCACATCCTCTCTTGCTTCCTCTCCTACTGAGCTGCCAGTGCATGAGGCTACTGCCTAAGCAAGTTTGGAATGAGTTATGGGGTATAACCTGATGCCCATCTCTCTCCTCTTCCTTTAGAACTAGAAGTATGCAGAAAATAAGCAATGTTTGTTTTTTTAAGAGCCTATAAATATGAAAAACAGAGTCAGATAAAATTCTATGGGTAGGCTTTTGCTTTGAAGGAAGTGTTTTGATTAGTTAAGAATTGGAGGTTCAACTTATTTCTAGGAAGATTGAATGATGCAAAGTTATCAAAAATTAGTCTAAAGTGTTTGAGGAAAGCCAACACTGAAGTCGCTGGCAGCAGGCATTTCCCAAGCTCTGTGAGAGGTGCAGTGGTTCACTTGCTTTGCAACCTGCTGTGGGAAGATGGGCCCTCTCCCCATGCAAGGAGCTCCCACGCTGCTCGGGACCCATCGGCTAACAGCAAGCCACAGCTGCAGTAATTAAAACACACAGGGATTGCTGACTGAAATTCTAAACTGGAAACCATCAACGTAAGAGTTAACAATAGTGTTCAATGTTTAATAAAACAACTTAAAAGTCAAGCACAGTTCAAGATCTAAAATGGAGCAGAGAGATGACAAAAGTAGAAAAATGTTAAGTATATAACTAAAACTGAGAATCCTGGAGGAAAATGAGAAATAGGGCTCTGTGACCTAAATTTTAAAACAAAATCTTATTGCTTAAAAAATATTTTTACAAGGTTTATTGTATGAGAATAAATAAAATGTATGACCTCAGTTGGTCGTCTTTCTGTGTCCAAAATGATCAGGCCCATTTCTATGGCAAATGGTACAAAGCAAGTAAGCTCTGAACTATTTGCTGTATTCAAAACAGGACTCGGTTTGAACTCCGATACCCTGTGTCTGGGAACCAACTCTCAACTCAGGAGCAAAGGCGCTGATGGCCATGTGAGCTCTCAGGGAAGGAGGGCCAGGGGGAACTGCTCTCGTTAACAAACGCTTTATGGAAGAAATTGGGATTGAACATGACCTCAATAACTGACCTAGGTCACAGTCTTCAATGCAGCCATGGCTTGTTTTTCACAAATGCAATCAGATTCCAGCATATACACCAATTTGCAAAGCAACGCTCTGAAATATTCAGAGACTCAAGAATCACAGGCAGTTCCCAGCACTGAAGGCAATACTTGAAAATCTTTTCTTTAAGTGCAACTACTTGAGAATGAGAAGGGTCTCACATGATGAATTAAAATCTACCAAATTGGCACTTCAGCGGAATGCATAAGAGGAAAAAATTCTAGAAGTATGGACCGTCCACAGAAGAGACACTGCTTCATTCTTCCCTAGAAATAATAACATCTTTTACATATGCCACTTCTCTCTGAGGAGCTTTCAATACTTTATCTAATTAATCCTCCCAGCTTCCCAGAGAGGTAGATAGGGGGCAGGTATTATTATCTGAATTTAGCAGTTGTAGATATTAAAGTGTCCTGATTAAGTGACTTATGTAGGAGACAGAATTTGTACTTCAGTAAGTGGGCTATAAATTCTCTGCTATTTGCATAAAAAGAGCACCTACAATGTATATTAAATCTGTCTCCTTTTAATCCATCCTATATGTAGTCTGGCAAAAATAAAAGTCTTTAGTGTTGTTAAATACAAAGAACAAAATATCTATAACTCAAAATGTGATTTTGAATTTAGCAGTGGCTTCTGGGACAAGAAGTTAGAGGTGATTTTTATTAAACTATAAGTAAGAAGATTTCTTGTATTTTTAAATTGCTGTAGTAGTCAACTTAGCATTATTTAAACAGCTGAATGTGCATTGTGAGTATCAGAATAGAAATAGGAGGGGCTATGGAATTCTACATGAGAGAATGGAAGGAATCTGCATTTGGACCAGGTAATCGAACACTCAGGGTTGGAAACGTGAAGGACAATAGATAAAGACAAGGACAGAGTCTAAAGAAGGGACTAAGTTAGCAGGCACTCTGTTACCTACTCAAAAGTCACTTCCTTTCTTTGCTAGTGGAACTCAGTTGGGGTGGGTGGGTGCATTCCCCCTCCCTTGTCAGTCATAGTACCCCATTTCTCTTTCATTTTATAGGGCAGGATTGGAGAGGTGACCAACTCTGCCCAGTGAGACCCAAGGGGTGAGGGTGCTACAGACCATCTGGGAGAGGCTTCTTTGATGTTAAAGAGATTCAAGAAAGAACCCCCTAATTTGTTAAACCTTATCTGAACCAGCGATAGCACATATGTGGCCATAGGTGAGACAAGTGGACATTTTGGACAGCAGGACAGGAAGAAGGAATGACTCTGTTTTCTTAGTAATGTCATTGAGCTATCCAGCTATTGAAATCACCAACCCTGGAGGTTTTTATCTTGGTACTTTTATTCTACATGAGATAAAATTTTATATCATGTATAGAATTGTTGGGTTTTCTATACAGATAAATTGTCACTGACACAATCTGGAAGGCATTGTTTTCAGAATTATTTCTATGTCATTACTGCCGGTGGAGTGTCAGACTTGCTGGTATCCATCAGTGTGAAAATATTGAGATAATGAGCACAAGGTTTGTGAGATATCAGAGATGCGCAGACTACACCCATAAATTTCCTCACAGAATAGAAAAATGTCATCTGCACTTTGCCCTAAATAAACCACATGAAGCACACTGGGCAGGCAAAGGCCCCTGAAGAAGCTGTTGACAATGGGCGAAGAGTTGGAGGAAATCCTAGTCCATTTTATTTTATCCTGGACCTAGAGAATAATCCAAAGGTGATGTAGATGATGAAAATGAGTATTATGTCCACAATGCATTATGTCGGTCGATATAGCATATGTCAAGGTTTCCTATGAATATAAATTTCATAAACAAAACAAGGCAGTATTGTCTATGGATTTGTCCTATTGTCTTGTTGATTAAAAGTTCTCCGAGAAAGGTGCCCACAGATAGCTCATAGCTTAAGATTTAAAAGTTCTACTTGTCCCAATGCCCAGATAGTCCCTCCATGTGCAAAGGCATACATAACTCTAAGGCATGGGAGATACATTAAGCATCCAGACCTGAGTTCCTCACTCTACCCACCTCTCATTCATTTTTCAAACAGTAAACACGCCATGTCTGCCAATTACACTAAACAAATAAGCAACAAATGATACGTAATAAAACAGCTCATTTTTTCTTATTGAGGAGTGCATAACAAATGAAAAATAAACTACTTCATTTCTTGTTACTTTTACTTGAAAAGCGAATAGCTAAGAATGAATTCATTTCCACCCTTAGGTTCCCTGGGTATACGAGAGGGGAAAAGCAAAGAAAGTTCAGAAGGTTCTAAGACAGGATTTCAATAAACCTCAGTATCAAAACACAAACCACAATAACCACAAAACAAAAGGAAAAACTACAAAGAACTCTAAGAAATATAAGGCATCTGAAGGAGTAGAATGATAATATGGCATTGCTGAGCCTCCAGTGATGGAGTTTCTAACCTCTCTCTAAGTTTTTGTTGATTTCTCTTGTGTGCCCAATGCTGAGCCAGTGTTATAATAGGAAATAAAATTACTGTATGCCAAATGAAGAATAAATATGGTTTTTTACATCACTATGAAAGACACTATTGCCAGGCACTGAAATAAAAATTTTCTTAAAATAGCTGTCCCCTGATTCCCAAAGGGGTAAATATAATCAGAGAGATGACATATAAGCACATGAAAATATTCATAAAATTCCAGGTAGTAAGCAAAAAGTGTCTAACAAACAGGATTGATAACACTAATATCCATAAGGACACCAAAGATCTCATTCACAAGCAGGATTGAGTAGTGTTAGTGGGGTAGGCCCCAGAGGCAACCTGTCCATGGGATTACAACTCAGCTTTGCCTTAAGAGTTGCATGAAAGAGAGCAAGTCAACCAACAATTCTGTAAATGCTTTTGGCCTTTAAACACACACACACACACACACACACACACACACACACACACACACACACCTAGAAAACAAACCAAATTATAGACTTGGCATGTTGGCTGTGAGGAATAGAAGTGATACAGGCGGAGTGTCCAGCAGAATGCTGAGCCCTCACTGGAGTGCTTGGTACACAGAAATGAGATTAGTAACAGCAGGGTGAATGAATGGTCTTCACATGTATAACTAATGCTTACTGAATGCTTTTGGTATGGGAGCCACTCTGTCTAAGTTACCTCATTTAATTTCCACATCAACCTCTATAAGGCCATGCGGACGACAAAAGTTTAGAGGTGTAAAGTGTTCATTCTAGTGACGAGACTAAGGGAAGAATTCACAGGAGAACTCACTGTAAAGGATGCATAGGAGTTGAATTGGAAAAGAGGCCATGTGATAGCATGCCAGGGAAGGAAATGGGTCATCTTGGGGGAAATCAAACAAATAAACAGTGGTGTTAAAGGGCTTATCACTTGGCCTGGCCTGCATAACTCAGCGTTTGAGCATTGACCTATGAACCAAGAGTTCATGGATGGACTCCTGATCAGAGTACATGCCCAGGTTGTGGGCTCAATCCCCAGTGAAGGACGTGTGGGAGGCAGCCAATCAATGATTCTCTCTCATTGTTGATGTTTCTATCTCTCCTCACCCTCCTCACTGAAATCAATAAAAAATATCTATTTTTAAAAGGGCTTATCATGTGTTTAAAGAAGCCATGCATTATCACCAAGAGTATGGCACACACAAACCATACATTAGAGGACTGTAGGGTCCAAGGAACTGTGTGTGCATTACAGAAGAATGTGCTTGGATGGTGCCTTACACAAATGAATTGGGGAACTGACTTAGCCATCTCTCTGAAGTTGATAACCCGAAGAGCTAGAATCTCAGGGAAAAGTTGCTCACTGAATCTTTGAAGTAGGGAAATCAATCAATCAGTCAATTGGCCTGTTTTCACATATACAAACTTAATTAGGTGGAGAAAGGAACTCCACTTATCAAATATTAATTTTGTTGTATGTCAATTTGAACAGTTTTTAAATTACTGTTTTCAAATTAATTGTCTAACTGCATCTCACCATTGCCAAAATCAACAATATGCGGTTAGACATCAACATTGCACGTTATTCCTTTCCCTTGCCAGTTGTATCATCAAGAGTTCAGAGATGGTGTGGTCATCCTGGTGTGTCCCTGGGGTCTCCTCCCCTTTTCCTAGCAATTTAAGTTAGCAGGTACTCTTTGCCCAAGGTTGACAGTAGCTGCCTGAAGAACTTTGATATTTCTCCTAAGTATTTATTTTCTAGCCCCCTTTAGGATTCAGCCTTTTAGTGTGTGGGTGGTTTCTGCTTTTGTTTGTGGGTGGTTGTTTCAATCTGCAGAGGGATTTTCCCCCCCCTGTGTTTTCTTCTTGTTTCAGGAATTTTACCAAGAGTGGTGGTGGCCTGCTTCATTGTGACATTTTTCAGTTATACATTGTTAGGTTCCCAAAGCCAGTTAGACAAGGTCCTGAGGACATCAACATTTATTAGTGTCATTTTGAAATGCTAAAATTAAGACCACCTTGCAAAACAACTAAATTATGAACGTGCTATTTCGTGTTGTTACCCAATCAATTGGCCAGTAACAGGAAACACTTATTAGACTGTGCTGTGTGAGTCCAACTTCCTCCTCCTAATGTGATGGAATTAATTCATACAACCTGATAACAAGGCTATTACAATGCGAACAATGGTTTAAAAGCGGCTTGCGTGGAACAGCCAGGCACCATTGAACATTTCAGATCAAAGGTCTATTGAACAGAAAGAACAAATAGAATCAATTTCTTGAACTCTTTCTGCATTTTCAAACTTGCAGCATTATACCACAGAATGTGACTTAATGAAGTACAGATGAGAAGACCAGAGAAAAGTTAGTTTTAATGCAACAATGAAAATTAATGTAGTGCTTTGGATTTTTTTTCCTCTGTGGAAACAAACAAGTTATTAAAGACAGCTTTGTCTGCCTAAAATTGTGGACTTTGAAGCCAGCTAGAATTTAGATAACTCGCTTAGTTACAGATAACAAGGAGGAGAGAGGTAAATTTGCCACTTTTCTTCTGGACTGCGAAGTTGTTATAGAATTTATTTTTAAACATCAGAGAGTACTTAATGAGGCAAAGTGTACATTTAACTTATATAAGAACAAAGGATACCCAGGATATTTTACTTGAAATCTGAAATTAAAGATTAAATAGAGACTATAACAATTTGAATGGTGACAAGAGTGGAAAAAAACTAGTTTTATGGGAGCTCATTTGTATTACAGGTTGTTTCTCAGTAACAACATAAAAATTGTTGGAACTCTAGGAAAATGTACAAAATATATTTATTCATTAAAAAATAGTATTCCTCCTATAAATCAGACTTTAAAGATCTGTTTTCTTTGGAATTATCAGAAAACAAATAAGTAATAAGTATAAAGAAAACTACTAACTTAATGAAATTTTATAAAATATAGAAATAAATATTGGAAAATGACTAGTATTTAAAATAAATTAAAGTGTAATTTTAAAAGTAACTAAAATTAGAAGAGATTTATAAACAAAAGTATTACACAATTAAAATATTAACTTACATTTAAAAACATTTAACCTTTTGAAAATGTCATATAATATGCTGCTTAAGGATACAGATCATAATTTTTTTACTTTTTTATTATATTTATTGGGTGACAGTGGTTAATAAAATCATATATGTTTCAGATGTATAATTCTGTAATACATCATTTGTATATTATATTGTGTGTTCACCATGCCAAATCAAGTCACTTTCCCTCACCATTTATCCTCCCTTTACTCTCTTCTACCACCTGCCCCCACCCCTTCTCCTCTGGTAATCACCATAGTGTTGTCTGTGTCTATGAATTTTTTTTGTTTATTTGCTTATTTGTTTTTGCATAATCCCTTCAACCTTTTTAACCCAGCCCAGCAACCCCTCCCTTCTGACAGTTGTCAGTCTGTTATCTATGCATCTGTTTCTATTTTGTTTGTTAGTTTATTTTGTTCATTAGATTCCACTTTAGCAGTGAATGCATTGTTATAACTTTTAAACAAAATAATATAGAAATAAAATATTAAGAAAATTATTGCTAACTCCTCTTACCTAATATGGTTTGGTCTGCACTGCTCACCACATAGCCTTGTAATCATCCTCAGTTTGTGTCTACTAAAAGGGAACTGTTTTCTGGGGCCACCATGACCATCCACACATCCTTTTCCCACCCCTTCTCCTCCTCCCACCACCATCAGTTTCTAAAGAGGCAATAGATCCAGCACAAAAAGAGTAGAAATTTTACTGGATGAGAAAATCAATGACAGCAGATTAAAAAGAAGCCAATAAGTGGTTTTATTCTTCTAGAGAATTACAGAGTCATGCTCAGGTTTGCATAATAGAAGTAAAGACTGTTTTAAAATCCTCATCAATGAGTTCATCTCCTTATAACTAGTGGGACATACAGTAGAAAGATATACTTGACACATCAATTTTCCCTCAGCTTTAAGGTGAGACAGAGTGAGTTCGTCGACCTTCAAGTGGAACTGAAGGTAGAAAAAACTATAAGAAGAATATATACAAATATGGGCCTATAAAAAAGAGTTTGCAAACTAGAAGAGAACAATGATTAAAATATACAGAGACCCCTGGTTTGACTCAGTGCATAGAGCGTCGGCCTGCAGACTGAAGGGTCCCAAATTCTCTTCTGATCAAGGGCACATGCCCAGGTTTTGGGCTTAATCCCCAGTAGGAGGCATGAGGATGCAGCTGATCAATGATTCTCTCATCATTGATGTTTCTCTCTCTCTCTCCCTCTCCCTTTCTCTCTGAAATCAATAAAAGTATATGTATTTTAAAAAAGATAAAGAGAGAAGAATATCTGTGTGGGGGAAAAATTTAGTATAGGAAATTAGAACCTGTAGGAATGAACCCATATTGCCTTCGCACTAAAGAAAAACTTGACATACTTGAAAAATTTTAGTTTAAGGGCCAATATAAAGTGAGCTATCCACATTGATAGAAAACATAAGAAGGCAGAGGAACTCTGTATGCATAACACCAGAATTAAAATCGTTATTACAGGCAGAAAAGAGTGGAATTTATACTGCAAAAGAAAAAAAAAGTGTACTAGCAAAAGAGAGGGGAAACTGCAATGTCTAATATGAAAGAAAGAGACAAAGACAAAAGATCTGAGATAAGTGACATATAAAAATAGGAACAGGCAATTGTACAGAAAGTTGGATGTACTAGGCATGAAAAAATAGAACTTAGCCTTGGCAGGATTGGTTCAGTGGCCAGCCTGTCGGCCCACAGACTGCAGGGACCTGGGTTCAGTTTTAGTCAGAGGAATGTACCTCGGTTGCAGGCTTGATGCCTGGCCCTGGTTAGGGCATGTGTGGGAAGCAGCCAACCAATGTATTTCTCTTACAATGATGTTTCTCTCTCTGTCTCTCCCTCTCCCTTCCACTCTCTCTAAAAGTCAATGGAGAAGGAGCCTCGGGTGAGGATTAACAACAACAAAAATAGAACTTAAGTGGTCATTAGTGACATGAAAATTAATAAAAATAACCTTTTTTGAGCTCAAACTCTAATATGCATTAAGTATTACTAAATTATTAAAATGATAAATAATATTTTAAATTTCTATTATGAAGAAATAAGCCAAGAGGTAAACAGGTTACTTACAAAGAACAAAATCAGGTTGTTTTCATATTATACTTTATATATTGTCTGAAGACAATAGAGTAATATCAAGATAAGTCTGGA
Organism: Corynorhinus townsendii; assembly: GCA_026230045.1. NCBI lineage: Eukaryota > Metazoa > Chordata > Mammalia > Chiroptera > Vespertilionidae > Corynorhinus > Corynorhinus townsendii. Next base: position 71,165,472 of record JAPDVU010000005.1, read on the forward strand.
AAAGAAAACCTGACCAGGAGATTTGCTCTAACAGTAATTATAAATTACATGGCTACAATAGTGAAAACAGTAATATTGTGTTCAATGTCAAAGGAATTGAATTGGTATCTGAAATATACTTATTAAAAAGAGAAGATAATATATTAACAAATAAAACCAAAGAGAAAGATGTGTTATTCACAAAATGGTATTGAATGTTTGACTACTTAGGTCACTTCACACTACAGAGCAAAATAAATTCTGATGAAATTAAATATCACTAGTGGATCAAATAATTAAATGTTAAAAACAATATTGAAATCCTTTACAAAATATGCAACACAAGTCAAAAGTTAATCTCAGGGTGAGTAAGAATTTTATTTTAAAGCATAAATATAAAAGAAATCACATCAAAGTAAAACAGAAGTGTCTACACAAGATTGAAAACACCTGATTAGTAACATCCTGAACAAAATGAAAATAAAAATGTTGTAGTTGGTAAAGAATATGTAGCAAAGATTAGTATTTTATAGATAAGCTTATAAATTATTAACAAAAATATTTACACCCCATTATGGAATATTTTTAGAAAGGGATTGATACTTGCACCTAACTTGGACTTATACACGTATCACTCTAGCAGGTATAACTGTACAAATATAACCACTCACTCGCACACACTCACAGCCACTGTATCATTCACTGAGAATAATTTGTTTTGAATAATTTCCTTTTTAATTTTCTCAATGTGATCCACAAAGTCTTAAAAATCATAAATATTTTTAAAATATATCATTTTTTAAATTAATGAAATTTATAATTTATAGACAGTGTCTTGAAAAACTTTTTTTAAAACTTAAAGGTGTACACTTAACCAAGTCAGACTTTTTTACTTTGGTGTTATTTTGTTATTAAACATCATGGAAAATGGCAAAAGAACAGGTAAATAAAATTACCAGCTGAGGATCCCTAAGTCTCTCTCTTATCTTTGCCCCCTTACAGTTTTCAGAGTTTTATTCTCTCTGGGGATTTACTAATGGAAATGTTTGAGAAACATTATTTTTACAGCTTATGATTTCTTAACTTAAATAATGATATCTGTCATGAACTGAATGGGATGTTACACATCTATTGGGTACTGATCCTTTTAAAGTAGTCATAATTCATGCATTCTTTTCTTTTGGACATACAAAAAATGTTGGTATTTAATATGTACAAGTTGATGTGTTTGGAATAAATATACAACCATTAAAACATCATCACAATGTCATAAACTTATCCATCACCTCCTATAATTTCTATGTAAATTAGAGCACATGAACATAATGAACACATATTTGAGAATGTTGACCTAGGAATATTTGGCTAGAAAACATGTATTTTCTGTTACTTAAAGAAGACTATGAAGCACATAGCCTTATAGCCAGGAAAGTTTCTATTTCCTTGAGTATCTAAATTGTTTTAATTCTTTTACAACTCTTTGAAATATATTTACTTAGGAAGGGCAGCATACAGCAAGGTCTTTCCTTTTCATTGTACTGGATAATTGTCTTTCAGTCAATATCATCACGGTTAATCAAATTTAATTTTTAAATGCCAACTTCTTCTATTTTACTATTTACACAAATATTTGTTCTTTTCTTTGTATCTTCTACATTATTTGATGGTAACATGCCTATATTTCAACTTAACCAACTTGGTTGTCAAATGTATATTCATCCATAGATTTAACAACCGTCTCATTTATCCAAAAATATTACTATCAAGGGTATCATTCTATTGCTAATTTAGAGGTCATTTAAGTAATCACACTTTTCAATTGCAGCATATGTAGTCTTTTTTTTTTATAAATCAGTACTAAAAGTTTTTACCTGACTTTCATTAAATTTGTTTTAAAGAAAAAAATTTACTGATTTATACAAGGTGCAAAGAACCTATTCCTTTTTCTATTCCACTTCACAGCCATGTACACAACTATTTACCATTCTTTTCTAACATAGAACTCATTTTGCTTTTTTACATCCTGGGGAATTCCAATCAGTTTAATTGTTTGACAGAATTTTCCTGCCTTTCCTCAGAAAGTATAAATTTTTCAAGTGCCAGCAACATACACTAGAATATTTCCCAGGAGTGGCAGTTAATTGCAACTTGGTTTTCTGGGACTGTTGTTTGAGGGCCTTTTTGTTTGTTTTATACCAATATGCTCTACATTACAAAAATAGGACTTAAAACCAATGCCTTCAAAATAAAAAAAAAAAATACACTCTGTAAAATTACTTTGCCATGATAGCTACATACATAGAGTTGAATTGCAATCATTTTTCACTGACATTATTTGGTACTTTTCCTAAAATTAAAGTAGTTTTTACTTGTTGTAACAAATCTTGAACATTAAAAATGAGATTTATGCCTCATTCTGAAAATATAGATGGTTAATTTCCTCAGCAAAATGTGTTTTTGCTATTGAACAATTTACATGAATGGCCCTCGTTTCTTCTTCCATCCCATCTAATATCTCTTTAGTATATACCTCAAAAGAATATAATTCAAAAAAATTCATAGAAAAAATTATAATTTCTTATGCCAAGTCTTTGTATTACAGAGAGTAGTTATTTCAACAACAAAAGTGTTCCATAGTGTACTATCTCAATAGAGCATTTCCTGATAGATCAACAAAATTAGGCACAATGTATACCTTTTATACCTTGCAAGTTGGTATATAAATATCTATGACTAGAATACAAAGTTTTTGATGATGTAAGACATATATTCATTTACTATTAAAAAATGAACATAGCTATTAACAGTTAAATTACTGAATACAAATACTTTCCAACCCTTACCTCATTTTTGTCACCTTCTGAAAGTACTTATTTCACCCTGAATTCCTTGACCTTTAGCTCCTGTAATTCATATGCATCCAAGTTGGAGTCAAATAATTATTTATGTAAATTTTCTTTATTCTCAAAACTTCCTAACTAATTTTGAAATAGATATGATTTGGAAATTAGGTTGACATATGATGTTGAATATCTTGAACTCATTTCACACTCAATAGGAAGTGAATGGTTCCTTTAAGTAAGTCATTATGTTACCATCAATTACATGTACACAATAAATTATGTTAAATATGCTCTTATCTCTAGAATGATGACATTTTATTCTGTTTAAATAATAACAACCACCCTGTATGCAGATTGAGAAGGACACAACAAGGGACTTGAATGTTTAATTCTGTAGGGACTGTGGTAGGCTCCATTACTGTTACACTGTGCCTCTCCCTGCAGTGGCCCTGCAATGGAGGATTATACTTCTCTGCCCTGTTGGCTCTGTCATTTCCTTTGTCCCATAAAATGAATAACAGACACAACATATGCCATTTCTGGGAAGGATCTTTAAAGGCCCTAATATCTGTTCCAGATAGAGGTTATTCCATCAACCTGGGGCCCAGAGTGAAGACAATGTAGAGCTAAACAACAAAAATCTGTTCCCTAAGCATAACTGCTTATGTGGCCTAGCAGAAGGCCCTAAGGTGAACTATGCTTAATCAAAACGCTTATGATAGTTGATCCTTTGTATTATTCTGTTAATATTTTTTCATTAAATTATTAACCCCTTTTATTTATTTGAAAACATGAATGCTGAGCAAATTTTATTTTTAAAAAAGTAAATATAAGGTTTTTATTGGCACAATGGAAACTCTATGCTAAATAACTTAAGTGATCCCTCTCACATCTCTGCCTCTGAGTAAGACTGGACTCATAAAAGTAGAAAAATTCAGAAATATTTCTTTTTTAATTAATTTAACAAATTCATATGATAAGTGAGCAAACCTAAGTATGAATTAGCAATCATAGATGCACGCTATTTTTATAAAAGCACTCTAATTACTTACAATGGCAACTTCTGACCGCCTTTAGTTTGCTTTGAGTTCCAGCAAAATTAGCAGGATTCACAAACAGCAAACAAATAATCTACATAATCCAAGTATTCGTTACTTCCTTAGATCTTGCATTTGAAAAGATATTTCAGGTACTTTCTCCAATCACTGAAATTTTTATGACGATTGATTTGTGTTACACTGGAAAAAGTTGTTTAGTTTGACATTAGAAGATAAAGAAACGTGTTATCAAAATGGTATTTTATATGGGATGGGAAAGTGATTTAAACTAAACAGTGAAACAAAGGACATAATGTTATTCAATTTCTTAAACATAACTTAGACATTTTGAAAACTGACTTTCTCAAAGACTCTGAAGTTCTACTCAGTACTGTGAAAAAGTAATAACTGAACACACAATTTCTAAAATAACTATGAAAAAATATCATTTAAAACCTATTCTTTGATGTAATTGAATAAGTTTACCTCCTATTTTTCATCAGTTTCTATTTCTAAAGTTAACCAAACACAGATTTAGAAATAATAAATTTTACTGAAAATTTAAAATTTAATAATGAAATTCAAATAAAATTTTAATATAAGACAGAATAGTCATAGAATCATACTGCTTTAATAGGAATACATTATTCTTATCTTTGGGTTTAATCATTTAAGAAAAGAAACAGAAATAAATTAATGAATTAAACCTTCTTAAATAAATATTTTTGGAGGAAAAAAGAATGTAAAAATTATATTGATGAAGACAGTCTGGGAATCACATATTTACTTTACACAAATAAGGATCCTCTGACCTGAACTATCTTGTGAAAATTCTCAGGAATAATAACAGCACTCTCTATCTATGTATATATTTTTCAAAATTAAATAAATTGCTAGAATATTTAATTCCAAAATCCAAAGCAAGGTGGACTTCCTGTTTTGTTTCGTTTTTCTTAAGTAATTGTTTTTAACATGGAAGGTCATTTTTAACTTATAGGAAAAATATTTTAAAATACCATTTGCAATGAAAATATGACAAATATAATTTTGTTAGGTCATTTGTGAGCTTTTCCATCAGCAGCACAGAAATCAAATTTCTTTTCTTTCTCCCAGAAACTCTTTAAGTGCCAAAACTTTTCAGCTATATTTAGATTTTCCAACTGTAGCTTTATCTGCTCTTATGTCTCACAGCCTAATTTGGGGGTTAGAACCTCTATAGATGCTGGACTAACATTAACCTGTGACAAGTTTGGATCCTGTAGGTCCAGACTATTTTTTTTTAAAAAAGCATAGATACACGATATTCTCTGACTAATAAGAAGTCACAAAGATACTACTTGAAGACTCTGACCATACTGTTCCATGAGCATTTACTGTAATTTTTTCCCTTGTAACTTTCAAGCCAAATTATGTTGCCTCCACCTAATGTTGCAAAAACTTTGGGCTTTCACCCAAAGTGATTCTAAGACTCTGGTATGGTTCTGTGTAACCTGGCATCTTTCCTGGAAGTTAACTTTGTTAGGCAGCTATTTCTATAAACAAACTTTGTAATCGGAGAGACACACATGAACAGATGAAATGCCACCACCTGCGTTTTCTCTACAACCCTGGGAAGAGATTGTGCTTGGCAATTAATTATTAGAAGTTGACACTATAAACTGGGGTTCCATAACCTTTTAAAAGGCCTTTTATACTGATTGAACTTTACTTTCAAATATGGCATGTCTTCCCCTATAAATCAAGGCACTGAATTATATTTGTAGACATATTGCTTGTATCAATTAGCTATTGCTCTATAACAAACTAGCCCCAAATTGAGTGGCTTAAAATAACAATCACTTATTTGCTCACAATCAGGAATCTGAGCTACACTTAGATGTTCTCATATAGTGTCAGGACCACAAATCCTGGACATCTAGTACTAAGTGAGTCAGTACCAAGTTCAGTAGGAGTATTTCTGTATGCCATTCATACACCAAGGGGGCCAGCCATAATTCATCAAAGCCTGCAGCAAGGCCAGGCTATGGCGCAAGCTCCTTGACTCTTTGGCCATAATACTCAGAAAAGTCAATGAAGAATTAGATTTACAACGTTACTGTGGAGTTTGTGGCTGGTTGCAACAAAGGACCCTAGGTTTGTGAAGGAAGGCTTTGCCTCCTGCAATAAAGAAATCTTCACCAATTGAAAAGGAGCTGTTGAGTTAGAATAGATACTGAGCACCTGATCATAGGATATCAAGTGACCACGTGGCTTCCGTTTCCCATGATGAACCGGGCATTGTAAAATCCACTGAATAGGAATATTGAGCAATGGTCTGTGGATGGAAATTCTATATTCAGAATTTGGCCCAAGCAGGTCCAGAGGACCTAAATCAGTTAATGAACATATGGCTCAAACTCCCATTTTATCTCCTATCACTGTTATACCCTTGCCTCTTGAAAGCCAGCTGATGAAGGATAAAAATACTCAAGCCTGATTTGTGTATGGGTCATCTCAATATGGTGGTGAGCATTAAAAAAAGGGGGGGAGGGACTGTAGCTGTACCATAGGCCCACCCTGGAATGATCCTGTAAGATAGTGATGAGGAGGAGGAGGAACCTTCCCAGCGGAAAACAATGTAAAAAATAAACTTAATTTGTTTACTTTATAGACAGTAGGGTAGCCCACAGTCAGAACACAGACTGATTTCCAGAAAGTGGAGAATGGCCCTACCTGTTGGTCAGAGACCTAGAAGGAGACAGACGGTCTGGAAGACTGGCGACAGAGAAGACTGTAAATGTCAGTGGACTCCTGGGTGGGCACAGACATGCAGATCTTTGTAGAGACTGAGGCCAGCCACCAGCGGAGATTCAGCTGTATTAGACATGTGGTACAAGCCAAGTTGCAAGGACTAGATGGCACCGGATTATTTCTTACGTCCAGCTTCCCATCCTTTTGGCTTTACCTGTGACTCATGGTGTACCTAGTGTAAACAGTTCTGGGGGGGCTTCAAACACCTTTGAACTGACTACAGCTTCCTCAAGGCACACTCCACATATCTTTTCTCTTCTGCCATGCATATTCTCTGAGTCTATGGCATAGGACACCTGGAAGAGTCTTCTTGGCATATCCCCAGATGTGCAGCCTAAAAGTCAGGATGATTCTCCTATCCAGAATCAACCGTAGAGCAATGACATGAGAAGCTGATGGAAAAATGCTTCCTTATTCTGTCGATCCCTGGGTTGGAATTCTGTCAAGTGTCCTCACCACTCTGTGACCAACTCAGTAACAGCCCTGGTAGTGCCCTTTCTTCTTTCTGTTTCATTCCTGCTAGTTCAGAATTCCTGCTTTCTGGGATCACTTCCCAAATAAACTTGTTACAACATGATTCTTAGTCTCAAACTTTGCTTTGAGGGGAACCCAGCCTCAGCCAGAACATATACGGCAAAACTATTTGCTTAAACGGAATTCAAAACTAGCTCCCTAAGAAAGAAAACAACAACAACAAACCTTTCTTCCACTGAGATACAGCTGTCACAAAACTTAGCAAAAACAAATATATCATCAACTACCCCATTACAAAATGTAACATCCAGCATACTAAAGAATTTAAGGTGACATCATTCATTACAGTATATGAATGATTCTCTTGACTAAATGGGAATTTTGTGTTAAGTAGGTGCAAAAGCTGCTGAAAAGCAAATGTTATTGAAACACACATTAGCAACTTATGAATATGTCCTGGAGTTATCTTGACCATAGAAATTATCTTTATTATGGAGCCATGAGAAGCTACCATAGGGTAGTATCCAAATCAGTTATGAGAATAAATTATTTGAAATTTTATACTTACAAATGAAAGAGGGACATAAGCATTATCAATTTTACTCTCCTTTTCATATGTATTTTTTCACACCCTCTTCCTAAATAGAAAGAGAGGAGGGGGTTGGGGGGGGATTGAACAATCTTCCCAGGGGAGATTAGCAAAGCTCTTCCATAAGTGAAACTACATGTTTTGAGAAAGGCAGCATTTTAAATGGCAAAAGTAGCTATCAACAAGGGTAATATCAAATATGCAGTCACACAGCAAAAATGTATCCAAAATTTAAAAAATAAAACCCACAGTCTTTCTTTAAAAATAGGCATTTACAAGTTTTCTTGCAAGGAATAATACTCATTTGATATAATTTTCCAAATTTAGTGCAATGGCTTTTTGTTATCTGACTTTTACTAAATCATAGGTTTACTAATACAGGCAAATAGACACTAGAAACTGAAAATTAACTACTAAATATCATCATTGAGAATTCAGGATTAAACTTCAACTTTCCTCCTAGGGTAATTTTAACTCATTATCTCCTATAATCTTCAAAGACTTGTGGTATATATAAATATGCATTTTAAGGATCAGGATTTTCATTGCATAGAATGAGATATACATTCTGTACATATTAGAAACTTAAAACATATACTAAAATTACAAAGATAAATTTATTGCTTCTGATTAAAAATGTGTTGACACACTGATGCTGCAGAATCGTCAAAATTTCTTACATTACATTTTAATTATTTTATTTTTTATAAAAAGTGCAGAGTGAGCTGAATATTTGTTATTTAATTTGTAAATCCATGAAGAAAGATGACTGCATAGTCTCTGAATCATTAACAATTAATCAGATTTCTTCAATATAAAAATTAAATGACTGGGAAGAAATCTTGAGTTTTATAAAATGCTATACATTTCTCTTTGACACTGTAAAGTATGTTATTTCCAAAATGTAACTCAGTAAGCAGTAACTTAAAATAAATTCATGCTTGGTTCCAAATGAGTGATTACAGAATCTCATGTATATTCTTATTTCAGCAATACAGTGTATCTTTAGACTCAATAAATCTTCCTAATATTTGACTACATGTTTATTTGCTAACAGAACGAGTGTCGATAAAATGCATCAGTCAATAACAGCCAAGAGAAACGTCCTTGGATAAGCCATGGAAAATATAAATCCCCGGTTAGGACAAAAGATATGTAAGTGTGTCATTGCCTCCCTGAATCCTCCATTCTACAACAGGACAGAGAGACAGTACTGCCATCAGATGAATGACATCTAGGGCCAAGGGATTTCATGTTTTTATTTTACCCCATAAGGAAAGCCCTCCTTTGAATACTACGCCAGAACACCCAGCCAAATCAAATCAGCAAAGTCAATGCTGGAACGCCAACGAGCCACCAGATGGCAGCAATGCTTTTATGAATAATGCAGCACTCTGCAGTCCATCTAAGATTTCCTATGTTAATCATAGAACAATCCTGACTTTGGTAAAAGGACAGATTTGTTCGTCATAAAGCCAGCCATCCTCCTTTCATCTCATTACTTATACTTTGTGAAGTATGCTTTCTAGTAGTGTTTGGGACCCCCCAAAATATTTATGTTCTTGCACATTAAACATTAAATTGCCTTTGAATTTCATTTTGATATTGTGGTAGAAAATGCCTGTGGCTTGAAACAAATATTTTCCTTTCTGATGGACAAATAACATCTGTGGTTGTAAATGTTCCAGTGTAACTGTCAAAAGAGAAAGGCTTCACATCATTTCCTGCCACCCTCTTTGGTATATTCTACACATCAAAAGAGTGTTCATGGCCTCCCTTTCCACGAATTGATTTCAAATCGATCACAGATCTCAGATTTTAGAAGCTTGCCTTCTACTTGATCATGGGTGTGAGAATTTTTAAAATGAAGCATTGTTTAAATTCAAGAGAAAAAAAAAAGAAAAAAAAATGACCAGCCCAGCCTGCGTGGCCCATTGATTGAGCCTTGACATATGAACCAGGGCACATGCCCAGGTTTCAGGCTCAATTCCCAGTAGAGGGCGTGCAGGAGGTAACTTATCAATGATTCTCTGTCATCACTGATGTTTCTATCTCTCTCTCCCTCTCCCTTCCTCTCTGAAATCAAGAAAAATATATTTAAAACAAACAAAACCATGATCAAGGTCTAAATTATTTAGAAAGGGAACCTCAATAACAGTGTTTCATTTCATTTTGGAGCTCTTAGCAGCATTTTGATCATTTCACCACTGTAGGTTTTTTTGGTTTGTACATGTCCACCAAGGATGTCAGACTATTAATTTCTTCTAGTGCGAGAAATAAAATGTTAGGCAAATAGGTGGGACTAAGGCCAAGAATCTAGTAGCTCTCTACTAAAACAAGATTCCTCTGTAGCCTGGAGGAAGTGAATGTCCCTCATGGTCAAGTCACTTCATTCTCATCTATTATCTGAAAACAGTTCAAACAGCTTCCTTCCTATTTCTCCCCACCATCAGGCATTTCATTTCATTGTTTCACTTAGCTCATCTCTCAACATCCTGTTTTGTTAAGATGAAAAAAAAAAAAAAAAAAAAAAAGAGCTGCCTCCTTTTATCCTCAAATACGAGAATCCTAACATTTGTTCAGTGTCTTAAAGTCTTACTTTTGAGTATTTCTTTTTCTACTAAATTTTGAGTAATGTGTTTAACTCATATATTGAGAGATTTTGTGCACAGATTCTACAAGTGGCTTCTGCAGTTCTGTATGAGTGCTGGCATTTTCTTTTCATCTTAAACCAGTGTTTCTTTATTTTCGTGTTCATATCAAGCCTTTGTTTATGGATGTTCACTTGGTTATTTTATGCTTTAAACATTGCTCTGAGGTTCAAAAGTTTTGCTCACCATTGCCCGGATTTTTCTCCTGCTCAGTGGCTTGTGGCATGTAAACACTGTGAGTGTGTGTGTGTGTGTGTGTGTGTGTGTGTGTGTGTGTGCATTATATATATTTTTTTCTCTCTCTTGCCTTCAGATCCAGCCTCATTACCTTATGTTTCTAAAATCTGAATGGCGTCGGTGATTTATCTGCCAGTGATCCTACACTATCCAAAACCTCTCAATTTTATATCACCCTGTGTCATCCTTATGGACAAGCTGTAAAATGTGATATCATTTACTGGCCCCATCTATTATGTACCAGCTTTAGGGATTAAACTGTTCCTTTTTCTGGAAGAGGCCTGTTTGCTATTAAAAAATAATCATGTTCAGCATGAAATAAACATGGCTGCTCTCTTTAAAAAATATAAAAGAAGATATTTTGAAATAGATAGGAAAAAGGGATCTGTTGGTCTGAATGAATGATGTCTTGCCAGCATCAATGTAATATCTTTAGAAGATGAAAATCACAAATGGCAAAACCATAACACTTGATGACTTTACTTCGATTCCATGCAATCCCCCACTGGCAGTGCTGGCTTTTGCTGAGATAGGGCATATGGCCTGAAGTCCCATGTTTGATTCCATGCAGCTCAGTTAGCCTCTCCCTGGTTCTGTGGACTTGGGGGACTGCACTGTCAGCCCAGCAGGTCACAGCGACTATCATGCCGGATTTTCCAACACATCAAGATACAGGGTACATTCCATGAGAAGAGGAGGGTTACATCATGATATCAATACATGAAGAGCAACATGTTTCATTTAGCCTGGTGCCACACTGAAATCCAGAATGTACTCTAAGTGCACCACTCAGCTTTGAGTAGACAGAGTGAGCTATTCCAGAAGGCACTGTGAGGTGAGTTAACCAGTGATCTAAGCTCATCAGGACACATGCAGACATTCTTCTACTAAAATTTTAGAAGTATCAGAAGCCAAGTTGACATTTCCTTTACGTTTTTTATTTTGATTTATTTTATTTCATTTTGAAATTTTAAAATATTGATTCCCTTAGTTAACTTGGGACTAAAGTTTAATAATATGACTATGTCAAGCTTACTGTCACCCAGTTGCGTTCTGCTTTGATGACAGTTCAAAAAGAAATGAATAGAGAAAGATAGCAACATACCCGTTAGTAGTTAGTGAAATAAAGAAATGTGCAAATGAGGACATTTTCTCACAGTCCACTAACCTCCATGGGATCATCAGGCAGCATATACTTGCAATTGTTTCCTCTAATAATATATACTCAATTTATCAATGTGTCAATTCTATACTTGAGATTATACATTTTTATAAGAGAGTTTTATCATTTCTTAAAAATTAAATCTGCAAAAAGACAGTGGTTTTCAAGTCACGTGGTCTAAACAAGTAGGTGTGTCTCCTTTGAGGGGTGTACTTTCCATCTATCAAATTTGTTTCTGTTTTTTCTTTCGTTGGTCAGGCTAACGTGCTCTTTAGGTCTCACCTTAGATTCTGACAATCAATTTTATTCCCTGCCCCCAGGCTCTCTCCTTTGCAATAGATCTTAAGCACTCCTGACATTAATATTCCTAAATCAAAGCTCCAATTATAAAATTATATCACTCCATTCATCAAATTCTCCTGTGTAATCCCACTAGCAAAAATAAAGCCCAAATCATAAAAATAATCAAATTTCCTCCCCTTTAATAAAAAAAAAGGTATGGTCCTGATATCTCAGTTGAAGAATAAAAAGAGTTGCCATTGTCTCTCATTTGGGAGCATAGTTTCTGTATTTATCTCTAAGTGCCCTTTTGCAAGTTGATTATCAACTTGCAACTTGGTAGAAGCTTTCGGTACAAAATGATTCTTAAAAGTAGTAACTGGGATAAGACAGTAATTAATCAACCTACATTTACTAGATATTACATTAATTACACTATTTATAAAATAGAATATTACAAATAAATTGGATAAGTTTTGAGGACACATTTTCTTAGTTACATAGTGGATGAAAAGATTTTCTCACAGTCTTAGTCTAAGTCCTAGTCTATTGGTCAAGTTCACAACACAGTCAGAGAATAGAAGTGCAGAAGTCCTGAGTTGTATTTCATAGATATCTACCTCTCCTATCCAGATTCCTCCAAAATTCACCTCTGGAACTACCCTCAAAGTATTGTGAGAGGATGTGGTTAGTAAATGAATATTAATACCCAGTTTTATTAATACTAAAATCAGTCATTCAGAATTGCTGTCAGAAACAGGATTGTTTCATTTTACCATTCGTACAGCAGGAAGGCAGATGAGGTAGGGACTGTTATTTCTGATTTCCTTGGGGAGAAAAACTGTAGGTTGGAGGAGGGATCCTGCTCTGGGTTCTACATAAGAATACAACTGACACAGCCCAAACTGGAACACATGTCCCAGTGCGCTCTCCCCACTGCACCTTGTAAGTGATGAATGATATCTAATAGGCAGATAAAATGACTGGGGACAAGCTAGAAAGCAAAATAAAAATACAACTGTATTAGATATTAATGTTACTCTTACTCTGGTTTATTTTTAATGTCATGCCTTTTAAGATACTATAATTCTCTAAAGTGAAACCAGCTTTACTTGAAATCTAATGCATATATGAATGTGAAGAATAACCCTTTACATTTAGTCTAACTAAAGCAGTGAAAAATGAAAGAGAAAATTGGTAAAAGCTTAGATTTTTTTTTTAAGACACCACTTTTAACAGAAAGAAATGGATAAAAGCAAAATACCAGTAGTTTTCTTTTTGGCTTAAAATAACATTTTCCAAGATGTTATTAAATTATCTTTGCATTAATAAACTTAAGTGGTACTTGAACATTTTAAGCTAAGACATTCAGATCAGCAAGAGCAATCAAATTATGTCTAAATGTAAAACATATCCATGGGAAATATGACATGAATGTGTTTAATATATATTATAGCCAGAAGACTCCATCCAAAGTCAGAAAAGTCATACATGTAATGATGAACTTATTCTGAAATTTACTTAACTTTGAGGGACAGAGCCTGTTCCCCTGAGGCATTTATATATTTATTAAAAGAGAAACTCATCCTAGCTGGTTTGGCTCAGTGGATAGAGCATTGGCCTGCGGACTGAAGGGTCCCAGGTATGATTCCAGTCAAGGGCACATGCCTGGGTTGTGGGCTCGATCCCCAGTGTGGGGCGCGCAGAAGGCAGCCAATCAATGATTCTCTCTCAACATTGATGTTTCTCTCTCTCTCTTCCTCTCCCTTCCTCTCTGAAATCAATAAAAAAAATATTTTAAAGAAAAAAAAGAGAGAGAGAGAGAGAATCTCAAGTCCAGGAAATGTGGCTGTGACTTTTGTTGAGGTTATCAATTGGTGTTGGGAGAGGAGAAGGCTTTCATCTTCTTGAGTCATCAATTTTTTTTTCAAGTGGCAATAGATATAATTGCAATCAGCTATACTTCATTAATAGTAGAATTATCTTATTTAAAGCACACAATTAATAAATGAACGTACTGCATGCTCAAGGGCAAACTTTAAAAAAGTTTTTTTATATTAAAAGGAAACTCAGTACAACTGAGGCTTAGTCACCACCTGCCTGGAAAAAATGCAAAGCTTTTGAATTGAAACTACTTAACTTTTTAAATGAGTAATCATCTACTTTCTTATATGTTTTATTGAAAAGGACGAGGAAACAGTATTTTCCTTTTGTTAATTTCATTAATAAGGATTATGTATTTATTTATTTATTTGTGAATTTTTATTGAATTTACTGGGGTGACATTGGTTAATAAAATTATATGTTTCAAGTGTACAATTATATAATACATCATCTGTATATTGTATTGTGTGTTCACCACCCCAAGCCAAGCCTCCTTCATCATTTATCCCCTTCTATAGTCTTCTACCTGCCCCCACCCCCTTTTCCCTCTGGTAACCATCATACTGCATTCTGTGTGAGGGTTTTTTTCCTTCTTCTTTTTTTTGCTTAATCCCTTCACCTAGCCAACCTCCCTTCTTGCCCCCTCTGATATCTGTCAGTCTGCTCCATCCCTCTGATATCTGTCAGTCTGCTCTCTATCTATAAGTCTGTTTTTTATTTGTTTGTTTGTTTACTTTGTTCATTAGATTCCACACACAAATGAAAGCATATGGTATCTGTCTTTCTCTAACTGGCTTATTCCACTTATTCTTTATCCCCCTATTTACAAAAGGGAATAGAGTTGACACTCTGAACATCATTTGGGAGTATTGAGCCTATATTGTCAACAATATTTCCTAAAATGTTTTATGACAATAATTTTTTTGCTAAAAGAATGTAACTCTAGCCTTAGCATTAACCATTGGATTAGTTAAAAAGGTGTCCAGTCCTCTGGTTTAATAAACATAAACAGTATGGAATATAGTAAGGTCTCTGAATTTGTATATTCTTTGGGAAGACAAAACTAATTTACATGACAGGAGTCAAAAATATTTAAGTGCTAAATTAAATGTCATGGAATCCATTACAGTGCTTGAGACCATTTTATCTTTAACTAGAGGCCCAGTGCACATGCACTGGTAGGGTCCCTAGCGATTGCAGGATGCCTGCCAGGGGCTCCCTCCCTTCTTCTAGCTGTACTGCCGCCTGGTCGAACTCCCAGAAGAACTACGCTTTTATTATATAGGATAAGGGGGTAGCTCCCTGGAGGTGGGGAATGTTTTTGAGATGTACCTACCTATTTGGTAGCCATGCTATGAACCCTTCCCTGACTTTCAAAAATGTTTTACACAGAGAGCCTTATGTTCAGAGGAATAAAGAAAGCCTAAGGGAAAATTTTTCTGTAACTTTGAAACAAGAAGATATTAAAAGTTAAAAAAAATAGTGATTGTTTTAAAGTATTTTGCAGCCATTTTCTCAGTTGAACTTCCAGCGGAAAAGCTTTGTAAATGCCTGATGTATCCATGAGGAGAGGGGAGACAGGGACAGAAGCAGTTTGTATTATGACATTGCCTGATTGGAATGCCATTCTTTAACATGGTTTTATTTAGTTATTACACTATCTCTCTGTAAATGGCATTCAGGATTATTTAAGATTATGTTGTAATCCTTTTAATCCTTAGTGCTTTAAATTTCAGGCTAAACACCAAAGAGCAAACTAGCACTTAGCAGTAATGTTTAAAACATGTGATTTGAACATCAATCTTTTAATTCACTCTTTCCCTGATGAAGACCTAGGGTTGCTCTTGAGTTAACTGAGAAAACTCGTACCACAGTTCATTACAAATCACTCAGTTGCTAAATGTTTTCTCAAGCTACATCAAAGTTGTGATGGTCCTTGACAATTATGCTAAAAGCGGAATTAAACAAAAGTTAGCAGCAATGAACATTTACTAGTGTAACTTAAAAACTGGTATAACCTTTTATAGGTACAAAGTGTGTTTCTGTGTTTGGGCTTATGTGTGGAAATGGTCACTGTTTCCTAACATCAAGCTATTAAATGTGGGTATATACATAGATGCACAGACACTATATATGCATGTGTATGCATATATATATACACACATTTATACTTTTAAATTGATTTCAGAGAGAGAGGAAGGAAGAGGGAGAGGGAGAAGAAGAGGGTGGGAGAGAAACACCACTGGGTTGCCACCCAATATGCACTGAGCAGAGATTGAACCCACAAACTAGCTATGTGTCCTGACCAGAATTGAACCCATAACCTTTTCGGTGTACAGAATGACACCCCAACCAACTGAACCACCCAGCCAGGGCAGTACACATATACTTTTTAAACACATAATATGGCTTGTCTGCATATACTTTATTATAGGCGTTGCTAACAATTTTTAAAAACGTATTATTTATTATTAAGAAGTAACAATTGGGACAAAGAGTGTTGTTATAAAATATGGGCAGATATTCTTTAACTCAGATAGAGAGCATAATTCTGAGTTACTGAGACCTGTTGAATACCAAGCCTTAATATTCAATGTTGTCTTTCTTATGTTGCCATGTACCAATCAATGAGATTGAATCTAATCAAGAGTTGAATAAAACTTTGAATATGAAGGAATTTTGGTTCTAATACAAAAAGAAAATGAACAACTCAAATGTCCAAATGGCCTGTACAAAAGAACAAAATAAATGAAATCCTTCCCTTTTTTGGTCACCAATGTGTGCATCTGAGTCTTTCAAACATATCTCAGGCACATAATTTTCTGTTTGTTTTCCTATTCATTTTAAGTTTGACTTCTCTGCAGACACTGTAATTATGTAGCATAGAACTACCAATCCATCAACTTTTTAAGGACAGATTTCAAATTTTAAATTATTTCTAATTTTTCTCATCTTTGGTTTTTCTTGAACTGAAACTCTCAATAGCCATTTGCTATCTGTAATCTATAATTCATGGACTGATATTGGGCACCAAGCCTAATTCACACTTGGAAGTCTAAAGCCATTTCTGAGCAGCACATCAGCCAGAGCTATGATGGTCTCTTTCAGACAGGAAGAAACACTTCATCACTCTGTAGGTAATGAAACCCTTGCACACACACACTCAAACATTCAACAGTGTCTTAATATCATGTTTTTGAAGTATAATCGTGTTTATTCTGATCATTTGAGAGTTAGACCAGCTAATGTATCTAATCAAATATTGATGCAAGTCATCTAGATTTAGCTCTCTGGCAAATCCTTCCCAATGCTTTTCTGTTAACAGGACTATAAAAGCTATTTATATTGTTTTTCTCAGAAGGCATACATCCATAGTCTGAATTTACGACTACCTATTAGTAAATTTGACTTAATCTCATGTGTTTAGATGACAAAAAGATTTCAGCATAGCCAGCAAAATCACATAATTCACCCCAAAAAGAAAAAGCAGTCAATGAAATTTGGATCTTTTGTTAGTTATGTTCACAACATCCTTATAATCACCTCTTGTTTCTCTAGTAAATGCTACCAGACAAAAAATAAAAGATAAAATGAATGTAAGAACACTGAGGTCCCAGGAACTGCTCAGGTACCTTACAGACAAAACTAGGTGGCAAGAATGTCACCTCAAAAAAGTGACTCAAAGTGAGAATAGTTTTTAATATCTTTGAAAGTACCTATATTTAGAAATATGAAAAAACAACTAAAAATATAATAAGAGTTGGTTTTTCATGTTCAGAAAAGGTTAGGATGATGCATAGCATAAATATAGGTAGCTTAAATGTCTATGTTTTTTTAAAATTTATCTTTATTGTTGAAAGTATTACAGATGTCCACCCTTTTTTTCCCATTGATTCCCTCCACCCCAAACCCTTGCCCCCTAGGCCTTCACCACACTGTTGTCTGTGCCCGTGGACTATGCATACCTGTCTATCTATATTTTATGTTCTTATCTATGAAAATTATACATAAATATTTTTCATCAATATTTGCAGCCCTATATATCATATGTATATTTGAATATCACCTTTATTTGTAATCTAATTTAATTCTACATAAGGTAACAGAAGGAACTAAAAAAAGGCTTCTTTAGCCCAACTCTAAGAGTTTCTGTTATTCAAGAATTATATCCATGTCAAATTTTTGTCTTTATTTTATAACATTGGTAACTCAGATGCTAAACTCACAAAACAAATAAAACTAAACCACTCAGCTCACACAGTCCAGTTCAGAAGTAGTCATACTGACCATCTGTGTTGTCATAGAGGCTAGGATAATAACTTCTAATTTTTGTTATTTAAGTCCAAATAACACAAAGAATAAGAAATTGACCTACAATTTCTTATTTTAAAACACAATTTACTTTTCCTTCTTGATTCTGAAAATTCACATAATAATCACTTTCGGCTTTAGTCTTGATTTCTAGGCAAGTATGTTTACTTTTTCATTCTTCCTTTTTTGTTCTTTTTTTTTATAAATAACATTATCATATCAAAAGGAACACCTAAATAGAATAATACTAGAACCAGAAATATAATTTATTCTAAACATAACTTATTCTCTGGTAACCATATGAGGTGATAGATGTGTTAACTAATTTTAATAGTTAAAAGTGATTTAAAATATTAACCTGGGTCAAGATTTTTTGGATAAACCTGAATTAGCATCTGAAAAGTACAGAACAAACTAAAAACCAGTTATTTTTCTCTAGTGAGAATTCAGATAGAAATGTCACCAAACTATACTTCTGTAAGACCCAATATATTAATTTCATTGATGCATTAAGAACAGAACTGACTTTTCTTCAAGAGTCAAAATAGTCTTTGAAGACATTTACTATATTAATTATAATAATCCAGTTTCTTGGATACTAAATTATATAAATTATAAAATATACCCATAAAGCTATTGGTTACTTTGGAACATAAAAGTGAGTTAAATCTCATATAAAATAGAAAAAGATCATCCTTTATAATCTAAAGTTATTAATTGCCAAAGGGATTTTAGTAACATCATCTGTTAAGTATTAAGTTTTTCCATTTACTATTTTTCAATAATTTCATCTGTTCTTTTCATTCAATGAAAAATGATTGAATTATTAATCACATTTATTTGTCCAAAAACTCTAATTATGCAATATAAAAAGGTCCAATTTTTATAGCTGTTCAGCTCTCTATATCCCCCTAAAGCACACTGGTAAATGTATTTTATGACAAGGTGAGAGAAATGACAACGAATATAAATAGTTTATCATAATTAGTGAATCTTACTTATGTATGTCTGAAAGCTCTACAATAAATCTAAATCAAGCATTCTAGGTTTGAACCCGAAACATCTAGCAAATACATTGCAAAATTCAATGACTTTTGAATTTTGAATGACAGCAAACAAACTAAAATTCAACAGAAGAAAAGGAGTTGGTTTTTTCACAATGACTTTTGCACAACTAGTTGCAAATGCAAATACACACGAAAATGTCGCAACAAGGTAGCCTTATTTTGATTACCCAAGATACCTCAGATTCAGAAGGAATAGGGATAAACTGAATATATGTACCTCTCTTACCTGAAAGACATTCTTTCTGCTTGATTTTTCCTTGGCCCACTCAATATGTGCTCCACACAAATCCACACTTTCTGGTTTGTACCCAGTTTTCTGTAAATAAAAATGAAATAAGAATAAAAAGCATACAACACTGGTGATGCATGTCAGAAAAAGAAAATTTATTGAGTTAGCAGCTATACATATTTATGATATAAAGCCTTTCTTTTTTAGTTTCAAAGAGATATCTGAACCCTCATGTTCTTTGCAGTATTATTTACAATAGGCAAGGCATGGAAACAACCTAAGTGTCTGTCAATGAATGAATGAATAAAGAAAATGTCACATGTACGCGCACACACACACACACACACACACACACACACACACACATATTCTGCAAAAATTATTCAGTCATAGAAAAGAAGGAAATCTTGCCATATGTGACAACATGAAGAAACCTAAAGGGTATGAAGTAAGTCAGACAGGGAAAGACAAATACCCCATTATCTCACATATATTTGGAATCTGAAAAGATCAAACTCATAGAAACAGAGTGTAGTTATCATGGTTTAGGGAAATGGAGAGTTGTTGGTCAAAGGGTACAACCTTTTAGGCATAAGTTCTGGAGATCAAATGTACAGCATAATGAAAATAGTTGATGCTGTACTGTATGTTTGAAAGTTGCTAAGAGAGTAGATTATAAGTGTTCACTTTACAAACATGCACACACACACACACACAAGTAACCATATAAGGTGAAGGATGTGTTAACTAACTTTAATGTGGTAATAATTTTGCAATATATACAGGATGTTGCAAAAGTAGATTAATGGATGTTTGTATAGAAAATAATACAATAATTAACAACAAACTATATGTTTTGTGTACTCAGAATTGTAAACCTACTTTTAACCCCCCCTTGTCCTATATAATAAATCCTATCTAATAAAAGAGTAATATGCAAATTGACTGTCACTCCAACACACAAGATGGCTGCCTCCATGTGGTCAAAGATGGTTGCCCCCATGTGGACACAAGGTGGATGCCACTAGATGGCCAGCAGGGGAGGGCAGTTGGGAGGGACTAGGCCTGCAAGGGAGGGCAGTTGGGGGCAATCAAGCCTGCAGGGGAGGGCAGTTAGGGATGACCAGGCCGGCAGAGGAGGGAAGTTGGGGTGACTGGGTCTGCAGGGGAAGGCAGTTGGGGGGGGACCAGATCTGCAGGAGAGGGAAGTTGGGGGTGACCAGGCCTGCAGGGGAGGGAAGTTGGGGGCAACCGAGACTTCAGGGAAGGGCAGTTGAGGGGGACCCAGGACTGCAGGGGAGAGCAGTTGGAAGGGACCAGACCTGCAGGGGAAGGCAGTTGGTGGGGACCAGGCCTGCAGGGGAGGGCATTTAGGGGTGACCAGGCTAGCAGGGAAGAAGTTAGGCATCAATAAGGCTGGCAGGGGAGTGGTAAATGGGTGATCAGGCTGGCAGGCAGAAGTGGTTAGGGGCAATTAGGAAGGCAGGCAGGTGAGCAGTTGGGAGCCAGCAGTCCTGGATTGTGAGAGGGGTCTCAGATTGGAGAGGGTGCAGACTTGGCTGACGGACACAAAACCTCCCCTCGCCCCCTGGGCACGAATTTCATGCAACAGGCCTCTAGTCCTATCTAATAAAAGAGTAATATGCAAATTGACCATCACTCCAACACACAAGATGGCTGCCCCCATGTGATCAAAGATGACTGCCCCCATGTGGACACAAGATGGCCAGCAGGGGAGGGCAGTTGGGAGGGACCAGGTCTGCAAGGGAGGGCAGTTGTGGGTGATCAGGCCAGCTGGAGAGGGCAATTGGGAGGAACCAGGCCTGCAAGAGAGGGCAGCTGGGGACAATCAAGCCTGCAGGGGAGGGCAGTTAGGGGTGACCAGGCTGGCAGAGGAGGGAAGTTGGGGGCGACCAGGCCTGCAGAGGAGGGCAGTTGGGGGGAACCCAGGCCTACAGAGGAGAGCAGTTGGGGGGAACCAGGCCTGCAGCGGAGGGCAGTTAGAGGTATCCAGGCCTGCAGGGGAGGGCAGTTAGGGGCAAACAGGTTGGCAGGGGAGCAGTTAGGCATCAATCAGGCTGGCAGGGGAGTGGTTAAGGGGTGATCAGGCTGGCAGGCAGAAGTGGTTAGGGGCAATGAGGAAGGCAGGCAGGCGAGCGGTTGGGAGCCAGCAGTCCTGGATTGGAGAGGGTGCAGGCTGGGCTGAGGGACTCATACCCCCATGCACGAATTTTGTGCACTGGGTCTCTAGTACAAAATAAAAGGCTAATATGCAAATAGACCGAATGGTGGAACAACCTGAACAACTGGTCGCTATGATGCACACAGACCACCAGGGGGTGTGCGCGAAACATGGTGGGCGTTGGCCGTGGCAGGATGGTGGTGCAGGTGAGTGGGGGTGCCAGACCAAGGCAGGGTGCCAGTCAATGTCATCAGGGTGAGCCTCTGGTGGTTACTAAAAATTCTTTACTCCCACATGCCGTGGTCCTGTCCCGCACTTGCACATTGCTGCCGGTGCCCAGCGCTGGTCCCAATCACTCGGGACCATCAGTGGTGCAAGTGGCAGCTGCCAGCCCTGATCACTCCTGAGGGCCTCTCCACCTCCCCCTGCTCCTGAGGGGCGACTGGGGCAGCAGCCACCACTCACACTCACTGATGGTGCTGGCGCCTGCCCTAATCACTCCATGCTGTCAGTGGGTGCAAGCAGGGCTGGCGCTGTCAGCACATGGGAGCGGTGGTGGCAGGAGCAGGGCTGCCAATAGACAGGGGCCCAGGGGCTGCAGCAGGAGGGGCCAGGACCTGCCCCTGTTCCTAGGGCAGCCTTGCAGCCCACAGTTCCTTTCAAGGTGCACGAATTCATGCACTAGGCCCATGGTATATATATAAAATCATCACATTGTACACCGTAAATTTATGCAGTTATTTCTCAATTACATTTCAATAAAGCTATAAAAGGAACAAATGTAATCAATATTTCTTAGGTGGCAATTGTGTACCTCTTAGAAATTTACTTTTCAGATTTTTAAGACTATACACATAAGTATATGTTTATTTGTATTTAATAAAATTTAACTTAGACCAAGTAGATGACAGCATATGCTTCCTTTTGCCCAGTACAGTGTGGGTGTTACTTAAAAGCTATTTTTACTTCTTTAATTCACAATACTCAATTAATGAGAATATCATCTATATTTGCCTCTTCATATTTCATCTGGTTCAAATGAATCATACTTATATAAATTTACATTTGCATAACTCCACATATTAAACAAAAGCTTACTAGTTTTGGAAATTTCTTAACTTTTCAAGAAAGTGATGCCAGATTTCAAAAACTATTTTTCTATGTTCTGAGCTACTCTAGGTTTCTCTATAAATGCAGTACTTTTCTCAAACCATTTTTCGTAGAATACAATTTTTGTATATAAGGCTTATGCTATTCTTATACAATGTTTTTAGTAGTATAAAAGTTAGACCAAAACATGAAATTATCAAAGAATGATAAAAATGTCAAATCTCTGCACAATTGTTGCCTCATAGCCACTATGACCAATTCTATCAGTTTAATAGAAATAGACTATTTTCAGAAAAAGCTAGAAGTCTGTTTTGTTTTTTGAAATACTAAATTGTGAAGGTCTTTTTTAGCAACTCAATAAAATTGTTTGTTTGTTTTTAAACACTGTACAATTCAAGCATATCTTTCCTTCTGGATAAATTCAGCTGGCAGGACAGCCACTGATAGCATATCTTTCTTTTGTTATTTGGTAATAATCTCATGAGACTCCAACCAAGATGAGCATGCCCTTTACAGATGCTCAGTCAGTGAAATATTTTTACTGGCCTATACACACTCTATGACTCAGGTGATCAATATTGTGCAACATATCAAACCATGAAAATGATCATTGTCAAGTGAGTTTTGACATAGAAAAATTATAAAACAACCTGCTTCTTCTGCAGTTAAATTATAGGGTACTCAGAACCAACAAAATAACCATTAAGATTATGCAACAAAAGAGATTCCTTTCCCATCAAGTGCAGTAGGGGAAACAAAGATGGAATTATTTTGTGTAGGAAGCATTATTCATAACTATACATTTATTTAATTAAACAACTGTATGAGGTAGGTACTGTGATCACCATGTTACAGGTAGGAAAACATTTTAAGGTGGTTAGGTAAACTTTCTGGGTAATATAGATAGCAAAGGAGGAGCCAGAATTGAAATATGATCAGTATCAATCCAGAGTCTATTCCTAACCACTTTGTAGTCCTTGAAAATTGAATTTACACTGTAATCATACTTGTGTTAAAACATGTCATCTTTTGGAAAAGACATGCCTGTCCTACTATAATACAGGCATATTGATGTAGTTTCCCTCCTCTATTAAATTTTATCTTCCCAGGAGAAGGTCTTCCCACCAGGTTACCTGGAATACCTCCCAATCTTCACGTGGCCGATTCTTATCCATAAGATCCCAACTAAGTGTCACCTTGTCAGAGGTCTTCTCTGACTGTCATATAGAACAGTGGCATTTCAGCACTCCTGATTACTCACTATCTCACAACTTGTTTCAATTTTACCAAAGCCCCCCTCCTAGCTGAAATTAACATATATATTTTTATACACGGTCTGTTCTTCTCCCACTAGAATTAAGCTCCGGGAGCCAGGGCCTCCTTTGCCTTTTCCTCCACTATTTTCCCCAATGTATGGAAGTGCCTGGCACACAGTTGTTGTTCAATGAACATTTGCTGAACTCATGAATGAAGGAAAAATACCAAAACGCAGCTTGCTTTTATGCTTTCGAAGGAAGGTTGGGGTGCCTTAAAATTCCCTATTTTACAACAATTAAAATTTGTATTTGGTTTAATGGTTAAACATTTTTTGCTTTGTGATTTGGAAAAGTAATAAACAGTTTAATGGAATCATATGGATTAAACCTAGGATTTCCCAGAATCATTCAATAAGCATTTATTGCATATCTATCATGTGTCAACTTACCAGCCACTCTACATTGGACGTATCTCAATCCAAACTCTGTCCCCTCCTGGTGCTCATTCAGGACCTTGCTCCATCCTTACATTCTTCCTGAGCTCACTGCTTCACCTGCTCTACCTGCTCTACACTTCAACACTCTTCAATCAGCTTCTCATTTAACAAGTTCCACTTTCTGAGTTTTCCTTACTCCCATTCTATTGTGTTTGCTTTTGATATTGTTGAAGCAGCAGACCTTTGTGCATTCTCCCAGTCTCTCAAGCTTTTCCTGGTTTCACTTCCTTTCACATCCAAGCCTATGTCTCTGATTCAGCAGCCACATCAGCCTCTCTCCCCATCAGTGTCCATCTGTCTGTCTGTGTCTGTCCTGCATTCAATGATCCATTCCTCTATTTCATTCACTTTTTGTTATATAATCTTCCTTGTGCTCCCTAATTCTAGAAAAATAACTTTTGACTACTCAGCATAATAACATTACAAATAATGACTGCTTTCTTCAAATAGGCTTCTGACTTTACTTAGCAAAACTTTGTTTTTATTATGATAAGGACATTTAACATATCCATGAAATCATTGCCAAGTCGAATGTCATGAAACTTGGCAAACTTTTTATGTGTTCCTGGTCACTTTCTCATGACACTGTTCTCCCAAAGTGCTACCCCTTTCAAGTTATCCCATCAAATTTTCTCCTAATTCACAGAGGTCAGCCCTGGTGTTAGAACACTCACAATTCTTCCCACTTTCCTAGTTAGCCTGTGTGATCAAAATGAACAAACAAACCAAAATAAACTTCGATAAATTCCTATACGTCTTGCCCTCTGAAAGTTTTATATCAATTTCTCATGTATTCTTTACAACAATGTGAAATTATTATTATTGCTTTAAACTTACATGTGAAGAAACTCAAACAGGGAGTGGTTAAGTGCCTTACATAAGCTCTCACATTTAATCAGTGTCTGATACGTATTCCCTTTTTTCTGACTCTAAGCCCCAAGTTCTTAATCACAACACACCCATAGGCTCATTCCTATATATAAACCCTTTCCTCCTAACTCACTTAATGCCCTTTTTAAGTCCAAAAATAAAGTTCACATTTTTTATTTCCTCCTTCTGCTATCATTTCTCATTTTCCCTCTTGGATCCCAGAATTCTGAATGTGGGTCTGCGACTCTGGTCCACCTATCTAATGAACGCCCATGCCTGGGATAACAGAGGCGTATGCAAACATTGAAATTATTGGGCCTGTCAGTGCTGTCCATTGCATAAATAACTCACAGACGTGTCCTGTTTTGTCTCAGAGGAAATGATGCTCCTTTGGCCCAAGGTTGTTGTTTTTTTTCTTTTGCTTCTAGTTCCTACCATCTTACTCTATTGAGGGCAGAAACAGAATGTTAGAGACTAGCTATAGTTATAAGACATATTTATCGTGCTCTTTCAACCTTGATTGCTTTGTTCTCATTGAAGAAAGCACATTCTAACCTGGCTGTGAGTTGTATGCCCCTGGGACCTGGCAGTCAACCTTGGACCTATCAGGCATCTTCTCTCCAAATTCTTCTTTCACCCTTTATCTACTTCCTTCTCTGTTTGTTGTTGTTTTCACTGACTTGTAAGTGTTGGTTATCCTTGTCTTACCATTCTAGGCCTTCATTATTCCTCATAGTTTACACACTTCCTATGGGTTTTAGATTTGCCTTTGTCTGATCCATTACTTATAACATGTTGACCCCTCAAGAGTTCCTCTGAACCTCAGCTCCCTCTTATGTGGCAGAACTATATTTTCTAACTAAGTACTGAGAAAATTAATAAACAGAAACTTCATTTAAAATGGAGTCAGGAGGCTAGAAGGGAGAACTCTCACAGGTGTCACTCAACGCACACAACTGACCCCCACAGGAAGAGACTCATCTTGCATCTCCAGCAGGAGAAAGAAAAGATTCATCCTTGTCCAGTAACAGCTCAGCCAATGAAAAGTCACTACACTTACCATTTGTGACAGCCTGGATGGACTTATGCAAAGTGAAATGGGTCAGACAGAGAAAGAGAAATACCATATGATATCACTTATATGCAGAATCCGAAGAACAAAAGAAGCATACAAAACAGAAACAGACTCACAGATACGAAGAATAAACTGAGAGTAACCAAATGGGAAGAGGATTGAAGAGCTGGATGAAAATATGAAGGGATTATGTAGTATAAATTGGTAGTTACAAAACAGGGATGTAAAGTAAAGCATAGGGAATACAGTCAATAATTTTGTAATAACTAGGTATGGTACCAGAATTATTGGGGCAACATTTTGTAAATTATATAATTGACCACTAAACTGTATACCTGAAACTAATACAAAATGATACTAAATGTCAACTGTAATTAAAAATAAAAATAATAACTTAAACATAAAAAGAAAAGTCACTACACTTCAAACTTTAAGTTTCCTTAAACAAACTCTTTGTTTACAATAGCCCCTTCCAAGTCCATAAAAAAACTTCCCTGTCCTTTGATTTTTTTTGGACTTGTATGTGGTTTACCATTAGAATGCATGTTCCAAATTGCAATTCTTTGTTTTTCCCAACTAAACCTATTTTTCTGAATAAATATTTGGCTGTCCATTTGTTTAAGGTCAACACTGCCACTAGGATATAGCACAGACACCTCAGTGAAATCACTGTCTTGTTTTCAGACTTGCCCCCTTTTCTTGTTTGCGTGGTCAGTCATCCCTTTTTCCAGTTTGCTTTCTTCACTTTCTGAATCCTCCCTTCTCTCACCATCCACAGCAAAAGGTACAAAGCCTGAATTCCAGAACTGTGTCCATCTTTGTCATCCTAGGACCAAAACCCCATTTGAGCTCTTCTTTTTTCTCATCTGAGTTCTTCTCCTTGCTGTTCCCTCTGAGGCAAGTAAAAAAAAAAAAATTTAAACCATAAATCTCACCCTATTTCTTCTGGAAAACGGGATAATGTACAAATGCCTTAGTAGGGCATACAGGCACCTTTTCATCATCCCCCAAACATTCTTCTCCATTCCATTCATTCCCTCATTCTTCTAAATACCAACTATGCTAAACTCATGGCAGTTCCCATACTGCAACATGCTTTCACTACTTTATACACTGGTGATATGAGTACGCATGCACACTTTTTATCCGAAACACATTTCTCTTTCTTCAATCCACTTTCTTTGCTTGTCATTTGCTCCACTCCTCATTTTTACAGTTTAATTCCAATGTAATCGCCATGAAGCTCTTCTTTGCTTGTATAGGCTCAGTTACTCACTCCTTCCCAGCATTTCCCCTACTCTGAAACACACTTTGTTACAATTATTTTTGTTGCCTACACATTATAACTACTTTTGGTGTGTCTCTTTCCCACATCTATACAACTAGAGAATAAGCTGGGTTTATCTTATAATACTTCTTTATTTTCCCCAAATCTAGCAAAGTGGCCAAAATAAGCACTCAACAGGTATTTGCTAACTATTGAATAAATTTATGAGCAACATGGATATTATAATGGGAAATTTCCAGATTCATTCCAATGTATTAATAAGCAAAACTAAATAATACATCCTAGAGTGGTAGCTCACAAAATGAGAAATACGTAAGTAGTGAAAGTACAATATCCCAATTTATACTGACCTTTGATAGTAATTTATCTTGTATGGCAAAATCAAAGCAAATGATAGAGATTTGGGGTGAATTTAGAAGTGTTTCAGAAAAAGGTAAAGTGGCTTGAATAATATTCAAGCAGATAAATACATATTAGCTTCAAAAAGAAAAAAAACTAAAATAAGAAGATAGAGGACTACATAAAAATAATCCTAACCAGTAGTTGATTTTTACAAAGCTAATGCAGGAAAACCCAGGCTAGAACAACTTAAGGGAGTAGGCTTTATTATAAGGGAACATTTTTAGTTTGTAAGCGTTATCGAACATTGAAATAAGTTATTCACAAGAGTCACAGAATTTATTTGGAAGACCAACAAGATTTTATTCAAGAAGCTTAAAATTAAAGAATCCTTTAATAAAAAACGTATTTCTGATTCTACAGCTATAAAATATAAAACACAAGAAAAACTCTGCTAATGAACTACATAATGCCAATGGATCATATTGCACATCATTATAAAAATATACTTTTTAAAAATTGACTAAATATGGATTTAAACCTAAGAGTGCACATTTCTTCTGGGGTAAACTTAAAATATAAATGACTCATTTAAAATATTTAAATAGAATTATTTAAAAGTTACTGCTTCTGGACAATAAAACATAGAAACCTCGTTGTGGGAACAATGTGAAGTCATTAAAAATTGATCCTAGGTCTTGTCCATTTCTGATTTTTATTATTCTCTTAGTCCATCTTTATCATATCCCAATAATAGCTGACAGGGTATTCCTTCTATAATGTATTTTTCTCTGACTTAGATTAAACCTTTGGGACTAAATTTCCCATTTTTCTCTATGGAATATTTGGGGCTTTTTAATGTGTATTAAGAAAATATAAAAGGCCAGATGCTCTTTCAGTTGATGGTATTTTCCAGGATGAAGATTGGGTATGTGTGTGGACAACAAATCATTGGGCCACTCATTGTCACACCATTATTACTAGATGCAGTTAAAAAAAAGACAAGGCTCAGATTTTATGAAATAGGATATTAGCTACCATTTTTTATTTTGGATTAATTGCTATTCCAGAATATAGACTCAGATTGTCCTTATCAGTTTGAAACATGAAACACAAAATCTATTTAGAGGAATTAAGTTTTAGCACATAACTGGTTTTGATTCAGAAAATCATTCATGGAGGAGGAGAAAACTCACTTATAAATTTTCATCTGGAAAAAAATGATTTAGGAAATAGTGCTGAATGGATACCTGATCTTATTAATGTCTAAAGTATATCCACTGTCAAGACAGAAGAGGATACTTTGAGGGTAAGATGTGGGTTTTATGTATATGAATATAAATGATGTTAATAACTGAAATTGTTTCTACAGTAAAATTTCTCAGTACATTACAAGACCAAATCAACCCAGATTTTCATAAAAGCAAATCTTTGTAAGTGATTTGGGGCACTAGAATATTATGTGTTTGGATTATTTGTTTGTTTGTTTTAAGGAGAAAGTATTCTCTCCTTTTCAAATAATAAACACCTATTGATTTTACTGCTGAATCAAAAACTTGCTAGAATAAATATAATAGTTTTAGTCAGTCTACTATTGTCTTACATTTATAGTGCATAAAGACCTATTTAATTCTGCATAGTAAGTAGCTTGGGCACATTTTTGTTGCCTCAGGTGCCACCTCAGAGTCCTTCCTTAGACCCTACTCTACTCTGTCCATCTCAGCTGTTTCTCTAGATGACCAGCCCTGATTGGAACCATATAGTCCCACTTCCTGAGGATTGCCAGTCAGTCACTCTCTTGGAATGCTAAGCCCTCCCTCCTGGCTGCCAAAGTGCAGACAGGCTTTTGGCTTTCCCACCACTTCCAGAACGGGATGAAATAAATGCCTCTTTACAGAGTGTAGGATCTGACTTTCTGAGTAGCCATCCAAGGGGGTACCCAGAGTCCATGGAACGCAGAAAGTGAAGACAGGATGATAAACTTGAATCAAAAGGAAGCAGGAAGAAACATGGCAGATAAAACCTCTTTCCTCTGGCCCTGCTCAGTAATCCTCTGTGTCTGAGGCTCTCTGTAGAGTAGTAGCCAGCATGGTAGCACATCCCCTCTACTATTTCCCAACATTTCCTGCCTCACTTCCTTTTTAATGCACCTTTTGTGTCTGGATTCATGCCTCCCAAATAAATCATGGATACTTAATTCAGGCTTTGTTTTCTAAGGAATCAGGGCTGAGACAATCGTTACTTTCCTCGTGGCAGAGATGAATAGCTCTCGTGCAGTATCGGTAAAAATGAGGTTTTGCAGACATTTTGGATTGTATTTGTACAGCAGAAAGTGTTCTGCTACCTAAAAAATCTTTATTTTATTGTTAAAACAAACAAACAAGAAAACAAAACAAAACAAAATAAAAAACTAAGGCAGAGATTTTAAATATACTGCCACTAAGTGGCAATTTGGCTATTTGAATCCCAAATTCTATCTGGTTCCAAAGCCCGTTGTCTTAACCACTATACTCATGTAGTAATAACATTAATAATAGTAAATATAATTAAGATTTATTATTTTTTGCTATTTGGAAAGCATGTTACATCAACTTTCTCATATAACCTCAAAGTAACTGTATGATGTAGGTACTCTTATTAACCCCAAACTGCAGTCAAGATCTCCAAGGATTATAGCAACAAATAAAATTTGAAGCTGTGATTCCTCACTCAAGTGTTCTGACTTAGAAACCCCTAGTTTTACCTAATGAGATATATTGCTTCTGAGCACATTTCAATTTAGTAGAGAATTTTTAAGAAAGACTAACTACACATATTCAGTAAATTAAGAAGTGCACTGTGGAGTAAAAATCTCTTTTATCTTAGAGAAATGCAAGCTCTAAATCAGATGCATTGCATTGACCAAAATGATAAACCACAGAGAGTCAAGCTTCATAATTAAAATAGTTTTCTCAGAGAGCCTAAGGTGAGGTTTATTGGACAGTAAGTTATTATCCATTTATAAAGCATCTTATCAATTTCATAGATTTTTGTGGTTATTAAAAATTACATAAGATACAAAATTTATTGTGGTTAATGGCCAAATCTTGAGAAAATTATAACCAAAGAACATGGCTTCATTTATAGTGATATTGATCACTAGATTTCATTTTTCTTCTTACCAAGTTTATGTCCATAAAAATAATAGAATTCAATTTATTTTTCTTCTTTCTTGTTTTGCATCTCCGCCAATTATCTTCTAGATTTTCAATTGTTCTATTTTTCTAATTTTTAAATGTATGGTGAGGCCATACAATAGTGCAAACTATGGCTATTGTAATAAACTGCCCAATGATAACCACACTGACTTTGCCGGAGTACTATCATTATGAAAATTCAAACATTAAAGAGAGATTTAAAATGCCTTATTAGGCCAAGGTTGGTAGATCTATTGTTTTCCCTTCCATTTTTTATGGTCTTTTTCAACAGGGATCTGAATAAGGGCTCAACACTCACTTTACAAAGATAAAATCATTTCAGATTTATTTTGCACAAACCACTCAATAATTCATGAATAGCTTTCTGATTGAAACTATTTTCATCTTTTTGCTAAATCTCATCATTTTACTCCCATAAATAAGTCCATTTTGTTATTAAAGACATACTACAGTGAATGAGCACTAGATGTATTTCATTATTTAATGATTGTGTTCATTATTTTGATTGGAAGTAAATAATATTAAAAGAGCAAACAAAATATTTTAATGAGAACTTTGATATTAATCTATTATTATTGCTACTACTACTATTATTATTATTGGCTTTAAAGGTTATGGTTTAATGAATGGTTTCAGAAATGTAATAGTTTATTAAATGCCTTGAAAAGTTTTCCATCATATGAAGTAAAATTTGCCAGTATTTGCCTCTTACTAAAAGTAGTAGCATGATATAAAGTAAAAAACATAAAAGTAGCAAAACAAATTACATACAAAATTAACATGTGGGCTTCATATTGAACATACTGACTTCAGAACCTTACATTTCAGGCTATAAATATTCCTTTTAATGTCTATAGTGCTTTTGAATTTATGTTAAAAGTGATGCTAAGTTTTCTGAGAGTACTCTGTGATAAATGAAACAGAAACAGTTGATTGCTGAGAATAAGGTGCATTTGGTCTGATTTGGTGGATGGGGAGACATTTCTTAAACTAGAAATGTACTTTGCACAATGTGTTTATTTTAGTAGGGTGCAGTACTGCATATGTGAGCAGAAATCATATATTATTCATCTAGATATCTCTTTAGGATTTAAAACCACATTGTGTGACACCTGTTGGGAGTTAATTGTTCATAGAATAGATAAATTAGTGGATGCGCTAAATTACAGAGCTTCATGAGGTAATCAATCATTGGGGCTTTTTTTTGTTTTGTTTTGTTCTTATGAGGTTTTTTTAACCAGGAATGAATTTTTGTTATATCCTATGGCTTGAGTCAGGTGTCTACTCCATATCAAACAAGCTCCAAAATCACAAAGTACAGCAAGTAATTAGGAGGCAAGTTGCAAATGAAGTGCTGGAGCCTTGGACCTACTCCACTGATACTAAAGTAGGTATGTGTACCTGAAAAATGCACAATGCATGAGTAAAGGCCTCAGAGGATATATCAAATTGACAACTTTTGTTTCTTTAGGACTTATCTAGCACCAGATGAAACAAATAATACTGTAGGTGATTTGAGCAACAGTTTTGCTTTTGGTCTAAATTAGAGGAAGCCTTGATCCCAGATGAGTCGAATTCCTCGTTGACTTTTCCTCATGATAGGCCTGGACACATAACACCTCGTCATACTTCTGTTCAGTATATATTTGTTAAAAAATAAATAAATAAAAATAAAAAGCTATGCCCAGCCAGTGTGGCTCAGTGGTTGAGTGTTGAGCCTTGAACCAGGAGGTTGCTGGTTCAATTCACGGTCAGGACACATACACATGCCTGGGTTGCAGGCTTGATCCCCAGTATGGGGCAGCAGATTTATATTTCTCTCTCATCGATGTTTCTCTATTCTTCCCCCTTCCTCTCTCTCTAAAATCAATAAAACATATTTTTAAGAAGGAATAGCTATGATAGATTATTACAGGGTGAAGATGTCTGGGGACTAAATACACCTTACTTAAGATTTGTCCCTGATAGCAAATAGCCCATGGCACTTTTCTCAGTCCTTTTCTTTTATCCCATCTTCCAACAAAACTGGGGGAAAAAAGAAGTATTCCTCTTTTTAGCACACAGACCTTGCCCATTCTGTTTCATGCCATTGTTCATATTTCTTATTCCACTGAAAATTCCCTGTCTACAAATCCTCATATTGAAATTATAAGCATCCTTCAAGGCCCAATTCAAATTTTCACAGATGTGAGCTCTCTCTCTTTTAAATCCAAAAAAAAACAAACAAACAAAAAACAACAACACCTCTTCTATGTTTTTTATTTCATCTCACCCTATTTTTTTGGCAGAGATGCTATAAAGCAAAGACGGTATCTTGATTATTCCTGATTATATCTCTGTGCCTTATATGTAGCCCTAACAAGCAAGCTGTTCATTGTAGGATTTCAATACATATTCTTATGAAGCCTTTTCCTACCAAGGCTTATATAAATAGCACAAACTTGATTAACCAACTGCATATTTAAATGAAAATGAGATAAACTGTAATGAGAAACTATGTTATCTGGATCAAGTCTCCAACTAAAAACAATGAAAAATGCTGGCTAATTTTTTTAAATTACCTTAAAAGCAAAGGACTGATTTTCCCACAATCTTTTCACCTAGGCTCGCTGTGCTCTAAGCACCCTGGCCTCCTCCCTTCTTTCCCAAACGCCAAGCACACTAAGGTTCTGGATTTTTCTAACTTGCTGTTCTGCCTGGATCATCCTTCTCTTGGATTCCTCTACGGCTTCCTACGTTTTCATTCAGCTCTGCTCAAATATCAATTCAAAGAGATCTTTCCAGACAATCCTATCTAAAACAGTACACTCTTGTCTCCTTACCCTATCATTCATATAATTTCATATCATTTTAGTTTAATTTGCATCCCCATCTGTAATATCAAACTCCTTTGGAGCAGGAGGGAATGTATTTTCACCATATCCCCTTTCCCACCCCCTCTCCCCCCAAAAAAGAACAAAAGGCTGAAAAGATAGTGGAAAGTGGGGCTGAAAATAATTTTTGGATGTAGAATTCTAAGCCCAGAGAGAAAAAGTGCATATCAAGTGAACATACTGCCCTTTGCCTGAGGGCATCCTATATACTAAAAGGGTAATATGCAAATCAACTGAACTGCGGAACAACCCGTGGGGGAAGGGGCCAGCAAGCAGGCAGCATCAGGCCAGCCAAGGACGCTAGTGTCAATGGGCAGGGGGAGGGGATGGCGATTGGGGGGTGGCAACCAGTAGCGGTGGAGAAGCAATCAGGGGGTGGGGCCAGCTGCTTGCTGGCTGGCGCCCTCCCCTGATCAGCCCACCCTGTCACTTTCTGTAGAGGGAGGCCTGCAGGGAGCAGGCCTAAGCTGTCAGTTGGACATTCCCTGAGGGCTCCCAGACTGCAAGAGGGTGCAGGCTGGGCTGAGAGACCCCCTTTCCCCAAGTGCATGAATTTTCATGCACCGGGCCTGAAGTCTGTTTATAGTCTACATTTAAATTTAGGTCAATTGAGCTCACAGAATAATGGACAAAGTACTGCCTGAGGGTCTTTGGAAAAGATAAAAAAGAACTGCTCGGTAAGCAGGTGTGGCTCAATGGTTGAATCAGGAGGTCCAGGGTTCAATTCCCTGTCAGGGCCCTTGCCTGGGTTGTGGGCTAGATCCCAGGTCAGGAGCATGCAGGAGGCAGCCGATTGATAATTCTTTCTCATCACTAATGTTTCTATCTGTCTCTCCCTTTCCCTTCCTCACTTTGAAATCAATATAAACATATTTTTTAAAAAGGTAAAGAAGAACCAATATTAAATGTGTTGTTTTTCTCCAATCCCAAGGGATTATAAAGAAGACGGCCTTTATAGATGAGCAATGTAATAGAAGAAAAAAACAAAGAGTAAAGACTAATTCTGTCTCTGAGAAGTTGTAGCACAGCTGTAGCCCTCCTATTATGTACATACCAGGTCCAGTGCATAAATTCGTGCACCAGTGGGATCCCTTGGCCTGGTCTGTGGGATCAGGCCTAAACTGGCTCTCCGACATCCCCCAAGGGGTCCCAGATTGTGAAAAGGTGCAGGTCAGGCCGAAGGACCCCACCAGTGCATGATTGGGGCTGGGGAGGGACAAGGGAGGTTGGCCAGCCAGGGAGAGACCACAGGAGGGCGTCAGGGTGTGTCCGGCCCATCTCACTCAGTCCTGATCAGCCAGACCCCAGCAGCAAGCTAACCTACCTGTTGGAGCCTCTGTCCCCTGGTGATCAGTGCACGTCATAGCTAGAGGTTGAGCGGCCTTAGCATATCATTAGTATATTATTCTTTGATTGGTTGAATGGATGACTGGATGCTTAGCATATTAGGCTTTTATTATATAGGATAATCTAAGAGTTTTAAACTGTTGGCCTAAATTGAGCTAATCAGTCACTGGGAGTGTCTCAAACCCCTTGAGAAAAATGCAAAATGGTCTGGAATAGGACATATTTATTCCAGCCTCAGAGAATCCACCATGATGTTTCAGTAATAATGATTAGCGCACAGGCAAAGATAACCAGACATAAAGGAAACAAAGTAATATGGGTGACAACCAGTAGAAAGAGACCAAATTTCTTATATTCGAATCACAGAACAGAATATAAAACACTGCTTACCAATTAAAAAAAAAACAAAACAGTATCTTGTTATAGTTGCAGGAAACAACTAAAACACATGACAAAGTAAATTTTAGAAAGGAAAATTATAATAATTGAGAAGAAAACAATGTTTATCACAAAGGCAGACAGAATTAATTAATCAGAATATAAAACAAGATAAATTATTTGGAAATTTCAGTTCAGAAAAACAAACATAGAAAAAAGAAGAATGTAAAACATGTTGAGAATAGAGTGAGAAAACTTAAAATAGGTTTAACTAGAGGCTTAAAAGAAAATAAGAGAGAGAGAATATAAAAGAAGCTACATTTGAAAAGATATTATCTGGGAATTTCCTAAAAAATGTTAATGGCAGTTATATACATAATTTCAAGAGGCCCAACAATCCAGACCGGGAAAATAAAAGGAAAATGACATCTTCATGCATCATGGTGAAACTGTGGACAGGTAGGTAACTTCTTGATCTCAGTCACAAATGACTGAAAGCAGTGGTGCTCTTTTTCGTAGCACCTCAGAGGCAGCTGGCTGCTTCAGGAATGAAACGGAGCTTTGCTTTCCCGGCCACTGGCTGCCAGAGACTCATTGAAGTGGACGATGATACTAACTTGTACCTCCTAGGAGAGGTGTGTGGCCACAGAAGTTGCTGCTGAGGCTCTGAGTAAAGAATGGAAGGGTTCTGTGGTTGAAATCAGTGGTGGGGATGACAAATAGTTTCCCCACCAAGGAGAGTGTCTGACTGCTGCTGGGTAAGGGGCACTCCTGTCCTAGACCAAGGTGCACTGGAGAGAGAAAGTGAAAATCCATTCAGGATTGCATTGTGGGTGCCAATCTCAGTGTTTTTAATGTGCTCATTGTTTAAAAGGGGGGAGAAAGATATTTCTGGTCTCACTGATACTACTGTGCCTCAATGCCTGGGGCCCAAGAGAGCTAGCAGAATCCGCAAACTCTTCTATCTCTAAATAAGACTATGTCTGTCAATATGTTGAGAGAAAGCCCCTATACAAAGACAGTAAGAAACCTCAGACCAAAGCACCCAAGATTCAGCGTCTTGTTACTCCACATGTACTGCAGCAGAAACAGGTTATTGCTCTGAAGAAACTGCACTGCAAAAAATTAGAAAGAGGCTAAAGAAAATGTTAAACTTTTGGCTAAGAGAATGAAAGAGGCCAAAGAAAAATGTCAGGAACAAATTGCCATGAGACATAGGCTGTCCTCTGAAAGCTTCTACCTCTAAGTCTGAGTCCAGTAAAAAATGAGATTGAGTCCACTCAAATATAAGAACAAACATCAAATTTCAAAAAACAAACAAAACATATGCACACACACACACAAACAGTGGAATGATATATTAGATGTGATGAAAGAAAACCACTGCCCACTGAAAATTCTATATCCAGATAGAATATATATTTCCAGACTAAGGGAGAAATGGAGACATTTAGAAACAAGCAGACACTGAGACAGATTGTCACCACAAGACCCTCACTACAGGAATTTCTCAGAATACACTTTAAACAGAAGGAAAAGTGATCCTAGAAGGAAGGTCTAAGATTCAGGAAGAAATAAATAGCAAAGAACATGGTAAATATTGGGCAAATGGAAACCAACATTGACTCTATACGTAAAAGAGAATGAATAATGTCTAGTGGTGTTAAAAAATAAAAAAGAAAAAGAATAAATTAAAATATAAAACAGCAAAAGCATATACATTGGGAAGGAGATTGAGCCAGAGAGAGAGAGAGAGAACTCATGGACACAACAGTACAACAGTGTGGTGATTGCACGGGGAGTGGGGTCATAGGGGGAAGAGGTGGGGGGAATAAATGTTGGTAGGAGAAAAAAACAGCTAGGCCTGCATGGCTCAGTGGTTGAGTGCCAACCTACAAACTAGGAGGTAACAGTTTGATTCCCAGTCAGGGTGATCAATGATTCTCTCTCATCGCTGATGTTTCTATCTCTCTCTCCTCCCTTCATCTCTGAAGCCAATAAAAATATATTTTAAAAATACAGAAAAAATAAAACAAATAAATTACATTTTAAAAAGAGATAAATAGCCTGGCTCCATGGGTTGAATATTGTCCCTTGCACCAAAAGATCACCAGTTCTGGTCTAGATCAGGGCTTGTGCCTAGATTGTCAGTTCAATGCCCAGTGGGGGGTGTGCAGGAGGCAGCCGACTGATATTTGTCTCTTATTGATGTTTCTATCTCTCCCTCTTTCTTCCTCTCTCTGAAATCAATAAAAACACATTTTTAAAAAGACATAAATAGAATAAACATATTTTAAGCTAATGTTTTGGAAGAAGGTAAAATATTTGATTAGCTTTAGCCTTTGATAAGTATCAATGTTGTAATCCTAGGTAGGCCACTAATAGAACAGAAACAAAGTGTGTCACTACCAAAGAAGTAGAGCAAAATATAGAAGAATAAAAAAAATGAAAGAAAAAACAAGACATACGGATAGAAAAAAGCAAAAACCAAAAGAAACATGCACTATGAGTCCATATATAGAAATTCAAAAACAGATAAAGTAAACTATATTTTTTAAGGTGCATAGATATACGTGGGAAAATAATGAAAGGCAATAAAATAGTGAATAAATGCAATTTAACCCTGTGGTCATGGATGAGTTTGTGTTGACATAAGGACAAATGTCAAGGGGTGGTGCTTCTAGGGTTGACGGGGTCTATATCTCGACCTGGGTGGTGGTTATATAGAAGTTTGATGAATAATTTAAAATATTTGTATATGTTTTATACAGTTTATTAAAATGGTTTCTGTATTATTTTCCAATGACAATATCTAAAAAGTTTAAAGTGATTTAAAAATCAGAATATATGAAAATCTATGAGACTAGGAATGCTGCCCTTTCCTTCATCATACAGCACATGCAGATCTAAGGACACTGGTGATTTTCAAATGCTGCGCCTCACTGGAGTGTGGGCCAGTTGGCACCAAACTTTCTCTGGTCTGAGGTGACAACATAAGTGCACACAGAAAGGGGACAGTTTTCTGTCTTGCTAAAAACTTTCATTCTGAGGTTTTACCCTACCTAGGTTTGGGACTGGTATTTTATATGTCCTTTTTCTGTTAAAAAATGAGAGTGGCAGTAAGTGGTAGGTTACTCTTGATGCCCTTACAAAAAACAAACAGGAACAAAAACAAAAACAAAAAATAGGTCAGTCCTCCTTTACCTTGCATGGTTGACTGAGGACCCAGAGCCTAAGAATCTCTAATTTGCAAACACCAGTAAAGTGATTCTGTGTCTATTTTCAGGGAAAGGGCAACTTTCAATAAAAATGTGACTTGATAATGAACTGAAACAATGTTGGTGAGAATGAAAAATGGCCAAACATGGAATGTGGTATCAGGCACAACATTCTGTGACATGCTGTATTAAATGTGAAAGCCTTAAGGGGAAGAGTCAATGAAGGAAAATGTATATGGACGTGCAGGAGGGTACATCTAAAGCTCCCAATGGAGGGATGGCTTCATTTTCAGAATTATTCAGTGCTCAGACACAATATTTTATGCTGCCTATGAGTATATATATTTGTCTTCTTGGAGGATGTACATACTGGTGAAACTTGAATTAATTTCTCTTCTGCATGTGTCTGAATCAGTTCAACTGCAAAACTAACATAGGGGAACAACTGGGTTATAATTATTTTCTAAATGATGTACTATGGTAATGATTAATAACTGTATCATAAATATATTCAGACTAGAGACCCAGTGCATGAAATTCGTGCACTGGAGGGGGGTGGTCCCTCAGCCCAGCCTGCCCCTCTCACAGTCCAGGAGCTTCAGGGGATGTCCTACTGATGGCTTAAACCACACTCCGGCCTCCCTCTGCTGGCTGATCAGGGGAAGGCGCCACCCCCATCACCCCACTGCTGCTGCCACTGCTGGCTGCCAAGGTGTTTTCATCAACACAAAAAAATGACAACTTTCTTTAGGCATTTTTAAGATGTCTTTTTCATAGGATATGACATTTCTTTCTTTCTTTTTTTATCCTCACCTGAGTATATGTTTCCATTGATTTTTAGAGAGCATGGAAGAGAGAGTGAAAGACAGAGAGAAACATCAATGTGAGAGGGACACTTCAATTGGTTGCCTCCTGCATGAGCCCTGACCTGGTCCCTGGCCAGGGAGAAGCCTGCAACCTAGGTGCATGCCCTTGATCAGAATTGAACCCAGACCCTGCCATCAGCAGGCCGAGGCTCTATCCACTGAGCCAAACCAGCTAAGGCAGGATATGACATTTCTTAGCCCTCCAGCCGCAGACCTTTGTTTTTTCTTCCAGGAGTGAGATGGAAAAACCCTACATCACCTTCTTAGATTCTTATTACCCCAAGTTACCAAGAACACTGAGAATGGCATACAGGGAGCGTAGCCAATGACCTGTAAGAAAAGGTGTTTCCTCTGCAGCTCACATGCAAAGGTGGGCCTGCTGGGGCGCTGTCTCCCAGTGGTGGTGGCCTGGGCATGCCCCCTGCCACTCGGCTCCCACTATCTCTGTGGGCCTGCTCTGCCCTGCTCTCTGCAGACCTGTTCTTTGCTGTGGCACTGGCAGGCCCTGCTCCCTGCTCTCTGTGGGCCTGCTCAGCCCTGCTCTCTGCACGCCTGCTAGTTGCCTGCTCCATCCATGGCTTGCCTTACCATGCAGCAGACTCCTCCCCCCGATCTGTGCACACAGCCTATAAAGAGGTAATATGCAAATTTGTCCAGTCGTGACTGTTATGGCATCATGGACAAATTTGCATATTACCTCTTTATATATATATAGAGAGAGAGAGAGATTTTAATAGAGTACATTATAATAGAATATAGTAAGTATTTTATGGTTATTATGTGTTTTTTTATTTTATTAACTAATTCTATTCCTTACTAATTATGTTGGCAGATAACACTATCCCCATTTTAGAGATGAGGATTCTAAAGTTCAGAGAAGTTGGGTAACTGTCAGCTCCTAATGGCAAAACTAGAATGGAGTTCACTGTGGTTGAACTTCAAAGTCCTGCTCCTAGCTACTTTGTTGCTTAGTTCACCACTGCATTAACATTCAAAGAGCATTCCTGTAAAGATTAAAATGCCACTTACTCTTTTAAACCACATCTGCACATACTCAGGCAATTTCTACTGACCCCTTGGAGGGAAGGACAGCCTTTTCCCCAGAAGCACACAAACAACACCAGGACATGTGTAAGGGGGCACAAGAAAAATTCAGAAATTGGGGCATAAATCTCTTTCAAAACAAAACCACAGCATCTTTAATCAAGCCTGGCAATTATCGTATCGTTTCTCCGAGGCTGGAATTGGGAAATGTGGACTATCCCACTAGGCCTTTAATACTTGGTTAGAAATGTATCCAAGAAGTTGACTAGCAAGACAATTCATGCAGCACAAACACGAATATGTAATTCTCTTCCCCAATTACCACAAAGCACAGTTGGTTCCTGCCCTGAATTCCCTTTGAAGACAATGATTGCCCAGGAGAAACCGTAAGATCATTGAAAATGGGGCCAGAAGTCATAAGTAGGGACTGCCAAACAACCACCAAAACCTGTTAACAAATTTCTTCTACAAGTAAAATCTATTGTCAATGTACAATAATTTCCAAGGTTGAATTGGAGGCATGAGATTAGTGAGCTGACTTGCAAGGTTTTCCTATCATCTAAAAGGGAGTTTTAAAATTCAATAGCTGATAATGTTATCTTCTCATACAAGGAGATTAAAATAATAAATATAAATCAAATGCTTCAACTTGGAATCAAATCACCCCCATTTTCCCAGCACATTCACGTAAACTCTGCCCCAGTGGGATGTGGTCGCCTGGGAGGAGGAAGATCATCTTCTCAGCAGCCACACTCAGTTAGGCAAGCGCCCGCCCTCCCTGACTAACTTCCTTCCCCTTAGAACTCATTCAAGCAGAGGCAAAGGGCCTGTGAGGGGGTGGGGCTGTTTTGTACCTGGTCCTTAGGGGTACTTTGTTTTTCTCAAAAAGATTATCTTAACCTTACTGTGGCCAAAAAATAAAAACAAAACAAAACCTTAAAACAAATTTCTGAGGCAGTTTGAATTAAAAATACGAAGGCCTGAGATATATTTTTAATTTATTCATAATTAGTTTACAGATTGGACTGCACCGAGATTCCAAAATCAGCAAGCCTCTTTGGGATAAAGGCTATTACAATTATCAGGAGCAAGCCAAATGCTACCTTTTGTTCTTACTAAAATCTTCTCCTTTAAATAAAAATGTCTCCTAGCAAATGATTTTCTATTTCCTATCTAAAGAGGATTACATAGCATACATGACTAGTGGCTGGAAAGCAAAGAACTTTCCATTGTTTCATTACCTGCCAAATACAAATTAGTTCATTGTGGTTGACTCCTGCCAGGCACCCCTTTCCCTGCAGCCCATCAGGCCGATGGGGTATGGCAGGTGGGTTCCTGCCTGCAGTCCTTCCTAATCAGGAGGCTGTCAGATATGCTGCCTGCCCACTGTCTCCTACATCCTATGGCAGCACTGGTGTTTGGGCAGCAAGTTAGAGGTTGAATTGCCCCAGTAACTAATAAAAAATTGTTCCTACTTACTATCACTGTCAAATTCCTGTGGGCACATGTGAGGCCCTCCTCCAGGTACAATAGAGACACCCTACAAATTTCACTTTGTAATAACCAGTGGATACAGAAATTGTGTTAGCTCCATTAGATGGAGTCATAGATATATTCGGAAAGGTTAGTGGGATATAGTGAATGTCCCAGCTAGACTAAGATAAAAAA
The DNA here is from genome assembly GCA_026230045.1 of Corynorhinus townsendii. NCBI lineage: Eukaryota > Metazoa > Chordata > Mammalia > Chiroptera > Vespertilionidae > Corynorhinus > Corynorhinus townsendii. Next base: position 71,208,212 of record JAPDVU010000005.1, read on the forward strand.
TCACTTTGTTAACTTAGAGTGTTTCCTCATTGGTAGCACCCTAAATTAAGGTGCCATTTATAAACTGTTTATTATTATTTATTAATGTGTGAAGCACTTTATAGCATGCTAGATAACAACTTAAATTCATGTATTAAAGATGCACATACATGGTTTAATACGATTTACGTCTTATAATATTCTTTAAAACAGCTTCCCATAGTCTCATCCGTTAAGCATTTATTACTAATGCATTTTATAACACACTTTATAATACATTATTTGAGCAAGTAGCTGCATTTAGTGATCATTTCATAAATAAGAATAAAGCGTTTATAAATGGCACCTTAATTTAAAGGGTTACCTTCATATTACCAGATAGCTGCTCACCATTCATCTTATTTTGTGATTATTCTCCAAATGCACCACTTAATAAAACAGACACCAAGTTCTATTTTCCCTTCATCTGATTAAAAGTTTATTGAGCCATTTCCTCCATCTGCTTTCAGATGGTGGTAGCTTGGAGGTTTTAGTGTGATTTTTGCTGAAACCAAACTTTTTAAAAATATATTTTTTTACTGTTGATAATATAACAGATATCTCCCATCCCCCCTCCTACCACCCCCTACCCAGACTCCAGATCTTCACTACCTATTGCCCATGTCCATGGTCTATGCACATAAGTCCAAATTTTTAATTCAATGGTATTTCTGTAAAGATGAACAATAGAAGCAGAAAACCACCCACCACATTATGCAGAGCCTGTTGCTTGGATTCTTTGTAAAATTCAATTTTTCGACTCGAAAGGACAATCCAGGAAGTAGACCAGTTTTTCCTTGGGGAAAAATAAAGGGAAAAAAAGCATTATCACTTAAAGAAATTATTCATAGACAAATTATGAGCAACATTTGGATTCAGTAGAGGCTATGTTTTTAACTAGAATTCCTAAAAGTATTTTCTTTATTACAGTTGATAGGTTGTATGGAATTTGGGTAATATAAGGACATTCTGTAATTTTTAAAGATCATGGCATTTATAGTAAAAGTTTCTCAATTCGTATATCCTCCCCAAATTCTTTTCAACTACTGAAAATTCAGTTTTAATGTATCCATGTTCCCTAAAACACCCACTCCATAAAAAAAGTTGTTCCTTCAGCAAGCCAAATATAGCAAAGTAAAAATAGGAATCAGAACACCTTCTTTCATTGTTACTTCTCATAATTGATTTAGTATATTTCTGAGTCTTAAACACTAAATAGCTAATGTGCTGCTGCCTAATTCAAAATATTTTTAATGTTGAATTTCACTAGATATCAAAGAAATACAAATAAAAATATGTTGAATTTCACTAGATATCAAAGAAATACAAATAAAAATAGTGAAATGCTTTTTTTACCTTTTTGCCAATCAAATTGGCAAGAATTTGAAGGAATAATACCAAGGGTTCTTGAACATGTGGAGAAATGTATTTTCCCATACAAGTTTGGTGGGAGTATAAACTAGCACATCTTTTCTGGAATGAATTAGGCAATATGCTTTATAAAAATCTTTAAAAATGTGTATATATTTTGAGTAAATAAGTCCATTCTTATGAATTTAAATTTATCCTAAAGAAATCATCTCACAAGTTGTTAAGGTTGTGTGCACAAGAATGAATTGGATAATTATTTCTTAGTTCTCTTCCTAAAATATCAAAAAAGAAAAGATTGGTATATAAGCTGCACATAACAGATTCCTAGAATGGAATAAGGAACCCTCTGCTGTAGAACAGGGGTGGGGAACATCCGGCCTGCAGGCTGTATAAGGCCCTCAGAATCATTTGGTCTGGCCCTGCCAAGGCAACCGGAGGCGGGACTCGAAATTCAATAAATCTAGGAGCTTTTTTCATAGCAACATGAATTTACATTAAGTTAATTATATTAAGCAAATGATGTTATAAATATCCAAATGGCCCTTGGCAGAAAAAAAGGTTCCCCACCCCAGCTATAGAAGAATAATAATATGAGACGATTTTAATGCAGACCATAATACAATATGCAATTTATAACACCATGCTATTTACCTAAGAGTATCCTCACACATCCCAGCCTCTTCTTATTATTAATTCTTATTCATTGGAAGTTTGAATATTACATCCTCCAATGTGCCTTCTAGAACTTTCTCACGTAGTATTTATGACAAATTAAAAGTTAGTTTTTATAAATTTCATTTCTACCTCCTTATTTTTAAAAAGCCTAAAATGACAGAAAGTATATCATCTTTACAGAAACATTCCCAAGTGCCTAGCACAGTGCCTTGGACAAGTAGACACTAAATAGGAATTTACTGAGTCAATGATCAACTTGGGCATGCAGGGAAAAGCTGGATATAACAACAGTTAATTTAGGTGGTAAAATCACAGCTTTTAACTTTCCTTTGTATTTCTTGATAAACTTATTTATCAAAATAAGTTTCTACCCATTATATCATATTGCTGCAATTTGTGTTGGTTTAACACTCATTTCAAAGTAGCTGACTTCATTTTACAAAAGTGGTTTAAAAAAAGTTTACAGAAAGACTTTATTCAGGTTGATAGAAAACTACACAAAAATATATTTTAAATGACCGGTCAAGATCTTTGTGTAATTTATTTCCACTTGTCCCTTAGGATCTAGGAGCTTGATTGAAAGGACAGCTTTGACTCAATCAAGTTGATATTTACGAGATTAGGCTGCTCTTACATGCCTGAAGCTATCTTACTGATATATCAGCAGGTTAAAAAAAATAACATGACAAACAGAAACAATGTGTATTTTCCAACTTGCAAATATAAACACTATGTTCTTGGATCTACTTTTCTTCAAATGAAGACTCACTTTTTCAATCAAATGATAATAAAGATTCCGGACAGGGGGGGGGAGGGAGACAGAAAAAACAAACATGTAGGCCTTTTCTCTCCTTCGCCCTAGGGCCCATTGGTCCTTTCAGGTAGCAGCAAGTGAATTAGAGCAGCCTTAGCCTTCTCTTCATGAGGTCATATAGGATGGCCCCATAATATTAGGGGGGCCACAGATAGAGAACAGGGAAACACTGGAAACATGCTGGTCTAGACTGGGCATCTATTATTTCCACCCCTAATTTTGACTGCATGCAATCAGGGAGTATGGAACACCCTCAGACATGCTGAAACCCATATTTAACCTGCCTTTTATATTTCCAACTCTATTTTTCACCTCTTGGCAGGGAGACTATACCTTATTTACTTCCTGTCTGTAGCAAATCCTGGATAAATAGTTCTGATTTTAATCTGTATCAGATGTTGATCATTTATAGGACTTATTGGCATTATTCTTCCCTTTCTTAAACTTGGAGCTGGGACTGGTTAGAATTGAAGTGCATGAAATTCAATTATCTCATGGTTCTACACTAGACCTTTGAACTACCTTGAAATGTTCCATTAGGGAAATCTGAAGAACAAGCCAAAGAGGGTAAGAAATGCAGGTTTTGAAGCCTCAGTAATAGGCACAGTCCTGACACTTTGCATACAGTGCTATTTTGTTTTGAATTTATAAACTGCAAATAATGCCTTTACAGTATTAGAATAAGAGTGAATATTTTCCCAATTGGCTTAAAATAATTTTGTTTCACAAGAAAGAAGAAAATGATGTTGTCAACCTTTTAGGTGTCCTAAAATCATTTCATTTTTTCATGGTTACTTTAAAAATAATTAACACAAATCATATTTTGAGTACTTAGCATAAGTTTGATTGTCTAGTGGAAGTTTAGCTTCACAAAATAGATGTCAAAGGTACTAATATGGAAAACGTGGTTCCAAGAGTTTAGGTAATTTAAAGCCACACACTTTAATTTCAGAGTTATACAATTTCTCTGACTCCAAAGCCTGTACTGTAATCTTTTCACTAATTTATACTGTCATTTGTTAAGGATTAGATTAAGCAGCACAATCTTGGGTAAGGAGACTGTCAATGTCAGATTTTGTCATAGTTTTAGTCAAAATTCTCCAATCATAAAAGCTAGTGTGCATAACCTGTAACAAGAGATAAGCCATCCGAGCTCTCTTATAAACTATTTTACCTGATGCTAATTAGAAGGTTTGGGCAAAGGCCAGACACTCCCAAGCTCTCTCCTTTCCTTAGAAGTTGCACTGGCTTAAGAGTCACATGATGGATCCTTCAACTCTTCCTAAGTCCAGAAACAAAGGTGTGCTGCTAATGAAGGCACCTGTGTCTCTTTCCTGCTATGGGATTATTCTGTGATGAGCAGTCACCCACACCCAGAGCTCAGCATCAAACTAGGAAGTGACTGAGAATTCACCTCATGGGAGCAACTTTTACCAGATGACTTAGACTGGAACCTCCCCTCTGCTGAACCAAGTACTCTAGAGGCCTGACCATCATTCTCACTCTATCTGTTCTGCCCATCTGATAGGTCGGACCGTCTGATAGATCTGGCTCATGGTGTTGCTGTAGTTCTCAGAGTATCAGTGGAAGAGCTTCTTAACCTTATTACTCTAATACATTCAGTCTTTTGAAGGCATTGTCAGTTCTGGAGACAGTGTGAGAAGTGTCATTTGGCAAGGTTTTTGCTTTGACTTGAACCTTTCTTTCATGCTTTCTGAATGCAATGAAATCCTTATAGGTAACTGTTGTTCAGAAAATAAGTAATTTCTGCAAGCATAGACAGCTTAGCCAGGACAGGTGACTTAGAACCATCTAATGAAACTCTCAAAATAGACCTTTTGAGGATGAAGCCGTTTTCAGGATGGAATGTAAGACCCTCTACCCTCCTAGTTCCCCCAAAGAGACATTATCCCTAACCTCTTAGAGCTTTCCCGCTTCTGGGCACAGAATCTGACATTTGGTAGGTGCCTGCTGAAAGCTTTTGAGTAAAAAAGTATATATTTCAGGAAGGTCACACATCTAGATTTTTCCTGCTCCGTGTTTGCTGTTCCTCATTATCAAGGACTGCTAAATCACTTATCTCCTGTATTTCCCATTTCTGTTTCTCAGTCTCCTAGGGTTTTGGTGTGTCATTCCTAGCACTAAAAAAAAAAAAAGAGAGAGATGTAACACTTCTGGTTTAGTACATTTTGGCTAATTTATAATTCTAGTGCCAATGCCTAAGCTTTCTAGAGGTCTTCCTGACTTTTTAGACTTGTGTCAATCAGATGACCTGGTATTTTATATGCATCAACTAATTTAATTTCTAAGCTAATCACAAGTATCTACTGATCATTTACCAGGTGACAGACACAGTTCCAGGGACTGAATATAGAAAGGTAAATAAGAGAGACTTCAAGAAGTCTACCCGGAACTCAGAGAGACAGGGAATAAACATGGAAACTAATACATTCTCCAAACAACATTGGGAGGTGGGTAATACCCCCATTTTACAGGTGAGGAAACGGAAGCTTAGTGAGGCTGCAGCCTACTCAAGGGCACAGAAATCATAAATGTGGGATTAAGGCCACATATCCTGGACCTTCAAGGCCATGTTCATTCTACTGCATCAACTGTCTCTAGAGCAAGCAGCATGCAACTCTTCCTTAGTCCTATAAGGCATGTGTATGCAGAGCTTCATGAAAGGCTTATCTTCTGAGAAAGGAAGATATAGATCTGTTGTCATTACTTGAATGTCTTTCTTTTTGGAGAAAGGTCACTTTATAGCCTGATCTGGGCTGTCCCATAATGATGAATTGCAAGCCCTTTTATTCCTACCTTCCCATGATGGCCACCAGGCAAATATATTCACTGGTTGGAGCCAATTAATGCCTCATCTTAAATATGAGAACACTCTTTTCTATTTCCCACAAGGAAAGATAAAAAAAACCAAACACTTGAATAGACTTAAGGATTAAGTAAGACACATAGCCCAAGAACTATCCCACTTCATTAAATCAGAGGTCCTAGGAATAGGTGAGCCAGTCTCCCCACAAATTTACAGGGTATCCGTCATGTTAGGCATTGATATTGAGGGTAGTGATTCAGTGCAGGGAACAGATACAAGAATTGCAGGCATTTACTTTATTTATTTATTTATTTATTTATTTATTTATTTATTTATTTTGTATGAAAACAAATCACATTTAAGGGGGACAAGGTGCTTACTACAATTAGGAAGAAGAACTAAATTCAAATAAAGACAATGATTTATGCAATTAGTGAGACACTTAAAGGGCTTTCTTAAAACAAATTGTGAGTTGTGAAGGTGGAAATACAAAAAGAAAACCACAAACATAAACACAAATAAACAAAAGAAAATAACAAAAAACAAAACAAAAAATAACAAAAGTCTTTGGGCATCAGCTTGGCTTAAAACTCTTTGCATTCTACAACATGGACACCTGATGGCAGCACATAATAACAGCAACTTTGTAACTGCTTATCTGAGGAACACTTGATAGAGAATGCCCCTGAAACTATTCATTATGGTTATAAGAGTCTGTCAGCTCGAGCTCCAAGTTTTACACAGTCATTTGCTCCAGCATTAAACTTTAAATGCTATACTCACCTCTCTTATGCCTCCTTTGGATAATGATAGGGTGGCTAACCAAAATGCAGAAGAAAATATGTGAGATTCCTTGGTAAATTTCAGACCTTTGGGCTGCCTGCCTTTGTTAGCTGACTTGGTCACGCTGAATTTGACTTGAGTTTGCAACTGGGGAAGGAGTGAAAGTAATTTACTCTAGTGTCCCTGGCTAATTTACCACAAAATCACTCAGATACTGTTAAATGTTCTGAATTGTTCTCAAACTGGTGCGTTAGAAACTTAATTCTCCCTTCCATATTTTAAGCTTCTTATAATTTGTCATGTCTAAAAGGAGGGTCAAATAGACATGGAGGTATAAATATACACGTCTCTGCCAGTACTGCAAGAAACATAAAAGCTTTACATATTCAAAGAGCTATCAGATGTTGGAAATTATAATGGAGCAGATGATAAAAATCATAAAACGAAAGCAACCTTTAATAAATTTACTTCCACATTATGTGGTCTCCAAACCTTCCTTCTAGTCCTCACTATTGAACATAAAAAGAAAGACAGGTTCAGCCTGGGATGAATTACTGGGATCCTGAGCAGAAAGTGCTAAAGAAAAATAAGTTCACGTCAGAAGTGTACTTTCATATCACATTCTAAAGGAAGTGTTACTATTCTTAGTAACAATGGTTTCAAAAAAAGAAAGAAGAAGAAACAAACAAAAGGTCTAATAGCAAAGGGCCCTGGGATGAAAATGGCACCAGCGGACATAACCCTGCACCACCTTTATTCCACTTCTTTCCACCCCCTCCTCTGTGCACCTCCCCACCCCATGCACGTGTGCACACACACGTACTTCTCAGGCCTATCTGAAGATCAGAGGGAGAAGGGACATGTGACAAGGTGTGCAGAGCAACAAATAAGACAATGAGATGATGAAGGGGCAGGCATGACGGGAGAGGTGCAGAGGGGCAGACAAGGGCACTGAGATAGTGTACATGCTGCCAGGTGCCTTTTGTAAATTAAAGGGCTGAAAATAACTTTTCACTGTGGTCTCAGGGAGCTTCAGAGAGGCTGGTACTCCTTCTCATTTGGGATCCGGGGGCCCCAAAAGAAGGAAGCCCCAATCTTCATCAGAAAAGCTAAACCATATTTTCAATGTATACAATTAAAAATTAAAGTTGAATGATGAATGCTTTAGGCTTTCAATCCTGTCTGTGATCACTGGGGAAATTTGTGGAACTTCATTTCAAAATAAGGCTAAATCTATGGTTCTTTATGAATGTAACATATAGCCAATGTGTTCTCCTTCCTTTCACCCACTCTGGCTCATATTCAGAAATAGGTCAAACTTTTCTTAGAAAGAGAAAATGTATGAAAGAAGGAAGCTAAATAAAAGAAAGATGGGGAGGAAGAGGAACAAAAACAAGGACACAGTACATGATGTGGGTGACATAATTATGGATTTTTGAGTAAAAAACTATAAATATTAATAAAATAAAGTTGTTAAGTGGCAATTGAAACCCTTGGTACTGTCAATGATACAAAATAAAAGAATGGGTTTTTACTCCCTGGACTTGAAAGGCTTCTACCAAAAGGGGAAAAAACTAACCTATTTCAAACAGAGGATGAGGCTAAAATCTTACCCTAATCTTTCGTACAATAAGGTTTGGAAGGAAAGAGAGGTTAATACAAGTGACCAAGTTTCTCTACTTGTAAAACTGAAAGTAATGATACAACCTATCTTAGAGTATTATTTCAGTACTAGTGACCCGGTGTATGAAATTCATGCACATTAAAAGGTAATTAATTAAAGGAAATACTTTAATATTGCTATTTGTCCTTTCTCTATAATAGAAGTGTGAGAACAAAAATTAGTAAAATATATATGAAAATCTTCCTCCTGCCAGAGTCCGAGGCGTGCCACCGGAACCAGAGTCAAGTCCCCGCCCATGCAAATGTGCCTCAAAATCGCACGAGACCCAGACCCAGCCAATCCCACCCCGCTTGGGTTAGATCCAGATCCAGCCGGCCCCATCCCCATCAAGTGGGGGGTGTGGCCTCAGGTTGCCTGCCCCAGGCTGGGGGTATGCCTTGAGGTCCTCCAGCCTGGGCTGGGGATGAGCCTCGAGGTCCCCTGGCCTGGGCCAGGGGGCACAGCCTGAGGTCCCCACCAGGCAGGGGGTGGCACAGCCTCAGGTCCTCTGGCCCAGCGCCAAGGTGGGGTGCATGGCCTAAGGTCCCCCAGCATGGGCCGGGGCAGTGGGCACACCTTGAGGTCCCTGTCAAGCTCCTCCAGGCAGGGGGCATGGCCTCAGGTCCCCTGGCCTGGTGCTGGGGCAGGGGGCATGGCCTTAAGTCCTCCACTGGGCACCCGGGTGGGGGGCGCAGCCTTAGGTCCCCTTCCCCAGCCCAGTGCCCTGCAGCCTCAGGTCCCTGCTGATTTTCATTAAGGCGCGTTACAGGAACTTGGCCTCCTCTGTGGGTGCAGCCATCTTGTGTTATGGGATCCCCACCTCTGCTGTGGGTGCAGCCATCTTGTTATGGTGTGATGGTCAATTTGCATATTCCCTCTTTATTAGGTAGGATTTCTGGTAAAAATATTTAGCCAAGTGCTTGACAGCGTAAGTATCTATAATAATAAAAGTGTAATATGCTAATTAGACTGGATATCCTGCCGGACAACCTACTGGACAAAGCTGGGGCTGCAAAGGAAGCCTGGGTCCTGAGTGCCAGAGGGAAGCTGGTGCTGGCAGCTGGGGGAAGGAAGGCCTATTCTTGAACGAATTTCATGCATCAGGCCTCTAGTTTATTAATATTGTTTACTAATTCATCAACATGTATAAACATATATTAAAGTACCTTGATAAATGGGTAAAAAGTTATCAAACAAAATTTTACATAGGAAATATAAGCTATAACAATTATGATTATAATTTAATAGTAATTTAATATTTACTAAATTATCAATGGGATAAACTTACACATTTTTAAGGTTATGATCAAACTGAATATTTTGTTGGTAGTTTTCCAAAAAAAATACAGACTCCTTGAGCAAGAAATAAAATTATAAATAATAGGCATTTTCTTAAAAAAATGGTCGTGTGATTTAATCAAGTAATTCATGGTTAGCATTAATCTAAAGAAAAAATAAAAGAAAAATTGATAAGTAATAGGAGGTTTGCAGCAATTATAACTATCCTATATAATAAAGAGGTAATATGCAAATTGACCATCAGGCCCTCGCACAAGATGGCCGACCCCATGTGGTCAAAGATGGTTGCCCCCATGTGGTCACAAGATGGCCACCACAAGATGGCCAGCAGGGGAGGGCAGTTGTGGGCAATCAAGCCGACAGGAGAGGGCAGTTGGGGTGACCAAGCTGGCAGGGGAGTGCAGTTGGGGGCAATCGGCCAACAGGGGAGCAGTATAGACTAGAGGCCCAGTGCACAAAATTCATGCATGGGGGGTGTGTGTCCCTCAGCCCAGCCTGCACCCTCTCCAATCTGGGACCCAGTAGGATCAGGCCTAAACAGGCAGTCGGACATCCCTCTCACAATCCAGGACTACTGCCTCCCAACTGTTCGCCTGCCTGCCTTCCTGATTGCCCCTAACTGCTTCTGCCTGCCAGCCTGATCACCCCCTAACCACTCCCCTGCCAGCCTGATTGATGCCTAACTGCTGCCTTGCCAGCCTGTGTGCCCCTAACTGCCCTCCCCTGCAGGCCTGGTCACCCCTAATTGCCCTCCCCTACAGGCCTGATCACTCCCAACTGCCCTCCCCTGCTGGCCATCTTGTGGTGGTCATTTTGTGTCCTCATGGGGGCAGCCATCTTGTGTGTTGGAGTGACAATCAATTTGCATATTACTCTTTTATTAGATAAGATTATACATGGTGACTTTATCCACAATGTTCAATTTGTAAAGTATTTATAATACAACAAAAGAAGCCCCCAAAATAATAGAGTAATATTATGCAACAAATGGGATTATATTAAAGATGTCTGGTCCTTGAGGACTTTCATCAAGAAGGTAAATGGATGATATGAGAGAGTTGGAGAGGAGATTTTTGCTAAGTCTAATGTTGATAAGGTATTACTACCTAAAATATATTATGAATTCTCTCCCAAAAAAAAGTCAGAAACCCAATAGAAAATAGTCAGACTTTAATGCAGAGGTAAGTCTCAGAATGCAGAACCTGACTGACTTGAAAGAGATAAAGTGATGCTCAACTGGAATACTAATCAGAGGAATAAAAATAAATGCAACACTGAAGTAATGCTGTATGGCCATCGACTTGCCAAACTGAGAGGTATATGAAGCTGTGTGCTGATAAGATTATGGTGAGACAGAGCCCTTCTGCATTGCAGAAAGAATGTGAATGTATGCACTCATTCAGGAAAAGTCTGGCAGCATCACTCAATGAATTTATAAATGTGTGTTCCTTCTACCCTGCAATTCTTCACTCTGGGATATGCACTGGAAAGAATTCCTAACAGGTTAGTAAGGAGTCATATATGTGGTTTATTGCAATGCTGTTTGTGATCAAAGGACTTAGGGACAATTTAGGTGCGCATTCTGGTATTTGTACATAATGGCAAAATGGGCAGCAGTTGGAAGCAATGAACTCATTTTCAATATATTGATATAGATAGATATCCAAACACTAACATTAAATTAAACTAGTAGGAAACAAAATGAGGTTTATAAAACAAAAAGGCTTCTGTAATTAAGAACACATTCACATACACACAACTACACACTACTTTTTAGAAAGCCACACATATAGCCCATTGAATGTATGGAGTATGAGTTTGATGAACACACATTTTACAAAGGATTGAGGTGAGGATTGGAGACTGAGAATAAAGTAAAACCAGCAATGGGCCCTCCCCAGATAATGTTAATATAAGACCACACACTGAAGAGTACAATCAACTCAATTCTGTGCACCTGAAGTTAAAAAGAAAAGATCGAAACTAAAATTTATATAACTTCAAATGAAAAAAGCTGAAAGAATTCATAACGGGCATACAAACTGAGTACAATAAGAGTACAAACTGCTGTTTATGTGAATTTAAACTAGAACACAGGCATGGCATGCAAACTGATTAAAGTGACAACAAATAAAACAAAAACAAAATGGTATACAAACTTATTGAAACTACCTAACAATGATTCCCTCTGAGTTAGGGAAAGAGCTCTGTTTCACTTCTCTGCTTTTTCTTGAAACCACCTTCAAGAAAGAAATTCACAATAATGGTTTATGGATGTGTTGTTTTTTTTCTGCCAAGGGCCATTTGGATATTTATAATATCACTAGAGGCCTGATGCACAAATTCATGCACGCGGGGGGAGGGTCTCTCAGCCTGGCCTGCATGTTCTCCCAATCTGGGACCCCTCAGGGGATGTCCAACTGCCAGTTTAGGTCCGATCCCACTGCTGAGACCTCCCTGATAGCAGGGCTGAATGGCAGCCATTTCTGTTTGCTCTGTCCTGGTGATTCCCTGAGACCCTGCCCCATGCAATTTCCACTCAAGCTGTGGGCAAAGGCTTTTGCATATGAATGGCCTAAACACTTGTCAAACAAGCTGCACCTGGGTCAGGGAGCACCAAACTTATCAATAAAAGGCCCAAGACCCAGCACCAGCACCAGTCTGCCTTGCTTCACAGCTGGTCCTAGTCTGTGCAGCTGTGATGGAAAAGAGGAGGAATCTGCAGATCTCTCTGTAGCACCTGCTGGGTGGCCCCAGGCAGTGGCTGACTTTACACCTCCCTGGAGACCCAAGAGCCAGTGTACCCAGTGGTCAGTGTGAGACCATACCAAATTAAAACTCTTTACATATATAACTGACACACTCAAAGGGCAGACTCAGTGAGCACCAGAGACCTACTGAAGAAAGTCCTGCTCCATAGGGGTGTCTCCAGCAAAGCAGCTCTCCCACTGTGGTCACAGCTGGCCCCCAGAGCCAATTGACCTAAGGTCAATTCTTCCCAGTGACACCAACAGCAATCAAGGTTCAGCCACAACACAATTGGCCCTTCCTATCTGCTGGTTTTGCCCTAGATAGTGGTCGGCAAACTCATTAGTCAACAGAGCCAAATATCAACAGTACAACGATTGAAATTTCTTTTGAGAGCCAAATTTTTTAAACTTAAACTTCTTCTAATGCCACTTCTTCAAAATAGACTCGCCCAGGCCGTGGTATTTTGTGGAAGAGCCACACTCAAGGGGCCAAAGAGCCGCATGTGGCTCGCAAGCCTCAGTTTGCCAACCACAGCCCTAGCAAATTCATCCAAGGGGATGGAAAGCACTATTTCGCATTCCCAAATGCAGATTCCCCACCGCGGATTCCCAACAGTAAAACAAAAATACTGTTTTGAATTTCAGGTTGGTTGAGTTCACCCAAGTGAAAGGCTATTTAAAAAACAATGTGATAGGCAGATTTTCAAGGGATAGGTGCTCCTAACATTCCATGTTGTTCGAGAGTCGACTGTGATAGAACCTATATGAAAAATAGGAAAATATCTAAAATGGAGATAATTATTTCTAAATATTTCACACATACATAATATTCTAGTGTCTTTCTCTACCTTCCTATTAACCTTACTTTTTTCCTTCAAGGTTTTTTCTGTCCTTGACTGAGGAATGCTTATTATCTTTTCTCATTTCTCTCACCTATTGTGTTCATCGCACCACCAAATACAACTTGCAGCTTTTTATCTAATAGATGATTTCATTTTCCTTTTGTTCATCTCAAATTATTTTTATTTGGGTAACAGATGTACATCAAATCCTCATTTGGTGAAAAAACAACAACTATGCTTGCAATGTATTATAGGAAAATTTTATTTAATGCAATACAAGTCCATTCACCCCTTAATCTGTTAATATGAGAAATCAAACCCATTATCTTATTTGTTTGCATTTTTTAAAGATTTCAAGTCCTAAGAAGACAAGAGCACTTTATTTATATATTCAGTGTAACAATATAAAACATAGGACTTTTATTGGAAAACTATAACTATAGTAAACATAACAATCATAGTAATAGAGTATATTCTAGTCTTGTACCATAGGGCCTTACTTTCAAACAACAGGGATGGCACAAGTAGAGGAGATGGGGAATTAGCACAGTAATATAAAAGTGAATTAAAGAACTTTTATTACCTTAGTTTCTTTCCTCCATCGGCAATTTTAGCTTTTTGAAGATAACCTTCTTTTTCAACCATCTGCAAGAAGAATGCATATGTTAAAACTGTGACAAACTCCCATGCATTATTAGTTTAAATGAACCTATGCTTTCCAAAAGTCATTGTAGTGACAGAAGTTTCCAGTCATAGAACTTCATTAAAAATGCATATATAGCTTATGGGAAGTGCCTGCAAGATGATAGTCATTATAAGCCCTTAAATATCCAAAAGAAAGATTACAAAGAGTAATGTGAATGATTTGTTACATGGTGATATACCTTTACTCGCTTTTCCTTCTGGGCATTGAAGTAACTTGCTTACAAAATTGATTAACAACAGTAAAACAAAGACAAATTTGATGGTCTCCTTAATTTTACTGATCATCCCTGGAAAAGTACTTTTGTTTTTTTAACTCCTCACCCCCACTTCCTCATGTACCTGTTGAGGCCAGGGATCTAGAAGAATTCAATGGAGCCAGATAACCGAGTCACGTGAACCATGGAAGGACATTTAAAACAGTGACATTGCATGCATTTTGTTGTTACCAAGATATGCTATGCAACACCATCCCACTACCTTCTTCTATGATGTGGGTTTCTTTCCTTTCCTGTTTGTATGTATTGGCTTTCATTAGATGTACATCAGCAAGATTCTTAAAGGAGATTCAATATTTTTTTATAATACCATAGAAATTTTGTGGAGTTCTATGGTAATAAATGCACCATGCAAATTATGATGTAGTGACTCCCAGAAAAGTCTATAATAAGTGTTTTAGTTTCAACTAATATATTTTTTAAATATTTGTATTGATTTCAGAGAGGAAAGGAAAGGGAGATAGAGATAGAAAGAAACATCAATGATGAGATTCATCAATTGGCTACCTCCTGCACGCCCCCTACTGGGGATTGAGCCTGCAACCCGAGCATGTGCCCTTGACTGGAATCGAACCCGGGACCCTCCAGTCTGCAGGCCAACCAGCTGAGCCAAACCAGCCAGGGCTGTTTTAGTTTCTTAACATTCTATTTCTACCTTCCCCTTGTTTCACACCACCCCCCATTCTACGAGCTTACCTTGTGCTCCATCTTTTCATCTTAATGAATTGCTGACACCTTCTCTCTCATGCTATATGATAAAAGATTTAAGAAGTCATCTGCCTGCCCTACCAGCATGGCTCAGTGGTTGAACATTGACCTATGAACCAGGAGGTTGCTGGTTCAATTCCTGGTCAGGGCACATGTCCAGGGTTGTGAGCTTGATCCCCAATGGGGAGTGTGCAGGAGTCAGACAATCAATGATTCTCTCTCAGGATTGATGTTTCTCTTTCTCCCTCTCTTTTCTTCTTGGAAATCAATAAAAATATATATACTTTTTTTAAAAAAGAAGTCACCTGCCTAATATTGAAGGAACTCATTCAGTGACACCCTAGACACTTTCTTCTTACTGTAATATTCCACCTCCACCATGCCTTCCTCTAACAAACTCCTAAACATGTGACATCTAATTTAAAAAGCAATGTGCCTGTTAGAGTTTTCCCATGATTCCTCTGCAATCTCTTTTAGGGGCCCCTGTCCTGAATCTCCATTTCCATTCTGCCATTGTCACTATCATAGCTTTTACTGGATCATTTGTAATGGTCCACCTACTTGCTTGTGTCTGCACCTTTCAGAACTGGATTCCCAGAACCTAGAGTATGGATGGCACCAATAGTCACAATAATAAATACTGTTTGATCAAATGAGTGGATGAATAATGGACTGTTTAAATTTTTATTTAAATCATTATAGGAACTAAGAAATTCAATCTCTACTGTGACAGGTGAAAGGAAGAGATATTTGGCAATAAGTGAGTTGTCCCAAACCACTAAAATTTCACCAGTTAAAGAATTGGCTATTTACAGACCCACTCTGATCTAGGTGATATCTTTTCTGACTTGTTCATTATTACATTCCTAATACAAAGTACAGTACTTAACCTTCAAATATATCTGAGGAAAAGATTTTTGAATAATTATTAAGACAATTGTGATAATTTATGATAATCATAGCAAAGAATTTTTCACATATTCACATTTCCAGAAAATTCCTTTTACTTCAGCATGCTCTCCACAGGGTAATAGAGTCTAGGGAAGCTCTCCTGCACAAGTTTTAGAATCATGATGCTCATTAATGACTTTTTTATACTTGGATACATCTATTCATTTCCTTTTCCCACTTTTTATTCCATGTATACTGTTCCCTTTTCTTGGTGCCAAGGAATCTTATTTGTCTACCCACTAAAACCCATATAATAAGTTCAGTGTGTAACTCTGGGTAGCACTGGTTTCTACAAATGTCTGAAAGAAGGATGTTTTCAGTAGCAATTAGCATCACAGAGGAGGTCCCTTTCTTTAGGAATGTATATTGAGAAATTTTGTTGTTTAACCATAGACAAAATTTGTTTTACTTAAGCTTTCGTCTGATGAAAATAAAATTTACCAAAAGCCTGAATTTATCTACCAAAAAGCCACAAAACCTCTCTACCCATCAGAAAAATTGATGCATGCTTTCTCATCTAAGACTATACCCTTTCTTACCCCAAAAATATTCACTAAAAGGCCACTTGGTGGACCAGATAAGTGTTTTGTTGATCATTTCTCAAAAAGAGGAATGTGAAAGGCAAAAGTTAATACTCATGCAGGGAGAAATCAACATAAGCAGGATAAAATTATTTACCTTAAAAGTCCATCTCCTTGAACACATAGCTATGTTCTTCCAGACACTGCTGGGCCTGTTCAAGGCACCTGAGACTAGAGCCAGGGTCCGTATTTCTCATGTTAGAACTCTATATATTTGACTTAATTGCCATCAAACAGGCTGAGCCATTTCCCATGATCTTGAGTCAATGCATTACAGTTGTCAGGTATAACCACAAAGAGGTCCCAGAGAAAGCAAAGAGGAAGGGGTAAATGGCAATTTAGTAATATTTTCCTATAGCATCTTCCAAAATCCAAGCTGCCTTCAGTGTATTAAGAAGAAGCTAATCATCTTTTTACTGTGTACTCTTACCTACAACACTTATTATTACTATGTGTGCTCTTACCTACAACACTTACTACTTACTATTTTCACATATCTACAAGTATCCGCATGCACATTTCTACATGTAGTTTTTATACATGTACAGGCATCATTCTCACTTCTGGAAAGTATTCATTACTCCCCATTGTCTTTTTATATTTATCTGTAGTCATTCATTCTTTCAACCAATTTTCAAGTTAAAAAAAGAGAAAACCTCCCCCTTTAATGCAGCTGCTATGTTCACCCTGCTTTGATTTTAAGGGGAATGGGTACCATAATATCCTCCAGCACCTCGGACACTTAGGCCAGCTTTTGCCCTGGAGTAGAAAACTCCAACCAGACTTCCAACACCGAAAGCACTGCCTCAGTTTAAGTCCCATTCTGGCAAGCAAGTATCTCATGAGGTAGATTTTAAATCACTTTAGTATTCCTTGTCATCATATTTTGAAATGTCTATGTTCTAGGCACCAAGAATCAGTTATTCTGGGAGGCTCATAGGAGCTGGCAGAAGTATTAGGTCAAGCAAAATATTTCCATGTATTTTGTATGTAGGTTTATATATGGTACCATACTAATTATTCTAACTATTTATTCCTACTTTACATTCATGCCATGGTTTGAAAAGACAATGATACATAAATTACAGTTGAGTATGTCGGTCATCTAGGACTCAGGTGGTCTTATTTCTAGTAATGTATAAAATCGTATATAGCTTTAGGTCTAAGTTGAGGATACCATAATGCCAAGTTCTAGGCCAACTTGAAGGTCTTTAAGATAGTAACACCCCCTAAATTATGTATACTTAAGAAATTTCAAACAATCTTTAGATGCTGAATCTGGCTTCTTGAGCTATTTGTCCAATGTCCCATGGAAGTCCTATTTAATGCTAAGTGGCAGGAAAGATCAGCGATTTGTCTAGATTGGATGCCAACCAGTCTTCTAGCATTGAGGACATACGCAGTAGACCCAACTCTGCTCAAATACAGATGAAAAGAATGAATGGTAGTAGGATATCCATATAACATTGGTTTATCAACCTTAGTTGGAGATGATAGACAAGGCAGGAGAGCAGAAAACAACTCTGATTAATGTAACACTTGTGGCAGAAAGACCAGCCTATACTCATAAGTACAGACACTGCAATTTTTTATGTGAAGTTTCCATGTTGTTCTCAGATAAAAGAAGTAGAATTGAAAACAATAGGTTTTCATCAGCACCAGTACACCAAAGGAGTTCTGTCAAAATACATGTTAATAAAAGGAAATAAACTGGATCTAAGACTTTCACCAGATTTTGATGAGGAAAACTTGGCTTTCAACACCACAACCACAAAACCCTTATTCCTTATAACATTTACTCAGCTATTGTATTTAAGTTACTCTTCTTTATCCTCTTTGTTCTGATTCTGTGTTCACTGGCAACACTCTGACTCCTAAATCAGCTTCCTAGTTCTTTGAAGTATAATATGGGTGCCTTAAATAGTCAGCATCAGAATATCCACTACATAAATTTATAAATCAAAATTATAGTTTATACATCAGACTTACAATTTGGTTACTAATAGATAGTCCCCAGGGATCATTATCTCTGTAAGCCCTGATAACTTTGATAAATATAATTTTTCTAGACCCACAAAACTAACCCAAGATAGCCCTAAACTTGTAAGAGCCAATTTAAATAGTGCCACCTTGTGAAGCCATCTCTGATGGACTGCCCTGCTCCAGGTGAACTTTGCCTCATCCCTCTGTGACCACAACACCAGGCTACTGTAATTGCCAAACAGATTTAGAATTTATTTTCCTATTTAATTATGAGGCACTTACTATACTTTTTCTGAACTTTTAATAGCTCTCAGTACTTTTCTGTTAATCTTGCTTGAGTTGATAATCTATCTATATATATAAAAGCCTAAGCAATCATCACAACCAAAACAAACAAACAGATGACCAAACAGGCTGTGTGGGGCAACCAGGCCAACAGGGGGCTTAGTAAGGGATGACCAAACAACTGAGCAGCGGGTTGTGTGGGGTGACCAGGCTGGCAGGGGGGTTAGTGAGAGATGACCAAACGACTGAACAGAGGACTGTGTGGGGCAACCAGGCTTGCAGGGGAGTTAGTGAGGTATGACCAAATGACTGAACAGCAGGCTGTGTGGGGTGACCAGCTGGCAGGGGGGGCAGTTAAGAGTGACCAGGCTGCAGAGGGGGGCAGTGAGGGGCAACCAGGCTGGTGGGGGTGTTAGGGGCAACCAGGCCAGTGGTGGGGGCAGTTGGGGGTTACCAGCCTGACAGGGGGGTCAGTTGGGGGTGACCAGGTCATCAGGGGGGGCAGTTAGGGGTAATCAGGCAGACACGCAGGTGAGTAGTTAGGAGCCAGTGGTCCCGGATTGTGAGAGGGATTTCCGACTGCCAGTTTAGGTCCGATCCTACAGAGCAGTGATCAGCAAACTCATTAGTCAACAGAGCCAAATATCAACAGTACAACAATTGAAATTTCTTTAGAAAGCCAAATTTTTTAAACTTAAATTTCTTCTAATGCCACTTCTTCAAAATAGACTCACCCAACCATGGTATTTTGTGGAAGAGCCACACTCAAGGGGCCAAAGAGCCGCATGTGGCTTGCGAGCCGCAGTTTGATGACCACGGCCACAGGGGATCGGGCCTAAACCAGCAGTTGGACATCCCCTGAGGGGCCCCGGATTGGAGAGGGTGCAGGCCGTGCTGAGGGAACCCGCCCCCCAGTGCATGAATTTCGTGCACCAGGCCTCTAGTATATTTATAAAAGCCTAAGCGACCTGCTGACTGGCTGACTGGCCAGCCAGTAGCTATGATGCGCACTGACGACTAGGGGGCAGATGCTCAATGCAGGAGCAGAATCCACAGGCATGGAAACATGGAATAGACTGATGAATCTCAGAGTAAAGTGGGGAGAAGGGAGGGCCAGAAGAGATTAACCCAAGATCTTATATGCATATTAAAGGCCCAGTGCACTGACTTGTGCACCGGTGGGGTCTGTCAGCCTGGCCTGTAAGGATTGAACTGAAACTGGCTCTCGGACATTCCCCAAGGGGTCCTGGATTGCGAGAGGGCCCAGACTAGGCTGAGGGACCCCACTGGTGCATGAATCTGTGCACCGAGCCTCTAGTTTCTATTATAAAACTCAGAATGGGGATACACCTGGTTATATCATTTTACTCCTAAGTTATGCTTTGCTTTTCCTCTTAAATTCTTCTTACTTCTCCATTACCCACAGAAATAGATATTTCTGCCTGTCTTCTTTCCATTGCCTTAATTTTTAATTTAATTTATTTTTCATTTTTTCTATTTTTAAAATAAAAATTATACTGAAGTTGTACAACATAGTGTTTTGATATACATATACATAGTGAAATGATTACTATAGGTGAGCTAATTAACACATTCATATCATCACATAGTTACCTTTCTTTTCTTTTTGTGTGTGTGGTAAGAGCACCTTAGATCTAATCTCTTAGCACATGTATTTAGTATGTAATAAATCTTATTAACAGTAATCACCATGCAGTATATTAGATCTCTGGAATATATTCATCCTACATAACTCCATTGGCTTTCCTTCTCATGACAATGTCTTTAGGATGCACCACTTCTCTCCTTGGAGCTCACTGTTTACATTTTTCTTCTCGGTCTCCAATTATTTTTATGCTGTCTCTTTTTTGCTATATCAGATCTGTTGACCTTATATGTGGACTTGCTGTGGATGCAATTCATTATGAACAGAAATGAAAGTGAAGGGACAAATCATCTTAAAAATCCAGCTTATCTGTATGTTATATAAAGTTCTAATTTTATAAAGAATTAAATGCTTAATTATAGAAATATCCTACACATAGCTTGAAATATGATGTTTTTAGAGACATGAAATATAGTGTTTTTGTCTAATGTAAATATGTAATTTACTGTGCACATACTTTCAAAAAGTGGTAAGCCAAAATTCAAGCTGGATACACTGATTACATGAAAAGGAGAATATAAGAACAGCAAAGGAAAATGATTCTGGGTCATGCATGAGTGGTGCCAGGGAAGGAGCAACTTTAGGCCTTAGAGTTTGCTCACTGCAACCGATTCATAACCATCTATATACATATTGCTCAATACGTTCATGGATATTCTCCCTTTCTTTCTCTCACTGAGAATGAGAGAGCATGTTGGGCTTTGGGGTTCTGCTGAATGTCTTGAACCATTTTTCAAATGTTGGGTTTGGCAAAGCACATATTATGTTTTGCCAAATATTTTCCCTATGATTTTAAACCCCTGTGTATTTCAAAGGAAATTTTACCCACATGTCCTGATTTATTTACCCCTAAATCATCAAAACGTCATTTTGAAAAAGCTACTATTTGATGTCTAAAAACCCCCGTAGCCTTTTTCCCAAGACTTTCATCTTGTAACCAGTGTGTTTTGTTTGGTCACACCAAAAATCCAGGTTCTGTGTGGGAAACGGGCTCATGAAGGCACCTCTTTGTGTCTCAAATACTTTCTTCAGTCTTCTGGAGACGTTTCCTGTATCTCATCTCTCCTTCCTCTTCAGTTTCTCTTTTCTGTCCTGAATTCTATTTCGTTGTGTCCTAGATATAACTATATTGTTCTTTCTTTGCCTGCTATTAAGAGTTCAGTGATAATGGCCTTCTCTGTACTGTCTAGGCCAGTTATTAGCATAGTTCATTTTCTGTTATAACCTAACTAGAGGCCTGGTGCACGGATTCATGCACTGGTGGGGTCCCTCAGCCTGGCCTGTGCCTTCTCGCAATCTGGGACCCCCTCGGGGGATGTCGGAGTGCCTGGCCTGGGGGAATCGGGCTGAAACCGGCAGTCCAACATCCCCTGCTATGCCTGCCATGGCTACTCAGTAGCACTGCTGTGGAGGCAGGAGAGGCTCCTGTTGCTGCAGCTGAGCTTGCTAGCAGCGAGCCCGGCACCTGGCGCCCGTTGGTCAGCTGAGCAGGGCTCCCACTGTGGGAGTGCACTGACCACAGGGGGCATTTCCTGTGTTAAGTGTCTGCCCTCTAGGCTTTTATATATATAGATTTCGGTCTTGGCAGTAGGGAAGACAGGATTACTCAATGTTATTAGCATTTTTGTTGTTGTTGTTGTGTGTGTTCTTTTTCTCTACTGTAGAGTTAAATGAACTTAAAATGTGTGTCTGGATGAGAGAAATAATTGGGACCTCTTCTTGTGTTTTAATGGTTTCTAAACTCCTCACCATCATTTCCAGGCCTTCATGATCTAAGAATCACCCCTCTCTGTTCACATCCCCTGACTTCTCTATTTTAGCCTGTCTGTGATTCTTGTACTTTTTCAAATGTAACAATTTGTTCTGTCCTCTAGACCTTTGCCCTTGCTGTTCCTTCTGTTTGAATCATTCTTCTTCCAGTTCTTTGCTTGACAATCTCCAAACTGCATATATCAATTAAAATGTCTCTTTCAAAGAGTGCTTTTATGACTACTCAATCCAAGGTAGGCTCTCCCTCTCACATAGAAACTTGTTTTTCTGCTGTTTTAGCAGGTTTTGTAATATGCATTTATGAAATGATTTATTCCCTTACTTATTGAACACTTCTCTTTACTCATAGATTGAAAGTCCCCCAAGAAAAGAACACGAGTATTTAGCATATTATGCATACCCCAAAACTAGCACAGGAATGGCCTCAACAAATGTCAGAATTTATAAACACACTCCTACTTGAGACAAGAAAGGGTGCATGAAACAATGGAGATGGTTTCTATTAGTTATTAAATTATATAATTATTATTAACATATGACCAGCTTAAGGATCTGGAAGCATGTTATTTCAGAGAACCTACTTTTATCTTGCCAAAGTAGAATTTTGAAAGACTAAAACGCTTGTGGATTTTCTCCTTCGGTTTAGTCAATAGAATCATTCCCCCAAAGTGGCTGTCTTTTGTTTTAAAATAGGAAAACACTGTGTGCTCACAATGCCTTTCATCCTCAAAGTCCTCACAAGTATTAATTAATCTACAAAATGATATCTGGCTCCAAAAGGTAGAATCTGTGACTTAAGGTTTATCTACAAAAACCTGCTTTGCCCCCAAGGCATGGCAACTTCCAGAGCTCTGTCCTCCAAATCCTCCTAGCTCAGGAGGGAGCAGATGATTCTCTGAAACCTGCCACAGGCTTTTGACTCCTGCAGGGTTATCCATAGACATGTCTTATACTCTTGATAAAAAATAAAGATGATAAAGATTTAACATGTTCTAAACAGGGTTATTTTTCTCGAACATTTCTTTACGGGTGGGAAAAGTGCCGTGAAAATAATTAGATCTCATGAACAGTCATAATATAAAGTATACAAGATCAGGCAATAAAAACATATTGGTATAGTTGATGTTTCATGTTTAAAACTGTTAATGCATTATAGCGCCTGCTAAGCATCCACATAGATTCTTAGAAAAGAATTTTGGGCTCTTGCATTGGTGGCACATGGATTTGAATACCAGGCGACAGAAATGATGTCACCTCTCAGTGAACAGGGTAGTTTCCACCATGAGATTCTAATTAAGAATTTATTCTTTTGTCAATATTTGAAAGAAACACATTATGCTTCTGTTTAACCACATTGATCACAATCTACTTTATTAAAGAAAACATTTGGAGGTAAAGCATACTCACCAAAGGATGATAGCATCTTTTAGAGCCCCCATGATGGCAGATGCCACTTTTGTAAAATAAATCATTTCCCTCCAAAGGGAATGGATCTAATGGAATGATTGTGCCAGTTATGCTTAAAGCCAAAGCCTCTCGTGATCCCTGGGAAATGTTCAGCAATGTTCTCAATATAAGAGATGAAAAGAGTAAGATTTATATAGCACCAAATGTTGGACATAAATAATCTCAAAAATCTACATCATGAAAACAATGAGTAATAACACCAGCTTAAAGAATGTTGTTGATTTATAAACTGTTTTAATGTACAGTATCTCATCTGTGGCAGCTCATCCTGGTAGTTACTGCCAAGGCAAACTACTGCCAAAACCCGTCCATGACTTCGGAAGCAACACTGAGGCATGAGGGAAAGCAGGAGAATTGTAGGGCTAGAAGTAAGGAAGATGCCAGATTTGTGGAAAAAATATGTAGTTCTAGGTCAAATATACATATACATATATAAGTTAGATTAGTCATGTAAGAAGACTTTATAGGTTCTGGGATAATTTAAGTCTTGGTGTAAATCGTAGTAGTTAAAAAGTAATCAGAATTTGCTGTTTGGGGGTAATTGGTGACTATTTTGGCATTGCCCATCATGATGGAGTAATTCATAAATAAGAGTTGTGGGGTAGGTGTGAGGTGGAGAGGGTCAGTGGGGGGGATATTACCTTAGTTGATATCTGAGTAATTAATTATAAAAATAAGATACTGTTATATGCAATTACATTGAAAAATTGGCTTTAAAAAAGCAGTCATATATTCATTAATATCTGAAATCAACAATATTTAATAAACCTTTAATATCTTAATATTAAATCAATTGACAAGCATGTCTTTTTTTAAACAAAAACTAGTGCCAAAAGCAATGTAAGGTGAAGTATTATATAAGAAAGAAAATACAAGTCATGACCCCTAACTTCAAAGCATTTATAGTCTAGCCATGGTACAAGCCTATTACCCATGAAATAAGAGTGGATAACAAAAGAGTGCTGGGATGAAGAAATGATAATTGTTACAGGAAAGTTAAGCTCCTTCAGAGTAAGAGCCATGTCTTAATCATGTTACTATTGCTGGCCTGAGGGTATGTATTTGGGAGTAGATAATAAATAAGGTAAATCAGGGACCATGAGAGAGGTCTATAGCCTTAGTGTGACAGAAAATAGGAAACTATTGAATGTTTTGACAAGAAGAATGAAATAATAAAGGTACTGTTTAAAGAAGGTTGGTGTGGGAGGGCAATGATCTTGTGTAGCACTGAGTAAAGGGGACAGTAGACGGATTGAGATCAGAGGCATTGGGAGGTCTGAGCAATGGTTTGCCTGTACACATTAAGAAAAATGTGGGCACCACATCCATTGTGAAGAAACTGCTTCAGAAAATGCTGAAGGGTCATAGAGAAAATAAAGGAGCCAAAGAAAATGTGTTCTAAGCCTAGATAAATGTTTACTACTCATGCAGATGAGCTCAGTGCAAAGGGGAATCAGCTTCGGAGATTTCACTTCTGA
The DNA here is from genome assembly GCA_026230045.1 of Corynorhinus townsendii. Classification (NCBI taxonomy): domain Eukaryota; kingdom Metazoa; phylum Chordata; class Mammalia; order Chiroptera; family Vespertilionidae; genus Corynorhinus; species Corynorhinus townsendii. The sequence continues at coordinate 71,233,123 of JAPDVU010000005.1, forward strand.
GATGACACAGAGACATACCAGAACAAATGATTAATTAGGACTTCAAGATATAGGATGAGATAATGAAGAGAATGTATACAAGGATAGACCTGTGTATTATATAGGCCTGGAAGTAAAAACCAAAGCCATTAACTGTCTCATTTGTGTACTCATTAACATATGTTTACTGAGTTTTTTCCATGTTATAGCAATTGTTATAATAATGGAAACAGAGTTATGACTATAGGAGACAGTACCCTTGCTCTCACAGAATATTCTGATGAGATAACAAACAAATAAAAAAATATAGCATGCTACATGTTTATAAGTTCTATGGGGAACATTAAATTAGGGTCAGAGAAAAGGATTGTGAATGGAAATCCTGGGGAGGGATTGTTTGCTTGTTTTTAGGAGAGATTAGGAAAGACCTACCTTAAAAAGTGGAACTTACCATTTGCAAAAGCATGGATGGACCTGGAGAGCATGATGCTAAGCAAAATAAGCCAGTCAGAGAAAGATAAATATTATATGATCTCACTCACTTGTGGAATATAATGTACATAAACTGATGAACAAAAATAGAACCAGAGACATAGAAACATTGAACAGACCATCCAACCTAAGAGGGAAGGCAGGGGAGAAGTGTAAGAGATCAACCAAAGGACTTATATGCATGCATATGAGCATAACCAATGGACACAGACAGTAGGGGGGGTGAGGGCATGTGCTGGGGGTGGGAGCAGTCAGGGAGAGGTCAATGGGGGTGGGGGGAAAGAGACTTATGTAATACTTTAAGAAATAGAGAACTTAAATAAATTAATTAAAGGTAACATTTGAATAGAGATACAAAGCAAAATGAAGTAACAAGCCTTACAAATTTCTAGGCATCAAAGGAATTATTTTGTACCAGACAAAGGATAAAACAGTTTTAATGGCCCTGTGGAAGAAGTAAGGTGGTCAGTTTGGCGGGAGCAGAATGAGCTGGGAGAAAGAAGAAAATGATGAGGCCAACTGGCTAGTTGGGACCAGTAGGATCAGATGAACCACTAAATGTTGTTCAGCTTTTACCCTAGGAGTTTTGGGAAGCCAGAGAGGAATTTGAGACGAGGAGTGACATAATGTAACTTATATCTTAATAAGGTCACTTTGGCTGTTGTGTTTGAAAATAAAAGTAGAGAGCAAGGATTAAAGTGGGCACATCAGTTATGAGGTTATTATAATAAACCAGGTGTGAGATGATAGCATAAAAGTGATGAGAAGTGAACTGATTCTGGATTGATTTTAAAGATAGAGCTAACAGGGTTACTTGATGTTTAAGTTTATCTTGTAAGAGAAACAAAGAAGTCAAAGATGACTTTATGAGTTTTTACTGAAGGATCTGGAAAATAATATTAGCACATTATAAAATGGAGAAAATTAGGTGTAGGAGAAAAATCAGAATCAGTCTAGCATATGTTCAATTTGAGATGTATGTTAGACATATATGTGAAAATGTCACAATATACAGTACTGGAAAGCAATTTACTAGCCAAGTGAAGGAAATATTACCTACAAAAAAGAGAGTTATCATTTGGGTTTAATATTCAGGTAGGAGAAAACTTGAAACTTTAGGGATGAATTTAAGCAATATGAAAGCAACGAGTGACCCTGGTAGAGGGTGAGTGGTTGGGATAAAAGCCTAAATGAAGTTGGTTCAAGAGATAAAGAGAGGGGATAAATTAACAAGAGTAAAGGTAGACAATTCTTGAAAGGAATTTTTATTCTAAACCAGAGAGTAATGGAGGCATTAGCTAGAGTGAAGTTGAGAAATCTAGAACATGCAAAGCAAAAGAAAATAAGATGACTGAAACAAGAAAATACATATTTTTAGTGTTAAAAATGAGAAATCTCAAAGTTAACAGTAATGGACTAGCAGGAGATAAATAGGAATAAAATCATCACTGTGGAGCATCCTGTGAGCCAATGGATTGGTAGCATGTTGACCAATGTGAAATACAGCAAGAAGTATGAGTGCGAAGAAAAAGGGCATTATATTTATCAAAAATGAGACCATTAACAGAAAAAGCATCAGAATATATCAGAAATGTTGGACATATATTTTTAAATATCTTTAATATTTCATTCATTTATTATTTTTAATGTTTCATGCACTTTTCTAGTCATCCTAAGAAAAGAGAAACATGCAAATTGACCGTACCTCCACTATGCCCACCAGCCAATCAGAGCGAGTATGCAAATTAACCCCAACCTCCAGCGGCCACAGAACTGGAGCAAGCAGGAGGCTTGGATTGTCCCTGGTAATGGAGGAAGCCAAAATTCCCACCCGCCCTGGTTGGCCCTGGCCTCCGCTCAAGGTTACAAAGTTTTAATTATAGAAGATAAGTAAATCCCAGATACCTGCTTCCAGCCAGCCCTGGCCTCCACTCAAGGAGGCGCTGGAAAAGAAAAAAGAAAAAAAGGGAGGAATCCAAGATGGCGGCGTAGGTAAACACCTAAACTGCTGCCTCCCACAACAATTTAAACTGCAACTAAAAGACAAAACGTCTATCACCCAGAACCACGGGAAAGCTGGCTGAGTGGAAGTTCTACAACTAGAAGGAAAGAGAAAAGAGCATTGAGACGTGCACGAGCGCTGAAAAGCTGAGGTACGGAGGCGCGTGATCCGGGCTGGCGGCGGGCGACTGGGTGCGTTGCTTTTTTCAACTTGAACTGAGACAAGCCCCCGATTACTCTGAAATCCAGTCTCTGGGGAGACGCGGGGGACCCAAACTCCTACGGGGAGAAGCTGGACTGTCTGCCAGTGAGAGTGGCTTGCTTGCAGAGCTGCGCGCAGGAATAATTGTTTACGGCACTGGGGCACAGGACTCCAGGACGCGGTCGGGGACACAGAGACGGCTTACTAGCAGCCACTGCTGTTTGCCACGCCCTAACCTAGTGACGCCCTGAGACCCCACCCCACACAACCTACAAACCCACCCAAGCTCCAAGCAGCTCAATTAGCATAAGAAAGCCTGCCATATCGCAGCTTAACCTAGAAAACTTGCAGCCCGGGTCAGACAGCTCCAAAACCTCCAAACCCCAAGCAAAGAGGAGAAAACTGCAGCTCTCACTGTAGCTCCTGCTGAGTGGCCTCAGACAGTAGCTGACCTGCACCCCATTGGAGATCCAGAAGCCAGTGTACCTAGTGGTCAGTGTGAGACACCAGATTTCAACTCCTCACATCCATAAGTGACACATTCAAGAGGCAGACTCAGTGAGCACCAAAGCCCCACTGAAACAAGTCCTGCCCCATAAGTGTGTCTTCAGCGCAGCACTTCTTCCATTATAGACACAGGGAGTGCTCACAGCTAATTGGTTGGCCTGGAGGACAATTCCTCCCAGCGTACCAACAGCAATTCAGGCTTAACTACACCAAGACTTTGCACTCAGCCCACAAAGGGGTGTACCAAGAGCATCCACATCAGGTGATTGGGGAGGCTGAGCTACTGCCCCCTATAGGTCACCTACCACACAAAGCCACTCCATCAACACAGGGAAGCAGCCAAAATGCAGAAACAAAGAAACATGTCACGAATGAAAGAAACGGAGGAAAGCAAACTACTGGATGACATAGAGTTCAGAATCACATTTATAAGGTTACTCAAGAATCTTCTAAAAACCGCCGAGAAACTTGATGACACTTCTGAGGAGCTTAGTGAGACCTTCAAGGACCTTAATGAGAATGCCAAAAAAATGGAAAAGGATCAGTCAGAAATGAAGCATACACTGTCTGAAATAAAGAATATACAGAAACTCAACTGTAGATCAACATATCCCAAGAATCAAACCAAAGATCTGAAATATGTGGAAACAAAAAACATCCAACCAGAAAAACAAAAAGAAAAAAGAATCCAAAAATATGAAGATAATGTAAGGAGCCTCTGGGACAACTTTAAGCGAAACAACATCCGAATTTTTGGGGTCCCAGAAGAAGGGAGAGAGCAAAATATTGAAAACCTATTAGAAGAAATAATGACAGAAAACTTTCCCTACCTGGTGAAAGAAATAGACTTACAAGTTCAGGAAGCGCACAGAACCCCATACAAGAGGAACCCAAAGAGGACCACACCAAGACACATCATAATTAAAATGCCAAGGGCAAAAGACAAAGAGAGAATATTAAAAGCAGCAAGGAAGAAGAAGAAGAAAAAGGTAAAGATAAAAATTATGAACAACAAAATGACATCAAATACATACCTACCAACAAGTGAGTCTAAAAATCAAGTGAATAAAAAATCTGAAGAACAGAATGGACTGGTGAATATAATAGAATCAGGGACATAGAAAGGGAGTGGACTGACGATTCTCAGGGGAAGCAAGTGTGAGGGGTGCGGGAAGAGATTGGACAAAAATCTTACTCCTATGGATGAAGACAGTGGCGGGGGGTAAGGGCATGGGGTGGGGTGGGGAATCAGGTGGAGGGGAGCTATGGGGGAAAAAAAAGTGGAACACCTGTAATAATCTGAACAATAAAGATTTAATTAAGAAAAAAAAAAAAAAAAAGGAGGAGCTGGGAGCTTGGATCATGGGGGGGTGTGGCCAGCCTGCAAACAGCCATCAGCCCCTCACCCAGGCTGGCAAGGCATACCAGTGGGAACCCCCATCCTGAAAGGGGTGTGGCCATCCTGAAAACAGACCTCAATCCCTCACCCAGGCTGACCAGGCACCCCAGCAGGGACCCCCTACCCTTAAGGGGGTGTGCCCAGCCTGAAAACAGCCCTCAGCCCCTCACCCAGGCTGGCCACACCCCCATGGGGTGAGGGTCCCCACTGGGGGACTTGACAGCCATCAGCCCCTCACCCAGGCTGGCCAGGCACCCCAGCGGGGACCCCCAGCCTGATCTGGGACAACCTTCAGGGCAAAGCAGCTGGCCCCCACCCATGCACCAGGCCTCTATCTATACTAATAAAAGGATAATATGCTAATTAGACTGGGAGACCTTCTAGGAGAACTTTGGGACGTTTTTCTGGACAAAACCATGGTGGCGGGGCCAAGGTAGAGATGGTTAGAGGCCAAGAGGAAATGGCAGTTGTAGGTGATCAGGCTGGTGGGGGCAGGGCTGTTGGAGGTAAGCAGACCAGCAGGGGGGGCAGTTGGGGGCGAGCAGGCCATCAGTGGGGGTCAGTTGGAGGTGATCAGGATAGCAAGGGGGCAGTTTGGAGTGAGCAGGCCAGCAGGGGGGAAGTTGGAGGTGAGCAAGACAGTGGGGAGGGGAGGTAGGGGTAATCAGACCAACAGGGGGGGCAGTTGGGGGTGAGCAGGCTGGCAGGGGAGGCAGTTGGGGGTGAGCACACTGGCACAGGGGGCAGTTGGGGTGCTTAGGCTAGCAGGGGTGAGGGCATTTGGGGGTGAGCAGGCCCATGGCAGGGGGCAGTTGGGGGCAAGCAGGCTGGCAGGCAGGCAGGCAGGTGAGCAGTTAGGAGTCAGCAGTCCCAGATTGCGAGAGGGATGTCCAACTGCCGGTTTAGGCCCGATCCCTGTAAAATGGCAGTAGGACATCCTTTGAGGGGTCCCAAATTGGAGAGGGTGCAGTCCAGGCTGATGAACACCCCCTACCCTTGTGCACAAATTTCATGCACCAGACCACTAGTTTGGACAATAAATAAAAGTGAAAAACAAAAACCTACTCTGGTATACATAGAATCTAATAGTAAGAGATGAATTTTTCTTTAAAAAACTATTAAAATGTGCCAGAGGCCCCCAATATCTCTGATTCCTATAATTCACAGCCTTATGTAATTCCTTCCCCTTGAGTGTAGACTCCATTTAATAAGTTGCTTCTGACCAAAAGGATGTGGCAAGGTTGATAGGATTTAATTTCCACCATTAGATTACAAGAGATTTTGAATTCTGTCTTGTTAGTAGACTCTCTTGCCTGCTCAGCTAGCTGTGTGTTTTGAAAAAGCAAGCTGTCCTGCTGAAGAAGCACATGTGACAGGTAACTGAGAGTGTCTCTGATCAACAGCCCTGGAGGAACTGAACCCTGCCAATAACCATGTTCATGAGGCAAGCCTTCAGATGTGACTCCAATTCTGGCTCAAACTCTGATTGTAACCTTTTGAGATATACTGAGTTGGGGGACTCTGCTAGGTTCCTGACTCACAAAAAACATGAGGTAATAATGTGTGCTGTTTGAAGTTGTTGTGTATTAGGATAATTCACTTTGTAGCAGTAGCTAAAGAATACAGTCTTTGAGTGAAGGGATCACTTACCAATTCTTCCAATGGAGGAATAACATCTTTCAAGACATGCTGTGAAAGATTCCTTCTGTGTCGGGGTATCTGCAAAAGTATTGACATTTGATGCTATTATATTTTTTTTAAAAAAGCTACAAATTATTTCAAAGAATATATATTGGTGGGTGTTCATGAAAATAACCATATTCAAATTAATTCAAGAAGGTGAATAAATTAAATATAAAATAGAATGTAAATCTTTTGAGACTGACTAATTTGAATAAAATGTGTAATAAAGATGGTTGGCTGCAATATCTTATATTCCACATTCTTTTTTTACCATGTAACTTCCTACAAGCTGCGGGGTCTATGTTCTTCATTCTGAACCTAAGAAGACCTCTATGTCTTGAGGTTTAGGAGAAAAAAATGATGACATTTATTAATGATACAATATTTTTCATTGAAATAGTTATTTAAGTATATGAAATATGGAAAAAAACCACAAACATAATAAGTGCATGACTGAAGTTTGGTAAACAAATTTTAATGAGAAGAAATTGAAACCAGAAATAACCAGTTATTCAGCACACACATTTCACCCTTGAAGGAAACCATTAGTTCCATGGTATAAACAAAATTCAAATTGATAAATGATATGATAATATTGTCTGCTATTATTTCTTGAGTACTTATTATTTGCCAGGCACTATTCTAAGTGTTTTGCATTCATTAATATATATAATTCTCATCCAAACCTTAAGAGGTCAGGTATATTACCCTCTTTTCATAAGTGTTAGAAACACAGACACAGATGGTTTTAAGTAATTCTAAAAAAAAAAACAACACACAGCTAGTGATAAATCTGGGTGATATTTTAACACAGATCTAAGGCCTCAATAGGGTGCAATATTTGATTGTAATTTATTATTTCTCCAACGATATAAATGTATGTGTATAAAGACAGGCATTAAATGCTTAGGGAACTACAAAGTTGAAATCCCTGTGTGCATAAATAGATATTTCTGAGATAGGAATTTAGAGTGTCAAACTTATAAATTTGTACATAGTTACACAGGAAGCTAGAAATCAGGTTTCAAATCTGTTATAAATCATCTTAATATTCCTTTAGGAGAAGTAATATTGCTGATAATTCCTAAATCAATAAGCTAGCCAATCTATCATGTTCAACCAGGTTACGAAGATGGGGGGGAGGGGAGCGCTGGAGAAATTTCATCACCTGTCTTTTGTTTTACTGCTCTTCTCAGTTAAGCAGTGGGCACAGAAATATGTTATTATCCCAAATCAGATTATGCTGACTGAGACTTATGATTTAGGAAATTCTGGATCCAAATTGTTCAGTTGTCTTGCGTGGATATCAGGAAAATTAGGACGTTTTAAGAGAGCTGTCTGTACATGATGATATACTTAATTGAAATAATTATAAAGAAACTTGAGGTCAACTAAGTTTTGATTGAAGTCTGAATCAAAGAATCTATATATATGTATGAAAATATCATAGAATTTATATAATTATTTATAAATAATTTATTACTGCTATCTGGTAATTTTGCAAATCATTATGTAGCACATTCTTAAAAAACATCCCGACTTAAGACATTAGATGTCCTTATAAACCATTCAATTTAGCCAGTCAACACCTCATGTATAGTACACTCATTTGCTGGTCATTTTTAATAGTAGGTGCTCAAAATGTACTTCCTTTGTTAAAATTATAAAACATCTCTACTACTAGTATTGCAAAGAGAGTACTTTATTTTGGATGGTCATAAGTTTTTCTCCAGAATTTCATAATTTCTAAATGTATCTGATATCAAAAACCTATATTTTGTTCTGCAAATTTCTACTGGATAAGTTTCAGAATGCGGGCAGAAGCGGGATCCATTGTATGATCTTAGGTGCTTTTTACTTTTGCAGGAATCATTAATTAATCCCTGAATTTGGAAAACTTGAATAACAGTAATAATATTAGTAGTAGCTTGATATAACTTTATTTAAATATATTATTTTCTCCTTGAATTCCAGAAGCATTTCTTCTGAGGAAGCCTGACAATATGGTTTTTGTGTCTGTTTTCTTTTTTGTTTCCAAATGTTCTAAAATAGTATACAGGTCCTTCCTCTAAACATAAGAAGACATGTATGTATATCTACCACATATTTGTGTTCACAACCTATTTTTTTCCTAATTCTTATACTCAAATTATAAAATGTTGGTTTCAACATCATTTCCAAGTTCTTATTTAAGAATTTCCAGTACTTTAGCAAAAAGAAGCCTTAATAATTTAAAGTTTCTCTCTTTAGAGGTGACATGGTTATGTCTTAAACTGCTTTTCTATAACAGTGTTCTGCATCTTAAGTAATTGAATTTCCATAATAAGTACTTGAGGTGATGACAACCCTTCCTTTTCAGGTGAAAAATAATGTCAGACCTCATCTTCTTTTACTTTTTAATGATGCTATCTTCCTACTGATTTATTGCATCCAGTAAATAGAAATGATTTATAGCTATCATTGGGGGGGAAAATTAATACAAATGTCTTCTGATTTGGCTTTTTAAAAATATATATTTTTTACTTATTTTTTTAAATATATTTTTATTGATTTCAGAGAGGAAGGAAGAGGGAGAGAGAGAGAAACATCAATAATGAGAGAGAATCATCACTCGGCTGTCTCCTGCTCGGGCCTCCCTGGGGATTGAGCCCACAACCAGGTTAAAGTGCCCTTGACCAGAATCGAACCCAGGACCCTTCAGTCCATAGGCCAACACTCTATCCACTGAGCCAAACCAGCTAGGGCTGATTTGACGTTTTTGAACCCAATATCAGATTAACATATCACTGCAACATTTTTAGATCAAATCTATGAGTTTTTCCTGCTTTATTATCACCCACCACTCTTCTTCCTTCTACTTCCCTGCTCATTCCAAAGTACTTTAGCTTTGTAATTGTGCAAAGCAAAGTAGAAAAATGGAGTACTCAGAGTGTTCAATGCATATTTTCCTTTAAGTTCCTTTTTGCTCTTATTATAATATGCATGATAATTAAGTTTTTCGACACCTTTCCTTTAAAAAAAAGAATCAAAAAGTCACTTTTTCAAAGTATCTTCATTTTTTCTTCCATTCTTTTTTCATTTTTATCTATTTAAAGAAAACGAAACTGATGGGTGGAAATAGTACTTGATATATTAAAAACTGTAAAAATAACATAATTTGGGCATTTTATTTTTCTGGTGTAAGAGGGTCTACTGTGAAAGTTATATATAAACATGAAACATTCCACATAGCTCTGTTTAAATAGATTACCATTTTTTATGAAAGTTTATATCTTGTGGCTTAAAATTGAAATAAAATCACTTGAATAAAAGCATTAGTTTGTTCCAACATTTTCACAGACACATACATTTTCTGAGGCATATTTCCCATTACCAACCTCTCTGGATACTTAGATAAAAAACAGAAATAAATTTGTGGCTAAGTTAAGTTTTATCTTTATGGTTCTCAAAAGTTTCTCTCTCTCTCTCTCTCTCTCTCTCTCTCTCTCTCTCTCTCTCTCTCTCTCTCTCATTGTATCCCAGTTCTTATGTTCAGATCTTCATTTGTTTTTGCAAAATTATATTTCTTAAAGCTATCACAATCAGAAATTAAGAGAGGTCAGTGAAGTTTTTGTTCGTTTTATGTGGAAACATGGCCAAAATTTTTTGTATTCGTAACAATTTAGTTGTTTAGAAATAATAACCATAAACCTTAAGTGCTGGCTATATTTTAAAAATCGTGATTATGTGGGAGGTAAATGCTGTTGAGAGAAAAAAATTAAGATATGAGGACATTACCTTATCATATGTTTTTCATCTCTGTCTTATCTGTTTGTGGATACTGTAAAGTCATCCATATCTCACAATTACTCTACCAGTAACTAAATATATCTTTCATAGTCCTAATGGAGATAAAGATATAAATAATAAAAATCCAAATTCTTCTGTTTTGTTCCATATTAATGTACCACACATACAGTGTTTAAGATTTATATTCTACTCCTCCCTCTGCCCACAATATCATCCAATTGCCATCGTGAGCATCCAATGCAAATGTCCCTCTTTTTTATTTGTTGGCTTTTCCATAAGCCTCTTTCAGTTGTTTGTTGTCCATCAGAAATCTGACATTCTCTCTTAGCTCTTTTATCCCCTGCAGAAAACGAAAGGAAAATATTTGGAATCTTTCTGGGGGACATATTAAACTTTATTGACTTTTTTTTAGTTTGTTGAATACTCTTTGGTCAGTGTCTGAGTCACCTGTAGTGTTCACCAGTCTTTCAATCCTTGGGAAATCTAGTTGAGTTAAATTCAGCTTTAACCACATTTTCCCATCTTTCAGATAGACAAAGAGAAACACTTACTGGAATGATTTTAACTCCTTGATACTTTTCCCTTGCTTTATTTAGTCCCAACCACTGTATCCTTCTAAGAAGAAAACTAAACAGCCACATAACTTCCTCTTTAAAGAAAACTTAATTATGTACTATGCATACTTCCTTATTTATTGCTAAATACTATTTCCTTTAGTTCTCCCTCCACCCCCCACTTTCTCTCCCATGTTTTCAGTGGAATATTTCTTTCTAAGACAGTCTTCTCAAACTAAAAGGTGTTATTTACATGGAATTTATATGAAGTACATTTATATATTGTCTTAATTTTTAAATTTATTTTCTTCTTTCTCTGTAGGTTTTAATTTATATTTAGTTATATATTTATAAACTGAAATAATAATAAACTCAAGGCCAGCATAGACCCAAAAACATTTTATTCTACTTATTATGTTATTCATGGTATTATAACTAAGATAGCATGTAATTTGTTAGATCTATAGCAAAAGTTACTAAAATCATCAGTTGAAATAGTTTATTCATCTCTTTTATGCTTTACAACAGAGATATTTCCTCTGTTGATATTAGAAAAAAAAATAGTTTAGAGACTAGATAGTAAAAAATATAACATTTGTGCCAAACTGACATTTCCTCCACAACTGAAAGTCATATGTTATCTTTTAAATAAAAGATTTAAGACAACAGAAAATAATACCAAGAAAGCTATTATACAAAAAGCACAAGCACCACAGAACAAAATAAAATATAAAATAAATAATTATTGAAGGTTTAAATTATTAAAACGGTCTGCCTATTTTTAGCCAAATGAAACAAATCATTGTCAATTCATCATTTGGCTATGTTGGTCAGAACTCTATATCTAATTTCATGAAGTTCAACTATCTGGAAAGTCTCAACAAATTAGAATCAGGCTTTATTTTCAGTCTCAAATATAAAGTCTCTTCCATTTCCCAGAAGAGCTTAAGTTGAAATTTCAAGTTTCCTTGTTATATTTTCAGGTGTATGTTCAATTGCTGAAGAAAATTTTCTCTTCTTTGGAAAGCTATAATCGATTACACAACAACTTGATCCATAATATGTAAATTTTGATAAAGATATTTATTCACAATTAAATTTCTATAATCTTTTGATACCTTTCCTCATACATCATTATTTTTTAATGCAAACATGGAAATGTACTATTTGATTCATTGAAAATGCTCTGTCTGTGTGGAAAGGTCAATTCTAAAAGCATTGTGAAAGGCAATGCTTTTAATAACTACGGCATTTTTTTCAAGAATTAACAGACTTTTGGTCAAATATTTAAAATATGCATGGAAATGCTCTCAGCATCTTTAGTGAATATCTAATAATTGTATCTTTTCAGTTTCCTTTCTCAGTTATTCTTTGAGGTTTTCACAGACCCCCAAACTCACCTTCTGCTGCCGAAAAAGCAGATTTAGTTCTGAAGGTTAATCCAACTCAGCAGGATTGAAGGATAGCACTTTTCCTTGGTCGTAAGTACTAGTATGTTGGCTCAGGCCAGACAGCTGTTAGGACATTTTCCTCTGGGAATCGTGCCCTCAACACCCACTGTTGATGCACATACATGGTCTACTGGCTGCCGACTTCTATGCCCATCTGCTCAGATGGCATGGTGCCCACTCACAAGTTGGCTGGATCCTTGCCCTTAGTGTGTAGATGCCAGGCAATGATGGGTTTAGATGGGCAGCCTCCATAATACTACAAGTGACAATTTTCTTTCTCTCCCTCTCTTGCTCTCTTTCTCGCTCTAAATCTGTCCTCAGTGCTTTCTCTAAAAGAGAAAGTTGTATTTCTCCACTTTTGATTATTCCTGTGGACACATGTGGCCTCATACAGGTAGATATACAAATGTACCCAGCCTGCTATCAACAGTGAGATGAAAGGGATGAATCCACAGAGCTCCAAATGACAAGTTCTAACACCAAAATGGGTTGGATTGTGAAAATCCCCACCACCTGGAGTCTGTCAGAAGAAATTTAGCATGGGTGTAAGTACAGCAGACCTTTCACAGATAGTGATGACACCAGGAAACAGCTTAAGTTACAGCACTTTTTGTCTGTTGCAGCTCCAGCACAAATCACTTGCCTTGCATTGAAAAGGCACAAGCAGCAGCAATAATAGAAATAAATTAGGTAAAAAGAACCAGCTTAATGGGAAGACAATTTATATGCTCAGTAGGGGGGGGGGGGTGCAAGCTATAATATTCAGACCTCAGAAATAACCCCGAATGGAGGTCCTAATAGAAAGAAAAAGCAACAGAAATAGCCTCTCTCATTCCAATCTACAGCGAACCCATGGAGAGGAATAGATTGGCATAGGAGGTTGTGACTTTAATGATCCAAAGCATATGAATGCTTGTTAGCAGACAGCAGACAGACATAAGTAAGAACAACAGTAATGGCTGTATCTGCAGCCTGGCCTATAGAACTCAAACCAATCAGACAGCATTGGAGAGCAGTGCCAAGAGGTATGCTAAAGCCATGCTTTCCTTGTGTGTTGATTCAAGAGTGATTGAATTCAGGGTGTTGTCAGTCTGCCTTGGAGAATGGTTATCCAATGTGTAGGCATGATCTTTCTCCCCGACTATGCTCTGTTGAGTCAGTTAGTTATGTGTGTCTACGTGCTCTGTCCTAGTCTTTATACAGTGCCAAAATCCTGCAGTCCAAGTTCCAAAGGAACAGGGCCTGAAAACTTTTGGCTCCAGAATCAAATTAGGCTTCTCTGCTTTCCTAGCCAGAAACGCATAAATACCCAATGGCCAAAACCAGAGAATTTGACATTGTGGAGTGAATAGAGCTGTCATATACCACTAAAGTGTGGAAAGATCTACTGTTTGAAGTTAGGACTAGTTCAACGTCTTCAGTAATCAGAACAGACTTCATGGGTTATTCTGGCTTTTGATTGGAAATGTTTCTGGCAAGCTACTGATTCCAGATATCAGAAATGCAAGAACATACGGTTTATAAGAGAAAATCTGCCATCTTTTTCCTATAAAAAAAAATTCTCAAAGGCAGCACATTTTCATAAAAGACAGATCCCTCACCCTGTTTTCCTGATTGACCTTCAAGTTAGCACCACCTGCATAGATGTACACTTAAAAAAGAACTAGTCAAAGAAGAGGTTAGTTGGTATAGTATGGACAAATGTTTATGTAAAACTATATTTTGAATTATCTGGGGAGTTTTTACCCATTTTTTATGAATATAGACAAAGAATGGGTATAATCACCCAAAACTCCTCAATCTGATTCTATACTATAACACTTAGAGTTCTCAGAAAAAAATCATTTTCTTCATGACTTACCACACCTTCAGGTTATAACAGCAAAAGTCACATGCAACTAACTTAAGGTAAATGAAGAAAAGCAGATGCCTTGTCTTGAGGTTAAGGGCCATGTTTTACTAATCTTAAAATCCAAAGAACTTAGCATAGTATAGAACACATATTACAGGACTGGTCATTTCAAACTTTATATAGCATCTCTTTATACATGTGGCCTATTATTTCATTGAATTCACCAAGACCTTCAATAGCCTATAATGTCTTGCTCTAAGATATCTTGTTAGAAATGCATCCATCATTCTTTTTAAAACATCAACCAAGTCAGCATTCTTTTTCAGATGAACTTTCATAATATCACACAGAATATCTGTCTTCTATCCTTACTGAAATAAGGTTAAATTTTTAAAATGATTTCCTCTCACTCCCTCCTCCCCATCAGTCAACCATTGAAATAACTGATACTAGCTGGATAATAGTTCCATGATCTATGTAGTATATAAGATGTTTGGGGTTTATGTTCCTCTTCTAGATAGAAAAAAATAAATAAAACACATATATAGATATATGTAGGTAGAGATATGAATATAGATATAGATGCAATTCTGCTTTTCAATGGTATTATACAATTACATAGTTTGTTATTTTTGAATAGTTTTATGTTCTATTATGACTTAACCTTTGCAAAAATTATTTAACCTCTTTGTTGTTTCTATGTCCCCAACTGTAAACTATGGATTACATTACAAATAATGAAATTAATAACTATACAGCTTCATCCACATGGTAAGTTCTCAGTATTATAATCTCCTCTATACCAATTTTCTATTCGCCCTATTAGTAAATGAGTAAATATATTCTAGTAAAAGGATAATTGACACTAAGATACTATGCTTATAAAGTATTCCTTCATGCCCCTAGAAACTCCTTTAAAATGATGTATTATTTTACATTAAGGAACTCTAATCATTTCCTTCTAGGATACTTCGAAAAATTTTATTAGAAAAACTTTTAAACATTCAAGGATATAAAGTTATATCGGGTATGAACACCAGGAGGTGGAAATCTTGGATTCATTTTAGATTTGGCCCCCATCTGGCCCTTAATCATGTCCCTCCCACAAGTAAAAAGTCACCCCCTCCCAAGATATCAAAGAGTATCTCATATAATTACAGAAATTCAAAGAAAGTCTCATCCTTTAAATCTAAATCCCATTATCTCACCAGCTCAGAGAACTAAATCTAATTTTGAAAGAAGGTGAGCTTGCCTGAGATCAACTATTAAATAGCAGATGCAGGATTCAAACACAGACAATTTGGTGCTACAGCCAGTTGTGTTTAACACGTACTGTGCAGCATCCATGCTATGAAGTAGTTATGATGATTGCACTCATTGCATAGATGATAAATCTAAGGCAAGTAAGGTACGTAGGAAAAGATCACAAAGTTAGTAAGGATCAGAGGCTGTTTGGTTTATCCAGATTAATCTGATTGAAAAACCCAGGCATTCTGACAACAAAGCTTTTAAATGTGGAACTTACTGCTCTCATAGTCGATATTCAACAAATGCTTGTTACCTGACCATGATATCACACAATTTTCAGGTCAAAACATGGAATAATGTTTATCACACCTTGACTTAATTTTATACTGAAGTGCTTACTTTCTATTTTTCATCATATCTCAGATAAAGAATCTTTATAATCATTATTTTATCTAAGATGAAATAATGATAGCAATGTTTGGAAATCAGACAGATGAAGAGACTAACAGTATGTATAATTTGCCACTATTTTTTACTCAAAAATAGTGCTATATATTTTTATTTGGTGAATCCAGATGTTGGAAAATAGCCATCTATTCTGGATATTATACTATTGAGGAAAAGATGCTATGTAGTCTAGTTGAAAGTTGAGGACTGACCACACCTTAAGCTCCTCTTTCTAGCAAAATCAGAATAAAAGAATAAAAAAGTACTGTATATATACAGAGAGACTGATAATGTGAGCAAAAGTGGATGATAAATCTCAAAATATTTTTGGAGGATAAAAAGTGTATGAAAGCATTGTCATTACTTTATAAAACAAAAGAAGCTACAACCTCAGTTTTCAGCAATGGAAAATGGAACCTTAATGACAAAATAAAGTTAGTAAGTCTCCCTCTTCACAGACCAAAAGCTCATCACTTGGTACCATGAAAGACAAGGTTAATCTGCCTATAACAGCACCATTCAGAAAAGCTGGACACCCAAGCACACTCATTCATCACATATTGCCAGGGACTTCTCCCAGACCTATACGAGACAGATATTAAGCCAGATAGCCTCTAGAGTCTTGATTCAAGGCCATCTGGCATTGTGAATGGAAAAGAGAAGTGTAGGCCTATGAACTAGGGGATTAATGTATATCTACTAAGCAATGAGAACCTTAGCACCCATTCTCAGCTGTTCTACATATTGGTTTTACATGTTCTACAGAGAAGCTAGTCAATACATAGCACAGTAACCCGACTCCAAATACACAGATAGTATTTCAGTGCCTTCTTTTAAAATATGAATGTGCAGGCATGGGCTACTAGGAGTTAATTAATATATGATAGAATATTATAAAATTTATAACATATGTGTAATTAATTTATAATACAAAACATATTATGTAATACCTATATAATACTGTATAATTAATATCTTATATATTATAAATTATAATTACTACTCTGATCAGAGTATGCCAGATGCTCAAGGCCAATTTGAGTATGCGGGCCCTGTCCAGAGTATGCTGGATGTTCAAGGTCAATCTGCCATACGCAGGTGCAAAAGCAAGGACACAGCAATCTTACTGTATGCACTGTGCAGGCATACCTTTCTATAACTCAGATATTGATGTCACTCTTTGGCAAGAAGCCTCTTTTGTTTAAATGGGTATAAAGATGTGTTGCTGACCAGCCGGTGTATAGCTGCTTTGTGGGGCTACTGTGTCTGCAATGGCTGAGGTATTGGCGGGGCTGCTTTGTGAGGCTACTTTTGTCCAGCTACTTTGTAAGGCTACTTCGAAGAATGGTCTTGTGTGATAGCTCCTTGTTAGCAATGGCTACTTGGTCTACAATAAAGACTCTCCTATATGCCTATAACTTCTCCTGTCTTGTCCGTCTAATGCCTGGCATCTGAGAACCTGTGTTCCCACACTATATTGCACATGTTTATTGAGCATCAATATTTACAATGCATTGTTCTAACTGCTGAATAAAATAAAGCTAATATAGTTGGAGAAAGTCATAAAATGAAGGAGAACTATCAAAACAAGTAAACATAAAAAGGAACCCCCAAAAGCAGAAATTAAAAACTTAAAAGTGTTATTGGTAATATTATAAAGAGATAAGCAAATATATAGAATTTATAAAAATAGGAACAATAATAAAGAGAGGCATTTGAAAATTAATAATATAAAATATATTTGTTAAATCAACATAAGTTTTGGAGGATAATAATAATAAATATGTTAGGATATAGTAAAAAAAACAGGGATGAATCATAGAAAAGAAGAAATAAGGGAAAGATTGATAGGAGTTTGACAGATTTGCTGACATCTTTGAAAAATTAGCTCTAGGTATGACAAAATGTAACTAAATTAAACTAAGTCAATCATTAACTACATGAAAGAAAGTTGAATGCAATAGGATTATGATTATACTAGTGGCCTGGTGCACGAAATTCATGCATGGTGGGGAGGGTGTCCCTCAGCCCAGCCTGCACCCTCTCCAATCTGGGACCCCTTGGGAGATGTCTGACTGCCTGTTTAGGCCCGATCCCACAGGATCCCTCTCGCAATCCAGGACTGCTGACTCCTAACCGCTCACCTGCCTGACTGCCTGATCACCCCTAACCACTCTGCCTGCCAGCCTGCTATCCCCCATCTGCCCCCTCACACACCAGCCTGCTTGCCCCCAACTGCCCCCCCTTGATGGCTTGATTGCCCCAACTGCCCCCCTGCCAGCCTGCTCACCCCCAACTGCTCCCCCTGCCGGCCTGCTTGCCCCCAACTGCTCTCCCCTCCTGGCCTGATCACTCAAAACCGCCTCTGCCTCAGCCCTGCCACCATGGCTTTGTCCGGAAGGACATCCGGAAGGTCTCTCAGTCTAATTAGCATATTACCCTTTTATTAGTATAGATAATAATTTTTGGCTCAACTAGAAATATTTAGAAAATCTCAATAATGTCAGGTAGTGATTGAAATAAAATGTGATGGAACTATAATGGAAAATTGAAGGAAAACAGGAAGGTATGGTATACGAGTGCAAATATTAAACTATCAAAACAGAAAGTCAATACAAATACCTAAAATATATAAATCAGGATGAATCAGTATATGATCAGTGCTGAAAAATATGAAGTTAATACAAAAAAGAGACAACAACAATAACAAAATAAAGTTGTTGAATGTGGTTCCTCTAGGAAGTGAGAGTGACAGATAGACATATGGAGAAACCTGAGGAATGTTATTTTTAATAAAATATTTTTAAGACTAATGTCTTAACTTCGTGAATAACTTTGATAGAAAATAAGCATTGATTACACATTAATGGTAACAAATCAATAAAAAAAAAAAAGGTCATCAAATAGTCTTGAGAAAACATGAAAGGGAGCAGGCAATTTTCACACCTAATTGGATAAATGCTCAACCAGGACTCTTGGCAGTCAATCTACATTATGAAAAATTCCCACTTACCTATCAGATCCTTGAATATGAGTTGACTACAAAAAGAATTATAGGTCTGTTCAGCAGAGAATAACTGTTTAAAAAAATCACAATGGTAACAACTAAGGGATTTAAGCCCTGCATTCACCATTAATTTTGTGTGATTTAGGGCAAATTATTTAATCTCTTTTTGTCTCAATATCCTCATATACAAAATAGAGAATATAATAGCTTATAGTTCATAGAGTTATGGAATGATTAAATAGATTAATACTTCTAAAGGGCTTTCAAGAGCACCCGGTATGTAATAAGTACTCAATAAATGCTAACTATTATTATTATCAAAAGAACTCCCAAATCCTGCACCCTATCATGATCCCTCCTAAAGGAGCTGTGTCAGCCCTTTTATCTTCTTAGGGTTTTGGATTGAGGACTCACTGCCTAGTACAATATGGGCAATGAAAGAGAGTCAAAGGAGAAAGCAAGGAGGAAGTGGGACTATGACCCCTCTTCTATTTCCTCCTGCCTCTCTCTCTTTTGCTCTGTGTAGGCATTTCACACATACAAATGCAACTTTCCAAATAAATAGCTAAGGAATAAAATGCTTATGTTTGTATTTAGTACCACAGTGTAGGGAAGAAAAAGCACTGATGCTATTATTTAACTACATATTTATCTTTCTGGACATTAAGTGGAAGAGGCTGGGAAATAACCTCTCAGTTGTTACTAGCGGGTGAGGCGCCACTATTTCCCTGATTCTGTAATGTGCACAGAAAGCTTTGTATGTTTCTGGTTTTTACAGAAATCTACAAAGATTAAAGAGAAAGCCCCTTCACTAGTCACCTACTTAAAACCTTTTCATTTTCAAATCAAGGGAAGCGTCCAAATTTTTATTAATTTTTAAAAAATAGCTCTCTCATTAATGCTCCCCTTGGATGAATAAAGAAGGAGTTCAATTCTGAGCCCATTTTTAATCTTCCATTGTGTACACACCACAATGCAAGAGTTAGCTCATTAGTGCTCTCGGCAAGGGCCATCATTTTTAAATGATCACAGTGTTTGGGGAGAAATCAGTCACATAGAGTAATGCTTCCCAAACTGTGGTCCTGAGCATTTAGGGGAAAATCCTCTGTGATTCATTTAAGAGATATTTTAAGGGAAATGTGAAAGCTGATAAAATATAGGACCAACTGGGACTGTTTTGAAGATAAAGGGACATAGCATGGCCATAATATTGGTTTAGGGACAGGGATTTGAAATCAGTGGCAGTCCAAAAATGAGGAATAAAAACCTTAAGTCATAGCACATAAAACAGGTGAAAACAAACCTAAGAATCAATGATTTAAGTTATATGCTAGAAGAAAATTTTTATAATTTAAATAAATTTTGCAATATAAACTCTTAAAATGAAAACTATATTGCTACACTTTAAAACAGAAAACTTTAACCTAATAATCTTTAAAAATATGTTTTCATCATGAAAAAGGCATATTTTTATTCTTTGAAGGTAGAGGTAATTTAAATATAGATTACTAAGTTTTTACTATAAAAAGAAAATATATTTTGTTCCTAATACATATGCTCAAATTTCCTTGATAATTTTTTTTGTTTTAACACTGACTTGATTTTCTTCAGCTAGCCACAATGAAAGACATACCCAAATCAGCAAAAAAATAAATGGATAATTGTTTTTCAAATATTGACAAGAAGCTTAATGACAAAGCCCTTGAATGAATGTAAAGAATATTCTTAACAGGAGTTTGGTGGGGTTTTTCTCAGGGAACAGGACATGTTAATTTGGGGTCTCAGTTTAAATAAGAAAAGGGTTAGAAGATCATAAAGCTAATGAATTTGGGGAATTTTAAAAAGTACATATTTCATACCTTTTTTGTAAACTTAAGATAGAATACTTTTTCTCTTCATGTTATGAAACATCACTTAAGAATTCTGTTTAGGGAAAGCACTTTCACATGATTTATGAAGCCCTTCTGATAATACTGACAAAGGATAAATAGATTTCCTATTATAGCAATTACTAATGGGAGTCTACAGAGCATGGTGAAAAAGGCAAAATTCATTCTAACAATCAAGCAAAGATATTTATTTTTTTAAATATATATTTTTTATTGATTCCAGAGAGGGGAGAGGGAGAGAGAGATAGACACATCAATGATGAGAGAGAATCATTGATTGGCTGCCTCCTGCATGCCTGCCACTGGGGATCCAGTGCTGCAACCTGGGCATGTGCCTTGACCAGGAATCAAACCATGACCTCCTGGTTCATAGGTTGATACTCAACCACTGAGCTACACCAGTTAGGCAACAAAAGGATATTTCTAGAGAAAGGATTTCAACTCTTTTTGGACCTCCAAACATACCTAAAGAAAATATACCTGTGAGTAACAATTGTTACCATTTCAGTGACTACAGCCATTAGGTAACATACCAAGAGGATACTGCAGAATCTTTGAGGGGAACACCATTTGCAAAACATCTCCCATGTGAATATGCTTCCACCCTCATACCAGAATAAAAATTAATGAGAGAACCAAAAGTTTAAAGCAAGGGAAAATACAGAAAATGTTCAAAGTATATTAGCAGATAAAAGCAATGGGGCAAAGAAAGTTTCAATAGGGATAAAGTAAATTACAAATGGAAGAAATTTATTTTTATTTTATGGTAGCAACTATATGCAATTCATCCTAGTAATCACAAATATCAGCACCATACTTGGCATATGGCAGGCATGGAATAAATGTTAAGATAAATGTTAAGAATCAATTTTTACAAATTCACTTTTTATATGATTTTATATGTATTAGCCCATTTTATAAAAACAGTATTGTATGGTATAAAAGAAATTATTACATACATTTGGAAGGCAAGGAAATTGAACTATAGTTTAAACAACTATTTCTTAGGTGATTTCTATTAACAAAACATTGTGTTGAGTCCTGCATTGGTGAGGTAGGATTATTACTATGAAAAATTATACTTTTTTTTTACTTACATCCAAAATGTCATTTGATCTACACAATTAGTCTCTGAAATAGCTATTATTCAATTCTAAAATGAGGCTCAAAGATATTAAGTGACTAGATATCAGTTAGCTAGTCATTTGATCCTATACCAATACATGATGTTTCCTTGAGACCACACAGTGTAGAAGCTACCATTTCCTTTCCAATGGACCATTCCATCCCCAACCAACCAGGTAATTTATGGGTGGGAATATGAATAAAGGAATAGTCCTGCTGTACTCAACTCAAAGTCATCAGAGAAAATTCCTAAGTAAGCAATACAACTGCATAAGTTTGCCTGGTTTGCTATCCCTTTCTTGGCTATGCAATGCTGTCCAATTTTTTGAGGTCATATTTATACAGATGGAGTTTCAGTTGGTGCTAAAGGCACTTGTCCTTCAGACTTTTGCCTCACCAAGAATCTTGCCTTCTCGTCAGTATATGCAACCATTCACCCTGTCGAATGCTATTCTTTGCAATTCAGCTAACATGATAGACTTCAAAATATAAGCATGCAGAGCAACAAGCTGCATCAGCGGCTGTGTCATTTCAGGTTACATGTTTCTGTCCTTTCTTCATGAGACTTGGGCTGCTGGAATGCTGACCTTTAGTTGCAGTCAACTGCCATGGGCTACAGTCAAAGAGAAAGCAAGAGTTCTGAAGAGCAAGGGCAAACCAGCCGAGAAACTTCTGCTTTGGCTAATCTCACGTTCCTGTCTTTCTTTTATCTGTCACGCCAACTTGATGACTTACAAAGACTACCTTTTTATGTGGTTCTGACTTTCAACTTCAACTTAAGTACACTGTCTTTTTCTTTTAAATTTTGATTCCAGTAAACAAACTTATAGCATGACAGCATTTTAGCTTTAAAATAAAGAAAAACAAATCCAAAAGAGAGAAATCTAAAGTGTTTTAAGTCGCATCCTATTCTCACACTTATTCTGGAATTGTGTGACCCTTTCAGTGCTATATACTTTTATTTCCCTTTAGTGTGTTCCTATTTCTTATAAGATCATTTTAGATACTGTAATATACTTGACAATTTTTCAAATAAATATTTATATCAGTACAAAGAAAACAGTAGTCTTTGAATGTGCCCACTGAAGTCCTTCCCACTTTCCTTACTGATCATTATTCCCTTTACACAGAAGAAACATGACTTAAATCTGAAAGAGAATTTAAAGCTCTATAATTCCAGTAACAAACCTTTTTAAGCAATAATAATTAATCACTGATTATTAATAAATAATTTCTTGGTTATGAATAAATTATAATCCTTGACAATACACAACAGCCCTGCTGATTTTCTCCTACCTTTGCTAATACTAATTCTGAAGACTCACTCTTCTAATGAGCTTAGCTGAGCTCAGAGCCACTCATAACAGGAGCTAGGGGATGTCAGCCCTCTCTGCCCCTTGTCTTGAGAGGATGAACACTCGGTGAGCTTTACAAGAATCAGAGTCCGTGAGCAATCCACCCTGAATCTCTGCTGTTACTCAGGCCTAAATGTTAGGTCCAAATTTGAAAACTCCTGTGGTCCTTCCATACCTTTTGTACTTGCCTCTAGAATGGATTTAATCTCTAAGATTGATCTCCCATACTTGACAGATAACCTTTACTACCCTGATCTGTGTGTTTTTTAATTATATAACATGATTTTATTTTATTTTATTATTATTTTTCTTTATTGATTAAGGTGTTACATATGTGTCCTTATCCCCCCATTGCCCCTCCACCCCCCACTCATGCCCTCACCCCCTAGTGCCTGTGTCCATTGGTTAGGCCCATATGCATGCATACAAGTCCTTTGGTTGATCTCTCCCCCTTACCCCTGCCCTCCCCTGCCTTCCCTCTGAGGTTTGACTGTCGGTCTGATCGATGCTTCTCTGTCTCTGGATCTGTTTTTGTTCATCAGTATATGTTGTTCATTATATTCCACAAATGAGTGAGATCATGTGATATTTATCTTTCCATTGTGATGGAAAGTGCCTGCCTTGGATCATTCTTGTTAGCTGAAGGGCTGCCTCCTTTGAGATCCTGCTAATTCTTTTTCCTGGGGCTAGACTAAACTCTTAGTATCCCTGCTACTGAGTGGGGGCCCTGCTACATAGAGACAGATATCTTACTACAGAATGCCACCTCACCTAAATCCTTTGTGATGTGCTCCTACCAGTTGCTTGAACCAGCTGGTAAACATGATTGTCTAAAATACTCCTCTAAGCTTTTTTCACTCTGAAACATTTGCCTTACCAGAGCCAGTTCCTGAAAATGTATTAATTTCCATCACAATAGATATTGAGTTTTTTTCTGGTGAGTGAAAGCAAAAGAGAAGGTAATTCCCTGCAAAGCTTGTGATGCTTATACTGCAATAACTCAATAATCTATTCTATCCTCTCATCTCATACCATCTCCTCTCATCCTCTCATCTCCTCACCTCTTCTCTGCCTCTCTCTCTCTCTCTCTCTCTCTCTCTCTCTCTCTCTCTCACACACACACACACACACACACACACACGCACACACACACACACACATACACACACACACACACACCTTAGGGAAATGTCTGATAGAAAAAGTATGAAAGGTATAGATTTTCTGAGACATAGAAAGAGTTGGAGCCTTGCAGCACAGAAGGTAGACATCTCTAGATTCTAAATACAAGCTGACTTTGAATGGCCTAGTGATATTGGTTTCATAGGCTGAGTTTCAAAGCAGTATTGGCCAATACAGGGGATTCAGTTTTTGTTCGTTTGTTTGTTTAACTTTCAGGCCTGAGAGATTTGGTCCTCAGTGAATAACAGAAGCCAGATTCTGATTTGTAAGGTCTAGGGTGAATTCAGGAATCTCTATTTAAAAAAATTTTTGCAAGTGATTCTTGTGATTGGCCAAGGATTATAATTACTACACTATAAAATAGTGCTAATTTCCATGAATACCCTACATAACTGTATGCACACTAGCACCCTAGTGATTTGCTAATGTAGGTAAAGGTGTTTAATCATGGAACCTTCCTTTTCTCTTCTGTATCTGCCTTTTAGAGAGGTTTCTAAGGAACTAAAAGAGCACTTCACATTCCAAGTGAGCCTACAACACTACCTCTAGTATTTGGGTATTGGCTTCTGGAAATCCCAAAATTGATGCCATATAATAAAACAAAATAAATTGATAATCATATATTTGGAATGCAGAATGAAAGAACAAAAGTAAAAAGAAAGGAGCTGTCCTTATTCTAGGACCTGAATGGTTGTCTGGACTTGGTTTGCCCATGAAAGGGTATGAAAATAATCTTAGAAATATCAGTAAAGGCAATGGATAATGTCCTACCAAATAAAGAAAAGTACTCCTCATAATGATGAGATTAAACTATAACAGACAAATTCACTGCACCTACCTAGTTGACTATAAATAAGGATAAACCTCAAATAGCTTGAAAAATTCCTACTGTCAACACCATTCACACTCTGAGGTTTGCATTCTTTTCCAGGGCCATATCATTGTACTGTAACCTTAAGTTAGTAACCATATTACTAAAACCTACCTTACAGATACAAAGATTAATTGAGACTATGTCTATAAAGCACTGATGTCCAGTTTAATTCATGTCATAGTTTTCTCTTCTTCTCCACTTCTCAAAGTAAATGCCTCTTGAGGCAATAGTGATAACACTAGTGGCCATGCCAATGTCCAGCATCAACACATGTATGCCATGTGAGAAAGTGAAAATAGTCATGAGAAGTTCTAAGACAGCATAGGATACTAGGAACACAGCTGTTGAGTTAAACAGGCCTAGGCTTGACTACCACTTTCTTCATATATTTAACTTGGGCTTCCTGATTATATGAAAGTGGCAGGACAAGAACACCTCGTAGAGTACTTTGGATAATTAATTAAATCTTTTAATACATGCAAAGTGCAGAATGAAGTCCCAAATACATAGTAAATGTTTGATAAGTATTAGCCATTTAAATTTTGAAATTCCCATTTTGTTTTTCCTAGAACGTAATGATTTTGGAAAGAAAGCCCTACCATAAAAATTAATATGCACTGTTTATCCATAGAGGAATCACCAAGATCTGGCCAAAGGAAAACATATTTTTTACAGTAATAAAGAAGAAGGCCCTCTCCAGTCAAGTGCAACTTTGATAATAGTGATTTGCTAATGTAGGTAAAGGTGTTTAATCATGGAACCTTCCTTTTCTCTTCTGTATCAGCCTTTTAGAGAGGTTTCTAAGGAACTAAAAAAAATGACAGTTACTATTGAACTGACTGATTCTGGCCATTGGGGACTGTGGTGGACACGTGGTGGCTCTTTTGGAGAATGCCTCGGCTCAAACAAACTCAGTCCTCCCAGTCTCAGTGCATGTCCAGCTAGTTTAAGGTTGTCCTCCTACTTTGCCCTGTGTCCAAACCTATTTAAATCTAACCATACAAAATTTGGAACAGAATGTAAGGTATAATCTAGGCCAAATCTCCAATTTTTAAACTTGTGAAAAATAATACCCAGAATTTACATAGGAACCATACCAGAAGTTAGAAGTTCTGAACAGCAGCCCAAAACTCTTTCCAAGATATAAATCATGCTATTATTATCACTATTAAATCCTCTAGCAAGTCAAAGCATTCTGAATTGTAAAGGTAAATCATGGCAAGAATGGAGCAGTAGCTTGCAAATAAGGGACGGTAACAATTATTGGAACTTGACATGTGACAATTACTTTGTGCTTTATGTGCATTAAAATCTTTTAACACTCAATACAATGGTTTGGGAGATATTGCTATTATTATTATTATTTGCTTTTTTTAGTGAGGAAACTGAGGCACAAAGAGGTTAGAAAGCATGTAAAATGCCCACCAGTTAATAAGGATGAACCAGGATTTGAACCTAGTTCATCTGCCCACATTTTAAATCCACCAAATCATACTGACCAGGGAAATTTCCTGGCTATTTCTTGGGCAGCTGAATATAACTTAGGCTAGTTAGCTATGGAATCTCTTACCCTATCTGTGAGATGAGGAGATTGGAACCAATTATCTTTAACAGCTCAAGCATTTCTAAATTGTGACTTTATGCTACTATCTGCATCTCATCTCAGAAACTAAAGCTCAAGATTCATAAAGCCCTCAATAGCAACAAAACTCAATACAATATCAGGGAAATCATAAGTCAAAACATTTTTGTAGGTTTATAACAGTTCCTTATTACTCTAATATACTTGACATAGTACTATTTTTCTGAGTGTGATGAATTCTATAATCCAGACACACAAACAATTATTAGTCACTTTAGATAATATTTAGACTATATCAGTTAGTGATAAATCTAAAATTCTAGTGAGCACTTTCAAACTAATTGATAATTCCTCAAAAAAATTTTTTTTGCTAACTTAGAAGTAAATTGGTATGAAAGAGAAATTTCATCCCTCAATGGGATTCATGATGCATAAAATTGAACACTTATTTGTAGTTCTCTTTATAAAACTAATAGCTACTATTATTTTTCATTGATTTCAGAGAGAGAAGGGAGAGGGAAAAATAGAAACATCAATGATAAGAGAATCCTCTATCAGCTACCTCCCACATGCCCCTTACTGGGGATCGAGCCCTCAACCCAGGCATGTGCCTTGACAGGGAATCAAACTGAGACATCCTGGTTCATAGGTTGATGCTCAACCACCGATTCTCACAGGCCAGGCCAATAGCTATTATTCTTAACATGTTTTTTTTCCTTAATATAAACATTGCCCTCACCGTCTAAGAACTGAAAGTCTTATAGAGGATACTGACAGATAGGCAAATACAGTGCAGCATGATAAATACTGGAATCCCTCTGGAAGTAGATTAGTATCTCTACTATGCTCTGGAATGAAGACACTGTCTACTTTCTGAATTCTACATTGTTAACTTAGACAAAGTTTCTCAAACATTTTTCAGAGTACTTTATACTAAAAAATAGCTTCAATTCCTTAATTACCATAAACACCATATTACTGTGGGTTATATCCTATATAATAAAGAGGCAATATGCAAATTGACTCTCATGCCCTTGCACAAGATGGCCACCCCCATGTGGTCAAAGATGGCCACCACAAGATGGCCTGCAGGGGAGGGCAATTAGAGGTGACCAGGCCAGCAGGGGAGGGCAGTTGGGGGCGATTGGGCTAGCAGGGGAGCAATTAGGCGTTGATTAGGCTGGCAGGGGAGTGATTAGGGGGTGATCAGGCTGGCAGGCAGGCAAGCAATTGGGAGCCTGCAGTCCCAGATTGTGAGAGAGATGTCTGACTGCTGGTTCAGGCCTAAACCAACATCAGACATCCCCTGAGGGGTCCCAGATTGGAGAGGGTGCAGGCTGGGCTGAGGGACAAACCTCTCCCCCCCACCCCAATGCATGAATTTCATGCACTGGACCTCTGGTGTAATAATATTTACCATGTTAGGAACTAAAATTGAATAAATTTTAAAATACTTGTATATTAATCAGTTTATATACAATAATAAGCCCATTGTTTATTTGCATAAATAATATCTATTTGTGAAAAGAGCTATTTTCTAAAACAAAGAACAATGTAGTGAGAAGAGAGGTTTTAGTTTATATATTTTTTCAAATATCTTCAATGACTGGCTTAATAAAACACAGCAGGAATCTCACATCTGCTTCTCCACTTAACCTGTGATAGCACATGTCACATAGTCTCTGGAAGACTTCACTGTAATTTGTGTGAGAATAAGATTTAAAATAATAAAAACCAATTCCATCTTTGGGACCCCATGAAAAGGTGAGGAATCCTCAGGGATCCCTAGATCACCCTTTGAGAACACTGCCTGCAAGATCCACATGCACATATACATGAGTGAATGAGCAAATGAATATATAAGAGGAAATAAAATATAGAAAAATGCAAAAGCCTCTTTCTACTGTCAAATCTTACAGTGAATAGCCTTTATGTTATCCTGAATACAGTTTTTTTGGTGAGAATAGGGACAGTTTTTCCTAATCCAATGACATAATCTTGGTGGTACTATCCAAACCATAACCATGCCTTTTAAGGCCTGATTCCATACCCAAATGGACCAGGCATTGTCTAAGAATAGTTTCATGACCCAAACAAAGCCAATTAGAGTTTTTGCCTGGAATTTTTCTGGCTCAGGCTAATGGAGATGAACTCCTTTTTCTTCCACAATACACCACTCTAAGCATGTGAACTGCTAGCTCTCATCTAACCTACTTAATGTAGAAAAATTGTGTATGGCAGGGGAGAAAGAAACAATATAGAGAGGGAAAATAAGCAATGATAAAGGATAAGACATTCTAAATTTTGATTATGTGGCAGATTTTTTAAAATATTTTTTATTGACTTCAGAGAGAGTAAAGGAGAGGGAGAGAAAGAGAGAAACATCAATGATGAGAGAGAATCACGCCCCCTACTGGGGATTAAGCACACAACCCGGGCATATGCCCAGACCAGCAATTGAACCTCAACCTCCTGGTTCATAGGTCAACACTCAAACACTGCACCATGCTGGCCAGGTCAGATTTTTTTAAGGTGTCTATGAGATCTCCCATTCTACAAGTACGTACTACAACATGACTTTGACACTCCTCTCATTAAGAATTTATATTCCCTTCTCTTTAATTTAGGAGGCCTGTGACTACCACCAAAGTGACATTATATGACTTCTAAAACCAGTACATAGAGTTCAGACAACTTTCATCTGGTTCTCTTGAGACACTAAACTTTTATAACCTTGTCACTATGCTGTGAAGAAGATGAAGCAGGCCATGGGAGGCCTATGCAAAAGCAAATAGAGTCCCAGACAACCCCCAACCCTCAGCCCCAGCTGGGCTTCCAGGAGACAGTAGCACTGACATTCTAGCCATGTGAGTGAGTCATTTTGAAAGTAAATCCTTCAGGCCTGCATGGAGCTTCCCCAGCCAATGAGATGAGCCTTTCTTAAGTCCTGCCCAAACTGAAGATTTGTGAGTTAAATAAACATTTGGGAATGGTTTATTATACACAATTGTTAACTAATACATGCTAAGAATGCCAATATATATTTTTCTTTTCTAGTTAAACTAGTTAAAATTGGGTATCTATATTTGCAAACAAAAGGCCAAATAGTGCAAGATTATTTTTATATAGATTTTCCTATTTGTTAGTTGGTTTTCATCATTTAATGTTACGTAATAGAGAAGGAAAGAGAAAGATTTACTTTGCCGTCCTATAATAATTTTAACCAGCTGTCCAATGCCCAAGCTTGTTTTGAATATCTAGTAGTTAAATTAGTAATAGCATGTCTTGTGCATATAAGTATCAATTCCAGTTTATTTTTGAATAATGTGAGGCAGATAACCTAAATTAATAAAGTAATAGATTTAACTTCTTGAGTAATTTTCTTGTTTTTGAAAATGGCAATTACAAAAGTGTTATAGTATAGGTGAATAATAGAAAATTTTTCCATTATTGCCCACTCAACATTTTCCATCAATACAAAATACTCTTTGTGAATACATATAACTGTATGACAAAAGCATCCTGAAGTATTTTACTTAAGGGAATGAAGTCATCTCCCTTTCCCATGCAATCAGTTCATTGTATGCAAGAGCCTTTCAAGATAAAGGAACTCAATTGTGTTCAAGCTTCACAGTGCAGTGATTATCTTGAAATTTGCCAACACTAGAAAAAAGTTCCCTCTAGACAATAATATGCATTTTATTTTTAATGTACCATAAAATATTAATTTCTTTCAGGTATGGTATACACCATATCATTTTATTATATTATTATTATACTATTCAGATAAAATAGTATAGTAGACTTTTTTTTATACTGAAATTACATCTATTATTAGGTTGGAATTATAGTAGACTTTTTTTTATACTGAAATTACATCTATTATTAGGTTGGAATTTCAAGTTGATCATCAATCAAGCCCTAGTGATAGTGGTGGTTTGCAGTAGCTAGAGAGGCCTCCTTAAAAATATTGCACAGATTTCTAAATCCAAGAAAGAAGCTTTAAGAATAAAAGAGTTATAGTGACATCTGAAGATGACTTTACAGAGTATTTCCACCACAAGATCTGTGGTTAGGATAAAAGTAGCGAGGATAATTTTTCTTCCCTGTGTCTCTGCAGAAGCCTATTCCATATCCATGGAGACATGGGAGCTTTCAGATTTTAAGCATTTGTCTCCTAGGGGAAGAAACACCAATGAAAGCAGATCATTATTATAGGGATCTCTGCCAACCACAGGCTTTAAAAAGGCTATCAGGTAATTTTCCATTCCAGCCTTCTCTTCTTCAGTCTTTCCTCCTTGAATATCTGCCAATTACTTTCGCCAATTGTTTCCTGTCCCCAAACTTAGCTTTTGATCTGTGATGGGCCTCAACTTACTATGTGGTTAATACATTTTCAAATTAGTCTTCTGTGAATGTTATAATAGCATCAAACCCTGGTAATACTTACGCTCTTCATTTCTTCCACTCAGGTCAGAGTAGGGGCTTCCCAAGTCTCTCAATCCATTGGTTTGGGAACCCTTGAGATGCATTAAAGAGCTAATTACCCATAAAAAATTCAGGCTTGATATTGTTTAACCCTCTCTAGTTTTCTTTCTATGTATGCATAAGTATACCACTATCAAGTGTCCATTTTCAAATTATGCAACTGTAGGATCCCAGGGAAAATTAAAAGTCTACAATATAAAATTGATTTAAAACTTGGATATGAAAAGTCTCCACAGTGTTGTTACTTTTTTAGTAGTGAAGTGAATAGTGTTCATATGTCTAATTAATACCCAAAGAGATATTTTTCCCCACTTGATCAAGTATAAAAATATTGTTAATTTTTTTTTCAGAATACATTGTGTTTGTATAAGAGTTTCATTATAGAGTCATTATTCTACTTTTTCCAGGAGGAGGGAGATATGAATATGAAATAACCATCAAGTAATTCCTTCATCCTTCCAGACAAGGGGGAGACTACACTTATTAATCTGTACCAATCCTTTTAACAAATAAATCAAATTAAGCACTCTAAAGTATATTCTAATTCCTACTATTTCAACTAGATTTATAATACGTCAGTTCTTATAGAAAGAAAATAAAAATATTGAAAAAAATCAGAATATTAAAAACAACGCTTAGGCAAGCAGTCCGTGTATGACCTGAATGACAAATAAAATGCATAGGGCTAACATTACTTGGCAAAAATAAACACAAGAAAAGGAGAAATTTTTTTGTAAAAAATAACATTTCATTTTTCTTTAAAAATTAAAAGGTCTGATAGTGCTTGCCAATTATGGATAGGAAAGCTATTGGAATACAGTGCTCTCAAAGGTGATGATCAAAGTCTTTTCATTCAGCTTTGGGTGACTATTAAGCTACTCATTTAGCCAAGGCTATCATTAGTGCCTTAATGTGAAACAAAAGCTTCAGGACAAGAAGTTCTGGTTGAAGATCAATATCAGAGATATCGCTTCAGTTACAGCCGTAATAATTGTAACCGTAGGGAGTCTGGCAGAGCTGGGTTTATGAATTAATATAATATAGAATTCACCAGGTACAAACGGAGAGTACAAATAAAGGAGAATTGCAAGAGTGACTACGCTGGGAATACTTGGGTGAGAGGGAATTATTTGATAAATGCGAATTGAGTTAAAGTGGGCTTTAGTATAGTTGCCACAAACACATCTTCCAATAAGAGAATGCATATCTGAGGGCCAAATTGGGAAGGGAATTCCACCAAGGAGAATAAAACTGAAAAAAGACCCCTTGAAAAACGATTAATTTTACACATTCCATTATCTGATAATGTACCTTGTGGGATTTTTTTCTGTGAGTAAAATCAAACATACAGTTGACATTTTCTTTTTCTTTCTTTCTTTTTTTTTTTTTGATATAGCAAAGATGAAGATTTATTGAAGAACAAGTACAGACTCCCACGTAGGGAGAGGGAAGAGTCCCACAGCACTGACTCCCACATGGGGAGGGGGAAGAGTCCCCTGACATTTTCATGTGAGTTGCTGCTGAGGTACAATAGTCCACTTGGACAGAAGTTACAAAACACATGGTAAGAGACTGTTATCAATCTACCAAGTAAATAATATGCCATTAACCTTTTCTGATTAATAGAGTTTATCATTTTATCCTGAGGCAAACTGTAAATGAAAAATAAAGTACAAAAGTATTTACTCAATTGACTCAAGGTAAAATTAAAGTATTTTTAAAGTTTTATAACTTTTGTTATTATCTCTGTGTAGTTTATTTCTTTATCTTTATCTTGATGTTTGCCCTTTGAGTCTATCTTTGAACATTTACTTTGCAAAGTGAAGCCAGCTATCATTTTCCAGACATTCGGACTTGTGATGTTGCAATGAGAGAATGCTTCTCTTGAACCAGAATCTGACACTTTTTA
The DNA here is from genome assembly GCA_026230045.1 of Corynorhinus townsendii. Lineage (NCBI taxonomy): Eukaryota > Metazoa > Chordata > Mammalia > Chiroptera > Vespertilionidae > Corynorhinus > Corynorhinus townsendii. Next base: position 71,266,138 of record JAPDVU010000005.1, read on the forward strand.
TGGGAATGTTAAAAGGGCAAAATAAATTTTCCTCTTCCAGAAGAAGAAAAGTAATATTTAAAACATATACATATATCTAGATTTTTATCAGAACATAAATTCAAATGTATCTGGATAAATATTACTTATGTATGCATGCATATTCATATATGACTATAAATTATATTTAAAATACTTACAAATGAAACAGAGATCCTGCTTTTATTATATCTTTAGTTCATAATACCAAAATTTAGATCTACTAGTTTCACCTCATTTCCAACTACTATCAAGTATTTTCACTTTTAAAGTAATGGAATCTACAGGCACTTAAGTGAAATCTACATATTTAATTTGAGTATTCTTAGGCATCCCTTTATTTTTAAACTTTATGATATATTTTTGTTCAACTTTCTAGTCACTCCTTCAACTCCTTTATTGGTCTGAGCCTTCTTTTTTGTCTACACTTTGTTGCAATCGGATCTTGGCTGTTTCTGTAGCATTAAATATCAGCTGTTGTTTAAGGCATCAAAATGCTATCTCCAGGGCATACCAATTACCTGAGTTCCAAAATTGATTGTCCCCTTGACACTTTGACTTCTCTGTGCCACTGAAATCTCACACTTTCCACAATCAAACTTCACCCCTTGACATTTCACCTTGTCAAATTCATACCATTCTTGCCCTGGCTAGGTGGCTCAGTTGGGTGGAGTGTCATACTGTACACCAAAATGTTGAGGGTTTGATTCCCAGTCAGGGCATATACCTAGGTTGTGGGTTCAGTCCCCAGTCAGGCATTCATGGAGGCAACCAATTGATGTTTCTTTCTCTCTATATCCTTTCTCTCTAAAAACATCAATAACATATCCTTAGGTGAGCACTACAAAAAAAAATCCATACTCTTCTTCTATTCTTAGTTCTCCCTATAACAGTGATAAGCACTGTAATCAATCCAATGCCTCCATATAGATACCTGAAAGGAGCCTTCCTACTTCCTTTCCACCTGCAAGTCTTTAAAATTCTGCGCTTAATATATGTTTTATATTTGTTTTCTTTTATTTGTCTCCACTCAATCAGTCTAGTAGAAGCTACCATGATTTATTGGATCAAGAATAGTCTGAACTTCTTAATAGTGTTCCTGTTTTCTCTCTTCCTCTCCTAACCGTCCTCCACCAAGCAGAGAGACACCGTCTGCTTAAAATCCTTTAGTAGCCTTGAACTGTGCATACAATAATAAAATGTAAACTCTTTATAGTAGACTAGAGGGCAGATGCATGAAATTTGTGCATGGTGGGGATGTCCCTCAGCCCAGCCTGCACCCTCTCCAATCTGGGACTCCTCAAGGGATATCCAACTTCCTGTTGAACATCCCTCTCACAATCCAGGACTGCTGGCTCCCAACCACTCGCCTGCCTGCCTGTCTGATTGCCCCTAACCACTTCTGCCTGCCAGCCTGATCACCCCCTAACCACTCCCCTGCCAGCCTGATTGACTAACTGCTCCCCTGCAAGCCCGATTGCCCCTAATTGCCCTCCCCTGACAGCCTGGTCACCCCTAACTGCCCTCCCCTGCTGGCCATCTTGTGGCAGCCATCTTGTGTCCACATGGGGGTGGCCATCTTTGGCCACATGGGGGCAGCCATCTTGTGTGTTGGAGTGATGGTCAATTTACATATTACCTCTTTATTACATAGAATTACAAAGTGTTGCATAATCTAATAAATGTCCTCACTCCCACCTCACTCTTAATATACTTTATCACTTAACTCTGATCTTTTCTTAGCTCTAGCTCTGTCTGATATTTTGCTTGCAGCAGCAAGTATCCTGATTAAAACTTACATTTTCAAGTCTCACTTGAAATTAAATGTGATGATATGGTTTTGAACAATGAGCTGTAACAAGAAATCACTGAATGGGTTTTCCAAGGAAGTTGTTTAAAGAGGATAGGCTCAGCTTGCACAAGCCTTTTGCCCTTGGCTTGTCTTCTTTCCTGCCTGGAATGCAGCTGAAATGCTAAAGGTAAAGCAGCCATCTGCTGGCTATGAGAGGATCAGCAAAGAAAATAAACCACATTCTAAAGATGGTGAGTGGAAAGAGAAAAGCCCATGTATTTGATATATTGTTAAGCCAATCACTGCATCTGCTGGGTACTTACAACAAAAATTTTAAGCCTATTATTCATTTAAGCTAGCATGTCCACTTTGCTATTACATGGGGCCAAATGCAATCTGTAATAATTACAACAGGTCAAGTGACCATTTCTTGACTGAATTCATTATCCAGATAGGTGGCTGAATTTCCCTCTTGGAATTGGGTACAGCTTGAGAGCAGTTTGATAAGCTCTGTTATCCATCAAATTTTTAGTCAACAAGACGACCTAATATAACCCTGGCCAATGTTGCTCATTTGGTTGGGCTTCACACCAAGAGACTGCAGGCTCAATTCTTGGTCAGAGCATATGCCTGGGTTGCAGGCTCAATCCCAGGTTAGGGTGCATGCAGGAGGCAACCGATTGATGTTTCTCTTACATCAATGTTTCCCTTTCTCCTTCTTCCTCCCTCTCTCTCTAAGAATCAATAAAAATATATTTTAAAAAAAGACTACCTAGCATAGTTTTATTAGATACAGGTGGGATCATCTTCAGCTTTCCTACCTTGTCCTCTGATGCAATTAGCATATATATAAATCTATATATAAATATAAGTCCCAACCTGCCCTTCTACTGGTGCTCCTGAACTCGAGCTCCATCTTTAGCAATATACTTGTGGTTACTATAATTCCCACTTCATTTCCCTACCATCCTTACCTTGCTGTTTTCTGGGAATTTTGATCTCTGAGTGGATATAAAAAGCTGGGGAAGGATAAAGAGGAACATAGGTCTGCCTTTCAGAAAATAACACTGCACAGTAGAGGGAGTCTTGCCTAGTTTTGGGGTGGCACACTTCCCATAAGTTTTGAATTATAGCCAGAGAGTGAAAGAGATTAGCTAACTACTTCATTTTTGGTAGATGCATTGGTGATGGTGACTTCATGTTCATGAGGTGAAGCACAGATGGGCTATTGGTGTTTTATCCCCCTCAATTTAATTTTTATGTCCTTAGTTATGAGATATTTCTAGATTCTAATTTTTTCTTACTTTATGATTTTCTCCCTCTGAAACTAGAAGAGATATCATTAGGTGCTACTAGCCACATAATATTTTTAACTTTTTAAAGTACATTAAATTAAAAAAAAGACATATATAACATGTTAATTTTTAGACAGGTTCAGTTGAGGTTAGCTATGATATCTGATTTTAAGGAATTTTCACTTTAGTGGGGGATATATGATATAAAAATATTAAAAGTTGAACAACCATAATGAAGGGTAAGACATTTTCAAAATAAAACAGAGATATACTAAAGGTGAAATAATGAATAATTACATAATTAATCAAATGAATAATTGCTCTATCAGTTCAGATGAGGGAAAGGCCAGAGAAAATGTTGTATAGATGACTGAGTTTTAATTGGTTCTTTAAAGTCGAATATAATTTTAATTAGCATGAAATAGAATATATGTTTGATTCCTACTTGTTCTCTGGGCCAGGATGAACATAACAGAATGTCATCAAAGGGGCTTTGGGTAGGGTTTCAGGGCTTAGGATCTATAATACAGATTGTGGCTCACAATGACCAAAGCTTGGGCTTTGGCATCAGACATTCTTGGGCTCACATCTCAGTTATGGCATTTATTTGTTGGTGTGAGGCCTTATCTCCTCTGTTAAAGTACTTAGCACAGTGCCAAGTCCATAGGAGATGCCCTAAATGGTAAACATTTGTATTACAGTAAGAGCTGTGAGTCATAGCTGAGGATGGAAGCCAGCAGGCATTATTGCATGAACAGTATTAGAGACTGTTCATCTAAGAATTAGAAGCTGAAATAAAACAGGAATAGGTTGAGTAAGAGTTCAAGGTGATTTGGATCAAAATGGTTCAGAATACAGGTGAGTATTGGGAGCTTGTTTGCTGAAAGGTGATGGTCAAATGGCAGAGGGGCAAATGGGGCAACTTAAAGCTACAGAGCCAGGCCTGCTGAAATGACTTTATATAAATGGATAATTATAATGATATTTTTATACATTTTTGAATGCTTTCTATGTACTCTGGTATCATACATTATCTCCTTTAACCTTCATTAGTCTACAGGTAACTGGAATTTTTATATTCATTTAAAAGTGTAAATAAGAAGGCCCAAAACCATTAAAAAATTTGCCCAAAGTAACATAGTACAGTAAAAAGCAGAGCCAGCATTTCCTCCCAGGTTTGCCCAATAGAGGCTCATGTTCATATCACTAAATTCCTATTTGCTCCCAAGGATGGCAAAAGTACTTTGGAGGTAACATGTAGATGTACTTGAGGAAATTATTTATATACTTTTAAGTTTACAATGCCTAAAAATAATACTGGCTAGAATCAAATGTTACTGGTCAAAACACTGAACACATATCAAACTCATAACTAACAAACAAGGGCATTACAGCCTCTTTATCATACTCACCAATGACAGCTCTGATTGAACCTGAAGGGGCACTTCAGGGATAGAGGCTTGCCACATCTCCCCATGACTGAATCTTTGATTTGTCACTGGAGATTTGTGTACCACAGGGGCACTAATTAATGTCTCTGGGAATCAGCAAAGGATAAAGTTTCACAAAGTTTCATCCTAGCTAACAAAAGAGTAATATGCAAATTGACCATACCTCTGCTACGCCCACAAGCCATGCCCACCAGCCAATCGGGAATATGCAAATAAACCCAACCAAGATGGCTATAGCCACAGAGAGCAGGAGGGAGGCTTGGGTTTCCCTGGCAATGGAGGAAGCCAAGCTTTCTGCCTGCCCTTGCCAGCACAGGCCTCCACTCAATGCTACAAAGTTTCAATGGTAGAAGGTAAATAAAGCCCAACAGAAATGGCGGCAGCCACAAAGCTGGAGAGAGCAGGAGGCTAGGGTTGCCCGCAGCAATGGAGGAAGCCAAACTTCTGCAGCCCTGGCCTGCTTTGGCCTCTGCTTAAGGCTACGAAGTTTCAATTATAGAAGATACATAAATCCCAACAGAAATGGCTGCCGCCATGGAGCCAGCAAAAGGCTTGGCTCCACTCCAGGCTACAAAGTTTCAATTGTAGAAGATAAATAAATCCCAGATCCCAGGGCCTCTGCTTGGGTCACCGGGGGGAGTGGTCAGCTTGCAAACCACCACAGGCCCCTCGCACAGGCCACCCCACACCCCAAGGGAACCCCCACCCTAATCCGGGACACCCTTCAAGGCAAACCAGCTGGCCCCCACCCTTGCACCAGGCCTCTATCCTATCTAATAAAAGAGTAATATGCAGACTGACCATCACTCCAACACACAAGATGGCTACCCCCATGTGGTCAAAGATCCTGCTCCCATTTGGACACAAGATGGCCAGCAGGGGAGGAGAGTTGGGAAGAACCAGGCCTGCAAGGGAGGGCAGTTTTGAGTGATCAGGGCAGCAGGGGAGGGCAGTTGGAAGGGACCAGGCCTGCAAGTGAGGGCAGTTGGGAGCGATCAAGCCTGCAGGGGAGGGCAGTTAGAGGTGACCAGGCTTGCAGGGGAGGGCAGTTAGGGGTGACCAGGCCTGCAGGGGAGAGCAGTTAGGGGCAAATAGGCTGGCAGGGGAGAAGTTAGGCATCAATCAGGCTGGCAGGGGAGTGGTTAGGGGGTGATCAGGCTGGCAGGCAGAAGTGCTTAGGGGCAATCAGAAAGACAAGCAGGTGAATGGTTTGGAGTCAGCAGTCCTGGATTGTGAGAGAGATGTCTGACTGCCTGTTTAGGCCCGATCCTGCCTCTGCCTTATTGCCCCTAACCGCTTCTGCCTGCCAGCCTGGTCACCCCCTAACCACTCCCCTGCCAGCCTGATTGTCCCTAACTGCCCTCCTCTGCAGGCCTGGCCCCCCCAACTGCCCTCTTCTGCTGGCCTGATCACCCCTAACTGGCCACAACTGCCCTCCCCTGCAGTCCATCTTGTGGTGGCCATCTTGTGTCCACATGGGGGCAGTCATCTTTGACCACATGGGGGAGGCCATATTGTATCTTGGAGTGATGGTCAATTTGCATATTACTCTTTCATTAGATAGGATATATATATATATATATATATGCTTTTTTTTATTTCAAAACCTTATCCCACCTAGCAGAGCAACTTGGAAAAGTTATATACTAAAAGGAGACATGAGTTTTGCAGTTATCTGAATGACAACTCAGCTTCTTTCTGTCCTTAGAAGGCTTGTAAAAAAGGTTGAGATAGATAATGCAAAGTTGACACTGCCAAGTAAAATGTCAAGTAGGTGACCTGACCCAGTGAAGGGAGGGGCAGTGGTATAGCTGGTTCTCCTGCAGTGAACTAGAGGGCACTGGCCCATCTAGACTGGACAATGGCTATTTACCTGCAGCTGCTATTACCTGGTCTTTGGAGAGCCAGAATAACAATGCCTGCATTTCTGGGTATTTTGAGAGATGTCACATATACAAAATTTTATCTGAAAACTCACAGTGCAAAATTAAAATGTCTGCTCAATTAAAAAGAAAAAAAAACACTTATCTAGGCCAAATAAAACACACCTTTAGGTTGAATTCAACATGCATGATCCAGGTCTAGAGATTTCTGAGAATCCATTGATCTTTGTTTAAAGGAGTTTTTTCTTCCTCATGTGAACCTATCCTCACTCCATAAAGGCACACAGCTTCTGATTGTGTTTACTTTTCTGTTTCACTTCTTATAGATGTTACTAGTACATGTCAATTGAAAGCTAAATAAAAATTTCTACCAAAGTTTTCAAGTACTCAAATTAAGATTAATTAAAATAAATGTAAAGCAAATGACAAGTACTAAGATGATTAGTCAAATTTAAGTTGACTTAAATGTTGTGACTTGTTAGATAGCATTATTCTTCGTTTTTAAGGACCTGGTGTGATTCTTTTTTATAAGATTTAGAAGTGCACTGCTCCATCACATACAAAGTTGCTTTGCGTAAAGTTTTCAGAACTATTTAACAAAACCCACAAAAGTTAAATCAGAGACAACCCAGAATAAACAGAATATTTTTAACTTGGTGACAAGAAAACACCATTACCATAGGTAATCACAGTTATTTTTTTAGTGTTGTCTAAAAGGCAGCAAGATGTTTGTTAATTTATAATAATGTAAAAGTCTAAAATTGAAATAAAAACCAAATGAGAAAATCTGAATAAGAAAATTATTCATATTTAATTATCTAACAGACTGCTTTTACACTGTAACTAAAATGTGATAGAGACTACATTTCCAAATGTATGACTGACAATTGTTATCTTCTGAATTTCCAAGTTTTTAATTAACAATTGTCATCTTTTAACTTGCCACAGTTTGCTCTCACCTGAAGAGCCAGTCAAAGAAATAACTTTAAGATTACAAACTGATACGTCTTCAGGGCCAAGCATTTTGCATACATAAATTGATGAAGATACCATAACCCCAAATAAATTTAAAAACACCATTTCAGTAAAATAAAAGATACTGTGGACAAAATTGAGTCAGTCGCTAGATAGCAACTCCTGTTACAGACCCATTAACCTCACTGTTTAAAGTATAAAGAGCACATATGAAGTCAATATTATTTTTAAATGAGCCTTGCAATACAGGTAAAAGAAAAAAAAAAAAGATATCAGCGTTCTAGGTGCATGTTGGTGATCTTGGGAAGCATGGATCTTCCAAGGCAAGTTTCAGCTAAGCTGTCAGATAGGAACTGGGGACTTCAGAATTCGAAAGGAGAGGAGCGGACAGAAGCTCAAATTCATAGTCAAAAGATGCAAATTAGTTCTTTTTATGGATCCAGAATCTGATCTGTGTTTCCTTGTCCATAATCAAAGCAAAACTGCTTACCAATTACACATACTTGAGAGAAATAAGGAATTGTGTGGCCTCAAAAGAGCCTATTCTGTGCATGGTCATGTAATCCCACAGATCTGAGAATCAACTTGCCTTAGGCAGAGCTAAATCTTTAAACTGGTTAATTCCTTGGTTCATTTCAATACCTGGATTTTACTGTATTGTGGCCCTAGTTTTTTGAATTTGAAGAAATTACTCTTCAAAAAGTTCCTTTTTCCCTTTGTTTTTCTTTATTTCTCAGGATGGAGTAAGCTGCAAAATAGCTCATCCTGCCAGCTGAGCCTATGCGCTCTGCTTTTTGCTTCACAGTCAGTGCTGTCACCCTTGCTTTAATGCAGGTGCGCATTGATCATGGCCGGCAACTCGTTTTAAGGGCTGTGATGGCAAGCTCTTCTTAAATAGACAAGAATAGCACTAATGATAAGGACTACTTACATAGGTTTTGTAAATTAGGTTACTGTTTCTACAATCAACATCACAAAAATTCCACAAGTCTCCTTGGAGGACAATGTTCTGCCTGACACCAACAGCAAATATCCAATAAATATTTTTAATAATCAAGAACTTGGTGAAAATTTTGCATGCTCTTTAAAAGTCTAAGTTGGGCCTGTTTTCAGTTTTCATTTTGAAAGCATAAGCAGTCATAGATGGCAAACAAACATACTAACATTTTAATTTTAATTAAAAAATGGACTCAATTAAAAGTTTATCATAAATTCATCAAGACTAAGGAAGGGGGGATAAAAATGGGTAATGAATAAAATGTAACCAGATAAGAATACTTGCACCTTGACTTGTTACCAGAGAAAGTACTTTAATAACTTGGATATGCCAAAGGAGACAAGACAAAGGAAATATGTCAAAGAGAGTTTAAAGTAGGTTAAAATAAGGTAGGAATCCCACAATTTTAAATTTAAAAAAATATTTGAGATTTACAATCCATAGAAATCCATCTACAGGTAGAAAGAGTGAAGATTTTTTTTTATTTATTTCACAGGCCAATTTTAAACACTGTGTACAATATTTGTGTCATAAAGTAAAGTACATGTTGCTAATACTATTCTTGAGAGTGAGTAGGCACTGGCAGAGACAATGATGAGGTCTAGGAAGCCAAGGGGCTGAGCCTGGGCTATCCCGGGATAAGGAGTGTACCTCACTTGATTGTAACCTCCACCAGAACAGAGAATCTTTCTGTTTTGTGTCCTCAGCTTTCAAAGCAGGCTCTTACATATAATGGATGGCAATAAATATCTGTTAAATGAATAAAAACATGAACTAATGAATGAATGTATGAAAGTAGTTTATCTGCTTGCCTTCTTTCCCACTTTGGGAATTCTTAAAGGAACAGAGGCAGGATTGGGGTGATGACCACTCAGTGAGCAGGAAATGATTAATGCAGAGACCTCAGGACACACCATTAGAGTAACATTTCCAAGGGTTTGTATTATATAAGATAAAGAACACTAGGGTAAAAGTAACAATTATAAAATTTCATGTGTTATTGGCATTAACACTGTCAATAATTCATGGTAAAAGAGGAAGTTGCCATGAAAGGTTACCCATTGTCAGGCTATGATCAATAAGTAAGACCACAGTGGGTGATGCATTATCATTTATCAGCCAGAATCACTTTCTCATGGATCTTGAAAACAGAAGTTACGCTCAGTTTGTGTTACCTGAACAAAGCCTATTTGTTCCTTCTCCTTTCACTGATGATTATAGACTATGCCTTGAATACATTTTGAGTCCAGAACAGCTCTTGCTATTTAATTCCTGTGATCTGGCAGTAGGCCTCTAGGACTTGCCTCTGTGTTTTGATGTTGGCGTTTATATTTGAGCAAACAAAACTGTCGCTTTGCTTTCCTGTCTTTCTCTGTTGGGTCACTCTGTGCTCCATGATATGAGCTAAGACAATGCAATGCAAGGAGACACATGTCCTTTCTAATTGGAAATATGAAGACTGTAGCTTCCTTTTAGCCTGTGGGAAAGAAAGCAGGTCAGGTGTCCAAAAGTAGTGGAGGAAAGTTAGAATCATCACTATTTCTCTTCCCCACAGAAATAATGTAAGATCATGAGGCATGAACAGCACTGGTTTCTAGACAGAGGGATACAGAGAAAACAGAATCTGTGTTGTTATGTGTATGATACTGTGGAAGGGCATCCATATAATAGCAAGACTACCATTTCTGAACACTTTCAAAGACATTCTTAATCTAATACCATCTTGCAATCTCAGGGGGGAAAGTGTGGCTCACTTATTAAAATCACATCCTAAATGATAAAAAATAAATAAAACATTAGCAGTCATTTGGCTTCTTTGTTTGATTTAGAAAGTAAAATCACCTGATAATTTATATATTTTGGTTTTCAAAGTCAGACATCTAAAACATTTTGAAACTGGAGAGAACCAAAATGGCAGTGGAATAGACAGACGTGTCCCAAGCCTTGTCCTGGAGCAGATAGAAAGAACAGCTGAGGGTCACATGAGGAGTGTCTGTTGGAGAGTTAAGGGACAACTATACTCCAAGAGAAGGTGGGGGACTACTGGACGGGGTTCCCCTGACCGGGCAGCCCCCACTGCTGCTGGGTTCCCTCCCAGAGCCACCGGCTCAGATGTGGAGACCACGCCATCTTGAAGGGGAAAGTGGATGTTATTGGAAACCTGAAAATCTACAACTGCAGCACCCACCAAACAGCTGCGAACCCCAGAACACCAGTCCCCAATTGGCGCAAACACACGGATTCAGAGGAGCTCTACACTGCACCATGCAAAGGTCAGATTTCACCTGAGATAAGGTGAGGTCTCTGGTCCCGGCAGAACAGAGAAACACATGTACTGTGGAAGCTGGAGGACCGGGGGAAGTCTGAGCCTAGAAAAATCCATGGCAGTTGGGGCTGGCGGGATCCATGAATGTGGAAGGGGGTCCTCAGAGCTGCTAACAGAGGGGATCTCTAAAAAGCAACCCATTTTGATTTGACGCAGGACAGCCTAAAAACTCTGGGAGTGTGCCAGCTGTTTGGACACAAGGGGGATAAAGGGATTGTGCAGGCTTAGGAGCAAACCCAGAGTTCACACAATTGCGCGTTCTCCTCTTTGAATCCTTGTTTCTGATTACTGAGCCCAATACATAGGATCACCCAGTTGGGGACAGCCTAGGAGACTTCAGGGGAAAGTTGTGTTTTTGGAACCTGGGGATCAGAGTGGGGAGTGACCATGAGAGAACCAGCTCTGGGGCAGCCCACTCCCACAAACCGGTATTGAGTGCCATAGGGAAAGCAGGATCTAAAGCAGAGGCTAGAAAGGACCCATAGAACCAGAAGTCAACCCAGAAACACTGCCACCCAGGGGCTGAATCACAAATTGACTCCTGTGTAATCACAAATTAAGGAATACAGGAAAGTAAGACACACTGCCTGCTTAAAAATCAGGACTGGCTTACAACACTGAGGAGCAGTGGAACACAGGGAACTGCAACACTGTCCTGACTTGGAAACAGGTGTGCCAAACAGAACAATAGAGGAAGTGAATGACCTTCATTACTGCACATTTTATTTTTATTTTAAATTTTTTTTCATTTTCAACTTTTACTTAAGAAACTAATTTTTTCTTTTTTCCTCACTTGATTTTACCTTTTTAATTATTACATTTGTATTTTCAATCAGTATTATTACTACTACTATTTTACCTTTTTTTTTAAAAAGTGTCATTTTATTTTCTCTTTATTTGACTTTGAGATTAGTGTTCTACATTCTATTTTCATCTTTCCTTTAGCATCATTCTACTGTATCTCAACTCTATCTTTATGTCATCACTCTCTTCCTAACTTTTGCACATTTGTTGTCCTGTTTCTCTTACCCTTTTCCTATTCTTTCTTTTTACCCCATTAAAATTTCACCCTACTTATATATCTAATTTCCAATCCCCTGCTCCAAGTTCATACACATCTTTCTCTTCTCTGTCTTCACTCTCCAAAAGTTGTTTTTCTCTCTGTGCTTTTGTTGTTGTTTGCTCGAATGTTGATTATATCATTTTTTTATGCTTGTTTGTGAGATTCTTTTGCTTATTCTTTTTTGTTTTGTTTTCTTGTTTGCTGTGTTTTTGTTTTTTTTTTTGCATCTGTTTTTCCTCACCTCACTTGATATTGTTGTTTGTAGTTTGTGTTCATTTCCAGGTACTTGTTGCTGGCATTTGCTGGGATTAGTAGCTGTTCTATTGGAGTTTCCCCCCCCCCATATGTACCGTTTGTTCCCCTTTTCTTCTTATTTTCTTTCTTTTCTCTCTTACTTTTATTTCCTTTTCCCAATTTCATTTTGGCATTCCTTTCTTTTTTTTTTTCTTTTCCTCTCTTCTTTCTCTCCCTAATTTGCCTTTCTCTGGTGGTCACCTTTATTTGGGGTTATTAATATTGTGAATACATTTCTGTTCAGTGCCTTGTGTGTGGTACTTGGTTGTGTTGTATTTTGTGCCTTTAAATCAACACAGGAAAGAGAGAACTACATAACCAGACACCCAGAGAAGAGACACTATGGGGAGACAAAGAAACAGCCTGCATATGAAAGAAAAGCAGGCATCACCAGAAAAGGAAGTAAATGAAATAGAGGCAAGCAACCTGCCAGAGAAAGAATTCAGAGAAATGGTCATAAGGTGGCTGAAAAGAATGGAAGACAAATTTGACAAAATGAGTAAGAACCAAGAGGAAATGAAGAAGAACCAAGAAGAAAAGAAAAATGACATCACTGCTGTAAAGAACTCAATAGAAAGCATCAAGAGTAGACTAGAAGAAGCAGAGGACTGCAACAGTGAGCTAGAAGACAAGGTAGGAAAAAATACCCAAGTAGAGCAGCTTCTAGGAAAAAAAAAAAAGCAGGAGGAGAGCCTAAGGGAACTTTGGGACAACATGAAACAAAATAACATCTGCAAAATAGGGGTTCCAGAAGGAGAGGAAACTGAGCAAGAAATAGAAAACTTGTTTGAAGAAATAATGACAGAAAACTTCCCTGATATAGGGAATTAAAAAACCCACACAAATCCAAGAAGCACACAGAGTCCCAAGCAAAATGAACCCCAAAAGACTGACACCAAGACATTTATAATTAAATTGGCAAACACCAATGACAAAGTAAGAATCTTAAAAGCATCCAGAAAGAGACAGAATGGTACCTACAAAGGAACCCCCATCAGACTAGCAACTGATTTCTCAACAGAAACTCATCAGGTCAGAAGGGAATGGAATGAAATACACAAAGTCATGCAAAGGAAGGGTCTGAATCCAAGAATACTGTACCCAGCAAGGCTGTCAATCAAAAGTGAAGGTGAAATCAGGAGCTTCACAGACAAAAAAGGACTAAGGGAGTTTATTACCACCAAACCAGCGATGCAAGAAATGCTAAAAGGTCTGCTGTAAAAAAAAGAAATAGGAAGTGAAGAAGGAACACAGGGGTAAAGAATAAAAATCATGACAAGTAAGTACCTATCAATAATAACTTTAAATGTAAATGGATTAAATGCCCCAATCAAAAGACATAGGGTAATGGATTGGATAAGAAAACACGACCCATATATCTGCTATCTACAAGAAACCCATCTCAGAAAAAAAGACGCACACATACTGAGGGTGAAGGGATGGAAAAGGTTTTTTAGGTGAAAGGAAATTAAAAAAATGCTGGGGTAGCAATACTTATATCTGACAAATTAGATCTCAAAGTTAAGGACATAACAAGAGATAAGGAAGGCCACTTCATAATACTAAAGAAAGCAATCCAACAAGAAGAAATAACTCTGGTAAACATATATGCACCCAATACAGGAGCACCCAAATACGTAAAAAAAACTCCTGGAGGACATCAAAGGAGAAGTTGACAGCAATACAATAATATTAGGAGACTTTAATACCCCATTATCACCATTGGACAAATCCTCTAAACAAAAAATCAGCAAAGAAACATCAATCCTAAATGACTCACTAGATCAGATGGAATTACTTGACATCTTCAGAACATTTCACCCCAAATCCATAGAATATACATTCTTCTCAAGTGCACATGGGTCATTTTCAAAGATAGACCATATGTTGGGTCATAGGCAAAGACTCTTCAAATTCAAGAAGATAGAAATCATATCAAGCATCTTCTCAGATCACAGTGGCATAAAACTGGAAATCAACTACAATAAAAAAAATCCAAAAAAATCAAACACATGGAGACTTAACAGCATGCTATTAAACAATGACTGGGTTACCAGAGAGATAAAGGAAGAATTAAAAAATATCATGTCAACAAATGACAATGTAAACACATCAATCCTGAAAACACAACAATCCAAAGTCTATGGGACACTGCGAAAGCAATCTTGAGAGGGAAGTTCATAGCTCTGTAAGCCTACTGCAAAAAACAAGAAACAATGGAAATAAATTACCTAATCCTACAACTCAAAGAGTTAGAAAGAGAGCAACAAGAAAAGCCCAGTATAAGCAGAAGGAAGGAAATAATAAAGATCAGAGCAGAGATAAACGACACTGAAACCAAAAAACATAAATAAATACAAAAGATCAACAAAACCAAGAGCTGGTTCTTTGAAAGGATAAACAAGATTGATGAACCTATAGCCAGGCTCACCAAGAAGCAAAGAGAGAGAACCCAAATAAACAAAATCAGAAGTGAAAGAGGTGAAATAACAAGAGACCCCACCAAAATACAAAGGATTGTTAAAAAATACTGTGAACAACTCTATTCCAACAAACTGGACAACCTGGAGGAAATGTACATATTCCTAGAAAAATATAACCTTCCAAAGCTCAATCAGGAAGAAACTAAACATCTCAATAGGCCAATAACTATGGAAGAAATTGAAGCAGTCATCAAAAAGCTTCCAGCAAACAAAAGCCCGGGGCCAGATGGCTTCATAGGGGAGTTTTACCAAACTTTCAAGGAAGAACTAAAACCTATCCTCCTCAGACTATTCCAAAATACTCAAGAGGAAGGAACACTTCCAAGCTCATTCTATGAAGCCAGCATCACCCTAATACCAAAACCAGATAAAGACAACACAATGAAAGAGAATTACAGGACAATATCCCTCATGAACATAGATGCCAAAATCCTCAACAAAATTCTAGCAAATTGGATCCAGCACTACATCAGAAAGATCATACACCATGACCAAGTAGGATTTATCCCAGGAATGCAGGGATGGTACAATATCCGCAAATCAATAAACATGATACATCACATAAACAAATTGAGAGATAAAAACCACACAGTCATATCAATTGATGCAGAAAAAGCATCTGACAAAATCCAACACCCTTTCTTGATAAAAACACTCAACAAGGTGGGAATAGAAGGATCATATCTCAATATAATAAAAGCTGTATATGATAAACCCACAGCATAATAAAAGCTGTATATGATAAAACCCACATCATACTCAATGGGCAAAAACTAAAACTATTTCCCCTAAGAACAGGAACAAGACAGGGATGCCCACTCTCACCACTCCTGTTCAACATAGTACTGGAAGTATTAGCCATTGCAATTAGACAAGAAGAAGAAATAAAAGGCATCCAAATTGGAAAAGAAGATGTAAAGCTGTCCTTATTTACAGATGACATGATATTGTACATAAAAAATCCGAAAGACTCCATCAAAAAACTAATAGACTTAATAAATGAATTTGGCAATGTAGCAGGATACAAAATTAATGCCAAGAAATCTACCGCATTTCTATACACCAATAGTGAATGTACAGAAAGAGAGACTAAAAAAGCAATCCCATTTACCATTGTACCAAAAAAATGAAGATACCCAGGAAAAAACTTAACTAAGGAGGTAAAAGACCTATATGTGGAAAACTACATGACACTGAAAAAAGAGATAGAGGAAGACATAAACAGATGGAAGAACATACCATGTTCATGGATTGGTAGAATCAACATCATTAAAATGTCTATACTACCCAAAGCAATCTATAAATTCAAAGCAATTTCCATTAAAATACCAACGGCATATTTCACAGACCTAGAACGAACCTTCAAAAAATTCATCTGGAATAAAAAGAGACCCCGAACAGCTGCAGTTATCCTGAGGAAGAAGAACAAAGTAGGAGGGGATCTCAATACCAGATATCAAGCTGTATTACAAAGCCACGGTTCTTAAAACAGCCTGGTACTGGCACAAGAACAGACATATAGATCAATGGAATAGAATAGAGAACCCACTATGTCCAATTAATATTTGACAAAGGAGGCATGAACATACAATGGAGTCAAGACAGTCTACTCAACAAATGGTGTTGGGAAAATTGGACAGATACATGCAAAAAAATGAAACTAGATCACCAACTTTCACCATACACAAAAATAAACTCAAAATGGATAAAGGAGTTAAACATAAGACAGGAAATCATAAAAATACTAGAGGAATCCACAGGCAGAAAAATCTCAGACATATGCTGAAGGAACTTCTTCACTGATACTGCTCCTAGGGCAATGGAAACTAAAGATAAAATAAACAAATGGGACTACAAGAAAATAAAAAGCTTTTGCACAGCAAAGGAAGCCACCAATAAAACAATAAGAAAGCCCACTGCATGGGAGAACATATTTGCCAATGACATCAATGATAAGGGTTTAATCTCCAACATTTACAGAGAACTCATACAACTTAACAAAAAGAAGATAAACAACCCAATCAAAAAATGGGCAACTGATCTAAATAGGCACTTTTTGAAAGAAGACAGAAGGAAGGCCAAGAGGCATATGAAAACCTGCTCAAAGTCACTAATCATCAAAGAGATGCAAATCAAAACAACAACCTGGTACCATCTTACACCTGTCAGAATGGCTATCATCAAATCAACAAACGACAAGTGTTGGTGAGGATGCAGAGAAAAAGGAACTCTTTTGCACTGCTGGTGGGAATGTAGATTGGTGTAGCCACTGTGGAGAACAGTATGGATTTTCCTCAAAAAACTAAAAATAGAATTCCCATTTGACCCAGTGATCCCACTTCTAGGAATATATCCCAAGAAACCCGAATCAGAAAGGATATATGTATCCATATGTTCATAGCAGCACAATTCACCATAGCTAAGATTTGGAAACAGCCTAAATGCCCATCAGCAGATGAGTGGATTAAAAAACTGTGGTATATCTACACAATGGAATACTATGCTGTGGGGAAAAAAGAAGGAATTCCTACCATTTGCAACAACATAGATGGACCTGGAAAGCATTATGCTAAGTGAAATAAGCCAGGCAGAGAAAGATAAATATCACATGATCTCACTCATTTGTGGAATATAATGAACAGCATAGACTGATGAACAAGAACAGAACCAGAGACTGAGAAACGGCATTCAGAACCTCAAACCTCAGGGAAGGAGGGTGTCGGTGGGAGTAAGGGGGAGAGATCAACCAAGGGACTTGTGTGCATGCATATGAGCCTAATCAATGGACACAGACAACAGGTGGGTGTGGCATGAGTGAGGGAGATGTGGGGTAATGGGAGAATAAGGACACATATGCATAAAAATAAAAAAATAATAATAAAATAGAAAAGAAATTGTGAGGTAACCAGAACCCCAAGAATGCCTGAGAACTTCTTTCTTGCCATGCTAGCAGTCGTCAGCTGTACGGTCATATTACCTGGGGAAAATGGAGAAGTATTGTGGACCCTTCATGGGTAAGAGCCCTTACATGGGCTGATCCCCCGCCTAATGCAGTCACCAATAATACCAAACACCTTGGTCATCCAGGAGGACCATGGGTGGGGCAAGGAAGTATAATTACACAGGGGTCACCACCCAGCTTCTCTTTTGTATGACACAAAATCAAACCACTGCTCCTTTGTGTGTAAAATTAAAGAGAGGATTCTGGCTTGCGTGGACACCAAAGGAAGGGGCTATCAATACTTGCTCCTGGGAGAGGTGCAGAAAATGTAACTAAGACCTTGTCTATACAAAAAGAAATTGACAGCCAGTTTGAAATGGAATTGCTATGGCCTAGAGCAAAGAATATCCTTACATGATATTATTCTACAACCTCATTATAATTTTTCCCAGATTTGTATTACCCCCATTACCTATAATAGTATCTCGCACCCTTGGGAATCAATAAAAAATCATCTTTTTAGTGCTTGGAGACAAAGGTAACACATCTCTTGATATTTTACAATTACAACAGCATAATGCACAATTATCCCAAACAAACTTACAAACTAATTCTTTGAATGTCTGGCAGCAATTTAAAAAGGACAGGAAGGGATTTAATCCCTTCCACTGTATAGAGGGCCCCCTGGGAAGGACCTGAGCATTCTATATTGGCCCCTCCTGCCCCTTTGGCCAAGAGGGACCCTCTTTTCACAATCCAATTGCCCACAGCTGTTGCCTGAGCTTTCTGTTCATCCTGACATTGAAGCCTTGTGGTGGCTGGTACCATGGATCTATCTCTCGCCAGATAGGATGAGCTGGGCCCTCCCTGGAGAAGAAACCTGGGTTCTCCAAGATATGTGATCAGTGCCGGGGGCCCCGCCAGCAGGCAAGAGGATCCCAAGGCAGGTGCTGGGCGTGGAGGCCACGGGGGCATAGGCCACCAAGGAGACAGAGCTGAACCTCACATCACCCTGCTTGGCCCCGGAGAATGGCTGGTTAGCCAGAGACGGGTAAGATTCCTCAGGGAAGGAACAACCTAAGACAGGCACAGTCACAGAGGGGCCACCAGGAGATAACTTGGGAGTCAAGAGAGGTGGGGCACAGACCCTCACCCCCCCAACTTTGCAGGGGCCTGAACCCTCACCCCTTCTGAGGGAGGTCTCCTGCCCCCATGGCTGCTTTGCTTCCCATACCCAGCTCAGATCGGGACCCAGGTAACAGACAGAGACTTAGCCATCAGCAGCTGCCCTCTCACTGCAACAAGACTTATTTGAGTTGTCTTGTACCCATGGTGTGGGGAAATGGATTTTTGATATCTAAATCCAGCCTAGCACCAGGAATGCTCAGGGCCTACTCAAGAAGGCAAATAATCCTTCTCACTAATATTTACAGGGTAAAATAAGATTGTTGTAGAGTATTAAATTTGACAGTAAAATAGTAGTCAAGTTCTCAGATTAATTTAAATTGGCTAAGTGAAATAAGCAAATATTCTAGAAAAATTAATGGTACTGTACAAAAAGCTGTTCCTAAAGTGTTAACTAAAATTTTTATTGGTATTTCATCTCATGGTAAAATTGCATAACATGTAATGAACCTAAAGCAATTATATTTTAGTGCAAAAAATTAAAATTTAAAAGCTATCAAGACTACATCATAAAATTTCCAAAAGCCTCCTAATATTTAAATCAAAAAAGGGGGATAGTAGAAGAATATCATGTAAGGAAAAATATCCTATAAGTAAATTACATCTACAAAATTTTTACTTTAGAAAATTAACTTTCATTTGTAATGCTAACAGCAAGACACCCATGAAAAACACACATGGTGTCAAAACAAGCCAAAGGAAAATAGTTTGGGCAAAAAAATGAAAAAGGATCCCAAGTCAAATTTATAGAAAAGATTCCTTTATTAACTTTTGGTCGAGAATATGTTTGTATATTTTCAGAAAACAACTCCAAGATCATGTGGATTCCTGCAACAGAGAGGAATTGCTCCAGCCATGAAGACGGAAGAAAAACAGTCCAGAGATGGAAGACGCTGACAACGCCTTGCCATACTAGCAGTCAGCAGCTGTGCGTTGCTGCAGGTTGCCCAGGACCAAACCAGAGAGTGTCAGACCTGCATTACCACCATTTTTCCACCATCCAGAACTGAAATATCATTTCTGACATGTACACATAAGGAACTGTTTGACATTGAAATTGGGACTCAAAAGAACTGTTGGCCCAGAAAGTAACTCACTACAGACTGATTCATTTGCCTCTCAGCATAACCATTATTGCTTGTCCCATTTTTGGTTCTTATAAGTGTATTTCTAGTATCACATGATCTCACTCATCTAGGGGAAATAATGAACAACATAAACTGATGAACAAAAACAGACCTGGAGACAGGGAAGCATCGATCAGACTGTCAAACCTCAGGGAAGGTAGGGGAGGGTGGGGGTAAGGGGGAGAGATCAACCAAAGGACTTGCATGCATGCATATATGCCTAACCAGTGGTCACAGACAACAAGGGGGTGGGGGCATGAGTGGGGAAGGGTTCGGGAGAGGAATGGGGGGATGAGCACAAATATGTAATACCTTAATCAATAAAGAAATTTAAAAACATAAAATAAAACATTTTGAAACTTAAACTTTAAAATTTGTTTTTGTTTCATTTTATGTTATTTTTATTGCACCCAAATGCTAGTAAATAAAATAATTTAGACATAGTGGGTGAGAGGTCTGCATCAGTCAGTTTAACTTTCTTTATCAATGGCATTTGCATGTGGGAAATGCACCATACCATGGAAACTGTAGGAGCCACCAGAAATGACACACTGGTGCTTCTCTTATAAAAGAGGAAAAGATAGAATATAATAATAATAAATAGGATAAAGTGAAAAAAGAATAAAATAACTCTGGATTTCTTGAGGTGTCTTTTTGTTTGATTGTTTGCTTTTTGCCTTCCTCCAAAGATTCTTCTGTCTTTTTCTGAGGATATACAGGATGGGGCAAAATTAGGTTTACCGTTGTTCATATGAAAAATAATATAATAATAAATAATAATATAAGAATAAACTCTGTTTTGCATACTCACAAATGTAAACCTGCTTATATCCCCCCCTGTATATGATTTCTCTTACTTTATCCTTGAAATTGCTTGACATCTGACAATCATACGCCTGTTATAACTGAAATCCCACATCTCTTCCCCAATAAACTTACTGCCAGTGCATTGGAAGTGAATGGGAATCATAAAAATCCATCACCTCAAAGGAGAAGCCTATGAGATTACACGAAGAGAAGATGCATTGTGGCTGGGAGAGAGTGGCACTGTACATTTGCGAATTACTTACAAGACACATTCATGTAAAAATTATTGCCTTTTCCTTACTTGGTATTGTTTGGAGATGGTTCTGCTGATAAGTTTTTAATATGCCTTTTGAAAACTGACAAGTACTTTACCCACATCTCTTTAGGAACGCAGGGATTCAAAGCTGGATAAAATACTTTCATGCTTCCCAACACAAACCTGAGAGGGTAATTAAGCAGATGGTAACAATCAACAGAATCTGAACACATCAGGGACTGGAGTCCCTTATTAAAAGCCTTATGCACTGAAGGGAGGGGGAAAACAACTCTGGGGAAGTGTTTATGCAGCCAGCACCTTTATGTCTGCCTTGACCTCAGAAACAGAAGCGAATCAACCAATTAGGGCTGGCTTTCCTAACACTTGGGAGAGGACGCTCCAGAGGCCTTCTGCACACTCTGAGGAGCAGGAGTGCGAAGTGTGCCTCTAAAGGAATGCCTGAGAATTTCCTTCAAAGAGATCAATTTTAGCCCTGGCCAGTGTTGCTAAGTGGTCAGAGTGTCTGCCTGAGCACCCAAGGGTCACAGGTTTGATTCCTGGTCAAGGGCACGTACCTGGGTTGCAGGTTTGATCCCTAGTCCTAGTCAGGGCCCATGTAGGAGGCAACCAATTAATGTGTCTCTATCACATCGATGTTTCTCTCTCTCTCTCTCTCTCTCCCTCTCTCTCTCTCTCTCTCTCTCTGTTTGTTTTTCTCTCTCTCTCTCCCCTCCCCTTCCTCTCTTCTACTCTCTCTTAAAAAAAATCAATGGAAAAATATCCTCAGGTGAGAATAAACAAAAAATCAAACAACAACAAAAAAAGACCTTAAATCAGACATACCAATTTTGTAGCTATCAATTCACACCATCCCCACCCCTCTGACACACACACACACACACACACACACACACACACACACACACTCACATGGAAACCTATGTTGGAAGAATTATGCTTGAAGCACAAAGCTAGTTTCTCTACCTGAGGCTGAAACTAGGTATAGATCCCTATGATAATACAGGTATTCTGAATATTTTCAACCTCATTTGTGGGAACAGAATAACCTCCTACTTATTCCATCCTTGAAACAAATGAGAATTCTTCTTATTTCTCAGAAATTATTGTCACTCCCTGAGTCAACCTGCAGACAAGGAGAATTGAAGCTTTCTTGATATTTCAGCTTTTTAGTGTATGTGGTTATTTTTCCTAGAATGTAAAAATGAGCTCAAATATATAAACATCATATACATCTCTCTCTGTATATATGTGTATATATAGAGAGATAGAGATGTATATATGCACTAGAAGCCCGGTGCACAAATTTGGGCATAGGTGGCGTCTAGCCGGCCCACCCCGATCAGGGATCAGGGCTGATTGGGATGAGCCGGCCGGGGAGAGGGGCCACAGGTGGTTGGCTGGCCAGCCCTGCCACCTGGTCGAACACCCAGTCGAAGAGAATTTACATATTGGCCTTTTATTATATAGGATATATGTACTATACTAATATATGCACCCAGTATACTGTATCTATGTGTGTGTGTGCACACATACAGAAAGAATTCATTCCAAGCAAGAAAGGATCATGTTACTGCAGAAGGTTGCAGTGTTACCATGCCACCACGCATGCAGAGATACTATGTTGCCATTACATAAGGCACTTACAACCTGAGGGATAATCATGTCAGTGTTTGTTCTTCTTCTGTTTCTCAACCTGCTTCAGTACTCTGCTTCACTTGGCAAGTTTTTGGAGTGTCACTTATGAGAAGCATTCGACATCAGTACAACAATGATTTTGCTTGAGTGCTAGCAAGCAAAGTGCCGGGTCAACTACAGTGTTTTAGATTAATCAAGGTTATAATGATGATCTATTAAAGGACATTTTTGAAAACTGAGGCAAGTATTAAAACAGGAAAATCTACAAGCTATAGACAAATATAAATCAAATGGCAGACATCATATTTCAGCTTGCTTATTACCTCCCTGTGGGTTCACATTACCATATAACACTATCCAATTTTAATTTGGGGGCTTGATACTTAATAAATTTAAAAAGACTGTTCCCATCTTCTGTTAAAATTGTACCTAAAAATGACATGCATCACCTTGGGAATTTGCTATAGAACTCTCTTAATAATATTGACTATGGTTCCAAAGTTATCTTAAGAGTGAAGTGTATTATATGAATTAATAAGAGACTGCACATAATTTACTGGCATAGCATGGTTGCTGCCACACAGAGTAGTCAGTAACCTTTTTTAATTAGAATGTACACTTTTAGATTACTGACTATGAATATCGGGGGAACCAAGATGTTCATTCATCAGCTATTCTCCTTTATGTCTACACTAAGATGTAAAAACGAGACCTCTGGCTCTAGCTTGGTATTTCAGAGCCTTTCAGGCTGGTGCAGAAGCTGTTTTACCTGTAATCTCTAGTGCTGCTCTGCCCCCTTGTGCTGCTATAGCGAACTCGACAGAGAAACAGTTTGTCTTCATCTTTGTACGTGAACTACAGAAAACCCCCACAGTCTCTTCTCACTTTTCTGGCAAGTTCAAGGTCAGTGTCTAGCTATTTTCAGCTCATCTCTTCTTGATCCATGCAGAGGAATGACAAGGTAACGTGACTCGAGGTCAGCTGTATTACAGGAACCGTTACATAAACGGAGAAAGTGAAAATCAATCCTAGCTGACAGTGACTTCGGGATAATCAACGCTCACTGGATGCCTCTTGTCAGCTCGCCTGCATCAAATACCGTGTGACTTCTGTCAGATCTTTTTAATAAAACTATATTCTCACTTTCAGCAAACTAAATAGCTATTTCACTTGAGCTGAACTTTTCAGTTGTTAGCCTTCCAGATCTGTAAACTATGCTGATGATTCTTTGAAAAATTTCATGGCTGATACCCATCATCCTGCAGTTTGTTATTCACCTGAGATGCAAGGTACTTTTGCAAAATATGCCCTTATTTTGCTTGGCTCCTGGGAGCTTCCCTACAGACGGTTGTATCTTCAGCATTGAACTCAACACGCTTCCCCAAATCATCCTCAGCCCTAACTCCTCTTTCCTCCCTCTTGGTATCAGAGCCCCTTCATCAATCATTTCTTGTTGAGAGATTCGTTTTCTTTCTCCATTTTAGGTGTTCATCATTGCTTTCCTTTTTTATCTCTGTATTTCCTACTCGAATGTTTTTCCCTGATGCAGAATTGGAAAAGCAGTGTTTAACAAGATGTTCCCCATCAGTGGCATTCCCACTGACTGCACCTGATAGACCAGTTTAGGAAGGAGTTATTTTATCCCACCCACCTTGCGCTCCCTGGAAACTGTCAGGCACTCAGTCCTCCACTGAAGTACAATTTACCATAATATTAGTTGTCAGTAAATTCAAAGATGGAACTGCTAAAGCTATAAAATGGATTAGAAGCAATTTAAAAAAGAATTAACAAACTAGAGTAAGAGTATACTGTCAACAAACAAATGCTCCATCATAGGACTGTAATTTGGAATTTTAATTACCCCTCTGCTTCTGTAACAAAACAATGTCTGAACTGGCAGCGATTTGAATCTCTCACAGGTCATTGAGCATTCTAGTTAATTACTCTATGAATAGCCTGTTTTTCTCCCCTCTGGAAACACGTTTCTAATGGCAGTCAAGGTCTGACAAATGTGTCATCTACATAATTAGCTAGGAAGCAACACAAAACATTAAACATGCTTTGTGCCGACAACTATCAAAACATTTCATTTGTTGTCAATTATTCATTACTTTGTAGGTTCTGAAGGGGTTGTTATTATGGAAATAAGTCCAGATGCTAACAAGGTTAGAGTTTTGGATTCAAATTAGTAATCAGAGGACTAACTTTTTAAAAAATGTATCTCATCTCGTGTACATTCAGCACTGTGTTCAATCTGACGGAGATTACAAGTGTAGCTGTGCTCAAGGTAAAATGGAAAAGGCAGAGCCATGTATGTGAATCAGGGAGCCCAGGCTCATTCTTTGAAGTACCAGCTCTACAGTGTTGCTGTAAACTTTCTGAACCTTTGACAAGTCCAATTTGTGCTTGGTAAACAGAGTTAAAGATTTTCACAGCATAAGATGACATGGGATGGTGAAGACAAGGAAAACAATCTCTGGTGGGTTTTTTATTCTCCCACCCCCTGCCCCTCAGGGCATATTATGTAAAAGTCAAAATGCAGGCTAATAAACTATTTTTGTCTGCTCTACAGAAGCCTACATACTTTAGGTAACCCTTGAATTTCATAAAAATTTTTTTCTGATTTTGAAATCTTTTATTATTGTTTTAATATCACAGAAAAGGCCATGTATTTTGTTGAAAGCAGCACTCCTGATGTATATGGAGTATATAAAAAGATTTCTCAACAAAATTGACCTCTCAGTAGCAAAGAAAATTGCGGTGGAAGACACATTATTGCTTAGTCATATCTGAAGCTTGGATCTATGGAGAGTCGCACTCCACTGTCCTCCAGCTTTTCCTTATAAACCAAAATGCCTTACAAATGCCATAGCAATAGTCCAATAAAGATTAGGAACAAAACCCTGTCCTTACATTGATGAGATAAGGAAGATTTAACTGCGGGATGCAGTGTATAACAACAGATCATAAGGTTTGTTGTTGAATCAGAAAAACAGAATTCAAATTATACTTGTGTGTGTCTGGAATTCAATTGAGATGAGCAGTTTATTTTCTACATAATGTTTAATCAGATGCCTGTACTACAGAGCTAGATAAAAAGAAAGAAAACAAATTCTATCAGGAGAAATCGAGAAGACCCGTTATCTACCGGGTGTGCGAAATGTGTCAGAAAATAATTCTACCCTGGGTGCTGAGATTGCCCAGTTACTAAAAACAATAAAAAATCAGCCACTTGCTAAGAGAAAATAATTGTCTGTATCCATATTTTTCAAAGTAAAAAGGCAGCCACATCGTACATTAAGTAGGACACATTAAAATGAGCTTTAATAATCTTTATGCAGAAGGAAACTAATCCTTTTCCAGATCATACAATCCACAGCAATAAAAGGAAATCATCAAACTAAAAACAATTTTAGAAATGGCTGCAGACTCTCATTTAATTAACATGCAACAGATCATATATTTATGAGGAAGTCAAAATATTTAGGAAGCCTATAATCCTGTAAGCCTTAATGTGGTATAAAAACAACAAATAAATGCAAAGTGTTACTGTTATCCATGCCTGCCTGATCAATGGTTTTCACATATTGATCTATAAATGGAGCTGACAGTCTGTGTTGGCTGCACATTTTCCAAGCGGCGCTATTTTTGCACAAAACCAATACGGGCAATTACCTTTGTTTGAGATGCCAAGTCTTATCAATTCAAAGTGATTTAGTGTCATTTTAATTAAATATCAGGATCCACTTCAGGACAATTTATACAAACAAAGCCTCAAACCTAACTATAAGCTTGATTTGAAGTAAACATGGGCAAGTCATACAGTCACATAACATTTCTCAAAAACTCGACTGAACAGAAGGCTTATATTTTTAGTAGCAATTTTTATGTCTGCCTTTTTGGCTAGCCACAACTTTGGCAAGTATCCTATAATCACAGCACTAAGAAACAAAAGAAAGTTGTTTCCTCTTTTTTCTTATAATAGATTAAAAAGGAACATGAACGAGCCCAGACTGTCAACAGAAGCAAAAGGAATCTCATGCGTTAATGTTTAGCAATGGTTCAAGCTAAGTCTTTATCTGAACGCTAATAGAAAGATATTTCCCTGTCCATAATGGCCATGAATGAATTAATGCACTTCTGCGGGGTTTACAAGATGGAAATGGTAAATATTCATACATGTTGCTGCTTAAGCCACCAGCATTAAATACCGAAACTACTCCTGCCTGCAAATCCTATGTCTGCAGTTTCCTGACTTCAACTATTCAAACTCTTCATTAATATCTATTCTAAAATGTCTGCTAGGTTGGAGGATCGCTCTTCTAGAAAACATCAACGCCACATTAAACTTTTTGCATAAGCTATTTATTTGCTGGATTGCATGCTAGCCTTTTTAACCCTTAAAGAAGCATACTTCACTTGCCCCATTTACACTCACTAAGCTTTCTACTTCTGTGGGTAGCACATTCGGGTAAATAAATAGCAGTCCACCTTTAAGAGGGCTCACTCCAGTACTGAGGGTGAGACAGCAAATCACTGAGACCAAAGAACATTCTTTCCTCACCAAGCATAGGTCTCCAGATCTTGCTCACAAACAGGCAATTTTCTTGTTAACCAAGTCCTCCCATGTCCAAATTTCCTCCCTCGCCAATATTCCCCAGGTACTAAAGTGACCTCTTTGAATTTTGAAAAGGCATCGATCTTATAAACCACATAAAAATGATTATTTGGTGTTTAAGGAAAATGATGCATACCACCCAATAAAATAGTAATGGAGTATCGATACCTGGTCACTGAAAAGCTTCCCTGCAGCACTTTGGTAATCAAAACTTTTAATTTAACAAGTAAATTCACCTACGTTTGCAGGGCTAAGGGTTGAATTAATGTTCATATTGACATTTCAAACTTTTGCTCCTAGATTTAAACACCAGCAAATAGGCTCTTATCAGGTATATAGGAGAAGTTTATATTGTGTTCTGAGCTCACAGTTGTATTGAACATACTTATAATTGAACAAAATAAACAAGATGAATTTGTGAACTAATGACAAAATTATATAACTGATTTGACCCTAGAACCTTTGATTACTTTTTGTAATAAGTTAAATTGTTATGAACATAATGCCAGATTCTTGTGTTATTATGTACTCTAATAAGTACATATTTGCATAATTGTCATGCCAGTGTACATATATACATATATACCATGCATATTAAATAGGATGCACACATATATATACCATGTATATTAAATAGGATGCATAAGATATATATATAATATATATATAGTTTCTAAGTATTCTTAAATTTTTCTGTACAGATTAAATGTATGTATCTCTGTTATAACATGTGCACACATTTTTATTATGCACTTTCTCCTATTTCTCCTAAGTTCAAAATCCCCCTCTTGACCTCACTCCAACCTTCAACTTCTGAAAAATCAAGTTCTTAGTTAGCTTGAGCAGATATCTTTAACAGGCTTGTTTGAATAAATATGCCCAAATACTTTACATTCTGTCAGTATCTAGTCAGAAAATTGTACATGGAAAAAAAGAGATGAAAAGAACTGAGACAGAAAGAAAATTAGTGCCATGGCAAGCTTTCAATACAGTATCTCTGAGCCAAGTTTTCTTGGTGAAATGACATATCCTCACTGAAATACCCTTTTTATATAATTATGCACTGAGCACACATCACCCAAAGTAACTTATTTTTGTTCCTTATCGAGGAATACATATTGCCCAGGATAAGAATGAGGAAACAAAAACTGGGATAATTATGGCTGATTTAACTTTGGAAAACTCTTACTTTCCAGCAGTCCAGCATACAAACCCCCAAACTAAAGTTATGTAACAAGGTAATATCAACAATGAGAAACTGCATGATAAAATCCTGCCCAAAAGTGAAAAATGCTAATTTTGTCTCATTTAGCAGCTGGATACAGAAATGCTCATTAGTTTTAAGAGGGTTAATCCTTTTAACTTTTGCATATTGATATGCCAATTATGCCTAATTGTACAAGAGGCATCAGTCAAGGTAATAGTGCATAAACACATGAAAGTTATTAAGTACATCCCAACATGTAATAAAGTAGGTGTTAATTGGTAGCTGAGTTCTGCGGGCTATTGAGGTGGATAATTCATTGAGAGATGGATCACTTGTAATTTCTCTCCATAATTCCTTTTGCAGTCTCACGCTGTGATGTTTTCATGCTTGTCAAAAACAACTGCGGCATAGTGTCTTTTGTTAAACACAGCCAATAAACTATGTTAGGCATCATTAAATATACTTAACTTTTAAACTTCTTCAAAGGTATAGTTCTTACTGATCATATATTACAGAGATTCCAATAATTTACTCTAGCCACTGCCTCAAGTTCATAGTTGAGGAACATTTTAGCTGGTTCAAAAGCAGAGTCAGGCTGGCAGTGTTGTGCCTCCCCGCAGACAATACTTTTAAATGAGAAATAAATAAAGAAAAATGCATCTCTGGATACCTTATCTAAAGGTGTATTTCTCGCTCCCAAAATACAATCACTGGCTTCCTTATGCTAAATTTGTCTTTAATACCTGAAGAAGGAATGATTCAAACCCTGTATTTCTCAGGTGCCTGAGATGATTGTGGGTTAATTTTGCACTTGAAATTTGAGTGAAAAACAGGGAATACATGTAATTGGTAACATGCTACTCAGAAAGTTTATCTCATTTAATCACTCAGTTAGGGAGCTAAATATTTCATAGGTCCCTGTGATATTAACAGAACACACAATTAATAGCTCACATGTTTCTGCTGGGTGACTGGAAAACACAGCCTGTCCCCAGCTAACCTATTTCTTGCTTTTGCTCTCACTGTGAGAAACAAAATAGATCTAGGGTCCAAAAGAGTGGCTAACATTGCATAAATAATTTTGTAACATCCTATGGCCTCAGCTGCAAGTTACAACCATTATGGAAGAAAATTAACCAGAGGAGACTCATCGCAATCAGTGTGTTTAGTGGCTCAGGATGTGAGCAGGGGCAGGGACACAATTGGCAGTAGAGTTCATCTCTAACTATTTTATTTCAAATCTTCCTAATGACACATTATCAAAACAAAATAGCTTCCTCTCCAAACCTTAAATTGCCACACCATTTCAATCGCTTCACTCATTCCAAATCAGTCCTAATTTCCAATATCATATATTGCTGGGAGAATTTTAAGAAAGAAATTGTCACTTTTTTTTTTCTCCAAAGACTTTTTTCTCATCTTGGTTTATTCTTAGCTAATTTTAGCCTCTGACATTTCAAAGTGATGTACTGTATTTGGAAGTACAAACACCACATGCTAACATAACCTCATTATTTTTATGACACTGAAGCATGATAGTGGAGGCCCTTAAAATGAGGCAAAGGTGCTCTTCGGTCTAGCTCCAAATCCACTTTATCACTGGATTAAGCTCATCTCTTCTCTCGCAACTGGGGACATTATTATGACTATAAGTAGGCAAGATAAAATACATTACAAAATCAGTTTTCTCATGCACATTAGGAAAACAAATAAAACAAGGCTAATTCGTGTTGTTGTTGTGTGTGTGTTTTTGTTTGTTTTGTTTTGTTTTTACAAAATTTTGTGTTAGGGAACTTGGTTGTTAAGGATATTGACTTACAGGTTCAGTGACCTTCCCAACATCGGTGAGGATCATGGATTTACTTTGGCTCAGTCTATCATGGTGACTGTTGGCATTTTTGATTCTCATCTGCACAGCTCCAGTGCCTTGGCGGGTGGAATTCAGTGTTTCTACAGAAGTATCTGAATTTGTAGATTTCTGCATATTACAGTGTTGTCCCTGATAAAATAAAAAAGCATCATATTATTCTCTAAATGTGTACTTTTCCATGAAAAACTCTTGGTGGAGTGCACATTCCTGTTAGCCAATAAGGTACAAAAATGAAATATAAAGTCTTCACTTTTCTGAGTAGTAAATAAAAAGGTCATTTCTTTGTAATTGTTTCAATCAATTAAACCACTGGACAATCCTGTATATGCCAGAGGACTTCAAAGTTCATAGGCAACATGCCCATACTCTGTGCAATTTCTAATTCTATTAAGAAATTAATGGCAATATCATACAATCTCCCTTATATAGACATGATGCTGTTATCTAGTCATCTTTAGGGTATATTATTTTTTTATTCACATTTTCATCTGTTACCCACTCCACTCCCACATACGACCACCAACACTGTTTTTTGGTGAACAAATATCTATGTCAATAAAGTCAACTTTAAGTGAAAAGAATTGGTATTATAGCAAATCAGGCTGGTCCAAATGACTGTCAAATATGTTGGCTTGGTCTTACTAGCATAGTCCTTAGCCTGAGCCTCCCCCAATCCCCCCCCCCCCTGCAACACACACACACTTATAATATCCACAGGGGGCATTAAAATTCTTTTGTGTCCATCACCATCTGCCAACTGAACTAGATTCAATAGCTTAGTTGGACATAATATTTACAAAGAATGTGAAGAAAGAGAAAATCAACACCTTTTACTTATGCATTTATTTATTTATATGAGTATTTTCATAGAACAAATTTGACCAGACAGGAAAATTGAATGTGGGACATTTAAAGGACAAGCAGTGAAGAAATAATAATTTGGAAAAAGAAAATAAAGAGAACTGAATGAACTTTGGTAGTAGCAATGGGTAGATTAGGAGAGCTTTAGTTACTTCCTCAAATCCATAATTCTTTTCAACTGCTCCTCCCCATAAGCACCACAAATGAACACATGCAGTATAATCCACTTCTGGATTATACTAATCATTTAATATAGAACTTTTACAATGCAAACACAGCTTCTAAGCTTCTAGAAACAGATCCTGGCCTGATTGGTGTCTCCACATTCCACCTAGGTAGACATTCCATAGCTAGCATGGGCATGTGTATAAACAGTAGAACAATTTGTCACCAGTTATAGAAGCCAATAAAATCCAAAAGAAGGATGAAATTTTAAGAAGCTCCTATATTGGTAGCCCTATGTCTGCTGAGCAGATAATGGGGCTTGAATTATGGTAATGTTCAAGAGGACACTAAAATAATTAGAAAAGAATGAAAGCATTTTAATAGGAGGAAAGTGTCACCTCATAACTGACACCCGTAAGGCAACTGAGTGTCGGGCAATGTGTTCAGTGGCTTAATCCTTGTAAAACCTATGAGATAGACATTAAACACATGTTTGCAGAAGAGAATACTAACAGTCAGAGAGACTAGTAATTTTTCCAAGAAAGAAGTAGAGGAGTATGCATTTTATTCTCCAAAAAAGACTCAGATAACCATCAGATGAATAGATGGACAAATTCTAAACTGATGCATACAACTACATGGATTAATTAAAAATTCAATGTGCTGAATGAAAGAAGCCAGGCAAAAAAATAAAAGTATTTTGGGTGCTTATAATTTCACTTACATAATGTTCTAGAAAATGCAAACTAACAGCTGCAGAAAGGTGATCAGTAATTGTCTAGGAAAGGGATGGGGAGAGAAGTGAATTATACTGGATACAAGGAATCTTTGGGAGTAATAGATATGTTTGTTATCTAGTAGTCTACATATTTTAAAAGTAATCAAATTGTACACTTTCAGTATTTGCACTTTACTTCAGTTATACCTCACAAAGTTGTTTGTAGAAATGCTGCTTTAAGAATTTCTTCACAGAAGGTTGCTCATATTTTCATTTTTATGTTTCTACATTAGTGATGTATTATAAAATTTATCCAATTGAGAATAAAATTTCACTTTTAATAAGATTTGAAACATAATTTGAATAAAAGAAGATTCTGTCCCCCCTATTTCATAGAAATATAATAACAAATACTTTGATGAGAAGAGTTTTAAGATATATCAAATCTGGCCACTAATGTAGGCATAAAGGATCTTACCTCTATATCTAACTAGAATAAGATATAGATTAATATATATATATATATATGTATATATCCTTTCTTTTAAAAAGTAAATGCATGTGATACAGTTATTTTTCATATATCCCAATACATGATAACTTATTTATTTTATTATGTGATTTATCATTGAGCCCATTAATGTTTCTTAGCAGCAAATCTATGAATCTTTGACATTTATGAAAATGCTACTACTAAAAGCATGATTTTTTTTTCAGGGTATATTTTAGTGGGTTGAAATAAGGGTGAATGAAGGCATGAAAATCTAGAAATTGCCTTTGTAATGGAGATCTTGAGTTCATGGTAGATTGGCTACATAAAAAATGCCCTCATGACTTTAGAAGCACTGTTTCTAATGGACACCTTTGTGATATTGTACACGTCAATGGACCTCTGTTTCATCACTTGATAAAATGACAGTGAGGGGGCAGGGCCAGCTAAGAGGACTGCTGTGACCTGCTGGGTCCTTTTCTTTCTTTGTTCAAATATAAAAATATATTTGAACAAATATATTTTCAAATATAAAAATAAAGGAAGAGAGAGATAGAAACACCAATGATGAGAGAGAATCATTGATTAGCTGCTTCCTATATGCCCTCTACTGGGAATTGAGCCCCAAACCTGGGCATATGCCCTGTCCAGGAATTTAACTGTGACCTCCTGGTTCCTGGATTGACGCTCAACCACTGAGACACACAGGCTGGGCTGTAGGGTCCTTTTCACTTCCGATACTGATGTGCTTAAAGTCTGGGAACTCAAGAAGAATTACTACAGATTTACAGAGCTTAGTAGTTTTAGGCAGATAAGCAACAATGTAAATGGTTTGGTGTGAATTGATGCCCAAGGATTTGAGTGGGGGGAAATCTATGATTAAATGTATTTTTTCTAGAAAAATCTGGGTTCTCCTCTGAGTGCATTCAAGGCTTCAGCTTTCATATTACTCATTAGATTCAAACTCTAAGGACAGTGTGTTTGTAATACTGGTGAGGAAAATCACTCAGGCCAAAGGCACTTTCTTCTGACCAAGAGCATGAAGCCACTGTATTTACATAGCCCAGCCATGTTCCATTTATAGGACATGCTGCTTCCTCAAAGTCTGCAAAAATTTCATTGTCAAATCAACATTTGCATTCTCGTATTGATTTCACAAGCAACTCCTAGTTTGCCTAGTAATGTGCTGCTGTTAAAGGGCTGGACTACTTAAAAAGCCTCTTATCTGGCTTCCCCACATGTTTTCTTGGGGACAGACTACAGGAAACATTTTAAAAATCTTCCTTCTTTAGATCTTTCTGTTTGGTTGATCTCTTCCCCTACTACAATGTTCTTACCCTATTCTCTTCTCTAGCTATCACTCCCTT
The DNA here is from genome assembly GCA_026230045.1 of Corynorhinus townsendii. NCBI lineage: Eukaryota > Metazoa > Chordata > Mammalia > Chiroptera > Vespertilionidae > Corynorhinus > Corynorhinus townsendii. The sequence continues at coordinate 71,299,983 of JAPDVU010000005.1, forward strand.
TCCTTCTGACCCCATCCTTACATTTGGTTGATATCCCCTTCACTCCATTTGTTCTCTATTCAGCTTTCCTGTATCTTGTTCTACAATGGCAGTAACTTAATATTATTTTATAACTAGTGGCCTAGTGCACAAAATTCATGCACGGGGCGGGCGGGGGTTGTCCCTCAGCCCAGCCTGCACCATCTCCAATCTGGGACCCCTCGGAGGATGTCCAATTGCCGGTTTAGGCTTGTTCCCCCATCCCTCTCACAATCCTGGACCTCTGGCTCTGAACCGTTCACCTGCTTGCCTGCCCGATTGCCCCTAACCACTCCGCCTGCCGGCCTGCTTGCCCCCAACTGCCCCACCTGCTGGCCTCATGGCCCCCAACTACCCTCCCCGGCCGGCCAGATGGCTTCCAACTGCCCTCCCTGGCAGGTCTCCCAGAAGGTCTCCTGGTCTAATTAGCATATTACCCTTTTATTAGTATAGATAGTATAGATTGTTCTCATATTTATACATAATTTTGCAGAACATACTACATTGCTCAGGGAATAATAAAGAAAAAAAAACACAAAGTCTCTTGTCAAAGATTCTAACCAGCAGAATATAAATTACCCATTAAACATTAATTGAGATTCTCTTAAGTGGGACTATAGGAGAGACTATAAGATAGATATTGAAATGTGTTATGAAAGAAAAATATAGTGCCAAGAAAGTTCAAGGAAAAGACAAATGATGGATTTTATTTTTTAAAAGGCATTTATCCTCAGTGTGTGTGATTCTGATCAGCTTTCTTGCCTTTCATCTGGCTAAAGGATTGACGAAAAACCCCAGCCCTTCTAACTCAACCAGTGCTGTAAGGGGCTGATATTCTAGACACTCTGGAGGAGAGAATGTGGGAAGAGGGCTTCCTTGGCATAATGCACAAAGGTCTTGTTTGGGCAATTTGAGCACAAGACAGAGAAAAGCAGTCCCCCTCACCCCTCCCCCCCACCCCCAGGACCGTGGTAGGGGCAGGAAGAAGGAAACCTGATGGACTGAAATGACAGCTGTGCTAGTGGCTGTGGAACTTATAACTGCTGTACTTGTGGGTTCAGAGATGATTTATTGTCTTCCCCGTTAGGAGCTACTCATTCTAAGTGGTTAAGGCTGTTTCTAGTTCAAATTTTGCAAGTTCTATTTGGATCTCACTTGCAGCCCTTTCTTTTTGCCATCTTTCAATTTCTCATGTTCCCTTTACCCACCTCCTAACACTCCTTTCTTCCTCTCCCAGGCACCTATGATTCCTTTCATGTTTTATATGCCAATGTCCTTACTGCAGCAACTACTTAGGCCTCCTCTTATCCACAGAGTCAACACTTCTGATATTCCATCACCCATGCTTTCTTACCAAGTCCTTGAAACATACCCATTCACTCCACAAATCACTTAGATGTATCTGAGAGGGGAATGGTTAAACTACTCAACACAATGTCAGACTTTCCCTTTACTTCTCGGGGTAGCATTTACCTGAAGCTCAAACTGGAATCTCTCTGTTTATGTGGGGAAAATACCTTGCAGTGGAAGAGCTTTGATTAGCCAACTTCACATATGGCCTTAAGTAAACTTAGGAGGGAGGTTGCATTGTGACTCCAGATAGGATGTTAATTAGCATTGCATTGGGGTAAGTGGTGCCTCCTGGAGTTGTGCAATGTGATGGCCCTAACTTGGTGGGCTTATTTTTGAGTCTTTATGAAAGAAGTTTCTAGGGGAACAAACTCCATTATAAAGCCTTCCCAACCTCAAATCAAAAGAAGCCCTCCCACCCCAGGGTCCATCCTCACTAACCTGCCAGGAACGCATGTATCAAATTCAGGATGTACTCAGAAAGACCATGAAGAGCTTCAATGTGTGAGACTTCCTGTGTTATTATTCCAGGCATATTCACAGAGTTTTGAAATTAGATTCTGTTGTTCTACCCAGGTTTTTATTCTTCAATGACCTTCAACTTTCTAGACTTGGTAGAATAGATTGTATTATCAATATTTGTCTGTGTGTATTTCCATGCAACTTAGTAACATCAAACATTTTGTTTATTATAAGTAATATTAACTTTAAGTTTCATGTAATATACATGTGATTTGATTCAGAATTTCCCTTGTTCTTCCTGATCATCATCATCATCAGTTTTATTAGATAAAACATTGATGCATGAGACAAACAGAGCCTTGGTGAATGACTAATGAAAATATTAAGGAATTAGTTCATTTTGCATGTGTCTAATATATCCATTGATTTTCTAAAACTCTCCAAATAAATATCCCTGAGTTAGAAATTAAAATGTAAATCACTTAAGACTGGCTTCATGATTTCCAGACTTCCTGATTTTTATGTACCAAGAGAAGAGCAAGAATAGCTTCTGATACTAGCATTGCACTAGTTCCACTTTCAATACTGTTTTAAAAACAGGAAGCAGTGATGACAATGCACTTCGTAAGAGCCACACAAGCTCTGGCTCTGCTCAACAGACTTGGTTCTGGGCTGTTCTGGGCCTGATTCTCCCACTGTCCCTGCAAATAACCAAATAGGAGTGAATGTGATATTTTGTCTAATCATAATTTCATAGCTGCTCTGTCAACTATTTTTTTTGCACTTTGTTAATTACACTAAGACTCAGCAGCTTGCCCTTTTGAGTTAGAAAGTGAATTTTTGACCTCTCTTTCCCATTAGCATCATTAAAAGTGGAAGTATATGAAGAAAATTGTGAGCTAGGAGATACTGAATTTGCGCTATGCTATATCTCCAGAATGCAGAGCAGAGAAAACTGAAGTTCAGAGATACCAAGACGTTTTCCCAAAGTACAACAACCTGTTCAAAAGTAGTCCCAGAACAGGACTCAGGGCCTACAGCCCCAAACAGCCTTGCTCTAGTCAAAGACCTCCAAGTCAAGTGGAAACTGTAAGAAAAAAATAAGGTTACAACAATCCCCAAGGAAATCTGACAGATAAGGGAATTAAATTGGTACTAGGACAGCCATGTTAGGTAAGTCTTACTATTTAATCATGTATAAATGTCCCTGTGCTTCTTGACAAAACAATTGAGACTTAATAAATGTTTGTTGAATATATAAGTAGAAAACTATGGAAACAAGTCAATGCCAGTGGGCATAGCCTAGAAAAGCATTACCCATAGGAAGATGTCTTTGAGCAAGTTTATTTCTTAATGAAAGAAAAATATGTGTCACTCAAGTTGGCCAGTATTTCTAAGGGCCACATGAACTATGGATATTTCATAATCAGTGAGAAGCGGAAAAAAAGCAATGCATGTCATATCTTCTGAGGCTAACATTAAACATTTGGAGGTTCATATGAATTTTTTAAAATATGAAGAATGCTATATTTGCATTTTAGAATAACCCCTTTGTTTCTTTCTCATTTAAAAATGGCATTTATCACGAACTTAGAATTTAGAAGTTAATTGTCTTGACAATAGAGAATGTTTTCCTTGAGTTTCAAATTTCTTTAGGTACATCATACCCTTTCTCCAAAAAGAAGGGCTCGCCTACCTGACATAACTACCACTGAGGATTTTGTAAGGAAATCCATCTCAGAAGCAGCACTGAATGTACCCCAGGGAATTCCCATTCAATGAGTGTTAACCAGGTGTTCACTCTGTGGCAAGTGAGCTGTCTGGTCACCCCGACCTTCAAGAGCTACCATCCCTGCTGCCTGAGCGCAGGGGAACTCTCTGTGGTGAAATGAGACCCTTTATTTCCTGGAATATCTGGGAAGCGCTGTTCCTCCAGGTCTGCTAAGAACTCATGGCAGCTCCACAGACAAATAGTACTTCTCTGAGAAATTCACTCCGACCCCTGGAAAGATCTTATGTTGATCTGTGATAGAGCACGGTCTGTTTGCTTCCCCGTGGAAATGACTTGTGGCCTTGGTATCTCCAGTAATATGTGGCACAACCTTGGTGCTACACTTTCCTGACAGGTCAGTAATTAACTTGCATTGCAATTGTTTGTCGTTTCCACCACAGCAGCCATTTACCAAAATAACATTTTAATTTCAGTTTCCTTCCAGTTCACTTTCTTTGTCTTTTTTTTTTTTTTCCCTATGGCTTCTACATCTCTATTAAGTCTAATTTCCCCAGACCACTTCCAGAGAGTGCAATAAAACTCAATTTCAAAAATGTCAAATATAATGAAAAAAGAAGATCACAGTAAAGGAATTTGACCAAAGCCACCCTGTCGGGCAACATTGTCTTTCATGGGGCAGGTGTTATATATAGGAAGTGTGATAATAAGGCTTTGCATTTATTTAAGTTCTATCAGGGAATCTGGGCAATATGCCACGGTTACTGACAAAGTCTGGCAAGTCAACCACATAGATAAATTGTAACACAGTTATTGTCATTACATATGAGCATCCTAAGTGGTGAAAAGGACAAGTAAAATGTATTTTTGAGTAGAATAAGTCCTGGACAAAATTGAGTAGGTAACCTTGATCTTTTCTTAGATCTTGGCATCCTGTTACCATTTCCTTTATCCTTTTAGACTCATCCTCTTGAGAGCAAAGCAACTGATTTTACACTTGAAATTTTCATTGAGCCTCAACCCTGAGGAATAGACTTGCTAGGTCCCACAGTTTCTTCAAAAATTATTAAAAACCGGAGGTTGAGTTAGACATGAGCATGCTTGTCTACAATGGAGTCTGATGAGAGAGTAATGGAGAATGGGATTTAGGACAACTTCAAGGTGAAGGTGGAATTTGACTTTGACATTGTATTATAAATAGGACTCCAAAGCAGAGAAGGGATATGAACAGCAGTAGAGGCTAAGATCACAATATTTAAGGGAAAGAGGGGTGAACATCCATAACAAATGTTAGGGTGTGTGGTTAGGTGGGAACGTTAGGAAGAACGAGTTAATTAGTGCTGGATTGGAGCACCTTCCAATTCCTATTAAAGATTTTAGTTTTTCTTATAGATCCTGAGGAATGTTGATGACTTTAAGACATAATCCCATCTCAAAAGACAGTGAAAAGAGACCCAAAATAATGGATCCCCAGCCCTGGCTGATGTGGCTCAGTTGGTTGGAGAACCATCACATGCTCTGAAGGGTTGTGGGTTCGATTCCCTGTCAAGGCACATACCCATGTTGCCAGCCCAATGCCTGGATGGGGTGCATATGAGAGACAACCAATCAATGTTTCTCTCTCTTCTCTCTCTTTCTCTCTCTCTCTCTCTCTCTCTCTCTCTCTCTCTCTCTCTCTCTCTCTCTCCTTCTCTCTTAAAAAAAGAAGAATGGATCCCTAGACTCTTAAAAATATACAGTAAGCAATGGCATTATCATGGATTCTTCTTAATTAACTTTAAATCAGAATCAAATTCACAGCATCTATTTGATAAGGACACCCAGGTATCTGGGTGGGGGGGGGGGGGGTCTCTAGAACTTTAGAAACTTTACTTTGAATTTCCAGGTGCATGTTTAATGCTTCTGGTTACCAAGCAATTGAAGAGAAAGGTGAAGACTTCACGGGAATGACAAATGAAGCATTTAAAGATGAGACGTCCAAGGGTGCAATTGCATTTATTAAGGGCATAGGAGAAAAAATAAAATTTAGATGAGTGGAACTGCTTCTGAATTTCCCTCTGATGATCAGCTAAGAAGTCAAGATTAAAAAGCAAATAGGAACACAATGTCTGTGCCATTGTAATTATGTTTAGGCAGCATAAGACATTTTATGAAATGCCAATCTCCTTGGATACCCAGGAGAACCATAAGGGGCATAAGTAATGCAATCTTCTCTGTTTCCTCTGTCAGTTTTGACCTAATCTAGCAAGAAATGCTGAGCCATTTTCCGCCTCTTGCGTACAAGTATCAATTAAGGGAAAGCAGGGTGACTATCTTAGGGCACTGCGTGATGAAATGTCACTGACAGAGAAAACTGGGCGACAGAACAAGATGCTCAACAGCCACTGCATTAGGAACACGGGCAAAACAAGCAGTCTCACACTCTCTGGGACGGACTAATTCACTGATCTTTGGGAAAAGAGTATCAAGTGTGAAAAAGACATTTCAACCTACAATTGCTTGTTTCCTGGGATTTCTGTTGTAGAGTATTTATTTCCCAAAGGATGCTACAAAGCCCTTCATCAAGCAGATTAAATCTAATCAGGCATTGCCCTGGCCAGTGTGGCTCAGTTGGCTGAGCATTGTCCTGCACACCAAAAGGTTGCCAGTTTGATTCCGAGTCAGGGCACATACTCAGGTTGCAGGTTCAATCCCCAATCAGGGACAGAGCAGGAGGCAACTGCTTGATGTTCTCTCTTTCCCTCTCCCTTCCTCTCTCTCTAAAATCAATAAAAACATATTTTTAAAAATATCTAATCACCAATCAATTGTGGTACACTGGACTTTATCTCTATTGTGGCCTGCCCGTGTTAAAACATGGAGAAGCTGCATATTGCATAATTAGTGCTCAACATTAATGAACAGAAGTCAGTAACTGACAGTAGTCAAATATGGCTGTCATTTGTTTTATTTAGCAAGTTTGTTATTGTATCCAATTAGTCTTTCCCTAATGCTCATGATTTCAAACTCTGAATTGATTGGGTTGGATTTCAGTGCCAAAGGGACATGTCTGAGAATGGGACAGTAATGTCATAGTCCATTGTTGTGACAATGGCAATAACATTAAAACGTTAAAATAAAATATTTCACAACGTCTCTTTTAATGCATTTAAAAATCAGTTTCTTCCCCACTCAATTATGTATGCATGAAAATACCTTTTAAATAGTTGTGTATGTGTGTGTGTGTGTGTGTGAATGCCTGTGTTTGTATAATCTGTGAGGAGCATTACTCAGAAGTCCCCATCTACAGATTATTATCAACTAGGTGGTATGTTACTAAGTGTTAGTTCTGAATGCCTGAATTATTCAGAGGAAGCTCAATTACCCACAAAGGAGATTGGCCTAGAGAGGTAGGGCTTCAATCCTACTAAGGGAATGGGGCAATGAATGACCCAGTTGCCAGTAGAGAAAGTGGTAGACAGGGACAAAGCAAATGCCTGATGATGAAGGCATGACTTGTTGAGGTACTGGGATTTGTAATTAAAGGGGAACACATTTGATATTTGTATCACAAGTGCAGACCAAAAGCCATGATCACTTTTTATAGTTTATTATCAAACTCACAGAACTTCATCACATTGGAAATAGTTCAAAATTATTTGCAATAAGCTGAAATTTATTCTGGGATTTCAGGTCAGAAATAACTCATCTTCCATTGAAAATGAACAGCTCTAGTAGTGAGGAAGAACACTTAGAGCAGTGATGCGCAAGGGTCATTGTGAGGAGCTTCATAAACAGGCAGGTTCCACTGTACCTTCCAAACACATGTCCACTCAGCAAGACTGAAGAGGGGCCTGAGAAACTACAGGCTTGACCATCACCCCTGATGCATACTGAACTTTCTTGAGAAACATGTCTATAGAATTATATAAAGTTATTTTTAAATTTTATATCTGCATTGTTCTAAAATTGTTACCAATTACTATAGTGTCTCTTTGATTTTAGAGCCCATTGTTACTAGATTCATATTTGTTTATATTGTTGCTCAAATTAAGTTTTCTAAGAATACATTTCACTTGGGAATATGCTGGTGGTTGGGAGGGAGTGATATGGATCATAGTTGGGAATAGTAAGAAGATGGTAGGTAGTGAGTACGTAGGTTTAGAGATGGATACATAGACACAGAGGTACATGAAACTAATACTGTGAATATCTATTTAAGATTAATTTAAATATGATGTTTAGCAATCCAGAACACACATCCAAGCCTAGTTACTGCTACAAAATAAATTCTCTTACATACAAGAAAAACCCTAAAGCATCATAAGACAAGCAATCAGGGTCTATTGCATAACTTTCAGCAAAGGTGTTTTTTTGTTATTGTTTAATGTTTATATCATGAACTTTGTGTAAGTAAAACAATGTCAATTTAAACACTTGCGAACAGTTATCTTCCTTGTTGAACATCAAAGGATCTTTGGTGTAAGAACAAAAAGAACAAAACAGATTCCACAAAATACTGTTGTGTTCATTCAAAGTTAATCTGAAGTTTGGGGCTAGTGAGGCTTCCTTTTATGAAGCCAAGAATATCAAAATAGGAAAAATTATTTACCAATCCACCTTATTTAAATTGAATGTTTTAGACTGAGTTTTTCAAACCTTCTTTGAAGATCTTTCGATATACTATATATGTTGTATATCTTAAAAGGCACCCTTTCCTTTCTAGGTTGATTAACTAACGGCTCTTATTTTAGTCTTTTGAAGCACTTCAGCTGCATTATCAGGAACCTCAATCCTTGAGTTGTTTGAGGACTAGATTCCTCATTTAAAGAAGTGGTGTTTTCCATGGACACAGCCAACAGAGGAGGGAAAAGGGGAGCAATGGAGGGCGGGGGGGACATCTGTAATACTTTTACAATAAAGATAAATTAAAATTAATAATAAAATAAAGTTAATAAAAACATATTTTAAAAATAATAAAAGTGGTGTTTTACTTCTTTTTCTTCAAAGGAGAGCTGGGGGAGTCCTCTCCCCAGGAGCTGAGATGTAGAAAAGAGGGTTAGATGCCTAACTAGGTTCCAGTTAATTGAATGTTACTATAATTTGTAGTAGTGTAGTCAAATTTCTATATTATGTTAGGTTCCTCACAAAGCAAAATATATGACTTTGACTTGTGCATATTGAACTCAAAAGGGAATGCATAAATATTTATAGTTTTTAAATGGCTACCAGGATTATCTATTTTGTTTAAACATTATTGAACAGTAATTCTTTTTTCTTACTCTCCTCCCTTTATTCACTTATAGCCTTGTCAAACTACTTCTGAGGCTTAGAGATTCTGATCTATGAATAGATAACATGTATGATGAAATGGGTTATACAGCCACACCCAGCTACATTTCCCCATCTTGTGGGCTGTGAATTTCACATCTGTCTGTGTATGCATACATGTGTGTTTAAATTGTCCTTTCTACTATTACCACCGCCCAAGGTATATGAACCTCCCTTTTAGCTTCCCTACAACAATGCATCCATACAAGTGTGGATGCTCTGGTCCATAACTTATATCACATAGATTTGAAAATAGCAGGCAAACTAAAGATTACTATATTTGCTATGATTTGGAGATATATTTTCATGGTTAAAAAATACTTTGAGGAGAACTGGAAGCAGAAGTTTTGTTCTTTCAAATAGAAAAATGAACACAGTCATGGAAGTTAGACAAACAAAACAAGGACCTAAATTTAAAAAAAACAAAAAACACCCACACAACTATACTTAAATGGGTGCTTTTTCATAGGATAATCTAATGTGCTAGTCAGTCACTAATCCTTGATTAGAATGTATTTTGTATACAGTTATCCTTGCACCCTGCTCCTGCTTGCTTAGGAGTAGCCATAAAATCAAAAAGAGGTGGAAAACCAGCAGACTGCCAACCAAACACAACCCACAGACATATGTTGTTGGGCCTGAACAATGATTTCAAATGTTTTGAATGAATTCCCATTGAAAATGAGGATTTTTACTATTTAAAAAGGTATAAATCTGTGTGTCTTCTCTTGAGAAGTCACAAGGTGTGAAAAACTTATCAAGATATGCATGGTAACTGTCAGCTGGAGGTGGCCAAGTTCTCTCTGGTCCAGAAATTCTCTCCCTTCACCCTCGATTTGCTTAGGTATCTTGACTGGCGGGGGCATTTGTGACTGTGATTCTTGGTATCAGTCACCTCTGGGAACATTGCTCCTCTGAAGTGCAGGTTCAGCAGAGATTCTGCTGCATGTTAAATCAATGTCATTATATATATTACATATTAGAAATGTAGTACAAAACCAAGAAGAGACTGTGTTTGTTCCACTGTTTTAGAATGGGTCATTGAAGATTAACATTATTTCATATATTCCTATAATGTTTTCAGCATGATCTCAAATGACAATGAGTAGGAGATTGTGCTGTGCTCTTTGCTATTGCTAAGTTCCCCTTTTCCTCCTTTCTGCTCTGACCTCCATTACTGTTCCTTTTCTATTTTGGCAGATAATTATATCCTGGCTTCTAGTTTTTTTCTGTTCTCTATTTGAGTTGTGTGTCTCTTCCGCTGAAATTGACTGTGGGATCCTTAAAGTCAGACGCTACATTTATCAGTGTTGTTGCTCTGTGTGGTGTCTAGAATATTACAGGTACTTGGTGCCTATCTAAAATCCCTGCCTCCAATTCCCCCAAGACTGTGAGCATTTCCAACCAGTTCAGGTTTGCCACTATGTTAGACTGGTTGTGGTTTCCAGCCCCAAATGTCACTGGATTCCTATGTTTCTTTCCCACTTCCCTACATCAAAAGCTGCCAAGTGGCCTTGAGATACAGTGCCTTCGGGTCAGGGAATAACCACTGCATCTCACCTTCCCCATCCCTCAAGTCATGCTCTACCCCACACTGACTAGTCTCTAGTTTTCCTTTCAGGCCGACTTCCCACTCTGAAACCACAGCTCACTTTCTTAAAGCCAAACTATAACCCAAAAGGGCTTGACCTGTAGGATAAAGCTGGTTCTCCAAGGGCAGCACCGTAGCCACTTCCCGCTGCCACACCTTAATTGCATTAAGTGGATGTCTTAATAGTTTTCAGAATTAGGACTGAGATTGGTCTACTCACTCAACCTACATACATGGAATCCTGAGCAGGTTTCCTCAAGGAGAAAAAGTAAAAAAATAAAAACGATCCTGGACCTCTCAATTTCCTTTTTTATTTTTCCTTCTAGAATAATTTTGCTAGAATCCTAGCATATCTGCCTCAGGAACCTTCCATGCTATCACCTTACTACCCTAGGCAAAATTTAGATACAAAGTAAAAGTGGGTGAAGAACATTTTGCTTTCTCTCTTTCTCCTTGTCTCTGTAGTTCTTCTTTATTTTAATTGTGTGTCCAAGAGTCAATGGCTGCCTACCACTTTTTGAATTGCACTGTGTGATGGGTATTAATTCTTCAAAAATAAAGGGTATTTTTGGTGAGAACACATCTTGAGCTGCTCAAAGGAAAGCTTCCATATCAACCCAAAACTAGTAAACAAACAAGAAAAGAGTGAGCCTTCTTCCTTCTCCCACTCACAGCTATACTATCCTCCCCCACATAGCTGTATTGGAGAAATAAAAGCAATAGCAAGAAATGCTTTTGATGATATCTATAATCATATCATAATACTTACAATTGAAATAAACCAAAAATATCTTGGCATAAGTTTTATTTCATAACAAGGGGGGAAATGGTCATCAATGGATTGAACCTAATAAACCAATTACTGTGGCTACTATTTGCCCTACATTTAACCTTTTTTAAAAGAATTATTATATGCCACAAAGTAGACAAAATATTTTACATACATCACTTTTCTTTTTATCTTGTGAAGAAACTTCCCCATTTTATTGGTGAGGAAACTCAAGCTCAGAGAGATGGAGTGCCCTGCACAACATAATATATGTAATATCTAGCAAGTGGTGGAGCCAAGGATTGAACTTTACTTTCTCTGACTTCCCAGCCTGAGCTCTTAATATCTTTACTATCTCTATAAGGAATAAAAGAAGTTCTGGACTAAAGTTTGAGAGAAATTATGTTCTCATCATGTTCTCAAACAATTCAATTACTCCATGTGTTATTACCTTCTTTAAATCTACTAAAAGCTCCTGTTTATTTCACTAGCTTGTTGGAATAATCAAATAAAATAAGGTATGTGAACTCATTTTAAAAACTCTAAATAGAATAAGAATAGAGAATGGACATTCTTACTTGTATTAATCAACCTGAAGACATAAAATAAATCTGAAATAGGCAAAATAAAAATAATGAGAAAGAGGAGTATGGAAGCAAGTAAGGTCCCTTTACCAGAGTCTAAATAAAGTTATTCATTTGGTCAATGGATAACCAAATTTGGTTAATGGATAACCAAATAAATAACTATGACAATAAGTAAAAATAGAGAGGAGAGGCTGGCTTCCCCTAAAACATGGCAATTGATTGGATGTATGGAATAAGTGAAACCATAGAGATTCCAAAATTACTTGTTTAGATGACTTGAGAAATCAAGGTATAGATATATCAAGGAACAAACTAAAATGAGGAAAAATATTGGAAGAGAAGCCAAGGATAGATAGAATTTAAGAGATTACATTTAAAGCATAAAAATAGGAAGGAATGTCAAAGGTGCCTGGGTAAAAGAGAAGATGGTCTAGAGCTGTGCTATTCACTAGAAATATGATATGAGTCACATATGTAATTTAAGCTTGTGGTAGCAACTTTAGATGAGTAAAACAAAATTCGTAAAATTAATTTTAATAATATATTTTAACCTTGTATATAAAAAATTTATAATTTCAGCACATGATCAATATGAAAATATTGAGATAATTTACATTCTTTATTTGTAATAATCTTTAAAAGTGGGAGTTCACTTTACAACTCAATTTAGACTGGCCACATTTCAAGTGCTGAGTAGCCATTTGTTGCTAGTTGCCACATCATAATGTTCAGCATGGCTTAAGAAGGAATTTTGAACATTAAAGGACTGTGGGAAAACATGGGGTCCAGAAGAGATAAAGAAAAATAGATAAGGTACTGGCAGTATGACAGAAACTAAGGCAAAAATGTTTCCTTCCTCACATATTTTGTATCACCTGTATATGGGGTAATTAATATGAACAAGCAACCCATTTTCCACAAATGGCATTGCTTTAGACATTCAACAAAGCAGAATCCTTTTAGACCCTTTCGGATGCTAAGAAACATATAATGAAGTCCACTGTTGCTTAACTGGTGTCACTTAACAGGCTTAGAATGTGTAGCGTGGCATTGTGAAAATAACATGCTTTTTGTATTATCCAGATATCCCTGTAAATCATGATACACTCAACTAAGTAGTACATAAATTTGGATACTTAACCACTTAATCGTACCTTCCTTATCTTCAAAACAGATACTGACTCCCTTACATGGTTTAAAAAATATATATTTATATTGATTTTTTTAGATAAAGGGAGGGGGATTGAGAGAGAGAGAGAAAGAAACATTGATGTGAGAGTGAAACATCAATCAGCTGCCTCCTGCATGCCCCCTACCAGGGATGAAGCCCACAACCAAGGCATGTGCCCTGACCAGGAATCTAACCAGCAACCCTTCAGAGCACAGGACGACACCCAACCAACTAAGCCACACCAGCCAGGGCTCCCTCACATGATTTTTATGAATATCAAATAATATCACATATCCAAACATCTGATACATAATATGCATTATACATAATAGCATAATCATAGTTGTGATTAGTATTAATAATCCCACTCTAATAATTTATATTGATGAATGTCTCATACTATCATAAGTATCTTGCAAATAAGGGAATATTGTCTATTTTTTATAACACCATAGTACCTACCATGGTGTTGGAGACACTACTGGGATATTTAACACTCATGTTCACTCCTAAATTCCACTTTCTTTAAGAGAACCATCAAGATACAAGTAGGTGATATTATATGGAGGTTCAGGTTACTTGAGTTCCCAGTACACTTATCAATAAAAATAAATATGGATTTTACTACTCAGTTTCTAGCCCTTAAAATTCTAATATGAAACTAACTAAAGCAGAAAAATAAATTAACAGAAAGAAAAATTTCCCTTGACTCAGCACCTAGTTTCCTGAGCAGTCTACCTTTCCTAACTCTTCTAAAAACCTATCTCATTTTGACTCCCAGCTTGGCATTATATCAGTAGAGATTAGAACAAAAATTTCTCTAAGGTTTTAGAAAATGAATCAAAAACAAACATAAAATGATTAAAATTTAATGCTATGGTTTTAGCAAAATAGCTTAAAATTGCAATAGTTAGAGGTGGTTGGTGTGGATGATGTGTTACTTGTCCTGAGTTTCAGAAAGGCACCACAGTATATAATGGATCCAAGGTTCTAATCCAAGTTTTACCACTGCCAGGTTACTCAAAATGTACCCACAAAGTGTCATTTGTTTGAAATATGTTTCTAGCTCCTCTTTCCCTAAATTTTCCCTATTTTTCATACCCAGGAGAAATCACAAATGTCCATAAAATTTTCCCTGATTCTACAGCTATAGTCAACTTTGTATTGTTTATTCTATCACTAATCAAATATTCATTGTGTGTTTATTATATGTATGCTTACCATTGTTCTAGGTTCTAGTTATTCAGTTGTAAAAATACAAACAAGGTAAATACTCTCACAGACCATCCAGTCTATGTAAAGATAGCCACTAAGCAATGTAACAAAATAAATATAATTCTCCATATCCAAAAGACAATTTAAGAAAACAAAAACAGAGTACTGAGGTAGAGAGGGTTTTCAAATAATAAAAGAAGATTGAATGAATTTGATGTACAATGGAAATGTATTTGGAATGGTTTAGTAGAAGAGTTAGATAATTTAAGTATTAAGAAGGCCACTCTGGTTACTCCTTGAAGAATGAATGTTATATGAAAAGTAGAAGCAGGGAAACAAATCAGGATAACTATACAGTAACAGGGGCAGAAGTGATGAGAAGTGATTTAATTAGGACATTTAGAGAATCTGTATATATATAAAGAGCCAGGGGCCATCACATCCGAAACAACCAAACGGATGACCAAACAGGCTGCGTGAGGCAACCAGGCCATTAGGGGGGTTGGTGTGGGACAACCAAACAACTGAACACCAGGCTGCGTAGGGTGACCAGGCTGGCAGGGGGGTTAGTGAGGGACTACCAAATGACTGAAGAGCAGGCTGCATGGGATGACTAGGCCAGCGGGGGGGTGGGGGGGTAGTGAGGGGCAACCAGGCCGGCAGGGGGGGCCATGAGAGGCAACCAAGCTGGCAGGGGGAGCAGTTGGAGGCAACTAGGCCAGCAGAAGGGGCAGTTGGGGGCAACTAGGACACAGGTGGGCAAGTGAGGGGTGACCAGGCCGGTAGAGGGGGGCAGTTGGGGGCGACCAGGCTGGGAGGGGGGGTAGTTAGGGGTAATCAGGCAGGCAGGTGGGTGAGCAGTTAGGAGCCAGCGGTCCTGAATTGTGAGAGGGATGTCAGACATTCCCCAAGGGGTCCCAGATTGGAGAGGGTATAGGCTGGGATGAGGGAAACACCCCCCCACCCATGCATGAATTTTGTGCACCGGCCTCTAGTCTGTTAAATAAGAGTTGAATATATACAATTATCATTTATAAATATATAAACATATGAATAGATAAAAATGGGTTTATGTAAAAATCAACAATTTGGAAAAAATGTACATAAGATATATTTTTAAAATTATCAAATTTCCCTTTTTTCCTGAATTATTTTCTTCACCAAAATTTTTAATGATTGTGAGACTACAGTTTTCTTTTTCTCAGAGAATACTTATTAAATTACAACACAGAAAAACACTTCTAGGGACATAAAAAAACCCTTACTGAAAGGTTCTGAAAGTTACTACCTCCTCAATCTTCTTGAATTCATTCAAAATGTGCAAATCAGCATTAATCCATATATTTTTTATGATTTTTCTCTAACTTGACACTAGAAAGTGAATTGTAAGTGTGGCTTTATCTGAAATTATGATGTCATCAAAATGTCACTTATTGTACTAATTTAGCACATTTTTTGAGAAAAAAGTCATAATACCAAAAAGAAAAATTAAGAAAAAAAATTAAAAGAGCTATTTGTCTGGGGGGGGGGAAGATATAACTTTTCAAGAGCCGTTAAATAAAATAATGGTCACATTTTGCAGGCTCTGCTTATAACTGATGAATTGGATGTGGTTTGGGGTAAGGAGTGTGAAGAAATAGTGGAACTGAGGGTACTTCTT
The DNA here is from genome assembly GCA_026230045.1 of Corynorhinus townsendii. NCBI lineage: Eukaryota > Metazoa > Chordata > Mammalia > Chiroptera > Vespertilionidae > Corynorhinus > Corynorhinus townsendii. Next base: position 71,315,845 of record JAPDVU010000005.1, read on the forward strand.
AGTTTACTGACCTTAAAAGATAGATGAATGTTGGTACCATTAAATGAGAAAGATGGAACTAGGGAAGGAGCAGGTTGGGTCAGGAACAAATGGGGAGTTGTTAAGAGCTTAGTCTTAAATATACTCATTTTGCTATCTCTGTGAGAGATTCCATTGGAGACCATGAGTAGGCAATTGCCTTCTAGTTCCAGTGCTAAGAAAAAGATTTGATATTGAGATCTAATGGGGATATAGATAGTATTTCAACTCATGGCGTAAAGTAAGATCACCTAGGAATAAACAGAAGACAAGAGCTGAGATTGGACAGGTAGAAATCAGAAGACTGAGTGCAGGACATTCCAACATTTAGAGGGTTGGATGATGGGAAAGAGTGAGCAAAGGAAACAGAGAAGGAACATCCAGTTAGTTTGGAGAAAAAACTGGGAAAACGAAATATCCCAAAAGTTAAATGAATAGACAGGCTCAAGGGGCAAAGAGTGTTCATTTGCATTAAATGCAGCTCATATAATCTATAATAATTAATGCATGATATGCTAATTAGGGGCTGGGCAGGAAGCCCCAGTCCCAGGTGCCAGAGGGAAGCCAGTGCAGGCAGCTGAGGGAAGGAAGGCCTACTCTTACACGAATTTCATGCATCAGGCCTCTAGTGGATAATATAAAGACATATAAATAGCCATGGGACTTGGAAAAGTGAAACCATTAGGAATCTGACATAATATATTCTGTACTATTTCTATGGCATTGTATTATACATATAAATTTATATTCAAATCGCTGTGTTTGTGAAACTACAAAGTTTTCAATGGCTAAAGAGCACATTGATTCTTTGTGTCCCTGATAATTTCTAGCACAACACAGTGTACTTAGGTGCTCAAAATTATTTTCGGAGTTGAATTGGACAGGGCTGATGCCACAAAAAAGAGAAAAATCAATTTTAAAATTCACAATTGTACTTATTGTGTGTTACTGACAAGACTAATATTTTAAAATAAGTTATTCTGCCTATTCTTTGGCATCTTGTAAGTACTCCCTTTCAACAGATGAGCTTCCTTACCATATCAGAGGAGGAGAAAAAAATGAACCCTGTATTCCCTCAACTTCCTCTCCTTATTTCATCTTATCTATATCCAATTCATCTGCATATACACTCATTTGAGTGCTCTTCCTTCTGTTTCAGGTCAATTTATCTACTTGAGCTAGTGATTACACCCATCTGTCTGAGTATCCTCTGAGACCTTGTTGGATTTCTGAATATTTTTCTTCATTTTATTTATTTGTATTCCTTTTCTCCTCTCCTTCCTTTAAACATTTATATTTCATCCCATTTTTGGCAACTGCCTATTTCAAGCTTTATACAAAGTGTATTTTACATATGCTAGCCCCAATTCCTTACTTCCTTTAACATCTCATTCTAAGGCTTGAACTTCACTGATGCTTTTGATCCTGTATTACACAGTTGAGAAAGGATATGTTCTCTTAACAAAAATAACAAATAGAACTTTAATTTTTTTAAAATCAAGATCAACCCCAATCATCATAACAGAAATATCAAATAAAACTGTTGAGATACAGTTTTGTGCAGATTGGCAAAACCTGAAGAGTGTGGCAATACAATCTGTTGGGAAAACTAAGGAGCTTCCAGCAGCATCCTCATGTGCTGGGGGTAGTTCAACAAGTTACAACTAACATGAAGAAGAGTTTGGCAATAACTATCAAAATTATTTTATCTCTTGGCTTTTAAATAAATAGTATTTCTGGAAATTCATTTCATAGATACATTTTCAAGTGTTCACAATTACATTAAAACATTCGTATATTAGCAAAAAATTGAAAACACCCATGAAACTTTTAACAAGAGACTGAAATTATGCATGATATATCCACACAGTGGAGTACTGAACAGCTGTAAAAAATAAGAAAATTACATAGGGTTTTTTATTTTTACTATGGAAATATTTCCAAGGTATTACTAAATGAAAAAAAGCAAAGTATGCACTAATATTAATAGATATAGATAGTATATCTATATCTATGTTACCTTTAAATATAATACAGGAAGACATATGTGTATGTAGAAAATACAAAGAGTTTAAAAATGTGGTTGGCACCCTGGCTGGGTGGCTCAGTTGGTTGGAGCCTCATCCTGTGCACCAAAAAGTTGCAGGTTCAGTTCATGGTTGGGGTTGTACAGGAGGCAGTCAATCAATCTTTCTCACATCGATGTTTCTCTCCCCTTTCCCCTCCCTCTTTCTCTAAAATCAATGAAAACATATTCTCTGATGAGGATTTAAAAATAATGCGGCTGCCTGTTTGGTTAAGGTGGGGATGAATGCGGTATATAAAAATTAGAATGTGAGAAAATTTTTCTCTAAAAGTTTTATATTTGTTTTATTTTTATTTTGAATGACCTCACTGTATCTATCACCTATTCTCAAACTAAAAATAAACAAACCATACATATAAAAATGACTTTCATAAAATGAAAAGAAAAAAAAAAAGATGATTGCAGCCTTTTTAAGAACCTCAAGGCATTTGGGGAGATGAGCTGGTGCCTGATCTTTGAAGAATACCTCTCTCCAGTGACTGCAACCATTTCTATAAACTTCCCTGAAGCATTTGTCACCAATAGGGAGGTATATGGAAGAAGCAAATAAATCCTGATGCTAAATAACCCACTGAGAAGCAAAATGTGGATATCCAATTAGGTATTTTCCATGCTCAACAACCTTGTTATTTATAATCCTTAGTCATAGTCTCTTCAGCAAGTCCACTCTATTAGGATCTCAAACTATGTTTCTGGCCTTACCTCCTACTATTATCTATTCTTCTAGCTAACAAAACTGGACAATTAATTCTTCCTCAGAAGTTTTCTGGTATTTCTCCATGTTTTTGTGCCTTGACACATTCTTTTCCTGTCACTTGGAATGTTCCTCATCTTCCAGGTCCCAGCTTTGTCTGAAAACTACTCCAAATGTTTTCTCCAAAACTGTCCTAATTTTTCTTGTAGGATATAGTCAAATGGAGCAACACCTACAAAATTCTCTGGTTTATTGTATGACATATAAGAATACAAAAATGTTAGATGAATTTCTGAACCCTGATAGAATATTTCTTGTATCTTTTTATGGTACGTAGAAATTTTTATTTGCATCATAATTATTAAAATAGTAATCACACTAGATTATAAGTTTTAGATGACAAATATTGTGGGGATGGGTTCATACATGGAGTAGGTGGTTAAAAATATTTTTTATTTCAGTTTAATTGAAACACTTGTTTCATTCAAACTTACCTGTAAATTGATACTGTATTTCATTCTGATGACAGAGTTTGGACAATTTGAGTAAGTAATGCTTTTAAATGTGACTATATGTGGCTGTGTTGTGGAGTTCTGTGCTTTTCCCTACAAGTAATGAAAACACCTCTCTTCTGGGGAAAGCATTTTCATTTCTGTTGTGTGGAAGCTCCTCTTTTCAGCTAAGAGAACATGTGTTGCAGGTGCAGGTGGCTCCTCAATGCATGAGTGGGCCTATGACTTAGGCCTGGTCACTCAGGGTCACTCAGGGTCACTCAGAGTGTCTGTGTCTGAGTCAAAGATCTGCTCAGCTCTGGTCATGTGACACAATTCAGTCCAAATAGATCTCAATCCTTTGTTGTGTTAGAGCAGTGGTTGGCAAACTCATTAGTCAACAGAGCCAGATATCAACAGTACAACGACTGAAATTTCTTTTGAGAGCCAAATTTTTTAAACTTAAACTTCTTCTAACGCCACTTCTTCAAAGTAGACTCATCCAGGCCGTGGTATTTTGTGGAAGAGCCACACTCAAGGGGCCAGAGAGCCGCATGTGGCTCGCAAGCCGCAGTTTACTGACCACTGTGTTAGAGGAAAGGCATTAATTTGCAACAGATTTTGCTGAAAGGGTCGATGGAAACCTAAAGCTTTCTTGTCATTTAAGTGTGAGTTTCTGCAAGAAACTGCTTATAGAAAAAAGAAAGTAAGAAGGAATCCTGATATTTATGTGTGATCTGTATCCAGCCATGCCTGACTTTGCTCTCCTTGGAAATTTTACTTATATAAATCATTGTCTATCTCTATTATGTCAGCTAATTTTAACTCATTTTTACCCTTTGTAAATGAAAGTCTACTATAAACTGAAATTTAGAATATTTATAAGCATATTTTATTTATTTATTTATTTATTTATTTATTTATTTATAGTCCTCACTCTAGGGCATGCTCAGAGAGAGCAAGGGAAGGAGGGAGGGAGAGAAAAAGTGGCTGGGAGAGAAACATCAGTGTGAGAGAAAAACATTGATTGGTTGCCCTCTGTATGCTCCCCAACCTGGAATGGAACCCATAACCCAGGTATGTGCCCTGACTAGGAATAGAGGCAGAACACAAATACATTTTAATGTCCAGCTATACAACAATTATTTTGTTATACATATGCTACTGTTACTCAAAGGGTTAAATTTAGGATGATAAATGATTTTTTTAAAAATATATAAATCAATTGATTATATTAAATATTTTCCAAGTTTATGGGAATACCAAAACTATCTGAAGATATAATACATGTAATTTTCATCTACCACAAGAAATATGTAAGTTTTTTCAGGAATACCTTAGAGCAATGGGCACATCTCTTTGATGGACGCTTTATATAGGACAGTCTTAGGAATCCTGTGCTTAAATACCACATGCAGGACCAATGAGTAACAAAACACACTTTCTGCCATAAAACATTTCTTCCCATTTGCCTCACTTGAGACAGAAGTCCTCAACATTTAGCTGTTCCTGTGGATCCTGTCTGCTGGGAGACCATAGTAGAATTCTACTTGGAGGATGGCCTGGCTAAAAGATAGAGAAATAAAACGCTGTGACCTTGTCCTGTGAGCATGGACAGCTTTTGTCAGATGCTCTCAATGGGGAGAAATAGGATGAGTAGATTTGTAAGGACAATGGAGTGGGATGGAATGAGCAAAGTGAAGCCTTTCCCTCTGCGTACCAAGGCTGGGGTATTCTAAATTAGGGGTAGAGTAGACCACTCCAGAACAGACCCTTAAAAAAGAAGAGGAGGAATATCAATGAAAGCATGCTTTCTTTCTGATTATTGCTGAGTGCTAGCCCCAAGTGGAAAAGAATGATATTCTTTTAATAAATCAGTTTTGAACTAACTCTCCAATTGAGATCCTCTGCATTGCTGTTATTTCACCAAAATGCGTTTCTTATTTATTCACTTAAAATGTATAAAGGTATAGTAACCTACACTAACTCATTTGGAATTGCTTCTTAAGACTTGGTCTGTATATTCAAGAGATAATACATTACCTGTTTTACAAGCAATTCTGAGTGTATTTTAATTTACATGTCTATAAGCACTACTTGTTTTTCTTTATGCTTTAGAATGCCAAGCTATGTTTAATTAATTCTTAATTTTACATCTATCCCATAAAATGTTTTTATTTTAATTGTTTCTGCAGGAAACCATTGTTTTACAGAGAATTTGGCTTTTAAAATTTTACATAGTCTAAAGAAACTATACTGACCTTTTTTTTCAGTACCAAATGCTTATGTGGATATTCATTTTGTTCTAATGTGTAAGTACTACATATGTTTATTCATGCAATGTTCTTTTATAATAAAATGAAATAAACTAATAACATATCAACCCAAACTATCTGAATTACACAGCTTCTATAGATAGAGGGTCAGAACCACAATATTGAAGGCAGATTTAAATAATGTTTTCCATTGTGAGGTAATGCAACAAATTAAAAAGCTAATCAGTATATCAAAGAAAATGCATATTACCAAGGTCTTTTTACATTCTAACAATAAAAAATGTATTGAACACCAAGTCTTAATCTGTTTTTTTTTTGTGATCATTTTAAGTTAACAAGTAGCAAGCTTCAGTATTGACAATTGAAGAGATCTTAAAATGGAGTGTACTAATATGCCTAATAATTTCCTGCTAACTTGACCATATTTTAAAAAACACATTTATATATGTCTTTCAATAGAAGACAAGAAAAGAAAATTGTTGTCACTTATCAACCCTGTAACCATTTTTAATAACACAAAAATATAGGTGTTGGGGGGGGTCATCTCTTCCCCCATCCAACAGCACAATAAAAATAATATTAGAAAAGAGTGGATCATATCAGGGGCTTTTATTAAAATTCTTTCAAAAACCTACAGTCAGATTTATTTTAGGTATTTGTCTCTGAGATTAGCAACACTTTCATATTTTCTGTACATATGTTACAGCACACATAGACATTCTATAAAAACAAGAAGTCAATATAAAAGTTCTTGTCAGTTTATGATTAAGAAAACCTTTTTATTACTAGAGCTTTTATTTTGGAAAATCTCAAGGAAGAAAAATTATATAATTATATAAATAACAAAAGTATATCGCTAATTTGCCTCTTTCCCCAGAAGTAACCTTCGGTGAAATCAGCTGTGACTTCTGTTTTAAACATACAGTTTTGCTTATGAAATAAAACTTCCACTCATTTCACTTACATTTTAAGTAAAATTTAGAAAAAAAATACATCCAAATGTCGCAGTTCAGAGCTTTCTTTTGCATTTTAAACTTTGCTGCTTTTTTAATAGCTATTTAATAAACTACTCATTTAATGACCTACACGTTTTCAAGGATTTCTAGTGCTAACTTTATTACAGCACTTTACAGTATCTCTCACATTGCAATCCAGATGTTATTTCTTATTGTTAAAATGCCTTTTATCTTTCATTTGCTGGATCTCAAATAGTACATATTTTTATAAAACCAGTTAAAAATGCAAAGTGTTGCATTTTCTCTAGTACTTATTTTTAAAAGCACTTTCAAACTAAAAATATACCTTATTTTGTCTTTAATATTTTACTATGAAATCTGCGTAAAAGATCCGAGTATAATATCTCAATAAAGAAGTTGAGAATTTGACAGCTGCAAATATGAAAAGAATATTCTTGCCTGCAACCAAAGGAAACAAACTTACATTTCAATCACAGGCGAAAACATCACATTTTTGTAGAAATGTTTATATGTTCACACCAAAGCTTAGGATAATCTGTGCAATGTTTTCCAGTTTAAATTTCATGTTCAATATAAAGTTAAAACTCACTTACCTTTTCTCCGTGATGACTTGTTTATTGAAACTGCCATCAACTTGTTACTGTTAATGACTCTTTCAGCAAAAACGGAAAACAGTGAAGTCACATGTCGTAAGAGTAGGCCTATGTTGGATGCTGTTTAATTTCAGAACTGAAGAAAAAAAAAAATGAGGGGGTGGGGGTGAGCACAAAAACTTTTAAATGAAACCACTTCCTGCGTAGTTACGGTTAACCACACACATGGCATCATTACTCGATTTGAAGACATTGCCTTGTATAGTCAACAATATCGCTATTTTTCAATATGATTTTCAATTTTCAAACACTACACATTTATATAGGTATCACCAATTCTTATTTAATGGAGAAAATGTGTAGTTAAAAATTTAGCAGGAAGAGGAGCCGGCTGCTAAGCACTCAGGGAACTTCCTCTTTCTCTGGCTTCTAGCAAGGGCTTCAAACCTAAGTCTTTACTCCCCCAGTTGGCTTGAGCATTCTCACATGCTGTCAGAAGCTCTGCCTATTGATTGAGAAGCCAAGAAGCCACTCCCAATTCACAGACCTGGGGAATCTGCCTCACTCATGGGTGGACCCACAGAGGTGCTCCAGTTAATAAGGTCATGGGGTGGCACAGGTTGCATTAGAACTTCAGAGAACACAGCCCCGGGCCACGCTGCCATCTTGGGGGGAGGAGGGCACTGCTCTCTAGCACATGCTGCGTGTGGCACTGGCTCTGGCTGTGGCTCCCGCATCGGTGTGTCCTCTCTGGCAGCTTGTAAGCAGTTCTGAAATCTGCTGAAGAGCGTTTGGTCTAGCTAGTTGAACGATTCTGTGTGGCCTGCCTTAAGAAAAAAAGTAATGATCCAAAGGGCATCATTTCTGGCATGCTGCTCTGTGCCCACCTGCGTCAACCAATCCAAGACACATCTTTTGTTGTAGTTTTTGCGGGGGAGGGTGGCCATCGCAACAATGATGATAGGGTATGCATCTTTATTGAACCATGGCGTTCAAGAAATAAGTTCCTGGATTCCAGGCTTAGCTGGTTTGGTGAGATTTCCTAGACATTCACAAAAGGAAACGTTTCCCTTCCAAATATAGGAGAACATTAAATCACAATATTTTGTCACACAAATAAATTGGACTAGAATCTGTACAACAACACTTGGTGGTTTGGAATCTTTGGCACACATAAAGACAATCTTTAAAATTACATTTGGTAGATGTGGCCCAAGTGAAGGATGACATTGTCCCTGCAAGCTAATCTCATTTTGCTTGGCTTCTCCTTTCCAAAATCGTATTTCAGATTGACCCTGGAACTCACTGTCCACGCCGTGTACCAGGATGCGCCTGTGCAAATGTTAGAGCTCTGAAGGTCTGTAGTCAGAGACTGTATTCTGACACTGAGAAGAAAGGGGGCAGCGCAGGACATTGGAAGTGAGCAAATCAGAATTCAGGCCTCAATTCTGATGCATTTATTTGACCTTGGCCAAGTCACTTAAATAACTGGGATTCCAGTTATTTGACCATATAATGGTGCGTACAAATAAAATACATCTATCTTTTGAAATAATATTTTTGGTTCCCAAATGTGGAGCTTCCCAGGAAAAATGTGAAAGTGGTTTCCAGTCACAGAGCTAGGGCAAGAAGCCATGGAGGAAAGAACGAGGCCGCTTCCAGGTTGGTAGGTGGCGGGTTTTACTAAGCGAGAGAACTTATACAGGAGGCTTATCTTGGGGGGCAAAAGACAAGTTTATCTCAGCACCTGCGTTCTAGAATCTTAAAAGTTTCTGTGTAGAGGCCTTACCTGGGTTCAGTCCTGTATTCTGTCCAAATAGTCTCGAGAGGCTGTGTCCTTGACCATGACGCCCCCTGTGGCTACGGCGGGCAGAATGGTACATTCCTGGGAAGCGGAGTGGGTGAGGAGCCTCTGATTGCCCAGGTCCAGGTCTTGGGTCACCCGGTGGTCAGCACTGCTTCATGGTGACCCGCTGTTTAGAACATATATGCCTGCCTCTGTGCCCTGGGCTGTCGACAAGGGTTTGTGTGTTTTTTAAATATTTTTATTGATCAGAGGGGAAGGGAGAGGGAGAGAGAAACATCAAGGATGAAAGAGAATCATTGATTGGCTGCCTCCTGCATGCTCTACCTCCCCCACTCCTCCCACGACCGAACCCACAGCCTGAGCATGTGCCCCTGACCAGAACTGAACCCAGGATCCTTCAGTCCGCAGGCCAAAGCTCCATCCACTGAGCCAAACAGGCCAGGGCAACAGGGGTTTTGTTAACAGGGAGGTAGCTAGCTTGGCAGCTATCTGACTACATTGGAGGCAGATATCACAGCAAAAGCTATGTGCACATGCAAGAGAAAACATAGGTTAACTATTTGTAAAATAAGCAACATTTTTTTTTTTTTTTTACAAAAAGCCCCATGTTTAAATCTTTGATTTATTAAGTCTCTTAGGCTGGATGTCAGATTGCTCATGATATTCACGTGTGTTTTTATGTGATTTAGTACAGACAAACGCATTAGCAGGTCATCAAATATTCTGTTTGGATTATGTCACAAGTGCCTCCTTGTGAAGCAGTAATAATGTCCAAGGCTATGATATTTTGGAGGACAGCTTTTCTCATAGAGTCGTTTTAGTGTTTAGTAAGGACAGGCTTTGCTGGCAATCATTTAAGGCTTGTTGGTGAATTTAGTAAGGGCTTTATGTGTGCTATAATGTCCTCCAGGCTAATGAAGGGAGCAAATACAATGGCCAAATGATTGAACTAGGGAAAACAGAATGTGCCCACTTAGCTTTAAGGAGAGGAAGGTTGGCAATTTTTGTTGCCTTGGGGCTGGTTCTCCTGTGTCCAGAGAAAACACAGGGTGTAGAGGCCCAACTATCCTGGTGGAAGCCACAGCCAAAGACTTGTGCCATACTACCATTGGGTCCCTTTGAGGTTACCCAGTAAATACCTACGTGGTGTGGCCAGTCAGTACCAAACCAATTATTACCCTTAATGTGACAGAATGACTATCTAGTTCCAGGTTATCCATCCACATCCCTGGTCTAACTGAGTTACCTTTTATTTCATTGGCAATCTGGCATCCTTGCAAATATGTCATCCTACCCTGGCACTATACTGGCTGTTCTTTCTCTACATCCAACCTGCTGTATCTGACAGAAGGTCTGCTACTAGGGTTCATACCCAAGCTAAGGAATTGAGTTCCTGATTGCCAGGAGTGTCAGAATCTTATAAGCTGGGACATGACAAACAGTGAGGACTACCTAAGGCTCCTGCAGGTAAACCCAAATGTCTTCTCATGTATCCTGACCCCACAAGGGCTTATTCATGATCATCCATCCCTTAGCTTCTTCTTATTGTCCAAGTCATAGGTTTAATCTCTTTAGAACAGCTCCACTGTGAGTGCAACGGGTTAACAGCCAAGCCACATGAGTGATCACAAAGCAAAATGCTCTGAGTTCAGGCCACTGGCTACTGTGGTTCATTCCTGTTTCCATCCAGATGGTGTCAGTGTTGGGTTGAATAGCAACTGTGGTCCATGTGGGTGAGTTGCCCCAACTAGAACCATCTGTATACCAGGCCCCAGTGGGAATTTCCTTCATTCCTTTTCTACCGGCCATGGGGTCTGCCACAGAAATAGAGACACAGGCATTTGGAAGATCTGCATACTCTACAGGGCCTAGTAGCAGTTGCATTTCTAGGAGCCACTGGAAGACAGGGTGCTCCTCTGCTGCAAATAAGAATGCCATTTAGCCAGCATGGGAGTTTGAGCCATGGTAGAGGTGGGTCAATGGAACATGGAACATATTCTCAGCCCACCCCTGATAGGAAGGGAAGCTTGTATCATGATATGCTGTTTCTTCGTGAAGGCTTTACCTAGAAGAGCGCTGTGTACACTGTTAGGAGCTATTGCTCTACGGGGGTAAATAGGGTTGTATGCCCCCTTCCAGACCTTGGGCCAAAATCCTAGGCGTACTCTTTCATGTTGTCTCTGTCATAGTGAAACAGGAATCTTTAGGGGTAAAAAAGAATAGGTTTAGGAAATTTTAGAAATTTTGAAAATTAAGGGAACCATGGAGGAAGCACAGGGCTGCAGAGCAACAGAAATGGGGAAGCTGAAAAGCTGCAACAGGTACATTTCCATAGAAGAAGGGAGCTGGGAATAGCAAAAAGTCTATATTTACAAAATAAAGGGAAGGAAGCCCTTCATCCAGAAGGAGAAGAAGAAAGCCCAAAGGGAAAAGGAAAACAATAAGGAAGGAGGGGGTGAGGTCTGACCTTTGAGCCCAGGAGTTACTATAGTAACCAGCCCAAGGGAATAGTGACCAATCAGAGGGGATATCAAAGCACAAGGATCTGTAGCCTTTATAAGCCTAGGGAAAAGGAAGTCAGTGGGACTCTTCCCCCTTCCCTACATAGGAATCCATTCCGGGGGACTCTTTCTCTCTCCCCATGTGGGAGTCTGTACTTGTTCTTTAATAAATTTCCACCTTTGTTATACCACCTTCTGTCCCTGGATTCATTCTTCAACTCTGCGGACAAAGAATCCAGGACATTCTGCCCAGGGGAACACCACGTGTTCTAGTCCAAAAATTCTGCTTCATTAGTGCCCAATCCATACCTTCCAGCACCACATCCAACTCAAATGGCAGCCCTGCTTGTGAGAATCCCAGAGTTATTTTTGCCTTTTCAAAGCCGGCTTGTTGTTCTGATCCCCAGTCCCATACCTGCTCTATCTTAACCAGGCAGTATAAGGGATGGAGACACTGTGCCACGTGGGGAATAAAAGTCCTATGAAGTGCCAAAATTACTACCAATGAAGCAGGAATTTCATATAGGGGATATAGGCAGGCTTAGGGATTATTTTGGAATTGGGGTCCATGGGAAAAAACACAGGGCCACAGACTGGGGGAAGGTACATTTCCATAACACAAGGAAGCCAGGTGCAGTTACATCTTCCTAAGACAAGGAAGCAGCAACAGGTATATTTCCATAATACAAGGGAACTGGAAATAGTCAAGAAAGGTCTATATTTACAAAATAAAGAGAAGGAAGCCCTTCATTCAGAAGGAGAAGAAAGCCCAAATGAAATAGGAAAACAATAAGGAAGGAGGGGGGAGAACCATGTGAGGTTCAACCTTTGAGCCCAGGAGTTACTATGGTAACCAGTCTATGGGAATAATGACCAATCAGAGGGGATCTCAAGGCACCAGGATCTGCAGCCTATATAAGCCATGGGGAAAGAGATCCCAGTGGGACCCTTTTCCCACCTCCCTACGTGGGAGTCAGTTCTGTGGGACTCTTCCCCCTCCCTATGTGGGAGTCTGTACTTGTTCTTCAATAAATCTCCACCTTTGCTATACCATTTTCTGTCCATGGATTCATTCTTCGATTCCAGCGGACAAAGAATCCAGGTTCCAGTCCAAAAATCCGGTATCACCAATACTAGTATCTCTCGTATGTTCTTAGATGTTTATAGACTTTCATCCTATCAGTCACAGCTTCTGAGACAAAGTCCATCTTACCTGACCCAACAGTTTCCCAAAACTACAGCAGTGCCCCGGCTTTGAATTTTCTGTGGGTTCAGGGCTCATCTTCTCTTTAGCAGATGTTCCAGCAAAGTCTACAGAGTCCTGTAGCCTAGGCAAGTCTTGTCGTGTTAACTTCATCTTATCAAGGAAATGGGACCATTTTACTGATGTGGGGAAGGAGAACATGGACAGGTCTCAGGCTAACATCCCATGACATTGTGGGGCTGTTAGGTAGCCTTGGAGAAGCACTTGGAAAGTCCATTGTTGCCCCTCCCATGTGAAGGCAATTTTATCTTGTGACTCAGTGGCTAGAGATATATTGAAAATAATTTTTCCTAAGTCATTATAGCATGATACATTCCAATGTGTCTAAAATGGTGGCAATGTAGAGCACAGACTCATGGATTCTTAATCAGACTCATCACCTTAATCAGTTCTTAGTAGTCCACAGTCGTCTGCCAGGAGACATTGGGCTTTTGTACCAGCATCCCACGCTGTTGAAAGAATGGTGGGCAGGGCACACAATACCCACTCAGTGTAGTCTTGGATAATTTCTCTTATTTTCTTATGTTCCCCTCCCCCAGGTGATTTAATATTGTTTGACAGTTACTGTTCTTCATGGGGGTGGTAGATTTACTGGTTCCCAGTTGGCATTTCCCCTTAGTACTTGTTTGATTGCTCTAACCCAGAGACAGAATTCAGTGCTAGAGATTTGCAGAGTCTGACTTTGTAGGATATCAATGCCCAATATGTCCTCAAGTATTGAAAAGAGAAAACCTTGTGTTCTTATGTGGGAGACACCCAATTTGTAGAGTCAAAGATACTTGCCTGTACATAACCATGTACTCTCCGTACCAAGTGATGGTGCTGAGAGGCCAGAAAACTTCTGAATCTTACAATGTATTCGAGCATATTAGGCTCCAGGGTCAACCAGAGCCCTCACCTGTTGTTGGTTTCTGGGGAACCATGAATAGTGAGCTAAACATAAGGCCTCCAATTGTCCCCAGCAGCCCTCACCTGGGGGCAATCTTGGCCTGGGTTTTAAACCCTGGGGCCTGGGAGGCACTTATTCCTAATAGAGCTATATCCCTAAGGCTTTTGCTGGAGCAGGCATGGCATCAGGGATGATTGGACAGGTCTGAACTGCTGTTTAGCTTTTAAGGCTTTCCACAGGCTGATCAATGCAGGGCTGCTGGTCTATGTTTTCAGGTGGAATCCTTGCAGAAAATGTGTCAACCCACATTTGTTTTGGGGTTACTTTTATGAACTCTTTAAGGCTGATGGGATAGCCGTTTTGCTTTCCGAGCTCCCTTTCTGTAGTGGATCTTTTCCACAGCCTATACCCATTCCTGAGATTTTTTTCAGTGTCCCCAAGGTCAGCAATGAATTGCCTAATATCATAAATATTTTGTTCCATAACTGGGATCAGCATGGATGCCAATGCCCCATACCAGGATCTTGGCAGCAAACATGGCCCTATTAGGGCCTTCAAAGACAATGGCATGGATGCCTGTCTCATTTCCAGTTCCCTAACAAGTTTTCCTCTGTATTTCCAGGGATGCTTGTGCCCCAGGAGATCCTTCTCATTGGGCCAAACCTCTCTTCAGGCTAGAAGAACCCAATCTTTAAAGGAGTGGAGTACCTTGAATCCCCCCAAACACCATGCTGATGCTGCCGGAGGGCAGGGAGTGTGGTGATGTTGCTCATTTCTCTGCCACCTGCCCAGTTAGAGAGGTGCCATCTCCCCCTGTATTTCATAGCCACACTAACCATGCCTGGCAATGTTCCTTGGCCTTTTGATAGAACTTGGCAGCTCTATCAATAAGCTTAACAAGAGGCCATTCTCGCATCGCGAATGTTTCCTGAGTTGGGGGCTACCCTGCTGTCAGGGATTGTTGTTACTGTGCTTTTATTTTTCTTTGTCTTAGGGGTTGGACTGCACAGGGCATTTTGTCTGTTTTACTGCCAATCACAACATCTTGCACTTGGTCTCCTCACTTTCCCAGGGATTCCACCCCTTAGTGTCCCAATTAGGCTTTGTCAGAAGTGCTCAGACTTCAATACACATCGGCTTATGGCCTTCTAGATTTGCAAAATCAGCACACTAAGGTCTCCAACTTATTATCTTGTTTTCCCACCTTGCTTGCCAGTCTCAAAGCGAGCAGATTAGTGGGCAACCATACATCTGTCGCTAACCTCAGCTCTTCTTCCAACTTTCTAACCCAGGCCAGCTCACTGTGGCAACCGTTGTTTTCCCTTTTGCCAGTCTGCTATGCGCAGTTCCTCGAACAAGTGCATTAGATCAGCCAGCATTTTGGGGTGGCCCCATGTTCACATGGCAGTCCACAAGCATCTGACATACAGGCCACCCCTTCCCACACGGAAAACAAAGGCCAATTTAGGATTTTCACTGTGGAGGCCTCTTTCCCAAGGCTCATTTCTTGGGTCTCCAGGCTATTTTGCCAATTGTTGGTTCACACTCTCGGGAGTTTCCCGGGTAACATCTGACACAAGCTGCTGCACATGAAGGGCAGTGAGAGACCAAACAAGGAAGCGGATCACTGCAGAATGGTAGGTGGCAGGTTTAATTAGTAAGGGAACTAACCTTGGAGGCTTATCTTGGGTGACTGCAAAAGGAGTAGATCACCACACCCACCCATCCCCATCCAAAACTTAAAAGTTTATACAGAGGCATTAGCTGGATTCAGGTATACTACCCAGATGGTCTCAACAACAGTGGAGAAAGTAAAAGAATGCCAGAATAACCCTGACCAGTGTGGCTCAGTTGGTTACAGCATCATCGTCCTGTGTACTAATGTTTCCCTCTCTCTCTCTCTTCTCTATCTCTCTCTCTCCTTTTTTCTCTTTCTTTTCCTCTCTCTCTAGAACCAGTGAAAACATATCCTCAGGTGAGGATTTAAAAAAAAAAAAAAGGTCAGAATAAATGTAAATAGACTGTGTTCATAGATTAGAAAACTAACAGTGGAAATTCATCAATATCTCCAAGTCAATCAACAAAAATGTCCAATAAAATTCCAATTATAATTGCAGCTGAATTTTTAAGGAATGCAACAAGCTGTCTCCAAAATTTCAACAGAAAAACGAATGTCAAAACATACCTAAGTTTACTTTGAAACAGAAGAGCAAAGACTGATGACTTGTACTGTAAGATATTGACAAAGTTCAAAACCACAATATTAAAACAGTTCCATGCTGGCTCAGGAACAGCTCAAAAAAAGACCATTTATTTGAGAATTTGATATATGACAAAGATGCCATCATTAGGTAAACCAAAAGGAACAGATTGTTTATTAGATAGTGTTGCCAAGACAGACTCCCTAAATCAAGGAAAACAGAGTCGGGCCCCTACCTTAAACTATGTGCAAGGTGGACCCCAGATGGATTAACATCTACTTTTGCAAGGTAATGTTATATTGTAAATCAGCGAGCTGAACATAAGACACCTTAATAAGCCAAATTAATTAGTAATTAGGACTCTTTATTATGCCAGCAGACTCAGAGGTATATTATTTCAAGAGTCTGAGCAATAACATGGAAGAAGCCCTTTCTTTTTACATTTTCTCAATCCTTTGTCTCCCCAATATGGGATTATACTTCTGGACCTTTCACAGGCTTTGCAAAAAGCCCTATGTAGATATTTTGCAGGAAGCTTGTAACCTGAGCTTGTAGCTTGAGCATAGTACATTTCAGATAATTGGAGCATGGGAGTAGCTAGGGACAGCAGCAGAGCTGCTTGAAAGGTCAGATAGTTGAGCTTATTTTCCCTATTATTCAAGTAAGCAAGTGTGTTTTACAGAAGCCAAGAATAGCAGGGTTAAAATTTCAAACAGTAGTTTTACAAAATAGAGGAAACATGAACAAGATGGCCTATGCTTCAGTAAAACCATGATGCTGATACAATAAAATGAAGGAAACATTTTTGCAAAATAAAACTTTTTAAAAAGTTTTAATTACAGTTAGTATACAATATTATATTAGTTTTAAATGTACAATATAGTGATTAGACATGAAAGGAAACATTTTAAATAGTATTCCTAAGTTAAAGGAACAACAAAAATATATGGAGTTGATTACGTAATAATTCAAGATTTCAATCCTATCTAATAAAAGAGTAATATGCAAATTAACCATCACTCTGCTACACCCACCAGCCAATCAGGAGCAAATATGCAAATTAACCTAACCAAGATGGTTGCAGCCACGGAGCAAGCAGAGGCTTGGGTTTCCCCAGCAATGGAGGAAGCTAAGCTTTCCCCACACCCTGGCCAGCCGAGGCCTCCACTCAATGCTACATAGTTTCAATGATAGAAGATAAATAAATCCCAACAAAAATGGCTGTGGCCAAGGAGCAAGCAGGAGGCTTGGTTCTGCTCAAGGCTACAAAGTTTCAGTTGTAGAAGATAAATAAATCCCAGATCCCAGGGCCTCCGCTTGGGTTGCCGGGGGGCATGGCCGGCCTGCAAACCACCACAGTCCCCTCACCCAGGCCGCCTCACACCCCAAGGGAACCCCCAGCCTGATCCAGGACACCCTTCAGGGCAAACCAGCTGGCCCCCACTCATGCATCAGGGCTCTATCCTATCTAATAAAAGAGCAATATGCAAATTAACCATCACTCCAACACAGAAGATGGCTGCCCCCATGTGGCCAAAGATTGCTGCCCCCATGTGGACACAAGATGGCCACCACAAGGTGGCCAGCAGGGGAGGGCAGTTGGGAGGGACCAGAACTGCAAGGGAGGACAGTTGGGGGTGATCAAACCTGCAGGGGAGGGCAGTTAGGGGTGACCAGGCCAGCAGAGGAAGGAAGTTGGGGCAAACAGGCCTGCAGGAAAAGGCAATTGGTGGTGGTGGGGGGGGGGGGGGGGCGGGCAGGCCTGCAGGGGAGAGCAGTTAGGAGTGACCAGGCCTGCAGGGGAAGGCAGTTAGGGGCAAACAGGCTGGCAGGGGAGTAGTTAGGGGGTGATCAGGCTGGCAGGCAGAAGCTGTTAGGGGCAATCAGGAAGGCAGGCATGCAAGCAGTTGGGAGCCAGCAGTCCTGGATTGTGAGAGGGATGTCCGACTGGGATCTGGCCTAAACGGGCAGTCGGACATCCCTCGGGGGGTCCCAGATTGGAGAGGGTGCTGAGCTGAGGGACACTCCCCCCATGTACGAATTTCATGTACTTGGCCTCTAGTTATTTATAAAACACTATAGACAAAGTTATAGAAACAGAAAAGACTGGTAGAAAATACCTAGATTCACCAAAATCTGGGCAAATCAATAGGAAAACAATCAGCAACCTAATTAGAAAATAAGAAAATAATTTGAATAAACAACTTATGAAAAATAATGCCCTAATAACTGATCAGTAGAGATGCACAAACTCCCCAGTAATCACAGTAAAAACAAGTTAAATTAGCTCTTACTGAAATGGCAAATATCTGGATGAGAATTTATAGAGAAATCAACTCTAATATATTGTTGGGAGAGCTGTAAAGTAAAGCCATTCTGATAAAAATCTGTCAAAATTAACAAAATAAAATATATTCATGCACTATGTCATAACAACCCAACTCTGATCTAAATATAGGGTCCAGGTAAATTTCTCACAAAGAGTTATTTTATTCCTTTATCACAACAATATAACTGATTTTAGTTCTTGTGGCTCAGGTAATATTTATGTGTATTGTGTCTGTGTGTTTGTGTATGATCAGGGGAAAAACAGGAAGTTTCTGTGCCTTCTGAGCAGATATTGTGAGTTGGACTCTACAGGAGAAGAGGCAAGAGAAAAAAATACTTGACTTAAGCAGAGAAAGAGTTAGATCCCTTGTGAATAGAATGAGAGAGAGGGATGGGTTTCCCTCACTGAAGAAGAACTATGTTCCACTCTCAAGCAGCTGACTGGCATTGGTAAACACATTAATCTGGAGGCAACACTTAATCATTTATTGAACACTTACTATGTGCCTAGCAATATAGCAGGCTGTGTATTAGTTAGGAAAACAAAGATAAATAATTAAAATATGTAATATGTTAGATAAAAACATTGATAAGGGGGCAAAAAGAGAGCAGTGAAATGAGACATAAAATATTAAAGAGGTTTGAAATTTTAACTGATGAGAAGAGCGGTCTCACCCAGAAAAGTAATGACCTAAAGAAAGTGGATGAACTAGCCAGGGGAATTTAGAGATGGGAGGCAGATATTCCAGGCAGAGGGAATAGAAAATGCAAACCCTCTGGATGAGGATTTTCTAGAGAGGCTGAAAAACTGAATGGTGTTCAGTGTGACTGTAGGGGAGTGAGAGAGTACAGGGAATAATGTTAGACAAGTAATAGAGGCCTAGTTCAGTGTGACTGTAGGGGAGTGAGAGAGTACAGGGAATAATGTTAGACAAGTAATAGAGGCTTAGTCAAAGGCCTACCCCTTTTGAAAATCTGAGTGAGAAGGGAAAACATTAAAATAATTAGACTCTGTCTGTTTAATGAAGAATTGACTGAAGAAGGTAGGTGTAGAACCAGTGAGACCAGTTAGCGAACTATGGAAATAATCCACAGCAGGAATGATGGGGGCACGGAACAAGGTGAAGGCAACAGGTATAATGGAGAAACGGTCAAATTCTAGATGTGTTTTGAAAGTGAATTCAACAGGATTTCCTTTTGAGCAGTCCTGGATAAATCAAGAGGATCTCCTGAACAACTGGAGGAAGAAGTTACTATTAACTGAGACAGAAAAGACTTCAGAGGAGCTGGTTTTGGTGCATTGGAGCACCCGAGTTGTAGTACATGTTAACTTTGAGATGCTTATTTGTCAACTCAGGAGCAGCTCCAGTTAGATATAAAGACCTGGAGACCAATGAAGGAGTCCAGGGTAGCTATAAAAGTGGAAGTCATCAGCATAAAAGTAGCATTTACTACCATGAGACTCAAAGTGATAGCTGATAGAATGAACATATATAGAAAAACTACATTTTCAAGGACTGAGCCCAGTGCTCAATATAAAGGACTAGAGAGAAACAAATAGCAAAGAGACTTTAGAAGGGCAGCCAGGAAGGAAGGAATTAAAAACAAACAAACAAACAAAAAAACAACAGGTGAATCTGAAGTCCTAGAAACCAAGTGAAAACATTTTTCAAAGAAGAGAGATTTATAAATTATCAAATGCTGCTGCTTAACTCAAGTAAAATGACAGTGGCAAAATTACCTTTAGGCATAGCAACCTGAAGGTCACTGCAACCTCAATAAAAAACAGTTTTAGTAAGATATAGGTGAGAAAATACTAATTTATTTAGTTAATATGACCTTATCTTCTGTTTATAAACACAGCATCTATTAGAGAACTTGGCACATAATACATATTTTTTAATAAACTAATGCACTTAAAAGTTTCTACCTCTGAGGAGCATTTCTCCCTTGGCTTAACATTGAAAACTTGAATTATATGCACCTAATGTTAGTTAATTTAGTTTTCAGATTCAGTTGTTAATTTCCTTCTAAATTGCAGGATATTGAATTAATTGAAGCAATTTTATGAATTACATTTTTCAAGTGTTTGCTGCACTATTTCCTTCTTTCTAGGGGATTTTTTTCCCTTTCTCTCTCCCTTTTGATGCATAGGGCCATTTAAGTCCTTCTGCATTTCTAGAAAACCAAAACCCAAATCTAAGCCTGTTGAACCTCTTGTCACACAAGTATTTGAAAGAATGGTACTTAAGGGAAATAGAAAATGACACTTTTCCCCTCATCTTTTGAAGAAAATGATCCACCCCCCTTTAGTTCTACCAGAAGAGATCCCCAGCTCATTTCCCTTAGCTAAAGCTTTAAAGTGTAAAAAACTCATCAAACGTCTTTTCCTCTGAGACAATGTCATCTGAGTTCAAAGGATATACACAGCTCTGCAAAACTGCTGTCTTGTTTCAGTGATAAGGCCTTGGCTTTCATTTTATGTTTAATTCCAGGAAAATCAAATCTGTTTTTGTGTACACTATGCCTATAACTAAATCAGGAAATTAGGAGAAATAATCTATTTCTGCAGATAAGGGGAGGAAAGGGAGGAGAGAAGTTTCCAGTTTAAAATAAAAATCCTAAAATGACTTTTTACATTTTCACTCAAGATATGCTTGTTTATTAAATCTGAAAACAGATATTTATCCTTCCCCACAATGAGCAAAACCTGTACTGTTGCTCTTGGGAAAAAATATTGTTTTCTTATTATGGTTAACTCTTTAGAAACCCTTTATTGGCTAACTAGAAGGTTGAGGGCAATGCTTCTTTGTTTGCATGTTTTTCTCCAAATCAGGACAAAACTTCTGTACCATAATGATTAGCAATTAAAAAAAAATTCAGTTCCATCCAAGGACCTACTGAATTAGAATTTCTGGGCATAGACACAAAAATCTTCACTTAAAAAAATCCTAAGAAGTGTAATTTTATCTCAGCATAATTAATTTGTTCAATATAGTAATACTCAGTATAATGCTTGAGCTTTAATACATTATTTTTTGCACATTCAAAGATAGTCTGCAGATATTATGAAATAAACTATATTTCAGTAATACTCACACAATGAAGAATTAACAACCTCCTCACTGAAATTCAGTTTTAACCATTCAGCAGGGTTATTGGGCAAATTGGTTACTTCTTTCAAAGAAAATGTGTAGTTGTAAATATTTTTTTCTCTTTAAGTCTATATATATTTTGGGTAAATTAAAAATATTAAGATAATTTGAAACCTACAAGTAAAAATATTCACCAATGTGACATATTGGGAGTAACTTTACTTTATATTAAAGATTTTATTAATTTTTAACCTCAATATTATAAGTACATATATCCATAAACATTTCCTCAGTATTTGTCCTGATCAAATATAAGTACATGCTTTCTAAATGAAAGAGGTTGACTCCTTGACCTTTCTAGAAAGGATTGATTAACTTTTAATTAGTCCCTAATTAACTTTTCAATACATTTTATTAAAACACTTTTAATATCTGATGAGGTATGACCATACATAGAGCAAAGGGAAGAAAATGTCAAAAATTAACTTTATACCCTAGCCAGTTTGGCTCAGTGGATAGAGCATCAGCCTGCCAACCAAAGGGTCCCAGGTTCGATTCTGGCCAAGGACACGTACCTTGGTTGCAGGTTCCTCCCCAGCCAGGTCCTGGTCGGGAGTGTGCATGCAGGAGGCAACAAAATGATGTGTTTCTTTCACATTGATGTTTCTCTCTGTCTTTCCCTCTTTCTTCCACTCTCCTTAAAAATCAATGGAAAATATCCTTGGGGTGAAAATTAACCAAAATAATAATAATAATAATAATTAATTAACTTTACTCTTTATGTTACTAATTGCTTTCAATCTCATTTATAGTTGGATAAGTTTTGTGAACACTCTAACAAATAAATTAATATTAACAATATTAAAAAGGTGAATTGAACCCTGAAAAATATTACAAGTTTAAGAATCCATCAGGGAGAGAAACCAAGATGGCGGCATAGGTAAGCACCTAAACTGCTGCCTCGCACAATAATTTCAAAACAACAACTAAAAGACAGAACGGACACCAGCCAGAATCACAGGAAAGCTGGCTGAGTGGAAATTCTACAACTAGAAGGAAAGAGAAAAGCTCACGGAGAATTGGAGGAATGGCAAAGGATTGAGGTACTGCAAAGGGTCTTTGTGTGCACAGAGAGGAAGGGTGCCTGAGAGCCTGGCTGACTTTCTCTGGTGGGAGGGGGAAGGAAGCCCCTGACTGCACTGAACCCTGGTTCTGACTGCACTGAACCCCAGTTCTGGGTGAAACCCCATGGACACAGGCTCACACAGGGGGAGTCTGGACTGTCAGGTAGAGAGAAAGGCACTCGGGACTTGGACACCCGGGGGAGACCCAGGGGAGCCCCGGCGGGCAGGGGTCTGAAGGCGCGCACGCCAGTGTGCACAAAGACTGTGGAGGTTGCCACAGGCTTTCCCTAGCAGAAGGGAGTCAGAAGTTCCTGACTGCACTGAACCCCAGTTCTGACTGCACTGAACCCCAGTTCCAAGTGAGACCCTGGGGACCCATGCTCTTGCAGGGGGGATCTGGACTCTTGGGCAGAGGCTCGGGAGCCGGGGAAGGCAGAGGTCTGGAGGTGCGTGTGCTCAAGGGCAGGGCTGACTGGAAGCCAAGACTGTCTGCTCCGCCCTGAGACTCCACCCCATCCAAGCTGAGCACAGAGGCTTTTGAAATTTGGCAAGTCTAATCCTATAAGGCTGTCTCCAGCACCGAACTTCTCCCAGCTTACACACAGCTGATCCTCACAGCCAACTGGCCTGGAGGTAAATTCCTCCCAGCATACCAACAACAATCAAGACTTAACTACAACAAGGCTGTACACACAGTCCACAAAGGGGTACACCAAGAGTGTCCACCTCAGGTTAACTGGGGAAGCTGACCCACTGGGCCATGTAGTAAACCTAGCGCACAAAGCTACCCTACCAACTCAGGGAAGCAGTGAAAATGTGGCAACAAAGAAACATCACAAACGAAAGAAATGGAGGAAGACAAACGACTGGATATAGAATTCAAAACCACGGTTATAAGGCTTTTCAAGAATATCCTAGAAAAGGCCGATAAATATAACGAGACCCTGAAGATATGGAAAAGGACCAACTAGAAATTAAACATATACTGACTGAAATAAAAAATATTATACCGAGACCCAACAACAGACTAGAGGAACGCAAGAATCAAGTCAAAGAATTGAAATACAAAGAAGCAAAAAAAATCCAAATAGTTGAAAATAGTATAAGAAGCCTCTGGGACAACTTCAAGTGTACCAACATCAGAATTATGGGGGTGCCAGAAGAAGAGAGAGAACAAGATACTGAAAACCTATTTGAAGAAATAATGACTGAAAACTTCCCCCACCTGGTGAAAGAAATTGACTTACAAGTCCAGGAAGCACACAGAACCCCAAATAAAAGGAATCCAAAGAGGACCACACCAACACTCATCATAATTAAAATGCCAAGAACAAAAGACAAAGAGAGAATATTAAAAGCAGCAAGACAAAAACAGTTAATTACCTACAAGGGAGCACCCATACGATTGTCAGCTGATTTCTCAACAGGAACTATGCAGGCCAGACAGGAGTGGCAAGAAATTTTCAAAGTGATGAATAGCCAGAACCTACAACCAAGATTATTCTACCCAGCAAAGCTATCATTCAGAATTGAAGGGCAGATAAAGTGCTTCACAGATAAGAAAAAACTAAAGGAGTTCATCACCACCAAACCAGTATTATAAGAAATGCTGAAAGGTATTCTTTAAGAAGAGGAAGAAGAAAATGTAAAGATAAAAATTATGAACAACGAATACAGATCTATCAACAAGTGAACCTAAAAATCAAGTGAATTAAAAACATGAGGAACAGAATAAACTGGTGAATATAATAGAAGCAGGGGCATAGAATGGGAGTGGACTGATAATTCTCAGGGGGAAAAGGGTGTGGGGGGTGCAGGAAGAGACTGGACAAAAACCATACACCTATGGATGAGGACAGTGGGGAGGGGGGAGGTAAGGGCAGAAGGTGGGGTAGGAACTGGGTGGAGCGGAGCTATGGGGGGAAAAAGGAGAAACAATTGTAATAATCTGAATAAAGATTTATTAAAAAATAAAAATAAATAATAAAAGAATCAATCAGTGTTATCAAGGGGCTCTTCTATTGTTATCTAGTTATTGCATTTTAGTTCATAATAAGGAGAGTATTGTCAGTAAACCATAAGTTCCAATTAAAGTTTAAAAATTGGGTTATTTTAGCAGTTTTTAAATTTTTAGTTAAATCCTAATTATCATTGATTAATTATACTGACAAATCATTTCACAGTATATATAACATTTATCAACAAATATTTCTTGAGCATTTATGACACATTAGGCACATTTTCCTTTGTGCGTTAGTCTAGCCCCAATGATCTTCTTTAATTTCCTTGAATGTGCCAAGTTCTTTCCTTCTGAAGACCTTTATTCTAGCTATCTGCTCTGCCTCAGAGGCTCTGTACTCCCTCCCCATGCCCACCTCCCACTGTTTCCATAGCTAGTTCCAACAGAATTGAGTCCTTCTCCAGCTTTCCAGAATCTCATACAGCCTCCTTTGTAGTTGTTAGATATTCTGCTGCCCAAACTCAAATTTGCTGTCTCTTCTACCTCTTATTATGCTAAAACTTTTCTGTTTGGCTTTACTGATTGACTGCTGTTTCCATCTTCTTTCCTTCTTGTTTTATTTATTTGTAGAGAAAAAATTCTCTAAGTCAAGGTAAATGGGATCCAAAGAATAATAAATCATGTAAAAACTAGGTTGTTAATGAAATGTCAGGGGCTATCCTGCCATCCAGCCAGCTCAAAGTTCTGAGACACCCATTGACTAATAGGATTCAAATTGGTTCTGGGGTCATCTGGTTTGGTGCCACCAGCATTATGGGTTTTGTGGCTGCCTGAGACTTCCTGTATCATAGCAATAAATTTAGAAATCTCACAGTTACTCTGTAGTTAGTTGGAGGCTGGGTTAATTCCATCAGCTAGATCTGGTGAGAAGTGGGCAGAAACTTACTGGGAATGTAGAACACAACTGTCTCTTGAGTCTTGGTTACCTCTGCTTGCCCATTGCCTAATCTCCCCTAAAAAGAAGAAAGAAAGAAAGCTTACTCTCCAATGAAAGCCTGAATAGTGAAGAACCATAAAATACTATTTTTAATACTTTATTGATTTTTAGAGAAAGAGGAAGGGAGAGGGAGATGGAGAGAGAAACATCAATGTGAGAGTGCAATGTCAATCTACTGCCTCTTGAACATCCTCTACTGGGGATTGAAACCCACAACCTGGGCATGTGCCCTTGACCCAGAATCAAACTAGCAACCTCCTGGTGCATGGGTCTATGCCCAACCAACTAACCCACCTCAACCAGGGCAAAATATCACTCTTTTTATATCTGATTCTGTTTGTTGCAAAGTTTTATTATATTTAAAATATATTTCTCATTTTCTGGTGTACAGCTTATTTAAGATTATATTTTAGGTAATTTATTTCTTTCATTTGCCCCAATGGAACAAATTTAAAACACAAAGATGATTTTCAAAATATTTAAAAAGTGGTGAGGCATAGACATTGAGTAGATGATTATTGGTATTAATATGCAGCCTTACACTCATACTGGTTGGGTGCTAGTCATGCCCAAAAGTAATGCTCCAGGTTAACACTGACAGAATAATATAGGGCCAATGGCTCATTCTTCAAGTTCTTGTCTTGAATTATAATGTTCCTTGAGTTAAGGAAACTCTAATCTGAATAGTCCCAGAATATTAACTATAGTCATGATGAACAGTTATTACTGAGAGACTTCAAATTTTATGAAGAATTACAGGACACTAAAAGACTTCTGGGTTTATTTTACTTTGTTTTATGTTTTTGCATGTAATTGAATTAAGTAGTGTTGCAAGATTACTGTGGTCTCCTGTTTCCTTTTCAATAGTAGATCAACTATATTGTAAACAAAACAAGCTTTTGCCACCTCATTTGACAACAGATTTCCAAATATGAAATAACTACATTATGAATTGATTTCTAAAATGCAAAGCTGGTGCCCAGCTGGTGTTGTTCAGTGGTTGAGTGGCGACCTATGAACTAGGTCATGGTTTGATTCCCAGTCAGGACACATGCCCAGGTTGCAAGCTCATCTGGGGTGTGCAGGAGGCAGCCAATCAATGATTCTCTTTCATCATTGATGTTTCTATCTCTCTTTTCCTCTCTCCCTGAAATCAATATAAATATGTTTAAAATAAAAATTAAAAATAAGTAAAATGAAAAGCTGGTGACTTCATTTATTTCAGAAGTAGGGGTTCCTATCAACTTTACTGAAGGATTACTATCATTGACCATTCACATATTAATATGAATGGCCTCAGGTTCCTCCTTCTCTAGTATGTAGCTGAGACCTGAAGAAGCCCTTCCTGGAGATGAAACCGCCAGCCATATTAAAGGCCCTTGCTGTGGTTTTCCTCCAGCAGTACTCTTTCTCAAGAGTGAGTAGTCCACAGGACCAAGAAAATGTGCCCAGCTAGAGAGGTGTCTCTGTCCCCCTAGGCTTCTACAGATAGTGAATGTTTGAAAATTTCCTACTGAAGGAGCCCTGAGATGCTACCAGATATTGTTAAATCCTCTGCTCGGCTTCATCTTTCCAAGTGTTGACCACACTGCCAGATGTGTACATCACAGGGCCCCAGGCCTGGCTGAGGAAGAGCTGTTTTGGGGAGAGGGTTGGGTGAAATATGCTAATGAGGTCCCTCCAGCTGTGGGATGGGAGGGAAAAGAGAGCAGGCTCCTCAAATTGAAGATCAAGGCCAGGGGTTTGGCTCCCTTGCACCCTCATTTCAGGGTCAACTCCAAGAAGCTTGAGAATTCAAACTGAATCTGATTTTCCAGGTTATTATAAAGGAATATACAGTATACCAAGCTAGGAAACTAGAACTAGGTATAATTTAAGTTTATTAAGAATTTGTTTGATAACTTTTGAATCTTTAGAAACATGTTATCTTTATTTGTACTCCTGCTATGGGTCTTGCAAATGGAGAAGGGATTGGGAAAAGGGTTATTATTTTGGTGCTGGAGCACTGAGGTCAAACATGTATTTCAGTGGAGGAACTTGGAAATATAAATGCCTGTGCACCATAGTTGAGAGGGGAGAAAGTGTCCAGGACTTAAGAACTTGGTTCAGAAAGTACAATGTGAATATGTCATAGGAATAACATTTTCCTAGATCTGGTACCAGCTATCATCTTGTGCATTTGGAGCACACAGAAAGGCCAGTGCGCTTTGATATAATTCCATACATTCCTCCTCATCTTTCTTCTTGCTATTTCAGACCCCATCAATTGCTGCCAAGTTCTATTCCTAAGTGCTAGATCTTTTTTAAAGAAAGGAGCTCAAGAGAGAGAAGTTGGCAAATAGAGATTTGAATCATAAGAATCGAGACATCTGACTAGAATCAATCAATTGATTTGATGAAGCTTGGCCAAATTCAATTCAAAAATAAATGTACCAAAGTTCTCCTTGACTCAGGCAGGAGCCTTAAAACAATTGAGGAGGAACAGGATGGGAAAGGATGAAATAAAAATATTTTCTGAAATTAAGTAATAGTCAATTAAGGTTACATGCATGTAATTTTTGTCATGGTGTGTTATAATCATTTTCTTAAAGTCTAGACTTGCCCTAGCTAGTTTGGCTCAGTGGATAGAGTTGGCCTGCAGACTGAATGGTCCCAGGTTCAATTCCCGTTAAGAGCACAGACCTCAGTTGCAGGGTCCATCCCTGTGTGCAGGAGATAAGCAATCCACATCAATGTTTCTCTCTGTGTGTCTCTCCCCCTCCCTTTCACTCTCCCTAAAAATCAATGAAAAAATATCCTTTGGGTGAAACAATAACAAAACACACACACACAAAGCTGTAGACTTATTCTCAAGATACAAAAGACCTTGTGTTCTCTTTAGTGTTCTGCAATATAAGGAGAAACTTGAGTAGACAATCTCATTTCTCCCCTTAAGCCTAAAATGACACAAAAATTTCTGAATAGTTAAATAGCATTAAGAAGTAAACAAGCAAGGGTTTAGAGTTTAAACATATTTCACTAGCATTGAAAATCTTTATGAAATAAAATATTAGGTGTTTTGCTGGACTCTGAGGTGCTCCATCCATAGAATTATGATCTTTTATAGAAGAAACTAGAGGCCCGGTGCATGAAATTCATGCATGGGGGAAGGGGTATACCCTCAGCCCAGTCTGCACCCTTTCCAATCCAGGATCCCTCAGGGGATGTCCAGAAGTCAGACATCCTTCTCGCAATCTGGGACCACTGGCTCCTAACCACTCACCTGCTTGCCTGCCTGCCTGATTGCCCCTAACTGCTCTGTCTGCCTGCCTGCCTGATCACCCCTAACTGCTCTCCCCTGCTAGCCTGATCACCCTTAACCGCCTCTGCCTTGGCCCCAGCCACTGTGGCTTTGTCCAGAAGGACGTCCGGAAGGATATCCGGAAGATGTCTTATCTAATTAGCATATTACCCTTTTATTAGTATAGATATCTAATGATGTTCTTCCTATTAGACTAATATCTGCTGGATTTTCTAACTTCACAAACTTTAGTGTTAATGCAAAATACAATTTTTATAACATAATTTTATTCAATATAATTTCATTCTTGGAGAAAGGTATTAACTTACTTCGTAGGAATATGAACTTGCTTTGATAAATGGCTGAAGAAAATCCCTATTAAAAATGGGTCTTTCTGTAATTTCAAATGAGTGCCATTTTCATGTTCATGTTATTCTTTGTAATCCTTTATAAATATTTCCTCCCATGTAAAAATGTGCTCCAAATTATGCTAAGCATGTGCTTCATGTTTTCATTATCTCAGGCCACTGTGTACAGAGTTCTTGAAAACTTTTGATGCTACATTGGCAGAAATATAATCTCTTAGTGAAGAAATGAAAGTGTTGTATGTATAAATCAGCCACTGCAAAATATACTGGTGATATTTAATGAAAGTTTAAATGCAGAATCTCTTTTATACTTTTAGCCTTTTGCATATTGTTTGATTCATTACTTAAAACTCAAGATGATGCCCTAGCTGATTGGCTCAGTGTATAGAGTCGGCCTGTGGACTGAAGGGTCCCAGGCTGGATTCCCAGCAAGGGCACATGCCAATGTGGTGGTCTCAATCCCCCATAGGGGGTGTGCAGGAGACAGCCGATCAATTATTCTCTCTCATCATTGATGTTTCTCTCTCTCCCTCTACCTTCCTCTCTGAAATCAATAAAAATATCCTATCTAATAAAGAGGGAATATGCTAATGGATCATCACTCCATCACAAAGATGGCTGCACCCACAGCTGAGGCCAAGTTCCCTTAAGGAGCCTTAACGAGCAATCAGCAGGGACCTGAGGCTATGTGCCTCCCAGCCCCCATGGGGCTTGACAGGGGACCTCAGGCCATGCCCCTCACCTAGCAGGGCTTGACAGGGGACCTCAGGCTGCACCCCCCACCCTGGCATCTGGCTGGGGGACCTCAAGCTGTACCCCTCATGCCAGTGCCAGGCCAGGGTACCTGAGGCCATGCCCCCCACCTGGCGGGGCTTGATGTGGGACCTCAAGGTGCACTTTCTATCCTGGTGCTGGGCTAGTGGACCTCAGGCTGCTCCCCCTGCCCCAGCACCAGGCCAGCAGACCTCAGACCTCACCCCTCACCAGGCAGGGCTTGACAGGGTACCTCAGGCCATACTGCTGCCCAGCAGGGCTTGACGGGGGACCTAGGGCTGTACCCCCCTCCTGGTGCTGGGCCGGGGGACCTGAGGCCATGCCCCCCCCCCAAGCGGGGCTTGATGGGGATCTCTGGCCATCCTCCCTACCCAGTAGGGCTTGACAGGGGATCTCAGGCCATGTCCCCCACCTGGGGGGGCTTGATGGAGGACCTCAAGACATACTCCCTGCCCCAGTCTGGGCTGGGGGACCTCAGGCCATACCCCCCATCCTGGCGCCAGGCCAGGGAACCTGAGGCTATGCCCCCTGCCTAGCAGGGCTTGACAAGGGTGGGACTGGCTGGGTCTGGATTTAGCCCAATGGAGGAGGGGGGCAGGTCTGGGTCTCACGCTATTTTGAGGTGCATGTGGGTGGGCGGGAACTTGACTCTGGGTCCCGTGGTGTGCCCCAGACTCTAACAGGAAGAAGGTTTTCATATACATTTCACTAATTTTCTTTCATCCCTGACACTTCTATTATAAAGAAAGGCAAATAGCAATATTAAATTATTTCCTCTAATTAATCCCCTTTTAATGTGCACAAATTTTGTGCACTAGGTCACTAGTAAAAAAAAAAAAAACAAACAAAAAGAAACTGAAGATGAAGACCAAGAGAACTTAGAAATTCATATTTTAAAGTATTACCAAGTACTCAGTTCTTGATGTAAATGCCAGAGAAAAAAGACAAAGGTCTGATGAACTCTCTATTGGTAAAATACTGAATTGTTGCTAAATATAATTATAAATGCAAGTGACATGATGCTTCATCCTGAAGCAAAATAAGTGTAGTGTCATTTATTTGCTATATAAACTTTGGCTCAATTATTATCAAATATTACACTAGAAGGTGGGACTACAATGTAAATATCCATGTCGCTCTTATGCCAGAATGTCTTAGCTTAGAAATTGCCTAGGAAATACTATATTTTAACCATTGGAGTCCTTTCCCCCCTTCCCCCCCAGCAAGTTATAGCACCATAAGTTTTCATTTTCCTCTGCTAATATAATGGCTTAAGGATTTAAAATCCTGTGCTGTTATTATAACTTCAAAGCCTTAAAACTGCAATTGAATGAAGCAGTTCATCTGTCATTATTCAAATATGAAACAATTATGATGAAATAAAGATAAAATTCCATTGAGAAATACTCCAATCAATTTTCACTTATATTTAACTAG
The DNA here is from genome assembly GCA_026230045.1 of Corynorhinus townsendii. Classification (NCBI taxonomy): domain Eukaryota; kingdom Metazoa; phylum Chordata; class Mammalia; order Chiroptera; family Vespertilionidae; genus Corynorhinus; species Corynorhinus townsendii. Next base: position 71,347,005 of record JAPDVU010000005.1, read on the forward strand.
AAACATAAAATGATGCTTACAAGAGTAAGTTAGGTAATAAAACTGAAGAATGAAAAAGCATGAATTACTGATCTATAACCGAGTCATTGAGGAGGTTTTGGGGAATGTAAATAAAATGTGTCACCAATATTGTTTTTGCATGGTAAAAACAAAACAAAATAAAAGCCAAAACAAAACAACCTATTATTTAACTGATCAAACTAGAGTCTAATCCAATGTTATCCAGCAGAAATCTCGTAGAATTGCTTTTTTTAACAATGTATTCCACCTCATCAATATAAAACTCAATGAACCTACATGACTTTGTGTTTTTAGATAAGATTATAAATGCAGTAAAAACACATGCCACAATAACAAACAAATGAGCTTTTATTTTTTTTTATTCTGAATGAGCATTTTACATTCTTTCACTTGTACAAACTTCATTATCTTTAACTTTAATATTTCATTTTATATATCTAAATTTCAGTATCCCACTTATTCAAATTAATTAAATTGACCTAAAAGGCCATTCAATAACATGCTCAGCTATGTTCTAAAAAGAGGTAGAAATAGAAGAATAGTAAAATATACAACATTGTCATATCATGAAATTTTTAAATGTTTTACATTAATAATTCTTCTATTAATTTAGCACACTTTTATTAAACACAATTCTACATTTATCTTAAGTTCATGCTATTCAAACTCATCTATAATAATAAAAGCATAATATGCTAATTAGACCAGATGTCTTTCCAGTGTCCTTCCAGATGACCTTCCAGATGGAGCCGGGGCTGCAAGGGCTAAGGAAGCCACCGTGGTTACTAAGGGCCAAGCCTCTTGCATGAATTTTGTGCAATGGGCCTCTAGCTTAAGCATAATGTTCTACTTTTATTTAGCATGATTTATTATTTTCTTATTTTTTGCTTTATATGTATAATTTCTAATACAGGAGATACCTAGTAAAATCATCACAGTCATCTGAAGTTTTCTATATTGAATTAATAATAAACATGATGACTAAGTTTAATATTGCAAATAAAAAAGCATTATATGAATGCCTAGTATGTTCCATATATCTGTCTAATACTTAGTAGATGAGGACAAATATATTAAATGGAGATTTTAAAAAAACACACAGAGAAATACACAGGTGCAATGAAAAGACAAATAAAGGAGTACTCATATTAGCTATGAGAATATTTAGATAGCTCATGGAATCCTGCTACGGGAAGTAAGGATGACATCCATCAGCAAGAACTTGGTTAGCAAGTTAAGACTTAGCTGAGACTTGAAGGACAAATACAGTGTGTCCAGGAGACAATAAGTGAGAAATGTTGTCTAAAGCAAGAGAAAACATGGTGAATTCTGACTGAACATCAGTTTGGAGAAGAGGTGTGACTAAGGTTAAAGACTTAAGACATGGGAAAATTAACCTGGATTATCGGGTGTACCCAATCACATGTCTCTTTACAAGCTGAGAACATTTCCTGGCTACAGCCAGAGGCTCTGGAGCGATTCTGGCTTTGAAAACTGAAGAAGGGATCATGAGCCAAAGAATGTGGGCAACTTCTAGAAGCTGGAAGAGGCAAGGAAATGAATGCTTGATAAATGAATACAGCCCTATCAACACCTTGATATGAGCCCAGTGAGACCTGTGTTTGACTTCTAATGTACAGAACTGTAAGGTAATACATGTATGTTGTTTTAAGCTACTAAATTTGTAGTAATTTGTTACAGCAGCAATAGAAAACTATACATCAACCTAGGGAAGAACTTGAAGAAAACAAAGGCTCATTGAGGAAGTGTATTTAGTAACTACAGTAAGGAATTATAATAACTAAAAGTGATAGCAACTTGGAGGAAGAGCAACAGTCTGGGAGGAATAGAAACTAGTTCTCATGTAAGCAGTGTCCCAGCAGTTGGAGAACAACAATGATGCCATTAATCATTTTAGTTTCCTTGGCTATCTGCTTATGAAAGATCTGAGAAGACTCCACATTTCTGACTATAGGAGATTATTAAAGTAAGTGATGAGAACTGATTCTCCAGTTAGTTAATTTTATTAATCATGAAATCTGAAAAATATATAGCTATTGAGCAGGCAGTAATGTTCCATGTAAAGTATACAATTTGTTCATGGGAGAATTACGGAAGAAAGCATTTTTTTATTGTTCATATTACTTAATATTAATTAGTAATCGGATGAAAGTTTGTAGGTGGAGTGAGGTTACTCTGTCTCCCCTCATGTCCTGCCTATATATTTGTTTCAAAACTTGCTGTGCTAACAGAAGAAAAAAAAAAAAAAAAGACCTGAGCAGTGTGTCCCTCAGGGCTGAGGGGCCTTTTTGACTTAAAGAATTTAGATTCAAGTGTGTACCGGTACTCAGAAAATAACTCCCCTTCTCCGTAAGTTGCAGGAGGTGGGACTAGGTTAGAATAAAATATCTTCAATGGAATAATGCTTAAATTATTATTTCTTCTCCTTAAAGTTAGTGTGAGAATAGTGGAAACAAGTGTGGGGAGAGAAGAAAGCAAGTTGTCCCACAGATGGGTCCACCCCTTCCTGCCTGGGCACATGCAAGAGGCAACTGACCAGTTTCCCTGACACATTGATGTTTCTCTCTCTCTCACCCTTCCTCTCTCTCTAAACAAGCAATGAAAAACATATTCTCAGGTGAGGATTAAAAAAAATAATAAAATAAAGTGGCTCATGTATTCCTACAAATCAATGGATACATCCTGCTTTCAATGCTAAATTTCTCATGTTTGAAATAAGTGTGTAGCGATTGAAACCAGAGAATCCTCTGAGGTGCAATTCTGTTTTCTGAAAGGAGGAAAGCAGGTTTATGAAGACACTTAAGCAGCTAACAGAATCATCAGTAATCCCCATTTGTTACCCCCAGAGAGGGGTTGTGTAGCACTTGAGAACTGCAAAATCTTCACAGAAACACAATGGAGAACATGGAGGAAAAAGTAAAAACAGAGAGTGCAAACCTAGGGTTCTAGAGCTTGATGTGTTGGTCCTGAGTTTCTACATCTGTAAGATGCAGGGATGTAGAATTTAAGGGTCCCGGTGACCTGTACGCAAACCACAAATCTTTGAAGGAGATGACATATTGAAGACCTACATTTTTTTTAAGACCAGTGCGAATAGTTTTTATCCATTATGGAAAACAGAAAGCTTTGGCTGATATCAAGATAAAGTATCTAGCTTGTATTTTGGAAAACAATGTTATTAAAAAACAGACTATAAACACAAGAATCGCATCCAGGGGGGGTACACTTGTGTCCTGAGAGGTATCTGGGAAGTCCAGAGGAATTTGTGTTAACCTTGTCACATTCTACCTGCATCCTCTCCTCCTTCAGTAGAATGGAGAGATGCATCAGTCACCCACACAATGTAGGGTTTCTTTCTTCTTCATTTTTTTTTTGATTAAGCACATTTAGTTGAGCTTTTGAAAGTGAAGCCTGCTATATGCAGCAATGCCATAGCACTTAGATGACCCTAATTCCTCCCTGACTCACTGCTTCACTTAAAGAAAATCCAGTAAGCTCAGAGTTCTGAGGATTTTCAGCAACTAGAGAAGTCTTCATTTATCCCTACAGTTGACATGAAAACTCTCCTGTCTCTTCACTTTCACAAAATCTGGTAAATGTACCTCTATTTAGTTAATCTTCACTTAGATTTAATAATATTGATATCTATTTATAGTTCTTGATTTTTTGGGGGATAACAATTGTATTTTCTATATTTTGATGTCTATTTTCAATGTTCCGTGTAGTGCATTTAAAAGTATTAAAAATTCTAAAACAAAAAATTTTAATGATGGCATAATAAACCAATCTCTTACAGTTATGAATTTAAATCACTTCCAGTTTTCTACCTTTATAAATAATATTTGTATAAGCTTTCTAAGTTTAATAAATAAAAGTAATAAATAGCCTTATGTAAATTCACATTAAATGAGTTTGGGTCAGATCAGGTTGTGCCATCAAACGAGTTAAGAATACCTGTAATTAGTAAGTCTGAGTCCCCTTCCTACCCTACTCCCAGTTACTTTATAGGACTTCAGGGCAACAAAAATTTATCAGGAGTGGGGGGTGAAGCTGTTATACATTTTGCTTAATAGAAAAATAATATTTGAATTCTTACTCTTTTACTTTACCACCAAGTTAAAAGTTATATACCAATTTAAGGTTTTTAATTTTTTTTCCTTGCAGTACGTAACACTGGGAATTGTCCCAGTTGTTCCGATTATCACTTGCTGTTTAACAAATTATCCCAAAATGTAAAGGCTAAAATCAATACACATCACAAAATTTTGGTCCAACATGTGAGAAGGGCTTGGCTTAGTGGCTCTTCTACCCTATGTGAAATCAGTTGAGGATACTCAGTTGTATTCAGATTGCAAATGGACTGGTCTGGAGGAGCCAAGATTTCTTTACTCACATATCTGTCACTTTAGTGGGGATTGCTAGATGACTGGGTTCAGTCAGGTCTGCAGATGAAAGTGTCTATGCACTTTCTCCAGCATAAAACTCTGAGGGTAGCTAGACTTCTTCCATGGTGTCAGCTTCCCTCTGAGAGAGAGATGCAAGGGTTGAGTATGAACAGCAAGGTTTCTATGAAAGTTACAAAAGGCCAACATCCTATTGGTCAAGTAAATACTAAGCCAGTTCAGATTCAAGAGTAAGAGAATTAAATTCCACACTTCAATAGAAATAACAACCAAGAACTTTAATTTAATATACTTGTTTAAGAAATTAAAAAATATATAGGGTGTCCCCCAAAATGTATACATACTTTGAATAAAGGCAGAATACATTTCATTTTCAAAATGTATTAGAATCTACAACTCTCAGCTGTTAAAGTGTGTATACATTTTTAGGACACCCTGTATATATGATAATTTTTTAGCAATTAGTTTTCCAAACTGAATGTTTCCATTTTTACTTTATTTTATTTTATTACTGGGGTTGAGCATTACATTAAATATCTATTGATCTTTGAAATTGTATTGTATTATGCTGTCTACTTCTGTTCTCTGCCCTTTACTTTGAGTGTTAATTTTTTCCTTACTGACGAGTAAGAATAATGTTTATACCTTTATAGAAGATATATCTTTTTAGGAAATTTTTGTGCTTATATATTGCATATAAATATAGAAGAACTAAAACAAACTCAGACTAAGTTATTTTCAGAGAAATTTAGAATTTTGGAATAGATTTGATCTTATTTAATCTCTGATTCTTTAGAAAATTATTCAAAGTTTAGTGACATGAGCACAAATAAAAGGCCTTTGATACGTACACAAGAAATATGAGACTTAGCATGAGTAAATGACTAGAGATAAGAAAATTTCTGTTTCTTGAAGGCTATATTCTATATTTTTTCATATGCCATATTGACCCATTATTCAAAATAATTTAAAGATAAAAGAAACATCAGAGATAGTTGGAGAGAAGTGCTAACATCTGTGAATTGTCCTTTGAGCTAGTCACTTTGGTAAGTGGCTTATGAAAAAGTATTACTATATTTAATCCTCACAACAATCCTTCATTTTGAAACTAGATGATTACTCATTGTACCCACAATGTTATAAATTAGAAGGTGAAAAAACAAGCTTCAAAATCTGATAAATGATAAGGTTAAGAAAATTGCCCTATATCACAAGTAGGAATTCAAACTCAGTATCCTTTTCACTTCCCTATTAAGCCTCCCTAGTATTTTTCCCACAAAACAGCCCTGCCACAAAATGGTCTCTATTTTGAAACTTCATATCATTATGGAGGATATTTAAAAGACACTTGTTAGTACTATGCCAATGTCTACTTCTATTCTCAGACATTTGACAAAAATATAGCAATAGATAACTAAAAAATGATTAGTTTTTAAATTTTGTGTTGTAGGTATCATACAGAATGTAATACAAATAAATAAATAAATAAATAAATAAATAAACACCACAAAAAAGCAGTAGAGCAAACACTGTAACAAGAGTTGAAATTTTCCAGTGAAAATGCTGCCTGAAATAATCTACTACTTTTTTTTTCATTGATACACACTTACTAAATAATATGTAAAATACTGACACCTAATGTTAACTTTTGTAATATAATTTCAGAAATTTTTCAATATCTCGAAGTAGAATTTAGGAAGCTACTAAAGAATTATAGTTAAGCAAAGAGAAGTCTTGTGCAATATTTTCAAAATAAAGTTATTTGTCTGGTGTATCAATGGAATAGTATTCTTGAAAATTAAAGATATTAAAAGCAGCTCATATAAATTTAAAGTCTACAATTAATGCCATGGGCACACAACTGAATTGAAGATTAGTGGCATGAGTGTATTACTGATTAAATCTCAACAAACTAATGTGTTAACCCCGGGGTCTATAAACTTTTTCTGTAAAGGACCAGAGAGTAAATACTTTATTTTTTAAATATATTTTTATTGATTTCAGAGAGGAAGGGAGAGGGATAGAGATAGAAACATCAATGATAAGAGAGAATCATCCATCAACTGCTTCCTGCACAACCGCTACTGGGGATCAAGCCCACAACCCAGGTATATGCCCAGACTGGACATCAAACTGTGACCTCCTGGTTCATAGGTTGACACTCAACCACTGAGCCACGCTGGCCTGGCTGAGAGAGTAAATATTTCAGACTTTGTGAATTATAAGGTCTATCACAACTGCATAAGTCTGACCTTATAGTATGAAAGAAGCCATAGATAATACCTGAACAAGGGAGCATGGCTGAATTGCCAAAAGCAAAAACAACAAAAAGTTGGCAATAAATGTTTAATTTCATATAATTATCATGTAGAATGAATTTATTTTTAAAAATTTGCTAATTTAAAAATGAGAAAAAAACATTGTTAGCTTGCAAACCAAACAAAAAGTGATTGATGGTGAGCTAGATTTGGCCCACAGACCATGGTTTGGTGACCCTGTTGTAATGACTTTTAGTTGAATGTAGGACAAAAATGGGGAAACATTTCTTTCCTTTGCAATGAGAACAGATGGAATTCAAGGAATATTCAAAGTTCAAGTATATGTTTTGGGTGCTATGCTTACTACTCACCTCAGACTGATATTTACAGTTGGCTGTTTTATATTAACTGGATTAGTTTTAGGAACACTGCAATTTTACTCACAAGTTAATTTTTTCTTTTGTTTCAGCAAATTATGTTATGGTCAAACTGGAAAGGACCTTAGAAAAGTTTTTGAACTTTTAATGAGGAAATCTTACCTATTTACTATGTTTCTCAAAAGCCTGAAGCTCATATCCATGTGAAACCTTCAGACCACCCAGACTCTTCCCTTGGTTTAGCATGCTCCTTCCCATACTTCTACTCCATTTCTCATCCTCCAAGTCTCCTTAATACCTTAATGGGGCCTCCTCTATCGGTAAAACTTTCCTCGTGCCAGTGTTTTTTTGCACGCTGCTCTTTTTCTTCACAGCCCTTACCAAAACATGTGCTTCTTTAATAAAGTGCATTTGCATTTTGGCCACTTCTCCTAGACTCTGAGCTCTCTGCAGCTTGGATGACAGTGCCTTTTCGATCCTCACTCTATTCCCTAAGCCTGCATGGGACAGTGTCTGCATATAGCCAGGGCTCAGTTAATATTTCTGAAGGATGACTAAGTAAATCAGATTGAAGTGCAGTGATGAGAGTCCTGGGCCCTTACTCGCCCTAATTGGTGCCCTTCCCTTAGTGCTTTCAAGGAAACTGCAGAAGTTCATCTTAAGGGTAAAGACTGAAATCCAATAAATCAGTATCTTTTATTCAACTACTAGAGGCCCGGTGCATGAAATTTGTGCACTGGGGGAGGCAGGGTGTCCCTCAGCCCAACCTGCACCCTCTCCAATCTGGGACCCCTTGGGGGATGTCTGATCCCCTGTGGGATCAGGCCTAAACAGGCAGTCGGACATCCCTCTCACAATCTGGGACTGCTGGCTCCCAACTGCTCGCCTGCCTGCCTGATTGACCTTAACCGCTTCTGCCTGCCAGCCTGATCACCCCCTAACAACTCTCCTGCCAGCCTGATCGATGCCTACCTGTTCCTCTGCCAGCCTGATTGTCCCCAACTACCCTCCTCTGACAGCCAGTCACCCCCAGATGCCCTCCCCTGCATATTCCCTCTTTATTAGATAGGGTTTTTCTTTAATATATTGGACAGTGTACCTGCCGTGGTCTTGACAAACCAGTAAAAATGTAAACCCAAACTAAAAGTGTCATAAAATAAACTACTTAAACAGGAATTTCATGAGACTTTGGAAAGGTGATATCATGTGGTTGTTTCTTCCTTTCTTCCTTCTGTTTCTTTTTCTTCATGTTTCATCTTTTGTCCTTTCTTTCTATTCTCCTTTTATTTCTTTTCTGTCCACTCTTTCTCTTACTTTTCCATTGGTAGAATCGTCAGTACTTGAATCTGTCTTGCTTCCAGAAGACAAAGAAGAGGGAAACACACCATCATCTGAAGAAAAAGATGATCTATGTTGAGATTGGTGGTGTTTCTGGTTTAGCTCTTTTCCCGGTTTGTCATTTCTGCAGGCCCCAGCATCTTTAGGACTTGTGCGTGGGCACTTCTTATTCATGTCTACAAAACCTCCCTGCCTTGGTGAAAACTGTAGGGGAAAAGGCCTTCCTGGATGGGCTCAAGCCCTGCCTGAGGTGTTGAGGAACCAGGGCCGGGAGCAACTACCACCACCCTTGCAGAGCCAACTTCTGGACCTTGGTGTACTCTCCAGTAATGTAACTGCAATGTCCCCGTTTGCCTTCAGAAATTAGTTGTAAGTTACTTCCAATGTGAAACCCTACCTCAGACATTTCCTTTGTGGTTTCTAAAGATTTTAAACAAAACCCATTTACCTCCCTAACCTGGTCAGAAGTTTCTGCCCAATGGGAGAGGTTTGCTGGGCAGCATCGCCCAGACACCCTCCTCCCCCCATGTCCAATCACTCTGCTGGGGGCAAGGGAAGTTCCAAGGCTATAGGTGTGTGTGGGATCACTCCATGGGGGCGCAGGCCCTTTGGAGGCTGACACCCCAGGCTGCCACTGGGAGGGGATAACTCTGGGGGGCACGGCTGCCTCCCAGGCCCATGGCCTGGGCCGCACACTGCTGGCTCTCATCACCAGCACTCCCTGGGACTGGGGACTCCGGCGGGCCTGAGAGGACTGGGCGCCGCCATCTTGTGTCTATAGGTGCTTCCATTTTGTTGAGGAGTGATGGTTAATTTGCATATTACTCTTTTATTAGATAGGATATAAATATCCTTAAACATCTTGTTTGCTTTTTCCTTTTAGGGAAGCAGAGTCTGGAAAACTTTGTCTAATTAAGACCACATTGGATGTAAAGATAACAGTTGAAAAGGTATAAGGCAGGGAAGTAGGAGGATGACTTTTAAGACAGAAAAAAACAAAACAAAACAAAAAACTGTTGACGTCTCTGATCTATGGCAAAAGGCCACAAGATAAAACTCCTGAGTTTACAAAATGCTTCCTTGTTTATTTTTCTGAAAAGCAAATGGAATAACTTGTCATTTTATTTTATTTTCTCTTATCTACGTTTGAGGAAATGAGTAGTATTTTATGAGTTTACCATGTAGGTTATGAAAGGTGAGGGAGCTATGAGCAATTAAAAGAAACCAAATACTATGTGAACTCTGGAGACAGCCTGCCAGATCTGGATCTCAACTCTACTACTTTCTAGCTATTTGACCTTGGTCCAGCCACATGGCTCCAAGTATGCATAGTTTGTTTCTTTGTATGTAGGAGTAATAGTCTATGATGAGTCCTTACACAGTTAGTTTTACCATTCATCCATTGAAAGACATTTGAGTTGTTTTCAGTTTTTATCAATTATAGATACAATTGTCATAAATATTTTTGTACATGTGTTTGCATTAACATAGGAATTCATATCACATCTTCTTTATCCATTTGTCCATTAATAAACACTTAGCACTTAGTTTGTTTCCATACCTTGGCTATTGTAAGTATTGTTTGCTACAAACAGGGAGGTACATGCAATTTTTGAGATAGTGTTTTTCTTTTCATTAGATACATACTCAAAAGTGGAATTGCTGTATCATATGGTAGTTCTATTTTTAATTTTTTGAGGAATCTTCATACTATTTTCTATAGTGGCTGCATCAACTTACATTCATACCACAGTGCATAAAGGTTTTATTTATCCACATTCTTGTCAACATTTATTTCTTGTCTTTTAGATAATAGTAATTCTAAGAGGTATGAGGAGATATCTCATATTGGTTTTGGTTTGAATTTCCTTGATAACCAATAAGGTTGATCATCTTTTTATGTCCCTGTTGGCCATCTGTTAAGCCTTTTTTGAAAATATCTATTTAGAACTTCTGCCTATATTTTAATCAAATTATTATTATATATATTTTCTATTGAATTGTATAATTTTTATATGTTGGATACTAATCCCTTATTAGATATATGATTTGCAAATATTTTCTCCCACTCAGTACATTGCTGTTTTATTTTGTTGATGGTTTCATTTGCCTGAAGAAGCTTTTAGTTTGATGTAGTCCCATTTGTTTATTTTTGTTTTTGTGGCTTTTGCTTTTAGTATCAGGTTTAAAAAGACCTATGTCAAGGAGTTTACTTTACTGCCCATGTTTTCTTTTAAGAGTTTTATAACTCAAAGTTTTATGTTCAGTCTTTAATCTATTTGAGTTAATTTTGTGTATAGTATAACATAGTGGTCCAGTTCATTATTTTGCATATGGCTGTCCAGTTTTTCAAACACTATTCATTAAAGATGCTCTCTTTTCTCCATTGCATGTGCTTGACTCCTTTGTGATAAATTAATTGACCATATGTGCATGGGTTTAATGTAGGCTCTCTATTCTGTTCCTTTGGTATATGTGTTTCTTCTTATGCCAATACAGTAAAATTTATTTACTACAGCTTTATAATAGAGTTTAAAGTCATAACATGTGATGGCTTCAACTTTGTTCTTTCTCCAGATTGCTTTGGCTTTTTATGGTCTTTTGTGCTTCCATAGAAATGTTTAAATTGCCATTGGAATTTTGATAGAGATTATACTGAATCTGTAGATTGATTTGGATAGTATGGATATTTTTAACAATATCAATTTTTCCAATCCATGAGAATACAATATATTTCCACTTATTTGTGTTTCCTTTAATTTCTTTCTTTAATGCCTTGTAGTTTTCAGTGTACAGGTCTTTCACTTCCTTTGTTAAATTTACACATATTTCTTTATGATGCAATTGTAAATTGAGTTTTCTTAGTTTTTCCTTCTAATAATTTATTATTAGTGAATTGAAATGCAACAGATTTTTGTTTATTAATTTGTTTCCTGAACATTACTGAATTTTTTATTAGTTCTAATAGTTTTTGATGAAATAGTTAAGGATCTATATATATAAAACCCTAATATGCAAATAGACTGAACGGCAGAACAACCGAACAACCGGGTCGCTACTATGTGTGCTGACCACCAGGGGGCACACATGGAACATGGCAGATGTTGGCAGCAGGTGGCATAGTGCAGAACATGGCAGACATTGGCCAAGGCAGGATGGTGGAGCAGGTGAGCGGGGGTGCCTGACCAAGGTGGGGTGCTTGTCACTGCCATCGGGGTGAGCCTCTGGTGGTTACTTAAAATTCTTTGCTCCCACATGCTACAGTCCCACCAGCATTTGCACCTGCTGCTGGCGCTGGCCCCACTCGCACCTGCTTTCAGTGCTGGAGCTGCCACTCACACTCGCTGTCTGCACCCGGGACGCCCCCAATCACTCAGCGTCATCAATGGGTATGAGCAGTGGCAGCGAGCCCTGATTGCCCCTCAGGGCTTCTCCACTTTCCCCTGCTCCTGAGGGGTGATCGGGGCAGCAGCTGCCAGTTGCACCCACTGATGGTGCCAGCCCCAATTGCTCCACTCCATTAGCAGGTGTGAGTGGGGCCAGCGTCATCAGTGCATGGGAGTAGTAGAGGCAGGAGCGGGGCTGCTGGCAGACAAGGGACCAGGGCTACAGTGGAAGGGGCTGGGCGGGGTGCAGAGGATGGGCCAAGACCCCTCCCTGGATCCACTGCAACCTCGCAGCCCACAGGTGCACGAATTTGTACACTGGGCCCCATGTGTGTGTATATGTAAATGTAAATGTAAATGTAAATGTATATGTATATGTATATGTATATATGTGTGTGTGTGTGTGTGTGTGCATGTGTGTAAAATACTATGTCATGTGCAAATAGTGTGTGTTATTTCTTCCTGTCCAATTTGATGCCCTTTATTTATATCTCTTGCCTAATTGCTATGGTTAGGACTTCCCATACTATGTTGAATAAAAGTGGTAAGAGTAGGCATTCTTGCTTTGTTCCTGATTATTCTATTAATGATTGCCCTAGGAAATACAAGTAACATCTTAACTAAAACAATTTAATTTGGATTACCAGCAACCTAATTTAAATAATATTTTCAAACATTGGTCTAATATAGCTTGGTTTTTCAAAAAGAAAGAAGCAATTCTCCTTCTCAGTCCTACTAATCCATTTTTCTTCTTTCCTATATTTTTATTTTATTTTAAATTTTCTCTCTTATAAAGAAACTATGAGTATAACTTTAAAATATTTTCTAAGGTGTAAATATTAAATAGCATTTTCAATTATAAAAATAAATAAACATAATTTCAGATGGATGAAAAGAGGACTTTGAAGATAACTTTTCTCTATCATATAGTTTCTGTGTATTCAAACTTCCTTTACTAGAAATATTTTTAAACGTTGTCATATGTCTGGTAGCAATGAGTAAATAAGTTTTGTCCTTTGGATGAATTCTTCTCTCCTTTATTCAACATGCATACATATATGCACAAAATTACTAGCTTTAGTATTTTTTATAAAAATGTATATTATTTGAAATTTCCAAGATGTACCTAGATTTGCAGAGATAAATATGACTCATTATGATTCTTGAGTTTTTTGACACTCAGTAAAAAATATGTTATGTCCACTCTAGCTGAATGATATCATACATTGTTATCCAACAGCTCTCTCCTTTTTTGCCTTTGTATGTTAAATACATAAAGAGGAAAGCAGGTTTCTATTTATATGACACCATATCTTCTCAACTTGCTTAAATATGGATTATAGTATGGTGACTATATTCCTTTTTCAGGTATAATAGTGAAGAATTAGTTTTTTTCTCCACATGTTTCAAAGTTGCTATTTACAAACAGCCTTAGTTTAGTTACACACAAACTGTTGGAATGCCCTCAGAACTTCTTAAGTTACAGCTTTCTCTCTGTAATTATGAGCCATATAGTATTGTCTATATCATCTTCCAAATAAGCAGCTTTTGCGCTTGCCAAAACAACAGCTGAAGGTGTTCTTATTTACATGTATGTTGGAAATGTAAAGACAAAAGCATGGTTTACTGTATGTTAAAATTAATAAAGCCACTGCAATGGAAATACTACTCTTTTATTTCCCCCAATTAAACTGTACATTTTTTAAACACAGTTGATTTTTGAATTATCTCCTTAACCTCTACTGAGGAAATTAAAACAACATTTAGTATCAGTTTTGCTGAGATTTTGAATTTGCTTTACATGGAAGAGTATGGACATATGTTAAAGTATGTTGAGAATTAGGAATTTCTTAATATTAATTCAAAACATAGAAGGCATAGCTGCTATTATGTGAGCATATCTAAAGCAGATATATGACCAGTGTTCAGCAGAACAGAAGAAATAATTAGCATACGTATTAATTAGCCTCTGACAAACATTAATTATTAGTTTCAGATAAACTTTATCATCTTTATTCCTTTCAGTGAATGAGATTCTGATTTTTCAGAAGCCTATTTTAATTTATATTTAAGGCACCATGTTCATATGCTGATAATTACAGTGGACACAAATTAATCTTTCATGATTCAGTATGATTAATAAAATGCTCTTGTTTAGATGTCAGATAATAAGAAACATACTTTAGTAGTTTATGCTGGCTTTCCTTCATTCATAACTATTCATTAATTTTTAGTTTTTTTATGATTCTTTTTATCTCTTGACTACTTTCTATATATCATACAAAGTGCTCTGCTTTCTTTGTGATTTTTTAATCAAAGTAATTTGTGTAAATAGTTAACAGTTACACAGTATTTCCAGTAATGATACTGTGGGCCCCTTATTATTTAAATGATTTTATGTATTAAATTATTTAATCTGTGTGACAATTCTATGAGGTAGTACCATTATTGTCTAACTAGAGTCCCAGTGCACAAAATTTATGCACAGGATGGGGGTCCCCCTCAGCCCAGCCTGCACCATCTCCAATCCAGAACCCCTCAGGGAATGTCCCCCAGGGATTGAGCCTAAACTGGCAGTCAAACATCCCTCTCACAATCCAGGACCACTTGCTCCTAACTGCTCCACTGCCTGCCTGCCTGATCACACCTAACTGCCCCCTCTTGCCAGTAGGATCACCCTTAACCACCTCTGCCTGCCAGCCTGGTCGTCCCCAACTGCTTCTCCCCCCCTGCCAACCTGGTCACCCTCAACTGCTCCCCTTGCCATCTTGGTTGCCCCACTCAACCTGCTGTTCAGTCGTTTGGTCATCCCTCTCTAACCCCCCTGCTGGCCTTGTCACCCCATGCAACCTGCTATTCGGTCATCCATCCAATTGTTTCAGTCGTGATGGCCCCTGGCTTTTTATATATTAGGATTATACAAACAAGGAAATTAAGACATTGAACATTTAAGTTATAAGATCACATTACTGGTAGGTACTAGAGCTAGTATTTCAACCCTACATTTTGTTTTCTGAGTCTGTGAATTTAATCCTTACAGTAAAATTCTATCTATGTTTCAATTTTTATGCCCCAAACAGTGGTCCTCTGACCCACTGACCCATGGCTTTAATTCCTACGAACCAAGAGCCACAGCTCTCAATTATTTTAGCTATTTCTGCTTATATTTAATTCCATATTTTTAAATAATATGAATTTATTGCAATTTAGCTTCAAAATTGCAACATTATTTTTCTTCCTACTGTGAAAATTAAAGATTTAGTCATTATAGATCTCGTTCTCCCCCACAGCTCACAAACACATAGATGCAAATATACTTTCTCTTCCTTCATCCTCCAAATATAGTGAAATTGTGATTTAGATTACATCAATATTCATTGTTTGGATGTTTATAACTACATAAATATTATTTACAGCTGGTGTTGTGTATATATGAAAGAATAGGAACATATGTTAAAATATAATGAAAACATAGCATTTTTGTAACATTAAATTGAGAAATACAGGGTATGTCATCTATACTATATGTTTTACTCTGATAATCTTTCCTTTATTGTACAATTTTACTTTTTAGTTAATAATTGCCTTCTTTTACATTTGTTCAATACTGTTCCTGTACTAATTTGCATCTCAAATTTGTTCTGAGAGAAT
This sequence comes from Corynorhinus townsendii, assembly GCA_026230045.1. Taxonomy (NCBI): domain Eukaryota; kingdom Metazoa; phylum Chordata; class Mammalia; order Chiroptera; family Vespertilionidae; genus Corynorhinus; species Corynorhinus townsendii. Next base: position 71,362,460 of record JAPDVU010000005.1, read on the forward strand.
CTAAAACTCTTCTCAAAATGCTGAAACATGCCCTGACCAGTTTGGATAGAGTGTCAGCCTGTGGACTGAAGGGTCCCTGGTTCGATTCTGTCAAAGGCACATGCCTGAGTTTCAGGCTTGATCCCCACTGGGGGGTGTGCAGGAAGCAGCCAATCAATGGTTGTCTCTCATCATTGATGTTTCTATCTCTCCCTCTCCCTTCCTCTTTGAAATTAATAAAAATATAGTTTAAAAAAATGCTGAAACATATCAGGTACTAGGTATGTCATCAGCTTGTGTGTGTGTGTGTGTGTGTGTGTGTGTGTGTGTGTGTGTGAGAGAGAGAGAGAGAGAGAGAGAGAGAGAGAGAGAGAGAGAGAGAGAGAGAGAGAGAGACCTACTTATTTATTTTCTGGAGCCCTCTGAGCAGATCCCCTCCAGGGCTGGTGGACTGCGGTTTTTATGGGACATGGGCCTTTTCTTCATACTCAGATTGGGAATTCCATTGCTCCATTGCCTTCATTTTTGCAGCTTAGTCATTTCCAGTAGCTTCTGAGAAGTAATACATGGGAAGAAAACATTCTAAAACTTTGCTCACCAGAAAATATCCTTAGTCATCTTCACATTAATTGATAGTTTGGCTTGCCATGGACTTCTCTGTTGGCAATAATTCTCCATATGAATTTCAAAAACATCTTTCATTTTTGTGTATCTTTCAGAGTTGGTGGTGAGAATCTCTATATCATTATGATTGCTAATATTTTAAATTTTATTTGTAAAAGTGTTTTATAAACTTATTTTTATCTCTAGTTTCTTACATTTTCCCATCATGTGATTTGCATTTTGTAAAAAATACACATTATGTTTATTAGTCATTGAGTCTGTTCTGAAAGCATATCATGTTTTAAGAGAAATTCTTGGGAAGAGTTTCAGGTTTTGGTAATTTTCTCTTTTCTATTTTATCTACTCTCTCATTTTGTAGCTTTCATTATACAGGTGTTGACTTCTAGTGTTAATTTTTTAATTACTGAATCTTTTTTGTCTACTTTTTGAGATCCTCAATTTCAGATTCCAATATTTCCTTTGAAATTTTTTATTTCTGATATCATATTCTTAATTTTCAAGAGCTTTTTCTCATTCCCTGTACCCTTTTAAGTGTATTGTGTCCTTGTTCCATAGGTTTTCTTTTCTCAGGGAATATATTAATTATACCTTTTTCCCCTTTTCTCCTCTTTTTTTTTTTTCTTTTTCCATTATATCATTTGTTTCCTTTATTTATTTTGGATTCTATTCTGCATTTTAAATATTATTGTTGTATGTTTGGTGATAGTTTGTGTCCATCTACACTAATAAAAGAGAAACATGCAAATTAACCTTCACTCCACTACACCAAGCCGTGCCCACCACCAATCAGAGCGAGTATGCAAATTAACCCATCAAAGATGGTGGGTAAATTTGCATATGCAGGCAGGGCAAGCAGTGCCATGGCCCACCCCTGGGGGTCAGGCCTCCCCCCCCCCCCCGATGGACTGCAAAGTACCAGTCCATCAGGGCCCTGGGAGGTGGGGTGGGCAGCACCAGATGTCACCTGTGGGTCCGGGTCCATCGCAGGCACCAGGAGGGGCAGCTGGGCCTGCTTAGCCACTCCTGTGGGGCCCATGAACATCGCAGGCATGGGGTTGCTGAGACCCAGACAGGGCCTCTGGCCAAGATTCACAGCTTCGCGGAGACCGACTCTACCAGGCCTCCTGGTGGCCATGTGGCTGGGCCACAGAGTGCCCATTCAAGATGTGACACAGAGAGGAGGTGTGGGAGGAAATGCAGAGAATGGGATGTGGGGCTTCAAGACTCACTACCTTTGGGCTTTGTCCTTCTTGGTCTTGGTTCTTTTCTTTTGGGCCTGGAGCCCAAGCATTGCAGGAGAGAGGGATGAATGAAGGCTGGATGTGGAAGAAGAGTCACGAGGCCCAGCTCCAGGGTAAGTGCCACAGCTTTGGCAAAGCGGCTGGCCAGGAGGCGGGTGTTCCAAGGGGTGCCGAGCAGTGCCTCACCATCCCTCTATGAGGACACCCCACACAGACACTGCCTTCGCCATCAGGCTCTGGGCGACATCTGCAAATGCTACTGCAACCTCTAGCATTCTGGGCAAAGAACTGCCTGTGCCCTTCTGGGTACCAGGCTTGCTAGGAGTGTGCTGTCACCATAGATCAAAGGCAAAAACCTGGTGAGGCGGGGTGCGCCAGAGGGGGCTTGGGCTAGGGCAGGAGACCGGAGGGCAGGGATCTGCCTCGGCTGCAGAGAGAGAAGTTCTGCAGTGGCCCCAAGATGCAGGTGGGCCCGGCCAGGAATCAAGGGGCATGGAAGGACACCAGGGTGGAGGGGCAAGGACCCGCAGCCCTGAGGTGGGGGTTGAGGGGCGGTGCCACCTCAGTGGAGAGGTGCCACACTGCAGGGTACCAGACTGACTGACATGATTCAGAGGAGCTCCCAGTGCTAACCAGCATGTCCCAGTGCCTTCACTGAGCTTTGATGGCCAATTGAGATATTATATAAGGAAAATGAGGGAAGAAGTGAGAACGAAAAGGAAAGGCGAACAACACAAAAGAAAGACTGGAAGGAACCTGTAAACCCATTGTCACTTAAAGAGGGAATATAGTCAATAGTGCTGTAATGATGGTATGGTGCCAGGTGGATACTGGAAACATCGGGGAACACTTTGTAAAGTATATGATTGCCTAACCACTATTCGGTAACTAATATAAAACCTGAGACCAATACAAAATAATATTGAATGTAAAGAAATGAAAATTGGAGTGAAATTTTTATAAATTTCAACGTTTAAATAAAGGCTATAAAGGAAGGAAGGGGGAGATTAAAAATAGTGTTTTTCATTTTACCGCTTTATTATCTTTTCAGTACATGAAAAAGACAGTTGTCTTTATATGGTGCTTTTATATTTTTCTAAGTCATTATCTCATTTTAATTTCAGGGCAACTTAAAGACAAGATAATTATTCCCTCCACTATTCAAAGAAAGGAAATCTTGCTGTCTCGTCCCAATGACTCAATTGTCAAGCCCTAATTGTAAAGCAGAGTTAGTAAAATTTTCTGTGAAGGGTCATATCTATATTAATAATCCTTGGGGGTGATCAGGCCAGCAGAGGAGGGTAGTTGGGGGCAATCAGGCTGGCAGAGGAGCAGTTAGGTATCAATCAGGCTGGCAAGGGAGCAGTTAGGTGGCAATCAGGCCAGCAGGCAAGCGGTTAGGAGCCAGCAGTCCCGGATTGTGAGAGGGATGTCTGACTGCAGGTTTAGGCCCAATCCCACAGTGCCTAAACCTGCAGTCGGACATCCACTGAGGGGTCCCAGATTGGAGAGGGTGCAGGCTAATATGCTAAGTGTCCAGCCATTTGTTTGACTGTTCAACCATCTCTATGATGTGCACTGACCACCAGGGGGCAGACACTCCAACCAGTAGCTTAGCTTGTTGCTGGGGTCTGGCCAATGGGGACTGATTAAGATGGGCTGGACATGCCCTGGAGCCCTCCCGTGGTCCCTCCCTAGCTGCGATGGTGCACCGGTGAGATCCCTCGGCCTGGTCTGTGCCCTCTCACAATCCAGGACCACTTGGGGGATGTCAAGAAAGCCACAGGCCAGGTCTAGGAATCCCACTGTGCATGAATCCATACACTGGGCCCCTAGTTCATTTATAAAACTGTAGCTCTTTAAAGCATGTGCAAGCATTTTGTGTAGGGACAGAATTTTTGATTGGTGGGCAGCATTATACCACAATGAGACTCATGTAAATATTTATAGCTCTTATCAATTAGACAGAACAGTCTTCCCAGAGAGGAATCTATATTCATGTTCCTGTGCTGGGCTGGATATAATTTCTTGGGAGCTAAGTGGCGGGGGGAAAAGTCAGGGCTATCACCACCTAGCCTGCAACATTTGGCTACATCACTCTAATTTCAGTCAGATGACTCATCCATCTCCTTGACCACCCTCCTATACCAAAACCTAGAACAGTACAAGTTTATTCTTTTTAGAAAGTAAACTCTTGCCTTTGTGGAAGATGCAATATTCCAGTTGCAGAGACTGGAGAAAGGGATCTGGGTCCAACTGCTAAATGTACAGACTTTCAACCACCTGCTTTCTATTCCACCACACATCTTGGCCTCCAGAAATAACTGGTACCTCCAATTTCTAAGCATTTCAATGGGTCTTTAAACTGGATCAGGTTAATACTCTTTTGATATTCTCCTCTGTCACACAGGGAATTATATTTCAGCTTTCATCATTTTTCTGTCAGTCCCTCTACTTCCAGCTTTTAAAGTGTGTTGACATCTTTCCTGTGCTCTCATTCCTTATCATTTTGGGGAGCCTTTCCATGTTTATGCCACTTTTATTCATGCACTATAATTTTTTGTGAGAGATCAATGACTAATATTACCTGGAAATATAGACTAGTATACAGTAATTTTGCTCCCTTAAAATGATTATGTTACCCAACTTCCTCAGAGAAAGTACTTTAAAACATTGTCTTCTAGTTTCCTTATTTAATTTTTCTCATGCAGGTATACATTTAAATCTTTAAAGGAGATGAACAATTCCAATGAATAGCAAATCACATAGGTACTGGATGTTAGACTGCACAGAAGTGCATGGATTAATTGCAATGACTGTGACAACATTGGCTGGACTGTAAGCCAATTAATGGAAGTGTTCTTGAACTTTTAACATGCTTCTCTCTCCAATCCTTTGAAGTAGTGATTGTTGAGAGAGAAAAACATACAAAAGAGAAAGATAACAAATGTAGTTCATGTAAAAATATATGTAACAGGTTTTTTATAAGTTAATATGGGCACTAATACAACCAAAGAACAGTTATGAAATAGCAATATTACTGAGAATTCAGTGAAAAATGTGACATTTGGAGTCACCAGTTTCAAACAGTCTGGTTCTGTTGTTGTTGCCTAAAAAAAGAATGTCTGTGAGTGTCTCTTTCTGTTCTTTTTTTTCCCTTTTAATTGCCACTTTTCCCCCAGACCAGCTGTAGCATCCATGTCTTGACTTGGATCCAACTACTTACTTTAACCCATAGAGAAAATGCCTCCATAGATTCTGCATATATCACTGCGCTGTCTGCATTCTTGACAAGCCTGTTGTTTTAACACAATACAAAGCAAGGGGAACTGCATGAAGTAAAGCTCCCACATACTGGGACAGAGAAAAGGAAGACCTCTGTTGAGTAAATATTGGCACAAAAATGCAACAGTTCTCTTCACTTAAAATAATACTCGGAGTTATATGTGCTTGAAATTTCAACTGAGGCCCAGCAATCCAATATTAGTTTGTTTATTTGTCTTTCAGGAGAATTTGTGCTTTGAAGCATCTTTCTCATTTGATTTAGGACAATGAAGTCATTCTCAACGTTGCTTGTGGGTGGGATACGGAGAAAGGGTTTTTGAGGCCTACAGGCTTCCATATAACAGTGAATTACGTAACCAATACATTACATGTCCTTGATTCTTAAATTTTTAGAATTATTTCCAACCTTGACATAAGAATAAACATTTAATTTCTACCTATGGAGTACAGATATCTATTGGGCTACATATTCTTAGTATTTTACATATCTCTGACGTATTCTAGTGGGCTCAGGTCTGAACCAGACTCAATCATACAGGATTTTTTACTAGTTACTCTTTTGAGACAAAGGTCACAGGGGGCTTCAATATAAACATGGACAGCATATACGACATGTTACAACTGCGCCTTTCTCATTCATTACCTGCCTGTAAGAGGCTAACTGCATATTCAGCTCAGTGCTAAGAACCGAGGGACATACCAAGAAAAAAGAAAAAATTAACCATATTGCCAAGCAAGTTACATTAAGTTAGGAAGAAAAGATATGCATACAAACATGATATAAGATATAATGCTCCTTTCAAAATCATTATAAGGAGATTATTTACACACACTTTTTAATTTATTTGTGGCTTAGGTTCTCATATTTTCAACTATTACATGTGACTTAGGAGATGAGAAGGGAGTCGTTTTAGTGAGTATTTATTTTAAAAGTATTATTTCATCTAGTTTGATCACAAAAGATAAATTTATTTCAAAATGTTCTTTTACATTTTTTTCAGTACTAGATCAAAACTATAATTAGAGCTTAAGTATAAGTTTTAAAAAACAGCATATGTGATTTTTTCCAAGAGTTTTTTTTGAAACGTATCTTTATTGTTAAAAGTATTACAGATGTCCCCTTTTTTCCCCCATTGACTCCCTCCACCAGCACTACCCTCTAGGCCTTCACCACACCACTGTCTGTGTCCATGAGCAATGCACATATGCCTGTCAATTCTTCAGTTAATCACTTCCTGCCCTCCCCTCCACTCCTTTCTGAGATTCATCAGTCTGTTCTTTGTTTCCATATCTTTGGATGGACTTTGTTCATCATTTTATTTTGTTCATTAGATTCCACATATTGATATGTGACGGCTGACAGGATTGTTTCCATCATAAGAATGTGTGGTGGGTGGGATTGTAAACATGATCTTATTGAAATCATGAATTTTGAGGCAAGTGTCCTGGATGGAGTCTCATTTAAGTCATTACCATTTATTGTTTTTTGTTCTTAATTTTCAAATATTAACAGAAGTAGAGAGAATCCCAACTATTATTACTCAGATTTAAATTGTCAATTTGTTTCCCTTCTTCTTGCCTTCCTGCCTTCCCTCCTTACTTCCATAAGAAAAATAATAACCTCCAAAGAGGTCCTTGTCTTAATCTCCTGAAAATGTGAATATGCTGCATTATATAATAGAGGGAAATTATCATTGCAAAGGGTATTAAGTAATCTATGTCCGGCAAGTGTGGCGTAATGGTTGAGCGTCGACCTATAAACCAGGATATCACGGTTCAGTTCCTGGTCAGGGTACATGCCCAGGTTGCAGGCTCAATCCTTGGTAGGGAATGCGCAGGAGGCAGCTGATCAATAATTCTCTGTTATCATTGATGTTTCTATCTCTCTCTCCTTCTCTCTGAAATCAATAAAAATATAGTTTAAAAAACAATTAGAATATTGTATGTGAAAACCAACATAAGTAGAACTGTAAATTCATCATATATTAGATATAGAATATAAAGTAGTTATTATTATTAAGACTTAATAAGTAAAATGCTGTCTTACATTAGGTTCCTTAGAAAGTAGAGCTTGAGATGCAGACTTAGATAAGTATGTGTGTGTGTGTTTTTTTTTAAGATTTTATTGATTTCAGAGAAAGAAAGGTAGAGGGAGAGAAAGAAACATCAATGATGAGAATTATTGATCAGTTGCCTCTTGCATGCCCCCTATTGGGGATTGAGCCTGCAATCCAGGCATGTGCCCGGACAGATAGAGAATCAAACTGCAACATCATAGTTAAGTATGTTTTATTGAAGGAAGAATACTATGAAGGAGGGAATTGAGAATATGGAAGGAGAAAGAGCTGAACAAGTATAAAATCCAGGTGAAATTCCAGTTGTGGCTTAATTCACAGATTAAGGATAGTTTCTGAAGCATTAAATTGCAGTGTGTGTGTGTGTGTGTGTGTGTGTCTCCTCTTTCTCTTTTTCCCTTCTACTTGTATGGAAGCTATAAATTTATTCTCTATCATTTTAATAATCACCTTGGTTATGTTAACATGCTTACATGGCACAGATAATCAACAGTCACTATTGGCAATGATCAGGAGCAAGGGAATGCTCATCTCTACTGTTTGGAGTGAAACTGTTACACGCATTTTGGAAAAGAGTGTAATAGCACATACTGAAGTTGAGCACATGTGTGCCCTATGTCCCAGCATTTTCACAGTTATATGACCTAGACAAACTTTTGAATGTGTGTACTAAGAATGTTCATAGGTGCATTGTTGCAGTATTAAAAAATTGGGAACAACTCAAACATTCATTAGTTGTTGTAGAATGAAGTAATAACTCCAATTATATAAGAGAGCACTGAGTAATGATGAAAATGGATGAAAATAGAATATACTACAAATGAGTATAGAAAATATGTCAAGCAAAAGAAGCAGAATAATATACAATACCTTACCTTTATACAAAGCCCCCACACAAGCAAAATTAGCTAATATATTTTTACTAGAGGGCTGGTGCACAAAATTCATGAAGCTGGGGGCCCTTAGCCGGCCTGCACCCTCTTGCAATCTGGGACCCCTCAGGGGATGTCTGACATGCCTAAATCAGCAGTCAGACATCCCTCTCGCAATCCTGGGCTACTGACTCCTAACCACTCACCTGCCTGCCTGCCTGATCACCACTAACCACTCTGCCTGCCTGCCTGATTGCCCCTAACTGCTCATCTGCCTTTCTGATCACCCCTAACCACTCTCCTGCCTGCCTGATCAGCCCTAACTGCCTCTGCCTGCCTGCCTGATCACCTGTAACCACTCGCCTGCCTGATCACCCCTAACTGCTCACCTGCCTGCCTGATCACCCCTAACCACCTCTGCATCAGCCCCTGGACCTAGGACCCAGGTTTCCCTCCTACCGGTTGGCTGCAGGCAACCGGAACCCAGGCTTCCCTCCCTCCAGCCAGCCACAGGCAACCAGGACCCAGGCTTCCCTCCCTCTGGCCAACTGCACCTGGGACCTGGGCCAGCTTCACCTGGGCCAGCCACAGGCATCCGGGACCCAGGCAGCGCTGCTGGGCCTTGGCTTTGTCAGGAAGGACGTTTGGAAGGAAGTCCAGAAGACGTCCGGTCTATCTGGTCTAATTAGCATATTATCCTTTTATTAGTATAGACTAGAGGCCTGGTGCACAAAATTCTTGCACAGGGGGAGTCCCTCCACCCAGCCTGCATCCTTTCCAATCTGGAACCCCTTGGGGGATGTCTGACTGCTGGTTTATGCCTGCACTTTTAACAGATGACAGCTCCATTGTTGTTTCTTTCTTTTCATACTTATATCCATTGGAATTAGTAGATATTCAAAGTGTGTATACATTTTGAGGGAACACCCTGTATATATCTAGTCAGAGGTGAAAGGAACCTTGCTCACTCCCTGCATGTCTCCCCACTCTGCTTTCCACCTTCGTGGGCAGGAGGAGAATCAATGTTTTCTCTCATTAACTTGGAAAAGCACATCCTGTCACCTGCTGCCCAGCAGGAGTGCGCTAGGCCCAGAGCAAGCGAGGCTCATTCAGGGCAGCCTTTGCTCAAGGGCGCTGGCACCCCGAGTGCACATTCCTCTTCTGCAGTTGCCCCAACTCTCCCACTGTTTCACTGAGAGGACGGACCTCCTCGCCTTCTCTGGGTTCCCGATCTCGAACGCTGAGCAATGGCCACCCTGTGCCCACCAGGTGTGTCTGTCTGTCCGCACCTGCTCCCACTTCAGCACTTGCATTAGCCCCATGGAGACGATCTTGTCGCCACACTGGCCTCCATGGAAACAGGGCGTCACCACTCCGCCCTCTCACTGTCATCTCACAGGTGCCCGCTCCGAGCACCCAGATATGCTCCAAAGGTCATGAGCATGCCAGAGGGGACATGTGCACATTGTGTGGGGGACATAGGCATGCTGTCTAGGCATGACAGAAGTATGGCGGAGGGGCGGGGGGAACATGTGCACACCTTGGTCCAGTAGTGTTGTGGGCACATGTGGTTGACAGCGCACTGGGGATGTTCGCACACGAGGTGCGCACTGCAGGCCTGTGTCTGCACAGATCCACAAAAACTATGCTGCGTGGCCAGGAGGATGTCAGTCTGGCCTGCCACAGTGGCTGTCCCTGCGATCGCGCTTCTTCTGGGGCAGGAGGCGGGACTGGCACAGCCACTCCTTGGCACTGATGGTGGGTATATATGTACTCATCTATACTAATAATAGAGGTTATTAGCTCAGCCCACAGGCTCCGCCTGGCGCCACCACCATGTGGGGAGTACAGGCTGCCCTCCACCCCACCCGCCTCCCCACCCTCATCCCCACTGCCACTTGCTCAGGGCTGGCCCTGGGCAAGAGGCAGCGGCCATCGGGAACTCTCACAGCCGCCGTTGCCACCTTGTGGGGAGTACAGGCTGCCCTTCTCAAGGCCCACCTCCCCCACCACGTCCCCGGCCCCGCTGCTGCAAGTCTCCATGCACCCATGCCTGCTGAATGGTTGTTACATGACGGCATCCTGGACAATTTGCATATTCCTCTATTATTAGTATAGATGAGTATACATACAGGTGTAAAAATTGAAAGAAAGTAATGAAATGATTAATACACAACATAATTTAATAATTATTTCTGGCCCAGACTGCATGGCTCAGGATTGAGCATTGACCTTTGAATCAGGAGATCACAGTTTGATTACCAGGTTGTTGACTTGATCCCCAATGTGGGGCGAGCAGGAGGCAGCTGATCAATGATTCTCTCATTGATGTTTCTATCTCTCTATCCCTTCCTTTTTGAAACCAATCCTATCTAATAAAAGAGTAATATGGAAATTAACCATTACTCCACTACACCCACAAGCCACGCCCACCAGCCAATCAGGAGCAAGTATGCAAATTAACCCAACCAAGATGGCTGCAGCCACGGAGCGAGCAGGAGGCTTGGGTTTCCCCAGCAATAGAGGAAGCCAAGCTTTCCGCATACCCTATCCGGCCCAGGCCTCCACTCAAGGCTTCAAAGTTTCAATTATAGAAGATAATTAAATCCCAATAAAAATGGCTGCAGCCACAGAGCAAGCAGGAGGCTTGGCTCCGCTCAAGGCTACAAAGTTTCAATTATAGAAGATAAATAAATCCCAGATACCAGGGCCTCCACTTGGCCCCTCACCCAGGCCACCCCATGCCCCAAGGGAACCCCCACCCTGATCTGGGACACCCTTCAGGGCAAACCAGCTGGTCCCCACCCATACACCAGGCCTCTATCCTATCTAATAAAAGAGTAATATGCAGATTGACCATCATTCCAACACACAAGATGGCTGCCCCCATGTAGACACAAGATGGCCACAACAAGATGGCCAGCAGGGGAAGGCAGTTGGGAGGGACCAGGCCTGCAAGGGAGGGCAGTTGTGAGCGATCAGGCCAGCAGGGGAGGGCAGTTGTGAGGGACCAGGCCTGCAGAGGAGGGCAGTTAGAGGGGACCAAGGCCTGCAGGGGAGAGCAGGTGGGGGTGACCAGGCCTGCAGGGGAGAACAGTTAGGGGCAAACAGGCTGGCAGGGGAGCAGTTAGGCATCAATCAGGCTGGCAGGGGAGTCATTAGGGGGTGATCAGGCTGGCAGGCAGAAGCAGTTAGGGGCAATCAGGAAGGCAGGCAGATGAGCAGTTGGGAGCCAGCAGTCCTGGATTGTGAGAGGGATGTCTGACTGCCTGTTTAAGCCCGATCTCAGTAGGATCAGGCCTAAACGGGCAGTCGGACATCCCTCAAGGGGTCCCAGATTGGAGAGGGTGCAGGCTGGGCTGAGGGACACATACCCCCGTGCATGCATTTCAGGCACCGGGCCTCTAGTAAAGATATATTTAAAAATAATTATTATTTCTGGATTAGGGGAGGTGGTGAATGCAAGCTGAAGAGAAAGGAAATTTCTAATGGTCTGTTTCTCAATAAGGACATAGTGCTGATCATGCTTTAAATGATTTGTATAAATAATTGGATGTAATTTTAACATGATTAGCATGAAATATTTTAGAACTTAAGCTTATAAGTATTTTCATACACCTTCCCTTACTCAACTGCCTAGTTAATACCCATGAGATTTTTCTTTCATAGTGACATCTGTTTGTCTTTTATAGAGGTCACAGTTCATAATTATCTATTTACCTGGGTGTTTATGATTACTGTCTGTTTTTCCCACTAAGCTGAAATGTGTTCCCTAACAGCTGAAACCATGTCTGCTTTGTTTACCACAGTGAGGTTTAAAGAGTTTCTTCCACATGAGGTTGTACATGGTTGAGGTTTAATATTTTGAGAACTTCCCCAACTGTAAAGATAAATTTTTTTCAAAAGCTGGAGTGGGAAGCTTTACTAAAGCAATTCTGCAGCCACTCAACTAAACTAACATAAAGAGAGCAGCAAAATACATAGTACATTCTTGATAAACATCAGTACTTGCTGGTGTTGTTGGAATTCTGCATCTTTTTATTTACCTCTTAACATCCAAATGGTTGTCCAAGTTAATTTCATTAAAATTTGTTTCAATATGGAAATAATTATGTCATAGTCACTCTTTCTTGCTGAGAATATATACAAATGTAGAAGTTTGTCAATCCATGAATAGTGATTATGGTATCAACAAGGGCCCAAGAGTGGGTGGAAAAATCAATTTAACAAGTTTCAACCAACATTTGTTGTAATAAGATAGAATAATAAATATCAGAGCACAGGTAAATAATTTATGAACCTTTGGTTTTTGCTATATACACCACTTTTAATTCAATGTAAGGTGTTATCTATTTGTTTTGAGAAGCACGCTAATGTCAGGGATAGTAACGGGAAAGAATGGCCAATGGCAATTGTAAGAAGCAGCTGATTGAAAATTGATAGACTTTTCTTTCACAGATGTTAAAATATTGTTAAAAATTGTGTGTTAAAATAAGGCTATCCACACATAAATATAAATCTCTGTTTTTAGATATATTTCTTAGTGTGGATTTTGGCCAAAAATATTTGAAGGCCACTGCTCTAGAAAATGTTTTTTTCTGTTCCTTAGATTGGAGCTGGGTAGAATATTCCAAAATCATACATATATCAGATGGTTCAACTATAGTGCTCATAAGAAATTCTTTGGGAAATTTAAGCTAAAGTGATATTTAGAAAATTGAAACAAAAATTTAACATATATTATGACATTGTCAGTCAATGAGAAATCAAACCAGTAGTAATATTTCACTGACCATGAACTGTAACAGCTAACCAAGACTCTGTTCATAATATTTAGACCAATGAAAACCTTGATTCACAAAACACCAAGAAATTGGACAGACATTTAGATTCCTCAGGGACATTGAGTCTTAAAGAATTATGCCAGATTTTTTTGTAAAGTATGCAATTCATTGCCAGTTATGTGTAATTAGTTTTTTTAAACATTTCCAATGATTAAAACTTGAATAAAACTAATAAAATAATCACAGCAGCTTTCAGTATTATTTGCTTAATTTGTCCTAAACACCATTATGTTTTCTTTCTGCAGCCTCAAGTGCAGAATTGAGCAGATTGATAAATTTATAAACATCGTGGAAAGAATTGTAGAGAGGAACTGGAGCCACTCGGATGCCATTGGGTTCCCGCTTGTCACACTGTGGGGGGAAATAAAGCCACAATGGTGTCAGCATTATTCTCATAATGAAAATCTGCGTTCGAGATGAACTTACATGAAAGAGTCATAGTGATTTCCTGAAACTTACTATATAAGCATTTTTTTTACCCTAATGAAAATATATTGTTTCTATGTTATATGAAACTCTCTTCTTAATTATAATTAAACCATTAGTGGGCTGTTACATGAATATCCAAAAGCACTTTTATGAAGTCCATTTAGGTCATCTTCTTTAAGCATTCAACAGAGCATATGTATGATTCGTCTGTGGGAGACCCTGAAGAGCCAGAAATCTTGGACACATTTAAATGAATGAGAACCTCACACAGTCCTGGAGAGTTCCAGTCAATTATCCTTACATTTATTTCTCTAAGCCCTAATCTTGCAGGTAAGGACTTGGCTATATTCCTGACGTGCACCTTGAGAAGAAAGATTCATTTGATGTGAACCCAGAGAAAAAATTTATCTGCCCCATGTTCAACCAAGGGCCCAAATTTTAAGAGATACAGTCTAGTGCCATTAGCTGACAAGCTCCTCACATACTCTGTACATGGAGAAAACCTCAGCTTGAACTCTTAGCTTGTTTATGCCATCTGAGTCAACAATGGTGGGGAAACCATGGTTTCATCTTTCTACCAACAGACTGAGACCTGCCCCATCCAATCAGTATGCCTCAATTTGTATCTTTATTTTAACTATACTGATCAATCACAACTGCACAATTGGATACCTCATTTACATAAAATGGACATAATTGGAAACTTGGGTGAGAACTTTCATTATAAAAGGTGGCTTCCCCTTTGTCCAGGGTTGTTGAATACAGTTTAGGTTGCTATCTAAACCTGTGTTCCCAGGCTGTATCTCCTTTTGCTCAAATAAGTCTTTTTATTATTTATTACAGTCTAAAATTAGTTTGGGTATGCTGAAATGTTATGAAATGGGTCCAGACAATTTGGCTTAGCCTGAAGATCACTAGAACTATATTAAGAAATACCCACTATAGGCTAGACAGCATAGTAAATGGTTAGTATGTGTTGGTCCATTTCATTCCCATACCAACTTTTTGAAGTAAGTATACATTCACACCCCAAAACAGATGAGAAGTCTCGGGCTAATACATGTGAACTTTCCCAAGAGCACAAGTCTTGGTCATAGGATTTGCAGGGCTGATATTCTGATTGGTGCCTCCAGAGTCTGCAGTGGTGACCTCTTGTAAAGGTTTGGAGGGCCACATGGGTGGAGCAGTCCTTAGATTGCATTATCACCACTTTCCCCTGAAATTATTCTCTTAACACCTATTAGTTCCTTTCAAGAGACTAAGAAGGTCACTTTGGCCAATGGTTAAAAAAATTATTTCATACAATGTTAACACTCCTCAGATGAAACAATATTTGCTGCTCAAACTGTAATAAAAGTGAATAAATTACATAAAACGGTACTTTTTATCCAAAATTTGTGGTTTCTCCTTTTTTATCAGAAATGACAGACCTCTGTGCCCTTTAATTAGCAAGTCCCGAATACTGACTTAGTTGGCACTTAATTTATCCTCAGTAACTGACTGATTGATGTAAAATTACATGCACCAATGAATAAACTAAAGAATCCAAATTTTCCCCCTAACATGCAACCCCTAGAGAAAACCAGGTAGCAAAGCAAGAGATATACTTACAATCACTCCTCTTTTTTCTAGTTCTTGAAATATAGATTTTATTGGAACGGAAAATGTTAATGTTAGCTGGCAGCCGCGTTCCTCTATACGGGATGGAGTGATTATATTCACCACTGGTGTCTTGGTTTCTGCTTTGTCTTTGCCATAGTAGTGCCTGATCAGGAATTCCAGATAACCCGTGAGCAAAACAGACTTTGTCCTCAATGCTTTCATGGTTGCTTTCTTAAAGATCTGTGGGATGAGAAACAGATTAATAACATTTTGTTTTTTTACAAAGAAGCAAAAATTAATTGCAAATCTTGCATAAAGAAGGAAGTCACCACTTTTAACCTCTCCAAAAACCATCCAATTTTAAATAGTCATTTCATAAAAATGTGTCCTCTGTTAAATCCTTTGCCATCAAGAACTGAACACAAGTTTCTATACCAGAATAGCTGCAAAAATTCCATTTAAACAATACTTGCAAAAGAAAAAAAAGGTGATGTAATGTTCCTTCAGAATTATTTAAATTAGCTTAGAATAATTACTATAAGTATCCCTTTATAAAGGAATTGAAATATCATAAAATTCAAACACTTTCTCCAAAACCATCATAATCAAGAAGAAGTGTTCTCTTCTGATATGAAGTTTGTTTGGTCCACAAAACAATACAGTAACAGCTAAATGTGCATGCCTATGTGGAAGGTAATGTTGAAAATATTATTTACAGTTGTTTGACCAAGTCCTGAATCTCCTCCAGTTTAGCAGTAAGAAAACAAGCAAGTTTTATCAGACAGAGAAGCAAAAATGTTACACAATACATTTGTTAGTACTAAAGCCTCTGCCTTTTTTTCCCTTCTCCCCCCTCCCCTGGTTTTTTTCTTCTTTCATCACTTTTTTCCCTGTTACACTCTAGTATGGTCTGAAAACACTGCAATTTCCTGCCTGAGGTGTCTTATATTAAGATGAGTGACAAGGCCACACAGTAACTGGTGTTGGAACATTAGAGGTCAGAACAGACATGCTTTTCTAGCTTATCTCTTAAGGTCAAGTAGAGTTTAAAAATACATCCTCCCTATAAGAGCTGAATGAACTTCAAACAGAGTGTGATGCACTGGCCTGCCACTTTCTGTCCCTTTACTGTATCATGTTATGCCACAGAGCAAAGACAGGGTCATTCAATGGTATGTAGACTTCATAAAGTCTATGAAAACACTAATTTCTGTATATATGTGTAGGCCTGCATTCTAATAGGAGTAAACACTTTAGGCATACATTTTCTTCCCCTTCATTGCATGGAGGGTATAAATTTGGCTGAAGAAGAGGAAGGGAATTGTATATTTTTTTCTTTCAACCTTTTCTTTATATTACAGACAATGATTTTAAAAAACAACAATTCATACCAATCTAGACTTAACATTCAAAGCTCTCTCATCCAGAACCATGTATCTGACTGTTACTGGACATTCTAACCGGATACATGTATAACAGGCATTTCAATCTAAACATATTCAAAATTGGGGTTCCCAATATTCCTCCCAAAGTCACCTTCTGTAGCCTTCACCACCTCAGTTTTTGGCAATTCCCTCCCCACCAGTTTTTCAGGTCAATCACTTTGGTATCATCCTTGACTCCTTTATTTTCCAAACAACTCCCACAATCCATCTGCAAAAACTGGCTGCTCTACCTTTAAATGATATCTAGAATAAGACCACTTCTGACTACCCACTTTACCTTGTTTCTAGCCCAAACCACTCATCTCTCAAGCAGCATAGAATGCTGTCTCCCTGGCCACCCAGACCTCACAGACTATGTCTGCAGCCTGGGAGATCAGCTATAAGGAGAAGCCGACATCTTTGTTTCAGAAGGAATCTGAGGTCCTAGTGCAAAGAAGACAGTCATCCCCCGCTTATTCATGGCTTTGCTTCCCGCAGTTTCAGTTGCCCATGGTTTCAGTTGCCCCCCTCAACCGAAGTCTAAAAATTAGATTAAAAGTTCCAGAAATAAATGATTCATAAGTTTTAAATTGTGCACCATTCTGAGTAGCCTGATGAAAGTCTGTTGCATTTCTGCTCCATGTCTCCCAGGCTGTGAATGTCCCTTTGTCCAGTGTCTCCATGCTGTGTGCCCTCCCACTTAGTCGCCAGCATGGTTATCAGGTCAACTGGCATGGCAGTGCTTCTACTCAAGCAAGTCTTACTTCATAATGGCCCCAAAGTGCAAGCGTAGTGATGCTGGCAATTTGGACATGCCAATGAGAAGCTGTAAAGTTTGTCCTTTAAGTGAAAAGGTGCAAGTTCTCTACTTAATAAAGAAAGAAAAAAAAATCTTTGAGGAGGTTCCTAAGATCTATGGTAAGAATGAGTTTTCTATCTGTGAAATTATGAAAAAGGAAAAAATTATAAAGAAGGGTGAGTACAGTACAATGAAATATTTTGAGAGAGACCACATTTGCATAACTTTTATTATAGTATACATTGTTATAATTGTTACATTTTATGATTAATTATTGCCATTAATCTCTCACTATGCTTAATTTATAAATTAAACTTTATCATATATATACTAGAAGCCTGGTGCACGAATTCATGCATGGGTGGGGTCCCTCGGCCAGGCCAAGGATCTGGACCGTCTTGCCCAGTGCTGATCAGGGCCGATCAGGCTGGCCGGCTGCCAGGAGGGACTGCGGGAGGTTGGGCAGCCACAGGAAGTTGGCTGTGGTAGCCCACTGACCACGAGGGGGCAGTTCCTGCATTGAGCATCTGTCCCCTGGTGGTCAATATGCATCATAGCAATCGGTCATTTAGTTGTTTGGTCACTTAGGCTTTTATATATGTAGATATGTGTATATATATGTATATCATAGTATATATGGAACATGGTATATACTATGTTCCATACTCTCTGTGGTTTCAGGCTTCCACTGTGGGTCTTAAAATGTATCCCCTGTGGGTAAGGGTAAACGACTATATTCTTTAGGACTCAGGTAACCCCGGTTACATGGAGTCCGATAGGAGGCATTTCTTGTGTAAAACAAAATGTTAACACGTCTGGCACAATGAGAACTCCACTAAGGAACATCTCCAAGTTGTTGTGTTTTTTAAAATATATTTCTATTGATTTCAGAAAGAGGAAGGGAGAATGAGAGAAACATCAATGATGAGAGAGAGAATCATTGACCACCTGCCACCACTGGGGATTGTGCCTGAAACCATGGCATGTGCCCTGACCTGAAATTGAACCATGACCTCCTGGTTCATAGGTGGACACTCAACCACTGAGCCCAGTTCAAGGATCAGCATTCTCACAGAGGCAAGGTGCAGCCCATCAGTGTCTCAGTTCTCAGGTTTGGAATTTAAAAATATGAGAATAATCTTTCCAAGCTTCTCTTTGGATATTAATAATTATTTGAGGAAAACTTTATTAATAAAAAATTCTGGAAAATTTCCTGGTTCTGATATGGGCCCAATAAGATACAGATGGGGGCAATGTTAGAAGTAGTACTTTTAATGATATTTCATTTGTATTTGTAGGTTAGCAAGACTTCGGGGAATATTAAGCTCATAGTTTTTTATAGGAGGCTTTGGTCTTTCAAATTTTTCTTAATAACTAGAAGCCATATTTTTAACAAATATCTCAGTGTTAACATGCTATTGCTCTTTGTTAACAATAAAATAACTTATATCTAAAACTGTTTTCCACCTTACCACCGCAGGTGTGTTCTGAGGCACTATAAAATTCTTTTCACAGAGTGTAAATGTCTCTGCTGAACCCTCACATCAAAATATTAAGAGGGGCTAATAGGAGGAGTTAACAAAAAAAGGGAATAAAATATCCTCTTTCCTTCTTGGCTTCTGATCATTTCTGTGCTTTCAGTACAGAGGAAGAATATTTTTTAATAGAAAAAAACTGAAAAGTGTAATTTGAAAATATTTAGCTTATAACAGAATTCTTGGCAGTTTCATCTACTTGTTTGTTTTTTTTTTTTCCTGAGTAAAATAAATGCAAAGTTAGATAAGTTCAAATAGGAAAAATAAGCATAAGCATGATGTTTTCAATTGTCATGTTTTTCTCTTAAATTCTTAAAAATGGCTCTCTGATAACTTTTTGAGGAAATACAAAGTAAACTTCTTCTGACTTGCCATGAGCATTATTTGAGTGCTCTAATTTTTATTTTGAACCTATTTATTTCATTTTAAATTTATGTACTGAAAGGGTCTAAAAATTTTTACATATTGCTACATACAAATATGACCTTTCAAATTACAATATGAATATTATTTCAGTTCAAGTTAGTAATTGAAAATTGAGGAGACCTCAGAACTGCTCTGGTTGAAACATTTTTACTTAGAAATTGAGGTAAATCAATTAATGAGTAGTTGTCACTTGTGTAAGCCACACTTCGTGTCCCCACAAGGGGTGCAGTACTTGCCAACCAGTTTCTACTCTAGTCCTCTTTGCCTTGACCCACAATATTTTTAAAGTATCTATAATAATAAAAGTGTGATATGTTAATTAGAGAGGACAGCCGAATGACCTTCCGGACATCATTCCAGATGTCCTTCGGGACGAAGCCGAGGCAGATGCGGTTAGGGGTGATCAGGCAGGCAGGAAGGCGAGTGGTTAGGAGCCAGTGGTCCCGGACTGGGGGATTGGGCCTAAACTGGCAGTTATACATCCCCTGAGGGTTCCCGGATTGCCAGAGGGAGCAGGCCGGGCTGAGGAACACCTCCCCCCCTACCCCATGCACAATTTTCGTGCACGAGGCCTCTAGTTGTATAAATGATTAAGAAGCAACAATATAAAGAAAATGACAGTTTGAAACTGACTATAAGGTGCTATTTTAATAGTATAATTAAATGTACATAGTTATAAACAGTCATTTTAATCCTTTGCTTAAAATTCTTCTTGTAACCCTGAGATCATGCTCATGTGCATTGCTTCTTAAATATATACTCTCTCCTGCAGTTGGTTGGTATTTGACTATGTGGGATATTTTTTGAAAGGGAAGTAGAGAAAACAAACAAAGGTAGTTTGATTCAGGTATTTATTTATTTCATTTACTCAGACTTCAATTACCTGTCTTCCATGTGCAGTAACTTCTAAACAAATAAGTTAAGTCCCGACATGGCTAACTTACTGGTGCTTACTCACATGGCAAACTCAGAATCATCTAGAAAGGGGAACATTGTAACATTAGGTAGAGAATGGGAAACAATGAAATGTATTCGTTTGTAATTTCAGAATTTTGCAATTTATAATGTGGAGAAACAGTTTCAAAAGAATACTTTCATCAACCTAAGGTTTGATTACCTACATATAATTTCCTTTAGGTCCTTGCCTCAGCAGTGAATGACTTCAGCAAGGTACTTCTATGAGGCTCCCGAGAAGCACTCAGGTGATAAGAAGCTCCAGAGAAGTGTATATCCCTCTTCTGGTGGCTCTTAGGTCCCTTTGCTGGTTTTAAACTTAGATGGTAAAGGAAGAGATAAATCAGTTTTCCGATTCCGGCTGAGAATAGAAGCTTGTCTGAGGGACTATAATACACTACGGTAGGAAAGTACTGGTAGGGAAAGTTCAGAATCGGACTCTTGCCCTGGCCAAGGGGTGAATACTGCAATAGCCCATCCACCGCACAGAAAATACCAGTGGAGAGTCTAAAGAAAATTTCTAGATATGGCTGAGAAAGATAAGAAAAATAAGAGGAAATAACTTTAAATACTAGTTTTTTTAAAGGTATGCCTTGGTAGCTTTTTTAAGTAGTGTAATTCATCTTCTCCCTGATATAAATTGGCAAGTAAGCAAAACATTTTGTTTTGAAATGTTTAACGGAAATTTTTCTCTGAATGACTTTTATAAAAACAATTAAAACATCATTATCTAATCTGCTAAGCCGATTCCCTCCAAAATTTATCACTAACAAAAATCTTGTTTACTGAGTTCATTTCAACCTAAAAAAAAAAAAAAACCCCACACAAAACTAAAAAGTGAGAACAGCGCAAGTTCCATCTAGTGGTCAAACTGAGAACCTGCTCTTTAAATTAGGATGAAATGAAACTAGCTAGGATTTAGTAGTGAAGTTGCATAAAAATAGAGGAACTTGACACTGCCTCTCAGTGGCCAAAATGAGAAACTGCGATAATTGTTCACAGATTCCTAGAATTTTAGGTTTAGAAGAGACTTTGGAAGTATTTCCAGTCAATCCACAACACGATTTCCTAAAATATCACAAACTATTTTATCTTAAGATGATTTAAAATTTTTGAAAATAAAATTTTATTTGAATAGCTATTTGTTTAAAATCTCTATTAAAAATGTATATGTATACTTAAAATATATTTTACTTAAATGTGTGTATAAATATATATTTACATAATATATCTATTTATACTGCTATTGTGCATTATAAATTATTAAAACTATATTTACTTGAATAAATTTAGTGTCACTCTGAAATTAATTAATATTTGAATAATTAGTTGGAATATATAGATAGGTAGAAATACATAAAATTATCTAGATATATTGAAATAGAAAGATAGCTATGCAGATCTAGGAAAACAAACTGGTTCCTTGGATATTATTATTTACAGTAAGACTAACTTTATTTTAAGTAAAAATATGAATGAATTTAAAGGAAAGTATTTAGCCAGTAAGAGTAGAGATTATATACATGACTATAATGGCATAGATCCCCAATTTTAACAAAATTTACCCTAACTCATGAAACAACCTTACCCAATCTTTGTTTTACTCTGAATACACACACACACACACACACACACACATACACACACACACACACACATATATACACACACACACACATATATATACACTAGAGGCCTGGTGCATGAAATTCATGTGGGAGGGTTTCCCCTCAGCCCAGCCTGCACCCTCTCCAATCTGAGACCCCTCAGGGGATGTCCGACTGCTGGTTTAGGCCCCGATCCCCAGGATCGGGGCCTAAACCAGCAGTTGGAGAACCCTCTCACAATCTGGGACTGCTGGCTCCTAACTGCTCACCTGCCTGTCTGCCTGATCACCCGTAGCTGACCCCCCTGCCAGTCTGATCACCCCTAACTGCCCCCCGCACTGGCAGTCTGGTCACCCCATGAAGCCTGCTGTTCAGTCGTTTGGTGGTCCCTCACTGCCCCCCTCTGCCGGCCTGGTTGCCCCACGCAGGCTGCTGTTCGGTTGTTACTGTGATGGAGTCCTGGACAATTTGCATATTCCTCTAACATATATATATATATATATATATATATTTATATTCCCTCTTTAGTCTTCCTAAAATTTTGTCAGTTCATTGATTCACAGAACTAGAGTCCCTTTAATCACAGCATTGTCTGGCACACAGTATTCTCTTAATAAATAAATGTTGAATGATTTAATTAATTGAGACTTAAATATTGCAATAGAAGATTAAGTAACTCACTCAAGTTCACACAAATTGGAAGTGGAACTAAAATTACTTCTCCTCAGGTGTGTTACATTTAACATCTACTAAGTGCCAAAAATATGCCAATCATCCTGCTAGGGGCTGGAGACACACATAAAAGGTAATAATTCACATATAGACGCATCCTAAAGGTGAACACTACCCTTTGCACAATGTTTGTGCACAGAGCACGTTATAAATTGTTGATTAGCAGAGAAAGTACTACAACATGTCACAATCAGGTAAAGAAAAAGGTAAAGATATGGGAAGATTAGCACACAGATCACTTACCTCTAAACTAGCCTGTAAAGAACAGACCAACAATATGGGAGGATTTGAAATTCTAAATCCACTGGCTCCAGGGATCAACTGCAATTCTGAAAAATTCATATTATGTCATTTTAATAGAATGTATCTTAAAAATTATTCTTTATGGATTTTTTTTCAATGACAGAGTAGTAGAGAGAAAAAGAATTGAATATATCCCTAAGATTTCTGAGATATTTTAAGAGAAAATCTGTGGACCTAAAAAACTGGCACATTTTCCATTTATCTATAATGTCTATCTCCCCTGTCTCCACCTTCTTAGGAAATTACCCAACATTAGAGCTCTTAGACACAAGATAAAAATAGTCTCTTCTAAAAGCTTTTCTGGAGCCTGTCTTCTGCCATTCCCAAGCCTGTACTCCTTGTTCTGCTTCATGCTATGTTCTTTCATTATGAAGCCAAGTCAATGAGAGGAAGACATCAGGATTTAAATGACTTGTAATCATAATGCTGCCCAAAGGCAGACATATCAAATGAAATGACCTATGAAAGTGACTTTTAGCATGAGGTCAAGTGGTTTTTCTTAGGGAAAAAGGGGAAGTTAAAAAAATAATCTGCCTAAGTACGATATGTTTAAAAGGTGAATTAATATAAGATATTATCCTAATCAGAATTAATTAGATTGAAAGTTAAATCCAATAGAGTGAAAATTGCTAACTAGAGACCAAATTAAAACTAAGACTGACTAAATAAACTTTAGAATATTCTGGGTATTTCGAGATTCATCTAATCCAGGCTTAGACAAGCTATGTCCTGTGGGCCAAATGTGGCTCACCACTTGTCTTTATAAATAAAGTTTTATTGGAACACAGCCGCATTATTCATTTGTGTATTTCTATGACTACTTTAGCATTACAATGGTAGAACTGAGTATTTGCCACAGTGACAGTATAAACCAAAAAGCTTAAAATAACTTCTGTTTTATCCTTCCCAGAAAAACTCTGCTGCCTGATCTAATCCACCTCCCTCATTTACAGATAAGAAACCCAGCACAAAAAATTTAAGTAACTGTATTGATAACAGAGCTCATTATTTCAGAAGCCAAGATAAAATACAGTTTTCCTGATCCTCTGCATCTTGGTTTTTGTAAATGTGAATTTGCTTAAAATACTATCTCAGGGTTGGACGTCACCTAAATGATCAAGTTTGTTTAAGTGGAAGTCTCACAACATTTGCAAAGCTTTCTGTATTCCATGTGATTGAAGAACAGAGCCATTAAGGAAAAGAAACAGGGCACTACACTCCCGTGCCTGGTGTACTCTCATTTCTACCGACTGAGGTTTACCTGCTACTGTTCAGTAAGTGGCAAAACTACAAAAGGAGAAAAAGTTGGAAGAAGAGAAGATAAAAATGAAATAACACTGCTATTTGCTATTTGGTTTAAATTTGTCTTTACCCTCAAACCAAATCCTGAAATAGATATTATTCACATTAAATATGTGAGAAGAAAAATTCCAAGATAACATAACTTGTGCAGCATCACAAAATTACTAAGCAGCAAAGTGGGATTGACACCAAAGTCTCTCTGGGTCTGACTCCAAGCCAAAAATTCCTCTTGTCTTCACTGCCTGATGTTTCGGGTACTCCATATTGATGAGATTGGATCCTTTATTCTAGATTTCACCTCCTCTTATCTCCCTACAAAGGGATAGACTCAACATTGTGCTGAAGTCTATAAACACTTAGTCTTACACTCTGGAAATGTCACTTCTTATTTTAAAAATTCTTAGTGGCATTTTCAAAGTGCACTCTCCAGGAGACATGTATATTACATGTCATACAAAGACTGATGAAAATTAAAATAAAGTTAAAATAAAATGACTTGTAAAGTAAAATGGAGTGCACTTACTGTTATCCATTTTAAATCTGGTGCTGAGTTCATGACCAAACCATCCCACTAACCTAAAATATAAATAACAACATTAGATACTTTGGTCTACAAAAATAACCACAATTAATATAGAAATCTATGGCCTGCATATTGAAACAGTTTATGATACAAGTTATCAAATACTTGAATATATAAATTCCACATGATATCTTAAAGCCATTCATATTTATAACCATATCAAGACTAAGGATTAAATCAACTTTTCATATAACCAGTCATATTGTTTTTGTAAAGAGCTATATTTAATTACCTTTTTCATATTTAAAATAAAATTAAATGAACAAAAATGTTTAGCTTTTAAAATTTTTAAACAAAGATAAAAGCTCAAAAAAGAAAAGCATTAAAACAATATATGTTACAATAAAACCCCTAAATAGAAATAGTATAAAAAAGTATATAATAGTTGAAAATGTTTGAATAATTTTCTAAAAAATTGGTTACTTTCATATTTTAATTAAAATGTTAATTTTTATAGGAAAAGTATATGAATGTGCAACAGATGGAAAAATACAAAATAGTTTAAAGAAAAATACAAAATTTGAGGAAGAATAATAAAATAATAAAATGTTCCTGGAAGTAAGTTGTATCTAAATAAATTTTTAACTTTAAAAAAGCTATAAAATAGTGAATAAGTAAAACAATAGAAACGTAATAAAATAATATTCCATAAAATGGAAAACTGCCAAGTAGAAATGCAGGAATAGGACTGATTATAGTTCGACAACAGAAGAGTAAAAAATGAGCTTGCAGAAATCAGAGAGAAAATAGAAAAAAAAGAAGAATTTGGAAGGAATGTAAGGATGTTAGGAAACTAGAATACATCTACATCAAGAGGCAGAGGATAGCTGTGAGAAAAAAATAAAAATAAATAAATAAAAGATTTAAAATAGTTTAGGAAGAAAATCCTATATAATAAAACCCTAATATGCAAATCAACTGAACTGTGATTTGCTGGCAGGTGGACATTTCCCGAGGGGTCCCAGATTGTGAGAGGGTGCAAGCTGGGCTGAGGGACACCACTCCTCCAGTGAACAAATGTGTACCAGGCCTCCAGTAATGAAGAGAATAGACAAAACAGTTCTATCATCACGAGTGAACTTCCGAAGAAGAAAAGCAAACAAACAGAAAACATTTTTAAAATGGTATAATTCTCTAGGCCAGGTGTGGCTCAGTGTTTGAGCCACCAACCATGAACCAGGAGGTAGCAGTTCAGAGCCTGATGAGCATGCTTGATCACCAGTAGGGGCCATGCAGGAGGCAGCCTATCAATGATTCTCTCTCATTGATGTTTCTATCCCTCTCTCCGTCTCCCTTTCTCTCTCTAAAATTAATTAAAACATATTTAAAAGATTAAATAAAACCTGGAGGCATGTTTTAAAAGAATCCTCTTAAAAAAGTTATAATTCAAGACAATTTTGATGAAATCAAAATTGATTTAGATCTACATATTGATTACATATTGAAATAAAAACAAAATTGTCTGAAAGACTTGGGAGAATTAACCTAGAGTGGTTAATTTTATTTATAGTTTATTAAAGTTAATGGATTTTAAGGATGAAAAAACAAACAAACAGAACTGTGTTTGCAAATAAAAATGGTGAAGATAGAATAAAGGAAAAAATATCAGCGTGGCTTCAAATTTATTTAATGCAACCATTTATTGACAGAGAATAATGTAGAAATAACTGTATGATACTCAAAGAAAGAGAAAGAAAACTTAACGTATAAATAATAGGTTTTGATAAGGCAAACTGTATAAAGGTTATTGGTGTTGATCAAACAACAGTTCAGCTAAGACCGAACCAAGAGGGCGGCATAGGTAAACACCTAAACTGCTGCCTTGCACAACAATTTCAAAACTACAACTAAAAGACAAAATGTCTATCACCCAGAACCACAGGAAAGCTGGCTGAGTGGAAGTTCTACAACTAGAAGGAAAGAGAAAAGAGCATTGAGACATGCACAAGTGCTGAAAAGCTGCTTTTTTCAACCCAAAGGGACACAAGCTCCCAATTACTCTGAACTATGGTTTCTGGGGAGACGCTGGGGACCCAAACTCCTACAGGGAGAAGCTGGACTGTCTGCCATTGGGTCAGAAAGTGAGGGTGGCTTTCTTGCAGAGGTGCGCACAGCAATCATTGTTTACTGCGCTGGGGTGTGGGACACGGGGTCTTGGAAACACTGAGAGGCAGAGGTGGCTGACTGGCAGAAAATCGCTGTTTGACACGCCCTAGCCTAGTGACTCCCTGAGACCCTGTCCTGCACAATCTACAAACCAACCCAAGCTCCACACAGGGGCTTTTGCATATAAATGGCCTGCCCTATCACAGCTTAACCTAACAAACTGCAGCTTTGGTCAGACAGCTCCAAAAACTCCAAACCCCAAGCAAAGAGGAGAAAACTGTAGTTCTCAGTGTAGCTACTGCTGAGTGGCCTCAGAGAGTAGCTGACCTGCACCCCATTGGAGATCCAGAAGCTAGTGTATCTAGTGGTCAGTGTGAGACGACACCAGACTTCAACTCCTCACATCCATAAGTGACACATTCAAGAGGCAGACTCAGAGACCACCAAAGCCCCACTGAAGCAAGTCCTGCCCCATAAGCGTGTCTCCAGCACAGCAGTTTTTCCATTATAGACACAGCGAGCGCTCACAGCCAATTGGCCTGGAGGTCAATTCCTTCCAGCGTACCAACAGCAATCAAGGCTTAACTACACCAAGACTTTGCACTCAGCCCACAAAGGGGTGTACCAAGGGTGTCCACCTCAGGTGATAGGCTGAACCACTGGTCATCTACCACAGAAAACCACTCCATCAACACAGGGAAGCAACAAAATGCAGAGACAAAGAAACATGTCACGAATGAAAGAAATGGAGGAAAGCAAACTACTGGACATAGAATTCAAAACCACATTTATAAGGTTATTCAAGAATCTTCTAAAAACCGCCAAGAAACTTGATGAGACCTCTGAGGAGCTTAGTGAGACCTTCAAGGACTTTAATGAGAATGCCAAAAAAAATGGAAAAGGACCAGTCAGAAATTAAGCATACACTGTCTGAAATAAAGAATATACAGAAATTCAACTGTAGATCAACATACCCCAAGAATCAAACCAAAGATCTGAAATATGAGGAAACAAAAAACACCCAACCAGAAAAACAAAAAGAAAAAAGAATCCAAAAATATGAAGATAGTGTAAGGAGCCTCTGGGACAACTTTAAGCCTACCAACATCTGAATTATTGGGGTGCCAGAAAAAGAGAGAGAGCAAAATATTGAAAACCTATTAGAAGAAATAATGACAGAAAACTTTCCCCCTGGTGAAAGAAATAGACTTACAAGTCCAGGAAGTGCAGAGAACCCCAAACAAGAGGAATCCAAAGAGGACCACACCAAGACACATAATTAAAATGCCAAGGGCAAAAACAAAGAGAGAATATTGAAAGCAGCAAGAAAAAAACAGTTAGTTACCTACAAGGGAGTACCCATATGACTGTCAGCTGATTTCTCAACAGAAACTATGCAGGCAAGAAGGGAGTGGCAAGAAATATTCAAAGTGGTGAACAGCAAGAACCTACAACCAAGATTATTCTACCCAGCAAAGCTATCATTCAGAATTGAAGGTCAGATAAAGAGCTTCACAGCCAAGAAAAAGCTAAAGGAGTTCATCACCACCAAACCAGGATTATATGAAATGCTGAAAGGTATTCTTTAAGAAGAGGAAGAAGAAGAAAAAGATAAAGATAAAAATTATGAACAACAAAATGACAACAAATACATACCTACCAACAAGTGAATCTAAAAATCAAGTGAATAAAAATTCTGATGAACTGAATGGACTGATGAATATAATAGAATCAGGGGCATAGAAAGGGAGTGGACTGACAATTCTCAGGGGGAAAAGGGTGTGAGGGGTGCGGGAAGAGATTGGACAAAAATCTTACTTTTATGGATGAAGACAGTGGCAGGGGGTAAGGGCATGGGGTGGGGTGGGGAATCTGGTGGAGGGGAGCTATGGGGGAAAAAAAAGAGGAACACCTGTAATAATCTGAACAATAAATATTTATTTTTTGAAAAAGGAAGAGTTCAGCTAATGTTTTTTCCATAAACTCTTCTTGAAAATCTGCCTAAGAGTGAACTTAAGTCAGCCGAGATGACTACGGAAATTATGACAAAAAGATGTTTGATGACTATTGAATGTATTTAATTATAGAACTAAGAATAAACAAAGGTGGAGATAGCACATAAATAAAATGTTACATGATAATGTAAAAATAACTAACAAAGTAGGAGGAAGTAACTTCACTGCATAATCATCTATAATTTAAACTTGATAGATCAAGTAATAGAAGTACAATCAGATCTAAAAATACAAAGTAAACACCAAGAAAGTAAACATTGACTAAATCATGGGGTAATGAGAGAATAGGCAGAGGAAGAGAAAACCTGCTAACTCTATTGATGCTCATGAAAGGGAACTAATAGAAAAAGGTAAAATTTTAAATTAAAATCTTAAAAATCAGAAAAACTAATTAAAACTAATAAATAAGCCTTGGCAAGTGTTTTCAGTGGTTAGAGCATAGGCCTGAGCATGGAAGGGTTGCAGGTTTCATTCCCAGTTAAGGGTGCTACCTGGGTTTCAGGCTCAATCCATGGCCTTGGATGGGTAGCATGCGGGAGGCAACCAATCTCTTTTTCTCTCTCTCTCTCCCCGCCTCTTTACTCCCCTCCGCTCTCTCTCCTTTCTCCCACACTTCCACTCTCTCTGAAAATCAATGGAAAATATATCCTTGGGTGAAGATTAACAACAATAACAAAAAATAATGAACAAAAATAGCAAAACAAACCTCATATTGAAAAACATTAAAAAGTTCTAGAAACATAAAGTATATCATGAAATTAAGACCAGGCAGCTGTCACTGCAAATGCCAATGAGTTTAATTAATATATTAAAAAACAAAGCTATCATATTGTACCAGAAATCAGAGACTGTTAAAATAAGTGATTCAGAAAGAAAAATTATAAAAGTGGGTTGGGGTAGGGGGTGGAGGGTGGAGGTTAAAGAGGGCATAGAGTGAATTAATGATGATGGAAAATATCAAATTAAAAAGAAATATATATATATATTGCAAAAGCAAATTAAATGTGAATGCAATATTTATATCACACAAGAAGGAATTCAGACCAGAAAAGGAATGAAATTATTTAAATAAGGACATTTTGTAATGCTAATTACCCAAATTCAAAATAAAGATAAAACAGTTATGAATTTCTAGACATTACATAACAGGGCAGCAACATTCATAAATTAGACATTACAAAAGCTACAAGAGTGATAGAAATATTCTGTGTTAGAAGCACTTTATTAATGTGAGTTTATGAAAGATCAAGTTTTCAAAAATATCAATTAAGAAGGTAAATCAAATTGACAAATGTTTAATGCTTTGCTCTGAAGTAAAGATAGCTTTTTTAGAAGTGCTCATAAAATATTAATTAAAACTAAATACAAAAACTTAACATTTCCAAAGTGTATAAATTGTTAAATATATTTTTATTACAATACAACAAAACTAATAATTGATAACAAATTCCGAAAACAAAAAGACTCAATTACCATTAAAATAAAATTTGTCTCCAGGTACTTTTAGAATCAAACTGAATTGGTAGAAGTTTTTAAAAGATAATACTGTAGAAAAATATATTTGGATATTACTAGAATAGGGCATAGAGAATAGTTAATAACTTCAGATTTCAGTTCAAGAAATTTTAGTTAAACTGACCAATAAGACTAAAGAAGTTATAAAGAGCATAAAAATAAATTGAAATAAAACAGCAGTGTGCAATTAATAAAGGTTAAAGCTGAAGTTAATTATCAGAAAACAAAATAATAGTTACATTAATATATAAGTAAAAATGTTTGTGATGGGGAGGGGATATCAATTAATTGAGAAAATACAAGACAGTATATCTATAAAAATGAAATATTATGGGGAAAGATAATCACAATAAAGGGAAAAGTAAAAACATCATAAAGGTTAGATTGCTGCAATCAATTATAAAACCTAGATAAAATGGATGATATTCTAAGAGGATATTTATCCAAATTAATCCCAAAAGAGAAAGAAATTTAAACCAAGAGATTTTAATAGAAGAAATGAAGAAACATCTGAAACACCTAAAATTTATGAAAGAATATGAACTGATAGGGAAAGTCTATCAACTCTTTTCAGAGTAGATAATTCCAATGCTATTTAAACTTTCCCAAAGCATAAAAACAAACAAACAAGTAGAGGGGATACAGGAGAGAGATATTTCCATTATTTTCAAAACCAATATATTAGTGTCATACTAGGTTAGAATTGCACAGATAAACAACAAGCCAATATGACTTACGAATATTAGTAAAAAAGCATAAAAAAAGATTCTAACAGCATATTAAACTATTAATGTGTTATGAAGAATATATTTCATTTACAGAATACAAGAATGGCACTATATTAGAAAATTTATTAATATACAATTAATTATAGTAATAAAGCTAAAAAGAAAATCATAGAATCATCTCTCTAGGATTACCTGCAAAATCATTTTCAACAGTCTGCAACTACTCTGAATTAAAAGAAAATCTTAACAAAATAATAATAGGCAAACACTTATTGAAATGAAATATCTATGTCCTAAAAAGCAAACTTGGACTTAATGGAGAAACATCAAAGGTAGTTTCAATAATATTAGATTTTGCAGTCATAAAAATTGAAAAAGAGAAGTAAATTACCATTACTTTCACATTACATAATTTAATATCTGATAAAAGCAAAAATATTAATTAGTAGCCTGGTAGAAAATATTAGAAATAAACACCTGAAATTTAAAACTGCTCCAAATATATTACCAAGAAATGTTCCAGACCTACATGAAAAACATTTTAAACACTCCTGAATCTGAATAACAAAAACACTTGAATGACATTCAAAATCAAGAAAAACGCCAATTCTCCTCAAATTGATGTATAAATTTAATATAATTCCCAACAAAAAAGTACATTTTTTAAATTTGGTGCTAGACAAGCTGATTCTAACATCATATGGAAATATACATCATACTAAGATCCCTAAAAAATAAGAACAATGAAATTGAATATTTCTGTAAAAATTACAATATCAAATTTTCAGTATCAAAACATTGTGGCATGTGTTAACAAATCAATTAATATGTAATTGATTGTATTAACAAAGCTAAAAAGAAAGACATAGGATCACCTCAATAAACTAATGAATCATAAGAGAAAAATTTTTCCAAGCACAACAACCTACTTTAAAAAAAATCATTTGCAACTTATGTCACAAGAGGTTAATCTTTTCAGTATGAAAATATTTAAAGATCAGTAATACTACTATTTGTAATACTTTAAACAATAAAAAACAAATTAATTAATTAATTAATTAAAATAATAATGCAAAAATAACCACCCAATAAAATGACCAAAAGATGTGACTAGATCCTAAAGAAAAAAAAATTACTTTTAAAAGTTAAAAAGTAATGTAAGAAAAATACAAATTAAAACTAGACAGATTCCCCAGTTCACCTCTTAGGTTGGCAAAAATTGAAAAGTTTGATTATGAACTCTATTGGTATTAATGGGGATAAAGAGTAACTCACATATTACAGTGTGACTATAATTCAGTGCACATCTCTGGAGAACAAATGAAAATTAGCTATAAAAGTTACAAATGCACATATATTTTGACCTAGCATACTCACTTCCTGAAATTTACTCACCAGAATTTGTAAAAGCATGATGTGAATGATGTATCACTATGGTCATTGCATCCCTGTTTTTTTTTTGTTGTTGTTTTTTTATACTTGAAATCACTTTCTATTTTACATAATTGTATTTTTAAATTACAATTTACATTCAATATTATTTTGTATTAGTGTCAGGTGTGCATTGCTTTTAGTGAGAATCTGAGAATAAAAAAAACCTAAAATTCCTTCGAGGCTGATTTTATAAATTATGATAAATTATTTTAAATCTACATAATAAAATACCATTTGGTTGTTGAATTAAAAGTAAATGAGGAAAAGTTCTATGTTCTGAAAGGAAATAATTACAAGAAACATGAAAACAAAAAAATAAATATGTAGAATAAAATATATAATATCTATTATGCATATAAATAATTACCTGCTTATTTTCTTTTCTTCCTCAACTAGAATGTAAGCTCCTGAGGTCAGAGACTTATCTCAGAGTGTTTTTGAAAGAGTGTTTGTAATGTAGGTGATGTGATATGTGATGAACAGTCAATCAGTAAAGAATTGGTTAGAGCAGCTGAACCAGGCAGGCTCTTTCGAGGGAGCCGAGCAGAAGGATGAGTATATTTTAGCAAATGAGAAAGGAAAGGGTGTTCCAGGTAGTCAAAGCAGCATATGCAAAGGGCCAAAGCTAAGAAAGGGCAAGGCTCTTTGGGAGCTAATGCCTTTCCCAAGGTGGACTACTCCATGTTATATAATGGACAATTATGTCAACCATTTTAGATGAAGCCAGTATGTATTGAAGAGGTATTATCTGAAATTTATTTAGCATTCTAAAACTTTTCTTTTTTAAAATATATTTTATTGATTTTTTTACAGAGAAGAAGGGAGAGGGATAGATATTTAGAAACATTGATGAGAGAGAAACATCGATCAGCCGCCTCCTGCACACCCCCTACTGGGGATGTGCCCGCAACCAAGGTACATGCCCTTGACCAGAATCAAACCTGGGACCCTTCAGCCCACAGGCTGACACTCAATCCACTGAGCCAAACCACTTAGGGCAAAACTTTTTTTTTCTTTTTAAAGTACCTCATCAAAACTGAAAATAAATTGTGAAAGCATAATTATCAAAGACATTTTTTTTTTAATCCTCACCCAAGAATAATTTTTCCATTGATATTTTTTTAGAAAGAGTGGAGGAGAGGAAGGAGGAGAAAAGAGAGAGAGAGAGAAAGTGTGAGAGAGACACATCTATTGGTTGCCTCCCACACACACCTTGACTGGGGCTGGGGATTAAGCCCACAACCAAGGTATGTGACTTTGACTGGTAATCAAACCCATGCGTGACCCTTCAGTGCTCAGGCTGATGCTCTACCACATGAGCAAAATCAGCCAAGGCAAATATATCATTTTTTAATGGCTAGAATACAAGTCACAACTCTCTCAAGTCTAATGTGAATTCATATAATATTTTTATCTCTGTGAATGGGGTAAACTAAAAGAAAAAACTTATGACACAAATTTTGTATGAGATGCTGAAGTTTATCATAATGTAGATCTACTTTGAAAAACATTAAGAATTAGTTCAAAACAGTTATAACAAAATACCTGAAACTTTTCTGGTAATGATTTATAAAAGCCATGTACACTAAAAAAATATTGAACTTATTATATTGTGTAGAAGGAAGAAAGAACTTATTCTATTAGAAACTAGAGGACTGGTGCATGAAATTTGTACATGGGTAGAGTCCCTAGGCCTGGCTGGGGATCAGGGCCAACTAAGGCCTTCTGGCTGCCAGCCGGGGCCTTCCTTCATTCCGCACCACCCCCTGGTGGTCAGTACATGCCATAGCGAGCAATTGAACTCCTGGTCTCCTGGTTGAACTCCCATGGGAACAATTTGCATATTAGCCATATATATATATATAATATATATATATATATATATATTCAGAACTTTTCTAAAGTACATATTTACATATTGAAATATGTATCTATTAAAAAAAGAATTTGAATTATAGCTGCATAGATTTCAACTGAAATAATCATTAACTTCATG
This sequence comes from Corynorhinus townsendii, assembly GCA_026230045.1. Lineage (NCBI taxonomy): Eukaryota > Metazoa > Chordata > Mammalia > Chiroptera > Vespertilionidae > Corynorhinus > Corynorhinus townsendii. The sequence goes on from JAPDVU010000005.1 coordinate 71,396,870, forward strand.
AAGTTTTACATAATTGTAATTAACACTAAAGGCCCAGTGCACAATAATTCATGCACTCGGAGAGTCCCTCAGCCCAGCCTGCATCCTCTCACAGTTTGGGACCCCTTGGGGGATGTCCGACTGTGGCTTAGGCTGTTCCCTGCAGGGAGTGGGCCTAAGCCACAGTGGGACATTCTTAGCGCTGCCGAGGAGGCGGGAGAGGCTCCCGCCGCTGCTGTTGCACTCACAGCCATCAGCCCAGCTTGTGGTTGAGTGGAGCTCACCCTGTGGGAGTGCACTGACCACCAGGGGGCAGCTCCTGTGTTGAGCGTCTGCCCCCTGGTGATCATTGTGCATCATAGCAACTGGTCATTCCCCGGTCGTTCTACCATTAGGGTCAATTTGCATATTACCCTTTTATTATATAAGAGGATAATACTTTATCTGTATAGATGTCCACTTTCACTTTAAAAAGACTCAGGGTAAGCTTTATTTTAAAATTTAAATTGTCAAATATTTCAACAGAGTTAACTTTGAGTGCAAAGTATTTTTAGAATTGTTTGATGTTTAGATTGATGGCTATATGATGGCTTTTGAATAGTCTGTAGGAAAAAAGCATAGGAAATAGGATATATCTCAAAGTGGAGAAAATACGAAAGGTAATTCCTCAGTTACAGCAAAAACATTTATTTGGCATTACTCTAAATTCCACTCAGGCCCCTGAGTTTATTTCAAAGAGCCCATCAGTGATTTTCACATTGTTTGAAGTTGACATTTTATCTAAACTGTACTATTTACTCCTAGTAAATTGTAAATTTTCAATTCTATATGACTGACTCCTGTCCATCCCAAAAGTCTTTCTTTGAGGGAAAATGTTTTGGGTAGTTTCATGTATATTCTCAAAAATCTATGATTATTTTTCAGTAATTCTACATATTGCCAGCTTTGTCTCCATTAAAAAGGGGGAGAGAGAGAGAGAAACACCTACTGAGGGAACAAGAAGGAATATCCTTCACATAAGTAAATGAACACATATCTAACTTCACATTTAGCATATCCCTATGCCTCCAGGGAACATGAGGAAGTTTAGAGGTGTTAAGAGGTTACTGTTTAGTCTTCATCCAGTCACCAGTCATGAAATACATAACATTTGAAAACTGATCAGATTTTCAGTTGTATACATTGGTACTGTGAATAATCATCAAATAGCAATTCTTTGTTCAGCTCCATGAGGATTTTGCATGATGTCCCTGATCTCCTATACTTCCAACACACATATAGACTGTGTGGGCTAATCCCTCACCACCACCTCCCTTTTCCACTCTTATTTTTCTTTATTGTGCTATACTATTTGACCCTAAGTGAATTCTGATTATTTTAAAAAATGTTTACTAAATTTCTAGATATACACTTAATATTGAACTTCAGAATTATTGCCAAGTGATTGTTCCAGAATAAAGTATTAAATCTGATTAAAAACTGATGGTCCAGTTTAGGTCCTGCTCCTGCCACCTATGCTCTTTTGGTCACACATTAATTGCCAGTTTCCCCTGACCTGAAAATTTTATGGATTTAAGGATAAATACTGATATAATATGTTTTGGGGGAAAATTTTGGGGATAGTAAAAGCTTTGAAGATATTAAGAATTTATCTATACTAATAAAAGGGTAATATGCAAATTAGACCGGGAGACCTTTCAGATGTCCTTCCGGACAAAGTCATGGTGGCGGGGCTGAGGCAGAGGTGGTTAGAGGTGAGCAGGCTGGCAGAGGGGACAGTTGGAGGCGAGCAGGTTGGCGGTGGGGGCGGGGAGGAGGCAGTTGGGTATGATCAGGCCAGCGGGGCAGGGAGTGGAGGTGAGCAGGTCGGCAGGGGGGCAGTTGGGGGAAAGCAGGCTGGTGGGGGGGCAATTGGGGATGATCATGCTGGCGGGGGGGGTGGTCAGTAAGGGGCCATCAGGCTGGCAGGCAGAGTGGTTAGGAGCGATCAGGCAGGCAGGCAGGTGAGCAATTAGGAGCCAGTGGTCCTGGATTGAGAGGGGGATGTCTGAGGGGTCCCAGATGGGAGAGGGTGCAGGCCAGGCTGAGGGACAACCCCCATGAATTTCGTGCACCAGGCCACTAGTTTATGAATAGTTTCCTACAACTTTCCTCTTCTCCACAGTGAATCAATAAATGTCCTTGATTCAGGGTCCTGTGTTAGCTGGAGACCACTATAGATAGTACCAAAACTCTTTTTAGCTTAGAGTTCCAAAATGAGCTTCTGAAACTTATAAGACTTCTCATTTGCAATAGACAGAGATTTTGCAATTCTAGTTGTCATGTGTCTCATATAGCAGAGCATACAATTTATGCTGTAAACAGCAAAAAGAAAAGAGAAGAAGAGAAACAATGAACCTACCCCATGAATAATGTCAAGTTTTCTCATGCTAAGGACAGAGAAGCTTTAAAAATGGGAGAGAAAGATTGGAGTCAGCTTTCCTACTACTGAGCCCACTGCACTCCCTTCCCCCAGGTGAGTCCTAGGGGATGGGAGCTGAGGGGGTCAAGGGGTCAGTGGGAACTTCAGATGTGTTTGGGAGGACCTAATGATAAAAATTGCTGGAGCCATGAATGCTCAGCCTTCTGAGGCAATGCAAAGGGGTTTGTATAGAATCCCTCTATGCCACTTTGGTGCCATGGTCTTCATGTAAAAATGTTAGCAGAATGGACCTGAGATAGCACCTCAATTTATAACCTGGAATTATAATAACCCAAGAGACCCAAGAAAGTATTCTGAGATTCCCAGAGAAGGGAGCAGAAGTGACGGAGAAACTCATCATCTCCAATAGAGATAGAAGGTTGGGATAAAGGGCAAGGGGCCATGGTAGTTCCACAAACATCTCAGAACATGCAGCAGTAGAGAACAGGTGGCCAAAGAGTTGCCAGGAACATTGTCACAGGTTCCAGGAGATGGCTGTGAGCCAGATACCTCTCCCTTACCTATGTCTGAGTGCCCTGTACATCATCCATCCTTGCCACCTTAGATGCCATCCTAAGAGGAAAAGGACAAGAAAAGAACTCTGTACTGACAGAGCTCAAACTATAAGTTTACTGAGAAAAATCACAAATGTTACTAAGAAGTTGCAAGACTGCATTTCCTGTATAAAATGGCTGTGGCATTATAAGTTGACAGATAAAAGTGAAGGAAATGGAAGTAGTTTCCTACTTAAATGCCTGATGACATTTACATATACAGCTGTAAAAAATTACATTCTGGGGAAAAAAGGCAACATGTTTCTCCCCCTCCCCCCCAATTTTTAATAGGATCAAAACAAAAATTGAGACAATAGTTTTAATGCTTTTTTCTTATTTAGCAACTTTTCTTCATTTTTGTATATTCACTAAAGCACTAGGTGATTTTTTAATTTTTTTTTTTATTTCATAGAGGAAGGGAGAGGGAGAGAGAGATAGAAACATCAATGATGAGAGAATCATTGGTCGGCTGCCTCCTGCACACACCACACTGGGGATGAAGCCCATAACCCAGGCATGTGCCCTGACCGGGAATTGAACTGTGATCTCCTGGTTCATAGGTTATTCAACCACTGAGCCACGCCGACCAGGCAGCACTTAGGTATTTATCATTTCGGTTTGTGGTATTAAAAATTCAAGAGTATGAGTTATGGTGAATCCTGGGTATAGCTGATAGAAACATCAAAGACCTAGTGTGCAAATATGGCATCATAAGAGGAAGTAATAGCTTATAATTGAATGTACTGATGACATGTTCATAATGCAAATATGAAAGAAATAAGTAACCCTATGAAGAAAAAAATGTGTTAATCAGAGAGGGGAAAAAAGAAAACAACAAAAACTAGAAGCCAATTGTATAACAGAAGTCAAGGCATATTTTTCTTATGCTTTATTTTTATAAATCTATAAAAGTTGAATCTGTAAAAGTTCAGATACCTTTATACCTGAAAAAGTACAAATATAGTATAATGATTGCTCTAAACTTGTCTACCTCATTCGTTGATGATGATATGCCTCAATTGCATTTATTCCCTAAAGAAATTATATTTTGTTATCCAACAGCTTAGCACAAAGGACACTGGAAGACCAGCCCTTGGACTAGCCCCTTTGGAGATTCTAATTGTCTACCATCTATCACCCTCCAGCATCACATCCATATGGCCTGAATGGAAATTACATAATCCCATAGAACATCTAAGAGTGTTCTGGTTAGTTACATTTTTTATCCTTATGCCAACAAGGAATACAATTTAAAAGACATGGTGAGCTAAGCTTTTGCACAGTGAACTGCCAAGAGAAAAAGGATGGAAACTAAGATGTGTTTCCTGGGAAATATTAGGAAACAAATGACAGGTTAGTTTCATGTCATCTCACTTAATCTTTGCAACAACATTCTGAGGTAGGTATTGTTTCCATCATTTTAGATTTGAGAAAAGTAAGGCTTACAGAAGTTGAGTTATTATCCAAAGAAATGTAAGTAATTAAGCCCATATCCTGCTCAGTAAGTAAGCAGGAACGCTGACCCACACAGGAAGCTGTGTTTGAGATGGCATCATCACAAGGAAGCTGAAGGATGTGTTCAAAGAGAGTTTCTCTACCAGCCATAGTGAGGGAGGAAAACTGAGAAAAGGAAAATGAACTCAAACCTCGTTGTCTGATATTAAGCAATAGCCAAGGAAGACAGAGTTGCTGACATAACCCATTAGGAGTGAGACATTGAATGGATTTAAACCCTGAAAGAAATGAACACAGAGACTCGGAAAGATGAGAAGTTTGCATTTCATCAACATGAATATTGAATTTATTCAAAGAAGAAAAGGAAAAGAAGAGAAACAGAAGAAAATAACAGCTCTTTATAGATACTATTTATACCATATTTCCCTTACAACTCAGATTACTCCAGAGCAAGACAATAACATAATTTTCTATTTCACATGCCACTGAAGTCTACTATCTAGATGCGACAGTGATATCATTGAATTTAGTGATCAAAGCAATTACTTGAAGGAAATATTCATCAAAAAAACTAAACAAATTATGAATACCACTCTCTTACAGTTTTCTGCCATGTCGCCATTTAAAAAAGGGGGTAAGATAGTCTGTGTTGTATGTGCTTCAAAGCCCTGGGGTCAGTGGCGGTTAATTGTTTCAGCCTTCCACTGATTTTTCACTTGGTGTTCTTCTTCTTTTGCATCTGTATTCTAATATAAAGTGTGAATAATTACCATGTTCTTTTAATCACCAGTACTATCTGTCTTCGATCTAAATGAAATTCTAAATGTCATTTCTTCTGGAAATAATTGCAACTTTAAAAAAATTAATTGCTGGACACTTTGACTAGATATAAAGAAATCGGATCATTTAATGGGGCATTATGACAAATGAATGACATTTTTATCTTATTAAAATTTATTTTTACCCATAACCCCCTGTGAAGTAAAAATGTCTTTAGATCTCTTCTTTAATATCTGACATTTTCAGGTTATTTGGATATTTTCATGAAAAACAACATCAATGATATATTTTAAACATAAGAGGCCATAGTAATATAACTCTTTCCATAACTAGATTAAAAATTTGAAAAACATTGTTAATTTAAGTAAAATAAGAAAAGTGTTCTATTTACTAAACTAATATGTTAGAGAGATAAAGCCTTTCTCCCATATTATCTTCTAAATGATAGAAAGTAAATGTGAGGCCAGGTGATTTGACTTCTCAAACATTTAGCAAAGGTCTTGTAAAAATAGTCAAACAAGTTTGGCTTATGGAAATGCAGGTTTTTCCTGATTAGATTCTTGTTGTTCTAGTAATTTTGAGAGCAACAAAACAAATGTTAATTAAGCTTTTCTTATGATTCAGACACTGTTCTAAGCAATCACTTAATCTTCAAAATATTCCTATGAAATAGATATTATCATTACCCTCATTACACAAGTAGTGAAATTGTGGTTTTAAGACACTTGACAAGTAGCTTAAAATAGCTGATGAAGCCTAAATGTAGAATGACCAAGGATATTCAGAAACAAATGGAAAATCACCTATGACAGATTAAAAAAAAATAAATCAGAAATTCTATAACAGCAATATTTCCCCAAATACTTGAACACTGTACTTAGGCTTCTGAGCTGGCAGAATGCCAAGCAAGATGATAACTACGTTCTTTATATATACAATGTGTTTTTTTTTCTGTCTTAAAAACAGTTCTTTTGACTTTCTCTATTCTTTTTTATAATTTCCATAAGTTCCTCTTCTTCAAAATGCATAAACCACCTGACTGGTGTGACTCAGTATTGAATGTTGACCTATGAACCAGGAGGTCACAGTTCAATTCCAGGTCAAGGACACATGCTGGGGTTACAGGCTCAATCTCCAGCGGGGTCGTGCAGGAGGCAGCCAACCAATGATTTTCTCTCATCACTGATGTTTCTAGCTCTCTCTCCCTCTCCCTTCCTCTATGAAATCAATGCAATCACATATTTTTTTAAAATGCATGAACCTAGGCATCCAGTTTAAGGAACTTAGGTAAGCATATACTCATACTAGAGGCCCGGTGCATGAAATTCGTGCACTGGAGGGGGATCCCTTAGCCCAGCCTGCCTCCTCTCACAGTCTGGGAGCCCTCAGGGGATGTCCTACTGATGGCTTAGAGGAGTGAGGAGCGTGCCTAAGCTGCATCTGGCCTCCTCCCTCTGCAGGAGGTGACTGGCGGGCCAATTGGGATGGCGTAGACAGCGAGTGGCTGGCCCTGCTCCCCTCTGGTGGCCTCCCCAGCAGGCCTATCTGGGGATGGTGCTGGGTGGCCCTGCCCCGAATTGCCCCACTGCTGCTGCCGCCCATGGCCTCCCTCGGTGGGAGGCGATCAGGTGGGCCATCAGGGGATGGCGCCAGTACCCATTGCCCTGCCACCGCTGGTTACCACCGCCCCCCCCCCCATTGCCGTCCCCTCCCTCTGGCCGCTGGCATGTACCTTGGCTGGCCTGGCGACACCTGCTAGCCGGACCCACCCCCCACTGACCAGTTGTTCCACCATTCGGTCGATTTGCATATTACACTTTTATTATACAGGATATCTTGATGTCTTTACCAATGTATAGGAGGCTGTTTAAAGTCAAATAAAGAAACTATTATTTCATAAATTAATTATTCAAACTCAAAATACATCACAAAGAATCTAGGGAAAAATTAAATTCATTTTAAGATTTCTAAAACTTGGATCATAGGAAAGGTAAAATAAAAATACAATAGAAATATAGTCTAAATGAAATCTTGGCATGAATTTTATAAAACAAAAATTCTAAAGTTAATAAAGTAAAATTAAAAGCCATTAAATTAGTTTATAAGTAACTATTATCTCAACAAGCTCATAAATCATTCCCGTAAACTGAATATAAACAATAACAATTAAGATGCAATCACATAGTACTGGGACTAGAAATTTGACTCTTTTGCCATCAGAAGTTAAAAATGAAGCAGGGAGATAAGTTACTTAGAATGAAGATATTAACAGAACTTTGAGAAAAGGTATTGGAAGAGAGTCAATAAATAATAATAAAGGGAAGATTTTAATATTCCTTGTGTTCTTTGAACATCCTAAGTTTCCTAAAAGGAATTTCAAATGAGTATTGTCTAATGGAAAGCATCATGTATTATTATGGCATCTTGAGGCATAATATTCAGATTCCGTAAGAGAAAGCCACCAGGGACCCACTGAATGTGATTTTGGAGCTAAGATTTATGAAATGAAATATACAAACTCTCTGTGATCTCCTTAATAAGCCTTTAGTGGCAGAATCTTCTGCATAAATCTCTAAATATTTCATACACTGAATTAATTTGACTTATTCTGCAAACCCCTTACCTCTTCTCACCTAGTACTTCTCCAAAACTATAACAAAACAACTTACTCCACTTTTCTTAGCATTTTCTGTGTGAAATATGCAGTTCAACATTGGAGCAAAATCCAACATGTAAAAAAAAACAAACCATACAGTCTTTTCTAAGAAGTTACAATTACATTAAATACTGCTTTAATCTGACAATTTGTCATTATACATGTAATGATTTAAATCTATATTTAGGAATATGAGCCAGACTGAGGCTTAGGTTATTTTTTCCTTTTATTTTTCCTCTTCCTTTTCCCTTTCCCCTCTCCTCTCTTCTCTCTCTGTCATTCTTTTCTCTCTTAAGGTCACAACTTAGCACCAAATGCCACTGTCTTACTGCTTTCATGGGTTCAAAAAATGTGTTCAATTAGGCAAACTGTTACAATATTATAGAAACCTGGGGCATTTGGGGTACAACATACTCATTTATGCTTAAGCAAAATCTGTAACCACAACTGAGGATAAGTTTGAATGTCTGTCATCTTATATCCTAATGCCCTCTATAACCTAAACTCAAGAAAGAATATATTGCTGAAAACCCTCATCAAATAACCATTTTTCACAGAATCCAAACTTTCACAGAGTTGTTTTATTCAGAAAGCAGTAAAAAATTTATACATTTTTTAAATTTTTATAATTCAATGTTTGACAGCTAAACTTTAAGAGACACACACATAGCACTTTTTCAACTTGAGAAAAGGAAAAAGATGAACAAGTTATAGTAAAGTTTGTTGCCAATTTATCTGCACTTATTGTGCTTTATTGCATCCGCCTCTTACAAAAAGGGGGAGGCGAAGAGGGTCACCAAAGCCATCGACAGAGTCAGTGACACACAGATTTAGATCAAGTCGATTTCAGATTCTGAGTTATCCCTACTAGCAATCCCCTCGTTGCAATGCTTCCCATTATCATTTGAGAATCAGAGAGTTTAAAACCTGAAAAACAACCTTCGAGATTCCCCCAGGCCTAGTCATTTATTTCCCCTCGACCCCTGAGCAAACTAAGACCTGGTGAGGTGAAGTGACCTATATTTGTAATCTTGTTCCATAGGAACAGTCAATGATTCATTTTTGTCTTTAAGATAAAATAAATTTTTTTTTACTTGGAATGCAAATATTTTAATGCCCTGGCCCCTGACTGGGATGAACATAAAACCACCCTGCCCAGAACACCCCACCACGACCCGATCCCCTTCAGTCTGACTCAGAGTCAGAAGGATTTCTCCAGTCAGCTCAGATATTGCCTCCTCATCAAAAATTTCTCTAGCCTCTCTTTTTCTTTTCACTCCTCAAACTGAACAGTAAGTTTCAGAACATAGGCGGTCATTTACACCTCTATCCCCAATACATCGCATACTACTTTGCCTATAGTAGATGCTCAATAAATGTTTTTAGTTAATAAATGAAATAAGTGATTACTAACTTAGTATCCTTTTGTGTAAACATCAAATTAATCTTTGATTCTCCATTCTTGCCCATCTATCCAAACTTTTCTGTTTGTCCTCTCAATTCGATTTCCTAGTAACTGTGTCCTGTTTTCTTCATCTCATTTGCATTACCATATTTTAGATAATGAGCAGCTCACTTCTGTATGATTGCAAACATCCCTTAACTGAATTCATATTTCTATTCTTAACCTCCTTTAGTGCGCTGCAACCTATCTGTCAGAATTGATCCGGAATCCTACAACTTACCACCTCTCTGCTACTCCTTTGCTTTGAGTTGTCATTCTTTGTCTGCTTCCCATAACAGTACCCCAGCAGCTCTTCCAAAGCCCACCCTTACCCTTATACAAGCTACTCCCAACAAAGTCACTAGAGTGGTCATTAAAAGTTGTTATGTCATGTCACTTGTATGGTAAAAAGGGCAATGGGTGCCACGTCTTTATATTGCCTTATAAGGGCCTGCATTTCTGGAGCCCCTTCTCTCCCCAATTTCATCTACTAATCTATAGCTTAGCTTGATCAATCTGTTTCAGCCATGGGGGCTTCCTTGATGTTCCTCAAATACTCAAGACCCACTCCTGTTCTTGGACCCTTTGTAAAATATTCCCTCTGCCTGGAACTCTCTTCAACAGGTAACTGCTTGGTTATCTCCACCTACTTCATCCCTTCATCCACATTTTATGGTCTTTTTCCTGAATGCCTTTTTAATACTGCACGTTACCAAGGATCCTACATAGAGCATTCCTGTGCGTACTCCCCTCTGCCCCGCCTGCCACACTTTTTCAATTGTCTACAGTACCTATCAACTTCAAACATATTATTTAATTTCCTCTTTATTATATGTATAGTCTGTCTTCCCTTGATGAAATGTAAACTCTATGAGGGCAGGAATCTTTGCTCTCTTTTTTGATTCATACCAAACACACTAAAAATTGCCTGGAATATAACAGATACTGAATAAATATTTTTTAATGAGTGCAAATGTAGTACAGAGGCATTTTGTAGCTGTTCTTTCAAAGATTAGAAATCTAAACTCTTCCACAATGTTCAGTGAAAACATTAACTTATTTTTATGAACAATTATAGACTTTTCCTGCCCTTACTTTTAGTTTGTTCCAAGTTTCATTCATGGCCAGTAACAGTGTTTCTTTCAGCCTCCAATGACTGTCATTTCTAACCAATCAATCAAATTTAGATGAGCAAATGCAAACAAGGATGGGTAACACTCTATCCTCAGGGAAATAAGATCAATGTGGTAAGATTTGTTCATAGTTTCAGGGGAACATAAGTCTCCCTGTCAAGTTCTTAAGCCATTCCTCACAACAGGTCATTAATAATGCCCAAGGACCATGCAGAATGAGGAGTAGGACTTGGGAAACAGAAACACAATTGCTCCTGTTCAAGTCCATAACAGTAGTTCAGGCATATATAGGGAAAATGGAGTTCATACACAGGACTAGGACCAGAGAAAGCAATAGATATAAACTATAACACGAGGCCTCCCAATAAACCCAACTGAAAAATGAGACAAAGAGCAAGGTCTAAATTCAGGCCGTTGGAAACTAGCACATTTGTAGGAAATGTAAAGGCATGGCTAAGTGAAGAGAGGAGATTCAAAGGTGCTAATAACAAATAAAAGTCTTGAAAACTGACAAAATAGGTTGCTTCAGCCCATAAATTTTATATTTATCCCTTGATGCCAGCAACCAGTCCACATGACTGTTGTAAGAATTGGCATAGCCATAGTATTAGAATGACAAGTAGAATATTACTAACTCAAATTTAGTAAAGTTCAATTCCTATTTTCTAAAAAATATTCATCTATTCACAATTTCTCTACTCTGTTCTGTCAAGTGATTTAATACTACTCTGAAAAGTAGTTTGAAGTGGTATTGCAAGGTTCCATTCCTTTTCCTCTTATTTGCCCACTCATCTGTAAATATTGCTAAGAGTTCTTTAGTTGTTTGTTATATACTCAATTACATCAAGTCTTACTCAATAGGAGGCTTGTACACATATGTTCAGTGAGCTAACAGTATGATAAGCATACTATTATTAAAAAGTGCTTCCTGACATGATGACTTTTAGTTAATAAAAATTATTTCTAGGATAATGTGTTGTCCTTACAAGAACCAAGTCAATATTTTCTTGATGTGAAAGATTTATTAACAAATAAAATCTTTGAAAATGTCCTGCTTGTACTTTCTTGAAATATATTATTATTTTTGAAATATTGGCTTATAATATTTTGAGAAAATATTGATGTTAAAAGCATAAAAATAAGAGAATACATTTGAATTTAGGACTTTAGAAAGAACAATTTGCCATGTAAATTAAAATATGTATGAAGAGGCCAGGCCAGTGCTGCTTAGTGGTTGAGCATTGACTCATGAACCAAGAAGGTCACTAGTTCAATTCCAGTCAAGGTACATAACTGGGTTGTGGGCTCAATCCCCAGTATGGGGTGTACAGGAGGCAGCTGATCAATGATGTTTCTCTCACACTGGATATTTCTATCTCTCTATCTCTCTCCCTTTCTCTCTCTCTCAAAATAAATACAAACATATTAAAACAATCCTTATGAAGAATTTTTTAAGTTGTCTGCAGCTAGGTTTTCATGGATATATTTGGTCTTTGTAGAAACATATGGAAATTTATATTTAATTTGACAGTATTTTGCAAATCGTATCCCTGCAGAATAACTTGCAAAGTAGAAATACTTCCATATGTTACAAAAATGGTTTGTCTATTATCCTGAGAGTAAAGAAAGAACTATATATTAAATAGCAAAAATTTAAAAATATTTTCTGTCTGGCCAGCATGGCTCAGTGGTTGAGCATAGACCCATGAACCAAGAGGTCACCAGTTTGATTCCTGGTCAGGGCACATGCCCGGATTGCAGCCTCGATTCCCAGCAGGGGGCATGCAGAAGGCAGCCAATCAATGATTCTGTCTCATCATTGATGTTTCTAACCCTCTCTCTCTCTTCCTTCCTCTCTCTGAAATTAATAATAATAATAATATCATCTTAGGCATTATGGATTATGGAAGTAAAAAAGGTCAAAAGGATAACAACCCTGTAATCAGGAAATTTATAATTAATTATCAATTTTTCAAGCAGGCCCTTTAAAAATAAAAAGAGCTAATTGGCTGTTGTTTGCCTAAGTTGCAATGGCTTGTGCCAAATGTTCTAGGAGCTTGACCAAAGCTGATTAAGAGTGATTGATATGGGAACCAAGGCAATCTATCTATCCATTAACTGGTCTTTTGTTGTTGTTGTTATTGGTGGAAATGGAAATCTTTTTTTAATTTCTTTATTGATTAAGGTGTTACATATGTGTCCTTATTCCCCCATGACCTCCCCCACCCCCCAATCCCGCTACTCATGCCCTCACTCCCCCTGTTGTCTGTGTCCATTGGTTAGGTTTATATGCATGCATACAAGTCCTTTGGTTGATCTCTCCCCCTTATTCCTCCCTTCCCCTACCTTCCCTTTGAGGTTTGATGGTCTGAAAGATGCTTCTCTATCTCTGGATCTGTTTTTGTTCATCAGTTTATGTTGTTCATTATATTCCATAAATGAGTGAGATCATGTGATATTTATCTTTCTCTGACTGGCTTATTTCACTTAGCATAATGCTCTCCAGTTCCATCCATGCTGTTGCAAATGGTAAGAACTCCTTTTTTACCACAGCGTGGTATTCCATTGTGTAGATGTACCACAGTTTTTTAACCCACTCATCTGCTGATGGGCACTTAGGCTGTTTCCAAATCTTAGCTATGGTGAATTGTGCTGCTATGAACATAGGGGTGCATATACCCTTTCTGATTGGTGTTTCTAGTTTCTTGGGATATATTCCTAGACGTGGGATCACTGGGTCAAATGGGAGTTCCATTTTTAGTTTTTTTGAGGAAACTCCATACTGTTCTCCACAGTGGCTGCACCAGTCTGCATTCCTACCAGCAGTGCATGAGGGTCCATGAACTGGTCTTAATGAAGACAGTTCTCAACTCTACAGAAAAAGATAATTCCCATTCAATTAAAGCCTCTCTTTGGAGTAAAAAGTGAACAAGGAGAAAATGAATAAGATGCATTTAGACCTTTTTCTGAGCAATGTTTTACACATGTTCTTGTGGTGTGTGGAGTGAGCTGGCCCCGGTCGTGGAAGCTCCGGGACCCAGGGGTGGGTCTGTGTATGATGAGTAGTTACAATGAAGTTCTCCATGCTGCCCACACAGCATGTGGCATTGCACCATGGCTCTTTTGACAATCATCCAGTGCCAGATGGATACATATATTTTCTCAACAAGAATAAATAAAAGTTTAGCAATAATAGCTCTGCATAGTTAATATTTTTAAAAACCTGCAGATTTCAAAAGTCACTTTATGGATAAAACTTGAAGCAATTGAAACAAGACTTGAAGCTCTTTGAAAAAGTTTTACTTGTGTCTTAAAGGTTCAATGACCTCATATATCTTCATGGACACTAGATTGTAATTTTATAAGAGGAAATAAATTTTGAGGTTTCAAAGAATTCAACTTTCCCAAATTAATAATTATGTCATCATTTTCTAAGAGTAGTGATTTTTAAGCAACTGTGGTTTTATCTTTTTATACTGATAATTACTATTTCAACTTTCTCTTAAAAGCCACTTTATCTCTTGAGTTGAAAAACTCAGATTATTTGCTATATTTTTTAACTCTGATCACTCTTTAGTGCATAAACTTTATTTTTATGATCACAGCTTAAATTCATCAAATGTGACAATTATCTGGACAATTTTTCATAGTAAAAATTTTCATGCCAAGAAGATAAGGGATCCTTTTAGAGTTATTGATCTAAAATGGTTTCCAAATGAAAATAGGTGTAGGTTATATGTCATGATTCTATAGATGTGTTTTCTCCAATTAACTTGTCTTCTTTTAGAATCCTTATAGTGAGAATCTGGAGACTAGATGTTATGACAGGTATAACCCACTCCATGAGTGTGGCTTTGAAACTAAGTGAGAGTATGAAGCAAAATCAATTTTATCATTATTTATCATTTTAAAATATTGTAGAAAGGAGATAAAGAGCAGTTTTTTTTATAAAAGGCAGACTGTTACACGTTAAGTCAATAACTCAGATTCCATAAAAATTTTAGTGAAAAATATAAAAAGGAAAAGATCATATCCCTTTAAGAAATGTCATTTAAGCACTAGCCGATTTGGCTCAGAGAATAGAGCACTGGCCCTTGGACTGAAAGGTCCTGGGTTTTATTCAGGTCAAGGGCATATACCTCTGTTGCAGGCTCAGTCTCCATCCCTGGTAGGGTCATGTGCAGGAGACAACCAGTTGATGTGCTTTTCTCACATTGATGTTTCTCTCTGTCTCTCCCACTTTCTTCTACTCTTTCTAAAAGTCAATGGAAAAAAATATCCTCAAGTAAGGATTAACATAAAGAAAAAAGAAATGTCATTTAAGTAAATCTTCTTTATACTTTCTTGAATTTATGAAACTAATCAAGGGAAATATCTCTCATAGAAAACAATTTCAGTTTTCAGAGTTACAGAGTAAATTTATTCACTTAGTTAACATTGCATTCCAATTTGCAAGGGATTAGTATCTGTAAGTCTCCCTACTATCATGCTCAAGATTTTCTGAAGCAGCGCTGAGAGTTACCTGTCCCTCCACTGCTCTCGCGGCAGTGTCTGAGAGTTCACCTAGCATTTATTAAAATGTTTTCTGTGGCATATGTCTAACTTTGTGTTACCTATTACTTAAATAATTTATTTAACTATTGAAGTAGTATATCTCCAAATAGAGTGTAAGATTTTAAAATCATAAACAACATCCTTTATGTATTTGCTTCTATGAAAAAAAAATTTATAAAAATATTTGTTGGTTATATTTGATACATCTTAATTCACTCAGGATTATTTTCCTTACATGATAAAGCAATGATCACCTTAGAAAAGACACTTTTATTGGAGTAAGGTAAAATGGGAGTTTCACCATGTTTCATTCCTGAGATTAGAAAGTTATATAGATATATTGTAGGTCCTCATTATTTGATGACAAATAAAATATTAGGAAAAATCAATTAAAATAAATCAAATGTAAACCAGTAACCATAGTTTTATAGTAATTAATGGATAAAAAAAATCAAATATTTGATTGAGATGCTTTTAAAAAAGAGTCTAGGCCCTGGCTTGGTATCCCAATTGGTTAGAATGCCATCCCAATACACCAAGGTTGAATGTTTGATCCTCCATCTGGGCATATACAAGAATCAACCAATGAAAGCATAAATAAGTAGAACCACAGATCAATGTTTCTCTCTTTCTCAAATAAATAATTTTTTAAAAGAATAACTTTAAAAAAATAGCTTAACATATAAAATTTTAAACTTATAATTTTGATAATATATAGATTAAAATTATAATATGCTAGTTACTAAAAAGAGTAAGTAATAAATATAGTTTTGATTTTTGATTTTTACTATCATTATATTTTGACAAATATAATGATAGCAAAATATAAGCTCTTTTTTATTACATTTAACTTTTTCAGCATGACAGTAAAAACGGTGATTTCTGCAAAAATTTTTGAATCATTCATCGTTTCCTCTTAATCCCTGATGTCAAGTCATTTATTTTTGAAGTACCGTGTCTAATTTCCTCTACTTCATCTGTTAATGGTTCTCACTCTGCCAGATTCTCATTGTTCATGATTTTGTGATTCAGCAATTCTTTATAATATCACTTGCATCATGAAATTCTGAATCTCTTGAAATATTTTACTTACAACCCATTTCATTATGTTGTCATTGTGTTATCTGGTATTAATAACATTCTATAATCAGCAAGAAACCAAGCATTTGTTATAGGTATCCATAGAGATAGATGCTGATACTAACTGAAGAAAGGTGTCAAGTAAGAGCTAATTTTTATTTATTTATTTTTATTTTTTTATTGTTTGACATTGAAATTGGGACTCAAACATTTTTTGTTTGTTATTATATGTTTATTTCTACTCTGCAGAGGCAAAATTTTTTAAAGAGCTAATTTTTAAGTGCGTATTTCATTAGTGAATATTTCCTATCATGACAATCTTTGCTTTCCTATATTACCATGTATCTTTGGGGACTGGAGTAATGCCTTGTTAACCAGGAACTCTAGCAATTTACAACCAGATGAAAATCAGGGTTAAAGAGTAATCAAGTGGTAAAACTAGAAATGGACATTGGTGTCCTCTACAAACGTTTCTTGTTGAAATCATGACTGTGTATGATATGCTCTTGGGCAAGAGGAGCATGGGTAGAGGCATTTAGATGACCCTTGTAAAATATAGAAGATTAATCACACACATTGGAACAGAAGCAAGAGAAAATGGTACATTGGAAGCTTAGGGCTGTGGGAGGTAAACATTAATGACGTAGGAGATTGCCAAGTATATCTAACATGGCTGAGAGGTTAAGAATTTGTGGCTGAGAAGTCCTCCATGATAATACTGAACACCTAACTCCATCATAGGCTAAATAGGTAGAACAGATGCCTTGAGAAGTCTGTGTCATATTTCAACTAGAGATTGTGAAAACTGTCACTTCAAAATTTCCAGATATAGGCCTATCCCAATTGAAAGTATCTGGCTGGGCGTCTTGTGAATTCACACACCTTGCTACTGCCACCTACACTTCTTTGTTCTCTCTTTAACAAGGAGAACTTATGCAGATACCAGACAAGGATGTGATCATTAGTAAGTCAGAAAGGATCCCTGAGAATCCAAAACAAGGTTTAAATTATAGATAAGTTTGGGGCCATGACACTCTCCAGCATTGCCTGGAGAAGTATGTGGAATCAAATACATCAAGTGAGCATTGCCCCTAATAAAGTTGCTTTAGATGTTCTCACCATGTAACCTTAATTGTAAAGTTGGGCCAAGCATAGCATAAGCTTATCTTTCATTAAATCTTTTTTTGCTAAAATTTTGATGCTTACTTTTATATTATCTTATGCTTTTCTGAATGTTGTTTGTTGTGCCTTTTCTTCTTCTTCAAATTGCCAAATGATAATAATACTAAACTACCTTTCTGAGTTCTAACATTTGCCCTAGCCATACACTGAAGTCAGCCAGCCGATTTGGCTGGGCCTTTTTAACCTGCAAATTGCTTATTACAATAAAGGAGATGACTCAAGCTCTTAATGAAGTTTGAAAAATGTCATCTCTATTTAAAGCCTTCAATCAAACACCTCTACATGATTATGGAAATGTGTTGGCATGGTTTGAAATTCTAGCATTTTCATCAAAATTGTCATTAGGCCCCATTCTTGGGCACCCAGAAAGCTTTTTTAAAAATCCAAGAGAAATGAGCATCTCAAGAGATCTAATTAGTACATGGGAACATTGGAAAGTTTCTTACACCAGCATGAAAAGTGAGGAACAGCAGTTCTTTGGTATATGTGATGTCATTGGACAGGGCAAAAAAGTAAATGATAGAAGGAATCTTAATAGCTCATATGATCCATTCCTATATTAATGCTAGAGTCTCTCTAAAAAGAGGGGCACAGTGCGGGGAGGAGGGAAGCTCGCCAGTGTGTCAGTGGTTGAGAGTTGACCCAGGAACCAGGAGGTCATGGTTCGATTCCTGATCAGGGTACATGCCCAGATTGTGGGCTAGATCCCCAGTAGTTGCATGCAGCAGGCAGCCAATCAATGATTCTCTCTCATCATTCATATTTCTATCTTTGTCTCCCTCTCCCTTCCTCTCTGAAATCAATAAAAATGTTTAAATAAATAAATAAAAATAAAAAGGTCGGGGGAGGGGAGATGATGGGATCTTGAATTGCAGTCTATGGACACTTACAAAATAACCTTTTTATGGAATTCAGAAATATTTGAAGCCACTAAAATCAAAAGGGTCAGTATTGACCTAAAGTGTACCAGAAAGCACAACATTTATCAAGGTAAAAAGACAATTTCAAAAGTATTTAGCCACCTTTTTAGTGATACATTTTTATTGTCAAATTTTTATAATTGAAAATATCCTCTTTCATATCTCAGAGCAATAATTACTAACTTTACAGACTAAATAGATGTCAGCCCTCATGGAAAAAAAAGAACTATTTACTCATGATTAGTCTTAATTTAGTATAATTCTTAGCTATATACAAGGGTTAGCATATGACATTGGAATGAGAAAAAGGGATGATAAACTAGGGAAAAGGTCAAATTCTAGTTGAGACTAACAGTTTGAGTTATGATGCTTAAAGCAGTGAATTGACGCTGACCTCTATTCATTCTCTTTATTGGCAAAATGTTCTTGGAAAAAGTCTTAGGTCATTGGTTTTGAACAATGGCCAACATGCCTATTCAAACAAACAAAAAAAGGAATTGAAATATCTTGGTAGAGATGTAATTTACGAGTTGTTAATGGAAACATCATTTAAAAGATATTTCAAAATTATATACTGAATATTACACTTTTACAGTGCAGGGTTACATATCCTGGAATCCACTCTCTACACCAGGTGGACCACAATGCCCTTCTTGCCCAGCCTTGATGAACACATGTGCATGCCATTTAACCATGCACCTAGAATCCTCTCACTAATTTTCACCTTCATCTTGTTCCACCTCTTTATTGAAGTCTTTGACTACACAATGATTGCACTATAAATATATAGTCAAATGAAAGAAAAATAATTTATATATATACTTTAAAAATACTTGATAAGGATTGAAAGATTCAACCAGAAAAATAAATGTTATTTGAATACTACTTATTTGAAATAATATATTTAGCCACTAGATGTCACCCTTTCTTAAGCAACAAAATTTGCAGCAGCAATATTAGTTACATTCCCTATAGGGTATAAGTTGGTACCATTGGAATTAGCCATTCTGACATCACATCAAAGAAGCCTTAACACTCAAATAAACAACAACTAGGATTTTCTGTAAGGCGGGCTTTGCGAGTCAAGCCTGATTACTTTGGGTCTTGTCAGTCTCCAAAGCCAAATAGTTGAAACGCAACGATAGTTAATAATGTATAATTTTCAAAAAAGTTAAAAGCATGACTCTCATACAAATATAAAATGAATACACATAAATATCTCATTCAACTCATTAATTACTGAGGAAACAAGTAAGATGCAAGAGAGAATCCAGGAATGGAAACTTACACCGTGAGGCTGTTAAAGACCTGTGGAAATGAACGTGGTCTTAGGCACAAAACTGTATGTCCTAAAGGTCAGAAAACGTGATGCTTGGGGTTATGTTTTGTGCTTGAGAGAACCGATCTTTGCTACACAAAAGACTACAAGTTAAAAATGCAAGTAGTTAGCTTACATGTGTGGATCACATACAATGCTTACGTGGCTGAGCTTAGTGCTTTACATGCAGCCTCCCATTTTATTCTCACAGTAATTTGAGGTAGATGCTGTCTCTGACTTTAGTTTGAGGCTAGAACAGAATGTCAAGGACCATTCTTCAGGTCATGAACCAGCAAGTGGTCAAACTAGCATGTGAATCTGGCCTGCCTAGTATGGTCTTTCTCCTGGGAACATGGACTTAGTCATTACAGCATCTAGAGAATGTTGGGATTTCTACAACTTGAGGCACATGTGAGCATACTACAACCCCTTCACGCTCTTCTGCTCCTCATCCATAAAGGGCAAATGATGGTGAAGAAGTCTCAAGTGTAATAGACTGATGTTGTAAGCCCAGAGCTTAACTGTTAACACTTGCATTCTATAGAATTGTGTACACTAATTATCACACACACACCCTGCCACTCTCACCTGCTTGCTCTTTGGGACTATATAATATGTCAGATCCTCTATTACAATTAAAATAAGTGGAGAGTAGAAAGTGTTCAGAGTGATGGATCTTCACACAAAAGCCAGCAAAATATTACATACCAGAAAAGAAGTATGCTAGATAAAATGTTATCCATGAGTTCTGCTAAAATTGAAAAGAGGCTTTTTATAACATGCACTAGAGGCCCAGTGCATGAAAATCGTGCACTCGAGGCAGTGGGGGTGGTGTGTCCCTCAGCCCAGCCTGCACCCTCTTGCAGTCTAGGAGCCCTTGGGGGATGTCTGACTGACGGCTTAGGCCCGCTTCCTGCCATCAGTCGGATATTCTTTCGCGCTGCCGCGGAGGCAGGAAAGGCTCCCGCTCCTACTGCTGCACTTAGCACTCCCCCTGTGGGAGCACACTGACCACCAGAGGGCAGCTCCTACATTGAGTGTCTGATCCCTGGTGGTCAGTGCGCATCATAGCGACTGGTCGTTCTACCATTTGGCCGATTTGCATATTAGCCTTTTATTATACAGGATGGTATTCTTATAATATACAGTTTATATTCTTTTCAGAGAATTTGGGACACAGGGAGAAATCTAATGTACTCACAATAATTAGAAGAAGAAGTCTGCCTGACAAAATACCTGTCTAGAGAAACTCTATTTAATTTTAAAACTTTAAAATCTTGAAGAAATTTATACATGATTAAATAAACTATAGAAAATTATCTTAAATTTCTAGGATTCATATACATAGAACCTCAGAAATATAAGGTGCTCCAACCTTTATTACTAATTCAATTTCAATTCTTGAAAAGATTATACCACTCAGCCAGTGGCTGGGAAGATTTAGAAAACTAATCAAACATTATTGTATTATTTATGTTACTAGAGCCAGTCTCCTTATCACATATACTCTGATATAACTGTAAAAGGTGTGGGGTTTTTTTTTGTCTCTAAGAGTATTATTTATTCATCTCTATACCAGATAAAAGTAAAAGAAACACTGTGAGTTCCTTAGTCAAATAAAAATGTGTCTATGTGTTGGTGTATCACATTTGCATTTACACTTGCTCTAAAAAATGAAGTAAGTTATATAAATTTTTTTAAAAAGCGCTGCTTTTTATGTCAGCAGTCTGTTGTCTAGTGCTCAGCTTCTTCATTTTTCATAGGTGATAAAATCTTTTAGGACAGAAGACATTCATTACAAGATCATCATATTATGTTTCTAGCTTTAGAGGTAGATGTGATTTTAGTAATAAAACACCACATTTAAGGCTCTATTTTGCACATCTCTTGTTGCCTTTGATTTATTCTTCAATGTGAGAAATCAGAACTTTTCTGAAGTCTAATTTTTGGAAAAAAGATTAAGTAGTCTCTTTGCATTAAACCATCTGCTCTACATGATTACAGTGACTCACCATTAGCACTGAAGCTCCTTTTTTGTGATTTCAATTCTTGTTCAACCAATTGAGCTATTTGGGAAGCATTTATTTCTGATAAAGCACATCATTGTTAATAAAGTAGTCAAATGATTATAATCAATCCAGATTCTTAATGGATATCATCTTAAAGAATTTATGTAAATTTAACATATTATTAATGCAAATTAATGTATATATCAACCAAGAAGAATCTAAAGATGGTACTCACGCAGGTTTAATTGTATGGGCATGCTTTTCATGGACAAAGGCACCAGCGAGACCTCCAGCTCCTGAATTTAAATACTGGATTGAAAATAAATTAAATTATATGGGTTTATCTGAATATATGACAAAGAGAAACAATGTAATTGTTGTTGTTGTTGTTAAGAAACCAATTTTTGACCAGCTCAATATGTGTGATTGTTTGAACACTCATAATAAAATGAATTTTGGGTCACCTTGTTCAAAGAAAAACAAATAAAACATGGAAGTGTTAATTGAGAATAAATAGCTATTACTTTTTTGGCTAAATTTTGTCCCAACTAATAGATAACAGTTCCACTAAAGTCAATCAAATTTCAAAGCTCATTAGTTTCAATTATTTAGTCACAAAAATATTTAAGTAATAATAAAAGTATATTTTAAAAACACCTAGATTAAAATTTATTTCATTTCTATGCTCCCTGTCAATTAAATGGTCTTCAAATATCAAATGCAACTTTATTCCATAAGAATTATCTTACACATGTAGAAATTTCACAACATATTTAAAAAAAAAACACCAATACTAAAAACTCAATTAATTTGAATTAATTTTTAAGTATGAAGTGTTGTTATTTTTCCCATAACCTCCCGACTTTTTATAGCAGTCAGGGAATTGAAGGAATAAGTACTGTATAGTAGATAAAAACACTAGAATTTAATTATCATACTATAAAATTGGATGATTCTATAATGAACTAAAATTAGAAAATATACTAATAAAATGGAGAAAAGTAATTCAAATAGCTAAAATTGGTCAACTTTCCAGTGTTTTAATTAAGTTAATGTTAATGGGGAATAAAAGGATATAAATATATTAACTAGTTTGTACCTTATAGGAGCACCAGCAGGCAAAGTCAACTCCCCAGTCATGTAAGTGAAGTTCAACATTTCCAACTGCATGTGCTAGATCAAAGCCAACGAAACAACCCTGGAGGAGAACATAGCAAAAAGTTTTAAATCTGCTTAATGATTAGAAATAGTAAGTACACATATCTTTAAGAAAAATCTTTGACAAAGAGATCAACCAAAGGACTTGTATGCATGCCTATAAGCATAACCCATGGACACAAACAGTAGGGGGGTGAGGGCATGTGCTGGAGGGATGGGAACGGCTGGGAAGAGGTCAATGGGGGAAAAAGGAGACTTATGTAATACTTTAAACAACAAAGAATTTTTAAAAATATTAAAAGGACCAATGAGAGATTGTTCTCAGATAAAAAGAAAATCTTTGACAAGCTAATATAACAGAAATTTGGTTCATCCTTTGGTGCAGTGGCTCACTAAGAGTGAATCACAAAATCCTGGGCATTCCCCAAACGCTTTTAGGTCCGAACAATTTTCATACTAGCAAGACATCCTTTGCATTCTCCACTGTGTTGATATTTGCAATGATAATGCAAAAGCAGTGTTGGGCAGAACTGCTGGCACCTTGTCATAAATCAAGGCAGGGGCCCCAAACTGTATGGGTTGTCGCTGCATATCAAAGCCATCCAGTTACAGGGTGGGGGAGAAAGGTAATTCTACTTTAAAATATCCTTGATAAATCTGTAAAAATGATGAATTTGTATTAAATCTCAAAACCTAAATTTTCATATTTGAAGGTTTAATGTGGGAAGTATGCAAAATATTTGACCACATTCTGAAGTAGATGGTTGTCTCAAAGTAATGCACGCATGTGATTATTTGAGTTGCAATCTGAACAAGACACTTTTACTTGATGAAGAACCTCACTCCCCCAACCATGGAAGAGAAACTGATGGACAATAATAGAAATTGTATGAGTCTGTCAATTCAAGAAAAACAACTCACAGTATTTGTTTCTATTTTTTAAAGTAGTTTTTAAGAGAAATTAAAATTTTAAAAAACTTGTATTCACTTCTATGAATATGACCCCTTCCCAGTATTTAAAGATATTTCTCCTGAGCTTAACAATGAATATAATTTTAAAATAATACATAATGAAATATGTAAGTAATTGGAAAATATCCATAGCTCAGTGAAAATATTCATAGCTCAGTGAACCAAATGACCAATCTTGATGTTACATATCATGGATAAATGGTCCATTCAAAATGCAAAATCAACCCATGGATTTTACAGTAACAAAGTAACGACAGTTCAGTAATTTTGTTTCATGTTCTGCACTACAACTCCCAAGAAGTTCTCTCTTGTCAAATCCAGGTGCAGTATCAAAACATATTCACAATTAAACTACTTCTGCTTTTTCTGACTATATGTCTGCACAAGAAACAATTTTCTTCTTATTCTTTACAAAGAAAAAAACAAAAATTGAATGCAGTGCAGAAGCAAATTACACACACAAAAAAAGCTGTCTTCTATTAAACCAAAGAGTAAAGGAATTTGCCAAATGTAAAGCATTTTTTTTCTTATTTCAGAAAATATAGTTTTTTTTTCCTTAATCATATATAATTTATGTTAATATGTAATGGGTTTGTTATTGCTATTCTAAAGTAAATTTAAAAATAAATAAATATATTTTAAAATTGTTTTAATTACAAATACAATAAATATAAGGAGATGTAAACATAGCATAAAAACCTTTTAGAGAACTATTGCTGTAGTGTATCCTATTAAACTGAAGACATTAATGGACATTTTTAGTTTATCAATTCCACATCATGCCCACATGTAATTTAATCAGTTCAAGTGTTTACATGTTGCGGTAAATTGCCTTAACAGTTCCAATTCTTTGTGCCTTCTTGTCCTTTGCCATGTAATTTTTCAGCTCCTTCCTTCCACTGCGGGCGGTGTTCAGTTCTCTGCAACTTGGATCTGCCAGGTGAGTTGTTTTGACCAGTGGAATGTTAGTACATGTAATACAAGTAGAATCCTTAAAGCACTTGAGTGGTTAGGCTTGCTCTCTCTTGCCCTCTGCCATCTCTGTGAGAAGGACTAGCTTGGCCAACCTGCTGGCCCAGGTGGGAGATGAAAAAATGTTGATCAGAATCCATCTTAAGGAGCTCAGCTTGGTTCTGCTGGTCTCCCCAACTCTCCTTCATTTAGCTAGAGATATCCGCATGAGCTCAGCTGAGACCAGCAGGATTCCGAAAGCCAAGTCCTGTCCCAGTCAGCTGACACAAAGGTGGCTGTGGGGGCTGAGAGACAGTCATCCCAAGATCTGCCTCAGTAGTGTGCAGATGACTTTGAGGCAACTTAGCGGCAGGCTCAAGAGAAACTTCTGTCCCTCCCTTTAACTACCTAAAAAAAAACCTGAATTAGGGACCTTGGCCATAATAAGAGATTATCAGAGATAACTTCTTTTGGTTTATCTGAAGGGCAGGGCAAACTTCTATTTACTAAACATCTGTTCTTCTTGTCATCCTGCCATGGTCCTTTGACACTTCCCAGGTGCATTACCTCATCCCTAGACCAGGATGTCCTATATACTTATGTTCCCTTTCTATCTCTAAGCCAACTTGGCATGTATCTCTCATGTAAGCGGGGGTCCCGTATATATGTGTGTATTAAATTTGGTTTTCTCTTGCTAATCTGTCTCATGTCTATTTGATTATTAAACCAGCTAGAAGAACCTTGATGGTAGAGGGTATTTTGTTCCCCCTCACACAGCCCATAAAATAATGATTTTTTTTACTCTATGCTGTGTTCTTCCTTTACATTGACTCGAATCTTTAACAGCTCCTTATTACCTGAGTCTATTCTGACCTATTTACTTGTATGGCTTCAACTGTTTTGTATGTCTGCCTAGTAGGATTCAGTGTTTTAGAAACAAATACTTCCAAAAGGACAACCTGGATTAGTGAATGTATATCATCCAAATTGTACCTAAGTAGTAACTTTCTAATTTAATGGCTAACCATCAAAATCACTTAGCTTTCTGCATATCAGCATAAGTTTTACTTAGAGAATACAGTGATTCATTCCACATTAAGACAACTTTGTACCTGAACATTAATTTAAAAGAAAAAAACAACAACTGATCATAAAATGGGGGGTGGGAGGGTGATAGTTCACTTTGCAGAAATATTTTATCTCTCAGTTATTCTATTGTCTACTATATGCACATACTGTATAATATTATATTTTCAAAACCCTAAATTTTCTGCCACTTTGAAGAAACAGCTATCATGAGATTTTAAAAGGAAATAATTGTGGAGGCGCCAATTTTAGAATGTTCTAACACCTCTTAAGAATAAATAAACCCAAACTGCTATTATGGATAATTTCTCTAGAGAAGAGGATGCAAACTATGACTTGTTCTTTTTATATATATATATATATTTTATTGATTTTTTTTACAGAGAGAAAGGGAGAGGGATAGAGAGTTAGAAACATTAATGAGAGAGAAACATCAATCAGCTGCCTCCTGCACACCTCCCACTGGGGATGTGCCCACAATCAAGGCACATGCTCTTGACCGGAATCAAACCTGGGACCCTTCAGTCCACAGGCCAACCTTCTATCCACTGAGCCAAACTGGTTAGGCCATGACCTGTTCTTGATAAATAAAGTTCACCCTTTCATTTGTTTAAATATTGTCTATGGCTGTTCTTGCAGGTGAACTGAGTAGTTGAAACAGAGATCATAAGGCTGACGAATTCTAAACTATTTACTATCCCACCTGTTGCAGAAAAAGTTTTCTGACCATTACCCTAGAACAGTGGTTCTCAACCTTTCTAATGCTTTGACCCTTTAATACAGTTCCTCATGTTGTGGTGACCCCCAACCATAAAATTATTTTTGTTGCTACTTCATAACTGTAATTTTGCTACTGTTAATGAATTGTCGTGACCCACAGGATGAGAACCGCTAGCAGGGTCGCCCAGACCATCAGAAAACAGAGATATTCACAGCAGCAAAATTACAGTTATGAAGTAGCAATGAAAATAATTTTATGGTTGGTGGTCACCACAACATGAAGAACTGTATTAAAGGGCTGCGGCATTAGAAAGGTTGAGAACCACTGCCCTAGAACATAGTTTCTATTAAAAATAACACTCAGTATATTGAAGAATCATTTAATTAGAAGCCTTGCTCATTATAATGTGGACAAAACTTGCATCTCAGAAAAAGTTTTTACTGGTAAAATATAACTCATTTGGGGAGGAGGTGTATTTAAGCTTTGTTTCTCACAAAAAAGAAGCAACATATATCATAAAAATACAACAGATGGTCCATTTTAACATAAGATTTAGGAGTGATAGAAAAGAAATACAATTAATTTCTGTCAAAATTTAGAGTTTATCAAAACCTGGGTTTGCAGACTTATGTTTTTTTTTAATTCAACTTTTCATAGATATGATTTTACAACTTAATTTTCTTGGCAAACTCTAAGGATCAGAAAATTTAGTACTTTATTATCAACTAGTGACTTGGTGCATGAAATTCATGCATGTTAAAAGGGGATTAATTAGAGGAAATAATTTAATATTACTATTTGCCTTTTCTCTATAATATGTGTCAGAGATGAAATAAAATTAGTAAGATGTATATGAAAACCTTCCTCCTGTCAGAGTCTGGGGCTCACCACAGGACCCAGAGTCAAGTCCCCACCCACCCACGTGCACCTCAAAATCATGTGAGACCCAGACCTGGCCGGGCCCCGCCCCCCATTGGGCTAAATCCAGACCTGGCAGTCCCACCCTTGTCAAGCTCTGCCAGGCAGGGGGCATAGCCTCAGGTTCCCCTGGCCCAGTGCCAGGATGGGGGGCATGGCCTAAGGTCCCCCAGCTCAGTGCTAGGTGGGGAACATGGCCTGAGATCCCCTGTCAAGCCCCACCAGCCAGGGGGCACAGCCTCAGGCCCCCTGACCCAGCACCCGGAGGGGGGCATAGCCTCGTGTCCCCCATCAAGCCCCACTGGGTGGGGGGCACGGCCTGAGGTCCCCTGTTAAACCCGGCCAGGCAGGGGGACACAGCCTCAGGTCCCCTGGCCCAGTGCTGGGGTGGGGGGCATGGCCTGAGGTCCCCTGTCAAGCTCCACCTGGTGGAGGGCGTGGACTGAGGTCCCTGGACCTGGCACTGGGGCGGGGAGAGCAGTCTGAGGTCCCCTAGTCCAGAACCAAGACTGGAAGCACACTTTGAGGTACCCTGTCAAGCCCTGCTGTGTGAGGGGCGTGGCCTGAGGTCCCCCAACCTGACACCAGGGCGTGGCCTGAGGTCGCCTGTCAAGCCCCAGCAGGGCGGGGGAGGGCGTAGCCTCAGGTCCCTGGTGATTGCTCCTTAAGGCTCCTTATGGGAACTTGGCCTCAGCTGTGGGTGCAGCCATCTTTGTGACAGAGTGATTGTCAATTAGCATATTCCCTCTTTATTAGATAGGATTATTTATAAAGAATAGTCACAATGAGAAAACCATGAAACTTAACTTACTTTATCCCATTATTAAAAGCCCTGTGGTCACATCTGTGGCACCACATTAAAAAAACAACAACACTCACGCTCCTACAATGTTTTAATGCATATACAATTCTTTCCCCACAGATGGCATAAAACACAAATTATTAAAATATAACCATTTTGATTAAAAGACCAGAAGATACAAAGTTGAATAGTACCACAAAATGATTTTACAAAAGTTTCACTAGATGGCAGCATCATAAAATTTAAGAACTCATTGCTCCTCCAAACCTC
This sequence comes from Corynorhinus townsendii, assembly GCA_026230045.1. Taxonomy (NCBI): domain Eukaryota; kingdom Metazoa; phylum Chordata; class Mammalia; order Chiroptera; family Vespertilionidae; genus Corynorhinus; species Corynorhinus townsendii. The sequence goes on from JAPDVU010000005.1 coordinate 71,425,273, forward strand.
TCTACAGCTATCTAGTTAATATTTTTATTATATTACTTATAAGAGTAATTAAAACAATATGAATGGTGAAAACATAAGCTCCACACTTGAGTACCTATTTCATGTAAATTTTTAAATAAACAAATATTTGTTTAACAGATTTTATTAAAATTACCCACAGGGCTCACACTCATATTGATACAACCACAAAGAAGCACAGGAGTGTTTAGCCACCTTGCTTTATCATTAGTCCTCAGACTATTGCTATAGCCTTCTTTAAATATATTTTTATTGAATTTAGAGAGAGAGGAAGGGAGAGGGATAGAAGGATAGAAACATCAATGAGAGAGGAAGTCATCGATTGGCTGCCTCCTGCAGGGCCCACCCTTGGGGACTGAGCCTGCAGCCCTGGCATGTGCCTTGCCTGGGATCTAACCAGCCACTTCCTGGGTCGATGCTCAACCGCTAAGCCACACCAGCTGGGCTTCCGTAGTCTTCTAACCGCACTACAAATACTTCCAGCCATCCTTCCTTCCATGAGCTTGCTAAATCACACATTTGATTGTAAGATTCCCTGTATCCGTACAAAGAACCACCCATTAACTTTACAATGTAACTCGCTTTCTTTGGTATGGCTCCTAACTACATTTAAGATCTGGTCTTCTCCAGCTTTCCAGTCTGGGGTGTTCCATACCTCCTTCCCTCTATTTCGATAAACTTTTTTTCTGTCTCCAGGGTATTCTTTCCTCCCTCATTTGCCTGAGTAGCTCAGATTTTTATCACAGTATAACTTCTATGGAAAGATTCCTTTGCCAAACTCTCTCTCCTCTCATCTTACAGCCCTGTTTGCACAGATATCTTTAGCAATTTTCCAATTAATTATCTTCTACTTTTACACAATATAAACCCAAATCATTGTTGAATAAGTAAAGGAATGAACAAATAATAAAATCAAACAACTGTCAATAAATATCCTCTAATATTTAAACTGATGCTAAATGTTAAAAGAATATTACTTGAGGTCCTTTGTTTTTGTTGTAATTTTATTGCATAAGCTATTCAGACAGCATCTTTTAAAATAATAGTTTTAAAATGTCCAAAATCTCTCTCAATAGAACAAAGAGTATCATTTTTTTTTGTTGTTGTTGCCACCTTCTCTAGAAAAATACTGAACATATTTTAACCAGCAGATGATTATACACAGGGCTTAAACTGAAGGAGCTAGCTCACTGTCTCCCATTTGTACAAGCACTGGTGCAGAAACTAGACTGCTCCTTTTAGCCTGGCTTTTTAAAGGTAGACATTGACGAGACTGGGAAATCCAGAGATGAGTAATTAGAGGTGGGTGGAGAGCATGGGAGTATTTTGCTAATAAAATTCAAGGGGAATGTGTCAGTTAAAAAGTTGGAGACAGAGCTAACAACTACATGGTGAGAGAGCAAGTAAAGGATTTGAGAGAGAAGGGGGAAAAAAAAGATTTTGAGACCGTGCAGGACTAATAATTTGCAGGTGAAAACATTTTACTATCTAAGGATGTGCTTTCAAGAGCATTGTCAGCTTTTTTATTTTTAATTGGAAAAACAGTGACTATTTTCTCTATTGTCATCAGTAAGTGCAAAACTAAAGGGGAAGAATAAAACACTGAGTCTTCTTGAGTCTTTCTCCAGCTGCCAAGGACTTCACACATAATATAGTTTGATTTATCTCAGATACCCAAGATGGGAAAAATAGCTCAACATAAATTTTCAAGCTTAATTTTGTTCATTTAATATATCATCACTTAATGAAGCAGTCTGCATGTCGTAAGTGTGTCAAAGAATAAAAATGGAATTTGAAAGATAACTCAAAATTTACAAAAAGTATTTTGATTATTATAGTAGTTAACCATTATAACTAATTCTTCATTTTTTTCTGATTCTGTTTAAATGGAACAAAATTGTGATTCTTATGCAACGTGAGATCCATCTTGCTGATGTAACTCACTTTTCACTGGCCAAACAGGCCTGTATTTAAAGATAATCAACAATGTGCAGAGCACAAGCACGAACCCAGGAATTTTGTGGGGTCCACCCTCAATCAGTCATTCAACACTCTACTGACATAAACTTCCTAAATTTGAAAGTTAAGATAGGCATAGAAATAATTACAAGACAGTGCAAAGGTGGACATAATACATTTCCCATAGTGCTATAAAATTACAACAGAACGATAGATTTAGCCTGAACACAGACAGACGAGTACAAAAATTTTGATGAAGGTTAAGAATTGAACATTCATGTTTTTACAAGTGTTAGTCAAGTAATATAAGCACTAGATCTAAAAAGTTACTTCATTTTATCATTTATTATAAGAATACTGTAACATGAACATAAATGTATATGGCCCCTGTCATTGTGCTTTGGTGCTAGGTCAATAGGTGCAGGTGGGAGTTGTTGGGACTGCTTAAGTCCCATCTAATGGACAGAGCACTGACTCAGCCTTGCCACTCATTATTCTATAGGAATGTTGGTCCAGTGTTGCCAAACTTATATTTTTTAAGAAGATATTTGAAACTAGCAGCTTAATTTTTTAAATTTAATTTAATAATTTTTCCATTACTATTTATCCCACCTCCCTCCACCCTCCCTCCCACAATCATCACACTATTATCCATGTCCATGAGTTATCTCTTTTTGTCTTTTTTGCTCAATGCCCCAACCCCTCTAATACCCCACCACTACCAGAGCTGTCTGCCTGCTCTCTATCTTTGAGTCCATCTCTACTTTGCTTGGTAGTTCAGTTTGTTCATTAAATTCCACATATGATCTTCCATTGTTGGCACTTGATATAAAAAATTTAAATATACCATATTTGCATATACAAAGAGAACTAAACAAAGCAAATATCTAGAGCAAGGTGTAACCTATGAAGCAGATACTAGTAGCGGTTGACCTGGGGCAGAGAAACAGAAAATATTTACATATGGTAATTATTAAAGTCTAGAGGGAGAGAATACAATATTTGGACAGGAAACATATCAAAGGCTTGATTAAGATGCAATATGAGTTATGTGGAAAGCTAAGGGAAATATAATATTGATAATTTAGGTATGCAAAATCATAAAAGGCTAAAGTGATTTGAACTTTGGTCCATAAATGGTCAACACGTGGGAAAAATACAAGGCAGGGGGTCAAATAAAAGATATATGGGCCTGATTGCAACCTTTCCAACCAATGTGCAATTTACTTTTCATATGCATGAGAACGTTTAGCCTTTATTTATCTATTTTTATCTGCCTGACCTGTTATAAAGTGGATTTAAAGCAACTATATGATTTATCAATCACATAGTAATGATACTTTTATTGAGATAGAGAAAAGAGGTAAGAATACCCATGGGGGAAAGATGGTGTTCAATAAATGGTGTTGGGAAAATTGGATATTACATGCAAAATGATAAATCTAAACTACTATCTTATACAATATACAAAAATAAATTCAAAATGGATTAAAGACTTGAATGTCAGATCTAAATCCATAACGTCCTAGAAGAAAACATAGGCAGCATGCTCTTTGACATTGCTCTTAGCAATAATTTCGGGAGTCTAGTCTTCTCAGTCAAGGACCACCAAAGCAAAAATAGATGGGATTACATAAAACTAAAAAGTTTTTGCACAGCAAAAAAAAATCATCAACAAAACAGTAACTTATTAAATGGGAGAAGATAGTTGCAAATGATAGCTCCAATAAAGGGTTAATATCCAATGTATATATAATTCATACAACTTAACACACACACACACACACACACACACACACACACACACACACACACGCACACACAGAAATTAAAAATAGGCAGAGAACCTGAAAAGACACTGCTCCCAAGGGGGCATAGAAATGGCCAAGAGCGTAGGAAAAAATGCTCAACACCACAACCCTCTGGGAAATGCAACTTAAAACCAAAATAACATATCAACTCCCACCTGTCAGAATTACTATTATCAATAGATCAACAAATAACAAATGATGGAAAAATGTGTAGAAAAGGGAATCATTGTACACTGTGGTGGGATTGCAAATTCAGTACAGAGATATCTCAAAAATTAAAAATTAGAGATGCCATACAATCCAGGAACTCCACTTCTGGATATTTTTCTGAAAACAAAAATACTAATTCAAAAAGATGCACACCTCTATTCATTGACGCATTACTAATAATAGTTAAGATATGAAAGCAAACTAGCTGTTTCTCAATAAGTAAATGTATAAAAAATGAAACCTTGTCATGTGCAGCAATACAGTGGATCTAAAGAGTATTACACTAAGTGAACTAAGTCAGACAGAGAAAGACAAATCCCCTAGGATAATAATAAGTCATGGGTGTATTATAAAGGATAATGAATATAGCAATCTTCTATATATATAAAAGCCTAACATGCAGTGTCCCCTCAGTTACATGTGCGATCTAAAAAACAAAATATTAAATGTGGAATCTAGTGAACAAAATAAACTGAAAAAACAGACTCAGAGGCATGGGGACATGCTATAGACTGAGAACTCTGGGGTGAAGGGGTGGGGAGGAATTAACCAAAGAACTTATATGCATGTATGCATAACCCATAGACACAGACAATAGTGCAGTGAGGGCCTGGGAGGAGGCAGGAGTGGGGAGGATGGGGTTAATGGTGGGGAAAAAGGGGACATTTGTAATACTTTCAACAATAAAGATGAATTTAAAAAAATAAATAAATGAATAAGCAAAATAGAAATAAACCCAGAAATATAGAGAACAAGCTGATGGTTGATAAAGGGGAGGGGGTGTTGGAATGAAAATATAAATAAATCAATGAAACCTTCCCTGCCCTCCCTCCCCCCTAAAAAAAGATTGTGCAATAAAATCCACAGGGCATATGAGGAAAATGGCTTTGTGGACAACATTCAAAAACTTGGTCAGTGACACACAAAAAATGGATAGAAACCTGATAAAGATGACAACACAATTTTTCACATGTTAAATGATTAAGAAACATATAATAAATGGGTAGAGGTCTTGAATAGCCTTTTTTTCCAAAGAAGATAGACAGATGGCCAATAGGCACATGAAAACATGCTCAACATCACTAATTATCAAGGAATTTCCAAAATGAGATATCACTTGTCAGAATGGCAGTTATCAAAATAAAATAAAAATCAAAACAAACAAGTGTTGGTGAGGATGTAGAGAAATGTGATTCTTTATACACTGTTGTTGGAAATGTAAATGGTACAGCCAATATGGAAAACAGCAAGGAGTTTCTTTGAAAAATTAAAAATGCACCTACCGTATGATCCAGCAATTCCTCTTGTGGATATTTAACCAAAAGAATCCAAAACACTAATTTTAATCCAAATCACAAATTATGTTCTTTGAAGTATTATTTAAAATAGCCAAGATATGAAAACAACCCAAGTTTCCATTTATTGATGAATGGCTGAACAAGATGTGGTTCATGTACATAATCTAATATTACTCAGGCATAAAAAAGAATGAAATATTCCCATTTGTGACATGGATGAACCTAAAGAAAGTAAGTCAGAGAAAGACAAATACTGTATGATTTCACTGAAATGTAAAATCTAGAAAACAAAATAAATGAATAAACAAAATCTAAACAGACTCACAGATTCAGGAAACACACTAGTGGTTACCAGAGAGGAGAGAGGTTGGGGGGGGTAGTAAAATAGTTGAAGAGGATTAAGAAGTAAAATCATTAAGTTATAAAATAATAAGTCATGGGTGTATTATAAAGGATAATGAATATAGCAATCTTCTATATATATATATAAAAGCCTAACATGCAGTCCCCTCAAGAGTTCGACCAAGAGACCAAGAGTTCAATTGCTCGCTATGATGTGTGCTGACAACCAGGGGGCGGAGCGTAATGAAGGAAGGCCCTGGCCAGCGGCGGGAAGGCCCCAATTGGCCCTGATCACCAGTCAGGCCTATGGACCCTACCCATGCAAGAATTTTGTTCACTGGGCCTCTGGTAATCTGTAATAATAAAAGTGTAATATGCTAATTAGACCAGACATCCTTCCGGATGACCTTCCAGATGAAGCCAAGGCTGCAAGGGAAGCCCAGGTCCTGGGTGCCAAAGGGAAGCCGGTCAACAGCCGGGGGAAGGAAGGCCTACTCTTGCATGAATTTCATGCACTGGGTCTCTAGTACATATATACACACAAACAGCTGATAGCTCAATTGATGTTTCTTTCTTTTCAGATTTAACTCATTAGAATTAGTAATTATTAAAAATGTGTGTGTACATTTTTTGGGACACCCTGTATATAGTTAGAAGTCAGGAGGGTCGTACCTTTGGAAGAGAGGTAACAGGCAGTATTTGGAAGAAGGCACAATAGGGGTTCCTGAGTGTTATAAATGTTCTAGAAATTTTTTGCTGTAGGTGTGATGGTTTTAAGGATTCAAAATAACTCATCAAGCCACTTATGATTTCTCTCTTTTTCCCATGCATGCATTTATTTAATTAATATGTTCGTCACAATTTCTGTCACTTGCCTTTTACATAAATGTAAAGTTATAACTTCAAATTACTCTTGTTGTTTTATTGCTCCATCCAACATCATTTTTGTTTCCAACCATACTTTATGTCTGAAAACTTCTTTTTTTATCTTACTGAGCCATTCCTAACAGCCTTTTCTAGAATTTCCTATCTCTCTCTTGCTTGACACCTTTAATATTCTCTCTGCCTCTCCTTCAGCTTTATCTTCATAGACCACCTAAGAGAGCTATGTCTGTCTACATTTTCAAGAACTTTTCTCCACCTCCAATGGCAATGGGGGGAGTTGTATAGCATAAATGTTTGTTAGGACAATTTTATAATGGATCTATCTAAGTCTGCTATGTCACCATTAAACTCCTATAGTACATCAGTTCTTTGTGGTTTCATTTAGATGAAACTGCTCATTCATATCTTTATTTGTCTGAAAAGTCCAAGAGAACTTCAGTTGGTAGGCACTTATATTGTTTAAGTGAACAATATAAGTGCAATTGCTGAGAGAATGGTTTTAGCATCCAAAGTAGTGAAGAATGAGAATTACATATAACACAAATGAATTTTTATTTTGAATGGGAAATAAAGAAAATGAATTTCTGAGCCACTTTCTGTAACTTCATATTGAAGACTTATGAAGGAGGAGGTGACCATCATTTAAGAGCACAAGGTGTGCAACCCAATAGATCATTTTATCCTCTTCAATGTCCACAATGAATTTATGAACTGGGTCTTGTTATCTCAAAATAACACTTTTGAAAACAGAGACTCAGAAAAGGTAAGTAATTTGCTTGAAATCAGATAATAATTAAATGATGTAGCCAAGATGAACCTCAGACTGTGTGATTGATTCCAAAACACATGGTCTTTCTTCTCTGTCTCATGCTCATTTCTATGAAGGTTAATGAGACGTGTGTGTATACGGAGGGATTTGGGGACTGCTGACTACTAGTATAACATTTTAAAATATGATTTTTATTGGCTTCCCTTTATTTTGGTGCTTAACATTTAATATCTAAATTAAGAAGACATTATCTTTATATCTTTTGTAATGCACCACTTTCACAGTTATCTATCAAGTCAGTTGGAAGTCATGGTTGGAAGTTCCTAGAGACTGCTGATAACGGTGCTAAATTTCTTTTCATTAGTTCCATTCATTAGCTTCAATAACTTCATATATTAACTAGACCTCACACATAGATTAATCCCATAACTTATTAATGTTCAGAACAAAACTTGATTGTCACCTTTTAAATACATGACTTCATTGCCGAATCAAATAGAACTGCTATTTAAGGATTTTTTTCTATTCTTTATAGTTGTTTTTTTTATTGTTTAAAGTATTACAAATAGTAGAACATATGTCTCCTTTTTCATCTATTGACCTTGCCCTGGCCCTCCCACCCCTACCCCCACCCCTTGCACATGCTTTCACCCGCCTAGTGTCTGTATCCATTGGTTATGCTTATATGCATGCATACAAATCATTTGGTTGATCTCTTACCGGCCCTCCCCGCAACCCTTCCCTGCCTTCCTGCTGAAGTTTGACAGTCTGTTCGATGCTTCTCTGTCTCTGGATCTATTTTTGTTCATCAGTTTATATTGTTCATTATATTCCACAAATGAGTGAGATCATCTGATATCTGTCTTTCTATGACTGGCTTATTTATCTTAGCATAATGCTTTCCAATTCCATCCATGCTGTTGCAAATGGTAAGAATTCCTGCTTTTTTACAGCAGCATAGTATTCCATTGTGTAGATGACAAAGGAGGCATGAACATACAATGGAGTCAAAACAGTCTCTTCAATAAATGGTGTTGGGAAAATTGGACAGATACATGCAAAAAAATAAAACTAGACCACCAACTTACACCATACACAAAAATAAACTCAAAATGGATAAAGGACTTAAACGTAAGACGAAAAACCATAAAAATCTTAGAAGAAGCCATAGGCAGCAAAATAGCAGACATATGTCATAGCAGTATCTTTACCGATACAGCTCCTAGGGCAATGGAACTAAGGTGAAAATAAACAAATGGGACTACATCAAAATAAAAAGCTTCTGCACAGCAAAAGAAATCATCAACAAAACAAGAAAGCCCACTGCATGGGAGAACATATTTGCCAATGTTATCTTAGATAAGGGTTTAATCTCCAAAATTTATTGGGAACTCCTACAACTTAACAAAAGGAAGATAAACAATTCAATCAAAAAAATGGGCAAAGTACCTAAATAGACACTTTTTGAAAGAGGACATACAGAAGGCCAAGAGACATATTTAAGGATTTTAAATCCAAATTGTAACTGTTGAGTGTTGCTCCTCTCTGGTCTCTTTTTTAAAGCAAACATATATTAAAATAACTTTTTTACAAAAGCATATATGAAAGGACACAATTTCAAAATGGTAAATAATGTAGGTATGATTTGGTAATACTTAAGAAGTGTAATTTCTTAAGATTATTAGGGATAAAAATGACTTCCTTAATGTAAACTGTGCAAAACTCAATCTACTGATAAAATTTTATTCTGCACCTCTCCTTTTCAGGTACCTAGGATTTAGCAAGACTGAATTACATTTATAATGAGTTACAGTGTGACAGTCTTAGCATGTAGCTACTACCCTAAATATTCTGTCTGCTTCCTGTTGACTAAGCAGCTCAGTATGGGTGATATCACTGATGCCTAGAGGTAAACATTGGAACAGTAGATGCTAGCAAGGAAGTAAGACCAAAGAAGTGATAAAAAGAGGTTTAAAGGGAGATGCCTAAAGCAAAAAGGATTATAAGTTTTTTATATGTAAAGCTTTCCCTCTTTTTTTAACTCTTTAAATGATTTTCCTTAGACACAAAGGTATTTCACTAGAAGTACAGTCAGTAGGGTGATGTGTGGGGTGTTGTGAGAAGGAGCAAATGATGCGCATACCTTTGCTTGTCCGGCTTTTGTGATGGCGGGTATATTAAAGTGCTGTCCAGTATAATAATGCAGCCCACTAAACAGGATCACTGCAATAGAGTCTCCTTCCTTCTCAATTACTTCAAGGATATCTTCTGTTCTCAAGGTTTCTTCCCCCTAAAGGCACAATAATAAATTTCTCACTTCATATTTCCCAATCTAAAATTCACCATGAGCGCCATAAATAAGTCAAAGGTAATTTTTTTTCAAATTAAAGGTCTTCCAAAATTTGGCAAAAGAGAAGCATTTGAGCATTTTTAAATAATGATAATAAAATAGTAAAAAGAGTTTTTATAAAGTATAATTTTTTGCAGAACCCTACTTTATTTTCCAATTTATTGTTGCTATTTGCATACCTATAAATTATTTCTTTCTTATCCCCATTGAATAAAATGCAGAAAGTACAAGTCCATGAAATATTACATAGCAAGAGAAATTTCTTATAAATAAGTATTTCAGTTATCAATCTAATATTGGGAATTTTTGGTAGAATAAAAACACTTAAGCATCTTTCATCTGAATATAACCTAACTGATACCTTCTATTAACTTAAGTGTTAAATCTCCTCCACAGCTGTCTAAACATCAAGACACCAACATGAAAAAATATCAGTAAAACTCAGTAATTAAGGTAATTTTCTGCACATCTCCCTGCATAATACCAATGATTGGTTACTTAGTGAAAATTGTGCATGAATTTAGATTTGGTTTTGCAAACAACTTGAAAAAATAAAAAGAAATCAGCTAAATACAAATTACCAAATTGCATCGTAACAATTTTTATCTATTTATGAAATCTTCAGAAATATTATCCAATGCTAAATCTCACATGATTTTGAGGTGAAAGTATCACTAACTATATTAATATTAGAAGGATTTGAAGGCTTTTAATTATTCATAAGTTTTCCTTCAGTAATTTTTAAATAATTCTCGCTATTTGCTAATTACTGAATCCTGAGGTAGGCCAAAATACCTAGTATATATTGATACATACTCTAGTTTCTACTAGAAGCTTAGAATTTGTTTACAAAATGGAAATATATAAAAACAGTATTGATATTGAAATCTCTGAGTTCTTTAGTGATGTGTACTTAATATATAAAAAGGGTTTCAGTAACTCTAAAAAAATCTAAGTAAAATGAATAATATAATAATCCAAATCTCTTTTTCTTAAAGGAATCTAATATGGTTTATCCACCATAATTTCAAAGAATAGTAAGGAAAGTACTGTATATACTAATACTTATTATTTCTTTTAATAATCAGTATTAAGCAACTAAATATACTTGTTAAAGATAGGATATGGCCCAGCTGGTATGGCTCAGTGGTTGAGTGTTGACCTATGAACCGGGAGGTCAAGGTTCAATTCCTGGCCAGAGCACATGCCTGGGTTGTGGGCTAGATCTGTGCAGAAGGCAACTCATTGATGACTCTCTCTCATCATTGATGTTTCTATCTCTCTCTCCCTCTCCCTTCCTCACTGAAATCAATATATATATATATATATATATGTGTGTGTGTGTGTGTGTGTGTGTGTGTGTGTGTGTGTGTGTGTGTGTGTAAAGATAGATATGGCAGTAATTTTCAACTGGTGTGCTGCAAGGATTTTTAGACATGCAACACTCAACTATTTAGTCAGGGGCACTGATCTTGTGTCAAATAAAAAAAAAATGACATCAGCCAACACAACAATAGCCATCAGATGTGAATGAATCAAAATTATACCAATTTTTTTTGTCAGATCAGCAAAAGTATATTTTCTGGTGTGCCACAGAATTTTACTAACTAGTTTGTGTGCTCCACGAGGTGAAAAAGGTTGAAAATCTCCATGTTGACTTGCTCTAATCTAGTGATGCTAAAGAGTGCTCCAAGGTTATGATTACCTCATGAGTCTTCATATCATTTGTCACTTTTAACATCAAGACTTGTGATATATTAGTGGCTATATTCCTTTTTGTTGGAAATTAACTATTTATACATGACTTTTGGAAAAAAAATATCCTCTCACAGGTGTGGAAACTTTCCATTTCCTTAATTTATTGCATGTTGGCAAATAGAAGTGAATGAAGTAGATTTTAATTCCTCAACGTTGAAAGAAATAATTGCTCAGACAGACTGGCAGCATCATTTGTGAACCTAACATTTATTCTATGTGGATATCCTGGTGTGAAATTTCACATATGCAGGGTCTCTATGTCAAAGTTTCTACAACTTACTAATAGCCTTATATCTCTATTAATGTAAAGTGTGCATTATTTCAAATATTACACAAGTTGTCAAGTCTGATTATGTGTTTCCTTTGTTACCTGTTAAAATATGAAGGGATTTCAGAGAGAAAAAGTTCCTAAGTCCTTAACCCAGTAAGTTGGTGGGTCTGGGATTGCTCAGGGGCATATCAGCCACTTATGAAGCATGAGCTCTTACTACTACATCTCATCCCTTTCTACACCAGAGTCCAAGCTCAGACAAAAACACTTGATAGTTAGATTAAGAAGAGACATAAAAGATGGCATCATTCAGTTCCAAAAAAAATCACTAGTTTTTAATATGATTTTAATGGCATCTAAAATTGAAAACGATACATGCAATTTGCCATCTTCACCCATCCCACTGAAGAATATGGCAGACTCCAGGGCTAGTGACAGTAAAAGAATTTGCTTGTAATATGACTAGCCCTTGGAAAATGAAAACAAATATACTTTTGAGTTAATCCCCCATTTTAAACAAAATGACCTAACTGTTACTGAATTATAGGTTTTTTTAAACGTTCTTGAAAGTTCCATTAAGATAATGAAGCTAGTAAACATCTAAAAAAAAATAAAGAAAAAAATCAATACTAAATAGAAGCATGATGAATATGTATTTCTCTTTCTCATATACCTCTCTTGGCTTTACAATCCGCATACTTTTCTCAGTGTTGAGTCCATGAAGTTGAAGCTGTGATTCAATAGCATACTGAAAAGCAAGGATAACTTATTAAGTCACAGTGCACAGACGTACTTGAAATATCTCTGAAAATAAATAACAGGCCCTGGCCAGTGTGGCTCAGTTGTTTGGGCATTGTCCCACACAACCAAATGGTTGCCAGTTAGATTTCCTGTCCAGGCATATGCACAGGGTGGGGTTCAATCCTCCATAGGGGGCATGCAGGAGGCACCTGATTGTTGTTTTGCTCTCACATCAATGTTTCACTCTCTCACACCCTCTCTCTTCCTCTCTCTCTCTAAAAAATAAATAAATAATAAATAAATAAAATCAATTTAAAAATAAATAGCAATAAATTATACCCAAGGTCAAGGTTAAAAGTGACTAAAGACAATACATTAGAGAACTGCTTAATATAATTTGTATGCAGGAATCTGAACATTCTTTGAAACACTAAATAATAGAGATAAATGGGAGTAAACTAGACTTCAGGGAGTTACAAGAGATTTTTGGAATAATAAGTTAAATCACTAAGGCAAGTCAAAATTCTAAAATATAACCAAAGCATGGTGTGGACTTTCTAGGCTTGAATGGAGACTATGCAAATGGCTCATCCTAGAGAAAGTAAACTAGTAAAAGGAAAGAAAATCAAAAAGTTCCTTTCAATGAGACTACAAGATCTGAATGCAATAATAGTGACCCCAGATTTTTTCAAGATATTAATTAAAGTTTTGATCCTTCTTAGTATGGTAATGCTATTAATATGGACATAATTAAATGACTTAAAGTTACAAGATGTGGGCTAGAATAGTTAACAGTGATAATATAAAGATGGAACTTGAGTTTCTCTACCATTAAAACTGAAATGTGCAATATACTTTTATCTGTGTCTGTGTCTGGAACAATCTAACTTCTTATCAACTGAATTGCTGATAAAGTAGCATGCCTTTTTTAGTGAACCACAAGAAATTTATTTTTAATCTCAAATATTTTTTTCAATACTTGCTAGCATGCTATAAAAATGGACAAATAAAATTTTATATTACTATTCAGGGTAGCCAAAGGATTAAGCACTAGTATATGTGTCGGTATGATTTTATAAAATAAAAGAGCAACAAGAATTAACAAAACATTTATAACTGCACTTGATTTAGACCAGCAGTTTGTTGAATGTTGTTTGAAAAGACTAATAAATCAATGTTTCTGTTCAATTCTTTCCTCCCCTAGTGCATGTTTTACTTGAACAAAAGAAATAAAGCTTAAATTTATTTTTTAAATGCCTAAATCAAAAGCATTTGACAGATCTTTTTATTCTAAGTTTACTTAGAAAAGACTAGGGAATAAACATTCAAGTCAGGCAAATAATATGCTTCTCTAGGAAGAATAGACAGAATATAAATATAATTTGAAGAATCTCACATGATCTGAAGGGAAGGCTTTGGCTTCAAGAAGAATTTTGTACCGTTTTGGTGTCGGCTTAAAAAATGATAACTGCAATGAAATGGATTTATTGAGAAAAGCATTAATGCACAATTACACATTCGGTTAGTTTGTACTACACTTTCATTTTATAATCTCCAGCATTTAAAAGGCATTAATTAATTACACATGTAGGTGTCTGTCGAAGGTACCTTTCCAATTAGCCTCATTTCCAATGAATTATAAAGAGAAAGAAGAGACTGGCAAATTCAGGAGAAAATGTGAATCAGAAGGTATAAATCCTCAGACTTTATTTAAACTTTAATTGAAAAATTATCTTCCTAATGTATTTAATGGTAATTTCTCTATTGTGAGACTGAAATATCAGTCTTATTTATATTGATTTATCTTCCACTGCTGTTTTGGTTTCTAGTACATAATATTTTCACTGCTTTACTATTTTATGGGATTTTATTTTAGGTCCAATTAAAAAGTCCTTTAGCCCTAACATGAAACATTTCGCATTCCCAGGGACACCAGGGAGAAGTGGTTCATTCATTCACTGGGCCCCTTTTTTGTTGTTGACCCATAGTTCATGAAGAATGAGGCTGACAATGATAGCAATTAAAATGATTGTTACTGTTAATTACATGTTGATCATTGGCATGGGTGCTAAAGCAATTTTCACATTTCATACTCATGCATACCTACAAGGTAGCTATTATTATCCTCGTTTTTGCAAAGGAGAAAATTAAGATTAAACACCTCAAAAAACATCTAAATTCAAACAGGCATTAAGTATCTTAGCTGGAAGTCAACCCAGGGATGTCTGAAGTTAAAACTATGCTCTTTACTATGATACTTGGCATACTCCATAAGCATATTCCTTCAGTCATATTTAATAATCATGTCTCCATTTTACTAAAATAAAATATTAATGACTTCACTCTGCATCTTAGTCATGTAGACATGATTACAAAAACTTACTTAAAAATGAAAAACATTTACAAAGCATCAAGCAAGTACTATAGACATCATATTTCAAATCAAGAATGTATTTGACATTTATTAAATACTTTGGTTTGGCTCAATGGATAGAGTGGATACAGTGTCTGCCCCCGGACTGAAGGGTCCCAGGTTTGATTCCAGTCAAGGGCATATGCCTGGGTTGTAGGCTCTATTATAGGCTTGATTCCCAGCCCTGGTCGGGCGAGTACAGTAGGTAACCAATTGATGTGTCTCTCTCACATTGATGTTTTTTTTCTCTCTCTCTGTTTCTCCCCCTCCTTTCCACTCTCTCTATAAAAATCAATGGAAAAATATCCTTGGGTGAGGATTAACAAAAAAGAAGAAGCACCTTAAACACAGAAACTCATTTCAGGTACTAGGTCCCTTTTCTCCAATTTAGTTTTATTTTCACATTCTTTTTTAACCTATTTTCAGAAATTAATCTATAAAACCATACTGATCCATAATCTCCCTTGCTGAAGTCCAGCATATTGAAAAACTGTCTTTCTATAAAGCTCAGGATTTGCTCGCATTTGTATGTCATGGTTTTGTGTACTTGCAAGTGGTTTTGCTTTTCACCCACTGTGACTCTTATTCCTTATGTTCTGAGAAAAGAGCTCTTTGCAAGAGTCAACTCTCCCATGAGTATGTAGAAGCTTACCAGGGTCCAGCATGCCCCGCTAAAAATGAAAATAGCCTCACCACTTATTTTTAAGTAACTAAATCACCAGATGCTCATGAATTAAAGATAGAAAAATGTCAGGTTCTGTAAATGAATGTGTACAAAACCTTGATGAGAGAAGAAACTTACCAGTAGAAGATGCAAATTAACAGTCAAAGCATTCATTAGGACTATTTCTTTCTCATTGGCTCCTGCAAAGTAAACGTCATAATTTAAATTTTTCTATTAGTGCTAAAGATACTTGGAAAAACACAGTAGGAAGGCTTTACTCCTTCATCTGTAATGTTTTTAGAGATAAGGGCATATTTGATGTGTTATCAGAAAGAAATGGAAGTTTTCCCACTTGGCTCATTTTATCAAACAATATCTGGACTTATATGCACATAACTAGCTAAAAATTACAGTTTATTTTTGATATAGTAAACAATAACAGCAAAGTAATGAAGCTTTTGTTTTGTTCTGTAAACTAAAAATGATTTATCCTATTATCAGCTAGTTTGTCAAATTCCCACAGAGCACATTTTTTTGTGGTAAGTGTATTTCCAAAAGAAATCTTCAAAGAAATGAAAGCGAATCACATTTTTAAAGCTGGTTGTTTCTAATGTCAAATGAAAATGCACTTTCCCTAAAAGGAGGCTACTTTGTCAAACATAATTCACTGTTATTCAAGTGAGATATGTGATAGCTTATAAGACAAAAGAGCTAGAAAGTAAAATACAAGTATGTAAATAGCTCTGGGGCTTACTCAAGCACACTGATATCAGATCATCTATATATATAAAACCCTAATATGCAAATAGACCGAACAGCAGAACATCCAAACAACCGGTCACTATGACATGCGCTGACCACCAGGAGCACATGAGGAACATGGTGGGCATTGGCAGCAGGTGGCAGAATGCAGAACATGGTGGGCGTTGGCCACAGCAGGATGGTGGAGCAGGTGAGCAGGGGCACCAGACCAAGGCAGGGCGCTGGTCGTTGTCACAGGGGCAAGCCTCTGGTGGTTACTGAAAATTATTTGCTCTCACATGCCATGGTCCCACCCAGAGCTTGCACCTGCTGCCAGCAGTGACCCCACTTGCAGCTGCTGCTGACACCTGGCGCCCGTCCTGATCACTCGGCACTGTCAGCAGGTGCGAGTGGTGGCTGCTGGCCCTGATTGCCCCTCAGGGCTTATCCACCTCCCCCCTGCTCCTGAGGGGTGATCGGGGCACCAGCTGCAGCTCACATCCACTGCTAGCGCCTGCCCCAATCACTCCACCCTCAGCGGGTGTGAGTGGGGCTGGCACCATCAGCCCGTGGGAGCAGTGGTGGCAGGAGTGGGGCTGCTGGCAGACAGGGGACCAGGGGCTGTGGCAGGAGGGGCTGGGTGGGGGCATGGAGGATGGGCTGAGACCCGCCCCTGTGCCCACCGCAACCTAGTGGCCCACAGTTCCTTTCAAGGTGCACAAATTCATGCACTGGGCCCCCAGTTACTATATAAATGCATATCTGATGGAGAAAGCATGCAAAACTAAGATATCCACTACACAATTATAATCCAGTCTAATGGCTACTCCTGAGAGTTGTGGCACTAAAAACAGACCCAGAGACAAAGCATGCATTGGATACTTAACTCAGAGCAAAATGACAACAATGATAATACTTTCCCTATTTCTAGTTCTTATGATATCTCTCAAAGGCAATTAGACCAGTGTAATAGGATAATGTCTCTTTACCATCACTGAGAAAAATGGGCTGTGAGCTTTAATGCTTGTAAGGCTGTACTAAATATTAGAAAAAGAGTATAATACATGTTCTTCATTTTGTACCCAAAGAGAAGTAATTGTACAACTTAGGATTCTAGATTTCAACATAGTCATTAAAAACATTCTTTCCTGTTGCATTTGGCAGATGGATTTCCCCAATTGCTAAGCAAGGTTGCTAAACGAGTGATGAGTGTATGCCTGGTCATTGTAAGGTGTATAGTGTCTGAAGTCAAGTGGCACTAGAAACAATCTTATTTACATTCCATGCATTAATAAAATTTCTCTTAAACATACTATGTAGATATGAATATGATATGCTTATGTTGTATACAGTGGCATATAATCCATTGTAATAGAATAGATAGTAATTGGAATAATTACTCTAATTAATAGATAGATTCCAGGATTAGTTTACTTGATGGGAGGCCACAGGAAGTAATTGTACAACTTAGGATTCTAGATTTCAACATAGCCATTAAAAAACATTCTTTCCTGTTGCATTTGGCAGATGGATTTCCCCAATTGCTAAGCAAGGTTGCTAAACGAGTGGTAGGTGTATGCCTGGTCATTGTAAGGTGTATAGTGTCTGAAGTCAAGTGGCACTAGAAACAATCTTATTCTACATTCCATGCATTAATAAAATTTCTCTTAAACATACTATGTAGATATGAATATGATATGCTTATGTTGTATACAGTGGCATATATCTTCTATCATTTGAAAATATTTTTGCACTATGGCAAGATAAATGATATAGGCTTTATTAATTTGTTTATTTGTATGATGGTATAAATTTTTTACTGTTATTTCTAAAACATTATCTAAGATATGTAATCTGGTATTATCCTTAACTCCCTGTTAGCTATTTGCATGCATCTTTTCTGAAAACCATTTATTTAATTAAAAAAATATTTTGTCAGGGATAGTGGAAGGAGGAAAGGAAAGGAAAGTAACATAAAGAGACAGCAGAATTAACAGAAAGGGATGCATTTTAAAGAATGCATTCTAATGAGAAGAAAGCACACAAAAAAGAAAACAACACAAAATGAAAAATAAAGAAATAGAAGAGTCAGGGTGTGGCAAGGGAGAATTTCTATAGAAGCTCAGACATTCCATTTTTGCTTAATGATTACATTCTGATTAAAATGATTAGAGATTCATGGAAAATTTTAGTCCTTCAAATAAGGCAGTGTTCATTTGAGATTACCTAAAATTTTTCTTGCACGGGAATGTGATGAACCAGATGTACTGGGCTGAATTCTAGACGTACACTGGGCATTATGCTTCCTTCCCTCACATTCAATGACATACTAACACTGAATCATTCTTTGTAAAGAATCCCTCACTGACATGAATACTTTGTGCACACACAGAAGTTATTCTCCTTGGAATGTTTTAAATTCAAGTCAATCAAGTGCTTCACAAAATACTCTCTTCACCTGCTACTAAAGTTAATCAAGGACAGGGTCGGTCTAACACACATGCGTGCACATCTGAAGGTGGTGTTAATATTAACGTTTCTGAACCCTAATAGAAATATTTATTCCACGTGTAACCTAAAGGCACTAAAGAATGAAGTGCTCTTAATATCCAAGAGCCACATGTGATTTTTAGTGTATTTTAAAAAGTTACCTAATGACATAACTTTTTCAGTTCAAATTGTATTTCTGAAACCACCATTCTTCTAAAATATTTAGATGTCATCAGCATTCCGTAAGAAATTAACCTTTAAAAAAAGAAACTGAAATTCTTTCAAGTTGCTTTTCTTTGTTTCTCTTCTCTTGCCTAAGAGCTCTTTAAAAATTAATGTTGCAATTTTAAGAACTCCAAGTATTGAAGAAAAATCTTTTTAAAAGCTTCCCAAAAGTTTATCAGTCTTCGAAAGATCCTTTACTTTGAAGATCATCTGCAACACACTGCAGCAAATGTCAAGATGTGAATTACTTCATCTGAGATGGGTGTGAGCCAGGGCTCTCATTTGAAAAGTGATTTCCTGCTTTTTTATTTATTGGACATAATGTTTTGCTTTACCAGGAAGTGAAACCTAAATAAATGTAAGCTCTGCCTCCTTATCTCTATGCCTGGCAAGCGGAAGTTTATTGAGCCCTTACTATGTGCCAACACTTCTAAATATGGGACATGTACTAGTATTATGAGAAATCACTTAGTCTTCACAGTTATCTGATAAGGTTATCTACTTTGATTTTCCATACCTTATCAATGAGGAAAGGAATGTCCAAAGAGATGAACTAACTTACCTAAAGTCTCACAGATAGGAAATAGAAGGAAAAACTTACCCTCTCATACAAAAAATAATTAAAATCTCTGTTCACGGTTACATTTTGAAGAGATTTCTACATTATCTAATCCCTGTAAGTGAAATAGAGGAGGCCCAAGTTCATCACAGACTTCCCTCTGCGTCTTTCTAAGTGTAATTTAATTTCAGTTAATTTGCAACATGAGGATGTCAGGGCTCCCAGCTGCTTAATGTTTGATAACACGATTCACGATGGATCTTGCAACTGCCATATCCCTTTCTGTATATTTTATTAACTAGATGCTAATATTATTGTGGATTGGGTTGCAAGATTTGTGCTTGGGAGAAGTTTGAGAACTTTCCAGGCTGTTTTTCAAACAGCAAGTTCCTTTGGCCTCTAGCAGTGGCTGGTGCATGGCTGAGCATTCCAACCTGTAGAGAGGCTTCCAGGGATTATTGCTTTGCTGAGGGTCAACCACAAAGTTCATAGAGCAAATTTACGTCCACATTACAACAGCTTTATAAGCTGAAATGCTTGTAGCTAGCCTTTGTGATTTTTATGTACCCAGGGAGCAATAGGCTTACTAATAATACTAAAAATACTAATGATATTCTTCAGTAATTCTATCTCTAGCATCTTGATAACATGATATTAATTATAAGAGAAAGTTACCCCATGTTTTGCAGAGTTGTAGGATCTCTATAAAATGTTTTAGTAATAGTTTTTCTTTTCATCTGAAATTGATATTCTTTTCTATGTCTATGAATAAATATCATTACTCATTGTCTCTTTCTCCTCTCTATCCACTCTATCAAATTGTACAACATAATAATTTTATTATCCTCCTGTTACTTCTTTTTGAGATGTTTTATGAGGGAATTAAAGGCTGTTGTTTTAAGAACTGTGAAGAGTCAATCATGGCCCAAAATATACAACTTGCCTGTTTGCTCAGACATACGAAATAGCCTAGCAAATAGCAAAAGTAAATATGACTTCTGCTACTCTTTACTGTAGTTACCACACAGTTGTTTTAAATATGTTGTTATTTATCACCTCTGCTACCAAAGAGGATTCCAGGTTTCTAGCATTACAATGGGAGGAAAATTGATAAAAAGTAGATATAAAGTTCAATATATGAAGATTAAAAAAAAATCAGAAGCCATTAAATGTTTTTGTTACTTCAGACTTTACCAAATATTCTCAGAACTTTCTAGTAACCGAGGCAAAAAAGGAACCTGCATGGGACTTGCAACAAGATAAACACACAACAAATAAGATAAACACACACAAATACCTTCCAAAGAATGTGTTTCTACTAAAGCAAGCATGTCAAACTCAAAGACTAACATGGGCCAAATAAACAAGGTTTAAGTTTATGTAAGCCGCAAAAAAAACAAAAGCTTCAATTTTCATAGAAACATAGGTTTGGTTTATTTCAATAGAGACATGCTGAATACAAAGGGCTAAAATAAATGACTAATAATTAACATAAACTAATACAACATATTAATAAAAATTAGTATGTTTTCTTGAACATCAACTTACCAGACACTGAATAACTGCACAAATTAATAAGTATAATGCAAATAAATCTAATTTTTTTGCTCTCCGAAAGCAAAATATTTCCTGTTGCACACACCAAACAAATCAGTCCAAGACTAATGACGTGGCAATTGGCTGCTAAAATATTTGCTGCTAGTATTAGTGGAGAGAAATGCTGTACCTGCGCATAAGGCACATAAGGGAAATGAATGCAACACAATTATACTGCTCAGTCATTAGCAAACATTGTAGTTCGTTATTAATAACTACAGACACAGTGCATGGAATTCTTGCATGGGTAGGGTCCCTAAGCCTGGCTGGCAATCAGGGCCAATCTGTAGGGCAACCAGTGGGGTGACTGGGGGGCCCCCACTGTCCCCCGCCTTAGTGGGACTTGGTGCCGCCTGCTCACCAACACCGCCCCCTGCCACCAGTCACCTCCCTCTGTAGAGTGACCAGTGGGGTGTTTGGGGAGGGGGGGGCTGCTATCACCTGCTTTGGTTGACCTGGGGCTTGGGGGCTGGGGGCAGCTCCTGTGTTGAGCATCTTTCCCCTGGTGGTCAGTGTGTGTCATAACAACTGGTTGTTCCACCGGTCATTCCACCATTTGGTTGATTTACACATTAGGCTTTTATTATATATAATTATGTATAATAGCATATTGTAAAAATTAAGTTATGAAATTTTTATTAAAACACTAGAGGCCTGGTGCATGAAATTTGTGCATGGTGTAGGGGGGTGTCCCTCAGCCCAGCTTGTATCCTCTACAATCTGGAACCCCTCAAGGGATGTCCAACTGCCCATTTAGGCCCAATCCCGGTAGGCTCGGGCCTAAACAGGCAGTCGGACATCCTACTAACAATCCAGGACTGCTGGGTCCCAACTGCTCACCTGCCTGCTTTCCTGATTGCTCCTACACACTTCTGCCTGCCATCCTGATAACCCCCTCACCACTCCTCTGCCAGCCTGATTGATGCCTATCTGCTCCCCTGTCAGCTTGTTTGCCCCAAACTGCCCTCCCTTGCAGGTCAGTCACCCCCAACTGCCCTCCTCTGCCAGCCTGGTCACCCCAACTGCCCTTCCCTGCTGGCCTCATTGTCCACAACTGCCCTCCCTTGCAGGCCTAGTCCCTCCCAAATGCCCTCCCCTGCTGGCCACCTTGTGGCATCCATCTTGTGTCCACATAGGGGCAGCCATCTTTGAACACAGGGGGGCAGCCATCTTGTGTGTTGGAATGATGGTCAATCTGCATATTACTCTTTTATTAGATAGGATAGAGGCCTGATGCACGGGTGGGGACCAGCTGGTTTGCCCTGAAGGGTGTCCCAGATCAGGGTGGGGATTCCCTTGGGGTGTGGGGCAGACTGGGTGAGGGGCCAGTGGTGGTTTGCAGGCTGGCCATGCCCCCTGGCAACCCAAGCAGAGACCCTGGTATCTGGGATTTATTTATCTTCTATAATGGAAACTTTGTAGCCTTAAGCAGAGGCCAAGACAGGCGAGGGCTGCAGAAGCTTGGCTTCCTCCATCACCGGGGGCAACTCAACCCTCCTGCTCTCTCCAGCTCCGTGGCTGCCGCCATTTTTGTTGGGATTTATTTATCTTCTATAATTGAAACTTTGTAGTCTTGAGTGGAGGCCTGGGCTGGCCAGGGTGTGTGTGAAGCTTTGCTTCCTCCATTGCCAGGGAAATGCAAGCCTCCTGCTTACTCCATAGCCGCAGCCATCTTGGTTGGGTTAATTTGCATACTCACTCCTGATTGGCTGGAGGGCACAGCTTATGGGTGTAGTGGAGTGATGGTTAATTTGCATATTACTCTTTTATTAGATAGGATTTCTTACATATCATTATATTGGCTAGGCCGCAAAAATATTCTTTGTGAAGTACATGCAGCCTTCAGGCTGCAAGTTTGACATGCTTGTACTAAAGCAAATAAAGTGAACTAATTCATTTTCAACTTGACTTAAACCCATTTGTCTGACTAATATAACTATAACAATAAAAGTGTAATATGCAAATCAGCCGAATGACCGAATAGCAGAATGACTGTCCAGACGACCATGATATGACACACACTGACTCCAGGCCAGCCGAGGTGGGTGCATTGCGATTGATCAGGGAGCCCCACCATCACCCTATGATTGCCCTGCAGAGGGAGGCCCAGGACATTCTCTGGGGGGTGATCGATGGTGGGGCTCCACCATCGATCACCCCAAAGAGGGAGGCCCAAACCAGCTGCCTGGTGGTACTGCAGTGGTGGGCAGGGCCTCCCTCTCTGGGGCAATTAATCTGGGGGCCCTGGGATTGATTGCCCCACTGAAAGAGGCCCAGGCCACCAGCCAGCGATGCTGTGGTGGGTGTGCGGGGCTGGCCAGTGATCGCCCCACAGAGGGAGGCCCAGGCCAGCCAAGCGATCGCACTGCACACCTGTCGCCCACAGAGGGAGGCACCCAGTGGCAGGGAAGGGAGCGGGGAGTGCCACACAGAAGGAAAGCAGTGGCAGCGGTGGGGGGTGGGCCAGCTGCTGGCAGTGGGAAGAAAAGCCTTGATAGGCCCTGATCACCAGCCAGGCCTAGGGACCCTACCTGAGGGGTCCTGGATTGTCAGAGGGTGCAGGCCAGGCTGAGGGACACCCCGCCCCTCCATTCATAAATTTCATGCACCGGGCCTCTAGTACAATTATAAAAATAAAGAAATTTGGAGTGAGACAGTTACTAAAACTTAAAAGAAAACACCAAGCTTTTAAAATCCTATCTAATAAACGAGTAATATGCAAATTAACCATCACTCCACAACAAAATGGCGGTGCCCATAGACATAAGATGGCGGTGCTTAGTCCTCTCAGGCCCACCGGAGTCCCCCAGTCTCAGGGAGGGCTGCCAATGAGAGCTGGCAGCATGTGGCCTTGGCCGTTAGCCTGGGAGGCGGCTCCGCCCCCCCCCCCCCCCAGCAAACAGCTCCAAGCTGCAGCTGGGGGTGTAGGTCTGGGATGCAGCTGTGCCCCCCAGAGTGATCCCCTCTTAGCGGCAGCCTGAGGTGTCAGCCTCCAAAGGGCCTGCGCCCCCATGGAATGATCCCCCCACACACACCTATAGCCTTGGAACTTCCCTTGCCCCCAGCAGAGTGATTGGACATGGGGGGAGGGGGGTATCTGGGTGATGCTGCCCAGCAAAACTCTCCCATTGGGTAGAAACTTCTGACCAGGTTAGGGAGGTAAATGGATTTTGTTTAAAATCTTTAGAAACCGCAAAGGAAATGTCTGAGGTAGGGTTTCACATCAGAAGTAACTTAAAACTAATTTCTGAAGGCAAACGGGGACATTGCAGTTACATTACTGGAGAGTACACCAAGGTCCAGAGGTTGGCTCTGCAAGGGCGGTGGTAGGTGCTCCCCGCCCTGGTTACTCAGCACCTTGGGCAGGGCTTGAGCCCACCCAGGAAGGCCTTTTCCCCTACAGTTTTCACCAAGGCAGGGAGGTTTTGTAGACATGAATAAGAAGTGCCCACGCACAAGTCCTGAAGATGCTGGGGCTGGCAGAAATGACAAACCGGGAAAAGAGCTAAACCAGAAACACCACCAATCTCAACATAGATCATCTTTTTCTTCAGATGATGGTGTGTTTCCCTCTTCTTTGTCTTCTGGAAGCAAGACAGATTCAAGTACTGACGATTCTACCAATGGAAAAGTAAGAGAAAGAGAGGAAAGAAAAGGATTAAAAGAAGAAAAGGAAGAAAGGACAAAAGATGAAACATCAAGAAAAAGAAAGAGAAGGAAGAAATGAAGAAACAACCACATGATATCACCTTTCCAAGTCTCATGAAATTCCTGTTTAAGGAGTTTATTTTATGACAATTTTAGTTTGGGTTTACATTTTTACGAGTTTGGCAAGACTACGGCAGGTACACTGTCCAATATGTTAAAGAAAAAAACCCTATCTAATAAAGAGGGTATATGCAGGGGAGGACAGTTGGGGATGATCAGGCTGGCAGGGGAACAGTTAGGCATCTATCAGGCTGGCAGGGGAGTGGTTAGGGGCAATCAGGCAGGCAGGCGAGCTGTTGGGAGCCAGCAGTCCCGCATTGTGAAAGGGATGTCCAACTGCCTGTTTAGGGGGTCGGGCCTAAACAGGCAGTCGGACATCCCCCAAGGGGTCCCAGATTGGAAAGGGTGCAGGTTGGACTGAGGGACACCCCCCCCCCAAGGGATGAATTTCATGCACCAGCCTCTAGTGTTGTTTATAATTACGCTTTAGCAAACACTGTCAATTTTTATTCCTCTGGTCAACAACAACTACAAAAGAACAAAACAAGCAATAAAATAATAATTAAAATAAAAAATGCCTTCATTCACTGACAATATTTCAAATGAAATATGACACAAACAGAAAATTGAGAGTTTGATCAATATGTTTTATAACTTTGTATGGTATTTCAAAGAGAAGCAAAACATCCTCAAGTTAGAGTTAATAAATATTTTTTAAAAGATTAAATAAGTTCAGTCTCTTAACCCTTCTAAACAAATTTTTTTTTTCCATTTTCCTTAAAAATGATAATGAGATGTGGCTGGTTAGAAATTTCAGGGATTGTTGTGAGGTATGTTTATTTACTGATCATCAACAACAACAACAAAACATGGGCATTTAATAAGCAGCAACAGAGCTATACACTTTTAAGTGCTCAAAGGAAATTTCTTTGCAAGGCTTATTGGCTTTATAAATAAATCTCACTAAATAATATCACCTTACCACTTTCCCGGACTAGATATAAACATCCTAACTCCTCTTTAGAGAATGATAAATATTTAGCACAAAAATAATAGGATTAGAATGAAATTTATATTCTGAAAGCAAACCTAGGAAAGAAAATAAAAAAAAACAAAAAACATCCACAACTAAGGAAAACATATATTCTCAGGTCAAATTAATCCAGGGGCTATTTTAGGTTTTTTATTTGCATGTTAGGCCTTTATCTGAATATTAGAGCCCCAGTGCATGAAAATTCAGCCCGGCCTGCCCCCTCTCACAGTCCAGGAGCCCTCAGGGGCTGGAGGCGACCCGGAGATCAGGGGAAGGCGACACCCCCATCACAACTCTGCTGCTGCCACTGCCGACAGCACAAGCCTTGGCCGGCCCTGGTTACCTGAGCCTCGGGCAGCCCTGGGCAGCTGGGCAGCCGCTATCAAGGCTTACCTGTACCTCTGGCCCACCCTGGATGGCTGGGCAGCCGTCATTCAAGGCTTGCCTATGCCTCGTGCTGGCCCTGGACAGCTGGGGGGCTGAGGGGACTGGGGAACTCTGGAGGCAGGTGGGCCAGCGGGCCTGAGGAGACTGGGCACCACCATCTTGTGGCTGTGGGTGCCGCCATCTTTGAGAGCGGGGCAGTCAATTAGCATATTCCCTCTTTATTAGATAGGATAAGTGGCTTCTTAAAAAATGAACACAAATGAAAGTATCATTGAACAACTATTTAACACATCTTTAAACACAATCCAGGATTGTGTTCAGGAGGTAATTTCCTACATTAGAATACACAACCCTCTAAATAGTGCTGAGTTTCCAAGAACTCAACTGATCTACCTGGCTGATAACAATGTGGCCTTCAGTGCCAGCCCCAGGCATCCAAGGCTGTGAAGATGTGCCCTGGGGCTTCCTGGGGCAGTCCTGGACTCACACCCTGCATGTCTGCCTGACTCCATGGCTGCTGCCCAAAATACTGCCCTTCTAGGCTTTCTACTTGCTCCTTTTTCAGCAATGGCAATATTGCTGGTTTGTAATTATTTCAATTTTATTTTTTAATGTTACCATGGTAGGCAGTTAGACAGATATAAGCAGAGCAAGGCTGATGAGCCAGGTACAGAAGGTCACCAGGGTGGAAAGCCCAGGTACCCAATAAGGAGCAATAAGAGGGGAGGGAGGGGAGGGGGGAGGGGGGAGGGGGAGGACCTTGCCCCCAGGGTGATTTTTTCCTCCCCTAGCATATGGCTTGTTAAGAGGTTTGGACCCCCTGACATTTCCTCCCTAGAGATAACATCTAGGTCTTAGTTGTATTTCAGCTCCAGGCCAAGGAAAGCAGCAAAACCAGGCAAGAAACACTGGGGCTGACCTCAGAACCAGCTGCATTGAATAATGACCCCTGCCCTGGTACAGACCAATCAATCAGTGGAGTCCAAGGCCCTGAAAAGACACACCTAGAATGTTGCTGAATATTCTATTGAGATCATCCCCTGGAACCTCCCCTAAAATCTCCACCCTTAAAACCCTTCGGAGGAAGGACCTAGAGAGCTCTCCCTCCACAAGGAGCACCCCAGGGTCTTTTTCCTCTCTTTTCATCACTTTCAAGCTCCAAGAGCCCTTCCTTTGCCTCTATAACTTATTTCCTAAGCCCATTTCTTCTATGAATTACTTCTTCTACCTCTGTGATTTTCCAAATAAATGTTCTTGGCTCTGAATTCTTTCCTAGCCAGAACTCAAGTACTGAGGCTGCTGAACCCAAGTTCAATCTGACCTTCCAGTACCACACTTGGTGCCTTCTCACTGCTGGCAACAAAACCAGAAGCCAGCCTTTGTTCTTGCACTGTGAGAAATTCTTTTTTTTTTGTTTGTTTGTTTGTTTTGTTTAAGCCACCCAGCTTTCCCCACTCTAATTCCATTTTCGCCCCACCTCAAGTTGGTTTTGTCTTCTAATTACTGGCCAAGATACAACTGGGGTGGAACACAGATATTTGTATACTTGCTTATAAGAGAGTGAGGGCTGAAAAGCCTTTGGAAAGTTGAGGTTTTCCTAAATTGTCCATATATTTCCAAATAACACCATTCAAATTGCTTACATTTTATTTTTTGTTTAAGACACTAAATTTCATATAAAATCTCAGGCAATACTGAATATTGAACCCAATTAAATAACTATTTTTTCAATTTTGTTTACCATCTAAAACTATCTTGAATACCACTAACACTACACATAACTTTAGGAAACACATTATAGACCCAAAAATAGCATAAACCATATTATTTTCAACAATGCTCAGTCTAATGTTAAATAAATCACCATTGATTAAATTAAAACGAGCCCAAAACTGATTGGTGTTTTAGGCCTTTAGCATGTGAATGTTAGTGTTTATTTTACCATATAATGAAATCTTAGAGATTTCATTTAAGTTGATCTTTGTAAAATTTGTTTAACTATAAATTAATGCAATGCATGTGTTTTTCACTGGGGAGTAAATATTAGTTTTAATATATACAAGAAAGAATAATAACATGTTTTATTTCTGTACCAAATAACCTAGTTATATTCTCTATAGCAATCAATTCTCAATTAAAATTATGCTTGCTCTTTACTGTTGTGAATTAAAATGGAAAATCAGGATGTTCTTCAATAAGATGTCTTTATAATCTGTTTATAATTAAATAATAAGGTCTTTATAAATCTTTTGGAAAACAATTATTTTGTACTTACCGACAATGTCATTCATAAGACCTGCAATAGTCTCATCTCCTGTGATCCAAGGACGTTTCCCTATATCATGACCATAGGCTCCCCTGAAATTAAAAAGGGACACAAATATTCTTAGCGTGTGTGTGTGTGTGTGTGTGTGTGTGTGATTGTTCAAACATCAGCATTAGCAATGGAACAATTCTAAATGAGTTTTGTAATATTCTAATAATTATATGAAATCATGCTTTCTAAAACCAAAGTAATACTTGAGAACTCTGTTTTTTAACTTACTTAAAAATGTCTTTGATTTACTTTTTCTGGGTAGTGAGGGTAGAAGAAATTGCTCATAGACAATTTCATTACTTTTTTTGGAATCCAAGGTACTTTTTTTTTTGAGAATTTTAGCACTATTTGAATACTTTACTTGTATACCTATAGCATATTCAATATCTATACTAAAACATACCTACTTTTTGAAGCTGAAGACTAAAATTATTATAAAATCCAATTATAAAATGTAGCTATAATCTATAAATTAAATGGAAGTGTATAAAATATAACTATACTCATTTTAGGTAAAGAATGAAACTTGGCAATAATCAAAGGCAATATTACAACTTGACCTATTTCTAGAAATGTGTTCTATCATATTTCAGCTTAATTTCATCATTCCAGTAAGTCTCTCTGTAGGCATAATGCACAAACAAAAACATACAAAAGAGAACTTCAACTCTCAAAAAGTTTTCATCAAATGAGGAAGGCAAATAAATATGTGTGAAAAAGTGTGGAAGAAATTAAAACAAAGGGTCAAGGGTGGGAAGGGGAGTGGAGGAGGGGTGGGGATGGTGTTACAAACTTGTATTTCCTAATTCGATTGCTCTTAATTTTTATAAATTCACAATCTATGTGAACTTGGGAAAAAGAATAAGCATGTGGTTTTCTGTATAGTGAAGACTATGAATGAAATTCCGTAAGCTGGCAGTGGACATTGGGTAAACCTGTTCTCAGAGGTGAAGGGTAGCAGAATATGCTTCCCCCAAAATCTCTGTGGATATTATCCTGAGTTGTAGGCATCTGAAAAGCATCAACTGCAGGGAGACTCTGTCTCTAAACTTTCCTATCTGCCTAAAGATAAATCCTCCAAAAGAGACTCAATTTACATAAATTCCCTCATTCTGAATTTCATCAACCAGGGAAGACTGACTCTTGTCACAGAAGAGATTAGAAGTCAAAACCACACCCAGACAAACTTTGTCACAAACTTCATATCTCCCATCTATTATTCACAGACCCATTCATCTTTCCTAAAAATCATTTACTCTCCCCCTCCCCTTTTCATATTAAGATGGGATTTAAGCCTGAATTCTAAGTCACCTTCGGGAGTTAATTCATTTTCCCCAGGGTATCTCATATTCTCATGAGAAATACATGTAAAAAACTTGTTTGTTTTTATCTTGTTAATCTGTCTTCCCTCGAGAACAGTGGACAAACTGAAGAAGAGTTATCCTGTTTTTTAACCTTTTCGGATTTTCGTGGTGTGAATACCCGAAATGTACTAGCAGCTGACGTCAGGGTATCAACAAAAATCCTGAAAATTTAACAATGGCCTTTTATCACCTGGTCTGAGCCAGTTCTAGGTCACTGCTAGTTAAGAGACTATATTTTTAGAAGCTTATTGGGCTTAATTTCCCATCTTTGTAAAAGTAGATGGTGATAATATATATCTTAAAGGATTGCCATGAAAAAGAAGTAAAAATAACAACCAAAAAAGACTGGTACACAGGAGCCCTTTTCTAAGTCTTCTTTTCTAATGTGAATCTAATGCTAAAACTCCTTTCACAGGGCATGTGGTGTACAACACAATTTTAAAACTAATATTTCAATTACCATATTAACTGAAATGAAGGAAGAGGACTTTCTTTGGAAATAAACTATAAGATCTAAGGAGGAAGAGAAGGGCAATTGTTAGTTATTATTATTCATATTATTATTAGATAGCCTGCAGCTTGGCTCAGTACCGACTCCCAATATAAATGCTAAAGACAAAAATCATTATCATTAAATGGTAGTTAAAGGCAGATACTTGGATCCTTTTTTATTTTAATCACACAGAGCTCCATGGCCTTTGCTGATAGCACAATACATCTTATTACATTTAGGTAGTAAAATTCTATGTTCTGCCTCAGAGAATTTATAACTCAGAATATTATGCCACCTACTTCTCACTCTGGTAGACACTGTGGTAGGGGTAATAATCTTTAAGGATATGTTTCTCCCTGCAATGCTTTTGGCATCTCCGTCCCTTTAAAATATCACACACAGAGTTTGCTTCTTCATTTTGTCAGGCCAGTAGCCCGGGGTAGTAAAAATGTACTTAGAAAGTGTTACCCAAATAAACTCAAAGCAAAGTGGTCTGTCATTAGGAAGAATTGGTGTAGATTACAGTGCAGTTATGAACATTCGTATTAAAGTTAAGAAAAATATTATATTGCTCTCATTCAAAACTCTTTGAAACAGTTGGAGCATAGTTGCAATCTTCATTTATAAATACTGGAGAGGAAGAGAGGATGGGAGAGAATTAACCAGTATAGAAGGCTGTTAGCTAGGCATGAGCAGATTAGAAACAATGGGGTAGGTACTGAAGGTCACCCGGTGGAAAGACCTGGATAGCTAGCAAGGGGCAAAAGTAGCCTGGAACCTTGCCCGGAGGGTGACCTTTCTTCCCTAAGCATAGCATATTGCTGGTCCCCCTATAACAGGGTAGTAAGAAGCTAGGAAAACTCCTAAGCAAGTGGAATAGGGAAACTCACATAAGAAAATGAAACAAGGCCAAACAGTTTGGGCAGCTTGCAGCCAGTTTGCAGCAAAACCTTATCTTGAGAACAAATGGCTAATACCTCTCCTCACTAACCAAAGATGGCAGGAAAAGAGGGGGAGTTTTAACTAAGCCTCTTATCCCTAACCAGAGAATACATAGCATAAATCACCCAGGAACTGCCAAGGCAGGAGGGGGAAGGGAGAAGGCAAGAAGGGAGTTTATCTCACCCACTAAACAAAGAAGTCAGTCATTTGGGGAAGTTTAAACAGAGAAGCGGACACTCTCAGAGCTTGTCAAGATAAATTCACCAAACATTTCTCATAAATTCTAGGAAGCCTGGTCAAAGTAAAAGGGAGACTTTGAGATCTAGTCTGTACCAAGATATCGGGCAGAGGAATTTTAAAACCTATAGACAGAAAAATATAAAAAGCCAAACCTCTACCAGGCAGCACTTCTCAAACTAGTTGGGAAGTCTGTCTGTGCTTCATAAGCCAGACGTGTTTTGGTAGATTTGCTTGCTTTTCTTCTTTAATAAATTTATTTTATTTATTTAATTTGATTCACTACAATGCCACCCTCAGGGGTTCACTCTTTTCGAATTCTTTCTCCCCAGCATGATAAGAACAGGGTATAGCCCCTTCCCTTCCCTTCGCCTCCAGAGGCTGTCCAAACACCTCTTCTGGTGTTTCTGGTGCTTACTACACCCTGACCTTTCATGTTGCTGGTCATTCGGTTTGGAGTCTCCCCTGACATTTCCTCCCCTGGCATATCGCCAGCAATGTGGTAGACTCGGGCTTAGAGGAAGAACAAGGGGTTTGAGAATAGCCTCCTACAATCTCCATGCACAAACACTCCCTTAAGCATTAGGACTGAGAAAAAACATTTAGGCCTGAGCTGTGTTTCAGTTCCAGGCCCAGAAAAGGAGTAAGGGCAGGCTGGCTACATTTGACAGAGCTGAGGACCAGCTGCAGTGACTAATGACCCCCATCCAGGCACAGGCCAACCAATGGAGACTATGACCCTGAAAGAATGAAAGGACACACCTGGAAAGCTGCTGGACATTCTATTGAGATCTTCCCCTGGGACCTCCTCTAAAACTCCCCTAAAATCCCTGCCCTTTGGCCAGAGGGCTCAGCACCTCTCTCTCTCTCTCTCTCTCTCTCTCTCTCTCTCTCTCTCTCTCTCTCACACACACACACACACACACACACACACACACACACACACACGCGCGCGCGCACACAAGCCTTTCCTCATCTCCTTCCTCCAGGTGCACATATCCTTGCTTTCTTTCTCCTAAGTTCCAAGGGCCCTTGTTTCCTGAGCCCACACAACCCAGCTGGCTCACTTAGTTCACAGTTCACTTCTTCTACCTCTGTGACTTTCTAAATAAACTTCTGCTTGCATTTGAGTCTTGGCTCTGAATTATTTCTTAGCCAGAACTCAAATATCAAGATTGCTGAATGGAGGTCCAATCACTGGTAACCTTCTGATGCCATTTCACTGCTAACACCAGGCATATCTTGCCATGAATGGGGTATTCTGTGAGATGTACATGAAGCAATATTTGCTCACAAAATTAGATTTCAGGATATAAAATATAATTAGGAGCTTAATAGATATGTAGACCCTCTTTGAAATAGGACTATGCTTTAACTATCCTGCAAAATGAAAAGTGGCCTGTTTTGAAAAGCTCTCCCCTCAATAAATATGAATTTGCAGTCTTTCTTCGTGATATCACAACTCTTTTTTTCCCTGTGACTCAACTGATGATCACTAACACTGATACCAGGAAAATCTTTGTAACATGTTATACCATGTACTCTTATTCATACTGAAGGCTAGCAGATTATGCCACACTAAAACTTTCCTCTTTGGCATGGGATTCCTTTGAGCTGAAGGCACTTGAAAAACAGCAAATGCATGGAGAGGCTGTCTCTGAACTCCCCTTAACCTGCCTGAAGACAGATCTTCCAATAGAAACTCAATTGCCATAAATCCCTTCCCAGGAGTTTCATCTACCAGGGAAAATGGGCTCTTGTCACAGGACAGAGAATAGAAGTCAACAGCACACCCAGAAAAACTGTCACAAACTATTACACCTCCCATGTATTCTTCTAAGGGCTCATTTGTCTTTCCTAAAAATTATTCTCCCCGATGTGGCCTATATCTCCCCACTTTTCCCCTGTTAAGATAATATATAAGTTCTCTAATTGCATCACTTTTTAATTTTCTTTTTTGTTGATTGATTTTTAGAAAAATAGAGTGAGAGCAAGAGAGGAAAGGGGTGGGTTTGTTTTTCCACTTACTTATGCATTCATTGGCTGATTCTTATATGTGCTCTGACTGGGGATCAAACCCACACCTTGGTGTATTCGGACAATGCTCTAACCAACTCTGGCCAGGGCTGCATTGTGTTTTGGGGTTGTGCATGAAAAAAACCTGACAAGCTCAGGGGAGGCCTGCATGGTGGTCTTACAAATTCAAAGGCCTAAAGTAATTATATCAGAGGGTCTGAAGTTAAAATTTCCTAACTAAAAGCTAGTCACAGCAGTTAGTCATGTCCTAAGCCAATATCTTTCTTGACAAAAGTCAATTTTTAACTAAGCCTGTCTATTGTCTTTTTTCATCTATGATAACATACCTTTGGAATGTCAGAGTAACCCCCAGTTTTCTTCAGACCCCTCAGGACACAATCTCCCACCAAAGTACAAGACCAAGAAACCCCTCATTATTATCTTGTTCTCTGTATACCATCTCAGTGTTCTGTAAATGTTAATTGTTAACAATCCCATACCTACGAATATAAAAGGGAAGTATGTCTATCCATTTTACTTTTTATCTAATCTTAAGAGATTTCCCCACTTTGCTTTCTCCTGCCTCCCTAGTCTACCACCAATAAATTTCATGTAACCCCCTTACACCTCCTCCTTTGATTTTAATGCATAAAAGAATGTGCAAAACCGCCATTCGCCAGACCATTTTCTCAATCCTTTGAGATTTTGCTTCCCAGCAATTGTTGTCAATTTGGCTCAAATAAACTCATAAAAATTCTCTACAGGTTTGATCCTGGCTGGGTGGCTCAGATGGTTGGAGCATCGTCCCGTACACCAAAAGGTTGTGGGTTCAATTCATACAGGAAGCAACCGATAACCATTTCTGTCTCTCTCATATCAATAAAAACATATCCTTGGGTGAGGATTAAAAAACGTATCTATAGGTTAGGATGTTTCTTCCATTAACAGGGTATTTACTTTTTTCCCCCTGTGATGCCCTCATGAATGTAATATTAACAATGAATAAAATTTTACATCTTTTCTCCTGTTAAGCTGCCTGTTGTCAGTCTATTTCATATACCCACTTCTTTGTGTCTCCCCAGTGCCCGTTCTGCACACACTGGCACATAAAGTAACTCATTGTCTGCAAATAAAGATGTTTGTTCCTAATATGGAATTCAGTGAGCTATTTTTTTCTTTAAATAATCCAACCTAAAATATCACAGTTCTTAGATGAATCCCTATAAAGACACAAC
This sequence comes from Corynorhinus townsendii, assembly GCA_026230045.1. Lineage (NCBI taxonomy): Eukaryota > Metazoa > Chordata > Mammalia > Chiroptera > Vespertilionidae > Corynorhinus > Corynorhinus townsendii. Next base: position 71,460,105 of record JAPDVU010000005.1, read on the forward strand.
TATGCCAAATTTTTACTTTTATGAAAAAGAAAGAAGACTAATTATCTAGCAGATATGACAACACAGAAGACCTAACATGATTATAACTTAGGGACATAATATATATTTTGCAACTTGACAATTTTGCTCTTTAGGGCTGATATATCTTTCCCTTCAAGCTGAACTTTACAACTATGATTATAATCCCCTACTATTCTCCTTTAAATAATCTAGGCCATTAGTAAATATTTAATATAAAGTGTTCTAAAAGTTCTTTAAGCTTATTGCCTACCCATTTTAGCAGACCAATAGGGTCCAAGCATATTGATCTTATTGGTTCTTACTGTTATAAGACCATTTTGCTGATAATAATTATATACCAAATGGATCAAATCACCCTAAATGTTTTCTATTTTGGATTCCTATATAATAAAATGCTAATATACAAATCAACCGAACGGTGGGACGATGGGTCGCTATGATGCACACTGAAGACCAGGGGGCAGATGCTCATCGCAGGAGCTGCCCCTGGTGGTCAGTGTGCTCCCACAGGGGGAGTGCTGCTCAGCCAGAAACCAGGGCTCACAGCTGGCACAGCAGCACTAAGCTGTCGGTCCGACATCCCCTGAGGACTCCCAAACTGCGAGAGGGTACAGGCCAGGCTGAGCGACCCCCCCCCCGCCGTGAACGAATTTCGTGCACTGGGCCTCTAGCATTTTATAAATATTGTCACTCCACAAAACAAATACATTCTCCAAAGTGAATGTTATTAATGTAATTTAGAAATTGCAGAGTTGAAACTGATATTGGAAAATAACAATAATAAGAATTTAAAAAAAACACAGAGGTAAGTAGTTTATTTTCAGTTTTGTCTTGAATATTTTAAAGTTTTAGAAGAAATCAGCTGGATCCTGAAATATTTTAAGGGTGCTTCTATTCTTGACCTTTTCTTAGTATAAGAATCAAAGACAGTACTATATAAATTATAAGATCAAACTACATTATGACCAGTGATGGTTTATTTTGTAGATAGGTAGGTAGTATGTCTGTAATAGGCCGTAAAAGATGAAGTCATGGAAAATGACGACTGTGAGCCAAATGGCATTTCCTACCTTACAGGTCATGGATGGCCAGTCAGAGACTTGATCTCATTATGCCAGAGCAATATTTCAGCTAAAGCACTCTCATTTTTATGTTACCATTAAGATTATAAATTGTTAATATTATTTTTTCCTGCTGAGCAACTTCAATGTACAACAGCCCACTGGAGTGGCATGAAGATTACTTTAAACTGAAGCATGTGAGCAAACAGCAGCCAAAGAAAGAAATAGTATCTAAACTTAAGCAGAGCCTCCCAAAAATACAGCTGCCATTGAGCCCCTCAGAGGGAGGGTGGCACTGTCCCCGGGGTGCAAATTCAGTTGCCATCAATCTCCCTCTTGTGGAGCTCCCAGCTAGGAAGGATACTGCACATTATCATCAGGAGGAAAAGGCCTGTGGAGCCTCCCCTACTTTCCTACAAAGCCCTAAAACTACGTCCTTTTGTTCATCTGGTACAGTGGTCGGCAAACTCATTAGTCAACAGAGCCAAATATCAACAGTACGATTGAAATGTCTTTTGAGAGCCAAATTTTTTAAACTTAAACTTCTTCTAATGCCACTTCTTCAAAATAGACTCAGCCAGGCCGTGGTATTTTGTGGAAGAGCCACACTCAAGGGGCCAAAGAGCCGCATGTGGCTCGCGAGCCGCAGTTTGCTGACTACGGATCTGGTATATAAGCTGTACTCCTGGCTGCTCAGGGAATCGCTCCTCAGACAGTGCTTCTGTGAGCATGCAAAATACTCTTTTCTCCAGTTAATCTGGAGGCTGTTCACCAATCCAGAGGCCCCCAATGAGAACCTTAGCTGGAAAAGGTCAGCATGGGATTTTAAACTAAATATTTAGGAGCAAAGAAATAATGTGCACTTTTGAGACTGAAGATGGGGAGTCGGGTAGGAGGACACAGGAGTGCAATCCTGCACCTCAAACACTACCCAACCAATATCCACGGGCAGGCAAGGCAGAGCCATGGTGTTGACATGGCCACCCCCACTTAAAGCAAAAATACCTAAATAAAGCAAAGACAAAACAAAACAAACTAGCTACCTAATCTTTTGCTCAGAAGATATTTTTTTCTTTAGTTTGAATTGCTTGAAGCATTAAAATGTACTTCCTTTCTGAATCATCTAATGAAAATTAGGTAAGAGGTTTTAAGGTTATGTAATATTTTATTGTCATAGGGTAAAATTAAAAGGTAACAATGGAAGGGTAAGTATTATGACAGAGACACTTTCCTGAACTATAACTTCAAAGTCTTGAAAATAGCCAATCGGGCCCTTAATGAAGTATGATAATCATGAAGATATGAATAGGAAAGCAAGACAGCATTTTTAAAAATGCCTAGAGGATAAAAATGCACAGCCTAGCTGATTGACTATCCAAGAGGCAAGGACATCCTCTGAAGTTCAAATTCATTCAATTTAATTCTCTGCTCTCTTTTACATTAAAGCCAAAAATGAATATTAGCCATTTTTATTAACTCTGACCCTCATTTATAAAATACTAAAACCTGCTAATGCAAAATGCTCCTAAATGTAGTGATGTTTATTTTCCAATGTGTGCATAAAGGTTATGCAGATAAAGTTATAACATGCTTAATAAATTACATAAACCTTATAATTTTTGCAGTAAGTTGTGAATTTATATTTCTAACCACTAAAATTAAGAACTTGTCAGTGTTCTCAAATAGTTGTGGAAGTGATCATTTGCACACTCAGTGTAAACTAATTTTACAGGACAGATGCTATTCCCAATATGAAAGACCAGTGACATAGAGAATAAAGGGAGATGGAGTAGACACTCTGAGTTTCTATAAGAGCCAAATGTCTTGACTTTTGAGTTCTTACATGGTTTGGTTTCATCGTCCTGAATTGTTTCTAACATTCAGGCTTGGATCCTTCTTCATAACTACTTTTATAGACTCTAAGAATCAGAAAATGTTTTTTAAATGTTTTTACTAATTTTTAATATTTAAAATATGTAAATAACTTTAAATAATATCAAATGTTTAAGTAGTTAAAAATATTTTGAAAACATTTCTAGTTTCAGCTTTATCGGTAGTTACTGGGTTAGGATCACCGAAGGAGGAATGCACAAGGCTGAAAGGGGTAAAGAATTATGAATTTATTAGGTTATCTGGGAAACTAGATGGCATGAGCCCCCAAATGGCACCAGCACCTAGGTACAGGGAGTCAGAGATTTTAAAGGATTCTAGGTGGGCTTTTTCTGGGCAGAGAATTCTCTGGGTGAGTCTGAGGAGAAAGATAATGGTCTTAGCAAGTGGGATGTGGTCTAATCAGTGGTCGGCAAACTGTGGCTCGCGAGCCACATGCAGCTCGACAGCCATGGTTTGCCGCTCTGTTGACTAATGAGTTTGCCTACCACTGGTCTAAGTGAAAGCGAATGTCTGTTGTGAAGTGGTTTAAGGCAGTTCCTGGAGGGCAGGGGGGTTATCAGTTCAATTATTTGGATACAGTTGTTAGATCAGACCTAACACTGGGGAACGATACGAAGTATATAAGATTTGAGATTTATAATATCTCTGAGAATATGAAACTGATGAAAATAGACATCCTTAAACTGCCTATTAGTGCAATGGATTTTCAGGAGGGAAAATCAGTTTGTTTGAGAAGGATGGGATTAAAGAGGGCAAGCATTCAGGTAAACAGAGTGTGTGAAAGGTTTCACAGGCAGAAAAGTAAAAGTAGAAGAGAAGAGATGGAGAGAAGAAGAGATCTTGATTTAAGATCCCTGCATGGTAGCAGGGAAGCTGTTTAGCTCAGCCTAAGAGGAGCGTTTTCTCAATAATCGTGTTCAGTTTGGGGAGGAAAGTGCCTTCTGCTCCACTCAACCTAATCCTCCACCCAACAGTTTTTATTTCCTTATTTATAAAAATTACTGTGGTAGAGGTTAGCCAGGAACTAATCATAAAATTACTAAATTAAATCCCAAATGTTAACGCCCTTGTTAGTCATCCTATATAATAAGGAGCTAATACCCTCATGCCATAACAACCGATTAGCAGGAGGCTGTGTCCCCGGCCAGCACCAGTTGGGGACGTGACTGACGCTGCATCCCCCCGTCGCTGGCTGGGGGCATGATGTGCCAGAAGGCTTGATGGGGGTGGGGCTGGCCAGGTCTGGATCTCACCCAGTGGGGGTGGGGCCGGCCGGGTCTGGGTCTCGTGTGATTTTGAGGCACATGCAGGTGGGTGGGCACTTGACTCTGGGTCCCGTGGCATGCCCCAGACTCTGACAGGAGGGTGGAGGGAACTGGATACCCGCACCCAGGTCCCATACAACAGGGCAGTGGCAGTTAGGGGCAATCAGGCTGGCAGGGGAGGGCAGTTAGGGGCAACCAGGCTGGCAGGCAGAGGCATGGGGGACCAGGCAGACAGACAGACGAGTGGTTAGGAGCCAGTGGTCCCGGTTTGCGAGAGGGATGTCTGACTGCCAGTTTAGGCCCAATCACAGTCAGACATCCCCCGAGGGGTCCTAGATTGGGGTGCAGGCTGGGCTGAGGGACCAACCCCCAACTCCCGTGCATGAATTTCATGTACCGGGCTTCTAGTCTTATATAATAAAAGGGTAATATACAAATTGACTGAATGGCAGAATGACCAAAATGCCGATGGCCCCTTGCACTGGCCAGCCCACCCCTGATGGCCCTCATTAGGCAGGTCAGCTGGACCCCACCAGTGCACAAATTAGTGCACCTGGCCTCTAGTTAAAGAAAAAAAAATGCAATAATTACATATGTTTTAAATGTGACAACTCAGGAGAGGGATTTAAATTTTTAAATATTTTTAAAATTTTATTCTTGAGTCTGCCAGTAACTTGCCCTGTGACCTTATTTGCTGATCCTCAGTTATTTCATCAATAAAATGACAGTATCAAATGACATGATCACTAAGATTCCTTTGTACCCTAAAATGTTATTAAACACCTTTCCAACCATTAGACAATCTAGTGTGATTTTTAAATTCTTCTGTGAGATGTTGAATGACAGCTTTTGAAAAAAATACTTACATTTTGGCCCACTTATCTAGTTCTTCTTCCAGATATGTTTTAACCATTTTTGGTTGAAGGCCAAGAGAATTTCCCAAAAAATAGATGGCGTTTTCATCCTTATTCACTAATGATGAATCAACTGGAATAGAAGAAAATGTATAAAATGCTTATTCAATTAATTCATATTCTTCCATTTGACATTGCTAATACAGTGCAAAAAATAAATAAGATTAACTTTAAGAAGGACAATAAATAATAGTCAGTTTGGCTAAGTGCATAGAGTATCCCTGAAGTGTCTGGGGTTCGGTTCTGGTCAAGGGCATGTACCTAGGTAGCAGGCTCAATACCCAGCCCTGGTTGGGGCTTGTGCAGGAGACAATCAGTTAATGTGTCTCTCTCATATCAATGTTTCTCTCTATCTCTCTCCCTCCTTTCCACTCTCTCTAAAAATTAATGGAAAAATATCTTTGGGTGAAGATTAACAAAAATTCATACATACATACATAACTTTAATTCCCCCAAGGATAACATCAGATTTTGTAAAAAATAATCTTTTCCATCTATATTTTAAAATAATTACACCTATAGAATCATTTCTTGAGGCCTTTCATATATATTTTGCTCCATGAGAAAATCTAAATTATCAATTACTTCCAACCATAAATACCCAAAGGAATTAGAAAAGTTTTAAAAACAGTATTTTTAGAGGAAGTATATTAGCCTATCCAGTCAGAGTGAAAAGTTAACAGAATTCAGGCAAGTACTAACCCTCTGAATTAATTGATGTTGTAGATATGCCAAATTAAAAAGAAGTCTAATTGATCATATATATATATATATACATATACATATATATATATATATAGTAGATATATTGTTACATGTTTTTTTCATTCTCTGTTTCTATACACATAAATTAGTACATATAGAGGCAAAGATTGTTCTCTATATCTATTTATTATTCAAATAAATCAGAACTTTAGTGATTTGTCTGTATTATTAGTCTCCCTTGACTGCAACAAATGCAGTTTCACTAGCAAACAAATCCATGTGCTTAAACTATAGCCTAGAAATGCACAAGTTTGTAATTGTGTTCTACTAAATTTTTTTTAATTCTCTGGGGGAGAAAGCTACCTTTTGGCTAATATTTCATTTGCATCATTTGGCAATATATTTGTCTTTACTTTAGAATACCTAATTAAACCTCTCCATACTTAAGACATATCATCTATTTCATCCTGATCACTTTTATAGATATTGTGCCTCTCTTTCACAGTCACCTCGTAAGCTTGACCCAGTGAAAAGCTGTAAATATTGTTCACACATTTAAATTGGATTCATTAGCAGTTCTTTGTCGACCTAAAGAACAAATATTGAAAGAATTTATTTATAATTCAAGGGTTTAATTTGGTGTATCATGGGTCAAATTTCAACTAAGCACTCAAATAAGTACATAATAAAGACAGAACATGTCCTGTGTGTGTCAGCCCCATGAGTGATCAAAGCTGAGGAGGCAACAACTCAGATTTCTGTCCCCATTGTATTATTTTTGTTCTTTCATTGTTGATGCTTTTTCCAGACAAATAGGTAGAGGGCTGCTTTTATTTAGAAAGTCATTTTTAAAGTGTGCTCTATGTGTAAAGAAAAACAGAATTATAAACCAAACCATCTTGCATCGTGTGAACCCAAAATATGTTTCATTATGTATTAGCCTTATCTTTTTCACACCTCTGTTCTTCAAACAAATTTTACTTATGACTCATTCATCCACATATGTGTTATCTCTTGCAGGTCCCACATGTGTAGGTATTACAGATTGTTTCCTCTCTCTCTCTCTCTCTCTCTCTCTTTTTCTCTCTCTCTCTCTCATAGCACTGCCGGAATGGCTTGTTCTTAGAGAAAATAAAGTTAGCAAAGTGAAGATAGTTGGCACCTGAGGTTGGGAAGAACAACCTCCCGCCATAATATAGACCTACTGTACAACCACACCTCTCTCCCACTCTCCCATCAGTAACTGTAAGAAACAAAAGCTATGATAGCTTGATAAGGGAGGAGATATAGAAATCAAGTGATAGCAATAATCTTTGAGGGTGTTGACATAGCTGCTGTACAAAGAATCTATCATACATGCAAATATTATGTTTATAATTATATGAATCAAAGTTATCTCCCTTTTTCCCTTCTCTCCCTTCTACTCCTTACTCTTTGTTGCAACTCAGCAACTCTTTCTATATACTATATACAAGAGTGTAGGAAAATAAGTTGAACATTGCATTCCCAAATTGTGATCAGCTTCCCAGTCTTCCAATTAATGGATTCTTTATGTGTTCCCTGAGTGTCTGGGGGTTGTTCTTCATTTGTGCCAATAGGTGCCCGTTGGTTGGTATACCAATTATCTGCTAGACCATGACTCTTTGCTTCCCATCCTCAAGACTGTCATGTCAATTGTTACTGACTGTCACATCAATCATTACTGATTATCATCTGCTGTTCTTTTATAGCTAGAATCCAAGTCTAGAGTCTTCTGGAAAACATCCATGACAATGTGACCTCTAGATGAGAACATACTTCTTACTGTTTCAGTGCCAGGGCTTGGCTGTTAGAGAAGCAAACACCTTGTGGGTTTTGTTGGATGGTTTATTCACTATGTGCTCATGGCCTTGGGAGAGTTCCCTTTACAATAACATTCACTGCATTTCTTCTTTGTTCCAAAGTCAAGTCTGGACTGACATCAACCAGTCATTCTTGTTCTTCAGGATATTTTTTGTCTGTTGACAAATTTTTAATATATTGAGGATTTGTTATTCTCCCAAAATATATACAGCGGAACCTTGTTTCTCCAACTTAATTTGTTCCAAAAGGCTGTTTGAAATTGAATAATTTTTCCCATTAGAAATAATGTAAATTGAATTAATCCATTCTAGACCCCCAAATGATTCTCTTTTCTAACCTTTCTTATATATAGTACATGTCTATTATACTGTTTAACCTTTAAATAAACACTTAAAAAGCAAAAAGGGCATGAAACGTAAATGAAAATTTAACAAAAAGGAAAGGAGATGTACAGTAAAAACTGAAAATTTTACAATAATTATAACCAGCAACAATAACAAAAAAGCCACAAAAAATATTCACAGCACAATATCCTGAGATTTTAATAGTGGTAAACTGACTCATATTTGTGCATTCTCTCCTTGGTTTGTCATCTGAGAAGTGCGTGACTCATCATACAGGTATCAGCATGAAAGCATTGTTAGGTTGTGAAGTGAATTGTTCCAGATGGAAGACATTTGAGAAACAAAAGTTCCACTGTATTTTATAAATTATGACTCAATATTTCTTTTCTTTGAAGTAGGAGTTGACAATTTGGGCATGAGTTCTTGTAATTTCTCAATAATCCTTTTTTGTTTTCTCGCCCACTTTAAAGGTCTCTTCACAAAGGACATGAAGCTTACTGAAAACTCTCCCTTTAAAAAGTAAATCTCTGCTTGATTAACACGTCATTTTGATGGGTTAAGTCTTAAGATTGACTAACTCTTCTTTTAATGCCTTTACTTATTTTACTTGTGAAGGTCTTCCTCCGTTGGCTTTATGTCCATCTCATGTTTGGGATGAAGTAAATAAGGGTTTCATTTCTTTCCTCTTAATCCATCTTAATCCTGTCCAGATCTACTGGTACTCTAAAAAATTGTGACCTGTAATTTTGTGTTTGTTTTATTGATCTTTTTAGAGAGAGAAGAAGGGCTGAAAGAGGAAAAAAACACACAGCAATTTGTTGTTCCACTTACTTATACATTCATTGTTTGATTGCTTGTATGTGCCCTGTCTGGAGATTGAACCTACAACCTTGGTGTATCGAGATGACACTCTGACAAGCTGACCTACCCAGCCAGGGCTTGATTTTGTGTTTAAGTCAGATCATTTGCTACATTTGCTCTGTCAGACCCAATAGACACAATACCCAAGTAATGATCTTTAAGGTAGGGCAAACCAAGCCTTTTCTGTCAAGAACCAGAAAGCAAACATTTTAGGCTTTGTGGAACATACAATTCCTGCTGCAAGGACTTGTTTCTGTCACAGTAGCATAAAAACAGCCATAGGAAAATATGTAAATAAATAAATGTGGATGTGTTCTCATTAAACTTTATTTAAAAAAATGTTTGCTGACCCTTGTCCTAAGATCATTCTCCAAATTCTGGCACAGATTGGACATGCTGCAAGAGTTCATGAATTTCCTGTGTCAGTCAAGTCTCTATCTTCTTTCCATCCTCCTTGATCTGGCGATAGTTTCCTGTTATTTGCCATCTGCATTAGTTTTCTAGGTGTTTTGTAACAAAGTTCAATGAACTGGGTTATTAACCAACAGAAACTTATTATCTCACCATTCTGGAGGCTGTAAGTCCAAAATCAGGCTGTTGGGAGGATTTGTTCTCTCTGAGGCCTGTGAGGGAAGGATCTGTTACAGGCTGCTCTACTTGACCTCTAAATGGCTGTCTTCATGTTCACCAATGTTCTCCCTGCATTCTCCCTGTCTGTCTCAAAAATTCCCCCCTTTTATGAGTCATACTGGATTAGAGCCACCCTCATAGCCTCATTTTAACCTGACATATCTATAAAGACTCCATCTCCTATGAGGTCACATTCTGTGGTTCTAGGGGTTAGGACTTCAAAACATAAAATTTTTAGGGAACTCAGTTCAACCAATAACACACTCCTCAAAGGTTTATTTGACCTAAAAGGTCTAGAACTCTAAGATCTCAAGAGTGTTAGCTTTCCATAAATAAGCCTCACCTCAATTCAGCCTTAAGTCAATAGTCTTAGAGGCATCTGGCTGGAGGCCTCAACTCTTGACAAAGGTTACAATGTGATTGCTATAGAAGTTCAAGATCCTGGAAATTAATTTGATTGCTTCTGAGTAATATTTTACCTGCATTAAAAATGTCCATCACTCTAAACTTTATTTGCTTATTCTTTTAGTTTATTTATATGTTCCAAATTTAACCCAGGAACCAGTTTCATTTATGCAAGATTAAAACAGGATCTATAAAGTAACTAAAAAGGTTTTTTGTTTTTACAAATTAAAGAGAAAATATAGAAGTAAGCCAATGGTTTGACAAAAACTAAAGGTGAGTTCTAAAGATATTTAAACTGACTTGTCTATATAAATATTTTAAAAAATTAATTTGTTATTAAAAGTATGTCAAATTTGAATGATTTTATCTATCAGATGCCAGTGTGTATTTTAATATATATGTATATCATGGGGGTAAATGTATACATATAAATCAACATTAAATGGGACTGTCAGTGTGAAATAAGTATAAACACTTCCTATCAGAATTGCAGAAATGTAATTCATTCCATATAATTAATATTTATTGTTGTAATATTATTAGTTAGAGATTTTTTATTAGACTAAAAGACTAGTTTGCTAACATATTTTGATCTATTTTTAAGTATATGTTTCTCTTTTTAAAAATTAGTTTAAATTGTTATATTTTTTTGAATTTAGGAATTTCACTTTCTGTTTGTTACACACTTCAAAAGTCTAAGATACAACTTGATATAAAGAAGCAAAACTGATTCAAAGCCTAGATCTATGATGTAAGGAAGAGTTGATTTCTCAAAAGCTACCTTGGTAAGCATTATTCTGGGATTGGTTACTGTGACTGCTAGATTTTCATATTTTTGCTTAAACATGTAGGGGAACCCTAGTTGGTTTTGCTCAGTGGATAGAGCTTTGCTCTGCAGACTGAAGGGTCCCGGGTTCGATTTTGGTGAAGGGCAGATGCCTGAGTTGTGGGTTCAATCCCAGTAGGGGGCAGGTAGGAAGCAACCAATCAATGATTCTGTTATCATTGATGTTTCTATTTCTCTCTCCCTGTCCCTTACTCTCTGAAATCAATAAAAAAAAATATTTTTTTAAATGTAGGAAAATTTATATTTAAGAGATCTTTTCCTCCATATGTATATGAAAAGATGAAAGCCCATTCTTTTAAAGGCCATGTGACAAGAAGATTTAAGTGTTCCATTAGAGTGTTCTATGATTAGAAATCCTAGGTTAAAATTCCAACATATTATGACTGCTCATTTGAGAAATCTAAGTATTTCACTCTCAAATTTAACAAGGAAAAAAGAAGAAACACGAAAAGAAAGGAAAAGAAAAGGCCTTGTTAAAGATATTGCAATGTTTTTACAATTTTTACAGATTGGTGAACATGAAATTGTTGCTGATTGTATTGTAATTTGTAATGGGAAGCATAAAGATTCAAGCTGTGTTTGTTTCATTTGTATTTTGATTATTTGGAGCCTTGGTAATACCAAGAAGATTATAAGCACCTAATATGAATTTGTTGGATAAGAGCTAATTGTAAAATTGTTACAATCTAAATGCTTGTGATACTAACATGATTGGGTCTTGGTTGTTGTCAATACTGAATTGAATTTGGTAATTTGGAATACTAATGAACTAAGATTGATGTTTATGTCCATCAATCTCTGAGACCATATTCCTCTGAAAAAGTAAGTCAAAATTTTATCAGTAGACAAATAATGTCTAGAAGCAAACCACTGGTCCCAGAACTTATCACTTTTATTAAATGACACAGAGTACTGCATCTCACAATTCCTAAGGACCAATTCTGGGTTTGGTTATTAGAATGAAAAACTAGCTTACTAACATATTCTAAAATATTTTAAAATAAGTGTTTTTTCTTTTTTTAGTGTAATTTCAATTTAATAGGCTTTTTCTCTTTAAGTACAAAAACCTATTTTTTGTCTTTTATATTTCAGAGAAGTCTAAGACACAACTTTACCTGGAGGAGCACACTCCTCTTGGACACACTAAATGTAACTAAAATTCACTGAGTAGCACTTTAGAATCTGCAAAGTCTGAAATACATATGTCAATAGGCTTATCAAGTGGAGAAAAACAAAATCTGAAGTGCCACCAGAATTTGGCGTTGAATTTTTAATTTTGTTTCCACCTCTGAGAAATTGCTCCTGTCTTAGTTTCAAAGACATCCTGAAACCCCAAATTATATAGTGTATGGACTATAAGATCTCCAAGAGAAGCCCAGTATTCCCACATGTGGCCCTTAGAAAATTACTAAGGGCCAGATAAAGAGAGGTGAGTAAATTACTCTAGTTTTGTGTGTTTTTTTTTCCCTATCATTTTTTTCCTGTGATTTTCCATGGTAATCACCAGTCAATCCTATGACAGTGGTGAGTTATAACAGCAGCAGCTGCACATACACCCAAACCACTGAGAAAGAAAGCATTTCTCTCTAACCAGAGGAAGGATAGCTCTAAGAATGTAGGATAACTGGTTGCTTTTGTTCTCTGCCCTCTTGTTTATCAGAAGCAAGCATAGTCACAAGAAGTGCATAACAAAATGTATTAACTATATTTTAGTTTTCTGACCAGAGGAAAATAAAAGTGGGCCTCTGGGAACAGGAAAGTTTTAGGCCTATTGCAAAGAGGGAGCTTAAGAAAATGATCATATAAAGTTGTACATAAACTCCTGAGCTCACCCTGAACTATGCTTGAATGTATCTAACCCTAAACAATGTAAGAAAACACTGAGAACTGATCCCAGATTTCAAATTGGTGACTAAGTGGTCTATGTGCAGGACAAATCCTTGCAGACTAAACTTATCTGGGTAGACTGGTGCTAAAATAAACCAAAGGAAATGAAAAATATCAACATTCACCATAGGATAATATTCAAAATATATAGATAAAATTCAAAATTATTCAACATAAGAACTAGACCAATCTCAACATCTCTGACAAGAAAATAATCAATAAACATCAACCCAAAAATAACACAGCTATTGGAATTATCAGACTAAGATTTTAAGGTAGCTATTATAATCCTAATATATGAGGAAAGTTACTATTTAAATGAATGAAAAGATAGAAAGTTTCAGTAGAGAAGTAAAATATTTTAAAAGGAAACAAATTGAAACTTTATAACTTAAAACATACAATATATATATATATATATATTAGTAATTCCAAGAAGGACTAAAGAGCAGAATGGAATGGCAGAGAAAAGAATCAATGACCTTATAGACATAACAATAGCAGAGGTTAAAAAAAGAGAGAGATTATAAGAAAATGAACATTGCAGTTATGCCAATATAAAAAAGCATAACATTTGTATCATTGAAATACTAGAAGGAAAGATGAAAGAGTGGGGTGCAATAGGGTTTTAAGAAATAATGGTTTAAAACTCCTCAAATTTGTCAAAAGATTTAAACTTACACATTCAAAAATGTCGGTGAACTCCAAGTATGATAAACTCAAATAAATGCATGCCAGACACATTGCAAACAAATATCTGATAATTAAAGATAAAAAAAAAAATATTTCTTAAAGCAACCAGAGAAAATAGCTATGGCCAAATAGGAACCAAAAATTATAATGACTATATATTTATTTTGTTTTTTTAATCCTCACTTAAGGATATGTTTTATTGATTTTTTTAAAGAGAGAGAAAGAGAAAGAGAAACATCAATGTGACAGAGAAACATCAATCAGTTGCCTCCCTAACATGCCCAGACCAGGGATCAAACCTACATCCTGGGTATGTGCCCTAATCAAGAACCAGACCCACAACATTTTGGTGCAGGGACAATGTTTCAAGCAACTGAGCTACCTGGCCAGGGCAATGACTACACATTTCTTATCAAATACTCTGGAGGCCAGAAAGCAATGAAATAAAAATTTTAAAACACATTTGAAAGAAAATAATTATTAGTAAAGAGTTTTATGTTGAGCAAAAATATTCTTCAGGGATGAAGGTATAATAAAAAACATTCTCAGACAAAGAAAAACTAAGAAAATTTAAGTCAGTAAATCTGTATTATTATTAAAAATAATAATGAAGGAAATTCTTTAGGATGAAGAGAAAAAAAATACTAGAGAAAAATTTGGACTTTAAGAATGAAGGGAGAACAACAGAAATCACAAATATCTAGGTAAGTATAATAGATTTTTTTCTATAATATTTTACCCAGTTTTAAAATTTTGAAAGAAAAAAATGAACCTTATCTGATTGGGTTTTTAGTGTCTGTAGTATAACAACTACAACATAGAGAAAGATAAGAGGACCAAGTATATAATTATATAGCGGTAAAGTTTTTACAGTCTATTTGAAGTGATAAAAGAATGCTTATAACTTGACTAAAAATTTCATTTATAATTAATGTATACTATGATTAATATATTATATTAGAGGCCTGGTGCACGAATTCGTGCACTAGTGGGGTCCAGCTGGCCTGCCCCGATGTGGGGGTGGTGGGGACAATGAGGGGTGGGGCTGGCTGGGGGGAGGGTCTATAGGCAGTTGGCTGGCAAGCCCCGCCCCCTGGTCAAACTCCCAGTCAAGAGGACAATTTGCATATTAGCCTTTTATTATATAGGATTATATATTATATATTAATTTATAGAGCAACCTTTAAAACAAACCAAAAAAACTATAAAGATATATTTTAAAATTTGATATATAACTTAATGCTATACCAGAAAATCCCCCAAAACAAAGCATCATGTTTATAAAGACAAAAAAGGGGAAAATAAAAGTTTAAAAAAATTACAAACTGAAAACAAATAATTAAGTGATAGACCTACATCTAAACATATCAATAACCACATTAAACATAAATGGTCTAAATGCAGCAATTAAAAGTCAATTATTGCCAAGATAAATTAAGTGACCAAACCATGTTGTGTATATAAGCATTTTGAGTACTTTATGGTAATGATATAGATAGGAAAAACATAAAAGGTAGAAAAAGACATGCCATGCATACACTCACCAAAATGAAACTTGATCAGTATATTGATATCAGACAAAGTAAACTACAGAGCAAGCAAACTACCAGAGATAAAGTAGGGTATTGCATGATAATAAATATATCGACTCAATGCGAAGCTATAACAATACCAAATGTGAGTGCATCCAACAACACAGTCCCAACACATACAAAGCAAAAACTGAGGAAAAACTAAAAGGAGAAATGGAAAAGCCTATACAGTTACTATTGAACATTTCAATGAATGCCCATCTCTCAATAATTAACATAGTAAGTAAATATAAAATCAGTAAGGATATAGAACTGAAAAAAAAACCCATCAAGCAAATTAATGTAATTTATGTTTGTTGAACATTCCAGCAAACAATGGAGTAAACCTTTTTTTAAATGTACATAAAGTGTTTATCAAGACAGACTATTGTCTGGGTCAAAAAAAACTGAGCAAATTTAAAAAACTGAATCCATACAGTGAATGTTCTGTGACCATAATAGTAATAAACAAGTGATAAATAATTAAAAAAACCTAAAAAATAACACAAATACTTCTAAATAAAACATGGATCGAAGAAACCTTTGAAACTTAAGTTTGGGTGAGGAGTTCTTTGATATGGCACCAAAAGCACAATCCATAAAGGAAAAAAAAACCCACAATATATTAGGCATCATCAAAATTAAAAACCTCTGGGCTCTGTGAAAGATTCTATTATGAGAATTGTAAGATAAGCTCTGGACTTGGAGAAAGTATTTTCATATCACTTAGTCAACAAATGATTTCTGTACTGACTAGATAAAGGACTCTGAAAAATCACCATCTTAAAAATGGTTAAAATATTTGAGCAAGGACTTTAAAAATATCTTCATTATATTTTCTTTACTTCTCTAGTTGTAGGACTTCCATTCAGCCAGATTGTAGGCAGTTCTGAATGATGGTGTTCTGTATTTTAGTTGTAATTTGGATGTGGTTGTGGGAGGTGGTGAGTACCCGTGTTTTCCTACGCCACCATCTTGGTTCTCCCAGAGCTACATTTTTTTAAAAGAAAATATGTGGATAGTTCACAATCTTGTACAACTATTAATGCTAAATTTCATTAGCTACTAGGGAAATGCATATAATATCTCAAATGAGATATTACTATACACATTAGAATAAGTTAAAAAAAGAACAAAAATATGATAATACCAACTGCTAGTAATAATGAGGAACAATAGGCACTCACACATTGCTGATAGCAATGCAAAATGTTTCAGCTAATCTGGAAAACAGATTGACAGCTCTTTCTACTGTTAAAAATTAATTTGTAGTATGATCCCACAATCTACAGCATGCTAGACCAGGGGTTGACAAGTTATGGTTTGTATGCCAAATCTAGCCCTGGTTAGTTTCTGTATAGTCTATAACTAAGAATTTTTTTAAAAACATATTTAATTGAAAGAAGGAGGAAGGAGAAAAAAAGATGGGAAAGTGAATATGTTGTATGCCAAGAGTAAAATATTTACTATCTTACATTTCACATGCACAAAATAAGTTTGATAAAAACTTTACATTCACACAAGCATTGTATATGATTGTGTATAGCAATTACTCATAAACACCAAAACTGGACACAACTCAAACGTCCTTTATAATATCAAATCAAACCAGTTCAACCATATTAATTTAGCTTATAGTCAATCCTTGTGAAGAAAAAATGGTCACTGCCTTTATAAGCTGCTTTGTAGCAATATGCCCCTGATTCTCATTCCATATTTTGGTTTGAGTGCTCTTGGTTTGCGAACTTCTTGGTGTGTGCACAACAAATTGTTACTAACTAATGCTTGTGACTCATTGGTTTTACTTAGGCTATTTCTGAACCTTTGACATTCATAGCATAGCGCCAGAAGTGGGATCCAAAGAAGACAAACCCCCACAATCCTGAGGGTAGTGAGAAAAGCAGGTCCCGCTACCCACAGAGTCCTCTGTACTCACTCACAGCTGTCTCACAGACCATGGACATCTGAGCTGTGCTCTCTTTACATTCTGCGTTCTCCAACTTTATTATGCACACTTACTTTCTATTTCTGTTGGTTTGTTCTATTTTGTTTCTTTGTTAAAGCTTCATGGTAAGTCATCCATCTTTTTCAAAAAGGGAAAACACGTGATTCTTGGTATTTTGAAACAGCTGTTGGAAAATCTAGTTAACACATTGGGTACCAGTCGTTTGATTGCTAGCTTTACCCAATGGCCAGATAAGTTTCTATTGAGCGAGTACAAAAAAAAGTTTTACAAAGTATCAGAGTTTAAAAAGATATTAGTTTGTAAGAACATGTGATAAAGAACTTCAAAATGCAATGGGTATTTAATTTTAAGGCCTGCCTTTAACATTTATGTAAAACACTGTGTGATATGAAAACACAAGAATGCTCTTGATCCGCCCGCAATGTGTT
This sequence comes from Corynorhinus townsendii, assembly GCA_026230045.1. NCBI lineage: Eukaryota > Metazoa > Chordata > Mammalia > Chiroptera > Vespertilionidae > Corynorhinus > Corynorhinus townsendii. The sequence continues at coordinate 71,477,438 of JAPDVU010000005.1, forward strand.
AAGATGTTTTAGGGAAACCAAAGACAAGATAGGTTCATTTCTTGGTCCAGGATCTTGCTCCTTTCTGAAAAATGGGGCCTCTCTTAGTTTGAAATGGTCATCAGCATTCTGGGGAAAAATTGTTTTAGATAAGTCCATCTTAAGGGGATTCCTTAAAAAGAGAGGACCTCATACTTCTTGGAGACAGTATGATGCATTCTTTGGTTGGTATAAAGAGGCTTCCAAAAGACAAAATGACTCCCAAAATAGCTTTAAAAGCATACAAATAAAAATCTTTAGTAAAAGATTTTGGCCATTTGAGCAGATAACCTTAACTTAGTCCATCTGACAGAAACATAATTTGGATCCAACTATTCTTGAGTTTTGTACTTGAGACATAGTTAATTTTTTTAACTATAAGATTCATGTCTGTGTCTATCTGTATGCTTGCGTGTGTCTATATATGTATGTTTTAGATACATGATATTTTTCTATCTCTGGATGGTATTACCATTATTAATTTGTAAAGATAGCTATTCAATTATTTTTTAATCCAACCAAGAGCTCTATACACTAAGTATAGACTTGGAAATATACACCAAGTGGCCAGATTATTATGATCTCTGAATGCATAATAATCTGGCCACTTAGTGTGTGTGTGTGTGTGTGTGTGTGTGTGTGTGTGTGTGTGTGTGTGTATATATATATTAGAAGCCTGTATCGGAGAATCCAAGATGGCGGCGTAGGTAAACACCTAAACTGCTGCCTCCTACAACAATTTAAACTGCAACTAAAAGACAAAACGTCTATCACCCAGAACCACGGGAAAGCTGGCTGAGTGGAAGTTCTACAACTAGAAGGAAAGAGAAAAGAGCATTGAGACGTGCATGACCGCTGAAAAGCTGAGGTACGGAGGCGCGTGATCTGGGCTGGCTGCGGGCGACTGGGTGCGTTGCTTTTTTCAACCCGAACGGAGACAAGCCCCCGATTACTCTGAAATCCAGTCTCTGGGGAGACGCGGGGTACCCAAACTCCTACGGGGAGAAGCTGGACTGTCTGCCAGTGAGGGTGGCTTGCTTGCAGAGCTGCGCGCAGGAATAATTGTTTACTGCACTGGGGCATGGGACTCCTGGATGCCCTTGGAGACTCAGAGCCCGCTAACTAGCAGCCATTGCTGTTTGCCACACCCTAACCTAGTGACACCCTGCAGCCCCGCCCTGCACAACCTACAAACCCACCCAAGCTCCAAGCAGCTCAATTAGCATAAGAAAGGCCTGCCCTATCACAGCTTAACCTAGCAAACTTGCAGCCTGGGTCAGACAGCTCCAAAACCTCCAAACCCCAAGCAAAGAGGAGAAAACTGCAGCTCTCACTGTAGCTCCTGCTGAGTGGCCTCAGACAGTAGCTGACCTGCACCCCATTGGAGATCCAGAAGCCAGTGTACCTAGTGGTCAGTGTGAGACACCAGATTTCAACTCCTCACATCCATAAGTGACACATTCAAGAGGCAGACTCAGTGAGCACCAAAGCCCCACTGAAACAAGTCCTGCCCCATAAGCGTGTCTTCAGCGCAGCAGTTCTTCCATTATAGACACAGGGAGTGCTCACAGCTAATTGGCCTGGAGGTCAATTCCTCCCAGTGTACCAACAGAAATTAAGGCTTAACTACACGAAGACTTTGCACTCAGCCCACAAAGGGGTGTACCAAGAGCATCCACCTCATGTGATTGAGGAGGCTGAGCTACTGCCCCCTATAGATCACCTAACACACAAAGCTACTCCATCAACACAGGAAAGCAGCCAAAATGTGGAGACAAAGAAACATGTCACGAATGAAAGAAATGGAGGAAAGCAAACTACTGGATGACATAGAGTTCAGAACCACATTTATAAGGTTACTCAAGAATCTTCTTAAAACCGCTGAGAAACTTGATGAGACCTTCAAGGAGCTTAATGAGAATGCCAAAAAAATGGAAAAGGATCAGTCAGAAATGAAGCATACACTGTCTGAAATAAAGAATATGCAGAAACTCAACTGTAGATCAACGTACCCCAAGAATCAAACCAAAGATCTGAAATATGTGGAAACAAAAAACATCCAACCAGAAAAACAAAAAGAAAAACGAATCCAAAAATATGAAGACAGTGTAAGGAGCCTCTGGGACAACTTCAAGCGAACCAACATCTGAATTTTTGGGGTGCCAGAAGAAGGGAGAGAGCAAAATATTGAAAACCTATTAGAAGAAATAATGACAGAAAACTTTCCCAACCTGGTGAAAGAAATAGACTTACAAGTTCAGGAAGCGCACAGAACCCCATACAAGAGGAATCCAAAGAGGACCACACCAAGACACATCATAATTAAAATGCCAAGGGCAAAAGACAAAGAGAGAATATTAAAAGCAGCAAGAGAAAAACAGTTAATTACCTACAAGGGAGTACCCATACGACTGTCAGCTGATTTCTCAACAGAAACTATGCAGGCCAGAAGGGAGTGGCAAGAAATAGTCAAAGTGATGAACAGCAAGAACCTACAACCAAGATTACTCTACCCAGCAAAGCTATCATTCAGAGTTGAAGGTCAGATAAAGAGCTTCACAGACAAGAAAAAGCTAAAGGAGTTCATCACCACCAAACCAGGATTACACGAAATGCTGAAGGGTATCCTTTAAGAAGAGGAAGAAGAAGAAAAAGGTAAAGATAAAAATTATGAACAACAAAATGACATCAAATACATACCTACCAACAAGTGAATCTAAAAATCAAGTGAATGAAAAATCTGAAGAACAGAATGGACTGGTGAATATAATAGAATCAGGGACATAGAAAGGGAGTGGACTGACGATTCTCAGGGGAAGCAGGTGTGAGGGGTGCGGGAAGAGATTGGACAAAAATCTTACTCCTATGGATGAAGACAGTGGCGGGGGGTAAGGGCATGGGGTAGGGTGGGGAATCAGGTGGAGGGGAGCTATGGGGAAAAATAAAAACGGAATACCTGTAATAATCTGAACAATAAAGATTTATTAAAAAAAAAAAAAAAAGAAGCCTGGTGCATGAATTTGTGCATGGGTGGGGTCCAGCAGTAGCCTGGCCAGGGGGAGGGGACATGGTGGTTGGCGGTTGGCTGGCTTGTCTGCTGGTCTAACTCCTGGTCAAGGGGGCAATTTGCATATTAGCCTTTTATTATATAGGATATACACTGAGTAGGCAGATTATTATGCATTCAGAGATCATAATAATCTGGCCACTCAGTGTAGAATTTCTTTCTCTGTTTTGGGTGTGGTCCTCAGAACAATGCTGAACATGAGTGCAACACAAGCTGAGTAAAAATATTGTTTACCTTTTCTCTAAAGACAACTCAGAAACCCTCCAGGAATAGAGAAAAACTTACTTATTTTGGTAAAACTTTCTATTAGAAATATACAGTAAACTTAATATTTAATGACAAAATATCAGATAACTACAGGCTATGCCTATAGCCTTTCCTTAGTATTTTTTAAAGCCTAATTGGGAGTTGTGATTCTTGTCCAAAACTTATTTACTTATGTTCTTTTTTTCATTATTCAGAGTTCCTGAAAAACATTTTTTCTTGATATTATGCTAGTCTTTTACAGTAATTTGAAATGCAGTATCATTTTTAGATGTTCTTAGAAGGTTTTAATAAGCTACTGGTGGTGTAGTCTTATCTTGACCAAAAAAAAAAAAAAAAAAAGGAAATTTCAACACCAACTATCCCTGAGTCTGATGCTCTTGTGTAGTACAAACTTGAGTAGCCACCAGCTCATCTTCACTTTTGTGTCCATGGGGATCACTCTGCTCAGATGCCATCTCTGCAGAGTTTCCTTCCCTGACTACCCTAGTAAAATAACACTTCTCCCACCCTCCCAGCTGCCTTCAAAACACTTAGGGCACCCCTGAGAGGAGAGTGTACATTACTTACTGTTTGTAAGAGTGTTTACTATCTGTCTCCTCATACCTCAACAAAACTTCAGGTATGTGATAACCGTGTTCTTTAGTTCACAGATAAACACCTTACAAAGGTGTTGAAAGGATGAACCCTCAGAGAATAATAATCGCCTAGAGTGTGAGTAAGAATTAATTGATCCAACTATCTATGACCCCATCCTTAGTGATCTAGAATAGACTCCCGTCAAAGCCTCTGATTTAGTAAGTCAGGGGTGGGACCCAAGAACTTGCAAGTTCTAGTAAATTCTCTGCTGATCCTCAGGCAGCTGGTCAGGAGGCTACATGCTTTGACAATGCCTAGTTTATAGAAACTCTGGGGGGAGTGAAGCAAATGTTTGTGTCATTCAAAACTGTACTTTTTAAATAACAAATAAATTGTTTAATTTTTTCTCAATTATTCATTTAAGTTTTAACTTAATACTTCAACTTTTATTTTCAAATAAAAATATTATGTCTTATAGCAATAAGGATGAAAGGACTTGGCTATCCTTATTGGAATAGTGGTTCGCTCTGTACAGAAGCCACTCTGTACAGTTGGGGACTGGAAGGCAGAAGATTGAAATCTAAGAAGGTAAACGTTTTTCTTGGAATAAAGGTAATTATCAGTTGCCATCAGACTGTTTTTGTGGTTAGAATTCCAGAAATGGTGTCTATAAGTTCATTTTCTATTTATTCTTTGTGTATTATATCACTTTGGTTAATAGCTGGTTCTAAATATAATGGTTAAAATTTCAAGATCTTTATTTTTTAAATGTAATTCTTCAAGTAGGGTGGCTATAAAGTATGTAAACACCGTATTTTCCTGAGAATGCGTCTGAATGCCAAGAATCGGGGTCAGTAATGACAGCAACACCATGGCAATTAAGGTCCATTCTGCGGGTTTGAATATAATATTTCTATTTGTTAACCTGAAAGTTTGGACAAGATTTTTAAATTCTGTGCAAATATCTCTTAGTGCAATCTGAAGAGGCCCCAAAAGTCCAAGCAACACTTACTCAATTCTTCCAAGTACAATGTGTTTTCTAGTCTGTTTCTGAGACCTTGAATCTATCATGGAAAGGTGGGATCACGCTCTGCTGAGTCTTGTGATTTGGTGGTTTCTTCCATTAAAACATCATCCCCCGCCCAACCGGCATCGACCTATGAACCAGGAGATCACGGTTCAATTCCTGGTCAGGGCACATGCTAAGGTTGTGGGCTTGTGATCCTCATTGTGGGGTGTACAAGATAAATTATTCAGCTGATAAATTATTCTTTCTCATCCCTGATGTTTCCCTCTTTCTCTCTCTCTCCTTCTCTTCTTCTCCCTTCCTCTCTGAAATCAACATAAGAATGTAAATTGTGTTAGTTAATAAGTGTTAGGTTCAGTAACAGAAAAAGCAAAAAAAAAAAAAAAAAAATCCGAAATATTTTAACTTTCCGTGTACCCCTTTTTTTCAACAGCTTTTTATTCCTGGAAATTCAGCGTTGGGTCTTACCTCAAATCCTTATGCTATTGTATAGAATAAAGGCTTCTTAAGAAAAGAAAGTCAAAGATACCCACCCCCTACTGCATCACCTCTAGTGTCCAGGAAGTAGTCACTGCTCATAAGTGTGTGACTAGATGTGGCCCTTCTTTAGCATCATTCTCCCAGACAACTCAGCCCAACCTGAAGGCACAATGAACCACTTTCTCTCCTCAGTGCTTCTGCCATGCTCTTCCTTATCTCTGTAATACCACCATCCACCCTTATTGGAAAGGTTTTGTTACTACTTCTGTTTGCTTATTTTGTTGTGTCTGTTTTTCTTGTCACTCATGAAAATGAGTAAAATAAATTGTATTTAATTGTGAGGAAATTACAATATTTAGTAAATGTCATAAAGTTCTAGAGCACTGATTGCTGTTAGATATAAGGCTTTCTCTTATTTCATCCTCCCGTAATTCTACAGGGTGCCATACTGTGTTACCTAATAACAAAGAAGCCAGTAAAGACAGCTATGTGACTCAATCTCACCCTAAAATCATATTAGCTGATTCTCTTGGGTTATGAATATCCAAAATTGTACCTGCCTCACTTAATCTCAAGAAGAAAGGAAATTAGACTCTACTGTAAAGTATGTGAAACCAGTTTTGGTGGGTTAATTCCATTTAACCTAGTAGCCCTTTTCATAGAAGTAAAATGGAGCAAAGCCAAATATGAAAAATTGCTTTATATTTTGATACCTGTGCTATCTAGTTGCTGATATATATATATATATATATATATATATATATATATATATATATATATTGATTTCAAAGAGGAAAGGAGAGGAGAGATAGAAACATCAGTGATGAGAGAGAATTATTGATCAACTGCCTCTTGCAGGCCTCCTACTGGGAACTGAACCTGCAACCCAGGCTTATGCATGGGAATCTAACTGTGACCTCCTGATTCATAGGTCAGCACTCAAGCACTAAGCCACACTGGGTGGGCTGTGTTTTGTTGTGTGTTTTCTTTTCTTTTTTTTGTTTTTTGACAGAACATCTCCCTAACCAAGGGCAGAGTCAGTTTACTCCATTATTTTTAATTTTTTGATCATTGATTGTTTTTTTGTTTTGTTTTGTTTGGTAAGTCTTATTCACACATAAAATACATTCTAATATACCAAATCCCAAAATGACATTTTCTCTAAGGCAAGTATCATGCTATAAACTAGGTGTTATAAAATCAAAGGTATTGTAATAATATACTGAAAAGGAATTGTTTTACACTCAAAGTGCTTAGAGAACAAGTAAATGCATCTGCCTATAATTTACATCCAGTCAATCTATTGTTCAGAGAAGTAGATGACAGTAATAGCACCCTGTAAGTATTTTGTTCAGAAGACAAGAGGAAACATAAGGAATCTGAGGCTAAGGTAGGCTGACAAGTTGATTTAGTAGCACTGGGAACCTGCTGTTTTTCAGACAATTGCAATGGCTCTATTATATAATGGGACAATGATTTTCAAAGAGTTATGGTAAACACATGCAATAATAAAAAATAGATTAATAAATTGATTAAGGAAAATAAAACTTTTTCTAGTATTCTCACCTGGAGGGAGATCCTGCATTTTGGGAATATAAAAATATTCCCTGAAGTGCCTCAGCTTATCTTCCTCATCGAGACGGAGGGCGACCCTCTCGTCTGTAGGGAGACATCGAAGTTCAGATGCCACGCGTTGCACTGTGTCAGCTGGTAACTCAAGAGGTAAAGGCTCCATAACAAGTTGTTCTCTAAAAATGAAAACAGAACTGAAAAATAATAGAGCCGCCATAATTTTCTGCAGAAAATTAGCCCTTGGAGTAAAACACCTTATGTTTTTAACTAAGAGTCCCATCTTCCCAACCTCAGAAATAATATTGTTATCCAAATAGCATTACATTCTTTGCCTAAGTGATTCTCATGTATCAAACCAAAAGAATAATAATCCCTTAGGGATTTTGTAAATTTGAATTAGGCCAGTGGTCGGCAAACCGCGGCTCGCGAGCCACATGTGGCTCTTTGGCCCCTTGAGTGTGGCTCTTCTACAAAATACCACGTACAGTGCAATTGAAACTTTGTGGCCCATGCGCAGAAGTCGGTTTTCCGCTCTCAAGAGAAATTTCAATCGTTGTACTGTTGATATTTGGCTCTGTTGACTAGTGAGTTTGCAGACCACTGAATTAGGCAATGATACGATCAATAAACGCTCACTCTTTTTATTTTTATTTTCTGGAAAATGAACCAAATTAGTGACTGTCAAACATATATAACTTCACCTTTTCCTCTAGATGTCTCACTAGAAGGTATCAGTTAAAGATGCTTTTGGGAAAGTGTAGGGAAACAGCGGCCCACCTGGCTTGTCCTTCTCGCTATCCCACCTGCACTAGCCTACCCCAGTGATTCTTTAATCATAGTTTTAAAACTATAGAGATATATACAATAGAAACTTAACAAATTCTTTACTGTGAATAAAATGATGTTGTTAAAAAAGGTACTTTAGTTTAAATAATATTAGTATTTTTTTGGAATATGAAGACCAAATAGGTCTACTTCCTGCTGATAATGAGAAACATCTCTTTCACTAATATATATATATATATATATATATATATATATCTCAGAACAAAACAGGACTTTGTGTGGTTTCCTGAAACCACATTCTACTCTCTTTAATCATCATTGAACACTCCCCACCTTTTTGGAAAGAAAACTTAATCTTTCTGGAGGGGATGAATAATAATAAAGATTTAAATACATACTTAAACTTCACACAAATTTTATGTTTTCTATATTTCTCAAAGTTTTAGTTAAGTAGAATAGTCTTTGAGAAAAAAGTGTTTTTTCCTCAGGCTAGTTTGATTTACCTATGTACACTTTTGCCTGACTTTGCTTGCATATTCCTCCATTCATTTTCTTTTTCAATAAATATTTATTGAGCACCTATCATGTTGCACCATGCACTGGTGGAACAGCAATTTATAAGATAACATTTAAATAATAACTTTTGTGGAATTTACTTTTTTAGGGGGAAGAATGAAAAATAATTAAATTGTATAATATCAGATAGTTTCAAGATCTATGAGTAATTGGATAGAGAGTCACTGGAGTATGGGAATAGTTAGTTATTGGGGGCTCAAGTGTACCTCTTTAGGGAAAGGCTGTAGAGTCACTTATGAATCATATTATGGAAAAGAGCTGGACCTGGAGGAAGATAATAGCAAGTGCAAAGGCCCTGAGGTAGAGATGGACTTGGCCTGCTCAACTCATGGACTAAGAGAACTAAGGGGAGGGAGAGTCCATGATGTAAGAGAGACACTGGCAGAAATTAGTCATGAAGAACTTGGAAGGCCAGAAAGTTTAGATATTTTTCTCAGTTTAATGGGAAAACATTAGAATATCTTGAGTAGAATTATTATTCTACTGGTGAATTATTATTAAATGAGAGGTAAATTAAGGCAATTTTAATAGTTCAGGGGATTATGACAGTAACTTAAATGTGGCCAGAGGAAAAGTAGTGAGAAATATCTGGATTTAATAATATATTTTGGGGACAAAAATCTAGAAAATCTATGGTAAAGACAGGAAAGCAGATAACTTTAAGCTTTGCGAGAAATTCCTAAAGAAATACTGAGGGAAGAAACATTTGAGGAGGGAAATCAGAATTCTATTGAGAACATGTTAAATTTGAGATAAATACTGACCATCCAAGAAATTATTAAGCTGGCTCTTGAATATTTAAGCTCAATGGAAAATTGGATCAGAAGACATATGTTTGATAATTTTCAACTCATAGAGTGTACTTAAGACCTAAAATTCCTAGGCATCAACCTAAACAAACATAGATAAAGCTCTAGAATAACAATTTAATCATCTTTCTTCCACTCTCACTCTCCTTCCTCTTACCCCAACACACACAGTGTTAGGCAATAAAGAATTACATGTCTGAGTTTATACAATGCCAGCAAAACAAACCTTCTTCCTGTCCTCTAACCTTACATTCTTCTGCTTACTTGACTGCTTCCTTTCTCAGCTGCCAATGGTCCCCCCTGATGAGCCATCCTTTATGTTGCCAGATAAGGAAACTAAACTTCACCTGAGCATAGTTTTCAGTTTTGATACCAGTAATGCCTTTCAGTTGCTACAGTTCATGCTTCTGAACAAAAGCCAATGATTTTACCATTGATCTTAATGGTTTTTTCAATATCTGACCATGTAAATTATTTGTTCTCTTCATGAAATTTTCTCTCTGTGACTTTTCTTATGCCATTCTCTTTGCCCAAAATGTTCCATTTCCCCTTGTACATATTCAGGTCCCAGTCATCCTTTAATGTTCTAGCTCAGTGGTCGGCAAATTCATTAGTCAACAGAGTCAAATATCAACAGTACAAGGATTGAAATTTCTTTTGAGAGCCAAATTTTTTAAACTTAAACTTCTAACACCACTTCTTCAGGCCATGGTATTTTGTGGAAGAACCACACTCAAGGGACCAAAGGGCCGCATTTGGCTCATGAGCCACAGTTTGCCGACCACGGTTCTAGCTCAAATGTGACTTTTTTCTTGATGTCTGCCATGGTATCTCAGCTAAAATAGTCTTTCCTCCTCTGAACACCTATAAAACTTATGAGCACACATCTAGTAATAAACAATACATTCTGTCAGGTACTGTATTTATTTAGATACATATGTGGATGGGAAAGATCAAACATGCTTGTCATGCTGACAACTTGATTCTAAATAGGTCTCTACCTATATTTTTCTGATGAAAGAAACTGCTTTCTGCGTAGAGATGACTAATTCTGCCACTTGACATTATCGGTTGCCTGGTCATCATTAATTAGACCTCTCCTGGACACTTGACCCACTAAAGACAATGGTTTTATCAATGGCCTGTGAATGATTGGCTGTGAAAGCTCTGGCCAAACAATCATGACGGTGTTTAGCTGAGCATGTAATCAAATTCATTCAGGAATGAGCTGTGAGATGTAGTTCTTCAGTCAGTTAGAAACAGGAGCAAAATTTAAAAGAATCAGAGAGAGAAGCAATAAAGTGGTAGAGTATAGAAGGAGAATTGTCATTTTTGAGAGTCATACAGAACCACTGATTGTTAAAGCACAAAGTGATTCCAGCAGTAAGAATCTGCTAAAAAATAGTTGGCGATGGAACAGCTTTTGTTCCTGAGAGGGTGACAGGACAAGTCAGTCTGGACACTCATTGAATCCTTCCATGCAACAAAGTATGTGGAAGGCCTGAGAGCTGCCTGCCTTGCTGTTCTGAAATCCTCATGAACTGTTTTTCTGCCTTCCGATCAAGGGTGTCTTACTATAAACCCATTACTTAGGGCAGCTTGATTTAGTTGCTGGTCTACCTACTGAACTGTACTCAACCATGGAGGCGGGAGAGAGGGGGTGAGTCTTATCTTTATAGTCACCCCATTGTTGAGCAGTGCCTTTTAGATAGAATTTTCCTCTAAATTGGCAGTTTAATATGAATACACAAAATAGCTGGGTGAATATTTGGTATGACAAATTACATGCTACTAGAGGGTCTTCCTCCTACTCCAACTACATGGGAATAGAGAAACACTTCCAATGGGACTCAGAAACACTTCCAAGAGAGCTTGTCTTATATTTGGGACTTTCTTTAGAATCAGCATTTTGAGGGTTCATTGGGGCTAACTTTAAACTCTAAATGAGGTTCCTAAATTAATATACAGATTATTTTGTTATCATCATATCCCAGTAAAATTCAACTTTCCTTATTTAAATAACATTAATATTTATTCATTTAGCTTCTTTATAGTTATTTTTTTATTTAGTCCTTACAATAATCCTGAGGAATCAGTATCATTTCCCCCATTTGAGGACTAAACTCTGGAATAAGCAGAGTAAAAACAGAAACAGAAACAGAAACAGAAAGATAATAAAGCTTACTCTGTGGGACCACACTTTGTCTGAGCAGCTGACTCATGGACGCTGCCTGCATCATGGCATGTGGGTGGGATATGCAGAGCAAAATTTCTGGCAGAAGACTTGAATCTTTTACTTTATTTTTACATGCCTCTTACTTCCTAATTTATTATTATTATTTACTATTTCTTCAGTCCATTCCCTTTATCTCCCTTTATTTTTTGTTTTACCCTTGTACTCAGTCTACAAAGCATCACAGGATATGAATCCATCCACTTTTTTAAAATTATTGTTTTATTTATTCATTTTAGAGAGAGAGAGAGAGAGAGGAAGGGGGAGAGAGAGAGAAAGAAAAAGAGAGAGAGAGAGAGAGAGAGAGAGAGAGAGAGAGAGAGAGAGAGAGAGAGAGAGAGAGAGAGAAACATCAATTTGTTGTTCTACTTATTTATGTATTCACTGGTTGACTCTTGCATGTGCCCTGACCAGGATCAAACCCACAACCTTGTCATATAGGGATGATTGTCTAATGAACTTAGCTGCATTTCCAGGGTTCCATCAACTCTTTGTAATCAACCCTTCCCATTCAGTGCCATGATACCACAGGGTCCTTATTACAAGAAAGCAATTTATTAACTCACTAGAGCAGTGGTCGGCAAACTGCGGCTCACGAGCCACATACAACTCTTTGGCCCCTTGAGTGTGGCTTTTCCACAAAATACCACGGCCTGGGCGAATCTATTTTGAAGAAGTGGCATTAGAAGAAGTTTAAGTTGAAAAAATTTGGCCCTCAAAAGAAATTTCAATCGTTGTACTGTTGATATTTGGCTCTGTTGACTAATGAGTTTGCTGACCACTGGTCTAGGGCAAGTCATGTAACCTTTTTGTGTTGCAATGTTATATAAAACTAAGTTAAATATTACTTTCTTCAAAGAATCATGATTAAGATAAAATAAAATTAGTGAAGTACTTTATAAAAAGATAAAATATATTCTTGTAAGATATTTCAATATTAATACTTTGTTATGAAAATTGCCACTTTACCCTCAGCTTCTGCAGTTTTGTAAATCTTATTTTCACATTTTTATTTAGACAGCTAAAACTTCATAGCTAAAATTTTTATCATAACAATTGTTGTTTCTATGCAATTTGGAACTCAGGATCTTCAAGTCACCCATGGGTCTAAAGTTAAACAGTTAACTAGATGATATGAGTACCCAGTTGGTTAATCATTACAGAATTTCAGGTATCATGCCTGAAATGAACAAATTGCACATCTGGGTTCAAAGTTTAGAAATCGCTAAGCAAATTATAAAGTTGCATAGCTTTTCATTGTGAAAGAGAGAAAGAACACGTTATTTATTGAATTTATTGGGGTTACATTGCTTAATGACATTATATAAGTTTAAGGTGTACAATTCTATAATACATCACCTGTATATGGTATTGTGTACTCACCACTTCAAGTCATGTCTCTTTCTATCACCATTTATTTTCTTTTACACTCTCCTGCCTCTCCCAACCCCCATTTTCTCCTGGTAATGACTATGCTGTTGTCTGTCTATGAGGTTTTTGTTTGTTTGTGGGGTTTTTTTTTTGTTGCTCTTTTTCTAATCGTTATTGTTGAAAGTATTACATAGGTCTTCCTGGGGGGAAATGTTATTTAATATATGTGCATAGAGCAACAGTCTTTACCCCTATCACTGTTTGAGAAATGAATGACAGCACTGTCACAACTTCATATTTCATATCTAAGATTATATTAATTACATACTGATCTTCACATTAATAAGATCAATGTATTTATTCCAATTTACTACTTAAATAACAGCCCACCTTTTAAAAAATAAAAACAGGAAAGAAAAATATGCAAACAAAAAACCTTCTTGCTATGTAGAAAATCAACTTTCTATTCTTAGGCAAATATTTCATAAAATGAAAGAGGAAGCAGCCTGTTTAAGAAAGACATTTTCACTTCTCTAAATAAATATTTAATGACTAAAGTACCACAAGACAACTACCAGAGTTACCAGAAAACAAAGGACTTACAGCTTATGAATGAATTTTGATTTAATTTTGCCATTTAAATTTAAGTAACTACAGGAGTAACTTTAATTAATCAAAAGTAATAGTCTTTTATGAGTTCAGTGAACTATTGACATGAATTCTTTTTCACTACGTTGGTAAAGATCTCTTCATTTGACACAAAATTTTACGAACTGTAGAAATGATATCTGGAATTTTAAAGGAACAGCCATTAGGGAATTCTACTACTTATATGAATATAATTTAGAGGGGGAAAAGGAAGAAAAACCTGGCAGAAGAAGCTTCTAAAGCATCGACAAGGATACTAGCAGAGAAAATATCCCTTTGGAAAAATCACTGAATAGAAATTTGTGTACAAAGTGTATACCAGTGTCTCCATGCTTACCGGCAATCCGATGGGGTTTGTTCACAGCTCCCGGTGTCCTTTAAACACACACACACACACACACACACACACACACACACACACACACACACACACACAACAAACAAAGCTCTTAAGAGTTCCTTACAGACTTCTAGACCAGACCGCAGGGTGAGAAATTCAAGGCACTTCTGCTCAGACTCCACCTTGTGGGGAATTTGTGAGCTTATTTGAGTTCTACCCCATCTAAGGCGATTGTAAATCTCCAGTCACAGACAAACACGTAAGCAAATGCTGCTTTTGCTTTCTGTTGCAAATACTAGGAGCTCTGCCCTGGACTCTTTCACCCAAGCAGCTCTGCCCTTTAGACTCCAGTAAACACTTCCTTGTCCTCAAACTACATAGATCTCTGGATTATAATAAATAATCCTATAGAGCAAGTGGGGTATCCTCCTTTGTGTGTGAGCTGAACCAAGGAGTTTGTCCAGGACCCAAATCCCAAAATGTGCATCCCTCCCTTGCTTTAGGCTTTGGTAGACTAAGGACTAGAGCAAAGTTCTTTCCCAGTTCTGCAACTTGGACTTTTGAGGCAGGAACCCACTGTTAGATGCATGGTGAGCTTCCATGTTGAAGGCAGCATTTGACATTTAATGGATAAACATTTTAGTCAAACATTTAAAGTAGGCTTATAAGCCAGGCAGTGAAAGAAAAATACCACATGATCTCACTCATTTATGGATAATAAAGAACATTATAAACTGATGAACAAAAAGTTAGATACAGAGGCAGAGAAGCACCAAACAGACTGTCAAATTACAGCAGGAAGGCTGGGGAGTGTTGCGGGGGCGGGGGGGGGGATGGTAAGAGATCAACTGAAGGACTTGTGTGCATGCATATAGGCATAACCAATGGACACAAGACACTGGAGGGGGGTGAAGTGAGGGCATGTGCCAGGGGAAGGTCAATGGGGAAAAAAAGGAGACATGTACTACTATTTGTAATACTTTAAACAAAAACAAAAATAAATAAATAAATAAATAAATAAATAAAATAGGCTCTAGGTATACTTTATTGCCAGTGTGTGTGTGTGTGTGTGTGTGTGTGTGTGTGTGTGTGTGTGTTAGGAACTCCTAGATCATAAATCTGGACAGTCAACAAGACAAGCAAGGAAGAAAAAGAGTTTCATGTTGAAAGTGTTAGGGGCAGAAACAGAATATTGGGGACTAGCTATGGTTATGGGAAATATTATCATGCTCCTTTAACCATGATTGCCTTGTGTTTGTTAAAGAAAGGACATTCTAACCTGGCTGGGAGTTATATGCCCTCAGGACCTGGAGTCAACCTTGAACCTGGGAGTCAACCTTCGAATTGTGGTCCCTTCTCATTCAAGAACTGCCTATTACCATGGAAAGATTAACAACCTTGTTGCCCAAAAAATGGAGTCTCACCCCTTCGAATTGCCTACTTCCCCATGCCTGTAATCCTTGCTTCTCCATGTCATTCTTGTCCTACCCATAGAAGCAGCTGGCTTATGGGGGGCTGCAGAGCAGATTTTTGTGTATGACCTGCTGCTTTTCCACACCACCGGCAGTATTGGAATAACCGCTCATATATGGCTCAGCCCTGTTTGCTTGATTGGCCCAAGTAGTGACGGGCAGCACAGACCCATTGATTATCCTGCTACAAAAGTTGCTTAAGAAACTTTGAATCTTTTGATGAATGCCCTTTTAGTTATAAAAACCAAGATCAAAGAGTTTCAGAATTAAGACCAAAGATAGAAAGTAAACCTGAATAACTGAATCGCTTTTGTACACCTAAGCCTCGTTGAGCTCCTACAACACACCAGGTAAAGCATTTTTTGATGCAATCATATATATCATGTGTTTGCTATATAACCCTGGACAATTCAACTACCTCATGCTAAGGCTCAGTACCACACTTTATAAAAGGGCACATGAAAGTACCTTTCTTCACAATATTACTAATATATATATAGCCAAGATACCAAGACAGGTAAGACAATAAATGGCACTTTCTTCATTTTTTAAAAAATTAACTAGACCAAAAATGCTGGCTGCCCTCCCAACTTTAAAGGAGGAGGATAAAACACATGCAATTTTTAAAAATTGATTTTTCAGAGAGAAGAGGGAGAGAGAGAGAGAGAGATTGCTTGCCTCCTGCAGGCCTGGAACCAGGAATCAGACCAGGAAACCAGGCCCTGAAGGACTCAAACCAGCCACTGCCTGGTGTATGGGAGTGACACAGTTTTGGATTGGAACATGCAGTGTTTTCCTGGACTGGGTCCCGGATTCTTTGTCTCTCTGGAGTCAAAGAATGATTCCATGGACAGAAGGTGGCATAGCAAAGGTGGAAATTTATTAAAGAACAAGTACAGACTCCCACATGGGGAGCAGAAAAGGGTCCCACTGAGTTCCTTTTCCCTATGGCTTATAAAGGTTGCAGATCCTGGTGCCTTGATATCCCCTCTGATTGGTCACTATTCCCCTAGACTGGTTACTATAGTAACTCCTAGCCTCAAAGGTCGCACCTCACATGGGACATATGAGGTTCTCCCCCAGCCCCCTCCTTCCTTATTGTTATCCTATTCCCTTTGGGCTTTCTTCTCCTTCTGGATGAAGGGCTTCCTTCCCTTTATTTTTTAAGTATAGACCTTTTGCTGTTCCCAGCTCCCTCGTTCTATGGAAATGTACCTGTTGCAGCTTTTTAGCTTTCCTATTATACCTTCTGCTGCTCTGCGGCCAGTGCTTCCTCCATGGTCCCCTTAATCTCCAAAGTTTTTAAAATTTCCTAAAACCTGTTGTTGCAGAAGACCAAAGAAATACCAAGCACACTTCCTAGAGAAAGGGTGGGACCCCGTTTATTAACACTAGTGGACTCCTGGAATAATTTCCAAATTAGAGTGAAGAAACACGTAGAGGGTTTCACTTTTTATAACCTTCTGGGGTCTTTGTCTTGCAGATATGGTTCCACCCCCTTTCATGGGCTTACAGGAAGGCCCCCAGGTGCTGGGGGTCCCCAGGCCATATTGATGATCTGTCCTGGGGCCAGTGATAATGACCCTTCCCCCCCCTCCCAGGGTAGTGCATTGGTCACAGTTTTTATGGCCTGACACATCTTGCAAAATCAGTTTCCTCCTCATTCCCCCCCCCCCCTTCTCCCTTGGCCCACAGGCTTCTTTTAGCCTTGTGGAGCAACGACCAAGGGATGTTATTGTGAATAGGGGTGTCTGCTCTTAGCTACTTCCTGCTGGAAAGGGATGATGACCAAGGGGCTAGCATGCCGCTTCTTCCTCTCAGAGGGATTTGTAGGAAGTTCTTCTGGTTTGTAGGACCATCTGAAGTTTAAAGGCATTCCTGTCCAGTTTGCAGGCAGACAGAGGTAAGCAGTGGTCCCACATGCGTAGAATTTTCCTGCAGGGGGCACCAGGGGTACATGGTGTTTTCAGCGTTGGGGGTAGAATTGCATAGTTCATTTGGGAGGTGACCTGTTGGATGTTGGCCCTGCGTATTGCTGAAACAAATAGGAGCAACATTAGTTAGCTGCACATTGGCTGTGACAAGTCCTATTATTATTATTTTTCCATCCAATTCCCCCCACCACATGCATTTGGTAGTAGAGTCGTAACATGCCACTGGCTGATAAGTATAGCTAACAAAAATCTGGCTTGATTGGGTTTTCTTGTGGTCTACCCAGTCTAGCATATTCGGATAGCGTGTTTCTAAGCAAGGAGCAAAGGATGGCAATACAAGGTGTAATCCAACAATTTATGATAAGGCCTTTATTTCCTTGCTGTGTGGGGAGTAATAATTTTATGGTGCTTCTGTGTCCCAGCAAGAGCAGATGAGTTCTCCTCCTGGCACTAGTCTCGGATTCCACTGGCATTCATAAAAAGACAAAATAAGAATTATTAGATAAAACCAGTGATTATCCAGTGTGCCGTGCCAGCACAGCCAAAGGTTTGGTGAGCCTGAGGGAGGGCTGGCGAAGGATGAAGAAAAGACAGACAAAGATAATAAGCTGTGTCTAGGTGGATCTTCTGTGCATGACTAAGACCACAGAACAGATCCAGACTGCAAGCTGATCCTTTATTTTATAGTCAGAGGTAAACAAGGTAATTTACAATCTTCTTGTAAGTTTCACTTGTTTTGGCAGCATTTGCTGCCCCTCCCACAGATCATTAGCTACCCAGGAAAGACCTAGAGAGCAGTCACAAGATCAAGCTTAATTATGCTAAGAGCGCTGTGCCCTCTAAGCTGGGACTTGTTTGTGGCTTTGCCAGCAGGTCAGTCCGAGGCTTAACCCTATAACTGCTCCCTACAATCCAGAAATACTAGAGCATGTTATGTTAGGAGGAGATAAGAAAGAAAGATTAGTGTTAGGGAGAATTCAGCAGGGTGTTATCTGAATTTCTCAGAGCAGGTTGCTCAGCCAGGTTTGCTGTCTTCTTGAGGGTGATCTGCAGGGGGTGTTTCTGGTCAGAGGTCACCTTCCACTCAGACTGGATGTCACTCAGCTGGTGGGCTGCCTTCACCCGGGAGTGGTGGATCCAGATGTTTAGTCCTGCAAGCTTAAGAGCTGTGAGGGTGGTTAATATGACTGGATAGGGTCTCTTCCAGGTAGGCTTGAGGGGCTCCTTTTTCCAATTTTACCCAAACCTGGTCTCCAGGTTTATAAGGATGTACAGCTGTTCCTAGAGAGATGGGTAGTCAGTCAATAACTCACCTGTGGACCTCAAAGACAGTTTTTCCAAGTCCTTATAGTTATTTCTGGCTTTCTAAGTTTCCTATTTCCCCCAAATCTCCCTTTGGCCGAATTAAGGGAGGGGGTCTACTGTATAGAATTTCAGAGGGCGAGAAACCTACCCTGGTCCTTGGGGCACAGCATACTCGCAGGAGTACAAGAGGCAAGATATCTGTCCAGGGTAAGGTTGTCTCTTGGCATAGCTTAGCCATAGTCTGCTTTAAAGTCTGGTTCATGAGCTCCACTTTCCCTGAACTTTGTGGCCTATAAGCTGTATGTAGATTCCATTTAATTCCTAAAGCCTTGGCTCCCTGTTGTACTATTTCTGCTACAAAGGCTGGGCCATTATCGGACCCTATGGTCAGAGGCATGCCTTACCGTGGAATTATATCCTTCAGCAATGCCTTAGTGACTTCTCTCACCTTTTCAGTGCAAGTGGGATATGCCTCGACTCAACCTGAAAAGGTGCAAAGACTAGCAGGTATTTATTCCCTCTGAGCCTGTGATGGAAAGCTGGTGTACATCCTTATTGGTCTATGGTCTGGTCACTGCTCCCTCTTAAATTGTCTATCTTGCAGGACCTGTTTGCTTAAGCACTGTTCCCATATTGGAAAGGCCATAAACTATAATATCCCCAGAGGGAGTTGTCAGGGCTGGCGCCAGGCCAGGCCTTGAGATAGGGTCTCACGACTCCAATCCCAGAGTTTTTTGTTGTTTTTTTCTTCCTCTTTTTGCCTTTACAAGCTTAGCCTTAACTTCATTTCGGAACCGCGAGGTTTGGAGTGGCGATAGCACTTCAAGGACGCTGTGGGATTTTAAAATAAAGGCTCCAAAATTCAAACCTCTGGCTGTGGCATCTTCTATTGGACTCGCTGAATTTCAATATAACACATCCATCATGTATACATAGGAGATACCCAGGAAAAGTGAGTAACTCACCAAGGTGGCTTAGAATTCAGGCTTAAATCCCATCTTCATAGGGAAAGGAGAGTGGTGAAGACCTCTTAGGGAAAGCAAATGATTTTTAGAAAAGACAAATGGGCCCTGAAGAATAAATGAGAGGTATGGAGTTTGTGACAAAGTTTGACTTGCTGTGGTGTCCACTTAGAGTCTTTTCTTGATAAGAGTCAATCTTCCCTGGTGGATGAAACTCCCAGGGAGGGGACTCATGACAATTGGATTATTTGAAGGGCTTGTCTCGAGGCAGATAAGGGGAGTTACAAAGGCAGGTGGAACATAGACAGGGGCGGACATGGCAGTTTGAGCATCCTAACCACAGAAACCAACCAAGCAGAAATAATAAAATGTTTCTGGACTCAAAGCAGGAGGCATGGGAAAACAAGGGAGGGCCTGTGGCAACAAGGTGTATGAACACATAGAAACAGAAAGTTCACCACAGGGACAGAGAAAGAACTCATAGAAACAGGGCAAGTTCAGACCCATTGCTGGGCAAGAACTGAGGGAGTCAATCAGGTGATGACACAAGTAGACATAGAGCAGGCTTGTAGCAAATATATATCCCTGGACTACAGGCTTTAGTGGGCAGCCCATTACTGGGCCCCTTTCCCCCTGTGGGGAGTCTGTATCTTTTGTAATAAATTTTCCACACTTTTGCTTAAATCTTCTGGTCCATGGAGCTCGTTTTTCAGTGTCCTGAGACACAACCCCAGGGAAAACAGCTCAGCTCACCATTCCAGTTATCACCAGGATAAATATTTGTACCAATTCAGACTTGTATATTAATTTCCATGTATGTCATCTTGCATATAACATATGTCTCTGAGAGGTGGTGACTGATTTTATCCCCCTCAAAGCCTTGACCATGAGTGGAGCTAAATAAATATTTGTTGAATTAAAATTTTTTAAAAAAATGATTCAGTTCCTTCCATCAAAATTAATGATCAGGGTTTTAAGGGAAGCTGTGTTCTCCCAAAGGGTAATTTTAAAATATGTTTTTAAATTGATTTTTAAGAGAGAGGAAGGGAAAAGAATAGAAAATAGAAACTTCAATAAGAGATGAACACCATTGATCAGCTGCCTCCTGCACAAACCCCCACCAGGGATCCAGCTCACAACCCAGGCATGTGGTCCTGACCGGGGAATTAAACCAGGGACCTCTTCGTTCCTGGTTTGAGACTCAACTGCTGAGTCACACTGACCAGGCACAATAGGTTCTTTAAACTGTAAACTTCATCCTTATCCTTCAGGGCTTATTCACTATAGCTAGGCCAGTGCCTGGCCTCTAAAAGCTTCAATGGATGTTTGCTGTATTATTAACCAAATTAAATTTAGTGTAGCAAAATATTTCTGTAAGACTCCAGGGCTACAAATAGAAACAACTGTGAGACTCTATTTCTGAATGTTCCATAATTAAAAATGGATGAAGCTTGGTGGCCAATTCAGGCCCCATGATTAAAAGAGTTTTATAGAAGTGGAAGGAAATTGCAACCTCAGAGGCCAGTGGGGGAAAGACTAATGAAAAGCTGTGTCTTTACACTTGGGTGCTGAAGGGTAGCAGAATATACCAAATATGACTAGGAATTTAGGCCTTGCAATCCCAAAATATGCTGCTTTAGGATGTTAATTATTTTGTATTGTAGGTACTTGAAAAATAGCAAATGCAGGGAGAAACTGTCTCTGAACTCCCCTTATCTGCCTCAAGACAAGCCCTTCAAATAATCCAATTGTCATAAGTCCCCTCCCTGGGAGTTTCAGCTACCAGGGAAGATTGACTCTTATCAAGAAAAGACTCTAAGTGGACACCACAGCAAGTCAAACTTTGTCACAAACTCCATACCTCTCATTTATTCTTCAGGGCCCATTTGTCTTTTCTAAAAATCATTTGCTTTCCCTAAGAGGTCTTCACCACTCTCCTTTCCCTATGGAGATGGGATTTAAGCCTGAATTCTAAGCCACCTTGGTGAGTTACTCACTTTTCCTGGGTATCTCCTATGTATACATGATGGATGTGTTATATTGAAATTCAGCGAGTCCAATAGAAGATGCCACAGCCAGAGGTTTGAATTTTGGAGCCTTTATTTTAAAATCCCACGGCGTCCTTGAAGTGCTATCGCCACTCCAAACCTCGCGGTTCCGAAATGAAGTTAAGGCTAAGCTTATAAAGGCAAAAAGGGGAGGGCGGGAGAACAATGAAAAACTCTGGGATTGGAGCCATGAGACCCTATCTCAAGGCCTGGCCTGGCGCCAGCCCTGACAACTCCCTCTGGGGGTATTATAGTTTATGGCCTTTCCAATTTGGGAACAGTGCTTAAGCAAACAGGTCCTGCAAGATAGACAATTTAAGAGGGAGCAGTGACCAGACCATAGACCAATAAGGATGTACACCAGCTTTCTATCACAGGCTCAGATTTCCAGCCCTACCCCCCTTATTTTCCTATTATCCAAGCAAGCATATTTACAGAAGCTAGAAATAGCATAGTTACTTATCTGGTTTAGTTATATCCTGGAAGTAACAGGTCAATGGACCATCTGTACTTCATAGGGAAACCCTGAAGGGTAGTTCTTACAAAATTTATGGGAATAAAATGGAATGCCTATGGTTCAGATAGAGGGCAAGGGGACGGAACGGAATCAGTTATTTCAAGGTCCATTTTCCAGATTTATACATGTTATTAGACCTAGATGTCAATAAATGTCTAGGTTTTTTTGCTTTTTTTGTTTGTTTTTTTCTTGCTACTCTATCCTTTATTACAGGGATCCCAGCTAAGAATTCAGAAGATTAGAGGGAATTTTTTCCCCTCCCCTATAGTGTATAGGAGATTTCACATTATCCATTTTTTAAATTAAATAAAAACCTTTTAGGAGCTCACTTTTCAATTTTGTAGAGGAAAATTTAATGAGTCATTAACAGGACTTTCCTTTTTTCTTTAAGAGGGTGATGAAAATTTCCGAGATGTTTCACCCACAGCAAAATACTCTAGGGCCGGCCTATTCTCTTCCTTTTCTCTCTTCCCTTCTACGTCTCTCTTCTCTCTTACCCCTCCTTTCCCCCATCCTGCCACCCTGCACACCCAAACACTCTTTGCCCTTTTCCTTGGGGTTAAGAAATATAAAATAACATATGCTTTCTCAGAAGCCAGGCTTGACTTTCTCATCAAGCAATTTCTATTCTGAAGCTGAGGAATGCAGAATAGTCAATATATGGACAGGAAAAAATATAAAGAACAGAACACACACATCAGAAATTATCTTTCTCTGCTCTTTGCCCTCTCCATTCCTTTCCCCCCTCTACCCTCCACCTCCTTCCCTTTATTTTTTCTTTCCTTCCTCCTCCCCTTACTTTCCTTTCCTTCCCCTACCCATCTTCATTCCCTCCTCTCCCTAGTCCTCTCCTCTTCTATCCCATTTCTTCTTCCCCATGCCTTCCCTCCAATTCTCCCTCCTCCCCTTTCCTTCTTTCTTCTGATCCATTTGTTCCCCCTCTCCCTTCTTCTGTGCTCTTCCCTCCCCCCTCCCCTTTTTCTCTCTTCTCCTTCTCCCTCACTTCTCTATAGCAGGGAAAGCAAACAAATTAATGCACCAGTAAATCACCAGGCTTTATTTAGGTAATCTTTTTTCTCCTTTCTGTGAGGTATATATTTTAGTTATTAGAAAAATGTCTCAATAATGGATAGGGACTTTCCTTTCCTCCTATATGTAGTATTTTCCGGTTTTCTGAGTAAAACACAAAGGCTCATTATAAGCAATTTTCCAGTTGATGATTAAAATTCATTTAGAAACTGAAATTCCTATGCCCCATTAACTTTTTCCTAGATCAGAACTTCTCTTTCACTGTTAAATTCACAGAATATTTAAGGCTATGTGTTGTGTTCTAGTAGGGAAACTTTAATAGTTCTATTGCATGATCACATGCCAATTTGCCCAAATGTCTGATTGTTTATACAAAGAATTGGAATTAACAAAATAATCTATTTTTTCTGTGTTTAAATAACAAATAAATAAAAGAATTGGAGATGAGCTACAAAGAGTTTTCAAAATAATTTTGAAGTAAGTAAATGCGTTTAACATTGCTGGCCTATTTCAATGAGCCAAAATATTTGCATAGATGGAACTTTGATTAATTAGTAAATGACCATTAAGGATTATGAAACTGTCACTATAGAGTAAGGTTTTTGCTTTCAGATAAACTCTTTTGTTATCATAGTTACTGCTTTTACTGTTTATTTAACAACACAGTTTTTTCCCTCAAAGTAAAGCTGTTTCTGCAATCGTCATCCTCTGCATAGTTAGAGGTCCCTAAGGTTCCTGTAAAACAGAAAATACAGCCACTTCAGTTATATTGACATTATTGATTTTTATGGCAGTATTGACAGTGTGATGACAGTTTGCAAAATGGGAACAGACTCACAATTTCTGTTGGAAGGCAAAGCTTTTACACACTAGGACTTTTTCACCATGCAAAGTACAATGCAAGTGCTCTCCTTTTACCATAGCAATTCACATCTTTTTGAAAATGCACTTTTGAAAAACAACTTTTAAAATATGAAAATGGACTATCAAGAGAAGCAGCAAGGTGTGTGTTTGGAGGTGTTTTTTCAAGATCTTCCCGTGGCATTTGACTTTCTCCCATGCCTGGCTGCTTACGTGGTGTCTAGTACCAGTCATGAAGGCTGGGAAAGTTCCCACTGCACATGTGTCCAGCATCAGGACGCCCATTTTGCCCATAAGTATTTATTTGTGACTTCTCACAGCTATAATATGCATCCACCAAAAATAGCAAAATCCTAAATTTTCTTAATTGCACACTGCAGACAAAGAGAAAAGTTTTATTAGTCTAGAATCCAAAGGATGCTATAGTAAGTCTCCAGGAGCCAGAGGAAAATGTTTGCAAAGGCTCTTCTTTAGATAAGAAAAGTACATTCATTGTATTAGAGATGAGCAAGAGCTCATAAGAAGTGGAAAAGAACATCCATAAACTTGATATTTTAACTTGTATTTACATATAAGAATTGTATCCTACTCCATAGAATTATTTTTATAATCTTGAGGAAATAGATCATTTTTAAGCAAAATGTCATTTTAAAAATTGACTGAATTAGAGGAATACTTAAAAACTAACAATTCTTTTGGAGGGGATTGAAAATGTATTTAAAGGATTAGTATAAGCATAGCTATATCATGTTTAAATAATTTGTACAACTATTGTCAAGTTCTAGCTCAACTTTATTTATTTTGCCTTAAATCCTTTAAAAAAAGTAGATATTAAGTACATTTTTTAAAAGTCACATTTGATTAAAAAATCAATATTCATTCATCAAATGTAACCTTTTTTTTTTTTACTAATGTTAGTGACCCTCTCACCAGCACACTCTTTTTTTTTCATTTATTTTTTTTAACTAAATTTTATTGGGGTGACATTAATTAATGTTATATGATTTTTAAGTGTACATTTCTAAGATATATGAAAGTCAGACCATCTTACTTCACCATATATTTGGCAGCCACTATGGAAAATAATATGGAGTTTCCTCAGAAAATTAAGAATAGAGTTATCATATGACCCAGCAATCCCTCTTTTGCATGTCTACCCCAAAAACTTGAAAACATTTATTTGTAAGGATATATGTACCCCTATGTTAATTGCAACATTTTTCATGGTGGGCAAGACATGGAAACAACTTGAAATGTCTTTCAATAAATGATTGGATAAAGAAGATGCAATACATATATACTATGGAATACTACTCAGCAATCAGAAAAGATGAAATACTTTCATCTGGGACAACATGGATGGACCTTGAAAATATAATGCTAAAATAAATAAGTCAGACAGAAAAAGTTAAGAGCCATATGATTTCACTCACATGGAATATAAATCGGAAAGTAACAAATGAACAAATAATAATAATAAAAAAAAAACCCGAAAATTCATAGCTCAAGTTTAAAGAACAGGGGATTCCCATGTAATTCAAACTATTCTAGATTATAGAAAAAGAACTTTCCTGTTGTTTTTTTTTTTTTAATTATCTTAATTCCAAACTTGATAAGGGTAGGAGTGTAAGCTACAAAAGTCTGTTTCAATTATTTTAAAAAGTTGATAAGGAATCATATCCCTTATCTATTTTCATCAAAATCAATTATTTTTATTCAGGATATAGAAGTTGAGCAAAAATAGGTTTAAAGAAGACAAACAATACAATAATAAGTAAATAATAATATGAGAATAAACTTTCACATACAACTGCAAACCTACTTTTGCCACCTGTATTAACTCTGTTTAAAACAAGTTATAGCTATTTCCCATTACATTGTTTTAGCATATTTTGCTCTTTTACAGGGCTTTTTTCCATTTTTCAATTTATTTTTTAATTTTTTTTGTTTTCTTATGTAGACTTTAATTTTAATTAATTTATTTTTGTTATGAAAAACATAGAACATACAATTTTCCATCTTTTTTTTCAATTATAGTTCACTAATATTCTGTATTAGTTTTAGGTGTACAACATAGTGGTTAGATAATCATATACTTCACAGAGTGGTCCCATGATATTTCAAGTACCCCCCTGGCCTGTACATAGCTATTCAAATATTATTTTTCGCCCCTTTGACTTCTCCTCAGCCACTCCCATCCCCCACCACATTGCCTCACCTGCCTAGTGCCTGTATTTTTTAGATCAGTTTTATGTTCACAGCTGGTAAACAATTTGATTAATTTCCACTTGCTTTGAATTACTCTAAAATTTAGGTGAAGAGAAAGGATTCTTTGTCATTTATAAAAATGCGGTATCAGAATATTTGATAAATTTGATTTAGTAAAATAATTTTAAAGTATCATTTTATATTGTAAAAAATGGCCAAATTGGGAAATATAATTAGAATATATATATACATATATATATATTATACATATGAATTAATATGCTGAACATTTAAAATACTAATACATTTATATTACTCAATAAAAATATTCCCTTTTATCATTTAATACTTTTTACCATGAATTTGATATTTTTGTACTCATGTAGGTAAATCTACTTTTTTTTGATGTTTTCATGTCCTAATTTTTAACATTTTAGATATGATTTTATTTTGTTTGTATTTTCTTTTTTTAATTTAATAAATCTTTATTGTTTAGATTATTACAATTGTTCCTCTTTTTTCCTCCATAGCTCCCCTCCACCCAGTTCCAACTCCACCCTCTGCCCTTACCCCCCCCACAACTGTCCTCATCCATAGGTGCACAATTTTTGTCCAGTCTCTTCCTGCACCCTCCCCACCCCTTTCCCCCTGAGAATTGCCAGTCCACTCTCTTTCTATGCCCCTGATTCTATTATATTCATCAGTTTATTCCATTCATCAGATTTTTTATTCACTTGATTTTTAGATTCACTTGTTGATAGATATGTATTTGTTGTTCATAATTTTTATCTTTACCTTTTTCTTCTTCCTCCTCTTCTTAAAGAATACCTTTCAGCATTTCATATAATACTGGTTTGGTGGTGATGAACTCCTTTAGCTTTTTCTTATCTGTGAAGCTCTTTATCAGACCTTCAATTCTGAATTATAGCTTTGGTAGGTAGAGTAATCTTGGTTGTAGGTTCTTGCTATTCATCACCTTGAATATTTCTTACCATTTTCGTCTGGCCTGCATAGTTTCTGTTGAGAAATCAGCTGACAGTCATATGGGTGCTCCCTTATAGGTAACTGACTGTTTTTCTCTTGCTGCTTTTAAGATTCTCTCTTTGTCTTTTGCTCTTGGCATTTTAATTATGATGTGTCTTGGTGTGGTCCTCTTTGGATTCCTCTTGTTTGGGGTTCTGTGCACTTCCTGGACTTGTCAGTCTATTTCTTTCACCAGGTGGGGGAAGTTTTCGGTCATTATTTCTTCAAATAGGTTTTCAGTATCTTGCTCTCTCTCTCCTTCTGCCACCTCCATAATTCTGATGTTGGTATGCTTGAAGTTGCCCCAGAGGCTCCTTACACTATCTTCAAATTTTTGGATTCTTTTTTCTTTTTGCTTTTCTGGTTGAGTGTTTTTTGCTTCTTTGTATTTCAGATCTTTGACTTGATTCTTGCGATCCTCTAGTCTACTGTTGGATCTCTTTATAATATTTTTTTTATTTCAGTCAGTGTATGGTTAATTTCTAGTTTGTCCTTTTTCATATCCTCAAGGGTCTCACTAAATTTATTGGACTTTTCTAAAAAATTCTTACAAAACCTTATAACTGTGGTTTTGAACTCTATATTCAGTCGATTGCTTTCCTCCATTTTTTTCATTTGTGATCTGTTTCTTTGTCTCCGCATTTTGGCTATTTCCATGAGTTGATAGAGTGGCTTTGTGTGCTAGGTGTCCTATAGGGCCCAGTGGCTCAGCCTCCCCAGTTACCTGAGGTGGACACTCTTGGTGCACCCCTTTGTGGGCTGTGTGCACAGTCTTGTTGTAGTTAAGCCTTGATTGTTGTTGATATCACTGGGAGGAATTGACCTCCAGGCCAATTGGCTGTGAGGATCAGCTGAGTCTACGCTGGGAGAACTTCTGTGCTAGAGACACTCTTATGAAACAGGACTTGCAAAAGCCTCTGTGCTCAGCTTGGATGGGGTGGAGTCTCAGTGCGGAGCAGACAGCATTGGTTTCCCGTCAGCCCTGCCCTAATAGGCCCCTGTGTCTCAGTGTCCCGTGGTAATCGCTACAAGCACCTCTGAGAGAAAGCCGCCCTCGAGTTTCGCCCACTGCCAGACAGTCCAGTTTCTCCCCGAATGAGTCTGGGTCCCCAGAGTCTTGCCTGAAACTGGAGTTCAGTGCTGTCGGGAGCTTTTGTCTCCCTCCCACTTGAGAAAGCCAACCACACACTCAGTTGCCCACCCTCTCCTCACATGCACCTCGGTACCTTTGCCTTCCGCAGTTCCTCTGAGTCTCAGTGTGCTTTTCTCTTTCTTGACAGTCCATTTTCACCCCGTATGAGTCTGGGTCCTCTGGGTCCCCTGGAGTTCAGCACGGTCAGGAGTTTTTGTTTCTCTCCTGCTTGAGAAAGCCAGCCACGCACTCAGTTGCCAGTCCTCTCTGCATGCGCATCTCAGTACCTCTGCCTCCTGCAGCTCCTCTGAGTCTCAGTGTGCTTTTCTCTTTCCTTTTAACTGTAGAATTTCCACTCAGCCAACCTTCCTGTGGTTCTGAATGATATCCATTTTGTCTTTTAATTGTAGTTTTGAAATTATTGTGCAAGGCAGCAGTTTAGGTGTTTACCTATGCCGCCATCTTGGTTTCTCTTGTTTGTATTTTAAAAGGCATATAGCTATATAAATATCTAGTAGTACTCTATATTTCCTTATCTACCTATATAGCAAAGTCAAAGAATATTTTCTTTTTTTTAAAAAAAAATATCTACTATTTATTTCAGAGAGGAAGGGAGAGGGAGATAGAAACATCAATGGTGAGAATCATTGATAGGCTGCCTCAGCACACTCTTACCAGGGATCGAGCCAGCAACCTGGGCATATGCCCTGATTGGGTTCATAGGTCACCACTCAACCACTGATCCACACTGGCCTGGCAAAGAATACCTACCTTTTAAGAGGACATTAACCATCTCACATTTACCGGTATTTAAGTGCTGATGTATTTGGAAGAGAAATTTAGGGACTAACACATCTTAGAGTGACTACTATATATGTAGAAATTCTGAAAGCAGTCTCACATGGCGTGAATAGCTCCTCGGAGAGATGTAGATGTCATAAGAACTCTGTGTATACAGATGATTAACGACTATCATCCTGAGGTTCCTGAAGGGACATCCTGAAAACATATAAAGCACCTTCTCTGGGTGGACTGTATTTGGAATGTTAAGGTGCAGTTTTCTATTATAACCTGTTTTAAGGTATTGGCACAAGTTTTGTCTGCCTCAAACATTCTGCACTGGTTTTGTAGATAGTAATTTCTAAAAACACGCTGATTGCTGAGTGAGAGGACAGGTTTTCCTTCAGTATTTGACACCATGTGAACCCAAAGTCCAACCTTTCTCCTTTAATATTTCTCTATAAACACACACACACACATACACACACACACACACACACACACACACACACACACACACACATACACACACACACATGCCTTCACACACAAGAGAATGATTTTACCTTCTTCCTTGAACATGGTGTTATCTACCCATATATTTTTTAGGGAAAATACCTTAAGTGTTTCAACCTGACCTTACTATTACTCTCTGAATAAGGCAAAAAATGGTATCTAGTGACTTGAAAATGACTTAACATCTTCAAAAGATTAAGGCAAATATCTGCCCTCTCAATCCTTTGAGTATAGAGGACAAAGGTCAAACCAAAACCAAACATTTACTCTCAAGCTGATCATTCAATAAAGTGAATGTAGTGGGACGGAAAGAAAGCAATATTTCTTTGCCATTTTAAATTGGAAGCAATGTTAAGATTCCTGAAGGTGGAAAGTGATGAGACAGGATTTGGGAAGAAGCTGTCCAGAAATGTGAGCCATTTTCTACCTAAAATTCCAACTACAGTCTATTTGGTGGGAATAAAAGAATGGAGTTGGTGCTTAGCACAGTATGTTTGATGGAATAATCAGTCTGTGGTGGAACCCCATTTCTTTTGTTTCTTAAGGAATTTGGCTCTTCAAGAACTCCAGTTTGACTTTCTGTTTTGGAGTGAATTGTGGGGAATCAAAGAAGCAGAAACATGAATTTCACTTTATATATATTTGACCTCAAAACATGATTCTTCTTTGAAAAACCATAGGAGAAATATCATTCAGATTTTATATTTTGGAACAATTGTGCTACTTTTTGCTTTGGATGTTAGGAAATTAAAAGAAACTTTTTGTTCTGCCTTTAGCATCCTTGTGGAAACTTTTATTAACAACACTGAGTTCTAACTTCCTCTTGTATTTACTATACAATAATCATTCCACTGCATCAATACATTTATTTATTTATTTTTTAACCACCATGTGGCCCATTGCATTTTAATACATAATCTAATTTCCCCAACCCTGGTCAAATACTAATGAACAGATAAACAAACAAAAAAATAAACAATTATGTAATTATTGCTCCCAAACAAATTTTTCCTCTCACTTTGGCCCCTAATTGCTGCTCATAAACCATTTACTTCTCACCTGTTGACTCAAAGTTGTATTCTCTAGAGCATCCACTTGAAATATCCACTTATAACCCTTTATCTGAAGAAGGCATCAGAAAGCAGGGTCAGATCCCCAAAGTCTTCACTGTACTGATCAGAGCATCTCCAGGCTATTCTACATGACAAGGGGGCTTTATGGTCTGGATGGTTTTTGTGGGGTCAGTTGGGTCAGCACTTGAGTTGTAGAGTGGTCAGCAACTAGCTACATCTCCTATGCAATTTACAGAGGACCTTCTTCTAATAAGGCAGGTTATGCATTCTCTGACTTCTAACTTTTTAATTGCCTTTGTTCTTTGTCAGAACAAAGATAATTCCATTGTAATTATTCCCCTAAGATAGTCCTTATAATTATTCCCCTCACATGAGAACCCTGTATTTTTGTTATACCTGCAAGAATGAACTTTTGGACTCACTGCCTTGACACAGGATGGATGCAATAGTAGGTTAATGTTTTATTAACACCAATAGCTAACTGAGCAGGACACTGTATAATTTAAATTAATAAAATGGATACCAATACGGAACAAAAATATAATCAGCAGGAATATGCAGGAGATATTCTTCCTTCATTATCTTTTATCCATGACTCTTTATGAAGGTCAGAATCATCATCCTATTGGTGCTTTACATAAAGTATAAAATCCTCATTTTGTCCAAGTACTATTGCCTATTTATTCCCTCCATCCAATTTCTACCATCACTTCCTGTCCCAGTCTAACCTGTCATTATCTTGTGACTTCCTTTGGACAGTCTCTTAACATATTTCCCAAGCTCTATATTTCCCCCTATAATCTAAATTCCATGCCATGCACAGATTAATCTTCCCAATCATGTCCTAGAATACTCATTAAAGGCTTTTTTAAATGGTATCCAGAAAGTATGAAGTTCTCAACATCTCATATGAGGCTCTTTGAGTTTTGGCCTTTGCTTACTTTCTGAAGTCTCATTTGGGGCCCTTCTTCCCCTGGATGCTAATAGTTCAACCATGTGAAATCCACTATGAGAATTTGACTGCTCCAAACTCTCTCACCACCTTTATGTTTTCCTTTAGGCAGTTTACCTCCTTTCAGTTGAAATGTTCTTTTCTCTCTTGATCCCTTCTTCCAAAAATCAACTTAAATTTTCATCTAAACTTTGAGGCCTTCTTTTAGACTCTAGCCAGATTTTATTATAATAAAACTAAGGGCCCGGTGCACAAAATTCATTCATTGCAGAGTGTCCCTCAGCTCAGCTTGCACCCTCTCCAATCTGGGACCCCTTGGACATCCCTCTCACAATCTGGGACTGCTGGCTCTAACTGCTCACCTGCCTGCCTGCCTGATTGTCTCTAACCACTTCTGCCTGCCAGCCTGATTGCTCCCTAACCGCTTGCCTGCTGGCCTGATTGATGCCTAATTGCTCCCCTGCTGGCCCGATGGTCCCCAACTGCCCTCCCCTGCAGGCCTGGTCACCCCCAGCTGCCCTCCCCTGCAAGTATGGTTGTCCCTAACTGCCCTCCCCTGCCAGCCTGTTCTCCCCTAACTGACCTCCCCTGCAAGCTTGGTTGCCCCCAGCTGACCTCCTCTGCAGACTTGGTTGCCCCCAACTGCACTCCCCTGCCAGTCTGATCACCCACAACTGCCCTCCCCTGCCAGCCATCTTGTGGTGGCCATCTTGTGATGGAAATCTTATGGTGGCCATCTTGTGGTGGCCATCTTGTGACAACATCACGCAACACAACCCTGGCTTTTATTATATAGGATTATGCTTCCCATGGCATTTTATTTAATTGACTATGTTCCAAGGGAGTTAAAGTTTGCTATTACTTAGAAGCATGACTGGGGTGTCTGGGAGGTATGACGGGATTTATCTACCCATTATGGTTTAACCCTTTTTCTCTTGTTGTTGATGCAATAAACCAACTTGGCTTAAGTTTAGGTCTAGGTGACATAGTTTTTTTTGTGTTGTGGATGACTTAGGTAACTCTTATTATTGTGTGTATAGTAAATTGCTGCTGCTCTTTTTCCCACTGCCATACTGACTGTAGTTTCTTATGATAATGGCTGATCTATGTACTTTCTTCTCCCAGTCTTATGTCTCTTTCTAACACTCAGTGTGGAATGGAGTTTAGAGATTGCTCCCCAGCCTATCCAATTTTCCAGAAGTATTGCCCTGGATGAGGTATATGTCACTGTGTTCCATTGGACCATGCCACCTGCCTTGGGAGAACTCCAGGACTCACATGAGATATGAGTGCACTTCCCATACCCAGACTTGTTAGTTCTAAAACTTTATTGTATTCAGCAGCTATTCTTCATAATTTGTGGTTTGGAATTATAGCTATATTTAAAAAGTTTCCTTTATCACTTTATAATAGGTTTTATTTTTAGTTTTCTCTTGGCTTAAAGGAAGAGCAGAGTAGAAATGCCTTTAATGTGCCTCCTTAATGGCAGATGCCCTTTAAGTCTGACTTCTACATTCACTGTATTACTGAACTTCCTCTCTGGCAAAACTCTGAAAATTTCTTAATTGGCAAATCCAAAGTGTCTTCTTTGCTTATGGCCTCTACAGTGGAAGCTCTTGTTCCTGTCACTTCTTTCACAGTGCAAATACCAGGTTCATCTCCTTTCTCATTCTCCTTTGTCTCTTCTCTTCCAGCCTCATTCCACAGTATTTCCCTTAGTTACTAATGAAAATACATCCCTTTGTTTTTGTACTTGTAGCACTTTTTGTACCACTCTTAATAGCTCTTAGCACAGGCAGTGTTCTCAATTTATCTGTATACAGGACTACCTTCTTTCTGGAGTATTTGGTACTTGAGCAAGAGATTTTATCTGTCTTTACTGCCTTTACCATAGTAGATAATAAAATATTATTAAGTTAATGAATTAAATTGTGCTTGCGTTGTCTCTATTCACTAGAATCTATTACTACCAGATAAATTAGTAAATTAAATATATTAAAATATCACAAATTGTAATCAAGAGCAAAAAATACTTTATGACAATGGAATAGGAAATTAAGACAAAACAACAACAACAAAAAAAACAATGAAAACAAACTCTGAACCATGGGCCTGGGATCTGTTTACAGTCTTGACCCAACATTACTAGAAATGAACATGGGATCTTAAGATAAGTAGGCACACATGCAGTAGATAAAGGAGAAAGTTGTTCCACACACATAGCATGTTTATGCTTTTTTAATTTTAAGTTTTAAGATTCTTTAACTTCAAGGATTTACTTTTGGTTTTCAAATTAGGAAGTATATTGAAATACTACCATGTTGTTAGTCATTGGTCTGAAAAGACTATTCTGGTCTATATTTTTACTAATAGAAAAATTTTTAAGTAAAGGCACAAGTTATTTTTTAATAAAACAGAAGAAAAACTCCACCAATAAAATCAACATGCTTTTTTCAGATTAATAAAAATATCTACCTGCTATTAAAATCTAGCTGTAGAGGAATCTGCTTCATCAGAGCTTCTTTCTTCATATCACACCTCTATTATGAGCCAGGAGAGGCATGGTTGGGGAAATACTCACACATATCCACACATAGTAAGAACTAATTCTCTTCAGTGTATGCCCACACAAATTATTGTGCTTATATTTTTGGCTAAAGAGATTTGAAGAAAAGCTTTTTCCCTGCAACTCTGCCTCTTTGCCTAAGAGTTGACCCAGAATCTGCTTATTAATTAATCTTTCATGAGTTATGAGATATAAGTAGTATGTCTATTCCTATTGCTTCTTGTTCTGAATTACAGTACAATTACTGCACAACACAATAAAAGAACACTTTTGTTTGTGAGACTTGAGCCTATTGACATATTGTTTACAGAAGAGTGTGCTATGGAATAAGACCTTGTTAATAATTCAAACACCATAAGAGCACACCTTATTGCTCATTGAGCTACAGAAGAGGGTTAACTTAGTTGTAAAGCCCTAGTACATACACACTCCCTAAGTCCACAATACCAGGTAATCTACTTGATTAATTAATTAAATGTATTGATTAATATAATAAAGGTTCATCACTTGTTTGAAATTTCCAAAAAATAGTCATTTCATATTTATATTTAATCTATTAGATCTCCAGAGAATATGATTAAAATTGATCATATTATTCAAAATATTCAAAGTATTCATATTCATATTATTCAAAGTATTCTGAAAGTTTATCTCCATAAAACTGGGAAAATGTAATGATGATTCCTGGGAGAGGTCAGAGAGGATTCTAGAAAAGAGTCTACACACACACATGTAGCTGCTCATTTTTCTCTTGCTTGTGCCGGTCACATTGACATAGTCAGTAAGCCAGGACAAGTGGCATAGGGAAACTGAGACAGCTGAACAAACTGGCTGAGCATTTCCCACCCAGGTACAGAAGTTTACCTCTCTAGAGATACTATGTTGGCCTCAGTTGTATTTCAGCTCCAGGTTCAGTAAAGCAACAAACAAAACCAGATGGGTGATCCCAGAACCAGCTGCAATGACTAAAGACCCCCTGCTCAATCAATGGAGACCACGATGCTGAAAGAGCACATTTAGAAAACTGATGAATATTCTTCTGAAACTGTCTCCTGAGACCTCCCCTAAAATTCCCGCCTGTAAGCAAGAGATAAGAGCCTCAAGACAAAGGACCCAACACATGCATGTCCTTCTGGAGAACAACCCACACCATTCTCTTCTCCCTCTTTCCCCCTTTTCTTCTCCCACAGGCACACATCTCCTTAACTCTAAGGGTCCCCAGAAGGCTTTCCACTAGGGGAGCAATGGGTAGCAGCAGCTCATCCCAGGCTAATTTCTGAACCCGTCCCCCATTTCTCTGACTTCCCAGAGAGCTATGGCAGCCCAGCCTATGCTCTCTTGTTGCTTCTTCTATGCTAAACTTTTCCTTGTTTTACTTTCCCCAGCTTAAAGAAAAACAAACAAAAACAAAACAAAACAAAAATAAAAACAAAAACATACCCTCATACTCACCTGCACTCCTATTGTGAAATTTTTTCTGCACAAAGTCAAGAACCCACATGCTGTAAGGAATCATCACTGGCTAGAAGCCAGTCCAGTGTAGAAACGCCAGGGCCCTGTCCCTTGTCCAGTAACAACATCATAGCCAGTGGAGCTCACACAGCATTATTTTCCTCTCTGCCTTGATGCGCTTTTTCATCTTATCAGAGGACTCCAGGAACTAATTTTAAGGGATGAAATTATAAATTGTTACCGTCATTAGGCAGTTACTAGAAAACAAACAAACAAACAAACAAAGGACATCAGACATGGTTGAGCAGATTCAGCTGGGAAGCGGAGGCCTGTTTGCTTCACCAGGAAGCTACAGCTTCACACACTTCAGGAAATCATCAGTCCATTCCCTGCAGGTCACTGGGGAAAGGATAGAACAAAGAAGGGGGTAAACACATTCACAATAAAATCAAAATGATACAGGGGAAGGGGTTCAACCACAGGGACGTGTCAGTCTAACCTGATAAATATATAATTGGCTAGGTGGTTCGATCCCAACCTCAAGCCCAAGAAATCTTGGGAAGTTACCTGGTTATTTTGAAAACGTTCCTGGTTAAAACCCCAGGAGAACAATGTTCACTCTCTCTCTCTCTCTCCTTCTCTGTCTCTCCCTCTCTCCCTCAGAGATCCCCATTCTCCCCATGCATTCTCTCTCCATAGCCATGTAGCCTGAGCAGCTGCGTGGCTGATGGCCACATGGACTCCAAAGGCAAGCTCAACATGGGAGCCTGGATGCTGCAGCAGAACAATAGATTGCACCTGGGAACACAAGCTAAACTAGCCTGATGCTGGACGGAAAACTAAGCTTAAATATGGCACAGACTCTCTGGACATTAACACTGCTTTGGACGCTGATTTCCCATGGCAAAATGGACAGAGATGGGCATTGGGGGACTTCTTTAATTTTGCTTCCCAAATAGTTTGCCAACAGGCTTCCTCCTCTCTTGTGGGTCCCTGGCAATGCTTTTCCTGCAACACCGCAAGAACCCCACATCCACTGGCAACAAAATGTTTTTACCAACCTAGATTGAGCATATACAACCAGGGAAAATGCACACCTTAGACTAATCTGATATATATAAGTGAATATAAAATATCCCCCAGAACTCCTTGCTAGGTAGGATAGAATTTGTCTAAAACAGAGGTATTGATTGAAAGAGCCAAAAAGAAGGAATACTGGAGTGGGACTTTATCAAACACTAGCAATTTACTTTAAGGATCATTTCCTGAGAACTTCTGAAATATTTTCATTGTTTAGAGACTTTTTTTAGTAACTGAAAGGAAAAGTTTCTGCTAAGAGAAAACTCCATGCATTTATAAGGACATTTCAATTTCCCCATTGTTTTCCATATCTATCTTTATTTGCCAATATCTGTAATACAAATTTTAGGAAACATATTTTGCCTCATGAATTTATGAATGATTCTATTTCCTATCATGACATTAGCAGTGTGCTTTTTTTTTTTTTTTACTTTCTAGGTTCCTCTTCAGTAAAAACAAACAAAACAAAAACGTAGACAATGTATTTTATGAGACATTTTTTTCAAAATGTTTTGACAGGTTGGGTGATAAATCATGCATTAGGGACAAGAGTAATGGCGATGAAAGTGTTGCAGTTTTGAATATATATATATATATATATATATATATATATATATATATATATGGCTTCAATTGTGCCCAAACACAGAGAGTATGGGTCCCTCCATCATCGGCAGGTCAGGTGCTTACCGCAGAAAGGCAGGTCAGCTTTAAGGGCAGGGTCTGCTTCCCACTCAGGCAAGAGCACCAGGCTAATGTGAGTTCAACAGCAGAGTAATGGGTCCTGGTTTCCCAGCTGCACCTCCTCCATCCATCACTATAGTGTACATCTAAACACTCTGTGTCTAGCCTCAGAATTTGGTCCAAAATTAAATATAGTATATGACAAATCATTCCATTCCAGTGGTTCTCAACTTTTCTAATGCCGCGACCCTTTAATACAGTTCCTCATGTTTTGGTGACCCCCAACCATAAAATTATTTTCGTTGCTACTTCATAACTGTAATTTTGCTACTGTTATGAATTATAATATAAACATATGTGTTTTCCCATGGTCTTAGGCGACCCTGCTAGCAGTTCTCAACCTGTGGGTCACGACCCACAGGTTGGGAACCGCTGCTATAGAGCCTAAGACCATCGGAAAACACAGATATTTACATTACGATTCATTAATCACCACAACATGAGGAACTGTATTAAAGGGTCGCGGCATTAGAAAGGTTGAGAACCACTGATTTAAATCTAAGTTTACATATATATCTAGGTCCAAAAAAGTATCAGTTTAATTTGAAAGAGGCTTAATAAGTAACTACTATGTATTGAATCCTCACTAAGTGTCAAATATTGTATGTGTTTTTTCTGTATTATCTCATTTAATCCTTAGGGGAAGAAAAATAGTTATAAATACTACTACTGTTTCTAGTTTACAAAAGAGGAAACTGAAGTAGAGATAAAATAGATCCAGCTAAGAGAAAAGTAACAAATTAGAAAAAGATTAATATTTATAATATTTAAGGAGGTTCTGAGGGAAATAGAAAACAAAAAAAAAATGAGTAAAGGATTAAATTATGCCATTCACAAAGAAAAAATCTGAATAGGCAATATATTTTTGAAAAGATACAAACACTTCAAAGACACATTGATAGAAATTAGACATTCAAATGACATGTAGAGATGGAGAGAATGAGGAAAAGTAGGAATTTCTGTACACTTGGTTAGTAAAGACAATTTGGAGGCCTTTTTATAATTTATTTAAATGAAACAGAAACATACCCTATGACTCAGCAAATCTATTTTTGGGGATCTATTGTTTTTATCAGGTCAGATATTTAGACTCACCAGACCCACTTGAGGCTTATATTTAGAGAATGCAGGCAAGCATCAGGGATCTCAAAGACAGCCACAGTATGAGCTCCCTGTTGGTTCAATTTCTGCATCTGGGACTGGGCTGAGTCTCTGACTTGAACTGTCAAGGTCTGCATGAAAAATTTGGTCTTTGGGAGAGTTGCTTCCCACAGAACTCAGTCGCTCTTTATGTTGTAAAGTCAGGCTTAGTATTTAACTGGTTAAGCCAGTTACAAACTAACTTAGGATGTCATCAGAGGAATTTTCAACCATGAGTAGAACACTATAAAGCCCACTGCCCTTATTTTGGCCAAATAAAAAGCCAGACATCAAGGTAGCTCCAGAGATGAAGACATAGCTCTTCCTGTCCAGCTGGCAACCAGCTCCATCTCCCACCTGAAAAAGAGAAATGTGTGATTATGTCCACCTTAGCATGCTTTGCAAAGCAAAGATTTAGAAATGTTGTTGAAAGGAATTTGAGAGACAGGACAGGCAGTTAGGGAATAAGGGGGTGGAGGATCCATGTGAGAGGAAGACATACATTCACAGAAGATAGAGAAATTTTACAAGATAGAGAGAAAGACATCTTTTCACAGAGGATAGAGGAATGTTACACGGTAAGGGGAAGAAGAAGAAGGGGGCACCAGATGGGCTTTGAACTTTGAAACTGATAATACAGGAGAGTGACCAATTAGGAAAGCATGGGGGTCATAAATTAAGGAAGTGTCCAATTAGAAAAGGTCATGAATAGACAAAGAGCTCCCAGCATTTATAAACTTATAGACAAAGAAACCTCTCCAGGGGAGTCTGTATATGCTTACAATAAACTTCTACATGGTTGCTGAAAAGCCTTTTAGTCCACGAATTTTATTCCTCAAACTTTGTAGGACAAGAACCTATAATGAGTCTGAACTTGCCCGTGCTCACTAAACTCCACATATCACTGTCAAGGAAAGGAAGTTAATAGACATATTATATGATATGCATAGGATGGAATACTACCAGTATACAACAATAAAAGAACATTTATCTATGTCATCATAGGTAGACATCAAAAGTGAAATGTTTAGTAAAATTCTGAATCATGACATGAGATTTATTACATAATGAGAAGTATTGCATAATGTGATATATGAGCTCAAAGCACACAGACACATATTACTAGCATCCTATATAATAAAAGGCTAATATGCAAATTGTCCCCTCGACCGGGAGTTCAACCAGGGGGTGGGGCTGGCTGGCCAACCACCCTTGGCCCTTCCCCCCAGCCAGTCCCACCTCTGATCAGCCCTGATTGGGGCTGACCAGCTAGACCCCACCCATACACGAATTTGTGCACTGGGCCTCTAGTATATTATTTAAAAATTCACAAGGAGGAAAGGAAAACCAAGATGTCAGCATAGGTAAACACCCTGGTACTCGCTGCCTCCCACAAACACATCAAAATTAAAACTAAAATGTAGAATACTGGTAACCATCATTCAGAAACACTTGAAAGCTGGCTGAATGGAAGTCCTACAACCAGAGAAGTAAAGAATAAAGAGCATCAAGACCAGTAGGAGGGTACATCAGTAATACTCTTTTTAAAAGTAAAGATTTTAAAACAATGTACATGGATGTAAGTCATGGATAGTGGTTTAGGAAGAATGTGAATTAGGAAAAAAGAAGCGATGTTTATAGTGGGAAGAAACTGGGATTATGAGTGCATCAAAGGAAATAAAATAAAATGTATATGTGTGAGAGAAGGTGGAGCAGAAATCTAACATGTCCTATATAGATCCCCAAATCAACAATAATAGATAATATAATACAAGAAAAAATAATCATAGCTGGAATAAAAAAATACACAAATATTTCTGTGGATAAGAAATAGAAAACAGACAAATAAAGGGCTGAAGTTAAAGGCCTACAGGGCTCTGAATAGAGGGGAAAAAAAGAAAGGATATAAGTTTGTTGTGATAGAAAACAAGTTTTCCTAATTTTAAGTTGGGCTGCCAGAAATGTGACCTGGGACTTTGAACAAAAAGAGGGGTGAGTGGGTGGGCATGATTTGGAAAAGGCAATTTAAGTGGAGAAAGAGAGAATATGAATAATCACATAAAATTCTTTTTCTCAAAATAAGTCTGCAAACTAAAATTCAAGTTATATCAAGTAGTATTGCATACACAATGATTACACACATGATAAATTCACTTTGCATAAAACTATAACAGGAATAAATATGTTTTAGATCATTAAAATTTTTAAAAAACATGAAAATCAAAGCAAGCAGATAGAACATAAAAGTATATCAATTAAAATCTTGACGATAAAAAGGTGGACACACACAATTTACAGATATAATAACTTCAGGCTGAATGCAATTAAATAGAGAATTATTATAGAGTAAATCTTTGATTATTCCCTAGTGAAAGGATGTAAGCTGACCAAATAATATACTTACTATATTCTGCAATTTGACTTCTGGCATCCCCAAACAATGCTTTCCAACAAACACATAATTCTAAACCCATGGACCCAATTAAACTATTCAATGTGTAATTAAAACACAATCACCCTATTTCCAGAAACAAGCCAAAATCTACCCAAAATGAAGTTTCCTTCTGAAAAGCAGCAACTCTGGGATATGAGCATTCTTCTTGATTTTTACAAATATGGATTTTCATTATTCTGGCATTTATGACTACTCCCCAATTTAAGGTAAATTGGAGTAAAATTACCATCAAGACAATAGTAACATTTATTAAATGAGAGCATCATGGCCCTGACATAAAACATGCACAAATGCTGAAGGACAGAAATTACAAAATCCATTTTTCTTGCTCAGAAGATCTCTCTTGCCCATAGTCCTCCATAAAGATACCTGAGAAATCTGTTTCACTTTTTTGTTGTTTAGTTTTTAAGTCCTTTCTTGAGTATTTCCTCTGATGGGTATAGAAAAATATTTAAATTTGAATATTTAAATATCAACAGATACACTTCTCTTTTTCTGGCAGGTGAATGATTCTGAGCTGGATATAGATAATTGGATGCCAATCCTTTTCTTTCAGTAGTCTGTAGATGTTATGCCACTCATGTATTTCCTTTGGTATTGGAAAGAAAAAGCTCAAGGACAGCCCAATTTGGTTTCTTTTGAAAACAAACAAATAAACAAACAAACATGTTGTTTATGCCTGGAAGCCTTTAGAATTGTTTCTCTACTTTTTAGAATTCAGAAATTTTGGCCAAAGCATTCTTGGCTGTGTGTATGCGTGTACACATGTGCATATGTGTGAGAAATTCCTCTGTATTATTTCTCTAAGTATGGTCTCCTCCCACATCTTTCATTATTTTTTTCTATAACTCATATATTTCACACATCATGCTTCTTGGATATGTCCTTTGTCATTCTCTTTGTGTTTTTACCCTTACAAGATTTCAGGATCATTAACCTCATTTTTAATAATCACTATCCTATTCTTTTATTCTTATCATAATTTTTAAATTTGAAAATTATATGCTTTACTACATGAAAGTCTTAGCTATACTAATAACAGAGGAATATACAAATTGTCCAGGATGCCATCAGAGTAACAGTAATGACCAACAGGCTGCGTGGGGCAACCAGGCCGGCAGCAGGGGATAGTTGGGATTGACCAGGCCAGTTGGGGGGCAGTTGGGGGTGACCAGGACAGCAGGGGGGGCAGTTAGGGACAATCAGGCCAGCATGCAGAGGCGGTTAGGGGCAATCAGGCCAGCAGGCAGAGGTGGTTAGGGGTGATCAGGCTGGCAGGCAGGTGAGCAGTTAGGAGCCAGTGGTCCTGGATTGTGAGAGTGGTGTCTGATTGCTGGATGTCCAACTGGCAGTCAGACATCCCCTGAGGGGTCCTGGGGATTGGAGAGGTGCAGGCTGGGCTGAGGGGGACCCCCCATGCACGAATTTTATTCACCAGGCCTCTAGTTATGATATAATTGAGTTAATCTCTATGCTGTTTTTTCTGTTTCTGTACCATCTGTTTCTTCCAGATTCAATTTCAAAGCTAGATTCAAATTTAAATTCAAATCCAGACTCAAATTCACTAGAATAACCTACCTGTTTGGATTTTATGTGCTGAATTCCCATAAGTATGCATTTACTATTGGCTTTATTACCTTTATAACCCAGATTAAGAGAGTGAGATAACTCAGTGGATACAAGTGATGGGAGGTGCTGTAGTGTCCACAACCAGGCATTTGTGATGGACCAGCTGACAATCTGCCTGCCTTCATTTGAGGCTCCATCAAGAACACTTTAACTTTATAGTCTCTTTCATTGAAAAATTTGCACTTCTCCAAAATTCAAATTCAAGTGCATCCACTGGTATAATGCTCCAACTTCCAAGGCCAGAGTACTCCTAGGATGACACACATATGTTCAGGTGTCACCTGCTTCTCAGCAGTCCATGGATTTCTGAGAGCAAGCTTTCTCTAGGAACCTCAGAATTTGACTCTCCACACTTGGTCCCCAGGCATCTATTTGGTTAAAATAAGATAAACCATCTGTATACATTTCTCTTTCTTTCCAGATTAGTGAGTTTAGAAAGAGAAGATTGGTATATCTGGCCTCAGGGTTTCATGTAGAGGAACTTCAGCTTGAGTTACCTCTTCACTCCAACCCCCTCTGAGTATTCTCTACTGCTCACCTGTGGAAAAGTCCCTCTTTGTTTGGTTCACTCATATGGTAAAATTATCAGGTCTAGGTTACGGTCTGGCTCAAAAAGGGCAAAGGCTTATATCTTAATGGGGGATTAGAGTTGATGCATTGCAAAGGAGTAGGAGCCCACTGTCACTACACTTTAAGCCTGCTGAGTGGTAATAGAGCTATTCTGAATTTAGAGCTTAGATAGTGGTGAGATTCATTATGTCTTCATTTTCTCAAAACCCAGAAAAGCCTGAGACCTTAACAATTTATTCAAGTAATGTTTCATTTAGAAACAGTAGTTGAGAATATGATTGAAATCAATAGGGTAGGGTAGTAGGAACTTGGATTCAAGCATTATTTTTCCAGAATTTCTTTTGACTTATTACTTTTTAACTTGGTGTTTGTGGAGTCTCAACTCTTTTCCCAACAATAACAATGCATGGCCTATTTATTTTTTGTAGATATATTCCTATGAGGAATTCAACTACTTGCTGTGCTCACCATTGCATAGAGACATTGGTCTGGTAGCTACATTTACAGATCTATTGGCCTTTCCTTCCCTAAGCCACCTTAGGTTTATTACAAGTGACCTTCCTAAAAATAACCAAAGAAAATAGTGCTACCATCATGCCTCTTGTATCTTCTTCAGTAATAGCTTCAAGAAAAACACACACACCAATGTACAACACAGCCCTGTAATTAGACACTCACCATGGTGCTAATAGGTGTGTTAACGTAAAACTGAGATTGAAATTAACTTGTTTTTATGCAACTGGGCTTATTCCTTCTTTAAATATATATATATTGATTTCAGAGAATAAGGGAGAAGGAGAGAGAGATAGAAACATCAATGATGAGAGAATCTTTGATCAGCTGCTTCCTGAATGTCCCCTAGTGATTGAGCTTGCAACCTGGGCATATGCCCTGACTGGTAATGGTAACATCTCCTAGTTCAGTGGTTGGCAAACCGCGGCTCGCGAGCCACATGCGGCTCTTTGGCCCCTTGAGTGTGGTTCTTCCACAAAATACCACTGCCTGGGCGAGTCTATTTTGAGGAAGTGGCATTAGAAGAAGTTTAAGTTTAAAAAATTTGGCTCTCAAATGAAATTTCAATCGTTGTACTGTTGATATTTGGCTCTGTTGACTAATGAGTTTGCTGACCAATATACCTAGTTCATAGGTTGATGGTCAACCACTGAGCCATGCCGGCCAGGCAACTGGGCTTATTCTTTATTATAAAGTTGTTTATGTAAATGTCCCTGATTTATAGCTATAATGGTCATTAATTTGTATATAATATACTCTTCTTAATGATGGTAATTGTAGGCAGTGCTAAAAGAAGTCTTTAATATTACTAGGTTACAACTTGAATCTGTTCAGATATATGTACTATATAGTTCAGACTTTTCCAGAGAATTTTATCTTACTTCTTTCTTCAATTTCAGTTTGATTTTCCCCTACTATTCAAAACATACTTAAGTGCATCTATGGATAAAATCATCATAAG
The DNA here is from genome assembly GCA_026230045.1 of Corynorhinus townsendii. NCBI lineage: Eukaryota > Metazoa > Chordata > Mammalia > Chiroptera > Vespertilionidae > Corynorhinus > Corynorhinus townsendii. The sequence goes on from JAPDVU010000005.1 coordinate 71,522,130, forward strand.
CCTGCACAAAATGTTACAAACAAAGAAATTGCATATAGATACAAAAAAAGGTACAGTTATAGTTTATATAAATCTGCTTCCTTAAAAGCCAGATTTGTTACAAACATTGCAGAATATTTCATGGAACTCTCATTAGAGGTAGAAAATTAGTTTTACAACTCAGGAAAATAGAACAGAAGGGTATAATCCCTGTGCATCAATATTCAATAGAATATTTTCTCTTAAATGAAAACAATTTACATTTAAAATACATGAGCATTGGAGGCACATGCAGAGACATAACTGCACCTGCTTTGTACCCTGAAGCAATGTACTGCACTTTCTTCTAATCTGTATTACAATCTATTATCTGGCTCCTGTATAAAAGCTATTTTAGCAATGTTGTTTTAAATATTAAACTATTATAATGTAGCTCAAACAAATGACAAATCTTAAACTCAATATTCAGAGTATGGCTCCCTACCCGTGATAGAAGGTGATCATTCTAAATGTCCAAAGTCAGAACACATTTAGAGGAGAAAAGCCACAATTTTACTTTTAAAGTGGCGTGTTTTATTCTGCCCAGACAATAATTCACTGGTATTGTGTGGACACAAATTATGTGCAGAGTGTCAACAGACTATCAGTATGACACAGGATTTTATAGCTGTTTTAATTGCAGAACTTTTCAGTCATCAACTTTTGCACTTTGACCCTTGAATTGTGGCCCCTGCACTGAGTGAATCATGACCTTTCTGATTGATAAACAGGTCTTCAGTTACTTCAGGTTCTGTCTTGATAAGGCTTCTCTTAAGTGAAATCTCCTTATTTCCAGAATATGTCATCTCCAGTCTTCATCTTCTGCTTCAATGGTTTTACTTTTCATAATACATTGCATTTTTGTTTCAGAAACTTTCTCATCTTTGATTCTACTACAAAGTCTTAACCCTTAAAGTCATAATGATTCCATATAACAGCACTATTAAACTAATTAAGTGTCACTATTGGCTCTTAAGTTTTAATTATTTAATACATATTGGAATTTTGGAATATTTTAAAATATTGTAATAAATATTGGATCTGCATATCAGAACTTTTAAGGCAAGAAAGGCCTTTTATCGTCTCTCGTGATGCATGGCATGGACTCTAATAGGAACACCACTAGTATCAGTGCTGACTGGTTCATTCGTTTTTTCTTCTATTTATCATGCTGTCATTCCCATTCTCCCTGCAGAAGGACTTACTAAGTTTTCTTTTAAATTATATTAAATTTTATTTTATTTTAAAATTATTTTTGAGGCTATTGCAGATGTCCTCCTTTATCCTTCATTGACCCCCACTACCTGGTTCCTGTCCCAGGTCTTCACTACCCTATTGTCTAGTGTCTATGTCCATAGGTAGCGCATATCCTATCTAATAAAGAGGAAATATGCTAATTGACCCTCACACCATCGCAAAGATGGCAGCACCCACAACCAATAAGGAGGGAATATGCTAATTGCTGCCCTGCTCTCAAAGATGGTGGTGCCCACAGCCACAAGATGGTGGTGCCCAGTCCCCTCAGCCCTGCCAGGGTGGCAGGTGTGTGGCACAGCCAGGCCCACTCCCAGGTGGGTCCATCCCCTCTGTGCACCTGCCTCCAGAGTTCCCCAGTCCCCTCAGCCTCCCAGCTACCCAGGGCTGGCCCAAGGGATGACAAAACGACTGAATAAGCAGGCTGCATGGGGCAACCAGGCTGGCAGGGAGGTTAGTGAGGGACGATCCAATGACTGAACAAGCAGGCTGTGTGGGGCAACCAGACCAGGCCAGCAGGGGGGTTAGTGAGGGACGACCAAAAGACTGAACAGCAGGCTGGGTGGGGTGACCAGGCTGGGGTGGGGGCATGAGGGGTGACTAGGTTGGCAGGGAGCTGTTGGGAGGGACCAGATCGTCAGGGGGGCAATAAGAGGTGACTAGGCTGGCAGGGGAAGGAGGCAGTTAGGGGCGACTAAGCTGGTGGGGGGTGCAGTTAGGAGTAACCAGGCCGGCAGAGGGAGTAGTTGGGGGAGACTGGGGCAGTGCAGGGGGGGGCAGTTAGTGGTGACCAGGCTGGTGGGTCGGGGGGCAGTTAGGAGTGACCAGGCTGGCAAGGATGGGGCAGTGAGGAGTGATCAGGTTGGCGGAGGCGGGGGGGCAGATAGGGGCAACCAGGCAAGCAGGCAGGTGAGCAATTAGGAGCCAGTGGTCCAGGATTGTGAGAGGGATATTGGATATCCCCCAAGGGGTCCCAGATTGGAGAGGGTGCATTCTGGGCTGAGGGGGACCCTCCCCCCGCCCCCCCCCCCCCCAGTGCATGAATTTTATGGACCGGTCCTCTAGTATGCATATAAGTTCTTTGGTTAATCTCTTCCTGTCTTCCCCTTTCCCTTTCCCTTTGAGATTTGTCAGTCTGTTCCATGTTATCATGCCTCTGGTTCTATTTTATTCATGAGTTTATTTTGTTCCTTAGATTACTTGTTCCTTTATTTTGATTTTTAGGTTCAATTGTTCATAGATATGTATTTATTTCCATTTTATTGTTCATATTTTTTATACTTATTCTCCTTCTTTCTCTTTTTAAAGAATACCCTTCAACATTTAATTTGATATTAGTTTGGTGGTGATGAACTCCTTTAACTGTTTCTTGTCTGTGAAGCTCTTTATCTGATCCTTAATTCTAAGTGATAGCTTTGCTGGGTAAAGTAATCTTGGTTTTAGGTCCTTGCTATTCATCACTTTGAATACTTCTTGCCACTTCCTTCTGGTCTGCAAAGTTTCTATTGAGAAAGCAGTTGACAATCATATGGGCACTCCCTTGCAGGTAACTAACTGCTTTTCTCTTGCTGCTTTTAAGATTCTTGCTTTGTCTTTAACCCTTGGCATTTTAATTATGATGTGTCTTGGTATAGGCCTCTTTGGGTTCATCTTGTTTGGCACACTATGCTTCCTGGACTTGTAAGTCTAGTCTATTTGTTTCACCAGGTAGGGGAAGTTTTCTCTCATTATTTCTTTAAATAGGTTTCCAATATCTTGCTCTCTCTCCTTTCCTTCTGGCACCCCCATAATGCAAATGTTGCTATGCTTGAAATTGTCCCAGAGGCTTCTTACACTATCTTCCTATTTCTGTATTATTTTTTCTTTTTGCTCATCTAATTGGGTGTTTTTTGCTAACTCACATTTCAAAACACTGATTTGATTCTCGGCATCCTCTATTCTATTATTGATTCCCTGTAAATTATTCTTTAAGTTAGTGTATGCTCAATTTCTGACTGGTTCTTTTTCATCTTTGAAATTCTCACTAAGTCCCTTGAAGGTCTCATTAAAATCCTTGAGCATCCTTATAATCATTGTTTTCAACCATGTATCTAGTAGTTTGTTTGCTTTCATTTCATTTAGTTATTTTTCTGGAGATTTCTTCTGTTCTTTCATTTGTGACATGTTTCTTTGTCTCCACATTTTGGTTGTTTCCCTGTGTTTGTTTCTTCATATTAGGTAGAGCTGCTGTATCTTCTGGAATTGGTTAGAGTGACCTTGTATAGTATGCATCCTGTACGGCCCAGTGACTCAGTCTCCCCAGTCACCTGAGCTGGGCCCTCTAGGTGTACCCTGTGTGGTCTGTGTGCACAATCTTGTTGTAGTTGGCGTTAGACTTCAGTTGGCATTAGTGGGAGGAATTAACCCCCAGGCCAATTGGCTGTAAGGACCAGCTGCACCTACAGTGGAAGAGCTGCTGTGCAGAAGATACCTCTATGAAGCAGGACTTGCTTCAGTGGGGCTTTGGTGCTCACTGAATCTGCCCCTTGAGTGTGTTACTCATGGATTTATAGAGTTGTCATCTGTTATGATCTGAAGCTCTCCACTGGGTGTACTGGCTCTGGGGCCTCCTGGGAGATGCAAAGTCAGCCACTGCCGTGGGCCACCTGGCAGGAGCTACAGAGAGAACTGCAGATGGCTGCTACTTGTGATGGTTTTGGAAGTTCCCAGGAGAGGCCAAGCTGTGAAGCAAGGTAGGCTGCTGTTAGTTCTGGGTCGTGGACCTCTTATTGAGAGGTATGGGGCATGCTGACACCAGCTGCTGCTTGTTTTGAGAGATTTTATGACAGTTTGAAGCCTGAACCAGGACAGGCCATTCGTTTGGAAAAGCCACTACAAACCACTTGGGTGTGGCTGCAAATTAGGTGTGGCAGGGTCTAAGGGAATAACCAGGGTGGAGCCAACTATGTGAGCCTGGTTTAGGGAGGCTCAGATGTGGTGCCTGCCAGTTAGCTCTTTGTCAGGGGAGGTCTCAGCATAGGAACAATGAACCCTGTGAGCACCCATGTCTGGGAGAAAACCCTCCCCGATCCCCGCCGGATTTCTTGCCCCAATACCAGACAATTGAGCTCCTCTCTGTATGTCCCTGGATCCCTCCAAGCTACTACCCCAGAGCTGAAGCTCAGAGGGAAGGAGTGAGTCCCAGTAAGCCCATGTGCCAGCCCTTTAAGAGGAACTTTCTGGAACTCCACCAGTCTCTGTGTCACTCAGCCACAACCCCTGCTGGTTTTTATAGCCTGAAGTTATGGAAACTTGTCTTTTTTTTCAGGCACTGGAAGCCTGGGCTGAGGGGTCTGATGTCAGGCTGAGACCCCGTGTTTCTCACAAGAGGCCTCTGCAGCTGAGATATCCCTCCTGATATTAAAAAACACCACATATGGGTGTCAGAGCAGCATGTTCCGTACTATCACCCCTCCTATCAGCCCAACGTGCTTTCTTCTTTACTTATCTAGTTGTAGGACTTCCATTCAGCCAGATTTCAGGTATTCTGAATGATGGTTGCTCTGTATTATAGTTGTAATTTTGATGTGGTTGTGGGAGGAGATGAGTACTGCATTTACCTATGCCACCATCATCTTGGTTCTAGTTAAGTTTGTGTGCTGATATACACCTTTATTTATTTATTTATTTATTTTTTAATTTTATTTTATTTTTATTGTTTTAAGTATTACAAATAGTAGTACATATGTCTCCTTTTTTTTCCCCTTGATCTCCCGCCGACCTCCCCTACCCCCCAGGACATGCCTTCACCTGCCCACCCTGCCCCCCCGCCCCAGTGTCTTATATCCGTTGGTTGTGCTTATATGCAAGCGTACAAGTCCTTCGGTTGATCTCTTACAGCCCTCCTCACCCAACCTCCCCTGTCTTCCCAATGTAGTTTGACAGTCTGTTCAATGCTTCTTTGCCTCTGTATCTTTTTCCCACCATTTCTTTCCTTTAAAAAGTTTTGCCTTTGCAGACTGGAAATAAACATATAATAACAAAACAAGACAAAACAAAAAAATGTTTGAGTCCCAATTTCAATGTCCAACAGTTCCTTATGTGTACATGTCAGCAGTGATATCTGGATGGTGGGCACATGGTGGCAATGCAGGTCCGACCCTCTCTGGTTTGGTCCTAGGCAACCTGCAGCGGTGCACAGCTGCTGACTGCTCCCATGGCAAGGCGTTGTCAGCGTCTTCCATCTCTGGACTGTTTTTTCCTCTTGTCTTCGTGGTTGGAGCACTCCTGTCAATTCCTCTCTGTTGCAGGAATCCATCTGGTCTTGGGGTTGTTTTCTGAAAATATACAAATATATCCTCCACCACAAGTTAATAAGGGAATCTTTTCTATATAATTGATTTGGGATCCTTTTTATTTTTGTTCAAACGATTTTCCTTTGTCTTATTTAGACACCATGTGTGTTTTTAATGGCCGTCTTGCTGTTAGCATTGCAAATGAACCTTAATTTGGTAAAGTAAAAATTTTCTAGATGTAATTTACTTATAGGATATTTTTCCTTACATGATATTGCCCTACTATCCCCCCCCTTTTTTTTTAATGGAGGTTTTTGTAAATTTTATAATGCAGTCTTGATAACTTTAAATTAAAAAAAAATTTTTTTTTTTTTGATATACACCTTTAGACCTATACCACTTTGCAAGGTTAGGTGCCCAAAGGATTAACTCAGCATTTTAGAGCTGGGACTTGAGATTTTCATATTCAATATTATGTCATATTGAAATTATGTAGTCATAAAGATTTGAAGAGAAATCCACAGAATTTTGGAATTATGTGATATAGGGAAATAAAGATTTCTTCTACTACCCATTTTGGTTTTCCAGCTGAGGACCTTTATATTAAACTGACCAAGGACAGACTAATAAAAGAAAAAGAAACAAAAACTTATCAATATGTACATTATGCATATGGCACATGAGACTACCTGGAGATGAGTACCTCAAAGTTTTGGTTAGCATTTAGCCTTAGCCCTAGCTGGTTTAGCTAAGTGGTTAGTGTTGGTCTGACAGGTCATGGGTTTGTTTCTAGTCAAGCGCACCTACCTTGATTGTAGGCTTATCACTGGTCCGGTAGGGACACATGCGGGAGGGAACCAATTGATGTGTCTCTCTCACACCAATGTTTCTCTCTCCCTGGATCTCCCACTCCCTAAAAATCAATGGCGAAAATATCATTGGGTGAGCATTTAAAAAAAAATTTAGCCTTAGATATCATCTTAAGAAATGAGTAATAAATTTTAAATGTTAAAGAAGTAGAAATGACCTTGCATCTCTAGAGGGGCCAAATTATGGAAAGGCAAATATATGAGAAACTATTGGGAGATAAAGACTTGTTAGTAAAGCTTGGTATGTAAATTTCTCTGGGGCTGTCTCCAGACTGCTAGGGTCTAAAATTGTCAATGATTAACTTTTGTTCTTCCTGGTAGAGACCCGAGGAGGGACAAACACCTTTGTAAATCTATGTCCTGATCTTTAATAAATAGGAGAGGATAGAGAAGTTTTTGTATCTAATTCTTCTCCATTGCTTTCAGCTCCAAATAACACCTATTTTATTTTATTTATTTTTTAATTTTTAAAATGTTTTTATTGATTTTTTTTTGAGAGAGAGATAGAAACATCAATGAAGAGAATCATCAATCAGCTACCTCTTGCATGCCCCCTACTGGGGAATGAGCTGGCAACCCGAGCATGTGCCCTGACTGGGAATCGAACTGTGACCTCCTGGTTCATGGGTTGGCACTCAACCATTGAGCTACACCAGCCAGACATTAATACCTATTATTAAAGTGGCACAGTTTGGGGTGGCATAGTCTGCCTTCCTACAGTAAGTAAGTAGGGTAATTAAATTTCCCTGATCATCTACTTACAAGACAGAGTTTAAAGTGTCCAAGTTTTTAAGATTGGGATAATTCAAGGATAAGAAATCAAGAAGTAAAAGTGTTACATAACTTTTTTATTTTCAGATTGACTTCATTAAAAAAATCCTGCAAGTTCTAAAAAGTAATCCTTTCTCTTATTTCAGAAGAATACTAACCAAAAGAACAGTCCCACATAAGCAGGATAAAGTTGGAAAAGCAGAACTAAAACTTCTAAAGTGATTAAAGGGATTAATAAGAAAATGTTAAGAAATATCTGATGAGTAATAAGAATCTTGAAGCAGAAGGAAGATGTATAAGCAACAAATCCATCAGGCCATCAGAAAAACTTGGCCAGTGGTTTCCATTATTTCTTTAACGGGGGAAGTAAAGGTGATAATATAATGTGTGGATATTATGTTTCAAATATTTGGAGTAACATGTACTCAACTCTCATAACAGATATGGGTTCAGCTATCTTCTACGTATCATTTATTTATTTTTATACAGTCTTTCCAAAACCACTTCCAAATTTTTGTATGTATAAAGTGTTCTGGTCTGACTGGACACTGACTTTCTATTAGGTTCATGTTCTGGTATAAGAGGAATAGTAAGTAGGAGAGTTGCAGCCTGCATAGAAGGCTCATTTAAAGACAATTTCCTCAGTCTGCTACAAGTGCTACTGTGCTGAGATGTCAAATGTAACATAAAAATAAACAAAAATTATGGTATTCAAGAACCTTAGGATATCCCACAATTTTAAAATTATCTCCTATTAGTTAATATGAACTAACTATTTAAATGAAACTACTTTTTTTAACTGTGCAAAATGTCCTTCCTTTTTTCTTCTACCACATGCAGTCCCTCCCTGCACAGACAGAGATACCACACTGTCACCTTCTTTCTATGCCATCTATCCATGCTTTCCTAGGATGGCATCTTCTTTCCTCTCAGCCGTCTGTGTTCTGATCATCCTCTGGAAGTTGTGGCTCAGGTAACATTCACGTGACAATACCGCTGCCTCTTTTGCCTAATCCTCTTTTATTGTTGTCAGTCAATTACATCAAACACAGCCAAGCGGATGAACATAGGACACACTCAGTCAACTTTATGGTGATTTATTCCTCTGCAGATGGCACCATAAAAGCAGAGGCCGTGCATATAAGTCAAAGTATGGTATTTGCTACACTGAGTCAGTTGAGCACTGCCCTTCTCAGAACACTGTCACTTAGCGGGGCATAAAAAAATTGCCATGGAGAGACATGGTTGTACTTGATGCTAACCTCAAATGCCAAAGAAGCGCCCTCAGAACGCCACTGTTTTCCTTGAAAACCTGTATGGAACCATCATCAGTGCATTTTTCACATATTCTCATGCTATTTATTCTTCTTACTTTACAATTACTTGATTTATGAGTAAGGTCAAATATAGGGGAAGTCATGAAATGGAGAGGCCTCTTGGGAGGTATGCTCCTTAATTCTCCTCTGTCTCTCACTTCAGTTTATAGAGTGCCCACTTCCTGCTTGCCTTTCTAATTATGTAGGAAACTTTAGTAGTTTCTGTGCTCTACTTGTTCCTGAAATACTAGTATTTGCATCTTAAACCATGAGCAGGAAATGCCTAATGTGAATGAATGCATTAGGATTGGTGCAATGTGGAACTCAGTAGTTCACTGAGCTCTGTTGACCTTGCCAGATGTGCTGACATCTGTTTAAGAGGTGATAAGACATGAGGAGAGAGTGCAGACTTTAAAGTCAAAAGATAGAATTCATATAGAGAATCTGTCCCTTTCTAGTATGTAGCCTTTGGCAAAAGCAACCTCTTTGAGTCTCAGTTTCCTCATCTGCCTCACTCAGTCACAAGATTGTTGTGAGGATTAAATGAGATAATATATATGTAGGAATATTCCCCCTGGGAGGCCCACTAGATGAGTCCATTACCATAGGAGCATGATAACATGCTCACAGAGTATCTCCTTCTACTGTATCACATCCATCTCTTAAAAAATTTCTATGGTTCTGGCTGATGGGCTCAGTTGGAGTATCATTCCACATGCCAAAAGGTAACGGGTTCAATTTCTGGTGAGGGCACATACCCAAGTTGTGAGATTAATCCCAGGTTGGGGTGCATGAGGGAGGCAACTGATCAATGTTTCTCTCACCTCGGTTTCTCTCTTTTTCTACATTCCTCTCTCTAAAAATCAATACAAACGTTTTGGTGGCTGTGCAAAATGAAACACCAGGTCTGAATTGAGAAGGATTGTCTTGGGAAAGAACTCACCTTCAGAATGTGGGTAAGTGTTAACCGTAGTCTCCTTTGAGCCAAAGGGAGTAGCTGTTTTCTTTTAATAGTATGACATCAGGTGTTAATGATATAGTATTTTATATATGTGTGCTCATTGATTGATGAATCTAAAGTTATTGATTGGTTTTGCTTTGTTTATTTTCTGTGAGAGGAGAGGAATGGAGAGGATTGGGATGGATAAAGTAAAATACATTAAAGCTGCGTCCTGCAAGAATGTAGCCTAGCCTGAAAAGAATGGTAGTCAAACTGACTTAACTTTGGCCTCGTATAATTTTTGTTGTTGTTATTCTACCAGTACTAGCAGTCTATGTCAGAAGGGCTTCTATAATCAGATTAAAGACTTCTGCTTTTTCCTGTTGTTCTCTGTCCACTCCCCCATCTTTCACCTCACCATGCATGTGCAGGTGCACGTGTGTGTATGCACACATACACAAACACACAAACAGAAGCACCCCACTAAAACCACCAAGAAAAAAATTGTAATGTGCTCTTTACTTTTACCTCCAGAGGTGTGAACACTATATAGGAGAAGACAAACACCAACATCTTTGATGAAGTGGTAAACAGTGTTAATACTAGTACAAGCTGGTATGCCCTGGTACTAGTCAATCTTGATAGGTCAATGACAAAATAAGGGAAAGAAATAGAAACAAAAGACACATACATTTTTAAATTATTTTCTCAGTGTTTGGTTAAATATGACTTTAACATAATCATACCAAGCCAGTAAATTCCCAAATACTAAACTAATTGATCACTTAAAATACACATACGCCCTAAACACACTGCATGTACATCACACTCATACATTAACTCATAAATGTGAATATTAATAGGTAAATAATGAGGGTTTCTATATCTTTAAGTGATTTATGAATTTACCTTTTTGAAAGTAAACAGGATTTTCACCAAAAGCACCCTTATATATTGCATTGTATTTTAAATTTATTTCAGTCTAGAGAAACATTTGTAACAAGTATGTGTATTTTTTATCAGATCATTGCTTTATGTAATTACAAAATTTTCTGAATGGGCAGTGTGGCAGAATTTTATTATATAATGATTTCTTTTCTAATTTAAGAAAGATAAAAGTTGATTAACTAGTATATAAAAGTTCTGATAAACTTTAGTAGAAATACCAGTGTAAATTTCAAGATGAAAAATAGACAATCATGCCAAAATTAAAGTTTAATGCTAAATAGACTGAAAATATTAAAGAGATGAATAACTTTAAATGGAAAAAAGAGCACAGCAAAATGCTATGGAACTCATCAAATAGAAGAACTATTAAAAAGCAACCGAAATATATGAACGTAAGTAGAAATTCATTTTAAAACTGAAAATTATACAGTATAAAATATAAGGTACAATAGCTAAATGCATAAAAATTAAATTACTATCAGTTAATAGTTATTAGAATCACTTAGATTTGTACATCTTATGCTAGGGACCAAAAGTGCATCAAGTGTTTATGTAATCTTATTTATTCAATTTTATGTTCTGAATTTATGTACTGTTATTAAAATAATAGGGTTAGTAAATAATTATATTTTAAATGACCATTATAGGAAAAAAGTTTTAAATGGAAAGTTGGTGTTTCTCTGTAAATTTCTTTTGAAATTTTGATCATCCAGACAATCAACATATGGTAGAAAAACTATCTAAAGTATTTTTTCAGTTTTTGACTGTTTTTTTTTGCGTGTAGAATTTGGCTAAAGTGACCCAAAACACACAGTTGTTTGTTATAAAACTTTTTAGGAAGCTGAAATTCAATGCCAATGGGAAATCCAGGTTAAACAGTCCAAAATTTGGGTACTGCTTACCATAGCGTAGACTTCGAGTTGATTCTGCACTTCAAAAGGTGATGAAAAATACATTAACAATATATTATAGTTAATTGTCTTTGAATCACAAATTGTATTACCTTCCTTGTAACTCTGCCCCTGGAAGCTCAAGGATCCCAGTTCCAGCTTTCAGTATAATTAATGATGGCACTTTTCCTATATCTACTCGTTGGTGCCATCTACTGCCTGTGATATCTCACCTAGATAAATGGCTAGCCAATTGCAGTTATATATTCATCAGAAGTAGGCTGTGACACTAGAATGGAGAACAAGCTTACCCTGACTTTATGAATGGTAAAAACTTTCTTGCCAGAATGTGCAGTGGTAAATGATATTGTTGATATAGATATCTATTCATGCAATGGTAACAATGTCAACAAGATCAATTCTTTTTGTCACATCTGTTGTTGTAGGTTAAAAAATATCTATTAAATGCCCAAACTGAATTTAATGTAACATTGTGGTTTAGATATTAAATTTACTTTTAGCCCATCAGGTTTTAGTATTTTTAGGCAAAGAAAAAAGTGAAATATTGATGATTTTTACCATTTGCAATCTGCCAAGATCAATGTGCAATTTCACTGAAAAGAACTGAAGTAAACCAAGATTTAGGGCTACCTCTACAGAAAGTAATATCCTTGGGCTGGAGTAACTGTCATTAATTTTTTCCCCACATCCAGGAAATTTTAGGTTAGTTTTAAAGAAGTGAATACCTTTTAGACAAAAATTAACTTAATAAAATAAAAATTGCATTTGCAGTGAACATGAGTACAATCACAAAATTGTGACTTTTAAAGCATGAAAGGATATATATATATATGTGTGTGTGTGTGTGTGTGTGTGTGTGTATATATGTGTGTGTGTGTGTGTATATATATATATATATATATATATATATATATAATTTGTAATGGTAATTCAGAATATTATTTTTGTCACAATTTCTCAATGAGAAATGTAATAGAAAAAACCTATATGTAATAAAGATATCCCCCCCGCCCCACCAGTATAGACCTTTTTCTATACACACCAGGGATATTTTTTAATGTATGAAGTAAATAAAGTTGTGTTACAGCATGAAACCTTCCAAAAAAATACAGCGAACAAGAAACAAAGTACGAACTCTATAGTCAACAAAGCTCTACATGATTTACCTGTTACCCTTCTGACTTAACTCACATCATACTCCTCTTTTCTCAAGTGATCTCCAGCCACACAGGCTACATTCCATTCTACAACCATGCTCATTTTGCTCCTCTAGTCCTTTATATTTGTTTTCTTTGCTCAGAAAACTCTTATTTCCAGTCTTCTCATAGCATCTACAACTTCTCCACCACAATCAATTCACCTCTGAAGGAGACTCTTCCTAAATAGCTGATCAAAAAAGGCAAGATCCTCATTTTCCCCCACCTTAAGTTTTCATTGTGTTTACCACTCTCTGAAATGATTCAGTTTGTTTATGTGTTCCCAGGAGGGCAGCAGTATTTTCTTTCTTTTTCAGAGCTATATGCTTGACAGAGAGTAGATGCCCAATAAATATTTGTTGAATGGACTATATGGCTGTCATATTAGAATATTTAAAAAATTCTTACATAAATTATTTTCCTAGTGTTTTTCAACATTATATTTTAATAAAATATGTAAGTAATCAGAATTAATTATACACAGAAATTCAGAAATTCACTAGGCTTCTATAGGAGAAAGGAGTGATAGGGAATATTAAATGGGGCTACTTATATTGAGTGTTTAAAAATACATATGCAAGTTATTTTAGGAATTCATACAAGGTTATTTATTTTAAATTATCAAATTCTTCATTGGTTCATTTGTGCACTCATTTACTTGCATATTCCTTGATTTAACAAATATGTATTTATGCCCTATGTGAAAGGTAGGATTCACTTTGTTTGAGATTCATCAGACAAAAACAAAACAAACAAACAAAAGAAACCCAATCTTGTGGAACTTACCATTTAGTGGGACTAAATAAGATATACACTTTGTAAATAAGAAATACAGTATATGTAGAATTGTTGATTAAAACTCTGGAAAAGAGGGCAGATAAGGGATGAGCAGTGGGCTACTCTCCTGGCTCTTGCGTAAGTCCAGTATTGTTCATAGGATGTATACTTTGCTATGTATCTCAAAATCAATACTATTTTCAAAAGATTCACTCATACACACATGCCAAATTTGCCATTTTCTTTACATATTTCATTATTTTGATTACTCTCACTTTTAGCTTCATTGTAGTGAATATTTTAAACTAGTATTTTCAACACTTACCCAGCTTCTGCACTGTTCAGGCATAACAGAAACAATGATATTCTCAAAAACAAGATCACATCTCAAAAACACAGTTTAACCACACAGTGGCTGAAAGGATCCCACACCATCCCTAATGCCATCTGTTCTTATTCTGCAATGCTCCTGTTTCTTTCATAGAACTTGTAGCAAAGCATATTCTTTTTTTAAATGATTTTTTGTTTTTCTAACACTACATTTTTAGCTTCAGAAGACAGGCTCATATTTTTAATTGCTTTTTTTTTATTAGTGCCAAACATATCACCTGCAGTTAAAGAAATTTTTTAAATTAAATGAGTGCATTTGTAAATGTTTATAATGTCCCAAAGTGTACCCAACCATTGCTCTGTGAGAAGAATGTCCATTAACCTAAATGCAGAGGATTTAGATGGAGAGGCTAAATATTCAGCTTCGCAATATAAAATTATGTACATTTTGTTGAAGCAGAACTTTCTATCTCCGCTGACTTTATTGCTGTTTTTTTGCCTGTATAAAAAGAGAGATGGTAGAGTGTTGCTTAAAAAAACAAAAACAAAACAAAACTTAGAATGGATTAAACTATATTAGAACGTATTGTTATACTGTAGAGATGAGAGTTTTTGTTGAAAATTGCTCAGAGGAAAAGGCAGATTGCAGTATAAAAATAAAAATTCAAGACACAAGCCTTTGGTTGGAGTAATGGGAGACTTTTTCTCCCCTGGGCCTCATAATAATGAAACCGAGAACAGAATGTCACACTGCTCTTTTATTTTATTTTTTTATCACAGTTTTATTTTTGTGTACACATTCGCTTAACAATCACAGAATTTCTAGGGCAGGTTCAGGGAAGTGAAGAACCTTTATTATTAGTAGTTTATATTGTCTAGAATCGAGGTATGTTGCAAATCCAGCCTGGAGCAAAATGAGAAATGACATCTTTCTAAAGACAGGCTTAGAAATTCTGACCCAATAGGTTACGATGTTTCCTTTCTCTGGTAGCAGGATTGAGGCATACCAGGTTCCTAGGCCACCATTCATAGGTATAGCCCAGAAAACAGGGTAGAGACCACCAGAAACAAGTACAACCAATCCACCTTGCATATGGTATAGGTTTCACAATTTAAATCACCTGTATTCAATGGTAAACGTAATAAACCTTTGTAAGATATGCTCACTGTCAAAACTGGGATCACTGCCATTGTTACACCAGCAGCTACACAAGTCTGTGTCACATTTAAGATGCACCAAAAAAGACTTTGCTATTAGGCCACAGAGAGCAGCATTAAGTCCAATACATGTCGACCCATGTTCAGGTAGATCCCTTTCTGCTTCTGAAAGTTGGTTGGTTTTTCTGGTTATTATATCAACAATTTGTTTTTCCTTGACAATATCATCTGGGTCATGATTTTCCATCTTCAACCTTATGTTCTCCTCCCAAGCATCGGTGCTTCCTCCCCCACTGCTCTTTTTTTTTTTTTTTTAATAATCTTTAAATTTTTATTTTTACCAGTCTTTTTTTATTGTTTAAAATATTACATATATTAGTACATATCTCTCTTTTTTTTCCCCACCACTGACCTTCCCCCAGCCTCCCCTAACCCCTGTGCACTGCTCTTTTGATGGTGAAATCTGAGCTGATCTTGCTACTGATAGGCAAGTGGTCAGCTAGAATGCTAGATTGTTAGGGAATTCATGAGCCTAATTTTGGGTCAGTGGGCTCTGAGAACCACATGGATCAATTGTTGTAAATACTGCTGATTGTATATACCTTTTTTGTTAACCATGAACTTTCAGTTAATTAATTTTTTTAAAAAATTAAGTTTTGATTCAGTCACAATCCTGCAGAGGGAGTTTTAGAGAGGGACTTACTTTAACCCTTTGTCAAAATGTTGAAGTGGAGAGTGGTGTCTCCCCTTCCCCCAACCCCCTTCATTCTTCCTGTAGTTTCATAGCTGCAATGGTCCAAAGGCATTGGGGCCCGGGGAGGGAGCAGGAGGGTGAAGCAGTCATGCAGGCTGGCATTCAATACTGATAATTACAGCTAATTGTAGTGACAACAGCTACAGCAAGAAACAAAAAGAGTTAAACTATTAATGCAATTTGAAACTTACTCTGTTCTAAGTGCCGTAATATATTAGTTTATTTAATTCTCCCAGGAATGTATTAACATGTGAATCACGAAAACTTGAATGGAGAGGGAAAAAGCATCGAATGAGGGCCTGCCACTCTGACCTTGACTCAAAGTCATCACAGTGTTGATATTAATCACATTCAAGTTGATTTCCATTAGGTTGCGCAGACCGACATACTTTATTTAGAGGACTGTTTGTTGAGGGTGCCTTTGAGTCAGCTTATAAGCAAGGTTAATCTAGAATAGAAAACTGGGAAAAAACTTCTATAAAAATTTAGAAGTCATAAATTATCTAGATTAGAATATTAGTTTTCCAAAGGACTTTGTCTTTATATATATACTAGTGCATCAGTGCACAGACTTGTGCACATTGAAAGGAAATTAATTAGAAAGTGGCCCATGGGGCAGGACTGGACGAGACTGGCCGAACACACTCTAGAGCCAACCTCCTCTGGTCCCTCCCCTGGGGCACCACTGCTCGAAGGGCGTCTTCAGTGAGCGGGGTCCCTCTAGTAGGTGGGGTTCCTCGGCCTGGCCTGTGGGGATCAGCCCAAAACTGGACCTCTGACATCCCCTGAGGGGTCCCAGATTGGCAGAGGATGGTTCTCAGGTGACACACCCTGGAATCAGGCTCCTTCCTCTCTGGTTCTGAGATGCATCACCTGAGAACTGCAGCTGACAAGTCACCACAGCTTGGCAGCTCCTGCGTTCAGTGTCTTCCCCCTGGTGGTCAGTGCACATCATAGCTATCAGTTAGAGTGTCTGCCCCCTGGTGGTCATTGTGCATCATAGCTACCAGTCAGACTGTTGGGCAGTCACTTAGCCTTTTATATATATATATATAGATTTTTTTTTTTATTGATTTCAGAGAGGGAGAGGGAGAGAGGGATAGAAACATCAATGATGAGAATTATTGATCAGCTTCCTCCTGCATGCCCCCTACTGGGGATCAAGCCCGCAACCCTGGCATGTGCTCTTGACTGAAATCAAATCTGAGACCTTTCAGTCCGCAGGCTGACACTCTATCCACTGAGTCAAACCAGCTAGGGCAGGACTTTGTCTTAATTATTGGTTACTCTGCATCTCCCATTAGGAGCTTTTTTATGAACTGCTCAGAAGAATAACTACTATCATCAAGGCTGTAACTTAAGAAAGGATTTGTACCACTATAAATTGTTATCTATTAGTTCACAGGCCTTCCCAAAGATCATGAACCTTGCTGATCAATTCACTTGAGTATAACAAGAGATAGTTGGGGGCTAGATGTCCTGGTTACTTCATTTTCTGTTTTTACCACATATCAAAACCAAGAAAAAGTTACTAAGGACACTTGAGCCTCAGGTGTCCCTCCTCATTACCTCTCACCTGGGTCTAGGAAAGAGAGAAAGGCTGTTTCA
Organism: Corynorhinus townsendii; assembly: GCA_026230045.1. NCBI lineage: Eukaryota > Metazoa > Chordata > Mammalia > Chiroptera > Vespertilionidae > Corynorhinus > Corynorhinus townsendii. The sequence goes on from JAPDVU010000005.1 coordinate 71,539,254, forward strand.
TTTTTAAATTGAAACTCTAGTGTCAGAAGTGGGCTACATAAATCTTTTTTTTTTAAAACAAAATGTTTGTAGATAAAAGAGAAAGCGAGGGTGAGAGGGAGAGAGAGTGAAAATGAATTTCAATATCTGGAACCATGACCACCCACTTATGTAACTGAGCTAGGAGGCAATATACTTGGAAGGGTGATTCTGACTATTGACATACACTGCTATTGTCAAATGGATTTGGCAGTGATCTCTACTGATTTATTAAGTTGGCTTTGTAAGCAGAATCAACTAAGCTTTAGTGATGTTTTGGTATATACTCATAAATCCACCTCTTTATTTTCATTTTTTTTAGTATTTTATCAGGGGAAAATATGTGTATATTTTCTGAACCAGTTTCAACCTCTCATAAGTAATTTTAAAATAAAATAAAAATTATTGATGAAAGACATAAATATCAACCAACAGACACTAACATGAATAATCTCAAGGGGCCTCCTAAGGTTATTGGAAGATTTAATGGAGCAGAGAATTCATAAATATTCCAGAATAAAACATAAAATGCAATGCTCACATTGACATAATTGTTATGAAGATTTTTGTTTTTAATTTACTTCACCAGAAAACCCTAAACCATTAGAGAGATTTTTTTAAGGTCAAATAATATAAACACTTACACATTAAAAAAATACAAACAACAACTAGTAATTATTTAGGTTTTTAACCTCAATAAAAATGTTTTCATTAGCTTATTAAATATTGCTTTTTGTTTGTTTTTCTTGCATGTGTCTTGGCCCAGTGCACCAAATTTCAAACCTCTTTGAGAGCCTAACCTGTATATTTCCACAAAGATGCCCAACTTCATGTCTATATGCACACACAGGTTTTAATATATTTGATCTTTTTTTGCCTTGTTTCCTTTGTTAGTATATGCTGTGATTATGTTACTATGCAGTTAAAGAAAATAGGTATGTAGAAAAAAGATAAATATGTTGGTAATGCTATATGAGCTATAGAAAATAGCACTGAATACATATGTTAATATTCTCTGCCAAACACTCAAACCTCTTGCCTAAAAATGGAATTTTAAAGAGATGAAAGTAAAAAATTGAAAATAAAAATATATGCACACTGTATGTAAAGGAGTAAAGATATTATGTTTTATGTGGTTTTTTTTTCCAGATATATTTTCCAAAAGAATTCCACCTAAAATAATAGTCATAGGACTCAAGTAATCTACTCGCTTCTATAAGAATAGTTCATCACAGCTCTTGCTCATTAGTTTTCCTGAGTCCTAGAAGAAAGAATCTGTAGTGCTGACATATTTTTCTTGCCTGAGGGGAAAGACCAACCTTCTTTAAGGGAACCTAAGAAATTCCAGGTCTTACAAACTTTCCTTCAGAATTCATAATTTTCTCCTAGTGGTTGAATGTTGCCCTGACTTTTAGTGCAAAGTTTTAAAAACAACTCATTAATTCATCTACTTCTTTATATGGACCATAAAAACAATTGTGATTTCTACATGTATCCAATAAATATGTATTAATTGTTTATTCAAGCTAACTGAACACTCATGTTTCACAAAATGGTAAAGGGGAATTTTTATCCGTGTAATTTTATTTATACAATTTGGACAATAGACCATTTCAAATGCTTTCAAATATGTTTTTCAGTCAATAAATAAATATTTACTGAAGGTTTCTGTGTACTCAGTAAGGCACTGGCTGAATCATAATAGGGTGGGTTAAATCCTTAAAATCCAGTTTCATTCTAATTTAATGGAAAACATTTTTTCTCCCTATTTCTATTCCAATCGCTAGATGAATCTCATTTTTCCATCAAACATGACATTTTTCTAATGTGGTTTGAGATGATCATTTAATATTGTACCATTTTTAAGAATAAAAAATAAAAGAATCAGTAACTTCTTAAAACAGGGATAATGAATGGTTGCTTTGTCCTAGAATATATAGGTAAAGTCAAGCTGTTATATCCTAATTAATTATTTAATTTGGTTACTAAGTAAATATTGAGAAAAATTAATGACTAATATAATATTTAATTTGTCTATTTTTTACAGAAATAGTTATTATGAAATACTATTCTAAAAGTTAATGGACATAATTAAGCAGAGAAATATACCTAGATTCAATGCCTGTGTGTCTGTGTGTGTTTGTGTATGTGTGTATATGTACTGAGTTCATATATTATATTGAACTAGAAGCCCGGTGCACGAATTTAGGGCCAGGCCAGCTGAGGGGAGGAGACGCAGGAGTTTGGCCAGCCAGCCCCATCCCCTGGTTGAATTCCCAGGCGAACTCCCAGTCGAGGGGACAATTTACATATTAGGCTTTTATTATATAGGAGAATATGTTATAAAATTAACATCTTAAAGCTGTGGAGAAAAAAGATCACTTTATAATACATAGTGACAAGTGTCTGACACTTAGAAAATGATAATTTAGATACTTTACTTGCCACATAAATAAAAATAAATTCTAGATGTAGTTAATTTATATTAACAATGAAATTTTAAGGTGACTTAAAAATTGCATGAATCTTAGGTAAGAACACATCAACAGGAGCCAAAAAGAAAAAGATGAACATTCAACCACATAAAATTAAAACTTTGAATATGGCAAAAATTTTAGAATAACATTAAAAGTCATAAACTTTCAAACTATGTACAACACATGTAAGAAAGATATAATCTTACTACAAAATGAATATGTAAAATACTTTGAAAACCATTTATAGTTAAGAAGAAAAGACCCTGCTAATTGTACAAAGGCATTAAGAACAAAAGGCAACACAAAAAGTTGACTTACTTGCATGGAAACCCATGATGACACACAAAGCAATTTCATCTAAATTGGTAAAATGAAATAATTTCATGTTTGCCAATTACTCATTTCAGAGTCAAAATGCAAACTATACTAATAAAAGGGTAATATGCTAATTAGACTGGCTCAACCGGACATCTTCCGGACGTCTGACTTCCTTCCAGACAAAGCCACAGTGGCAGGGGTTGAGGCAGAGGCGGTTAGGGGTGAACAGTCTGGCAGGGGAGCAAGTAGTTAGTGATCAGGCTGGCGAGGGGGGAGCAAGCAGTTAGGGGCACCATCAGGCCCACACAGGGGAGCAAGCATTTAGGGGAGAGATTAGGCCGGCAGGGGAGAGCAGTTAAGAGATGATCAGGCTGGCAAGGGAGAGCAGTTGGGGGTAATCAGGCCAGCAGGGAAGCAGTTAGGCAGTGATCAAGCTGGCAGGGGAGTGGTTAGGGGGCGATCAGGCTAGAGGCAGAGGCAGTTAGGGGTGATCAGGCAGGTAGCCAGAGGCGGTTAGGGGTCATCAGCAGGCAGGCAGGTGAGCAGTTAGGGGCCAGCGGTCCTGGATTGTGAGAGGGATGTCCGACTGCCAGCAGTTGGACATCCCCCAAGGAGTCCCAGATTGGAGAGGGTGCAGGCCGAGCTGAGGGACAGCCCCCCCCCCATGCCAGAATTTCATGCACCAGGCCTCTAGTGATATATAAAGAGCAATTTGAATTTTATAAAAATCATATGCATTCCTTATTTTCATCTTCCTCAGACTAGAAAATTATCACTAGTCTGTATATAAATGACTTTGCAGACATTGTAATTGAATTCTCTTCTCTGCATAGATAAACCCTACTTTTCATTCACTTTCCCCAATTCTTTGTGTATGATTTACTTTATTGTGATATACACTAAAAGAGAAAAGTAAAAAACCCCAAAAAAACAGTGAGCAGAAATTGTGAAAAACAAGAATATGAAATTATATAATGTGAGAAAGTTGCATTTAGGTCAATCATGGGGATGCAAATAAAGAAGCTAATAAAAGGCTTGGAGAACAGTGTTTTAGGCAGAAGTGAGAGGGTAGCAAACATAAAGGCCCAGAGCACCAAGTGGCTTGTTATGCTTAAGGAGCTGCAAGGCTGGATAAGTGCTGAGATAATGCATGGCTCTAGGTGAACTAGGAGAGATTGTCAAGGTTCAGATTCTGCAGGTCAAGGCTAGGTATCTGAGTTTGTTCAAAGTACTGTATAGTAAGAAGCCATTAAAGGATTTTAAGGGTGGGGGTGACAATATGATTTATGATTTCAGTTTCCTCTGGTAACCTTGTTTGTTGCTATGATGCCCTGAAAACAATTGCTACCAGATATGTACAAAGTGTGCAAAGCAGTTGTTGTTAAGCACTAGAGAACAACTGAGGCAGGCGGGGAGCAGGGCTTCTTTCTTTAAAAGAAGGGAAGCAAAATGGATGTTACTCTGGTATTTTGGCTGTTTAATCTGAAGGTATTTTCCAGTTTTCAGTTCATGGGAATAGAGACAAAGCAGAACATTTTAGAGGGATGAGTTTGGTACTTAGAACATGAATTTTTGCTTTGGAGAGAAAAATTCTGGAGAGAGGGAACTTCAGAAAAGTGACTACAACAAATCTGCATGCAAATGTATCTCAGTGTTGGCTGGTTCTTGAGCTATGCACAGTGAAGCAAGATTTCAAGAAACCTGGCAGAAAACACTGGCTAAAAGCCAAACTGGTGTGCAGGGATTTGAAGTACACAGGGCTGAAAAGGCAAACACCGGCCTTCAGACAGTGCCAGGATGGACGGGTCTTGTGAAACTTCAAGTGCCTCCAGCTGAGTGCACAGAAGAATCTAGTCTAGCAATAAGACTGTTGCAGGAGCATCCTTAAGGAACTATGGACAAATGGAAATAGCTGGTTGGAAATAAATTTCATCAAGAATAGTGGCTTAGGACAGTCAAGAAGGAAGAAGGTGATGGGATTGACTGAATGCAACCTCTTACTGATTTTTCTTGTAGTAGGAACACTCAAGATTCACAGAGAAAAATAAACAGTATTTCTGACTATCTCTGAAGTGTATACTTTGAATCTTAGTCTAGAATAAAATCTATAGACTTGAAAGGATTTTCTTGAATTGGTATATGTTTCTAGAAAATATGTTCTGTATCTTTTTCTGGATATGAGATATGTATTAGTTAGTGCTTGCCTGAGAACAGAACCAATAGAATGGGTATAAAGAGATTTGTTTTAAGGGATTGGCTTACATACTTATGGAGACTGGCTGGTTTAAAATGAGCAAGGCAGTCTGGCAGCCTGGAGACCCAGAACTGATGGTGTTACTCTGGACACCCAGCAGCCTGAACACCCAGGAGAGCCAGTGGTGCAGATGAAGTCAAAGGCAGTCAGCTGGAGAATTCCCTCTTGTGGGGAGGGGGCAAGTCTTTGTGTTGTATGCCTGCCTACACCCAATTGAATGAGGTCTGACCATAAAGGAAGGGTAATCTGCTTGACTCAAAAGGTCACCAATTTAGATATGACTATATACTCCCATTTAAACTACACTTCAATCAAAAACACCTTCATCCCCTCAGAATGTTTATCCATGCACCTTTGTATTTGATCTCTCCCATTCTGGGTAACCATTGCTTTGATTTCTATTATGTTTCTCATTTTCTATTGCTGTACTGGTATGTAAATAAAATTTTCAATATCTATCTTCTTTTGCCCAAAATAGTTTATGTGGGATTCATTATGCTGGAGTATACCTTAATTATACTTTTATTTATATTTCTGGGTGGTATTCCCTTATATAAATATCCATAATTTGTTTAAGCATTTATATTTTAATTTATGTCCAGTTTTTAATATTATAAATACAACTGTAATTAACATTTTTGGTATAAGTATTTTGAGGCACATAGGTTTTGATTCCTCTTGGGAAAATGTCTTAAAGTGAATTTTCTAGATCCTGGGGTAGGCATATTTTAATTTTACAGTGAACTGCCAAATGGTATTCCAAGTGATCATACAGGTTTCTCTTTTACCATTGATATATAAAAGTTTGAGTGGCTTCACATGCTTGCTTACACTTGGTATTGAGATTCTTTTTATTTTTAGCCATTCTAGTGATGTAGTCTTGTATTTGTATGATGAGCAATAATATTAAACACTTTTTATGAATTTATTGACCAGTTGTATGTTTTTTGGAAAATGTCAAGTCTTTTGTATATTTTTATTGTGCTTTGCTTTTTATTACTGAGTTTTAGAGATTTAAGAAATATATTCTAGACACAGTTCTTTATCATATATACATTGAAAATATTAATATCCAAGTCTGTGGTTACATTTTAATTCTTTAATGGCTCTTATTGAAGAGCACACCTTTCGTTGTTAAGTCTTATTTACCATTTTTTAACTTGTTAGTGCTCTTTGTGTTCTTTTGAAATCTTTGTCTAATCTAAGATTACAGATATTCCTTTCTTTTATTCTAAAAGGTTTATATTTTCAGCTTTTACATTTCTATCATTCACTTTGAATTATTTTCTTTACTGCTTTATTTGAGTTTAATTGTTAAATATTAAAGTTTAATTGTTAAATATTAAAGTGCATATCATGCAAGAAGCCAGGTATGGCATCTTAAGATAGTTTTGTGTCTCATTCTAATGGAAATTATGTGTTTTCACAGTTCTAAGCACTCATTTTCAGCAGATGCCTGCTAGGCATTTTTTTATTTCTTCAGTCTGATATATATTTTCAAGTCTGGAAGCAGCATTTTATTTTGTCTTTTATCCCAAGCCTTGAAAGTGAGGTAGTAGTTTTATCTCATTCCATTTGATAAGACATACATTAGAAAGGAACAGTGGTTGCTTTTCGAAGACTCAATTACTTTTTAATTGTGGTTAAAACATATGCATATGACATAAACTTGGTTACTTTAATCATTTTAATGTATTATTTATTGGCATTATGTACATTCACATTGCTGTGCAACTATCACTACTATCATCAGAGTATTTCTCATCATCCCAAACTGAACTCTGTACTCATTAAACAATAACTCCCCATTATATCCCCCTCCCCAAATCCCTGGTAACCACTGTGTGACTTTTGACCTCCATGAAGTTACCTATTGAATTATTTTTAATGTATTATATGAGATAGAGAAGTTCCTCCCCACCACCACGAATAGTTATTCTAGTACCTTCTAACTTACCAATTTTTACTAAAAGTGGCTGCTGAGATTTTGCCTGAGATGGAATTGAATCTACAAATGAATTTGAGGAGAACTGAGAGCTTAAAGATATTTAAACTTCCAATCTATAAACAAGGTTCATCTCTACTTATCTAGCTTCTCTCTGTGTATTTTTACACTTTTCTACACAGATATCCTGCACATTCATTTCTCATTAAATTCATTTGTTGTTTTTTGAAGGTATTGTAAATGGGATTTTAGAAAATTTACTTTTAATTGCTTCTTTCTAGGCAAATTAAAATCTTCAAATAAGCCTCCGTTAAGCATGAGGTAAAGCATAGTTACAGATATGGAAAAACCATACCACACCTGACACATGCAAGTGATCTTCTGTCCTACTTGGAGTAGTTAAAAATGTGTCTTTTAAAAATGTCGCAGGAGAGAATGGAGAGTTTAGATAGTGTTTCTCTAGTACTATATTAAGCCAACAACATGGCCAAGAAAGACTCCAAATTTCCTGACTCCTAGTCCAAGGTTCTCAAGGGGAATAGTTATGAAATCATCTAAATCAATGTGAATGCACTGCCAATAGACATGTGGTGTTTATTTGCAGGCAGAAAGGACTAAATTCTTTCAATTATACTTATAAAGGCATCTAACATTTCTTGTATTTAAAGGCCATTTTGACATAAGGTTTTTTGTTAAATACAGAAATGCATTCACAGGCCCTTTATCACAGGGGCACTATCATTCCTGGCTTTGTGTTTGAGAGTACATTTTGTACTCTCTTTACAGAGTTTGTGAAAATTTCAGATTGCTTGTGTACTACTTGACATTTTCCTATGTCTGTAATTCTCTGTCAAAAAGTAAGGAACTTAAAATATTTTGAACAATTTATCAACAATACCTTATTTATTAAATAAATCACAATATCTTACAAATTATAATGAGTGATATGTAATAATAAATAAATTTTGGACCATCCCTGACCAGTTTGGCTCAGTGGATAGAGCGTCGGCCTGCAGACTCAAGGGTCCCGGGTTCGATTCCGGTCAGGGGCATGTACCTTGGTTGCGGGCACATACTCAGTAGGGAGTGTTCAGGAGGCAGCTGATCAATGTTTCTCTCTCATCGATGTTTCTAGCTCTCTATCCCTCTCCCTTCCTCTCTGTAAATAATCAATAAAATATATTTTTTTAAAAAAAACTTTGGCCCAAACAGTGTAGCTTAGTGGTTTAGTGTCAACCTATGAACCAGGAGGTTATAGTTCGATTCCCAGTCAGGGCATATGCATGGGTTGTGGGCTGGATCCCCAGTGGCCTATTGATGCTTCTCTCTCATCAATGTTTCTATCTCTTTATCCCTCTCCCTCCCTCCCTCTGAAATCAATAAAAGCATATAAAAAAACAACAAGAAACTTTGTCTTTCACTGCCCCCACCCATATAGTAGTGGCTACATCTTCAATCCCTGATTTTGTCCAATATGTTTCTATGCAGTATAAATAGTTTTCTGGTCACTTTGAGTAAAATGCACCACTTCAACAAGGAAACTAGTCCTATTCTATTTAATAAGCAAAATGTTGAGTTGAATTTCACATCAGATCTTTCCCCACCATCTCTGGCTGAAATGCGTTTCAGCGGAATAGACCAACAATAGGAAAGAGAACGTGGCTGGCTTTCAATCGTCCTTTTCACATCCCCTCCCTGAGCTGGCTCTAAGCTGTTTATGATGCTGGGAGGGTGACTTCCAAGGGGAAGAAGATGTATGTGAACAGAATGGAGAAGAGAAAAGGGAAGCGTCAACGTTCTTATCTACTTGATATTCTTACAAGCTGGCATCTCACTTTCTGAGATTCATGGGTATTTAACTCTGACTTTTTCCTCTGAATGCTTTTGTGTCTTTTTCTGAGCATCTGTGGGGAAGCACGGGACTTGGTTGGAAAGTCTGTAAGGAGGAATCTCCAAAAGGTCAGGATTCATCTGTTGCTCAGGGTCTGCTGGTCAGTCCCAGCAAGCACCGGAATATCATTCAATCTCCCTTGATGTGGGTGACCACATCTCCATGAAGATTAATATTAGGACCTTAAATATCTTTCCTTCCATAGTTCCCTCTGCTCCAGTCAATTACCATCTCAGCAGCTCTCTTCTAGAATCTAAGGCAGTCTCACAATAGCTTCCCTTTATGTGCGTGGCCCATGACGGGTTCCCAGACAGTATTCATGCATCCTTACCCAAAAGACTCTGATTGGGTACAGAATTCAGACTAATGCACTTATGTCCCCTTCAATCTAGGTCAAAACAGGCAGCTGTCACTTTAGACACTTTAGATAAGAAAAGACACCAATCCCTCTAATATTTAAATTAGACACACGCTTAACTCCTAAGAGACAACATAGTTCAAATAAAGGGAGAAGTACCAATGAGAAAGATACACATTATAGCAAAATCATAATTTAATCCAAAAATTATTTTCACAATCTTCTCTTAATCTTCTTTTGATCTTTTATATGGATGAGGAGTGTAAGATTTTTTTTTTACTATTTTTTAGCACTGATTTTAAATTTCTACATGAATATCTTAATTCAGGATATATATTGTTTGTCTTCATTTATTAAGTTAAAGTGAGAGAGAAAGGATCATTTTAATAGCTTTATTGATTTATAGTTAATGTGTAATACACTACACATATTCATAGTGAACAATGTGATAAATTTTGAGATGTGTAAACACATGTGAAACCATCACCACAATTGAACCATGAATACCTTTATAACCTGAAATGAATATGTATAACTCCTCCCTCCTGCTTCTCTCCATCTTGCCCTCCCAAACATTTGCTTCTGTCACTACAGATCAGTTTGCAATACATAAACCAGATCATACAATCAAACTACTTTTTGACTGGTTTCTTTTACACAATGTCATTCTTTTGAGATTTGTTCATATTGTTTTGTGTATCAATAGTTCATTCTTTTCATTGCTGAGTCCTATTCCATTGTATGGATATAACCCAATTCATTTTCCGTTCACTTTTAGATATTTTTCTAGTATTTGGTTATTATCAATATAGCTACCATAAAATCCATGCACATGTCTTGAATGGGCATATAATTTCATGAGTGTAAATTTCATGGGTAAATAAATATCTAGGAGTGGAATGGCTGGTCTTTACGGTATGTGTATATTTAACTTTTTAAAAAGTGCCAACTGCTTTCTATATTGATTGCTATGTTTACTTTTGTGTGTTTTTTTAGCAATTCTAATAGACATGCAGTGATATATTATTAGAGTTTTAATATGCATTTTCTAATGATTAATGATACTGAGCATGTTTTTTGTGCTCTATGTCATCCATATACCTCCTTTGTTGAAACAACTTCCTGTTCAAATCTTTGCGCATTTCTTTATATCAGATTTTTTATTTGTTATTATTGTGCTTTTGACAGTTAAATATTTACACTTTATCTAAAATGTGTTTTATAAATAGTCTTTTCCTGTTTGAGACTCATTTTTTTATTTTTTAAAGTGTCTTTTAAAGAGCAGATTTTTAATTTTGAGAAATCTGTTTAATTTTTTAAATAACTTTTCAACTTTATTGAGATATAATTGACAAGCAAAATTGTAATATATTTAAAATGTATGATGTGATGATTTGACATACATATACATTGTGAAAGGTTATCCCCCCATTGAGTACATTAACACATCTATTGTCTCATATATTTACCTTTTTCCTCATTTAATATTTTGTGTATGAAAAGATTTACTTTCTTCTTCTAGCAAATTTCAACTAGACACTGCAATATTGTTGTTATACATTAGATCCTCAGACCTTATTCATCTTATAACTGAAGGTTCGTACCCTGAAAGTTTGTACCAACTTGTCCGGTGGCTTTGCTAGATATAAATGATAGAAATTTATTTAAGGATTTTGGAGTTTGCAAACTAGGTACACAACTAGGCAAAACTCCAGAAGTGTTCCAAAGGAGAAAAAAAAGTTAAAAATTCTTATTGTAAAAAAGTGCATTTTTGAGAAATGTCAGTCCTGCATTCTTAGCCCTGGGATTGGTACAAGACAATTATTAGTCAGGTATCAGGGAGACAGAATGATGGATGCCAGGTGGTCCAGAGATGATTGTCATGAGGTCGAGTCAGGTCCTGATGGTCTGAGTAATAATCAGGTAACCTGGGTATGTGAGTCCTTCAGGGGGTAACTGGAGGGTTACCTAGAGCAGTGGTCGGCAAACTCATTAGTCAACAGAGCCAAATATCAACAGTACAACGATTGAAATGTCTTTTGAGAGGCAAATTTTTTAAACTTAAACTTCTTCTAACGCCACTTCTTCAAAATAGACTCACCCAGGCCATGGTATTTTGTGGAAGAGCCACACTCAAGGGGCCAAAGAGCCGCATGTGGCTCGTGAGCCACAGTTTGCCGACCACTGACCTAGAGGTACAGACATTGACACAGGACTGCAAAGTTAAAAAAAATAAGTTCCTAGGTTAGTTAGATCAAGAAAGGAATCTTTCCTTATGCCTCAAACTTTGAGATGTTAATAATTTTAGCATCTTGGTTAAAATGATTCCATTTTATTCAGTGCCTATATCTACTCTTTCCTCACTCTTACAGTTCTGGAGGTCAGAACTCTAAAGCGAGGGTGTTGACAGCACTGTTTCTTCAGGAGGTGTTCATTACTAAAAATATTTACTTAATATTTATTACATGACAAATGTTATGATCAGGTAAGAATATGACTATGATCTGCAGTTACTCTGAATGAACTTACATTCAAATATATTTAGATAATGTGATAAATTATAAGACAAATGACTAATAACATATAAAAAAAGTAGACCCATATGGGTCGAAGGAATCACCCATCTATGCTAAAGGTTTTAATCTAAATTGTAATGTATGAAATACATAATGTGTTATTTTACTTACAAGAACAGAGGAAGATATATTGGAGATCTTATATAACTTACAGATTTGCTTAACATAGTGGCTGCTATATTTCAGCTATTATGATAGTATATTTGCTACTATGGGTGGGTATTTTTCCAGAGATAGCTCAGTTTAAGTCCTCTCAAGTGAGATGTTTGAAACTTGGGCCTGTTATTCTACTGTAATAAAATTTTCTATATAATTGACAAAGTTATATCTTGTAAGGTAATGAATTATGGCATAGCATTTCTTTATAGCACCATGCTCAATATTTGGGATCTAGAGTTGGAGGCAACTGCAACTGTGTTTAAAGCTATTTAACCTAAGGCAAGTCTTTTTATGTCTTGTGAACTGATAGAAACTATATATTGGTTTCTGCTTCTCGTTTCTGACACAGAGTCCTTAAAACCCTTGTAAATTCCTAAGTAATTGATAGAGCTAAAACTAGGTTGACCCCATGGAGTTCTTTTTGTTACTTTTATAATGTTTCTTTTGTTCTGTACCCGCCTTCTGCAACTCTTCCTGCTGCCCTTCCCTGTAAACCGTGAGTATGTAACAGTTGCACAAACCTGCCAATAGGAATGCAGAGAAGTGGACTCAGCCCAAATTAGGCAAACTTCACAGTACCCCTGCGTAACCAGACCCCTGATCCTGCCCCCTGACCAATCGACAGGGGCCATGAACGTTCCCCCTGCCCACTGCTTTGGACCCCCTATAAAGCCTTTGTTCTCCCAAAGCTCTCTCTCTTTCTCCCTACCGCTGCTGCGCCGGTGATTGCTGGAGGCGGGAGCTCATGCTAGCACAAATAAAGGGTTTTTTGCTTTTGCATCAGGCTTGGCTCCTTCCTGGTGGATTTTTGGCGATCCTGAACACTGGGCATAACATAGTGAGAACACTAGGAGCATTCTTGTTCTACTGAAGTGGTTTTGCGTGAGATCCTGGGTGAGGGCTGGTCACCAAGAAGACCATGCCATGATTAAAAGCTTGGAATTTTCAGCCCAACCCCAATCATCCAGAGTGGAGAAGCCTGGAAATAGAGTTAATAATTAATTGAGCCTATGTGAAGGAGCTTCCATAAAACCCCAAGACCATGGGTAGGGGCTTGAAGGAGCTTCCAGGTTGGTGAACACATCTATGTATTAGGAAAATGACGCTCCCCAATTCCATAGGAACAGGAGTTCCTGAACTCGGGTCCCTACCAGACCTCACCCCTGTGTACCTCTTAATCTGGCTGTTCATCTGTATCCTTCATTGTATTTTTTAGCAAACTGGTAAACATGAGTACATGTTTTTCTGAGTTCTATGAGCCTATATAACAAATTAATGGAACCCAAGAGGGGGGTCATGGGAATCTCCAATTTGTAGCCACATCAGATAGAGTCTGGGTAGCCTGAGGACCTACTATTTGTGATTGACATCTGAAGTGGGGTGGGAACACTTTTGTGAGACTGTGCTCTTAATCTCTGGGATCTGACATTATCTCCAGGTAGACAGCTTCAGAACTGAGTTAAGTTGTAAAACCCAGCTGGTATAGTGGAGAATTGCATGGTGTGGGGAAAATCCCACACACATTTAGCGACCAAAAGTATTAGAAGTGAAGTGCTCTGTGTAAAAACAAAAACAACAACAAAAAAAAGAAACACACAGAAATAGAACTGTAGGTTTCTTCAACACAACTCCCCATATTACTTTACCTGGATTCTGAAATATTACCTACTTTATGGGATTATTTTGTGATTAAATTAGGTAATATGTATAGAATATTTAGTGCTTTAGTTATGCATTGTTACACTGATGCTTAGTGACAAGTAGTTAGGACATAAAAATGTTAGATTTAGTTAGTACTATTGTTATGGACTGACATTTTTTACTTTTAGATACAAGAAAGTGTTCAATTTTTGTTAAATTATTGTGGAAGATACTTCATTGTATTAATTTTCATGTTAGTGGAAGTAATCTTAGACCTTGAAGTGAGATTAATTTTTTTTAATTCTAAAGATTAACTAATGTTCCCTCTGCATCAGAGTGCATAATAATGAGATAAAACATATGAAAAATTTTTTAAAAAATTAATTAATTCTGTAACTGTGATTGGATACATATGCAAAAAAAAAAAAAAAACGAATCTTCAAAGTTTGGTACTTTTCTCTAAATGTCCATATATTATATTAGTTATTCAGCAATTGCTTTTTACAAAGTTATTTAACATTAGGTCAAATGTATAGTACAAATACAAAGGCACATAAAATTATCAGTGATTATCTCATATATGGGTAATACTAAGATCTAAATCTAAAGAGAAAGTAAAACATTAACTTATTTACATTAAATTGTTTAGCAAATAGATTATTAATTTCACTTATAACTAAAACATATAATCCAAATTTAAATAAGAGATGAATTGCAAAGTTAAAGAAAACCTCTTTTTGAGAGTTTATAATATAAATACCATAGCAATTTAAAAGAAAACAGAGTAATTTAAGTTTCAGTAAGTATGATATAAAAATTAGACTCAAACTTCTGCTGAAAGCCATCACAAAATTGTTTCATGTCATAAAATAAATGACATTAAAATTTCTCTTAAACTATGTCAGAATGGAATAGAAAACAAGAAAAGCCAGAGAAGGGAAGGATCAAGTTTGATTTTCTTAACCCTTGCCTTACCCTATAGATTGAAAATATCTCTCCCTGTAAATCACAGATAAGTGTGCTTGCCCCCAAGTGTGTGTGTGTGTGTGTGTGTGTGTGTGTGTGTGTACACACACACACTTTTAAATGTGTGCCTTTTAAAATATAGAATAAGGTCCATGACGTCCTTTGTCTCATTCTCAGCAACTATTTCATTTATATAGTATTTGGTATTTTTATGTAAAGAGGTTTTCAAACACCTAATTTATTCATTCACTATAGGCCTGGTGCACGATGTTCATGCACTGGGGCAGAGGGGTGTCCCTTAGCCCCGTCTGCGACCTCTCACAGTCCCGGACCCCATGAGGAGCAGGCATAAGCTGGCAGGCGGACATTCCTAAGGGGTCCTTAGCACTGCCACAGAGATGGGAGAGGGTCCCGCTACCAACCCTACGCTCACCAGCTGTGAGCCCGGCTTCTGGCTGAGCAGTGCTCCCCCTGTGGGAGCACACTGACCACCAGGAGGAAGCTCCTGCATTGAGCGTCTGACCCTGGTGGTCAGTTCACATCGCAGTGACCAGTCATTCCACCTTTCAGTTGATTTGCATATTAGGGCTTTATTATATAGGATTACACAAATATTTTTATTGAAAACTTCCTGCATATCAGACACTTACTAGGAGACAAAAGTACAGTAGTAAAGAAACCTGACCTATTTTTGCTCTCATAAAGATTACGTTCTCTCTTGAGAAAAGGCCATAATAAATAAAGAAATAATATAAAATGTTAATATAATACATGCTATGACCACAATAAGATAGAATTAGGTGACAGAGAATGACTAGGATGCTGCTTTATATGTGGAAGACAGAAAAATGACACAACTCACAGTTTCTACTTAATTGTAGTAAATTTTACTCTTCTATCAGCGAAGAGATAAATAGTATATTTTATTTGTTTTTCTAGATTTTTCCAGAAGGATCATATTATCTCTGGTTCCTGAAGAGATAGTTTCATTGATTTAATAGTTGATATTATATTTGAGCTTTAATAGATCATTTGAAAGTTGCTATTTGGATTGCATTGCCATATCTTTGGTAAAATAATTCCTATAACATTATGTGCCATGTGGATTATTGTTTTGCATATAAGAAAGCATACAAAAAGTTTATTAAAATGTTTGGGACATGGTTACTTCTGCCAGGTAATTTACTTCCTACCTAATTTTGCATTTGTTTCCATTTGTGACCAACAAAATAAAACAAAATTGCATTGCTACATAATATGTCAGAAAGTTAATGTTACAACTAGACCTCTTGTGTACCAGCCAGTTCATGTCCTATGATATTACAGTTTTTAAAGGAACTTGATCCTACTTTTGATAAAAATCCATCACTTTATTTAAATTATTTTAACTTATTTTAAAATATGGGTTTTATTGATCTGAGATCAGAGAGAGGAGAGAGATTAATGTGAGAGGGAAACATTGATCGATTGCCTAACCCGAAACCCAGAAATTGAGCCAGTGACCTTTCAGTGCACAGGACAATATTCAACCAATACGGCTGGGGCAAAGCCATAGCTTTAAATTATATATTGTATTTAATTGACTTGAAATTACTATTTAAGATTCACTGGTATCTCTAAAAAGATGCTGCCAATTAAACTACAATTCAATGCTTATTTTTACTTAAATTCGTATTTTATACTTTTATACTGAAAACCTTCTCTAAACAATTACATATGTGGTTTTATTTTTATACATCTTATTGTACATGCATATAGGAAAACTATAATAAAAGTAAATTGGTTGTTTCTAAAATTTTACATAATCAGGCTGCAAGTTTTCTGATAAATTTTTCAATCCAGTCATTAATTTCTGCCTCAAAAGTGTTGATACAGCATTTCTTACAATCTTACACAAAAGAATTAAAACTCTTTAGTAATGGGCTTTTAAGACAACTTTGCAATTATGATGATCTAGCTTACTTTTAAGTACTGTGTCAGGAATGGTGCTAAACACTGTCTGATTAGGTGTCTTGACTGATGTATGTGCTCCAGTATTAAGTCTGGGCTTTCTGACAAGGCATTGCAACCTTTTCTGCAAGCTTTTAAAAATCAATTTTTACTGGTTTTTAGAGAGACGGGAAGGGAGAGAGAGAAACATTGATTTGAGAGGGAAACATCCATAGGCTGCCACCTGCACGCCTCTTACAAAGCATCAAGCCTGCAACCTAGGCATGTGCCCTGACTGGGAATCGAACCTGTAACCCTTTGGTGCATGGGACAACCCCAACCAGTTGAGCCACACCTGCCAGTTTTTTGTTTTTGTTTTTAAAAAAATTGGAAGGGAGAGAGCTAGAGAGTTAGAAACATTGATAAGAGAGAAACATCAATCAGCTGCCTCCTGCACACCCTCTACTGGGGATGTGCCCGCAACCCAGGTACATCCCTTGACCGGAATTGAACCTGGGTCCTTTCAGTCCGCAGGCTGACGCTCTATCCACTGAGCCAAACCGGTTTCAGCACACCTGCCAGTTTTGATATGGCATTTTGGTAGTTGCCCATGTACAGACAATAGCATATATTCCACAATTGCTACCTGGCTGACTGCTGTTTGAAGACATTATTCATTTCCATACAATCACTCATTCAGCAGGAAACTGTTGAACTTTTTATCATTTACACTAAGGTCTTAAAATCAAAGTCTAAAATGTTATATTAATATATTAACTTTTGATAAAATACATCCCATTTAGGATCAAAATATCAATTTCAGCGTACTTTAGTTTTCCTTTCAGTTCCAACGGTTTAAATTAACATCGACCTTCCTTGATGCTCATCTCTATAATACCAAATTCCTAATTTGTCCTAATATACCTTGAATTCTCTGGAGTAAAATCTACTTGTGAAATGTACTTCTCTATCTTCTTTTTGTCAAGGTCTGTGAAATCTCTAGAAAACAAAATTCTTAGTAGCAACTTCTCTAGTCAACTACATTTCAATCTGGGCTAAGCTTCCTTGGCCAAAGTTTCTTTCTTTAGCTTGTTCTTTGCTAGAAGCTTTGAAGGGTGAACAAATAAGGTACACTAGGATATATGGAAAGTAAACTGAAAGCAACTGAATTGGATAAGATTGCTTCCTTGTGCTTGAACCCTCAGGAAGATGAATGTGAAAGATTGCCAATCTCCGACAATCCCACATGCAAACACATACTTCCTCTCTTGCTACTTTTTCTTTGCTGCTTAGTACATCTAAATAAATACTTTTGGAAAGAGCGGCCCTTGCTTTTGTCCCTTTTCTCTTCCAAGTTAAGTAGTAGATTGGGTGCACTACTTCTCAGTTCCATGTATTTTCCCCATCATAGTTTGGACACTTGAAACTGTCCAAACTTGAAACTGTGAGGTAGATGCTGAATCATAGACGTTTTAAGAAAATGTCACAGGGTAGACTGGCTGGCTGGTTGCTAAGAGACTCCCTCCAAAATCCAATCTTTTTCCCTTCCTTCTAGTCTACATTCATGATCAAACTGTGCGTGACAGTTGTGCTATCATACAGAGAAAAGGACGCCTAACCACACTCTGAAGCAATGATATAGTAACTGCACTTTTTATTATTAATTTACAATGAGATTTAGAGCAATCATATATTAAGAAATATCTAACTCAATTGTAACATATTCAGCACAGTTCTTGATCATTCACCCAAAAGCGATCCTCATATCCTCTTTAGTTAATTGCCTTTAGATCCTTACAAGGTAAATGAAAAACCGTGGAGTCATCTCTGAATTCCTCATTTCTTTAAACCTTCACAACCATCCTACATTTAAAACACATCTAGAATTTTAACATTTCTTACCATCCCCCTTTTATCCCATCAGTCCAAACCATCCTCTTCTCTTTCCTGGATTGTTGTAGTAACCTACTAAAACATGTCATTTCCACCCTTGCTCTGTTTTAGTATATTTTCCACACAGCACTTTGAGGGATCTGAATAAAATTTTCTTGGCTTAAAACTCATCAACCACTTCCCATCTAACTCAGAGTAAGATTCAAAACATTGAGGATCACCTACAGCAACCTAATGACCGCTATGCCTACCTCTCATTCTAAATCTCTCCTTAAATTTTGTGTTCCTTCTTTTTACTTAATTTTTCTTCATATAATTTATTACCACCTAACATTTTTATATATTACCCTACAATAATCCTTCACAGGGCCAGAATTATGGCTTTTTTGTTCAATATTAGAGCCCTGCTATGCATAACAGCAACTAGTGCATGGTAGACATCCAATACTCAGTGAATAAATAAATTTATTCTTTCAAGCTAAGTTTATTCTTCCCATGGAGGTAGATACCCAAACCATAAAATGCAAGGTGAAAATAGACTTATAAGAAGAGCAATTATGTCCCATGCTATGATAATCTGGTTCATGAATTTTCATGAAGATATACTATTAATATATATTACATTTACAGTCCAAGTTAAGTGTGGGATTCAAGCTTCCACTTCCCTGAAAGTGCCTCCTTGGTCTTATTTAGTTATATCTTTATTTTATAAAATTACATAAATAATATGTTATTGCATTGGTCTTTGAAAATAATACAAATATTACATTTGAAACTTAAATTCCTTTTGGTCACTATCCTCCCCTTTCTTCATTCTTGCTGGAATATGGTGTGTCTCTTCATAGCAGAAACTACAAAGACTTTATATATACAAATACCTGAATCAAAAATACATAACATTTTTGCGCAGGATTTTATCAATCTATATAATAGAGGAATATGCAAATTAGCTGGGATGCCATAATGTCACAACCGAACAGCAGGGACCTGAGGCTGCATGGTGCTTGGTTGGGGCAAGGGACCTCAGGCCACACCCCCACCCCATGGGGCTTGATGGGGGAACTCAGGCCATGCCCCCCACCCTGGAGCTGGGCCAGGAGACCTCATGCCACGCCCCCTGCCCAGCAGGACTTGAGGGGGACATCAGGCCACAGCCCCACCCTGTGGGGCTTGATGGGGCACCTCAGGCTTTGCCCCCCCACCCCAGTGCCGGGCCCAGGGACCTCAGGCTGTGCCCTCCACCCAGTGGAGCTTGACAGGGGACCTCAGTCTGTGCCACTTGCTCCAGCGCCAGGCTGGGGGATCTGAGGCTATGCCCCCAGCCCAGAGGGGCTTGACGGGGGTGGGGCTGGCCAGGGCTGGGTCTCCTGTGTTTTTGAAGCACATGCAGGTGGTGGGTAGGGACTTGACTCTAGGTCCCGTGGCATGCCTCACACTCTGACAGGAGGAATATTTTTATATACATTTTACTAATTTTTTTTCTTCTCTGACACTTCTATTATAGAGAAAGGGCAGATAGCAATATTAAAATATTTCCTCTAATTAATTCCCTTTTAATGTGCATAAATTTCATGCACTGGGCCACTAGTTTTTACATAAACAACAATGTAGTGCACATATGATTTTGCAGTTGCTTTATAAAAAACTATTGTTGAAAGTATTGCATATGTCCCCTTTATACCTCCATTGACCTCTTCTAGCCTGCCCATCCCAGGCCTTCACCACCTTATTGTCTGTGTGCATGGGTTATCCATAAATGCATATAAGTTCTTTGGTTGATCTCTTCCCACCCACCTACCCAACCCTGCAGTTTGCTTTTTTCTTTTATTCAAACATGTTTTGAATCTGTTTATGTTAACTCATATACGTCTAGTTGATTCCTTATAGCTGCTATATATTATTCCACCAAGTGAACAAATTAGATATAACTATTTATATATTTTTAAAACTGTTGTTTTATTACTTAATTTTCATAGTCTTCATAAAACACCTCAGTATATCTTCATATGCATTTGTGAATTTGCTTTTTCAATCTGAAGACTTAAAATCAGAGTTGTTAAATTACAGTGTATGTATATTTTCAATGTTACATATATTGCCAAATTCTTTCCCAAAATTATTCTACTTCAGGAACTAAAACTCACTATTTCTTACAATTTGTCAATGCATTATTGGCATATGAATATTTATTTTTTCATTTTCTTAATCAGAAATTTAACTATTAACAAAATAATATTATTTCTATAAATTTAAATTACTATGATTAATACTGAGAATTAGTAAATATATATATATTATGTCATTTAAGTTTTCTCATATATATTGCTTGTTCAGATTCTTTGCTATTTTTTACTTCACTTTTATTCTCAAATATTACCAATTATATATATAGAGAAAATAAGTTTGATCATCTATAACATAAATTTTAAGAATTTTTTCTCCTATTTTATCAAAACATACATTTTGATATTAATATTTATCAAAAATTTTTGAGTGTATGTGGCAAGATCCATCCTATATAATAAAAGCCTAATATGCTAAGTGTCCAGTCATCTGGTTGGCCGCTCAACCAATCAAAGCGTAGTATGCTAATGATATGCTAAGGCTGCTCAACCTTTTGCTATGACATGCACTGACCACCAGGGGGCAGACAGTTGACCGGTAGATTAGCTTGCTGCTGGGGTCTGGCTGATCAGGATTGAGTGAGATGGGCCAGACATACCCTGGAGTCCTCCTGTTGCCCTCTTTGGCTGGCAAACCTCCACGTCCCTCCCTGGCCCTGATTATGCACCAGTGGGGTCCTTTGGTCTGGCCTGTGTCCTCTTGCAATCTGGGACCCCTTGAGGGATATCAGAGAGCTGGTTTTGGCCTTACAGTGGAACAACCAGTTGCTATGACATGCACTGACCACCAGGGGACAGACACTCAATGCAGGAGCTGCTCTCTTGTGGTCAGTGCACTCCCACAGGGGTAGCGCTACTCAGCCAGAAACCAGGCTCACAGCTGGTGAGCATAGCAATGGTGATGGGAGCCTCTCCCACCTCCGCCTCAGTGCTAAAAATGTACAACTGCCAGCTTAGGCCCACTCCCCCTGGAGCATCACTCCCTCCTCCCCTGTTCTAGGGCCAAGCCCCAACCTGGAATGGAACCTGCAGCCTCAGTTGGACATCCCCTGAGGGCTCCTAGACTGTGAGAGGGCACAGGCTGGGCTGAGGGACCCCCCCCTGCCCTGAGTGCACGAATTTTGAGCACTGGGCCTCTAGTCTTACCTAATAATAGACAAACATGTAAAATGACCATACCTCCACAATGCCCACCAGCCAACCAGGAGTGAGTATGCAAATTAACCTGCCAAAGATGGCGGGTTAATTTGCATAAGCAGGCACCGAGTGGCTGAGGGTGGGGCAGCTGCTTGCGTGAGTGCTGGCCACCAAGCAGCAGGCGGTAGGGCAGGACTTTGAGCGAGAGCTGAACAGCCAGTGTGGGGCGGGATGCCTGGCTTCATGGCCAAGTGTCCTGGCCTCTCTGGCCTGGAGGGCTGGGCTGGGGGCATGCCCTGAGCTGTGCTGTGGCCGCTGGGAGCACACTGCCAGCCCAGCGGACACAACCCGGGGCTGCCGGGCTAGAGGCGTGCCCCCGGTGGTGGCCGCACAGCCCCACCATGCCCCCATGCCCCCGGCTGGACCTTCTGGATGCTGAAGCTGACCCCATGTAGATACTGCAGGGCATAGCCCACAGGCACGCAGCCTGCACACCTTCCCCTGTGGCCATGGCCGATCACTCCCTCCTCCCCTGTTCTAGGGCCAAGCCCCAACCTGGAATGGAACCTGCAGCCTCACCTCCTATTGTGCCCTCACAGCATCCCCTCCACGTGGCCTGCCCACTCATTTCCAAGCTGCTGCATCTGCCCCTCCAAAGGCGCCTAGCCTCCATCCTGCCGGGACGTTGTCCTTCACCTCCACTCTCCACTAGCGCCCTGAGCATCAGAGCTGGCTGTGGACACCCTCCTCCTGCACCCCAGACTGAGGCCCCAGGAGTCTGAGCTGTGGGTCCCTGCCCTACGTCTTTGTGAGACTGCTGGGAGGCCTCTAACTCTCCCCCAGGGCCGCCGGCTCTCAGGGCTTCCTGCCTGTCCCAAGTCAGGTCTGTGGCCTAAAGGGTCCCGATGTGCAAAGCTGGGTCATGAGTGGCCTCCACTGTGCTGGTCCTGGGGATTTGAAAAGTGGACCACAGGTGGTTCAGGAGCTTCGGAGTTCAGCTCTAGACCTAAGAGGATGCTGTCTCTGCGTCCAGCACGCTGCCCTCTGCAGTGGGCGGGGGCACTGCCTGAGGGCCCTGAGTGGCCCTGGAGTGTTTTCTCTGAAAGGGAAAGCCCGCCACATACGAGCCCCTGTTCACCAAGGGAGTTGTGAGCCTCTAAACATGACCACCTTATATTTGTAGACTTTGTGTGTAATCACAAAAATAGCCCAGCTGGTGTGCTCAATGATTATCATCCTGTGCACCCAGAGGTCGCGGTTTGATGCCCAGTCAGGGCACATGCTTGGGGTGCAGGTTTGATCTCTAGTGTGGGGCATGCAGGAGGCAGCTGATCAGTGATGTTTCTATCTCTCTCTCCCTCTCCCTCTCTGAAATCAAGAAAAAAAATCCAATCTAATAAATCCTTCCCCTGGTCACCGGGTCACCTCCCACCCCTGAGGGCTCCCGGACTGTGAGAGGGGGCAGGCCGGGCTGAGGGACGCCCCCTCCAGTGCATGAATTTTCATGCACCAGGCCTCTAGTGAGATAATAAAAGAAATTATGACAAAAAATAGGATAGTATTAAAATCAAGAAAGAGTACACAGGTATGTAATGTCATAGTTTTTATGACATAGTTACTGTTGGATGGGTTCAGGTGTGTTTCTTAATGTACGTATTTTTGTATGTATTAAATATGACATAGTATTTAAAAACAAAAGCTCTCTAACTTCACTCTATAGTTTTCACTTTTTTCAAGCACCTTTTAATTCTCACTGCTTTCTTTATGCATTTTGATGCCATCATTAAAATACGGCCAGATCTTGTCTTATTTTTCTCCCTGTTTCTACCACCAGAATGTTCTTTCTATGTTGCCTTCTGCTTGAAATTGGTCTCTAGATGTTTTATTTGCCTCTATTATTCCTAAAACAACTGTATTTTTGTCTCACTTCCTATGATTTCTTTAGGCAGTTGAAAGTTGAGAGAGAAAACAGAGAAGGGAAGGTAGTGAACTCCAGCAAAAAGAATCTTAAGAGAAATCAAGGAAGTTATTTTGTGCCCTATTAGTGTTTAACACAGGTAAACAGACAAATGCTCCCACCCTTGGAAGGTTTGCATTTACATTGCTATCAAATGTCTTTTCCATTTCTGTTTCAGCCACATGTTCACTGCTTGGGAAGGTATGTGTGAATTCTGCTCTGCCCTGGGTCACTTAAATCAGTTTCTTTAAGGCAAAATAAATGTTCACAGATTGTAATCTCAAGAGACAAAGGACATATCTTATAGTTTTCTTTGTTTATTGCCTTGGACAGTATTATGGTCTTGAGGATTTTCTGTGATTTACAGTAGTGAGGATTTCCTGTGATTTCTACTTCTTCAGAGTAAATAGTGGTTATTAAGTCACAAGAATTTTCTCTTCTCTTTCTGCTGTGATGTACCCAAATACCAAAGCCTTTATTCATACTTTTACTGGAAAAGAGTCGGAACAAGTAATGCTTTTAAATCTCATTGCTGCCTTTATGAATTTAATATTAACATAGCTTGTAAGGTTGTCAGAGAAAAGACTTATGAATGTCAAATAGCTTTCTTTAATATTTATGAACTATATTGTGTTAAAATTCCTATGGAGTTATTTAGCTTTCAAACTGCTCTAAAAACAATATTTATACTATTTTAAAATCCAAAACTCAATGTAGGAAAGATTCAAATACTCTCCTTTTGTCGGGACTGACCAGCAGCCCCTGAACAACAGATGAACAGATTACTCAAACACATTTTGACTGTGAAAGAGAGGGCTCAGGGTCCCCTGGCTCTGCCAGTCAGGGCAGCCTCAATTGTCTGACTCACCTTAGCCTTTTATTGGAATTTTTAATCTTTAGATACAATCAGTAGGGTGAGTAATCTTGGGAGGACACGTATGTTTACATTGTCCTCTAGACAAGAGCATCCAGGGATTAAGTATAAGGATTCTAGTAAAAACCCAGGGTTTCTGCATATACACAGACTTGTTTATCAAAGAATAATTAGGGGTGCCACCTTTGACACTCCCCTAAGTCGGAATTCCAATGAACAGGGTAGGCGGCCTTCCACACACTTCCCTTTTATCAGAATGCCTCCTTACAACTTTCCAACCAAGTCTCTTGTGCTCCCCAACATACTTTTTTTATTAGGAGCCATATAACTGTTTTTCAAAATGTTTTTTGGAACTAATGCATATGAAAAAATAATAACATGCTTCTTTTGTGTTCCAAATTATGACTTACTTAAATAGCAAAAATATATCTTTATATATAATCAAAGCAATTCATATTAATAAAAGTAACCCAATTTTCAGATAGAAAGAAGCATATGCATAATCATTTCTTCTCTATTCCATGTTACCTTTTTCTATTTTATTGAAAATTGGTGGCTCGGTGCATGGATTCGTGCACATTGAGAGGAAATCGGGAGCCTGTGCCTGCATGCCTGGGGAGTTTCCACATCCCCATGAGTCACCAGGAAGTCGTGTGGGGAGTCTGTCCTCCTCCCCACAGCTTCCTGAAAAAATATTTCCAAGTGTCCCTTCTGTGGCCATAGTCATGCCTTGTGGGCCAGGAGGTCTCCAGTGGATGCCTTGGGCTGTGCTGGATGCTTTCCACCACTTGGAGCCAGATAAGAGATGTTCCAAGGTGAACAATACAAAGTTGGGGATCTTGGGAGGTAGGGGTGCTCTGTTGCCCACGCCCCCACCCTCAGATCCATCTCTCTTTGACTTTACCCTGATTGTCAGTCGCTGCTTGTGGCCACTGTTATATTGCTGCCTTCCTCTATAGCTCCAGGGCAAAGTAAGGGATGAGATTTGTTCTCGATGCCCAAGGCAGAGTTCCAGGAGCCTGGCGGCAATATCAGGCTCATCCTGGTTACTCTGAGTGTCCGTGCTTCAACCATTCTCCAGAGATTGTAACCGTAGACTTATGGGTTATGAGGGATGTAGCAGTGCACTAAGCAGCAGGCAGCCAGGAAGAAGCCTGAGCCAGGGCTGAGCGCGGCACTGCTCCCGCTCACCCTAACCCCGCTGCATCTGGAGCTGCTGCAGCTGCTCGGTAGCGCTGCTACGAAGGTGGGAGAGGCTCCTGCCACCGCAGCTGTGCTCGCCAGCTGTGAGCCTGGCTCTGGCTGAGTGGTGCTCCTGCTGTGGGAGCCCACTGACCATCAGGGGGCAGCCCTGCATTGAGTGTCTGCCTCCTGGTGGTCAGTGCGCATCATAGTGACTGGTCAACTGGTTATTCTAGTCCGTTCGGTCATAACGGTCACTTAGTAATATATATATATATATATATATATATATATATATATATTTTAACACTCATTTCTCACTCCTTACCATGGGCCATAAACATGAATACATTATTATGTAAACCAAGCAATCTACTAGAGTTAATTTTATAAATGTGGGAGACAAAATAGAACAGTGATTATCAAAGTTTAATATACATCAGAGTCATCTGAAAGGGTTGTAAAGACATATACTCCTACCTCTGACCACAGGGGTTCTAATTAAGTGGGCTAGAAGTAAGAATTTGCAACTTTAACAGATTCTCAGGTGATGCTGCTATTACAGGTATAGGGACCACACTGAGAATCACTGATATACAGACATTTTGAGTTTATGCAAGGCCAATAATATTCCCTTTAGTGCCAATTTGAAATTAGGGAACATTACCAGTTATCTTTATATACCATAAATTTGGGGCTGAAGTAGTCCATGTTAGGTCATGTGCAATTAGAGAAAGTCAGTTTGCAAAGGAAGGAATAAAAAAGGCTCTTATCAAGCAAAACACAAAGCAGAAACAAAAAAACAATATAGCTCCAGGGGCGGAAAAAGAAATGGAGGGCATAGTTTTTTGGGTACTTTTCTAATTTTTAGTTTCAAGCATTTGACATATCTGGGTGCAGTTCTTATTGTTGGCTTCTAAAGGATACCCTTTGTAATTTTCTAGTAAATGCCAACCTTTTTTGTCATCAGTTACTCTGAAAGACACAGGAACTCTTTTAACAAAATTATTGTTGAATGAAACAAAAATACTTTTTTTCTGAACTTCACAAGTAAACTAATTAAGATATGTATCTTAATTATACATACATTAACAATATTTTATATATAAATACTAAAATTAGTATATATATATACACACTATAAAATTAGTGTGTGTATATATATATATATACACACTAATTTTAGTATTTATATCCTGTTTGTGTTTACTACAACTGTAGTGGAAGGTCAAAGTTCTTCCCTGATTACCTTGCCTAAAACAGCCTATGGCAATATATTAATTATAGATTTATTAGTTTACTTTTTGCAGTCTGTCTTCACCCCTAGAATGAGAACAGTGAACTTCATTTGATTTGCTGCTGCATCCCCCATATTTGAAATAATGATAAATGAATAAATAAAACAAATAAAGGATAACAAATTTCTAGTTTAAGCAGGGTCTTATTATTTTTCTTAAAAGTGTTATCCAAGTCCTGAAAAGTTAAGCACATTTTCATTTCTTAAGGCTCTAAGTGAAACCACCACATGTTGTGTAACATGTCACAACAAGTCTGAATGGTTAGGTCATGGTTATACAAATATTGATTGCAGGGATTATCTATGTCAGCAAATACATAGAGAGAAGTCAACAAGATAGGAAAAGCTAAAAGGTGGTAGAAATCTTCAGCATTGTTAGCATTGTCTACCTATCAACCAATCGCCAAACCTCAATGGCAAATGACAGCTTTTATTCTCATGCTTACAGGCCTGTGGATTGACAGAAGCAATTCCACTTCATGCTGCAGGTGCACATGTATTTGGGACAGTTCTGTTTCATACATGTTCATTCTGAGTTCCTGAGCTATAGGAGCTGAAGCCAACTGGGGCATGACTTTATTCTGGTAACACCCATGAGCTCCCCAAGGGTCTCACAGAAATATGTGGGTGCCCCACAAGGCCTAGGCTCATTACTTTAATGCTATCACATGAACCAAAAGAAATCAGGTGGCCATGCCCACTTCTATATAGCAAAGTCTCTATTTGGAAGTAAGAGGGAATGGATTTTATTTAAAAAGATCTCAATCTACTTCAAGTATCTTTGGGGAATGAATATGTTGCTAAAGCTACTAATATAACCAAGGCTAATATTTTCTGCTGTTATTTCATGGGCTAAACCAGAGTTGGAACCAGATTCTTCTGGGAAATATTTAACTTGTATTAGTCAGGATTTGGCCTCTCTCTGCATCTCTATCAATCTTTAACAGCTACCAAATTCAAGGAGCCAGAAATAGGAAGATTCTCTCTTCTTTCCACTTTCTAATCTCCTGTTTCATCTTCTAACTAGAAGCCCAGTGCACAAATTAATGCATCACTGGGGTCCCTCAGCCTGGCCTGTGGGATTGGGCTGAAACCGGCTCTCCTACATCCACTGAGGCATCCCAGATTGCAAGAGGGCACAGGCCAGGCTGAGGGACCCCACCGGTGCACTATTGGGGCCGGGGAGGAACACAGGAGGTGTTCCTCTCAGGCTGGCCAACCTCCCGTGTTGACTTGGGAGGGCTCCAGGGCATGTCCAGCTGTCTTGCTCAGTCCCGATCAGCTGGGCCCCTGCAGCAAGCTAACCTACTGGTTGAAGCATCTGCCCCCTGGTGGTCAGTCATAGTGACTGGTTGACTGGTTGACTGTCTGCCCCCTGGTGGTCAATGGACATCATAGCGAGAAGTTGAGCGGGCTTAGCATATCATTAGCATATTACACTTCTATTGGTTGAATGGATGACCAGACAATTGTACACTTAGCATATTAGGCTTTTATTATATAGGATGATAAGACCTTATAAAAAATCCAGCTGTCAAAGGGACATGGGAAATATAATGTATGTACCTGAAGACTTTTACAATGTATAGCACAGCCAGGAAAGAGTTTAAAGAACAATAGCAAATAAGAAAAAGATCTACACAAAGGATTGTTATCTTTTGGCTGGAGGAAGACAAAAGAACTCTTCAGGAATACTTAATAGAAAGAAGAGTAAAGTGACAAAATCTATAATAATAAAAGTGTAATATGATAATTAGACTGCCTCCCTGGTGATCAGTGTGCATCATAGTGACTAGTCCTTCCAGACAAAGCCGGGGCTGTGAGGGAAGCCCAGGTCCCAGGTGCCTGCTGGTGGCCAGAGGGAAGCCCGGGTCCCAAGTGCCAGTGGGAAGCTGGTGCCAGCAGCCAGGGGAAGGAAGGCCTACTCTTGCACGAATTTCATGCATCGGGCCTCTGGTATAAAAATAATGGGGCAGCATCCACTGCTGTACCAGCCAGTTGGATAAGTTTTGATCTCTGGTTAAAAAAAAAAAAAAAGACTGAAGCTAGAGGTTGAAATAATGCATTAACTGCACTGAGTCCCCAGGAATTAGTTTTGGTGTTGCAGGGTCAACATGATAGCATGTACAAAGTACAGATTTGCAGAGATTTTGTGGACTGGTAATGAGTCTCCAGACAGCTATGGCTCAATGCCTAGAAAAGAATGCCAATGTAGAAAAACTATGCTAGAAAGAATTATACATGTGAGATACCAACAACCATCATATTCTATACAATAACAGATTGGGAGTACAGGGATTTTAAAAGGGATGCATTTCTTGCTTAAACTGATGAAAGCTTAAAGCCAGTGGTAATTAATATTTAATATGGTACAGTGTTGCTATAGCCTGATGAAATCTGAGACAGTTTCAAAACTATAGACCTTAAGAGATGGAATGAAACTAGTCATTCTAATTTAAACTTCATTTATTATGACCCACAGAAAGAAATATATCTTATGGTGGATTACATACACAAATACATAAACATACAACTTAGAAAAGTTTCATGAAAAAACACTTAGCCTCACTATGTGACACACTTTGATACTTCCTATTTTATACTCTCTCATTTTGTAAAAGAATGCTGGTGTGACCCATTTAACTGATTTCATAACTACTAAAGGAGGTGTCACAGTCCAGTTTAAGTTTAAAAACACTGATCTAATTCTTGAGTTATACTTAAGAAAACTGTTTGATCAACAACTTCCTGCCAATTTCCTAATGTTCCTATGCACACGATTGTGTCGTATTGTTTTCAGTCACAAAGTCCTTAAATAAGTGAAGCAGTAGCTAACTTGGTTCAGGAGCACACAGTTTTTCACCTATGTTCTTAGGGAATGCTTCACAATGATTACAATTATGTATTTGAGTCACACTGCTTTATGGGTTTATCTTATCTCCCCTATGAAATTGTTAGTTCTTGGAGGACAGAACCATCTCCAGCAGTACTCTTTATCTCCCACAGTAATAAAATGATTCCAAGCAGAGAATGATAGGGTTCAATAAAGGCATAAGTAATTGAATAATAGGAAAATAATTACAAAGACTGAGTTTTTAAATTCATATGGATCTGTGTGATAGCTGACTGGCTCATGTCACCCTTTAAAAAATAAAATGTTTTCTCAAGAACATAGAAAAATCTAACATTTTATTTCTTTGTTCAATATAAATGGTTGACATAATGATTCAAAATATTCTGGGTCTAGAGTCAACTAGTAGTAATAGAAAGCTTTTCAGATAGATAAGAATAGAATGTAGAATAGCTAAACCTTCAGACAGTTTGACCAGCTCACATTTTCTCAGATTGTAAGAGTGCTGGTACACCTAAACAGCTGCTATACCTTAATAGTTACCTAAAATTCCCATTCTGCTAAAGTGTTTGAATCCCATGCAGAAAACAAACAGGTAGGCTGATTTTATCTGAAAAGGGAAAAATAAACAATCTCTATGGACACTTTCAATTCTGCCTTTCTATCAAATAGAATTTTTATAGCTTATACATAAACCCTTGAAAAGCTGGGATTTTAATAGAAATGCCGATGTAGTTTTAAATATAGCACCCCTGGGCTATACTGTATTACAGAGAAATTCAATGTCCCTCATAGCAACCAAATATTGGAAATATCGATGGCAGTTTTCCATTCAATGTTTAGCTATTTGCCAATCTTTTCTTTTGGTAAAAAAATGTGTTTGTCTCAGTTTACGTTTGTCAAGTACCGAATAATTTTTACATCATTATAATCCTTTTAGGCCTGTGTACTTACAACTACTACTTATGCAAATGTAGTTTTAAAGTGCATTAATATGGTGCAATAGTATATTTATTACCCATGAACTGTATTTATGCATAAGATGTAGTACAAAAAGCACAGCACTCTGAGAAAGAAAACATGATTGTTAGAACTAAATTCAACACTCACTATCTGCAATATTGGTAAATCACTTTATCAGTTCAGGTCTCAGTATTCTGTTAGAAATGTGGGAACAATAATGACATTCTTAGATGATTATTGTTAAAATGAGACATAAGTGAGAAGTGACTTTTAAGCATAGACAATAGCTTTACAATGTAAAGTATATATTTTACATATATATTCCTATCTTATAATATATACTAACTAGAGGCCTGGTGCATGAAATTAATGTACTGGGGTGGGGGGTGTCCCTCAGCCCAGCCTGTATCCTCTCCAATCTGGGACCTCTTGGGGGGTGTCCAACTGCGGGTTTAGGCCTGATCAGGGCAAGCTGGCCAGCCAACCTTCCACTGTCTCCTCCTCCTGACAGGCCCCGGCCCAATCCACCTGTTGGGGCCAGGTCGGCCAGACCCACCCATGCACGAATTCATGTACTGGGCCTCTAGTAACAAATAGGTAGAGTTGAAAGCTTAATATTAGCTTAATATTTAGGTTCTACATTCCATGGCCTTTTCAAAAAAGAGCTCTATAAAAATGAAATTATTACATTAGTCACTATATATTGCTTCACAAAATGAATTAATCTACTTTTCTCATTTTTCTTTTCTGGAAGTCAATTAAAATAATAAATACTTATTAACCTAGTAATCTTGCCAGGAGTTGAGGATTTAAGGAAGCACGTGTACTCTTATAATTTTAAAATAAATACATATATCTTACTTTAATATTATTAAATGTCAGTTATTAAGTATTCTATAGATAAATGTGTAAGCAAACTCTGATATATCTATAAAGAGAATGGTATAAAGAAGAACAAACTATTGGGACATGTAACAATTTGGATGGATTTCATTTCATTGAATGAAAAAAAAATCCAGTTTGAAAAGATTACTTACTGTATGATTCCACTTCTATAGCATTATAAAAATCACAAAATGATGAAGAACATATCAGTGATGGTCAAAGGTTAGGATTTGGGGAAAATGAGACAATAAGAGTGTAACAAGAGGGATTTTGTGTGGATGAGGAAATATTAATGTATACTGGTTGTGGTGGTGGTTACAAATCTATACATGTGACAAAATTGTATGTAACTATACACACACAAAGAATGACTATGAAACCTAGAGAAATCTAAGTAAGATCAGTAGTTTAGTTAATAGTATCACGTCAATGTGTCATTTTTCTGTTTTTTAATTGAGTAATAATTTTTATTTTGTTATGGTTTCCTTTGCTTTAGAGAAACTATTTAGAGTGTCATAGTCCTACTTGTTAATGTTTGCTTTTGTTACCTTCGCTCTTGGTGTCATATTCAAAAATCATCACCAGCACCAGTGTCAAGGAGGTTTCCACCTATATTTCTCCTATAGGTGGGAAGCTCCTTGACATAGTGTATTCTTTCCCCATTTTCTATTCTTGGCTGCTTTAGTATAAATTATTTTACCATATATGTGTGAATTTATTTCTGGTTCTCTATTCCATTCATTGATCTGACTTTATACCAATACAGTATTGTTTTGATTATTACAGCTTTGTAATATAAGTTTGAAATCACGGGCTGTATGTGTCCAGCTCTGTTCTTTTTTTTTTCCACAATTGCTTTGGCTATTTGGATTTTTTGTGTATGGTTTTATACAAATTTTAGAATTGTTTGTTTGAATTATGTGAAAAAAATACCATTGGAAGTATTTTGATATGAATTCTATTGGATCTGTATATTGCTTTGGGTAGTATAAACATCTTATTGATCTTTATTCTGCTAATTCATGAGCATTATTTGTATATTTTATTTGCATCTTCCTGTTTTTTATTAATGTTTTATAGTTTTCAGTGCAAAAGTCTTTCACCTTCTTGGTTTAATATATTCCTAGGTATTACATTCAATTTCCTGGCTTTGACAGTTGGAATTTGGTTATTTAAAATGTTCATCGGCTGAAAGATACATGAGAATGCTCTGTATTATATTTGTAACTTACATGTAAATATTTTAAAGTCAATATTGAATAATTTATAACAATTATTCCATGTACTTATACAGCCTTCAAGATTATTATAATTGATGGTGAATGATACGTAGTTACTTCCAACAAAACAGGAACCATGAATAATATTATACCACTTTACCTCTAACACTTAAGACATTTTCTAAAATAGTGAGGACAATAAGCTCTTGCTAAATAAATAAATCAATGTGAAAAATTTCATTAAGTAGGTGCATCTGAAATTAGTAAGCTAATTGCATATTGTTGGAATTTTTTTATTGTTTGTAACACCTGTCAATATAAATGTCACAACAAAGAACATTTTCATTTTATACACTTAATCTCCCATCACTTATAGTCTTTATATATTTTACTAGAGGCCCGGTGCATGAAAATGCATGCACTGGAGGTAGGGTCCCTCAGCCCAGCCTGCCCCCTCTCACAGTCTGGGAGCCCTCAGGGGAAGTTGATGCCCCATCACACCTCTGCTGCTGCCACTGCTGGCAGCGCAAGACTTGGCTGACCCTGGTTACCTGAGCCTCGGGCAGCCCTGGGAAGCTGGGCAGCCACCATCAAGGCTTAGCTGCACCTCTGGCCCGCCCTGGACAGCTGGGTAGCCGTCATTCAAGGCTTGCCTATGCCTTGTGCTGGCCCCGGACAGCTAGGGGGCTGAGGGGACTGGGGAACTCTGGAGGCAGGTGGGCCAGTGGGGCTGAGGGGACTGGGCACCACCATCCTGTGGCTGTGGGCACTGCCATCACTGAGGGCATGGCAGTCAATTATCATTTCCCTCCTTATTGGCTGTAGGTGCAGCCATCTTTGTGATGGTGTGAGGGTCAATTAGCATATTCCCTCTTTATTAGATAGCATTAAAATCATTATCAAAAACAAAATTACTGAGTTAAAATTATTTAGAACTTAAAGTTAATGAATTGCTTTCTAAAATTCTTGTATAAATTTTCTTTCCTTAAATATTATAATTTACTATAACCACTATATTGAAACTGCCTCTTCTCCCTCTTCATCCTTGAAATCACAATCTATATCTGAGCCTTACCTCACATCCTCTACTCAACTACACTCTCAAATCCCTATCAAAACCTGAATCTCATTTCATCACTATACATCATGATTGAAGAGGTGATGAGGAACTCTATCATGAAGATTACATTACTGTGTGGGTGTGTGTGTGCACGCGTGCGCGTGTGTGCATGTTCGTGAATATCACATATGGAAAAGTAATTAGACAAATAAAGTTGATATTCCTTAATGAAACTAACTTGAAGAATGTTTCAATTGAACTACATTTAATACTATTAACTGACAAGTTCAAATTTAAAATCCTGAGTAAGACTTGAGGATGAGTGCTATTAATGGTATGAATTAAAATGTAAAGGCATTTAATTTGTAGATAATTTACTAGCTAAGTGTGTCCTCAAGATTAGGGTAACACTGTTATTTTTCATAGTTAATTATTTTTCAAGATTGTCTAACTATTTTTATACCATTAATTGCATTTCCTTTGCAGAAAAAGCTAGTTTATATCATTGCCTTAAAATGTTTTAGCAATTTTAGAAAGGAACTCGTGTATATTTGAAAAAATTAATTTTAAAAGCAGGTTGTAAGGAGGCAAGACCATACATTGGAGTCAAGGGAGTCTCTTCAATAAATAGTTTAGGAAAAGGTGGACAGATACATGAGAAAAAAAAAAAATGAAACCAGATCACCAACTTACACCATACACAAAAATAGACTCAAAATGGATAAAGGAATTAAAAGTAAGACAGGAAACCATACAAATCTTAGAGAAAGCCACAGGCAACAAAATCTCAGACATATGCCAAAGAAATATCTTCACCAATACAGATCCTAAGGCAATGGAAACTAAAAAGAAAATAAACAAATGGGACTACATAAAAATAAAAAGCTTTTGCACAGCAAAAGAAACCATCAACAAAACAACAAGAAGGCCCACTGCATGGGTGAACATATTTGCCAATGACATCAATGATAATCTCCAACATTCACAGGGAACTCATACGACTTAACAAAAGGAAGATAAAAAAATTCAATCAAAAAATGGGCAACGGACCTAAACAGATACTTTTCTAAAGAGGACATACAGAAGGCCAAGAGACATATGAAAACATGCTCAAAGTCACTAATCATCCCAGAAATGCAAATCAAAACAACAATGAGGTCCCATCTCACACCTGTCAGAATGGCTATTATCAACAAATCAACAAATACAAGTGCTGGCAAGGATGTGGAGAAAAAGGAACCCTCGTGCACTGCTGGTGGGAATGCAGACTGGTGCAGCCACTGTGGAGAACAGTGTGGAGGTTTCTCAAAAAACTAAAAATGCAACTCCCATTTGATCCAGCGATCCCACTTCTAGGAATATATCCCAAGAAACTAGAAACCCCAATCAGAAAGAATATATGCACCCCTATGTTCACAGCAGCACAATTTACAATAGCTAAGATTTGGAAACAGCCTAAGTGCCCATCAGCAGATGAGTGGATTAGAAAACTGTGGTATATCTACACAATGGAATACTATGCTGCTATAAAAAGGAAGGAATTCCTACCATTTACAACAGCATGGATGGAGCTGGAGAGCATTATGCTAAGCAAAATAAGTCAGTCAGAGAACGATGAATATCACATGATCTCACTCATTTGTGGAATATAATAAACAATATAAACTGATGAACAAAAACAGATCCAGAGACAGAGGAGCATCGATCAGACTGACAAACCTCAGAGGGAAGGCAGGGCAGGGTGGGGTAAGGGGAAGAGATCAACCAAAGGACTTGTGTGCATGCTTATAAGCCTAACCAGTGGACACAGACACTAGGGGGTTGAGGGCATGAGTGGGGGAGTAAGGGGGAAATGGGGGAGATAAGGAAACATATGTAATACCTTAATCAATAAAATTCATTGAAAAAAACAGGTTGTAATATTTTAAAATCAGATATATCAATTTTTACTTTCTATGGAAACTATTTATAATTCAATACTATTTTTTCCTGAATCAGGGAAACCATTGCGATTTTAATTTGGGGAGACAATTTTACTGGAAATAGTATTTAACTTTTCTGAGTCATGACCTTGCAGTATCTAAGGTGCCTTTATGTGGCCAGGGCATTTTAATTAGCAGCTTCAGTTGATAGATGTACACACCAAAATGAATTTCTTAGTAACATATATTCATCTACAAAGCATTTAGGAGTTAAAATTGATTCATTTTTCAGAAACATTGTATAAGAGTCTATCTTTACAAAAATTCATCATTTTTTCATTTTAATGGGATTTTATAAAAAGTAAATTAAAAATGTATTTAGTTTCTTGAATAGTCAATGGAAGATACACCATTTATCATTTGTATGACAAAGATATGTAAAAAACACTTGACTGCTTGGACAGAAGACATTGAATAGTTAAAAGTTAAGGTCATTAACTTATAGCACCAGATATTGTGACAGTCTGTGAAGGCAGGATACACTCATTTAATAATGATAATGCTCCTAGCATGAGTTTACTAATTGTAAGTCCAATGTATGTGTAATGTTTAGTGTTGAGACTAAAACTCACAAGATAACTATGGGAAGTCATGTTCATTATCTGCTCATTCTAGCAAAATAATGATAGTTTGTTAATGAATTGTCTCAACTGGATAAAGTAGATTTTTTTCCCCACAGACTGTGTTTCTGACTCTGACACTTGGTCTCTGAAAATATGCACTATTAGTGAGGAGAAATATCGATGCTGAGATGGGTGGATAAGCTCAATCAATATTAATTCTATCATTCACCATTATAAATATCAATATTAAATAGTATCTCAAAAATTGCTTCTATTTGATGACTTCATGCTAGTTGTTATTTTTCTACATATAAAATAACAATAATTAAGTCTTAACAGGATGACAAAATTGCATTTCAATAATTACAAATTGAGCATTGGATACTTTCTTCCCTACCAGCTTTTTCCATTCAAAAATTATTTTAAAATGCTTAGAGACTTACTACACTTAGTTGCCTCAGGAATTGAACTGTAAAGAAACTCAGGACCAACATGTCTCACTGCCACATTTTATTTAGTCTGTTGGGGCGAGTAGTTCCATCTTTTAGATAAGTGGGATTATGAGAACTTTAAATTGCTCCTGCCATATGTAAAATATGAGCAAAACTACTTATAACCTCAGTTCTTTAGAGAGGGGGATTGATAAGATGCTTTTAAGACATTCCAAGTTTCTTAAAACAAAAACTTCATAAGTATACTTTTTTTGGTAATATAAAAACAGGCATCAATGGTGGTGTTAGAGATGTGATATTATTAAAGTGCTATAATATTAAGCTCTGTGTATTTCTGATCTGATTTGAGATTTTGTCTATCCTCTTTTCTTATAAGAATTCCATCGTCACTTAACAAATATTTCCAGTCACTGCATTCTGATGAACCATAAGCTTGTCTTCATTTTATAGGCACATTTATGGTACATTTTGTTTGTGGTTTTTGTTGGAAGTAACAATAAATAAACTTGGCAAAAATTGACTTAAACAGTAAGAGAAATTTTCTGATTTATATAAATAGAAAATCTGATGCAGCTTTGTCCTCAGATGACATTTAATTTTGAGATTCAAGGACAAGGCTTTTTTATTTTCTGACTTTCCACTTTGTGTTAGACTTTCTTCACTCATGATATAAAGATGATTCCTAGCAGCGCACAGTACTGCATGCTTCCTTCTTCATTTTTCAGCCTCAGAAATCCTGAAAAACTCCAGACATTCAATTAGATTGGATAATCTTGGGGCTGGCTCTTATCCCCACACCCATCACTAGAAGAACAGAATGTACTGATTGCCTTAGCATTGGTCACAAGTGATCCTGGCACCATGGGGACTGTCAGCTTGCTTGGATAACATAGAAACCCAAATGGATTTCAGGACCTGTTTGAAGATCGAGTCCCCTTGTGACATGGAAAAAGTATATTATCAGCTTCAAAAGTTAATGTCTATTCAGGACAAGTTAGCTATTTTACTTTATTAAATTATGTAAGTGTAAATGCTATGACCTGGGCTTACTTGCCTATTAGTATCAAATTAGTTCATCTTTTCCCTAAAAATTGCATTTCAATAATTACAAGTCTGATGTTTTAACTATAATATTTAATTGTTTCTCAGTGAATTCACCTTTTAGAGCAGTGATTTTCAACCTTTTTCATCTCATGGCACATATTAACTAATTACTAAAATGAATTCTGCACCATACCAAAAAATATATTATTTTTTTACCAGTCTGATAAAAAAGTAGGTATTATTTTGATTCATTCACACTGGACAGCTATTGTTGTATTGGCTGTTGTCACTTTTTAATTTAACAATCAAAAGGAAAAAAGATCAGTGCCACTGACTAAATAGTCAGGTATTGGATGTTTTAAACTTTCTTGGGGCACACTGGTTGAAAATCGCTGTCCTGAAAATTTCCAGAGTGCACCTCCATATTCTAGAGAGCAATGTGTTTTTCAGTTTCTATTTTACCTCCATATCTGGTTCTGATCTGTTAATTCTTGCTCTACTCACCGGTTCAACATTGCTGCTCTGCTTGTCCTCAAGGCTATGGAATCCTTTACTCAGCTCCTCACAGGTCTCCTCCTTTCAGGTCTCTGTTCAATAATATTCCTAAGAGCAGCCATCCTTGACCAGCCTATCTAAATAACGTCTCCACCATGCAGTAACTTACTATATATTAACTAATTTTATTATTCTTTTAAAAAAATGTATTGGGGTGACATTGGTTAACAAAATCATACAGTTTTCAAGTGTACAATTCAACAAAACATCATTTGTACACCACATCGTGAACCCATTGCCAAAGTAAAGTCTCTTTCTGTCACCGTTTATCCTCCCTTTGACCTCCCATACATCCTCCATTGTTTCCCTGGGTCTATCACCATACTGTGCTCCGAGTCTATGTGTTATATACTAGTCCTAATATATAAAACACCGGGGGCCATCATGACTGAAACAACCGGATGGATGACCAAACATAGGCTGCGTGGGGCAACAAGGTTGGCAGGGGGGTTAGTGAGGGATGACCAAACGACTGAACAGCAGGCTGCGTGGGGCAACCAGGCTGGCAGGCAGGGCAATTGAGGGAGACCAGGCTGGCAGAGGGGGAAAGTTGGGGGTGACCAGGCCAGCAGGGGGGGCAGTTAGGGTCAATCAGGCAGGCAGGCAGTTAGGCAAGCAGTTAGGAGCCAGAGGTTCTGGATCATGAAAGGGATGTCCGACTGCCAGTTTAGGCCCAATCCCAGGGATAGGGCCTACACCTGCAGTCAGACATCCCCTGAGGGGTCTCAGATTGGAGAGGGTGCAGGCTGGGCTGAGGGGACCTCCCCCCATGCACGAATTTCATGCACCAGGCCTCTAGTATGTATATAATGCCTTCACCTTTGTTTTCACCCAGCCCCCTAAGTCCCTTCCCCTCTGACAGCTGTCAGTCTGTTCCATGTATTTATGCATATTTCTATTTTGTTTTTTAAATTATTTTGTTTATTAGATTTCACATATAAGTGAGATGATATGGTTTTTGTCTACCTCTGACTACCTTGTTTCACTTAGCATATTCTCCAGGTCCGTCCATGCTGTTGAAAAAGGTAAATTTCCTTCTTTTTTACAGCCAAGTAGTATTCCATTGTGTAAATGTACCACAACTTTTTTGCCTACTTGTCTATTGATGGGCATTTGGGCTGTTTCAGAATGGAGAAAATCTAACATAGATGACCAATAGACATATGAAAAGATGTTAAAAGTCACTGATGACCAAAGAAATGCAAAGTAAAACTACAATGAGATATCACAACTTACCTGTCTGAATGGCTATTATCAATAAATCAACAAACAACAAGTGCTGGTGAGGCTGTAGAGAAAAGGGAGCTCTTGTGCACTGTTGGTGGGAATGCAGATCGGTGCAGCCACTGTGGAAAACAATATTTTCCCTCAAAAATTAAAAATGGAACCGAATTTTGACTCACTGATTTTACATCTGGGAATATATTTTTAAAAACCTGAAACTAATTTGAAAGAATAGATGCACCCCCCCTATGTTAATTGCAATTTTATTATTCTTATAACACTAACTACAGGCCCAATGCATGAAATTTGTGCAAGCAGCTCAGCCCTCCCAGCCCCTCACAGCCCCAGCTTTGCCCAGAAGGCTGTCTGGATGGTAGTTCTGCTGTCCAGTCTAATTAGCATATTAGCTTTTTTAAAAAATTTATTTATTTATTTTTTATTATTGTTTTAAGTATTACAAATAGTAGTACATATGTCTCCTTTTTTTCCCCCCATTGACCTCCCCCCGACCTCCCCTACCCCCCAGTACATGCCTTCACCTGCCCGCCCTCCCCCCCGCCCCAGTGTCTTGTATCCATTGGTTGTGCTTACATGCATGCATACAAGTCCTTCGGTTGGTCTCTTACAGCCCTCCTCGCCCAACTTCCCCTGTCTTCCCAATGTAGTTTGACAGTCTGTTCAATGCTTCTTTGCCTCTGTATCTTTTTCCCACCATTTCTTTCCTTTAAAAAGTTTTGCCTTTGCAGACTGGAAATAAACATATAATAACAAAACAAGACAAAACAAAAAAATGTTTGAGTCCCAATTTCAATGTCCAACAGTTCTGAGTCCCCGTTTCAATGTCAAACAGTTCCTTATGTGTACATGTCAGCAATGATATCTGGATGGTGAGCACATGGTGGCAATGCAGGTCCGACCCTCTCTGGTTTGGTCCTAGGTAACCTGCAGCGGTGCACAGCTGCTGACTGCTCCCATGGCAAGGCATTGTCAGCGTCTTCCATCTCTGGACTTTTTTTCCCTCTTGTCTTCGTGGTTGGAGCACACCTGTCAATTCTGCTCTGTTGCAGGAATACACCTGGTCTTGGGGTTGTTTTCTGAAAATATACAAATATATTCTCGACCACAAGTTAATAAAGGAATCTTTTCTATATAATTGATTTGGGATCCTTTTTATTTTTGTTCAAATGATTTTTCTTTGTCTTATTTAGACACCATGTATGTTTTTAATGGCCGTCTTGCTGTTAGCATTACAAATGAAAATTAATTTGGTAAAGTAAAAATTTTCTAGATGTAATTTACTTATAGGATATTTTTCCTTACATGATATTGCCCTACTATTCCCCCCCCCTTTTATTTTCTTAATGGAGGTTTTTGTAAATTTTATAATGCAGTTTTGATAACTTTAAATTTATTTTTTTCCCCACAAATATGACTGCTTTAGGTTCATTGCATATTCAGGAATTTTACCATGAGATGAACTACCAATAGAAATTTTAGTTATTACTTTAAGAACAGCTTTTTGTCCAGTACAATTAAATTTACTTGAATATTCACTTATTTCAATTAGCCTATTTAAATTAATCTGAAAACTTCATTAGTATATTACTGTCAAATTTAATACTCTACCAACAATCTTAGTTTACCCTGTAAATATTAGTGGGAAGGATTATTTGCATTCTTGAGTGGACCCTGAGCATTCCAGATGCTAGGCTGAATTTAGATATAGGGCAGCTGCTGTCGGCCAAGTCTCTTGTCTGTTACCTGGGTCCCGATCTGAGCTGGGCCAAGTCTCTGTCTGTCACCTGTATCTTGATGTGAGCTGGGCCAAGTCTCTTTCTGTTGCCTGGGTCCCGATCTGAGCTGGGTGTGAGAAGCAGGAAGCAGTCATGGGGGCAGGAGACCTCCTTCAGAAGGGGCAAGGGTTCAAGCCCCTGCACTGTTCGGGGGGTGAGGGTCTGTGCCCCACTTCTGTTGCCCCCCAAGTTCTGTCCTGATGGCCCCTCTGCGACTGTGCCTGTCTTAGGTTGTTCCTTCCTAGAGGAATCTTACCCATCTCTGGCTAACCAGCCATCCTCTGGGACCAAGCAGGGTCGTGTGAGGTTCAGTTCTGTCTCCTTGGTAGCCTATGCCCCTGTGGCCTCCACACCCAGCACCTGCCTTGGAAACCCCTGGCCTGCTGGCAGGGTCCCGGTGCTGATCACATATCCCGGGGAACTCGGGTTTCTTCTCCAGTGAGGGCCCAGCTCACACAATTGGGTGTGAGACAGATCCATGGTACCAGCCCCCATGAGGCTTCAAGCTCAGCATGAACAGAAAGCTCAGGTAACAGCTGAGGGCAATTGGATTGTGAGAAGAGGGTCCCTCTTGGCACAAAAGGCAAGAGGGGCCAATATAGGATGCTCAAGTGCCTTCCCAGTGCCTTAATTCCTTCTGCAAGGGATTAAATCCTTTCATGTCCTTATTTTTTTTTTAATTGCTGCCAACCATTCAAAGAATTAGTTTGTAAGTTTGTTTGGGATAATTGTAAAATATGTTGTTGTAAAATATCTAAAATTATAATGACATTGTAGAATAATATCATGTAAGGATATTCTTTGCCCTAGGCTCTGGCAATTCAATTTCAAACTGGCTGTCAATTTCTTTTTGTAGCTTTATATAAACTTTGTCAGGGAGGCAAAAACACAAATTACTTACTTCAGTTCAAGAGGCCAAATATATTGACTTTCAATTACAATTCTTATGACTTTTGAAGGAAACTTCTCTTTGTTTCCTTCCAAAATAATTTTCAGTCTACAGAGAGTTTCATTTAAAATTTTTGTCACATGAGACAATTTCTCTTAATGCCCCGCCCCTTTGTTGTTTGTGTCCATTGATTATGTTCATATGCATGCATACAAGTCCCTTGGTTGATCTCTCCACCTTACCTCCACCCTCCCCTACCTTACCTGAGGTATGATGTTCTGATCGACGTTTCTCAGCCTCTGGATCTGTTCTTGTTCATCAGTCTATGTTGTTCATTATATTCCACAAATGAGCGAGATCATGTGATATTTATCTTTCTCTGCCTGGCTTATTTCACTCAACATAATATTCTCCATCTCCATCCATATTGTTGCAAATGGTAGGAACTCCTTCTTTTTTACCACAGTGTAGTATTCCATTGTATAGATATACCACAGTTTTTTAATCCATTCATCTGCTGATGGGCATTTAGGTTGTTTCCAAATCTTGGCTATGGTGAATTGTGCTGCTATGAACATAGGGGTGAATATTTCCTTTCTGATGCTTGTTTCTAGATTCTTGGGATATATTCCTAGAAGTGGAATCACTGGGTCAAACGGGAGTTCCATTTTTATTTTTTTTGAGGAAGCTCCATACTGTTCTCCACAGTGGCTGCACCAGTCTGCATTCCCACCAGCAGTGCAAAAGAGTTCCTTTTTCTCCGCATCCTCGCCAACACTTGTTGTTTGTTGATTTGTTGATAAAAGCCATTCTGACAGGTGTGAGATGGTACCTCATTGTTGTTTTGATTTGCATCTCTCTGATGATTAGTGACTGTGAGCAGGTTTTCATATATCTCTTGGCCTGCCTTCTGTCTCCTTTTGAAAAGTGTCTACTTAGATCAGTTGCCCATTTTTTGATTGGGTTGTTTATCTTCTTTTTGTTAAGTTGTATGAGTTCTCTGTATATGTTGGAGATTAAACCCTTATCGTTGATATCATTGGCAAATATGTTCTCCCATGCAGTGGGCTTTCTTGTTGTTTTATTGATGGTTTTCTTTGCTGTGCAAAAGCTTTTTATTTTGATGTAGTCCCATTTGTTTATTTTCTCTTTAGCTTCCATTGCCCTAGGAGTAGTATCAGTGAAGAAGTTCTTTAGGCATATGTCCGAGATTTTGCTGCCTGTGGATTCCTCTAGTATTTTCATGGATTCCCGTCTTATGTTTAAGTCCTTTGTCCATTTTGAGTTTATTTTTGTATATGGTGTAAGTTGGTGATCTAGCTTCATTCTTTTGCATGTATCTGTCCAATTTTCCCAACACCATTTGTTGAAGAGACTGTCTTGACTCCATTGAATGTTCGTGCCTCCTTTGTCAAATATTAATTGAGCATATTGATTTGGGTCAATTTCTGGGTTCTCTATTCTATTCCATTGATCTATATGTCTGTTCTTGCACCAGTACCAGGCTGTTTTGAGAAAGTGGCTTTGTAATACAGCTAGATATCTGGTATTGAGATCCCACCTACTTTGTTCTTCTTTCTCAGGATTGCTGTAGCTATTCGCGTTCTTTTTTTATTCCAGATAAATTTTTGGAAAGTTCGTTCTAGGTCTGTGAAATATGTTGTTGGTATTTTAATGGGAAGTGCATTGAATTTATAGATTGCTTTGGGTAGTATGGACATTTTGATGACGTT
This sequence comes from Corynorhinus townsendii, assembly GCA_026230045.1. Lineage (NCBI taxonomy): Eukaryota > Metazoa > Chordata > Mammalia > Chiroptera > Vespertilionidae > Corynorhinus > Corynorhinus townsendii. Next base: position 71,583,463 of record JAPDVU010000005.1, read on the forward strand.
GAGTCTACCAATCTATGAACATGGTATGTTCTTCCATCTGTTTATGTCTTCCTCTATTCTTTTTTCAGTGTCATGTAGTTTTCTACATATAGATCTTTTACCTCTTTAGTTAAAAGTTTATTCCTAGGTATCTTAATTTTTTTGGTGTGATGGTAAATGGGATTGCTTTTTTAGTCTCTCTTTCTGTAAGTTCATTATTGATGTATAGAAATGCCATAGATTTTTTGACATTAATTTTGTATCCTACTACATTACCGAATTCAGTTATTAAGTCTAATAATTTTTTTATGGAGTCTTTCGGGTTTTCTATGTACAGTATCATGTCATCTGCGAATAAGGACAGTTTTACTTCTTCTTTTCCAATTTGGATGCCTTTTATTTCTTCTTCTTGTCTGATCGCAATGACATGTACTTCCAGCACCATATTGAACAGGAGTGGTGGGAGTGGGCATCCCTGTCTTGTCCCTGTTCTTAGGGGAAATGGTTTAATTTTTGCCCATTGAGTATGATGTTGGCTGTGGGTTTGTCGTATATGGCTTTTATTATGTTCAGGTATGATCCTTCTATTCCCACCTTGCTGAGCGTTTTTATCAAGAAAGAGTATTGGATTTTGTCAAATGCTTTTTCTGCATCAATTGATATGACTATGTGATTTTTATCTCTCAATTTGTTTATGTGATGTATCACGTTGATTGATTTGTGGATATTGTACCATCCTTGCATCCCTGGGATAAATCCTACTTCGTCATGGTGTATAATCTTTCTGATGTACTGCTGGATCTGATTTGCTAGAATTTTGTTGAGGATTTTGGCATCTATGTTCATGAGGGATATTGGCCTGTCATTCTCTTTCATTGTGTTGCCTTTTTCTGGTTTTGGTATTAGGGTGATGCTGGCCTCATAGAAGGAGCTTGGAAGTGTACCTTCTTCTTGAATTTTCTGGAATAGTCTGAGGAGGATAGGTTTTAGTTCTTCCTTGAATGTTTGGTAAAACACCCCTGTGAAGCCATTCGGCCCTGGGCTTTTGTTTGCTGGAAGCTTTTTGATGACTGCTTCAATTTCTTCCATAGTTATCAGCCTACTGAGATTTTTAGAATCTTTCTGAGTGAGTTTTGGAAGGTTGTATTTTTCTAGGAATGTGTCCATTTCCTCCAGATTGTGTAGTTTGTTAGAATAGAGTTGTTCATAGTATTTTTTAACAATCCTTTGTATTTCTGTGGGGTCTGTTGTTATTTCACCTCTTTCATGTCTGATTTTGTTTATTTGGGTCCTCTCTCTTTGCTTCTTGGTGAGCCTGGCTAGAGGTTCATCAATCTTGTTTATCCTTTCAAAGAACCAGCTCTTGGTTTTGTTGATCCTGTGTATTGTTTTTTTGGTCTCTATGTCATTCATTTCTGCTCCGATCTTTATTATGTCCTTCCTTCTGCTCACTGTGGGCTTTTGTTGTTGCTCTCTTTCTAATTCTTTGAGTTGTTGAGTTAGAAGATTTATTACCATTTTTTCTTGTTTTTTGAGGTAGGCCTGTAGAGCTATAAACTTCCCTCCCAGGACTGCTTTCATTGTGTCCCATAGCATTCACATTGTTGTGTTTTTATTGTCATAATTCTTCAGGATGTTTTTAATTTCTTCTTTGATCTCATTGATCACCCAATCATTGTTTAATAGCATGCTATTCAGTTTCCACGTGTTTGAATTTTTTGGAATGTTTTTATTATAGTTTATTTCTAATATTATGCCATTGTGGTCTGAGAAAATGCTTGATATGATTTCAATCTTTTTGAATTTAGGGAGCCTTTGTTTGTGACTCAATATGTGGTCTATTTTTGTAAATGTCCCATGGGCACTTGAGAATAATGTATATTCCAAGGCTTTGGGGTGAAATGCTCTGAAGATGTCAATTAGATCCATCTGATCTAGTGCGTCATTTAGAATTGCTGTTTCTTTGCTAATTTTTTGTCTAGAGGATTTATCCAGTGATGTCAGTGGTGTATTAAAGTCTCCTACTATGATTGTTTTGTTGTTGATCTCTCCCTTGATATCTTCCAGAAGTTTTTTTTATGTATTTGGGTGCTCCTGCATTGCGTGCATATATGTTTACCAGAGTTATATCTTCTTGTTGAATTGCTCCCTTTAGTATTATGTAGTGGCCTTTCTTATCTCTTGTTATGGCCTTTCCTTTGACGTCTATTTTATCAGATATAAGTATTGTTACCCCAGCTTTTTTCTCATTTCCATTTGCCTGAAAAATATTTTTCCATCCCTTCACTCTCAGTCTGTGTGAATCCTTTTCTCTGAGGTTGGTCTCTTGTAGATAGCAAATATATGGGTCATGTTTTCTTATCCATTCAGCTACCCTATGTCTTTTGATTGGTGCATTTAATCCATTTACGTTTAATGTTATTATTGACAAGTACATGTTTGTTGTCATATTTTTCCCCTTAGTGTTTGTGTTTCTTTTTGCCTTCCTCTTTCTTCTGTTTACAGCAGTCCCTTTAGCATTTCTTGAATTGCTAGCTTGGTAGTGATAAACTCTCTTAGCCCTTTTTTGTCTGTGAAGCTCCTGATTCCACCTTCAATTTTGAATGATAACCTTGCTGGGTATAGTATTCTTGGATTCAGTCCCTTGCTTTGCATCACTTTGTATATTTCATTCCATTCGCTTCTGGCCTGGTGTGTTTCTGTTGAGAAATCAGTTGATATTCTAATAGGAGATCCCTTGTAGGTAACTTTCAGTCTCTCTCTGGCAGCCTTTAAGATTCTTACTTTGTTGTTGGTGTTCGCCAATTTAATTATGATGTGTCTTGGTGTCAGTCTTTTGGGGTTCAACTTGTTTGGGACTCTATGTACTTCTTGGACTTGCATAGTTTTTTTCTTGCCAATATCAGGGAAGTTTTCTGTCATTATTTCTTCAAACAGGTTTTCTATTCCTTCCTTCTCTTCCTATCCTTCTGGTATCCCTATTATTCTAATATTGTTTCGTTTTGTGTTGTCCCAAAGCTCCCTTAGGCTCTCCTCTTGCTTTTTAAGACTTCTTTCCATTTGCTGCTGTGTTTGTGTATGTTTTCCTACTTTGTCTTCTAATACGCTGATGCGGTCTTCAGCCTCTTCTAGTCTACTGTTTAAGTCTTCCAATGTGTTCTTTATTGCAGCTATGTTGTTCTTCATCTCCTCTTGGTTTCTTTTCATGTTGGTGACATTTTCATTCAGCTCCTTATAGTTCTCATTGAGTTGTGTGTATTTGTCATTGAGTTGTGTATATTTGTCGTCCATCCATTTAAACATCCTTATGATCATTACTCTGAATTCTCTCTCTGTTAAGCTGCTAGCCTCAATTTCATTTAACTCCCTTTCTGGTGATTCCTCTTTTTCTTTCCTTTGGGTATTGCTTTTTTGTCTCCCCAGGTTTTCCTGAAATGTTTTAATTGTAGATCCAATTGCTTTGCTGCTACTCAGGTTCTTTTGGTGATGGTGCTACTGTTGAGATCTCTCAGTTCTCCTGGGCTTGGTAATCTAGTGTATGTCCCTACTTGAGCTATTTGGGTTCTCTTGATGTAGGCCTGCAAGCTTGAGAGGCACAACTGTAGTGCCTAGAAGTCAGCCGCTATGGAGGGGAGTGTCCCAATTTTTGCTGTCTTGCACTGTTAATTGAAATCACGTGTGCCCAGTGGGGCCTCACAGTGGCACCAAGGAACTGTCTGTCAGGGTGATGTGGCTCAGGGGGCTACACTTTGGAAAGGGGTAACTGTGCTGCCCAGAGTTCTGTAGTTGTGGGGTGGGCAGACTCAACTTTCGCTGCTGTGTCTGTGGTGGGTAGGCGCTTTCTCCAGGTGGCGGCTCATAGGAGCACTGGCGGTAAGTTTGCCAGCGAGGTACACTGAAGCACTCTGGAGGGCCCTGGCAGTGTAGCCGAGGTGCTTAGCTTCTAAAGATTTCTCTTTAGAGTAGATCCTATGGCCTCAGGGAGTATTCAGATTCCATGGTGTTAATCAGGGTGGAATCTGGGTGTAGCTATATTGATTGCCTGGAGCCTGGAGGGAGGGGCTATCTCTCAGGAGAAAATGGATTCTGTGGGCTTAGATATGACTCAGCACCAGACTCGCTACCACTTCTCCTGGACTCTCTGTTGCCCACTCTCCCCAGATTCCACAACTCCACTCCTTCTCCTGCACTTCTGTTACAGGTAAGTGCCTGTCTCCAAAAGGTCCCACAAACTAGGTTCAGTGGGGAAAGGCGCAGGCCCCAGCGCGAGGAAGGACCGCGTCTCTGCCAGTTCCTCTCTTGCTGGCACTCTGCGGTCCGGCAGCTCTTAAAGGCTGCCTTTGAGCTCAGATCCCAAATCCAGACTCTAGGGTCTAAAATTCACTACTTCCCACATTCCCTTTGACCCTTTCCTTTAAAAAAAGAAAAATTATTCAGATCTTGCCTGTTCTCAGGGATGCGGCTCGGCACTGTGTAGTTTCTCCCTGACCTTCTGGGCACAGAAGTCCGGGAGATTCTACTGCCTAGATCTTTGATTTTACCTTTTTCTGGGGGATCCCTGCTCTTCACAGCTGCAAACTGTCTCACCAGCTGTGCCTCCTTCGCCAATTCAGGCTGGATTCTGCTCGTCTCAGCTGCTCCCTCTGTTTGCTCCAGGACAAGGCTCAGGACACATCCTTCTATTCTGCTGCCATTTTGTCTCCTCGCTGCATATTAGCTTTTTATATATAGGATTAGCATATGAAATTCCTTATATTATTTGTTTGTTTACTTTTAAATTTATCATTCTCTATTTTGTGGAACTTTTGGAATATTAGCTTTATGAGAGACATTGTCTCATTCACCAAGACTATTTTGTTCAGCAATCTGTCCATTTCATCTGCAATAGTGTCTGCTGTATAGCAGCTGTGACAAATATTAACAGAATGAACAAATGAGTACGCGGTCTCTGAATGTGTTTATTCCCTCTTGTTGTTTTATTGTAAGCAAGGCCATAAACTTTCTCTTAACCTCTCACTGAGGTCATTGAAAATTAAGATATAATAGCAAAGAAGCAAAAATTGGGTGTAATATATCTCTAGTACTAGATGTCAGTTCAAAGTATCCTAAACTAGACTTACTGTTAGGACATTCCTAACAAGATGGCTCCTATTTAGCTTTAAGTCCATATTTGTGTGCTAATGGCCAATGTTCCTCTCTCCTAATTTCTCTGCTTCCCACATACTTAAAGGAGTGTTTTTGAACATGACTATTCTTCTGCCCTGTGTAGGGCAGACAATGTCTTTCTTTTCTACTAATCTAATATCTATCAAGTTCATTGTGCCCAGTTTGACCTCTTCTTAAAATGGTTGTTATGAGTATTTCTAATTCCTTTAAAGAAGATTTTATCCCCAACGATAGAGATTCATTCTGGCCCAATGCCTTCAATAGAGCAATTGTCTTAGAATACCATAGTGCTGCATCAGCCGCTTTTCTGACAAACAAATTATTTATCTTGAATAATAATAGTGTGGGACATCAGCAATTCAATGCAACAGTACAATGTTTAGCCAAGCCCAATTTACTGCCAATGTACAGTTTATTTTCAAGCTCAAGTTAATTGGCTGTTCCCATCTTTCATAAGTCCTCTGAGGTCTCTTTTGCTGACATCTTGTGGCCATTATTTTTACAAAAATTCCCCCCAAGGGTTTGCTATAATTTTCAGAGACAGCACATTCTAAATCCACACTTGGAAAAAAAATTCCTCACAGGGAAGCACAATCTGCAGATATGCAACTCTACTTGCAACACAGCCAATCCCTCCACATGATCTTACAGAGCAATTGCATCCCTTGAAGCCACCTTTTTGTTTTACATCTTCAAAATTAGCAAAAGCACATTTTCAGTGCATGATCTTCCTGCAACAATAAAGCCAACTCTAACAATTAGAAAGCAGAAAATATCCTGACTGCTCTAATGGACAGGTTTATTTAGTTTTTATTTGTTTGTCTTACTCTTCTTTCAATTTTACTTATGCCAGCTTTACATTTCAAAGATATTCTAGTTAGCATGAAGTTTGCATCTAAAGCTGAATCAAAGTATCTGGTACAGCAGTCCTCTACAGACAAGTAGTTGTAGTTAAGTTCTTAGTGTGCCTTCTCAGGGATCACACTGCATTTTCTAGCTCCCTAACTATTCTTATTTTGTAATCAGCTAATTATGCCACCTGGGGAGGGAGTATTACTCGATAAAGTTCAGTTTCTCCAGAAGAATTCAAATGTTTCTCCACAGGAAACTATGAGGACTGCTCTCCTCTGAGAATAGAGTTGTTAATACTGAACCTGATATAATTCAGAAATTAAATATGGAGGAAGTTTTAGAAATAGATTTTTCTTAGGCTTTTAATGATAAAGCCCAAATACTTGAACTTCAAGTTTGGTAGCCTTTAAGGCCAAAGGTCTTGAGAGAGAAGAGCACATGTTAATGGCTTAATGGAGAATAGTAGAAATATTTGACAAAGAGAATTCATTTTAGTAGCACTTTAATGAAGTGAGAATTTGGCAAAAGACACTGAAAAGCTGATGAGTCAAAGGTTGAGGTGATAATGGACTGGATGTCTCTTGAATTATTAGGACTTCAGTTTGTATGATTTAGTGAAAGATATACTAAGGCTATTATGGATAGAGTACTCAAAGGTGTCATTATCTCAATCCTTTCAACTCTGCAATTTCAATACTTCTTGAAACTGTACTTCCCCTCACTTCTTACTGCCTTTGTCCTACTTGCATATACTATATTGTATTAGCTTCTGAATCAGCATCCTACATATCACTGTACCTTGTCATGTTCCAATTTCACACAGAAATATTTTTCTAAAACACAAATGCTTAAAATTATATATGGCTGACAGGAATATAAATTGCTTCTAGCTTAATGGACAGCTATGTGATAATATCAATCAAAATTAAAAATTCACATAACACTTAACCGAGCAATTTCACTTTTAAGAATTTATCTTATGGCTATATTCATTCATGTAAAATGATGAATGTATGGAAATATACATTGTAGTGAGTAGAGACAGAAAATATTTAGGAAAATCTAAATAGCTATCAATAAAGAACTAGTTAAATCAATTATGGTACATTAATAGGATGGAATTCATGTAGTCATGAAAATGAATAAAACAGGTCTAAATGTATAAAAATGTACTGCCTGTTACATTTGGGGTGGGGAATTAATAAGGTATAGAGTAGTCTGTGGAGAAATATGTATAGAAAGGGTGGAAGTATAAACAAGTGTTCACAGCATTTACAGTCAAACCTTGATTCTCGAGTGTCTCCCATTTCAAACAATTCGGTTCTCCACCAAGTTGTTCATGGAAGAAATGTCTGCATTGTTGAACAAAACTTTGGTTCTTGACCTGACAACCTGTTCATGCTAATACATCATGACAAAAAAACATCTCTCAGGCCTCAAACAAAAGAGAGAATGTGACTCAGTTTACCTCAAACCCTGTTAGCATCTCAGAAAATTGTTCTGTGAATATTTTTGTGTCTTTTTGGTTTTTGTAGCTGGTGAAATGGACAATTAGCACAATTTTAAAACATAAAGAGACAAGCCATCGCAGCAAAGTGCTACTGTTGCTAAGAGTGTGAAAGAAACAATTATCATAGGCAATTGAAGAGACAGAAAAACTGTTGTTGATTTGGATAAAGGAAAAGCAGTTAGCCAGTGACAGCATTCTGGAAGCAGTGGTATGTGAAAGGGTGTAGATGCTATATTTGACCCCTTGAAAAATACCCATGGAACGAATGTTGAAAGTTCCTTTAAGGCCACTAGGGAGTGGTTTGATAAATTTTTAAAGAGAAGTGTTTATTTATAGATTAAACAGTACAGTAGACATATACTGTATATAAGAAAGATTAAAACAGGGAATCATTTGGAGGTCTGGAACAAATGAATTCAATTTACATTATTTCTAATGGAAAAATGATTCCGTTTTGAACAAATCACTTCTCAGACAGCCTTCCGGAATGAATTAAGTTCAAGAACCAAGGTTCCACTAAGCATCCCAAGAGGGATAGGGAAGAAACTAACTTGACACTTTTGTTTACTTAGAAATTGAGCTTTGTAATGTAATGCTCATCAAAACATAATTTATTTTAAAATCAGTGACTTTCAATAATCTCTTGGATAATCTTCAAAATATTAGTGTTTATAAGTATGTATATGTGCTATGTCTAATACAATAAAATAGTATTATTATATAAATGGCATATATCTACAATGTCATATATCACAGTGTCATCTATATGACATTATGTGGATATATATATAATAACTATTTATCTAATCACAATGGGATGTAGGAACATTTCTATTTCCAGTTTTCATTGAAAATAATACTTCCAAATTTTCACTAACAGATGTTTCCTACAGGTCATTTAGTTAGGGAGTTTGGTGGTCTTTGTTATAAATTAATTCTGCGTGATTTTGAAGATTTGATTCAAGCATAACTTCCTTACCAGAACATTTTCTACATGGATTAAGACCCAAATATAGAATATAACTTTAAAAACAATGTATTGTATTATAATATATGTACAGAAAATAGCCCAAGCCATAAATACATAACTAAATCAATATCACAATGCTACCAATTTTATTTAACCACTCCAAACAAACAAATAAATAAGTAAATACACAAATAAAAATTAAACAGAAAAAAAATGCCACCTCGTGCCACTTCCCAGTCATTACACTGTTGCAAGGGAACTACTTTCTCTGACTTCCAACACCATAGATTAATTTTCCATTTAAAAATTTATATAACTATAATTATACAGTATTTTTATTTGGCATATTTCATTCAACATATGTTGGTAATATTCATCCATTTAGTGATATGTGACAGGTTCATCAATTTTCATTAATTCTTAAAATTTTATTATATGAATATAGTACAATTTATTAATTTTTGTTACTAACAGGCATTAAGCAGTTTCAGGTTTGAAGCTATTATAAATAGTGTTTCCATGTACATATCAGTATGTGTCCTTTGCTACACATATTTCTTCAAGCAGATCTTGAAGGCCTCCTACCTCCTGGAAGGAATGTTATGAATGTATGTTTTATATTGAAAGTCTTTGTCCATAAAAGGACAGACAAAAACTCTGTAAGTTAGAGATTTACTCATAGCAGGATGACCTTATATATTTTAACTTATTGAATCAGAACATCACCTCAAGGACTAAGAAAACAACAGTGCTGCAGAGAAAAAACACTCTTTGTTCTCAAGATGAAACTGGAATTTGTCATTTTGATATTGCAAAATGAAATGGTCATAGTTTGGGGGAAACTGCAGAACACAGAGAATCAATATTATTTTCAGATTTACAAGCATGGCACACATTCACCCATGGGTTAAATCTATTTAATGTGCAGTATAATCCTGTGGATTTTAAAGTAACAACATATAAAGTTTATTAATTTAATTTTCATTTTTACAATGCAATGTGCCTTTAAGCAATGACCACTTGTTGGGTTTTGTATAGCATCCAAGAATATCCACAATTATCTGAAAAGGCTATTAAAATACTCTTATTTTTAATTATTCATCTGGGTGAGGCTGTATTTTCTAGAGATACATCAATCAGTACAACATTTAGCAACAGATTGAAGTGAAAGCATATGAAAACCCAGTTTCCTTTTATTATCAGATGTAAAAGACACTTGCAAAAATGTAAAATAGTATCCATATTTTACTAACACTTTTATGTTGGAAAATAGCTGTTTTCATCAAAATGTTAACATGTAATGAAATTATTGTCATTATTTTTTAAACCTCACCCAAGAATATTAATTAATTAATTAATTTATTTATTTATTTATTTATTTATTTATTTATTTATTTATTTATTTATTGAGTCAAGGGAGAGGGAGAGAGAGAAAAAAACATTGATGTGAGAGAGAAACATCGATCAGTTGCCTCATGCCCCAACTAAGGATAGAACCGGCAATCTGGGTATGTGCCCTGACTGGGAATTGAACCCATGACCATTTGATGTATGAGATGATGTTCCAACCAACTGAGCCACACTGGCTAGTACTGACATTATTTTAAAACAAGTAACAAGTAGAGTAGAAGATGGTGACCAGCAGGAAGTTAGGGAGGGAGAGAATGTGAGAGAGTGAGGAACCCATAGAGGAGAGTGTAGACGTGTGTGTTGTGTGTGTGTGTATGCTAGGGACAGTTAGAATCTGCAGGTCCTCCAAGGGGCTGCCAAACCGGGCAGTCTTAGACGGCGGAGTCCCGCGCACAAAGCGGACACTTCTGGGCGGCTGGTGCAGGCACGGAGACCACGCCATCTTGAGAAACAGAGCTGCTTGAGACTAGGATCCTGGTCTCAGACACAAACCAGGACGCTGTAGCCACTGGAGACAGAGAATTATGACCAAAGCTTCCAACCAACAGACAACAAGAATGCAGACTTCCCGGCAGCAGATTTCTGTGAGTCAAAGAGCCTACCCCCCTCCATGCAGGTTTGTGGCTAGCACCATAGTAAATGATAGACCTACTCTATCACTTGAACCAGAGCACCCATATGGGAAATTGAGCGTGAGAACGCTCGTGTGGACTGCAGCACTGCTATGGGAATTTGAGAGACTGGAATCTTCTCCCCGCAATGCAATCGGGTGAACAAACCCGAAGCCCACGCAGGGTGACAGTGTCACCTGACTTTGATTCTGGGCAAGCGCACACGGAAGGAAGTTCGTTTTCCGCAGCGCAGGCACGCCACAGAGCTATTGTGCAACCCAGTCCCCCGTGGTGACCTGGACCCAGATTCTCCCTGCAAGAGGCAGCACTGAGCACCACCGACTTGACTCTGTTTCTTACTGTGGACACCTGGGATCCCTGACTCACAGCACATTCACACAGTGACTCTAATTCTTGGTGCATGCGCACACGGGGACACTGATTCTCAGCTAGAAGCCGCAAAAGGCAACAGAGACTCTGATACTCGATTCTTGGTGCAGACACAGGGAAGATCTGACTCCTGGCATGCTCTAGGGGACTCATTTTCGGCATATGCCAACAGTGCAGTGCAGGCAGGGTCCCTGATTCTTTGTGCGCACACGAGACCACACTGAATGCTGGGAACACTGACCCTGGGCAAGACTGGTTCCCACCAACCAACAGCAGCCACACATCCTAGTGTCGGAGCACTTCAATGACCCTCGGGTGGTGCGAATTTCCCATGGCACACGGCCCAGGTCCACGCAAGGCGAAGTTTGAGCCTTCTGGTGATAGTCAGAATGGGGAGATGACACAATCCCCAGAGGAAAGAAAATGAGGAGTCACCAAAAAAGGAAATTAGTGAAATTGAAGCATGCAACATGACCGAAAATGAGTTCAGAGTAATGGTCATGGAATTTATACATTGGATGGATGAGAAAATCAACAACCTATGCAAGAATAAGGAAGAAATGAAAAGTGATATAGCTACAATCAAAAACACCATGGAAAGTTCAACAGTAGACTAGAAGAAGCAGAGGACCGAATTAGTGAGTTAGAAGATCAGGTATAGAAATAAGCTCAATCTGAACAGGAATTGGAAAAAAAAATTAAAAATCAGGAGGAAAGCCTAAGGGAGCTTTGGGAAATGAAATGAAATAACATACATATAATAGGACTGCCAGAAGGACAAGAAGAGCAGCAAGGGTTAGAAAATCTATTTGAAGAAATAATGACAGAAAACTTCCCAGATGTGGGGAAGAAAAAAGTTACACGAGTAAAGAGTCCCAAGCAGGATCAACCCCAAAAGACCCACAACAAGACACATCATAATTTCAATGGCAAATATCAATGACAAAGAGAGAATCTTAAAGGTGGCAAGAGAGAGACAGAGAGTTTCCTACAAAGGATCCCCCATAAGATTATCAAATGACTTCTCAACAGAAACACATCAAGCTAGAAGGGAATGGAAGGAGGTATACAAAGTGTTGCAAAGCAAAGGACTGAATCCAAGGATACTCTGTCCAGCAAGACTATCAATCAAAATTGAAGGGGAATTCAGGAGCTTTGCAGACAAAAAAAGGCTAAGAGAATTTATCACCACCAAACCAGCAATGCAAAAAATGCTAAAGGGAATACTGTAAAAAAAAGAAATAAACAGGTAAAAAGGAACACAGACACAAAAATAGATATGACTACAAATAAATACCTTTCAGTAATAACTTTAAATGTAAACGGACTAAATGCTCCAATTAAAAGACATCAAGTGGCTGAACGGATAAAAAACACAACCCATATATGTTGTCTACAAGAGACCCACCTCAGAACAAGATACTCACACAAATTGAAAGTGAAGGGATAGAAAAATATGTTTCAGGCAAATGGAAATGAAAAAAAAAGCTGGGGTAGCAATACTTATATCTGACGAAATAGGTCTCAAAGTGAAGGCCATAACAAGAGATAAGGAAGGCCACTTAATAATACTAAAGGGATCAATACAACAAGAGGATATAACCCTGATAAACATATATGCACCCAATGCAGGAGCACACAAATACATAACAAAACTCCTGGAAGATATCAAGGGAGAGATTGACAACAATACAGTCATAGTAGGGGACTTTAATACATCACTGACATCACTGGATAAATCCTCTAGACAAAAAAATCAGCAAAGACACAGCAATCCTAAATGGCTCACTAGATCATATGGACTTTACTGACATCTTCAGAACTTTTCACCCCAAAGCCATGGAATATACGTTCTTCTCAAATACACATGGGACATTTTAAAAAATAGACCACATATTGGGTCACAAGCAAAGTCTCCCCAAATTCAAGAAGATTGAAATCATACCAAGCATCTTCTCAGACCACAATGCCATAAAATTAGAAATAAACTACAATAAAAACAATCCAAAAATCTCAAACACTTGGAAGCTGAATGGCATGTTATTAACTTTGATTAGGTTACCAAAGAGATCAAAGAAGAAATTAAAAGCATCCTGGAAACTAATGGCAGCAAAAACACAACAATCCCAAATCTATGGGACACAATGAAAGCAGTCCTGAGAGGGAAGTTTATAGCTCTACAGGCCTACCTCAAAAAACAAGAAAAAATGGTAGTAAATCATCTAACTCTACAACTCAAAGAATTAGAAAGAGAGCAACAAGAAAAGCCCAGAGTGAGCAGAAGGAAGGAGATAATAAAGATCAGAGCAGAAATAAATGACATAGAGACCAAAAACACAATACAGAATATCAATGAAACCAAGAGCTGGTTCTTTGAAAGGATAAACAAGATTGATGAACCTCTAGCCAGGCTCACCAAGAAGCAAAGAGAGAGGACTCATAAACAAAATAAGAAATGAGAGAGGTGAAATAACAATAGATCCCACAGAAATACAAGGGATTGTTAAAAAATACCGTGAACAACTCTATTCCAACAAACTAGACAACCTAGAAGAAATGGACATATTCCTAGAAAAATACAAACTTACAAAACTCAATCAGGAAGGTTCTAATAATCTCAATAGGCTGATAACTATGAAGAAACTGAAGCAGCCATCAAAAAGCTTCCAGCAAACAAAAGTCCAGGGCCAGACGGCTTCACAGGGGAGTTTTACCAAACATTCAAGGAAGAACTAAAACCTATCCTCCTCAGACTATTCCAGAAAATTCAAGAAGAAGGAACACTTCCAAGCTCCTTCTATGAAGCCACCATCACCCTAATACCAAATCCAGATAAAGACAACACAATGAAAGAGAATGACAGGCCAATATCCCTCATGAACATAGATGCCAAAATCCTCAACAAAATTCTAGCAAATCAGATCCAGCAGTACATCAGAAAGATTATACACCATGACCAAGTAGGATTTATCCCAGGGATGCAAGGATGGTACAATATCTGCAAATCAAACAACATGATACATCACATAAACAAATTGAGAGATAAAGATCACATAATCATATCAATTAATGCAGAAAAAGCATTTGACAAAATCCAATACCACTTCTTGATCAAAACACTCAGCTATTGGGAATAGAAGGATCATACCTCAACATAATAAAAGACATATATGAAAAACCCACAGCCAACATAATACTCAATGGACAAAAGCTAAAACCATTTCCCCTAAGAACAGGAACAAGACAGGGATCCCTACTCTCACCACTCCTGTTCAACATAGTGCTGGAAGTACTTGCCATTGCGATCAGACAAGAAGAAGAAATAAAAGGCATCCAAATTGGAAAAGAAGAAGTAAAACTGTCCTTATTCGCAGATGACATGATACTGTACATAGAAAACCCGAAAGACTCCATCAAAAAACTAAGAGACTTAATAAATGAATTTGGCAATGTAGCAGGATACAAAATTAATGCCAAAAAATCTATGGCATTTCTATACACCAATAGTGAACGTATAGAAAGAGAGACTAAAAAAGCAATCCCATTTACCATCACACCAAAAAAATTAAGATAACTAGGAATATACTTAACTAAAGAGGTAAAAGAGCTATAGGCAAAAAACTATAGGACACTGAAAAAAAGAGATAGAGGAAGACATAAATAGATGGAAGAACATACCGTGTCCATGGATTGGTAGAATCAACATCATTAAAATGTCCATACTATCCAAAGCAATCTACAGATTCAATGCAATCCCCATTAAAATACCAATGGCATATTTCACAGACCTAGAACAAACTTTCCAAAAATTCATCTAGAATAAAAAGAAGACCCCGAATAGCCACAGCAATCCTGAGAAAGAAGAACAAAGTAGGTGGGATCTCAATACCAGATATCAAGCTGTATTACAAAGCCACGTTTCTTAAAACAGCCTGGTACTGGCACAAGAACAGACATATAGATCAATGGAATAGAATAGAGAACCCAGAAATCGACCCAAACCGCTATGACCAACTAATATTTGACAAAGGAGGCATGAGCATACAATGTAGTCAAGACAGTCTCTTCAACAAATGGTGTTGGGAAAATTGGACAGATACATGCAAAAAAATGAAACTAGATCACTAACTTTGACCATACACAAAAATAAACTCAAAATGGATAAAGGAGTTAAACATAAGAGGGGTAACCATAAAAATACTAGAGGAATCCATAGGCAGAAAAATCTCAGACATATGCTGAAGGAACTTCTTCACTGATACTGCTCCTAGGGCAATGGAAACTAAAGAGAAAATAAACAAATGGGACTACATCAAAATAAAAAGCTTTTGCACAGCAAAAGAAACCATCAACAAAACAGCAAGAAAGCCCACTGCATGGGACAACGTATTTGCCAATGTCATCACCAATAAGGGTTTAATCTTCAACATATACAGGCAACTCATATAATTTAACAAAAAGAAGATAAACAATCCAATCAAGAAATGGGTAACGGATCTAAACAGACACTTTTTGAACAAAGACAGAAGGAAGGCTAAGAGACATATGAAAACATGCTCAAAGTCACTAATTATACAAGAGATGTAAATCAAAATGACAATGTGGTACCATCTCACACCTGTCAGAATGGCTATCATCAATAAATCAACATACGACAAGTGCTGGTGAGAATGCGGAGAAAAAGGAACTCTTTTGCACTGCTGGTGGGAAAACAGACTGGTGCAGCCACTGTGGAGAACAGTATGGATTTTCCTCAAAAACCTAAAAATGGAACTCCCATTTGACCCAGTGATCCCGCTTCTAGGAATATATCACAAGAAACTAGAAACACCAATCAGAAAGGATATATGCACCGCTATGTTCATAGCAGCACAATTCACCATAGCTAAGATTTGGAAACAGCCTAAGTGCCCATAAGCAGATGAGTGGATTAAAAAACTGTGGTACCTCTACACAATGGAATACTATGCTGCAGTGAAAAAGGAGTTCCTACCGTTTGCAACAGCATGGATGGAACAGGAGAGCATTACGCTAAGTGAAATAAGCCAGTCATATAAATACAAATACCACATGATCTCACTCATTTGTGGAATATAATGAACAACATAAACTGATGAACAGGGACAGATCCAGAAGCAGAGAAGCATCTATCAGACTGCCAGACATCAGAGGGAACATAGGGGAGGGTGGGGGAAAGGAGGAGAGATCAACCAAAAGAATTGTATGCATGAATATAAGCCTAACCAATGCACATGAACACCAGGGGGGTGAGGGCATGAGTTTAATGGAGGGATGAGGACACATATGTAATACCTTAATCAATAAAGAAATTAAAAACAAATAAAACAAGTAACAAATGTTTTCAAACTTTCTCAGATTTAATTACCTATTTAGTAATATTGATAGATATTATTGACATGAATGAAGGTCTTTGGATTCTTCAATAATTTATTTTAACAGCTTTATGGGGATATTACTGGTTTACAATAATTTTCACATATTTATATGTGTACATATATAGGGTACAAATGATAAATTGACATAAGAATGCACTTATGAATTTTTCACCACAATCAAGATAATAAATATATCCATCACCTTAAAAGATTCTCTATACCTCTTTGTAAACTTCATCCCTTCCCAGGTGTAGTTTCTGTCCTTTTAGATTAGTTCTTTTCTGAGTCTCAGAATGATGGCTATCATTTCAGCTGCCTGCACCAGAGATATTGTAAACATCAGATGATAACTGGTAACCAATTTCAGCGCACTTTATATATATATATATATATATATATATATATATATATATATATATATATATAAAGCCTGCGGCCATAGCAGCCATAATGATGACCGGTCACTATGAATCCCACTGTGGCCAGTGAACGAGCCTCATCAGGGTGTGGGGCCCACTGGCCAACCTTGCAGCCCCTCCCCAATGCCTGCCTGCCCCTGATCAGACTGTCCCATATTGATCAAGAGCAGGCCTAAGGCCAAACATCCCCTCCCTTCCCCTGGGCCAGCCCTGTCCCCAATTTGCCCATCCCACCATGATAGGTCCTCAGCCCTTACCCCCCAGCCAGCCCACCCCTGATCGCACCCCCCACCCCAATAAGGGGTGGGCCTGGGTGGCCAAACTCCTGCAGACCCTCCTCCTGGCTGGCCATGCCCCCAATAGGCCCCTACCACCCTGATCCACCCACAGCCCCTCCCCCTGGCTGGCCCCACCCCTGATCACCTCCCACCCCAATAGGAGGTGGCGCTGGCCTGCCAACACCCATGGCCCCTACCCCAGGCTGCTGGCACCCTGATTGGCACCCCTTACCCTATTTAGGAGTAGGGCCGGCTGACCCACCACCCACAGCCCCTCCCCATGGCCAGCCCTGCCCCAAATTGGCCTCCCCAACCCCAATCGGGGGCAGGGCCCTTTCCCCCAGCCAGCCCAGCCCAGATCAGGCCCCAATCAGGGTGGGCCAGCCAACCTCCCACCATCTCCTCCTCCTGACAGGCCCAGCCCCAGTGCGCCCCAATTCAGGCCGAGCTGCCTGGACCCCACCCATGCACAAATTTGTGCACTGGGCCTCTAGTTAGAGTTATGAAATATGAAATACTGATTCATGCATCAATAAAGTAGAGGGTCAAGGAATAACAGAATATTTGTGTAAGGAAGATAAATTAACTCTGGAATATAGAGATTATCTTGTCCATTTTGTTTTATTTTAATTCTATAGATACAACTAAACAATTTTTAAGAGCTAAGATTCAGTGATTTTAACATTTCAAGTCATTATCCATGAAAGAATCAAAACAATATTATGACATTTTAAAGAGACACATGCCAATAACTCCTTTTACTAGTTAAGATAAAACAATCAATTGTGTAGGTAAAGAAAGGAAAACTGATATAATAGCATCTTTGAATAGAAAATAATTGTATGTGTATTGGTTATAACAAGTGTAGCAGAAGTCAACACTGAAAATATTACAATGACACAGAATTAAATTGCTTAATCAAAGTTTCATGTCCAGATAAAGAAAGTTATTCATTTCATCTACAATGCAGTTCACACTTGGAATGATTTATCTAATACTATACACCATAATGTAAAAGAGATATGGACAGATTAGCATGTGTTTAGAACAGTGAAGTGTCTAAAAACTCTGACACATAAAGAAAAATAAAAGGAACTGGGGAATTATAGTCTGGAGATAAAAAGACCTAGGAAAGACACAATGGATGCTTTCAAATATCTGAGTAGCTATTGTGATGGAGAAAGAATAGAGTCTACATATTATATATATATATATCTTTCAGCCATCTTTTGTGTGCTTTATTGAAGTTTTAGTAAAACACTTGCTACTCTAAAAGAAGATCTTGGGAATAATGAATGATTTGCAATGGTAGAATAGGCAGCCAAATTACATAATGAGATCACTTTTATTAGAAAAATTTGAGTAGCATCTAATTCATTGTCTATAGTGAATGCTTGGTTAGCAGATAGGTTTAATAGTATTTATAATTTTGAGAGAAAATTTAAAAAAATATCACAATGAAATTGATAAAATTAGTCATCTGATAAAATTCCTTGAGTCACTGCCCATTAATATTATAGGAGAAATATGGGGATGTGCAGTCTTAAAGCAGAATTGGAATGTGATTCTTACTGAAGCTTCTAAGCAAATCTGAGACTTCTGCTCAATATAGGCTCCCTATAGGATGCTGCTTAATTTACTTGATTGCAACATTTTTAGGGAGCTTCTAATCTAAAGATGGATAAATAACTTTATACTGAGTTAGCAATGAATAAATCATCTGAGGAAAATGCACACATGGAAAGGAGGTAATAAGAAAAGCTGAGTCATAAGAATGGCTAAAGAAATAGAAGTGCAGATCCTGATGTATGAGAATATAAAAAAGGCTAGGTCACCAGATGTCCTATTGGATTACCACAGTTGCTGCTGGACATCATGTCCTCCTAAAAACTACTTAAAATTTCATTTTACAGAAGTAGCTGTGCAACTGTTAAAATAGTTTTCTTTGTTCTTTGCTTTCCAGAGGAACTTGATACTAAATCCTGAGGCTGAGTAACTACATACCTATAGTTACATATGTTTACTATGACATTGGTGGAATGTGATCACATGAGGTCTTAAAAAAAGGGTATGGACTGACTTATTTCAGAAGGTGGGGACAAGAAGAGATTAAACAAAGAAATTACATGCATATATGCAGAGCCCATGGACAAACAATACTTCGAGGAAGACCTGGGGGGGGCGGGTGGCAGGAGCAGGATGGAGGGGTCAATGGGGGAGGGGGAAGGGGACCTTTGCATTACTTTGAACAGTATAGTTTAAAAAATAAAAAAGGGGCCCTAGCCATTTTGGCTTAGTGGATAAAGCGTTGGCCTGCGAACTGAAGGGTCCCAGGTTCGATTCCGGTCAAGGGCATGTACCTGGGTTGCGAGCACATCCCCTGTGGGGGCCGTGCAGGAGGCAGCTGATCGATGTCTCGCTCTCATCGATGTTTCTAACTCTCTGTCCCTCTCTCTTCCTCTCTGTAAAAAAATCAATAAAATATATTTAAAAAAATAAAAAGCTGGGGCAGGGGGCTGGTAGAGCCAGGCTTTAAATGGATGCATGAAGTTAATACATTCTGAACATTCTCTTATCTCATCACTCCCCACCAAATATAGGCTGATTTATTTTTCAACATACAGTTTAGTTATAAATTGGTCTCCCATGGAAATTACTTCTCTTTTTTTCCTTTTTAATTTTTTAAAATTTAATTATTTATTGTTTAAAGTATTACATAGGTCTCCTGTTTTCCCCATTGACCTCTCCCCGATCACTCCCATCCCCCAGCACATGCTTTCACCCTGTGTCCATTGGTTATGCTTATATGCATGCATACAAGTCCTTTGGTTGATCTCTTACACCCTTCCCATCCCCTGCCTTCCCATTGAGGTTTGATGGTCTATTCGATACTTCTCTGTCTCAGATCTATTTCTGTTCATCAGTTTATGTTGTTCATTATATTCCACAAATGAGTGAGAAATTATCCTTCTCTGAATGGCTTATTTCACTTAGCATAAAGCTCTCCAAGTCCATCTAGACTGTTGCGAATGGTAACAGTTCTTTCCTTTTTACATCAGCATAGTATTCCATTGTGTAGATGTACCACAGCTTTTTTATCCCCTCATCTGCTGATGGGCACTTAGGCTGTTTCCAAATCTTAGCTATGGTAAATTGTGCTGCTATGAACATAGGGTGCATATATCCTTTCTGATTGGTGTTTCTAGTTTCTTAGGATATATTCCTAGAAGTGGGATCACTGGATCAAATGGGAGTTGCATTTTTAATTTTTTTGGGAAACTCCATACTATTTTCCACAGTGGCTGCACCAGTCTGCATTCCCACCAGCAGTGCACGAGGGTTCCTTTTTCTCCACATCCTCGCCAGCACTTGTCATTTGTTGATTTGTTGATAATAGCCATTCTGGCAGGTGTGAGATGGCACCTCATTGTCCTTTTGATTTGCATTTCTCAGATGATTAGTGACTTTGAGCATGTTTCATATGTCTTTTGGCCTTCTGTATAGCCACTTTTGAAAAGTGTCTATTTAGTTCTTTTGCCCATTTTTGATTGGATTGTTTATCTTCCTTTTGTTAAGCTGTAAATTTTGAAGTATAAATTTTGGAGATAAAACCCTTATCAGATATAACATTGGCAAATATGCAGTGGGCTTTCTTGTTGTTTTGTTGATGGTTTCTTTTGCTGTGCAAAAGCTTTTTATTTTGATGTGGTCCCATTTGCTTATTTTCTCCTTAGTTTCCATTGCCCTAGGAGTTGTGTTGGTAAAGATGTTGCTACAACATACATCTGATATTTTGCTGCCTATGGATTCTTCTAAGATTTTTATGGTTTCCTGTCTTACATTTAAGTCCTTTATCCATTTTGAGTTTATTTTTGTGTATGGTGTAAATTGGTGGTCTATTTTCATTTTTTTGGATGTAACTGTTCAATTTTCCCAACACCATTTATTGAAGACTGTCTTAACTCTACTGTATGCGCTTGCCTCCTTTGTTAAATATTAATTGAACATAGTGGCTTGAGTTGATTTCTGGGTTCTCTGTTCTGTTCCATTGGTCTATATGTCTGTTCTTGTGCCGGTACCAGGCAGTTTTGAGAATAGCGGTTTTGTAATATTGTTTGATATCTGGTATTGTGATTTCTCCAACTTTGTTCTTCTTTCTCATGATTGCTGGAAATTACTTATTAACAGCATATATACAAATGCTGCTCATAAACCAGTTATTTAATTTTAGTTTTTAAAAGATAAATGGACCTTTATTTAATTTATTTATTTAGTGAGGAATGGATTTTTAAAAATTTAATTTATTAGGGTGACATTGGTGAATACAATTATCTAGGTTTCAGGTGTTCGATTCTATAAAAATCATTTATGTATTGCATCATGTGTTCACTACTCCAAGATAAGTCTCCTTATGTCAACATTTATCTCCCGTTTACCCTCTTCCACCTCCCCTTAACCACCTTCCCTTCTGGTAATCACCATTCTGTTGTCTTGTCTATGAGTTGTTGTTGTTAGTGTTCTATTGTGTGTGTGTGCTGTTATTTTACTTAATTCTTTCACCTTTTTCACCCAGTCCCCTAACCCCTCTCTCCTCTGACAGCTTTCAGTCTGTTCTGTATATCTGAATCTATTTTTATTTTGTTTGTTAGTTTATTTTGATGATTAGATGCAGATATAAATGAAATCATATGGTCCTTGTCTCTCTGACTGGTTTATTTCACTTAGCATAATCCTCTGCAGGTCCATTCATGCAGTGACAAAGGGTAATATTTTCTTCTTTTTAATGGCCAAGTAGTATTCCATTGTATAAATGTATCGCTGTATTTTTACCCACTCATTTACTGATAGACACTAGGGCTGCATCCAAATCTTGGCTATTGTAAATAATGCTGCAGTTAATATATGAGTGTAACTTATAAAATAGTATGTTTCTTTGGATAGATTCCCAGAAGTACAATTCCTGGATTATAAAGTAGTTCCATTTTTAATATTTTGAGGTAACCCCATATTGCTTTCCACTGTGACTACACCAATCTGCATTCCCACTGACAGTGCACAAGGGTTCCCTTCCCTCCACATCCTGGCCAACACTTGTCATTTGTTGATTTATTGATGATAGTTATTCTGACAGGTGTAAGGTTATATCTCATTGTGATTTTAATTTGAATTTCTCTGATGATTAGTTACCTTGAACATCTTTTCATGTCTATTAGCCAACTCTATGTCCTCTTGGGAGATGTATCAATTCAGGACCTTGGCCAATGTCTTAATTGGATTGTTTTTGTTTGTTTGTTTGTTTTTGTTTTTTTGGTGTTGAGTTTTATAATTTCCTTATAAATTTTGGATATTGAGACCTTATCAGATGTATTGTTGCTGAATATGTTCTCCCATTCAGTGAGTTGTCTTTTCATTTTATTGATGGTTTTCTTTGCTGTGAAAAAACATTTTAGTTTGATATAGCATCATCTGTTTATTTCTCCTTTTGTTTTCCTTGCCCAAGGAGATATATTAGAAAAAAATGCTGCTACAAGAAATGCCTGAGATTTTACTGCCTATATTCTTCTCTATAACTTTTATGGTTTTGAATCTAACATTTACATCTTCAATCTATTTTGAGTTTATTCTTGTGTATGGTATAAGAATGTGGTCTAGCTTCATTCTTTTACACATATTTGTCTAATTTTTCCAACACCATTTATTGAATAAAGTATATTTTCCCCATTGTATGTTCTAGTCTCCTTTATCAAATATTAATTAACCGTAAAGATATGGGTTTACTTCTGGGCTTTCTATTTTGTGCCATTGATCTATAAGTCTGTTTTTACATCAGTACCATGCTCTTTTTATTACTATGGCCTGGTAGCATAGAGAATATAAACCTTGTAAACATTTATACACCCAACATAGGAGCACCTAAATATGTAAAGCAAATCTTAAGGAACATAAATTGAGAGATTGACACTAATGCAATCATAATAGGGGATTTTAACACCCCATTTACATCAATGGATAGATTTTCCAGACAGAAAGTCAACAAAGAAAAAGCTACCTTATATGACACATTAGATCAGAAAGATTTAGTTGATATCATCAG
Source organism: Corynorhinus townsendii (assembly GCA_026230045.1). Classification (NCBI taxonomy): domain Eukaryota; kingdom Metazoa; phylum Chordata; class Mammalia; order Chiroptera; family Vespertilionidae; genus Corynorhinus; species Corynorhinus townsendii. The sequence goes on from JAPDVU010000005.1 coordinate 71,606,538, forward strand.
AGCATTTCATCCCAAAGCAGCAGAATATATATCCTTTTCAAGTGCACATGGGACATTTTCTAGAATAGACCACATGTTAGGACATAAAACAAGTTTCACTAATTTAGGAAGATTGAAATCATATCAAGCATCTTCTCTGGCCATAATGGTATGAAACTAAAAATTAATCACAAGACAAAAAGGAAAAACACACAAAGACATGGAGGCTAAATAACATGATACTTAAAAAATGAATGGGATAATAAGAGAACAAGGAAGAATTCAAAAGATATATTGAAACAAGTGAAAATGAGAACATAACAGCCCCAAATCTGTGGGACACAGTGAAAGTAGTCATTAGAGGAAGATTCATAGCATTATAGGCCTATGTTAAGAAACAAGAAAAAGCTCAATTAAAATAACTTTGCACTTAAAGGAACTTGAAAAAGAACAACAATGAAGTCCAGAGTGAGTAGATGGAAGGAAGTAAATGAAATAAGAGTCTAAACAAATATGAAAGATCAATGAAACCAAGAGCTGGTTCTATGAAAATGAAACACGGGGTTTGGGGTGCAGACTTCTTCTCATGGGTTCTTGCCCTATGTAGTTTGAAGAATAAACTGGCATACAAAAAGGCTTCTTTAATAAAAATGAAGTTTATTCGAATCAGATACAAACTCCATCTGGGCAGAGGGGTCCCTTTGGGAAGGGGCCCCCAAATGGGAAAAGCCTGATCTCTCTCTCTCTAATGGGAAAAAGTCTAAACAAATGTGTGTCTCATGTCCCTTTGTCTCCAGGTTTATAAAGGCTGCAGTTCTTTGTCTGAGCCTGACCCTTTCTAATTGGATCCTTTCTTAATTTAGGACCCCACTGCTTTCCTCATTGGTCATTCTGCTACATGGTATTAGTTTCAAAGCTCAAAGTCCATGAGGTGCCTCCCTCATTTTTTCCCCTTATCTTGCAACATTCCTTTATCTTCTGTACAAGTACAATAAGCATTTTGGTATCTACAAAACCCTGTTTATGCATTCCTCTCCCATGGACCCTCTCTCTTTATCTCTATGACTCCCTAAACCTGCCTGTTTTGTCTTTAGAATTCCTTTCAAAAATATAAACAAGATTGACAAACCTTTAACCAGACTTACCAAGAAAAAAAGAGAAAGGAGTCAAATAAATAAAATCAGAAATAAAAGAAAAATACTAACAACTGACACCAAAGAAATACAATGGATTGTAAGACAATATTACAAACAACTGTATGCCAACAAATTGGACAATATGGGTGAAGTGGCTAAATTACTAGAAACATACAATCTTCCAAAACTGAATCAGGTAGAATCAGATAATCTAAATAGATTACAACGAATGAAATTGAGGCAGAAAAAAAAATAAAAACAAAAAACTCCCAACAGCCCTAACAGGTTTGGCTCAGTGGATAGAGCGTTGGCCTGCAGACTAAAAGGTCCCAGGTTCGATTCCGGTCAAGGGCATGTGCCTTGGTTGCAGGCGCATCCCTGGTGGGGGGTGTGCAGGAGGCAGCTGATCAATGTTTCTCTCTCATGGATGTTTCTAGCTCTCTATCCCTCTCCTTTCCTCTCTATAAAAAGTCAATAAAATATATTAAAAAAAAAAAAAAAAAAAAAACTCCCAACAAACAAAAGTCCTGGACTGGATATTTTCACAAGGGAATTTTACGAAACATTCAAAGAACTAACACCTATCTCTCTCAAACTATTTCAAAAAATTCAAGAGAAGAAAACACTCCCAAGCTAATTTTACACAGCCAGCATTATTCTAATTCAAATACCAAATAAAGACACTAAAAGAAAGGAAATTATATGCCAATATACCTGATGAATACAGATGCTAAAATCCTAAACAAAATATTATCAAACTATATCCAACAATATATTAAAAAGATCATGCACCATGATCAAGTTGGACTTATTCCAGGAATGCAAAATTGGTACATTATCCGTAAATCAACAAATATGATATACCACATAATAAAAATGAAGGATCAAAACCACATGATCATAGCAATAGATGCTGAAAAAGCATTTAATAAAATCCAACATCCATCTATATATATAAAATCCTAATATGCAAATAGGCTGAATGGCGGAACAACCGAACAACCAGTCTCTATGACATGCACTGACCACCAGGGGATGCGCGTGGAACTTGGTGGGTATCGACAGCAGGCAGCAGAGCATGAAACATGGTGGGCATTGGCTGTGGCAGGATGCTGGAGCAGGTGAGAGGGGGCACCAGACCAAGGCAGGGCCAGCCTCTGGTGGTTACTGAAAATTCTTTGCTCCTGCACGCCACAGTCCCACTGGGTGCTCACACCTGCTGCCTGCACTGGGCCCACTTGCACCCGCTACGGAGCCTGGCACCGGTCCCGATCACTCAGCACCATCAATGGGTGCATGCCGTGGCTGCTGGCCCTGATAGTTCTTGAGGGTTTCTCCACCTCCTCCTACTCCTGAGGGGCAATCGGGGCTGGCAGCTGCCGCTTGCACTCACTGCTGGCGCCAGCACCAATTGCTCTGAGCTGTGAGCAGGTGTGAGCAGGGCCAGTGCTGTCAGCATGTGGGGCTGCTGGCAGACAGGGGACCAGTGGCCACAGTGGGAGTGGCCAGACACGGGTGCAGAGGGTGGGCCAAGACCCACCCCTGTGCCTACCACAGCCTTGTGGCCCACAGTTCCTTTCAAGGTACACAAATTCATGCACCAGGTCCCTAGTTTTATAATAAAAAGTCCCAAGTAATTAAACTACTTATTTTATTTTTTAAAAATTTACTGATTAATTTTATAGAGTAAGAAAAGGAGAGGGAGAGAAAGACATAGATTTTGTTGTTCCACTTATTTATGCATTCATTGGATGATTCTTATATTTGCTCTGACCAGGGATCAAACCCATAACCTTGGCTTATGGGGACAACACTCTAACCAACCTAGCTACCTGGACAGGGGCTCGACTTTAGAATTAGCAAAGATATTTGTTAAAAATACATAAATATTTAATAGTAATCTTCTTCTTGGTTCAGCATCTAACCCTGTAATACAATTATGTAGGTTATTGTTAATGAAATGGCTGTTTTTCCACTGAAAACAGAGAAAGGTACTTCACAAGCATGAATCATAAATTGAAGCATTTCAAAGCTGTGAATAACATTGAAGTAGAAGCTATCTTGACATTTTATAAATTCTACTGTATGTCAAAGAACACTTATTTTTCAACTTAGATATCAGAGTAGGTTGGGAGAGTTACTTATTTACTATAGGTGTTATCATGTTTAAAGATGTTACTATTATTTCTTTTAACTCAGAAGAAAAAATATGATAAATCTATTATTGAATCAATTTAGTTCATAGAGTTCAAGTGAACATAACAGAGAAATGTGAAACATTTCTTACAGGTCAGATTCCTGATTGTCTTGAAAAGAAGAAGTAGGAGCTATAGTAAAGGCTTCTTTAGGGCAATGGAATTGACCTTGTTGGCTGAGAGCACATTCATTCCTTAGGGAAAAAAAAATAGTGTCTTTCATTTCCAGGCAATATATTCAATGGTAGAGATACAAAGATGATCAAGACATATTTCCTTTTCTGGGCAACTGACTCATAATTGAAGGTATTACTGGGGGGAAAAGGGGTAGAAGGAAGTAGAGGAGGGTATGAGGGGGTAAATGGTGATGTGTGAAGATTTGACTTGGGGTGGTGTACACACAATGCAGTGTACAGATGATGTGTTATGGAATTGTGCACCTGAAACCTGTATAATTTTGTTAACCAGTGTCACCACAATAATTCCATAAGAGGGAAAAAAGAAGACAAAGTGATAATACAAATTAAAAAATAAAATGACCCTTTTGTTATGTTTGGTATTTGGTCTATGGAAAATGAACAGAAGAGGGAGACAATTTTGAGTAAAGGGAAATTTTGTTGAGTACTCAGACAGTTTAGATAACACTTTTTTTTATCTGTTTTAAATTAGTGTTGATATTGTTGCAGATTTTCTCCACCCACCCCTGCCCTTTTGCCCACCTCTCCTTCCCTTGGCCTTCTCGCACTATTGTCCATGTCCATGGGATATGCATATACTAGTATGTTCTTTAGCTAATCCCTTCAACTTCTTTATCCAGTCACTCCCACCTCCTCCCCTCTGGCATCCATCAATCTGTTCCATGCATCCATGCTTCTGGTTCTTTTTTGTAAGTTTATTTTGTTCATTAGATTTCATATATTAGTGAGATCATATGGTATTTGTCTTTCTCTGACTGGCTTATTTCGTTTAGCATAACACTCTCCAGGCCCATCCATTCTACTGCAAAGGGTAAGAGTTCCTTCTTTTTACAGCCAAGTAGTATTCCATTGTGTAAATGTACCACAGTTTTTTAATCCACTCATCTGCTGTTGAACACCTGGGCTGTTTTCAGTTCTTGTTATTGTAAATAATGCTGCTATGAAAATAGGGGTACATACAGTATATTCTTTCGACAGGTGTTTGGATTTCTTAGAATAAATTCCCAGCATTGGAATTGCTGGATCATAAGGCAGTTCCATTTTTAATTTTTACTGTTTTCCACAGTGGCTGCATCAGTCTGCATTCCCTTTTCTCCACATCCTCTCCAACACTTGTGTTGATTTATTGACCGTAGCCTTTCCGACAGGTGTGAAGTGATAGCTCATTGTCGTTTTAATTTGCATCTCTCTGATGATTAGTGATGAGTATTTTTTCAGCTGTCTATTGGCCATCTGTACCTTCTCTTTGGAAAAGTGTCTATTCAGGTCCTTTGCCCAATTTTTAAATTGGATTGTTTGTCTTCCTGGTGTTGAATTCTGTAAGTTCTGTATATATTTTCAAAATTTACCCTTTATCAGATGCATCATTGGCAAATGTGTTCTCTCCTACAGAGGGTTCCCTTTTCATTTTGTTAATAATTTATTTTGCTGTGCAGAAACTTTTTAGCTTGATGTAGTCCAATTTGTTTATCTTTTCCTTGTCCTTGGAGACATAGACAAAAATGTTGCTGCGAGAGAATCTGATATTCTGCTGCCTTTGCTTTCTTATAGGATTTTCACATTTAAGTCTTTTATCCACTTTGAGTTTATTCTTGTGTACAGTGTAAGTTTTTGGTCTAGTTTCATTTTTTTGTATGTACCTGTCCAATTTTCCCAACACCATTTGTTGAAGAGACTGTCTTTACTCCATTGTATGCTCTTGCCTTGTTTATGAAATATTAATTGACCATAAAAGCATGAGTTTATTTCTGGGTTCTCTGTTCTCTTCCATTGGTCTATATGCCTGTTCTTATGCCAGTGCCAGGCCATTTTAATTACAATGGACTTGTAGTATAGTTTGATATCCAGCATGGTGATACCTTTAACTTCGTTCTTTCTCAAGATTGCTGTGGCTATTCAGGGCCTTTTTTGGTTCCATATACATTTTTTGGAATTTTTTTCTACATCTTTGAAATATGCCATTGGTATTTTAAAAGGAATTGCATTGGATCTATAGATTGCTTTGGGTAGTATGGACATTTTTTGTTGTTTTTTTAATCTTTATTGTTGAAAATATGATATATGTCTCCTTTCTTCTGGACGTTTTAATTATTTTAATTTTTCAATCCATGAACATGGTATATGTTTCCACTTATTTGTATCTTCCTTAGCTTCTTTCACTAGTTTTATCTTTCATTCCTCAGCAAATTTTAATATAGGTCATCATTATCATTACTTTACAGATGAGTGAATATGTTTAGAAAGATTAAGTTGCTTGCCAAAGTTAATTTTCAAGTTTCCACTGGAGGTTACATGTCATTTCTTTGATCTCTGAATATTGAAGTGTTCCAAGGTTGAGTCCTCACTCCTCTTTTTTTCTCCATCTATACTTCTTATATTAGCTTTTCTTACTTCTCATGGCTTTACATATCATGTTGCCATTATGCCGACAACTCTCATTTAAATCTCCAGCTCAGATGTCTTCTCTGCTCTCCATACTCACAGATCCAACAGCCAAATTGACATTTATACTTGGATATACACTGAGTGACCAGATTATTATGATCTCTGAATGCATAATAATCTGGTCACTCAGTGTGTGTGTGTGTGTGTGTGTGTGTGTGTGTGTGTGTGTGTGTGTATGTGTATATATATAAATATATATACATATATATGTATATATACACATACATACATATACATACATATATATATTAGAGACTCGGTGCATGAATTTGTGCATGGGTGGGGTCCGGGCAGCCTGGCCAGGAGGAGGGGATATGGGCGGTTGGTCAACCTGCCTGCTGGTTGAACTCCTGGTCAAGGGAACAATTTGCATATTAGTCTTTTATTATATAGTATATACACTGAGTGGCCGTATTATTATGCATTCAGAGATCATAATAATCTGGCCACTCAGTGTATAATGGGCATTTAAATTTAGTACATAGAACACTGAACTTTTGTTATCTCTCATCTGTCAAACCACCTCCTCCTGTAGCAGTCTCTATTTGTTTTATTTTTTAATCTTTATTATTGAAAATATTGCATAGGTACTCCTTTTCCTCCATTATTCTCTTCCAGCCTCATGCCCCTCCCTCAGGCCCTCACCACCCCATTGTCTGTGTCCATGGGTCATGCATATATGCATACAAGTTCATTGGTTGATCTCTTCCCACCCACCCTCCCCTGCCTTCCCTCTGAGGTTCAACAGTCTGTTCATGCTTCTATGTCTCTGGGCCTATTTTTGATTATCAGTTTATTTGGTTAATTAGATTCTACATATGAGTGAGATCATATGATACTTAGCTTTCTCTGACTGGCTTATTTCACTCAGCATAATACTCTCCAGGTTGATCCATTCTGTTGCAAATGGTAAGAGTTCTTTCTTTTTTATTTCTGTGTAGTATCCCATTGTGTAAACTTGCATGTCCTAATTGCAAAATAAGAAGTGTGTAATTTCAGTGATTTCATGTATTTGGTAAGTGCTCTTATATTCATTGAAAACTGGTTTTGTGCAACACAAATATGAACAATAATGGTATTCTTTTCTATGCTTTTTGAACAAAAGGCCCACATTTCCATATTGCATAGACCCAACAAAGTATGCAGTTGGCCATGATAAATGTATAGCATAGATATGTGTGTAAGTATTCATATATGTACATACATTATAATATATTAAGAATGCATTAGATTAAATTAATATTAAATTAATCACATTAATGTGACATTAATAATATATTTTATTAGATATATTTAATAGAAAAATGCATATCAACACACGCATACATATATATATATCTTTTTTGCCTCGTTCTAATACTGACCCTGCATTTTATGAATATACCACAATATGTTTATTCATTCCTCTTGTTGATGGACAATAGAGTAAAGAACTCTAGTTTTTTATTTAATGCATAAGGCCTCTATAACATTTTTGTACAATTATTTTTTGGTAAGCAGATATATATATATATATATATATATATTCTTTAATAAAAATCTGGTAGTTGAATTGCTCAATCATAGGGTAGATATACATTTAAATTTATAATAAACAGGTCTTTAAAGTGGTTGCATTATTTTATACTCCCATGAGCAATGTATGGGACGTCTAGTTATTCTGTATAGTTACAACTATTTAGTAGTTACAACTATTTTCTTTTATATGCCAGCTATTTTAGTGGATAACAAATGTCATGTCATTGCGGCTGAATTTGCAATTACCTGATGTCTATTGAGCCTACTGGCATTTATTGATCTTTTTAAATACAGTATCTCTTTGTGACTTTTAGCATTTTTTATTGAATGTTTTCTTATTAATATAGATTTTTAATTTTTTTCACATATTCTGTATTAAAGTTGTCATCCAGATATATGTACTCTGAATATTTTCTCCCAGTCTGCCTTATTTATTGAGGTGAAAGTCTTTAGGCATTGCAAGATGAATTTTGAAGTTTCTTCCCTAATAAGCATATAATCACTAATGCTAATGAGGAAGCCTGCTGCACATTTTTTAAAGATGTTAGCTAAGTTTATCTATTTAAGTGTTGACACAACTCTTGTTATGTTTAATGTTTGCATTTCATGATCTTCTGACTTTCAATTTTTATATAGTTTCTATTTTGGAGCTCACACCAAAATTTCAAACATTTCCTTATTTTGTACCCATTACATATGATCTTTCTGCAGCATTTTTAAATTTATTTACATAGTCATAAACCTAAATAAATTGGCATCTTCTTGAGATCTGCCTAAATCAAATGTATCCTGGTCTCTATACTTATGCACTGTTAAACTACAACAAATGCAATTTTACATTAAAAGTTATTTACTTATTTCAGTGTGACATATTAGGTAAATATTGCAGTTACTGAAGTCTAGCCACTAAATGAAAAAATGCTTTGCAGTTTGCTGGGAATTTTATGATTTTAGTTGACAGTGTTAGGAAATGCTTCATTTCCCAGAAACACTAATTCAGACTCCACTATCAATGGAAGATGTGAGAATGAATAAGAGTGATGAATTAGCATGACAAATATTGTGTAATGAAATGAAAGTCCTAATTTTGAAGTTTTAATTTTTTAAATGACATAGGCCCTTATAATAGAGTTGATACTTTTTAAATTATCTGAAATGGATAGATTTTTTTTCTACAATGAAAAATGTTTATATCATTTTGGAATATTTTATAAAAATAGTATCATATTGTTGATAAATGACTACCAGAAACAAAGTGTTAGTTTTTGAATCAATGTGTTCCTTACAAAAATAAAATTACTGCAATCACTCATAGTACTATCGATAACTTAAAGTTGTAAAGGATCTTTGTTTTTATATTTACATTTGATTAAAAAATAAAAATCCACTCCCAAGATGCCACTCATTTTTTTTAAACCAGAATGATATATTGATCCAAGTGCTAACTTTTTCAAACATTTTCTCCTTGAAAAATTAGTCTTCTGTCAATTCCTCTCTCTACTGTACACTATTGGAATTCATAGCATTCTGCCTAAGGGGCTTAGCTGTCTTCTTTTACTCTATGTTTTTTAACTGTGAGAGAAGCTGCAGCTTGTTTTTCTTGACAATCTTCCCCCCCCCCCCAAATAATCTCTTTATTTATCTTTCCAAAACTGAATAAGTATTATCTTTCTATAGTATTTTTTATTGTCTAAAGTTTTACATATGTCTCCTTTTTCCCCTATTGGCCCCCACACACACTTTCTACAGTATTTTTAAAAATTATTTTATGTTTTATTACATTTGCTTTCTTTAAAGGGCTTTTACCCATGTCTCAAATGACTATGAGTCTTTTACTGGTTATTTTTGTTCAGGGTTCAAGGTGTAGACAGAGGTGGAGGTAAATTTCTAATGGAGGATCATCACTATCACTTTGTCAACATTATCCCCTATCAATGATTTTTAACAGAATTGTTTGCCTGGTATTCATTAAAAAGTAAATTGCTTTCCAAGAAATACTTTCCCAAGAAGACACTGAACTATTTGATATGTGTCATTGATTTAATCTCTAAGCACCCCAATAATTATCCCCAATTTACACAGGAATATACTAAACCTTAGAGAGGTTCACATCACCCCACAGGTGCACAGTTAAGAAGTATCAGATTCTGGTCCTGGTGTGTGTGGTTCAGTTGGTTGAGCGTTATCCCAGCATCAAAAGGTCGCAGGTTTGATTCCCTGTCATGGTGCATGCCCAGGTTGAAGGTGTGCAGGAGGCAGCATATCAATGTTTCTCTGTATCTCTCCCTCTACCTTCCTCTTTCTATAATCAATAAAAACCATTTTTTTTAAAGAAAGAAGAATCAGATCTAGATTTCTCCAGGTCAGTTGCAGGTAACTATTTCTCCAGGTCAGTTGCAGGTAACTTAGGGCTTATGTTTTTAAACACTGACTTCCAAGAAAAGGAAATGTGAATTGTGGAAATACATCATTTTTTCTATAAAACTCATCATTTAATAAGTAATAAAGGCGAACAACACACCAATCTTTTAACAGCAAATGATTCCAATTCCATTGCATAGTTCTTATTTTTTTTACCTTTGACTTTTACCTAATTTTTAAAAATCGCCTGTGATCTTAGTCAACCAAGGTCCTACTTTGTTTTATTTTAAGAATTTGTCTGTTCTTATAATAAAAAAGCTAGTTAAGAAAATAGTTTTTAACCACGAAGTGAATAAGTACATGGCTTATTATTGGAGAGAGGAGGTAGTTGAGAGATTGCTTACCAACCCAGATTCTTTGCTCAGTTTAGCTGTAGAATGTGCCTATAAGCAAAACATATGAGACAAGATGCATATCTTAGTCTAGTCATATGTGGCTAAATTATTTTATCCTCATAATTAAATTTACTAAGTCTTTATTAAATCATTCATAAAATCGGGCTAGAATGTCTTATCACTCAGGCTTAAAGAGGCAACCTAAGAAAAGCTCCTCAGCGGTATGAAACCCAGTAGTGGCTATTATGTGTTTCTTACCCTGTACTTTCTGACTTTGCCACATCAAACGAGTCCAATGATGTTAGCTAATGCACCGCACAATTGTCAGCCCATAGCAGCAAACCACGAACCAGCTTTCCTTTCCCAGGCTCTGTACTTCCTACAGCCCTCCTCTCAGGTCTCATTTGTCTTGGCTTTGAACCTCTGCTGACCTTGGCATTATAACTTTTTTTGACTGTGACTATTTTACACTTAGTGGCTTTTTATAATTGATTTTACATTCACTGTGTATCACCCAGATGATCCCTGGCGGAGGCTCTCACTTCTTTCCTTTTGAATTTGTCCCTGTGGATCCCAAATCTATCCCTAAGCCAATGTCAGCTCCCTAGTTAGGGCATCACAGCCCCGCATCCATTGCTTATGAGGAAAACACTCAAATATCTTTCCATTTATGCCACCTGAAACCATAATTAATAACCTAGTAAATTAATAGCTTATAAATTTAAAATTAATCCAAGTTGATGTATTTTAATACTTAAAACATTTTTTAAAGGCTCATCTTGATTTATTTCTGTTTTCAGTATATAGCTGTGCATTACTTTCTTAGTGGTCACTCAGATATTAAAGCATATTTATGTAACTTATTAAAGCCTACTGGTGTTGGGGTTTTATTATTTCAAGGGAATTGTGGAAATTTTACTTCCATTTATATTCTTTTACGCTCCCTACTTCTAGCATATAATAGACACTGGTATTTCTTTTACGAACATTGAACACCACATCAGATGGTGTCATAATTGTTCTTCAATAATTAAATGATTTAAGACTCTTGAAAGAGGGGTAAGACTCTATTTGTATTGGCTCCATTTTTATTCATTCCAAATTTCTTTTCTGAAGTTCCTAATCTTTTTCCATGATCATTTCCTTACTGTTTATAGAACTTCCTTTAGCCATTCTTTAATGATAGATTTGCTAGTGGCAAATTCTCTTTGTTATTCTTCATCTTAGAATGTCTTTATCTTGAAGGATAATTTCATCAGATGTTGAATTTGGGGTTATTTTTGTTCAGCACTTGAAAAATGTTGTACCTTTTTTTTTCTGGACTATATGGTTTCAGATGAGAAATCCTCTGTTATCCGAATTGGTGTTCCTAAGTAAGTAATGCATCATTTCTGCTATTTTCAGTGTATTTTTTCCTTGACTTTCATTTTCAGAAGTTAGATTATGTGTCTTATCCTGGATTTCTTTGGATTTATCCTATCTAGGGTAAATCCAAAGATAGGATAAATCCAAAGACAGGTGTGCTCAGCACACCTGTGTATAGGTGTGCTCAGCACACCTATACACAGGGAAACAAAAACATACACATATGCATGTATACACACAGATCTCCTTAAAAAAGAAAGAACACAGATCAAGAATAGTGAATTTAAACACATTGTGGGTTTAATTTCCAATCTTTGTTACTCATACAACTGAACAAAGCCTAATAAATTAATAGCTTATAAATTTAAAACTAATCCAAGTAAATTAATAATTGCATCTTTACTACTCCTAAATTACAAATGACTCCTTAAACATATGATTAAACTCTACTATTGATTTTACAAATACGTTATAGAGAAGTTGAAAAAATTTAGATGTAAATTAGTATTTGATTTGAGACTAATGTTCAATTATGAGACTTTGAAAAAAATAATCTAGTGAATTCCTTTAAAAATGACGTCTTTTGGAAGGAGTCCAAATTTTTTCTTGAAATTGCTTTCAAAAGATAATTGAAAAGCAATGTCTTCATATGCAGTTGGTTGAATTTTAAAGGCCACAAATGCAAGTATACAAAATGAGAAGTTTCATGTGTCTAATAGAATTTTATTTACTTTTTATACAGCAGGTTCTTTTTCAGTGTAAAATCATCTACTGGCTCAAAAAAAGAAAAAAACAAAACATGGCTTCTAATGTTTTCTGAGTAAATATTTAATCAATTCAGTGATTTCTGTCTCTATCTTTTCCTTGGAGTTTTGACAGAGGGTGGTCTTAATTAGACATCAGGTAATAAATTTCACACTCAAAGAAGTAAAGGAGAGAGTTTGAAGACAGGATTATTTACAAAGGTATGGGCAAAGTTAAGGTATATGAATAAGGGATGGCAAATCACTCAGGGATTCAAAAGAAGAGGAGGTTGATGCTACCCAATATCTAAAGAGCCAACAGATGAGACAGTGTCTGGAACCCAGTGAAAATGAATAGTCATATATCATGGAGAAAAAGGCAGCCACTGCCAAAATTTGTCTTTGCAGGAAGGGATGGATTGGTGTGAGGTATGAAGGGGGTAAGTTGGATGTGTAAATAAGTACTCTGACCCATTTTTTTCCCCATCTGACTCATCTCTTGTTGTATTTCTTATTGTCCAAATCCAACCATAATTCAGATGGCAACAGGACCTGCCCAAATGAGGCAGTTCATACAATCAACCTGTAGTTCCAAAGCAAGGCAGAAAAGAATAGATCTAGACTAGAGGAATACTAGTAAGTGGGGAAATCAGTCAAGGGCTCACATATTATTCTCACAGAGAGGAAAGATTTCTCATCCTTGCATTAATAAAGCATCTTGTTAGTTTAGACAATGGTGTACAATTCCACTGATTTTTAATCATAACCTTTTATTTTCAATGATTAAATTCTGAGTTTTGTGCCATCTATCACTGTGAAAATTTAGACGTTCTGCTCCCTCCTCACCCCAACTATATAGCCCTTAGTTATCTTTGTCTTCTTGGAGTAAAAATGAAGAAATATCAAAAGTCCTGTGATTCTCTGAATGGGTAGTAAGGACCTCTTCTGCCAGTGCATATACCCTGATATTTACTTTTGGAACTTGCTCCCTACAGGCTCCAGTATAAGAAAATAAGTCACCAGACCTTCTGCAATGAGGTTCCTCTTGAACTATTGGTCTTTTGTCATCCACTCCCAACCCTTCAGGAGTAAAGACCAGTGACACAGGATTCAGGTCATCCTTTGTGACCTTCAAGCTATTTGATTTTCTTTCAAAAAGTTTCTCTCATTGTATACATATAGCTTTATCTTGTTTGGAACAAGGAGTTTCTCCTAATATCATCAATTCTTTTTTTCAGTTATATTTCATGGTATATATTATTTGTTTCAAAGAAAACATAAAAAAATAGAAAACTGATAAACCATCAAAACTCCTTTCAAATAGGTCAGATATTTAAATTCAAAAGTAACTTGGTTTAAAACTATAGTATGAACTATTGGTTTTTAAAACAATCTCTTAAGAAACTTGACTATTTCACTTTCACTTATAATGCCCCTCCCCAAGCACCAACAGCCCCAGTAATAGATACCACTAAAACATGGCAGATCTTTAATACTCTCTTTCCTCGGGTCCCAAATCTAATCAGTTGCTTTCATCTGTGGCTTTTGCTTCATTGTTGGCTCTTTCACTATGGGTTTATTTATTTTCAGTCATTTTATTTTCTACAATTCTATGATTTCTGTTTACCTTGTTTTCCCCCCATGCATTCTAATGTCCATATTTCCAATGTTCTTTTAGACTGACTGAGTGTTATTTGTATTTTCACCCAACACACGTATCTATACACTCATTTTGCTAATCTGAAAACAGCACAATTTATATTTCTTTTTAGTGGTTACCCTTAAAATGTAATATGAATATTTGGATTTAGGAAACTAAAACAATACAGAAACTAACAATGATTTATTTTCTTTTGCCTCTTTTTTCTTTCACATTATTGATGCATTGTTTTTGTTTGTTTGTTTGTTTGTTTGTTTATCATTTTACCTGCTTTTTTATTACACTCCATATTTGTCAGCAAAGTATTAATATTGCTTTATACTGTAAATACTTATTTAGATTTGTTCATATTTGCAATTTTCCTGTTTACCATTTCTCTTATTTATTTATTTTTTAAATCTTTATTTTTGAGAATATTATAAATGTCCCCCTTTTTACCCTTATTGCCCCCCTCCACCCAGGTTCCACCTCACTCCAGATCTTTATCACCCTATTGTTTGTGTCCATAGGTAATGCATATATGAATATAAGATCTTTAGTTAATCTCTTCCTTTCCTCCTTCCCCATTTCTGTCTGAGATTTGTCAGTCTGTTCCATGTTTCCATGCCTCTTGTTCTATTTTATTCATCAGTTTATTTTGTCTATTAGATTCCTTGTTCATTTATCTTAATTTTTAGATTCAATTGTTGATAGATATGCATTCATTACCATTTTATTGTTCAGATTTTTTATTTTTTAAAAAATTTTATTTATTAAATTGGTCAGGGTGACATTTGTTAGCATGAGCATATAGGTTTCATGTGTGAATTTCTATGTTACAAGATCTTTATATAGCACCATGAGTCCACCAACCAAAGTCACATCTTCTCCTGTCACCTTAACAGGCATGTCAAACTCACGGCCCACAGACCGCGTACTGCCCACAACGAATATTTTTGCAACCCAGCCAATATAACGGTACATAAGAAACGTTTTAATAAAAATTTTGTAACTTAATTTTTAAAATACCCTGTTATACATAATCCTCCATAATAAAGAGGTAATATGCAAATTGACCCTTATGCCCTTGCATAAGATGGCCACTCCCATGTGGTCAAAGATGGCCACCCAACAAGATGGCTGGTAGGGGAGGGTAGTTGTGGGTGATCAGGCCAGCAGGGGAGGGCAGTTAGGGGTGACTGGGCCAGCAGGGGAGGGCAGTTGGAGGCAATCAGGCCAGCAGGGGAGCAGTTAGGCATTGACCAGGCTGGCAGGGAGTGGTTAGAGAGTGATCAGGCTGACAAACAGGCGAGTGGTTGGGAGTCAGCCATCCCAGATTGTGAGAGGGATGTCTGATTGTTGGCAGTCAGATATCCCCTGAAGGGTCCCAAATTGGAGAGGGTGCAGGCTGGGCTGAGAGAAACCGCCCCGCCAGTGCACAAATTTATACACCAGGACTCTAGTTATTAATAACAAACTACAATGTTTGCTAATGACTGATTACTATAATCGGGTTGCATTCATTTCCCTTACTCACCTTACACGCAGGCGCATCATTTCTCTCAAATATTTTAGCATCCGATTGCCATGTCATTAGTCTTGCACTGACTTGTTTGTTGTGCACAACAGGAAATATTTCGCTTTCAGAGAACAAGAAAAATAGGTTTATTTACATTATGCTTATTAATTTGTGCAGTTATACAGTGTCTGGTAAGTTAATGTTCAAGAAAAAATATTAATTTTTATTAAAATGTTCTATTATTTTATGTTAATGATTACTCATTTATTTCAGCCCTTTTTATTCAGCATATCTCTATTGAAATAAACCTATGTTTCTATGAAAATTGAAGCTTTTGCTTTTTTGCAGCCTACATAAACTTAAACCTTATTTATTTGGCCCATGTTAGCCTTTGAGTTTGACATGCTTGGTATATTAGGACCCCTTTCTTCCTCGACACCCTTCCATCTAGTAACCAGTACACTGCTGTTTGTGTTCATAAGTTTCAGTTTTATATACCACATATGAGTGAAATCATATAGTTCTTAGCTTTTTGTGTCTGACTTATTTCACTTAGCATAATGTTCTCAAGGTCCATCCATCTTGTTGCAAATAGGGCTATTTCGTCCTTTCTAATGGCTGAATAGTATTCTATTGTGAATATGTACCCTATATTCTTTATCCATTCCTTTACTGCAGGATACTTTGGTTGTTTCCATGTCTTGACCACCATGATTAATGCTGCAATGAAATAGAGGTGCATATATCTTTGAGAATACATGATTTCGAGGTTTTCGGTTATATACCCAGGAGTGGGATTGCTGGGTAATATGGTAGTTCTATTCTTAATTTTTTGAGGGATTGTCAGAATGCTTTCCACAGTGGTTATTGGTATACCAGTATACATTCCCACCAGCATTGAATGAGAGTTCCCTTTTTTCCACAACCTCTCCAACATTTATTATTGCTTGTCTTGTTGATAATGGCCACTCTAACAAGTGTAATGTGATATCTCCTTATTGCTTTGATTTGCATTTCCCTACTTGCCAGTGAGGTTGAACATCTTTGCATATATCTATTGGCTGTTTGTATGCCTTCTTGGGAGAGGTGTATTTTCAGGTCCTCTGCTCAGTTTTTCATTGGATTGTTTGTTTGTTTGTTTGGTGTGGAGTTTCACAAGTTCTTTATATATTTTGGAAATATATTAAACCTTTGTCGAAGCTACTGTTTGCAAATATCATCTCTCATCAGGTTGCTGCCTGTTTATTTTGTTGTCCATTTCCTTTGCTTAGCAGAAGCTCTTCAGTTTGATATAGTCCCATTCATTTACTTTTGCTTTTACTTCCCTTGCCTTTGGGTTCAAGTCCATAAAATGGTCTCTATGACTTAGGTTCGTAAGTTTGGTTCCTATATTTTCTCCTATGAAACTTGTTGTTTCAGGTCTTGTGTTTAGGTCTTTAACTCATTTTGAATTAATTTTTGTATGTGGGGACAAACTCTAATCCAGTTTCATTCATTTACATGTGGTTTTCCAGTTTTTCCCAGCACCGTTTATTAAAGAGACTATCTTTACTCCAATGTGTGTTTCTGGCTCCTTTGTCAAAAATTATCTGCTCAGAAACACGTGATTTTATAGCTGGATTCTCTATTCTGTTCTACTCATTTGTGTGTCTGTTTCTCTGCCAATACCATGCTGTTTTGATTATTATAACTCTGTAGTATAATTTGAGGTCAGGTAGTGTGATACCTCCAGCTTCATTCTTATTTTTGTTTTCAGGATTGCTTTGGCTATTCAGTTTTTTTGTGGTTCCATACAAATGTGATGATTTCTCATCCTATTTCTTTAAAAAATGACATGGGAATTTTGATGGGGATTACATGAAATCTGTATATTGGTTTGGATTATATGGTCATTATAACTATGTTGATTCTTCCAACCCATGAACATGGGATTTTTTTTCCCCATTTTGTTACGTCTTTTTTGATCTCTTTTAATACTGCTTGGTAATTTTCAGTATATAGGTCTTTAACATTCTTTGTTAAGTTTATTCCTAGGTATTTTATTCCTTTGGTTGCTATTGCAAAAGGAATTGTTTTTTTCCATTTCTTTTTCTGAAGTTTTGTTGTTAGTGTACAGGAAGGCAATTGATTTTTGCACATTGATTTTTGTATCCTGCAACTTGACTGTATTTATTGTTTCTAATAGTTTTTTGGTGGATTCTTTAGGGTTTTTCTATATATAGCATCATCATCTGCAAAAATTGACAGTTTAACTTCTTCCTTCCCTATTTTGATGCCTTTTATTTCTTTTCCTTGCCTTATTGCTCTGGCTAGGACTTCCAGCACTATGTTGAATAAGAGTGGTGAGAGTGGACAGTCTTAATCCTGATCTTAGGGGAAAAAATTTCAGTTTTTCACCATTGAATATGGTTTTAGCTGAGGGTTTATCATATATGGCCTTTATGATGTTGAGGAATATCTGTATTTGCTCCATTTTTATCTGCAGACTTCCTTAACATCTGTTCTATTCATCTCAACTATTTACTTCTTTCAGTTTTGTAAAGAAAGGGCTTTCTTATTTAGGAGCTTGATTAAGAAAGAAAGATACCCTGCTTAAAAGATCCTGAGATTCATAGTGGCATAAGTACTAGTATATATTGTTCTACTTCATGTCACTGAACCTTACAAAGTGCACAGATGCTTTGAGGGTGTGGCACACAGTTTGCCTTCATCGTGCACCTCAAACAGTAGCTAATAGTTGTTAAACTCTTGCCCCTGCTGTTGGATGTGGACCAACTTGATAAATTCATTATTCTGACAAAGATTTTTTTTTCTCTCAGGACCACAGATTGTTACTTCATAAAATCAGGTTACTATATGGCATTCTTATCTATCAGACAATGACTACCCTGTTAGGGATCATGTTTAAGATTTGTGTGTGTGTGTGTGTGTGTGTGTGTGTGTGTGTGTGTGTGTGTGTGTGTTTCTCATAAAGGTTCAAAGTCCCAGCAGCTTAAAGCATATCGCTTGACTACCGTTTGTGTGTTTAGATGTTCCTTGCCCAATGTTGATTTAATACCAGTAATGGAGGTTCTGTCTTTGTGAACATGCAAGGAACCAAAAGATTTAAATAAGGTAGAAAAAACATAAAAGATGTGCTTTAGACATATCACTGTGGTATCTGTGTACATGTTAGAATAAATATAGAGAAAAGCTAGAAGATGAGGAATAGGTTACTGCCATAATCCAGGTGAGAAATAATAGCCTAATTTAAAGCTAGGACAGTAGGAGATGTAGCAGAAAGCTAACCTCAGAGAAAGTTTCATTATAAAATTAAATATGTGTCATAAAAAAAATGAGGAAAATCTAGACTGCTCCCAATTTCAGTCTGCTTATCTAACTTTGTTATTTCCCTCTTGTCACTAAAGAATTATCTTTTATTAAGAGATGGCATGAGTGTAAGGTACCATTTGGAGATGAAGTTGACCTCATTAACCCAATGTACACTGTGTAAGACCAAAAGAAATTATAGCTACACTAAGGGGATCAGCTCGAGGCCCTAAATACAATGATGCAATGAAACTAAATAAGTGCAATGCATTCTGCCTGGCCTTTCTACTCTGTTTGCTTCTTCAAGGGAATATTTATTTGGAGGGAATGCTAACATATATTATGCTGCAAGCATTTACTTCCAGCACATACTCATGTCCTCTTGACCTGTAATGTAATGGGAGAAGAGAAACAAGGCTGTTTCAGAATTTATATGCAAGTCTCATGTGAATTTTTTAAGCCAGAAATATTTCCCAGAGATCTGAAGGTATTCCCAAAGTACTTTAGAGTGGGATTTTGTGGGATTTCACAAATAAGTAGGTATAAGTTTGCACAAGTAAAATAAAAAGTATCATTTCTTTTTTTTGATGAATCAAACCATTTTCTTTATTTTCCATGGTGTTTTATAGTAGATTTAGTGCAAGACTTTAAGTATTAAGTTATTACCAACAATAAAACAGTCCAATAAAATATAATGTCAATATATGGCAAATTCAAATTAAATAATATTTCTAACATATCTGACAAATTTTTTTGTTGTTTAAAATATTACATCTATTAGTACATATATCTCCTCTTTTTTTCCCCACTGACCTTCTCCCAGCCTCCCTTACTCCCTGCCGCATGCCTTCATCCCACCCCCCCACCAGTGTCTTGTGTCCATTCGTTGTGCTTATATGCATGCATACAAGTCCTTTGGTTGATCTCTTTCCCCCCTCCCCAACACTCCCCAGCCTTCCTGCTGTAATTTGACAGTCTGTTTGGTGCTTTACTGCCTCTGTGTCTATCTTTTTATTCATCAGGTTATCATGTTCTTTATTTTCCATAAATGAGTGAGATTGTGTGGTATTTTTCTTTCATTGTCTGGCTTATTTCACTTAACATAATGCTCTCCAGGTCCATCCTGGCTGCTGCAAATGGTAAGAATTCCTTCTTTGTTATAGCAGCGTAGTATTCCATTGTGTAGATGTACCATAGTTTTCTAATCCACTCATCTGGTGATGGGCATTTAGGCTGTTTCCAAATCTTAGCTATGGTGAATTGTGCTGCTATGAACATAGGGGTGCATATATCCTTTCTGACTGGTGTTTCTAGTTTCTTGGGATATAATCCTAGAAGTGTGATTACTGGGTCAAATGGAAGCTCCATTTTTAGTTTTTTGAGGAAACTCCATACTGTAAAAGTATCATTTCTTTCCTATAGCACTGAAGTTAGCAATTGCATCAGTTAGAAAATAAAAGGGACTTAGGAGTTTCAGACTTTTCAGCTGCTCATGAAATTGCTTGGTATTTGCGGGTTCACCTCCAGATGCTTGCCTCAGTGATGGGATAGCTAAGGTTCAGTCTCATTTCTTAAAGAAAAAAATCTACTAATCTAAGTGTTAATGGTGCCTGCTGTTTATAATTCCTCTAGCATAAGGTGATCTTTAAAAAACAAATCCTTACGCTTTCTCACATCAGAATATGAGAAATATTTTTCCAGGAAATGGAAGTTAGCAGCTGGTTAGATTTTGATAATTACTTTTTCACTCTCAATGTTTGCTGATGGTAGACTCTATAATGCGTTCAAAAGATTTTTAGTTTCAAAGAAGGCCATTCCATGGGATATTCTCTCATCTGCTGCAGGTTTACCAGTGAGCTTGTTATTTTTCTACCTTGGGGCATGAGACTTTGGTTTAATCATTCTGAAAATTTCTTTGTCATAAGGTGCAGCTGAAAGCGGTTTTGTAACATGCCCTGAATTTGACCCTTGGGAATGAGAGATTGTTTGCCATTCTTGTGTTCAGAAATGAATCAGACTCTTTGAAAGCAACAATGTACTCACTAATGTGCTCATTGTATTTGTCAGATTCATTGAAACCTTGCCCAAAATGCCTTTGAACTGTGATATTTCCAAACATATGTAGTGGGTACTGCTTTATATTCACTAAGTTCTGTAATTTTTACTTCAAGTAATGTTATTTATGTGCATTTTCCATTTTCAGAAATGTGCTATTCTTTTCTTTCCTTATTGTTTGTCAGGATTTTAGAGGACAGTCAGGAATCCTCTTGGACTCACTCTGGCAACGGAAAGGAAACTTTACTAAAGGGAGAGCCGCAGCTGTATTCTCCTTTGAGTAAATCCCTGTGGAGTGAGGAGTGGAGATTGGCAATAGCTGACCTTGCATCCTTTCAGTCCCTGTTTTCTGAACACACGAACTCCTGAGCTGAATAAAAAACACCGAATATTTCCTAAATGCCAAAAGTGCCAATTGTGATTGGAATTGGCGTTTGAGAAATGAGCTGACCCCTAGAGAGTGCAAAGAAAACATGCTATCTGTCTACTACTTGTGAAATGCACCTTTTGAAGTCTGTGTTGCTAGGTTTGTGCCTCTAGACTTTTTTCTGCTAGCTGCCCTATTGCCCTTTGGTATCATAAGTGAGAGAGAAAAGAAACTTTAACTTTCTCTTTCTGGTTAGGACATTAGATACGTGCGGTGTTTTGCTGCTGCATTTTAGAGCTCCGTTTTGGGCATCCATGATATCAGCCTCCAGTGGCTAGAGCTTGTGATATTAACCCCAGGATATCGGTATTTCCTCTTTCCTCTGCTCCTCTAGGTGCTCTGGGAAGTAGTTGGCAAAAATCAGGATCCCACAGGAAGATTCTGCTTTGGAACTATCAAAAAGAGTACAGTCATGTTCATCACTATTCAAATCCCCATTCAGACGCCAAGGTTGGACCAATAACTCTATCTTCATTCAACTTTGGTGGCGGTTCATAACTCCTCTGCACATGCATAAGTGTTGTGCTGTTGGTTCAAAGAATAACCAAATCTTTAAGGTAAAGTATAAATTAAGATGTGTCATGAAGTATTGGATTTTTTCTGAAATCTAAATGAGATCATAAATAACAGATAAAATGCAATGGCTTATAACTTAAAGATAAATGACTGCACAGAGATCTGAATTTGCATTTAGATTCAGATAAGCATGGTCAAAATTTGCTCCTTCAGTGTATTCAAAACTGTGGTCAGTCTGGCTCTGGGTCATTTTTTTTTAAATCATTTCATTATCTCTTCATGGTGTGTGTGTGTGTGTGTGTGTGTGTGTGTGTTATAGCTAAATTATTGACAGGATAACAGTATTTTATTGATCAATCTGACAGCCCATGATCTAAAATACAGCTCCCTCTATTAAGCTGATGGTACATGGGACAATTGTGGGTTTTCCCTCACGTATGTTCAATTAAAATATGGAAATAGAGACATAAGTGTCTCCTCTACGAGTTAATTGAAAAGCATTGTGCAAATAATAAAAAACTGGTATGCAAAGCCCGCTCAAAATCAGAATAATGTCCACAATATAAAAAAGCTAATTAAAGAAGCAGTTTAATTACAAAATGACCAATCAAAATATTTCATAGTAGCCTTGCCTGCTGGCGAAGACCTCCACTATAGAGCTACATGTGGTAAGTAGAATAGTGACCCTCCCCCCTAAAAGGTATCCAGGCCCTAATTCCTGGAACCTGTGAATATGTTGTTTTACATGGCAAACATGACTGTAAGATGTGATCATGAATACAGACCTTTGAGGTTATCCTGAGATAGTTTATTTTGCATTATCCAGTTGGCCTAATCTTCTCACATGAATCCATAAAAGTGGAAAACCTATTCTAGCTGGGTGAGAATGATGACGAGGAAAGGTGGATGATAGATTCAAACATAAAAGGGACTGGACCATTGTGATGGCTCTGAAGGTGGAGAAAGGGGATGATGGGCCAAGAAATCCAGGTGGATTCTAAAAGCTGGAAATGGCTCTCAGCAGACAGCCAGCAAGAAAATTGGGATCTTAGTCCTACAACTGAAATAAAGTGAATTGTACCAAGAACTGAAGTGATCAATAAAAGGGATTAGGAAGTCCAGAGCCTCCAGAAAAAATGGAGTCCTGCTGCCACCTTGATTTCAGCCCAGTAAATTCTGTGTTGGACTTCCAGCTTACAGAACTATAAAAGAATAAATTTGTATTCTTTACATCACTGTTTGCTGTTATTTGTTATGGCAGCAAAAGGAAACCTATATATATTTACAAGAATGTATACAAATATAAATATATGTTTAAAATAAACAGCTGAGATAGTTTACTCTCTATATATCTATTATCTATCTATCTATAATCTACTTATCTAATAACCTATTAAAATGGTTGCCTTTTTTGGTGGGTAGAAAAATGGGAGTAGGGAATTGGGACAAAAGAGAATTAAAATAAAACAAAAGAGCAGTCTTGTCCAGATCAATGTGAGTCATAAACTGATTTGTGTGGTTAATACAGCCTTCTGTATGTGAAGTCCAAAAAATAGAAAAATAGTAAGAAATTAAAGAAAATAAGTTTCTAATTTTAAAAAGGTAACCTTTAACACAGTTCATTTTGGTGTGTTATATAGCACAATTGATGAAAGATAGTGACAACTAAAACAGAAAAATACACCTCAGCCCTTTTAATATTTCCCCCACATATACAACTGTGCTCAATATTTTGAGGAGTTAGAAGATCCAAATTTATCAAAATTGTCCTAGAATAGATAAAAGAATTCTTTTAAAAAAGATCCTCACCTGATGATATGTTTTGAGAGAGAGGAAGGGAGAGAGAATGAGATAGAGGGGGAGAGAGAGAGAGAGAGAGAGAGAGAGAGAGAGAGAGAGAGAGAGAGAGAGAGAGAAACATTGATGGAAGAGAGAACCATCAATCTGTTGTCTTTTGTACGCACCCTGACTGGGGATGGAACCCATAATTTAGGCATGTGCCCTGACCAGGAATCGAACCTATAACCTTTTGGTGTATGAGGCCATGATCCAAACAACCAAGCCACCCAGACAAGGCAATAAAGGAGGTCTTAGAACACATCCCACATTAAATTCTTTCAATTCTTCCTTTAAAGTGTGTGTCTGTGAGTTCTGTCCTGCCTCCAGAAGACTGCCATTGACACACAGTCCAGATTTATTGCTTGACTTCCACACCATGGTTCCAAACAGTTCAGCCTCCAGGCATAAGGCAGTGTGGCATGGGACTCACACTGCCTCCATTCAAATCCCAGGTCTGCTACTGATTAGCCGTGTTTGTGAAAAAAAGGCAGTAATTTCATTTATCTTAAATGGTTATTTTGAGATTTGAATACTTTTTGTACAGAAAACAGTTAGTGTCTGACATAGTAAGCCTTCAATATATGTTAGTTATCATAATTCATATTTTAATTATAAACCTACGTATCACTTAACAAGTCAAAAGCTTTGCAGTTAATAAGACTGAATCTCTTTAAGAGACAATATAATGTAGATCAATTGTAGTGTTACTCAAATTGTGTTCCATAATTTGTCAGTCTTCAAATATGTTGTTATCAGTTGTGATTAGTTCAGAAAATGAAAGTGTTTAGAAATTTTATAATAATATGAAATAATATTTTTTCTATTGAATAAAATATCAACACTTACATTTAGTATGCCATTTTATTTCATTTTTTCTATTGATTCATTTTATCATAGTTTTTTTTTAATAATTGGTCTACACTGAATTGGAATTAAAAAGAGAAACAACAATAACACTGGTCTTTTACCACATGTAGTTTAAGAAGCACTGATGTATAATTTTCTTTTTTTTAAAGTGGTTTATCAAATACTTCCAAACACTTAACAAATTCTCTCAGACTGTACAGAACATACATATTTCTCTATGTTATTGCACATGAACATACTGGTACATGTCTACAAAAATGAATTTGGGGACTTTTATGAATTATAATGAATAAATAGTATTTCATTATGTGAAAACATGACTACCTAGTAAGTATTTTCATTGAATATTAATTTTTTCAATTCATTTTCTACTATAAATAATATACAAATAAGCATCCCTGATTTTAAACCTTTTCACAGGTCCATAATTATTTCTTGAAGATATATTTGTAAAAGTGAAATTAGATCATTAGACATCCAGATTTTTGACAAATTTTGTAAAACACTTGTGCTAATTTTTATTTTCTCAAGCAGTGCCCATAAGTGGGTCATTTTTTTTCTTGTCTGCTTTTCCTGATTCTTCACATTTTAGTAGTAATAAATAGATAAAATATTTTAAAATTTGATATCTCATTTATTTTACAGACTAATTTTTCTATTGCAATTCTAAGTATCTTCATATGTTCATTAGTTGTTGTGTTATTAATCCTCACCCGAGGATATTTTTCCCATTGCTTTTCAGAGAGAGTGAAAGGGAGGGTGACAAAGAGAGAGAAACATTGATGTGAGACACATCGATTGGTTGCCTCCCACATGCACCCTGACTGGGGCTGGAGATTGAACCTGTAACCAATGTACATGTCCTTGATGGGGAATCAAACCCGGAACGCTTCAGTCCATGGGCCAACACTCTGTCCACTGAGCCAAACCTGCTAGGGCTCATTCCTCTTTTTAATTTCTTCTTTTGTTAACTGCATGAATCACACATCAGTGAATGTATCTGCCCTGCTAAGATGCCCTGCTAAGTTACCCTGAAAAGAGCAGCCAAGAAATTGCAAAATTATCTCCTGATATGGAACATGTCCTGAGATCAGCCAAATAATAGGTAATTGACTGGATTCTTTATTGAGTAATTGGACATATGTATCCTAGAAGACAGTCAAACGTAGTAGCCCCTTAACCAAAAAAGTGATGAGATTTTAGTTGAGGTAGCATTTTATATCCAAGCAGAAGATGCATAAACAGAGCAAAATTGCCTTGAAAGCAGAGAGACAGTGAGAGAATCCATGAGAAGGAAAACAAAACAGCCTTCATTCCTAACTTTCAATCTCTAAAGTCCAATCTCCATAAAGACTAATTGAAATTATTTATTTTTACTTATTTCCTTTTAATTTATGCAAGCCTCGGTGTATTTTAGTTCCTTGCAATCAAAATCTTTTTTTTCTCTCTCCTAAAGCTTATTTTCTTCAATGATATCCCATTTTACCTTTGGAATATTTGTCTGTTTTTTGTTTATTTGAATTATTTATCTTAGTCATTAAGCCTTCTATAGCATACATGTTATAAATACATATTTTAGTTTGTTACCTTTTAATTTTAATTCACACTTTTAAAGAAGCTATTAATATTGTTAAAATGAATATGTCTTCTGACTTCATTATAATTCAAAATGCTTTTTCATATATAACATTTATTTTTGTTTTACCAATACTGTATCCTATCTGTCTGATTTACTTATTTGCATACTTACAATTTTTAATTCAAGCAGTCCTTTCTTTGCAAACTGGTGTGGGGCTATCCAAATAGTCATGAATGAGGTTACCATATTAAGCAATTTTGATAATCATTAGGAAATTTAGGATTTTTTGGTGACCCTTAAAATTTGTTGCCCGCCAGTCAATTGTTAACTTCAAAGTTTTTATTTAATTTCCAGAATGTAACTTTTTTTCCTGTTTGTTTTTTAATCCTCACTTGAGGATATTTTTCAGACAAAGTGAAAGAGTGGAAGGAGCAGGGGGTGGGGACAAGAGAGAGAAACATTGATGTGAAAGAGACACATCAATTGGGTGCCTCCTGCACTCACCCCGACTGGGGACCGGCGTTGGGGATCTTGTCTTAAACCAAGGTAGTGATCTTGACCAGGAGTTGAACCTGGGACCATTCAGTGTGCAGACACTGTAACCACTGAGCTAACAAGTCAGGGCCAGAAAGTAACTTTTAACTTTAAAGAATGTACTGACCATAATGCTTATGAACATGTTTGTTAAAGAAAAACAAAAATGCTTTCTTTTCTCAAAAAAAATTTGTCAAAACATTAAAAACAATTTAATCTGTATAAATGTATAGATAAATAAAAATTTAGCAAAATTAATGTTTACTTTGTACACTATAATTTAAAACATTGGAGACATTGAAAGTTAGTGTGTTATTATTATTACTTTTTTAGAGAAACTTACCAAGAGTAGTTTGCATAGCACTTTTCTTTGTGTGACTCACAGCACGAAGTGAGCATCTTTGGGATGCTCTGGAGGGTTACCTTACTCCTTTTAAAGTTTGGATCAGGTTCCAACATTTTATCCTTTGTGCTTTGAATGTTATGAAATACCCTTGAGAGTTTCTTTAATGTGGAGTTTTTGTTGGCAACACTTCCTCTGAGACATCTTCATCTTTTCACCACAAGCACTTTACTCAAATGCATCAAGTTCACCTTCACTAATTTACTATGCCTACATGCTTAGAATCTCTTGAATGGTGCGTCAACATACCCACATGCAGCTCTTTCTTCTGTAACTCCATATAATCGGATTAGAATTTCACTTCCAGTGTTATCCAGTGTTCTTTCCCCCTTTTCCTCCCCTCCTTGTCCTTCTCTTTCTCATCCTCCTTTTCTTTTTCCCTGCATTTTCATCTTTTTTTGACTATTTCTCTTCTTCAATTGCCCATTTTTTGTAAAATGTCACATGGATTTTCCACTGAGAGACAAGAAGGAAACACAATTATATACCTTGCTGTCTGTGTGTGGATTTGTTAACATTTGCTCAGAAATCAATTACCAACAGACTCTAAAACAAGTAACCCAGTTGGTCATGGATCATGACTTACATCTATTATTTGCTTAGTGATTTGTGGCCTGAAGAGCTAGTAGTGGAGTTTATACTTTTACTAGAGGCCTGGTGCAGGAAATTCATGCACAGGGGTTGGGGGCGGGGGGACCCTCAGCCCAGCCTGCACCCTCTCCAATCTGGGATCCCTTGGGGGATGTCCGACTGCCAGTTTAGGCCCAATCCTGGACATCCCTCTCACAATCTGGAACCACTGGCTCCTAACTGATCACCTGCCTGCCTGCCTTATTGGCCCCTAACTGCCCCCCCCCCCCACCAGCCTGGTCACCCCTTACTGCCCCCCTGTCAGCCTGGTCACCCCCAAATGCCCCCCCTGCTGGTCTGGTCACCCCTCAACTGCCCCCCTCTGCTGGCCTGGTTGCCCCTCACTGCCCCTTCTCCCAGCCAGCCAGGTTGACCCCAACTGACCCACCCCTCTTTGGGCCTGGTTGCCCCAAGCAGCCTGCTGCTCGGTTGTTGGGTTGCCCCTCACTTACCTCCCTGCTGGCCTAGTCGCCCCACACAGCCTGTTTGGTCGTCCATTCAGTTGTGATGGTCATTTAGGTTTTTATATATATAGATGTTTTACTTACAACTCATATACCATGATAACTGAAACTTAAACTGTGTGGTTGGGGGCCTGATGTTACTTAATTAAGTAAATCATTGTTAATAGAATGTGTACATTTTTCTAATACCAAAGTAAGGGCTGCTTGTACTCAATTCATTAATACATCTTAACCTGGTCAATGCTAATTTTTAGAGAGCCTTTATGTGAATTAAAGAGAGGTGTCCCCAAACCTCCATGGATGCAATCCTTTAGGCAACATACTAGCAAGAAGAGCATTACTCGCAGCACTGCCTACATAGCTACAAGTTGCAGCACCTGTTGGGACTATATCCACAACTCATCTCAAGAAACACTGTTGTTCATGTGTATTCCTTCATTTCTGGGCACAAGTGAGAGTGCCTTTCTCCTTAAGTAGATCCTTGCTAGTGTTCTCTGTCTCCAAAAGTGCATGTCACACATAATACTTGCTCAACTAATATTATCTGCAGCTTTTTGCTTAATTTGAAACATAAAATTACTACCAGCCAAGGATTAAAATATTGGAATCACTGCTATTTAATATGGATAATGCTTAATATGAGAACCTTTAATTATAGAAAAGAATCTCTAAGGAATATTGAATTAAACTAGACTGGAAGAGAACTAGCTACTTGGCCTCATCCCAAGCCCCCCTATCTAATTGTTTCTCTGAATTGAATGACATTCTTTTCCCATTCATCCAGAATGAATGTGTTACATAAAAAACAGCACTACTGACCAAGTTGTTTTGTTTTCTGTAAAAATTATTATTTAGATAATTAAGTACCCTTTTGTAAAAATTCACAGAAGAAATTTTTTTCTGGTCTTAGTATCAGACAGGATGTTAATTCTTTTAAACAATCTTTTTTCTTACTAAGTTATGTTGCTTACTATATTTATGTCAAATTAATTATTAGAATTATCTTTACATTATTAATTAATGTAGGGTCAAATTCATATTCTGTAGCCAACAGATACATAGAACCCCCTTGGTGAACTTTTCATGTATTGATGTCATGTTTGTTTTACTTTACTTTTCTTTTTGTCATTTTCCTTATGTCCTACTTTTTTTAAATTTTATTTTATTGTTTAAAGTATTATAAATAGTAGTACATATGTCTCATTTTTTCCCCACCAGGCCTCTATACACACACACACACACACACACACACACACACACACACACACACACACATATAGATAAAGAGATACAAGAAGTCATAAAATGTACATATGTCTCATTTTTTCCCCATTGACCTTCCCCCGCCCTCCTCTACCCCCTGGCACATGCTTTTACCCCCGCCTCCTCAGTGCATTGGTTGTGCTTACATGCATGCATACAAGTCCTTCAGTTGATCTCTTACTCCCTGCAGCACTCTCTAGCCTTGCCGCTGTAATTTTTTAAAATATATTTTATTGATTTTTTACAGAAAAGAAGGGAGAGGCATAGAGAGCTAGAAACATCAATGAGAGAGAAACATCGATCAGCTGCCTCTTGCACGCCTCCTACTGGGGGTGTGCCCGCAACCAAGGTACATGCCCTTGACCGGAATCAAACCTGGGACCTTTCAGTCTGCAGGCTGACGCTCTATCCACTGGGCCAAACCAGTTAGGGCCCCACTATAATTTCACGGGCTATTTGATGCTTATCTGCCTCTGTATCTATCTTTTTGTTTATCAGGTTATAATGTTTTTTATTATCCATACATGAGTGAGGTCATGTGGTATTTTTCTTCCACTGCTTGGCTTATTTCACTTAGCATAATGCTCTCCAGTTCCATCCATGCTGCTGCAAATGGTAAAAATTCCTTCTTTTTTATAGCAGCGTAGTATTCAATTATGTAGAGGTGCCACAGTTTTCTAATCCACTCATCTGCTGATGTGCATTTAGGCTGTTTCCAAATCTTAGCTACTGTAAATTGTGCTGCTATAAACATAGGGGTGCATATATCCTTTCTGTTTGGTGTTTCTGTTTTCTTGGGGTATGTCCTACGTTTATCATCTATTAATTTTATGACTTCTTGTATCTCTTTATCTATATGTGTGTGTGTGTGTGTGTGTGTGTGTGTGTGTGTGTGTGTGTGTAGAGGCCCGGTGCACGAAATTCATACACGAGGGTGGTGTTCCTCAGGCCAGCCTGCACCCTCTCCAATCTGGGACCCCTTGAGGGATGTCCGACTGCCTGTTTAGGCCTGATCCCGGTACGATCGGGCCTAAATGGGCAGTCAGACATCCCTCTCACAATCCAGGACTGCTGGCTCCCAACTGCTCACCTGCCTGCCTTCCCGATTGCCCCTAACCACTTCTGCCTGCCAGCCTGATCACCCCCTAACCACTCCCCTGCCAGGCTGATTGCTCCTAACTGCCCTCTCCTGCAGGCCTGGTCACCCCCTACTGCCCTTCACTGCAGGCTTGATTCCTCCCAACTGCCCTCCCCTGCTGGCCATCTTGTGGTGGCCATCTGGTGTCCACATGGGGGCTGGGTCTTTGACCACATGGGGGCAGCCATCTTGTGTGTTGGAGTGATGGTCAATTTGCATATTACTCTTTTATTAGATAGGATAGAGGCCTGGTGCACGGGTGGGGGCCAGCTGGTTTGTCCTGTAGGGTGTTCCGGATCAGGGTAGGGGTTCCCTTTCGGCATGGGGCAGCCTGGGTGAGGGTCCTGTGGTGACCCAAGCAGAGGCCCTGGTATCTGGGATTTATTTATCTTCTACAATTGAAACTTTGTAGCCTTGGGCGGAGGCCTTGGCCAGCCAGGGTGTGCAGGAAACTCGGTTTCCTCCATTGCCAGGAAAACCCAAGCCTCCTGTTCGCTCCGTGGCCACAGTCATCTTGGTTGGGTTAATTTGCATATCCGCTCCTGATTGGCTGGTGGGCATGGCTTGTGGGTGTAGCAGAGATATGGTCAATTTGCATATTACTCTTTTATTGGATAGGCTGTATCTATATATACTATAGGCCCAATGTGCGAATTTGTGCATGGGTAGGGTCCCTCTGGGTGGCCAGCAGGGATCAGACCCAAACCCGCAGTCTAACCCCACCTGCCACTCCTGCTCATCCTGGCCCCACTATGCCTGCTGTGGACTTGCGCCCAATCAGTCCCTGAGCAGGAAAGGCTGCCACAACAGCATTCAACAACCATGAGCCCTGCATCTGGCACCCTCCCAAGGGGAGTGGCCTGTGGGATCAGGCTGAAACTGGCTCTCCGACATCCCAAGGGTTCCCATATTGAGAGAGAGCACAGGCCAGGCCAAGGAACCCCACCGGTGCATGATCGGGCCAGGGAGGACCTGCAGGAAGGCTCCAGGGTGTGTCTGGCCCATCTCGTTCAGTCCTGATCAGCTGGACCCCAGCAGCAAGTGAATCTACTGGTCAGAGCATCTGCCCCCTGGTGGTCAGTGCACATCACAGTGAGCGGTTGGGCAGCCTTAGCATGTCATTAGCATATTATGCTTTGCTTGGTTGTTCAGTTGTTCTGCTGTTTGGTCTATTTGCATATTATACTTTTATTATATAGGATTAGAGGCCCAGTGCATGATATTTGTACATGAGGATTGGGCCTAACCTGGCAGTCGGACATCCCTCACATAATCCAGGACCGCTGCCTCCTAACTGCCCCCCTCTGCTGGCCTGGTCGCCCCTTATTGTCCCCCCACCGGCTTGGTCACCCCTTACTGGCACCCCTGCCAGCCTGGTCGCCCCTAACTGCCACTCCCTCCACTGGCCTGGCAGCTCCCAACTGCCCCCACTAGCCTGATTGCCCCCAACTGCCCCCCTGATGACCTGATCACCACAAACTGCCCCCCATGCCAGCTTGGTTGCCCCATGCAGCTTTCTGCTCAGTCATTTGGTCATCCCTCACTTAACCCCCTTGCTGGCCTGCTCACCCCACGCATCCTGCTATTTCAGGTGTTTGTTTGTCCCTCACTAACCCCCCTGCTGGCCTGGTTGCCCCATGCAGCGTGCTGTTCAGTTGTTTGATCATCCCTCACTAACTCCCCTGCTGGTCTGTTCACCCCACACATCCTGCTATTCACTTGTTTGGTCGTCCCTCACTAACCCCCCTGCTGGTCTGGTTGCCCCATGCAGCTGTGTTTGGTCGTCCATCCGGTTGTTTTGGGTCGTGAGGGCCCCTGGATTTTTATATATGTATACACACTTAACAGCTGATAGCTCAATAGATGTTTCTTTCTTTTCAGATTTAACCCATTGGAATTAATAATTATTTAAGGTATGTATTCATTTTTGGGACTATATAAAAAGCTTTCTTGTCTGAAAAACTTTATTGGGTTGCAAATATATGAATGGATTTAAATAAAGACTGATTTTATAAATTCCTTAAATCATAAAAAGGTTTTTGTATTTAAAAGTTCCATATTCAACTTTGGCATTGCACCATCTGGTCAACCAATTTTGTAAGGAAAACAGGATTAAAAATCTTGAAAATTTAGAATATAAAAGCATTTGCAGATTTGTTTATCCAAATATAAGGAATGACCAAATATGTGTTTGGAAGTCATTGATTTGTAAAAATTATATATTAGAGGATTAATTTGCAAAGAACAATGTTCTGTTTTCCATAAAAGTTAAACCACATTAATATCCTAATTATAAGCTCAATTAGCAATTCTTTCCTTACATTGTGGTCACAATTAACCTACGGAACAGGCAAGGAATAATTCAAGGGCATAATGCTTTTTTGTTTGATTTGTTTTATTTCAGTAACTAAAGACTATTTCAGTGACGAAAGACTGTTGTGAACAAAGTAATACCTGTAAGTTCATAAATACAATGCAAGCAGCTTCTGCAGCATCAGAAACAGAATTGTTGCCAAGAGTGATTAAAAGACACCTTCCCTAGCCAGTTTGGCTCAGTAGATAGAGTGTCAGCCTGTGGACTGAAGAGTCCCGGGTTCAATTCTGATCAAGGGTTCAATGCCCAGGTTGCAGGCTCGTCTCCAGTGTGGGATGTGCAAGAGGCAGCCGATCAATGATTCTCATCATTGATGTTTCTATCTCTCTCTCCCTCTCCTTTCCTCTCTGAAATCAATAAAAATATATTAAAAAGAAAAACAACAACACATTAACACTAGTTAGCCGTATGTTCATTGAAGCATTATTCATGGTGACCAAGACATGGAAATAACCAATTGTCCTTCAATAGAAGACTGTATAAAGAAGATGTAGTACAAATATACTATGGAACACTACAGTTATAAGGAAAGATGAAATACTGCCATTTGCAACAACATGGATGGACCTTGAGAATATCATACTAAGCAAAATAAGTCAGTCAGAAAAAGCTAAGAACCATATTATTTCCCTCATATGTGAAACTCATAGACATAGACAATAATATGGGGGTTACCAGAGTGAAGAGGGTGTGAGTATTAAAGGGAAAAGGAAGCCAAATATATGGTGATGGAAGATGAATGACTTTGGGTGGTGGGCACACAATGCAATACACAAATCATGTATCAGAGAACTGTACTCTTGAAACCTATATGATATTATTAACCAAAATATTTAATTTAAAAAAGAGAAAACAAACACTAGAATAAATAGAAGGTGATTGATTTGGGCATTTGATTTAGATACCAAGACAATAGTAGGCATAATTAGAAACCTTCCCCCCACCTCACAATTCACAATGAGATAAAGTACTTAAGGATCCTTCTCAAGAAGCAGTTTAATTCTTGAAGAGAAAGGAACAAATTACATGGACCAAAAGACTGTATGTACTTCCAAGCAAGCAATTTGTTACTCTTCAAATTTATGGTATTTATTACACAAAAGGTTTACTTTAAAAAGTTAACTATGTTTTTTATAGCAAATGGTATTTTACTTCTATATAAAGACTTTAAAGACTGGTTTCCCTTGTTTAGCTATATTTCTACTTTGAGAAAATTATTAAAACTAATGTCATAATAAATGCTCCTTTATATATTGTCTTATTTAAACTGCTTATTTAAACAGTGTAACTGAATTTTTTTATAGCCAAATTTTTTTGAAAAGAAAAAAAACTTGAAAAACGTTCTTCCAGTTTACGTCGATTGCTTTGTGAGCTATTATTGCAAACACTAACAGAAATCCATATTGCCTAGAACACTTCTATTTTTTGGCCCAGAAAAAATTTTGTAGAACTTTACCACATATGCCTTTAATGATTTAACCCTTATATTAGGAACAGTTTTATATAACACATATAAGCAACAGCCTATGTAACATTATTTTCAGGCATAAAGAGAGATCTGGATTTTTAAATATTTAGTTTAAAAATATTTTGTTTTGATCATGAGAAATAGTGCATGCTAATCTTACAGAATTTGTGAAATATTAAAAAAGAAACTGAAAAAGGGGGAAAATAAATTATCACTACCCAAATAAAGTTACTGATTATATTTTTCAATGTTTCCTTTCAGATGGATTGAAAATCATATTTTTATGTTTTTTAAAAGTAGTATGGCTTTTTATAATTAAAAACATAAACAGATGAAAATAAAAATCAACATTCAAAAATAACTACTGTTAGTTTTTAGTGATTTGTTTCTTAGTACTTTTGATTTATAGACCTGCTTCTTTTATTTATATAATTTTAATTACATAATCTGTTAAATTTTATATTCTGAATTTTAGATAGCATGATTATAGGGAAACATTTTTAATTGCTAAATACTCATCCATTGTGTGGATAAAAACAACAGTTTACACATTTCCCCTTTTTCTTTAATACATGATTTGTTTCAATTTTTCTTATGGCTTAAAAATTATAATTAATATATTTTGTACAAACCATTCCCATAGTTGTTTGTTTGCCTCTTTCCTTAAAATAAACTGCCTAGTATAATTGTTAGGGCAAAAGTTAACATTTTTAAGTTCTCAAATACAGATTTTTAAATTGTTAACTTCTTCCAGATATAATTTGTCTATTATAAAGTCTATGTCACTAGGCATAATAATCTCCAGTCCCTCCATGCTGCCTCAAAGGGTAAGAAATCCTTTTTTTTTATAGCTGCAGAGTATGTAAATATACCATTGTGTTTTCTTAGCCACTCGTCTACTGATGGGCACTTGTGCGGTTTCCAGATCTTAGCTATTGTAAGTAGCACTACTATGAAAATAAGGGTGCATATGTTCTTTCTGATTGGTGGTTCTTAAGATATATTTCTAGAAATGGGATCACTGAGTCAAACAACAGTTACATTTTTAACTTTTTGAGGAAACTCGACACTTTTTCCATTGTGCTGCACCAGTCTGCATTCCCACCAGCAGTGTACTAGGGTTCCTTTTTCTCCACTTCATCTCCAGCACTTGCTGTTTGTTGATTTACTAGAGGCCTGATGCACTAACTTGTGCACAGGTGGGGCCAGGCCAGCCAGAGGGAGGGGACAGCAGGAGGTTGGCTGGCCGGCCCCGCCCCCGCAGTGCATGTCATAGTAACCGTTCCGGTCTTTCTGGTTGCTCAGGGTTTTATATACATAGATTGATGGTAACCATTTTGGCAGGTATGAGAAGTGAAATAAGCCAGGCAGACAAAGACAAGTATCATATGATATCACTTATATTGGAATCTAATGAACAAAATAAAATGATGAACAAAATAGATTCAGAAGGGGGTGAGGGGACAGGAAGAGATTAACCAAATAACTTATATGCATTGGCCAGGGACACAGACAATAGTGTGGTGATGATCTGGGGTGAGGTGGAAGCCAGGGGGAGGGGGGCAATAAGAGGAAAAAGGGGGGCATCTGTAATACTCCCAACAATCAAGATTAAAAGTAATTTGAATCTGCAATTTTCTAGAAATTGTATGTATGAATACATATATATTATGTATATGCGTACATATATAGTTGTATTTTATTCTAAATCTATATGCTTTATAAACTTATGTATTCATATGAATTGATAATATCATTTTGTAATATTTGCATTAGAATACTAACATTTTTATTCTATTGGTCACAAGAAATAAAAAACAGCAAGTATGATTAACAATGTGCTGAAACTGGTCATTAAAGCTTCCTTCTATACCATACAGTTTATTTAACTATTATACAAATAATTGTCAATAGAAGAAAATATACAATTATTATTTCTCATTTTTAAGAGTCTATGAAAAACTAACATTTGGGAAAAATCTAATTCTAGCAACTGGTGACCTAGTAATTCACAACAGCTCTTGTGAAAGGCACCAAAAAAGCTGAACCTAAACACATCCTAATACACTGATGAGTTTCTCACATAATAATGAGTGAGAGAATAAACCACTTCTTCCTTAGAGATATTTTCAATCATCCCAGGCAGCCAAGAGGCAGCAGACAACAGGGTTCACAGTCCTGGACCACCAGGATCAGGGACTTTTCCTAAGAGCCAGGACCTCACTGCCACCATTGTACTGGAAACTTCTGCCAATCCTCAGGACACATCTGAGAGAAAAATATATCTTTCAGCTGGATCACCCAATTGGGAAGATGTGAGATATTAGGTGTATGCTAAAGGCGGAAGCACTGGTGTGACATTCCTGGCTCTGGGCAGGAACCTGGAGAAACCCCTTTTAAAAGTGAGGTGTGGACTAAGTTCTCTCAGGCCACAAACAGTTTCCAAGTGTTGGTCTTTTTGACTAGAACGAGCTTCTGACTAGCAGAAGAAAACAAAAGTTATGTTTAAAAAAAACCCGTATATATATATATCCTATCTAATAAAAGAGTAATATGCAAGTTGACCGTACCTCCCCTACACCAACAAGCCACACCCATCAGCCAATCAGGAGCGAATAGGCAAATTAACCCAACCAAGATGGCTGTGGCCACGGAGTGATCAGGAGGCTTGGGTTTCCCGGGCAATGGAGGAAGCCAAGCTTTCCTCACACCCTGGCCTGCTTTGGACTCCACTCAAGGCTACAAAGTTTCAATCATAGAAGATAAATAAGTCTTAACCAAAATGGCAGCAGCCACTGAGCTGGAGAGAGCAGGAGGCTTGAGTTGCCCCTGGCAATGGAGGAAGCCAAGCTTTCTGCACACCCTGGCCAGCTTTGGACTCCACTCAAGGGTACAAAGTTTCAATTATAGAAGACAAATAAATCCCAGATACCAGGGCCTCTGCTTGAGTCGCCAGGGGGCATGGCTGGCCTGTAAACCACCACAGGCCCCTCACTCAGGCTGTCCCATGCCCCAAGGGAACCTCCACCCTGATCCAGAACACCCTTCAGGGAAAACTAGCTGGCCTCCACCCATGCACCAGGCCTCTATCCTCCTACCTAATAAAAGAGTAATATGCAAATTGACCATCACTCCAATACACAAGATGGCTGCCCCCATGTGGTCAAAGATGGCTGCCCCCCCATGTGGACACAAGATGGCCACCACAAGATGGATAGCAGGGGAGGGCAGTTGGGAGGGACCAGGCCAGCAGAGGAGGGAAGTTGGGGGTGACTGAGCCTGCAGTGAAGGGCAGTAGGGGGTGACCAGTCCTGCAGGGGAGAGCAGTTGGGGGAAAACAGGCTGGCAGGGTAGCAGTTAGGCATCAATTAGGCTGGCAGGGGAATGGTTAGGGGGTGATCAGGCTGGCAGGCAGAAGCAGTTAGGGGCAATCAGGAAGGCAGGCAGGCAAATAGTTGGGAGCCAGCAGTTCTGGATTGTGAGAGGGATGTGTGACTTCCCATTTAGGGCTGATCCCGGTAGGATGTAAATGGGCAGTTGGATATCCCTCAAGGGGTTCCAGATTGGAGAGGGTGCAGGCTGGGCTGAGGGACACCTTCCCCAACCCCCATGCATGAATTTCGTGCACCAAGCCTCATATATATAATCAGGTTTCAAATTGTTCCCATGGGTAGCAGGCCTAAGCTGGCAGTCAGACATCTTAAAGCTGACACAGGGGCAGGAGAAGCTCCTGCCACCACCGTTGCACTCGCCAGCCATGAGCCTGGCTTTTGGCTGAGCGGCGCTCCCCCTCCTGTTGGAGTGCACTGACCACCAGGGGGCAGCTCCTGCATTGAGCATCTGCCCCCTCGTGGCCAATGTGCATCATAGTGGCTGGTCGTTCCACCGTTTGGTTGATTTGCATATTAGCCTTTTATTATATAGGATAGATAGTAAAAAGCCTCACTTTTATTGTGCCAGCATAAGGTGTAATATCAACTAGGTAGAGAGATTACATAAAAAAGAAATAAAATCACAATTTGCACACATCTCCATCATGTTGTGTGGAATTGAGAATTGTAGAAAGGAGAAAAAATGAATCTGAAACCAACAGCCATTATCTCATAAGGTCTTCAGACAGACCTTTGACCTGATTAGCAATACATCAGGAAAACTGATGAAATTTGTGAACTTTACACAAAAGTCCTATTGTCTTATGTCAGAAGACTGATATTCTGTAAACAGAGGACGTTAAAACCTCACACATTAAGTACATGAAAGGTCTCACACTCTAAAACACCTATAACAGTAAAAGAAGGTCTATGAGTAGTGAAATGGGACAAGAGCAATTTCAAATTAGTTTACTTTTATGTATTTTTGTTATTAATTTACAAGAAGAAAACTTTTACATTTGCAGTAAGATAAGGTTGGGGATCACAACTCTAAAGTGCTATTTTATTTTTGTAAATGTGTAAAAACACTTAAAATATCAGAACCAAATGCTGCATGTTTTAACAAGTAAAAGGAAAGCTATCAATAATTTATGATGTCACACCACATAAGAACTGTATGTTTTCATGATATTTAAATACATTTTCACAAACATGAAATAGAGTGGTTCTTATTATACTTATGCTTATAAACTTTGAATTTATTGGAATATTTGAATTTTATTTTTACTGAAGTAGTATTAAACAGGATGACGAAAATACTTATAAGACTACTAGAGGCTTAGTGCATGGATTCATGCACCGGAGGGGTCCCTCAGTGTTGGGGAGCACAAGAGACTTGGTTGGAAAGTTTTAAGGAGAACATTCTGGTAAAAGGGAAGTGTGTGGAAAGCTGCCTTCCCTGTTTATTGGAATTCCAACTTAGGGGAGTGTCAAAGGTGGCACCCTTAATTATTCCTTTACCTTTCCAAACAAGTCTGTGTATGTGCAGACCCCTGGGTGTTTACTGGAATCCTAATGCTTAATCCCTGGATGCCCTTGCCTAGAGTACAATGTAAACATGTGTCCTCCCAAGATTACTCATCCTACTGATTGTATCTAAAGATAAAAATTCCAGTAAAGGCCTAACACGGCAGGCAATCCAGGCTGCTCTGGCTACTAAAGCTGGGCAAGCAAGCCCCTTAGCACTCTCTTGCACAGTCAAACTGTGTCTGAGTAATCTGTTCACCCATCGTTCAGGGGCTGCTGATCAGTCCCGGAACCTTGGCCTGGCCTGTGAGGATCAGGACAAAACCAGCCCTCTGATATCCCCCAAGGGGTCTCAGGTTGTGAGAGGGTGCAGGCCAGGCTAAGGGACTCC
The DNA here is from genome assembly GCA_026230045.1 of Corynorhinus townsendii. Lineage (NCBI taxonomy): Eukaryota > Metazoa > Chordata > Mammalia > Chiroptera > Vespertilionidae > Corynorhinus > Corynorhinus townsendii. The sequence continues at coordinate 71,646,185 of JAPDVU010000005.1, forward strand.
ACCGGTGCATGATTGGGGCTAGGCAGGGACCGTGGGAGGGCTCCAGGGCATGCCTGGCCCATTTTTCCCAGTCGCGATTGGCTGGACCCCAGCAGCAAGCTAACCTACTGGTTGGAGTATCCGCCCCCTGGTGGTCAGTGTGCATCATAAGGAGCATCTGCCCCCTGGTGGTCAGTGTGCATCATAACGACTGGTTGAACAATCAAACGAACGGTCAGACACTTAGCACATTAAGCTTTTATTATATAGGATTATTATATAGGATCTGGTCCAAAACTAGATACTTCTTTGCAGTTATGTTACTTTAACTAAAGGAGCATGACTAGTTTGCATCTATTTGTTGTTTATCCCAAGAGCCTACCTGGAGCACATAGCATACACCTAGTATATATATACTCTAAGCATGTACATGTTTGCTGAATAAATGAATAGTTATTGAGTATGAATTAAAAAATCCCACAAGATTTAAAAAAATATATCATTTACTAATAGTTTTTCACTTTAGTTTTTGAAATTTGATGCAACCTACTAAAAAAATATAGGCTAGGCCATAATGAGATACATCTGGGCTTCATGGAATGCATCTAATGCCAAAAAAAATTGTGAAATTTCAAAAAATACCTAAAATTCAAAAGTACTGAGCTAGATTTTAATGTACTATCAAGATTTAAATCACATGCTAATCTTTCTTTTATGATATTTCTAATTTATTAGACTTTAGTACTTGTTGATTTTTGTTTATACTTCCCACATATGCTGGCATGATTTTGTATATGTGGATGCCTATTATGTGTTGTGCTGTATATACATTATGTGAGCACAGGCACAAATTTTGTACGTACACATTTGTCCAAATTATGGTGCCCCAGCTTAAATTTTAAAAACAGGGAATAAGATATATAATCACATATGGTCAAATAAACCAACCTTGAATGTCTAGGACTTTGGCTCTTGGAAGTTCAAAGTCAAGTGATGAATTATTCAGCACAGGCTTATTCAACACCAACCTCATGCCGGATACTGTTGAAGACGCTGGAAATATAAAATGGCAAAAATCTCTTACATCACAAAGCTTAGGTTTTATTGAGTAAGACAGGCAATAAACATGGTAAATACATTTTTTATGTTTTATATAATTATGTGATAAAGAGGAAAAACAAATAACCTTTTAAATTATTATTTTTTAATTTTATTAAATTTATTTGTGTGATAATTATTAGTAAAATTACATAGGTTTCAAGTGTAGAATTCTATAATACACCATCTGTATATTGCATTGTATGATCACTGCCCAAATTCAAGTCTCCTCTGTCATCCTATATATTTGATCCCCATTTACCCTTTTCTACCTCCCCCTCACCCCCCTTTCATTCTGGTAACCACCATACTGTTATCTGTGTCTATGAGTTTTGGTTTGTTTGTCTCATTTGATTGTTTGTTGCTTTCAATATATGAGTGAAATCATGGTTCTTGACTTTTTCTGTCTGACTTATTTTGCTTAGCATGATATTCTTGAGATCTATCCATATTGTCACAAATGGCAGTATTTCATCTTTTCTGGTGGCTGAGTAGTATTCCATTGTATATATGTATCACATCTTCTTTGATTATTATTGCTCTTCAGCTTTTGCTATAACACAGGAAAAAGCAACTGGGTAAATAAAGGAAAATGTTTCTTTCCTTCCTCCTTTCTGCCTAGCTCCTATTGTTAAATCTAGGTTCTTTACAAATTCTAGAATTATATGTTGTTAGATATAAGAGATCTTATACATTCTATATTTTGGCAAAACTGAAACTACCCTAAAAACTCCTATTAAATGGATATATCCAATCTGCAAAAGGCTGTGAGGCACAGACTAAAATAATCAATATATTTTGAAACTAGCATGAAGGAAAAGTCTCCTGGTTTAGTGAGTCTTGGCTGATCATATATGCACACCTCCATGTAGATTTATTTTATTTTATTTTCTCTAATGATTTCTTTTTTGGATTTTTATTCACTATTTCCTCTTGGTACCAATTTATAGAGGTATTTATATCTTCCACTTTAAAGATCTTCCGTTCTTTGAGATCCATACTGCTGTAAGCTTCTTGATTCTGCATTATCAATTAATACTCTGATGTCTGACTTTTTCATTTCTTTAAATAGCAAAGCATCTTTTCCAGATGCTCCATACTCTTTCTGTCTTCCCTGTAATCTGTTTCCAGGCTGTCTCATGACTTCAATCCCTACTTTGCTGCCAGTAAGAATTATATCTGAACTTTCAATGATCCTTTCTCTCAAGTTTCAGCTCCATAATTTCACTATTTCCTGGTGAACTCCATGTTTATGTGTTATGTACTTGAAATTTTAATATCTAATGATGAACATGATGGTTTTATTCTCATAGTGGCCACTTTTCCTATGCCCCTTTATTCTTTTAAAATTAAAAGTCTTTCAGAATTAAAGTTTTAAATTCATCCTTAATGTCTCCTTCTCTCTAGTTCTCTATAATTAATCATTACTTACTATTGTTTGATATATATGAAATCTCTTTTTATTTTATCAACATCAGGGCAATCAAGTGTGGTCACTCCTGTTGTGCACCATACAATCCAAGGGCTCCTATTCACATAATCTATGATGGAAATAGCACCTTTTAGAGGTGTAGAGTCATTTTTCTAGAGCATTTATCTGACTTGTTCTCTTCTTTTGATCAAATCACAGCAATATGATAATGTAAATATTACATCTGATAATCCATGAAATCTGTGGCAAGCTATTTAACATCTCTGGGATAAAAATTTTATCTTCTGTACGAATAATTGTAAATTAGGCACTTAAATACACACACACACACACACACACACACACACACACATACACACACACACACAGGAAAAGCAGAGCGATACCTTGAGAAGAAATGCCACTTGGATGTCATGATGGGGAATTCTGGGTACCAGTAAACAGAATGAAAGTCTCAGGCACTTGATAAAAGAATGAACCATAGAAAATAAAGGTGGCATAAAAATGTGAAAGGGCATCAAGCCAATCTTTTCCACATCAAAACTTGCCCAGTATTGGACTGCATAATCCACTAACACTGCTAAATAAATGTAAATATGGGAGATTAAAAGTATATAATCATTATTCATCCTTGCTTACCTTATAATGAAAACTCAAAATAGAAAAAAGACACTGGATAGAATAAATAATTAAGTTAAACTTTCAGGTTGTTTTTAGCTCTATACCCACCCCACATACTGAATGGAACTTCTGTTAAGATAAGTAGTATAGTAGAAATAATAGTAATGAGAAAATTTGGCGCTAAAAAAAATGGTGCTTGCAAGCTATCCATTTATCTAACACTGTCACTGAAATTAGATAATTAATTTGCATGGCAAATGACTAATACATTCCAAATTTATAAAGACAATAAAAAGATTGTCTTAAGATTATGATCTTTTTTTAATTAACTGAGCTAGCACTAAACATTTTCTTGTGATCATTAAAATGTTTGCTTTTATAGATAAACACTAGAGGCCTGGTGCATGAAACTCGTGCATGGAAGGGGGTGTCCCTCAGCCCAGCCTTCACCTTCTCCAATCTGGGACCCTCAAGGGATGTCCAACTGCCCGTTTAGGCCCGATCCTACTAAGATCGGGCCTAAACGGGCAGTTGCACATCCCTCTCACAATCCAGGATTGCTGGCTCCCAACTGCTTGCCTGCCTTTCTGATTGCCACTAACTGCTCTGCCTGCCAGCCTGATCACCTGCTAACAACTCCCCTGCCAGCCTGATTGATGCCTAACTGCTCCCCTGCCAGCCTGTTTTCCCCTAATTGCCCTCCCCTGCAGGCCTGGTCCCCCCCAACTGCCCTTCCCTACAGGCCCGGCCGCCCCCAACTTCTCTCCTCTGCCGGCTTGGTCACTCCTAACTGCCCTCCCTACAGGCTTGATCACCCCCAACTGCCCTCCCTTGCAGACCTGGTCCCTCCCAACTGCCCTCCCCTGCTGGCCATGGTGGCCATCTTTTGTCCACATGGGAGCAGGATCTTTGACCACATGGGGGCAGCCATCTTGTGTATTTGAGTGATGGTCAATTTGCATATTACTCTTTAATTAGATAGGATGCACTTTAAAATCTTCCACATATTCTCCCCTGAATTTAAAACCAGTTAAAATGGTTTTATATGTAAGCAAATTAAGATAAGATATTTAACATCTCATTGAAAGAAAATGGAATAGAAGGTAAATATCTTATTTTAAGATTGCATCAGCTTCATTAAAGATTTTGTTTTGATTATAATGAATTTTTATTTGGAAAAATAATGTCTTAAGTGATTCAAAAGACATCTAATTATCTTTTAAAGAATTAAACATATTATGATGCATTATTCAAATATACATACCCTTGGACAAAAATAATAAAGACTTAAAATATAGGTTTGCATTCAAAATAAAAACCAAATTAAAATTAGCATTTAACTTAAAATTTAGCTTACTAGTCTACTTTCCCTGTCAATAATAAAATATATTTTAGCTAAATGTTGCTTTTGGTTTGGGGAGAAAATTGAAGAATGCTTTAATTTCTCATTAACTACAACATTAATCAGTGGTTAATTGCAATTATTTAGCCTGTAGATAAAGTGAAAGCAGAATTAGAATCTGACTACAAGTCAAATAAACTTTGTCTTTCTTATTGACTTAAGCATTTTTAAGACAGATATTCAATAAGGTTTGCTTAGCAAAATTTTGGTAGTGTTTGGTCAATGTACTGAATAATAATTGAAGTCAATTGCTAAGTCAAGCTCTATCTCTGTGTTAACTTGTGAGCATTAATCTTTAATAATACAGAACAATTTTAGTATTATATTTCCCATATCAGTGTATAATTGCAGTTAAATTTTTAGTAATTATGGAACATATTACCTTGCTTTGTGTATTTCAAATTTGATATTTAATTCAATTATTTCTCTATTTTTGAATACATTCCCTTGTATTTTAATTATAAGCAATTTAAAAATGTTATAAATTTTGCTGATTTCCCCAGTATATTAATATCTCTAGTTAGTTAAGATGGTAAAGATACAAATTCTGGGTTTTATCAGTTTCAACTTCTCTGTTGCATTTAAGAGCACTATTTTGTTTGTAATACAGAGGAGAAAAATTGAAGACCTAACATTGTCTCAACACAATGTCAGGAAATAAATAAAAATCCCATTTCAAAATGTGGAAGTGTTAATAACATGCCACATCTAGTTTCTGAGTTTGGAAAAATATGGTGGTTCTAAGCTCTCATCTTTTCCTAATAACTATACTTAGAGCCTCCTTACACTATTGTCTTAACAGAAATGGCTCATTGAAGAAGCAACACCCAAATTTGGTTTTCCTTGGCTACCTTTTCATCAGTGTCTAAATTCATACATTTTCTAAATCCTATGCTAACAGACCTCTGCAGTCAAATGCTAAGTGTTATTAACCTCCAACAAATTGGAGTCCTGATGTATCCATGTTCTTTTATGAAATGGCTTCTCTGGTGGCTCTTGTGAAAGGGCTCAGGCTACATGGTCTTCCGATTTGATGGTTTTGATGCCATCTTTTGGTGGTTGACGAAATTATTACAAACATTAAAATGCAATTTTGTTTCTATTCAATAACTATTTCTTTGGTATATGTTATGAATGGTGTGCTTGTGCTGTGCTTGGACCTGTTGGTTCTGAGAAGGCAAGGTGTCCACAGTATTGCTTCATTTATTCAAGCACATTTGGGTAGGAGTCATTTTACAGAAGCAAATTTCACATTTCTGTAAACTTCCTCAAACTGGGGGCACTGGACATAATTTATCTATTTTATAACTTGAATTAATAGTGAGACATGGGCTTTTAATATAATCTCTTCATTTGTATTTTATTTTCAGATGATTCGCCTACATTCATACATAAATGTATACAGGGTATCCTCCCCCCCCCCCAAATATATAAAGGCAGTGCTTATTAAAATACATTTCATTTTCAACATGTAGTAGAATGTACAGCTATCAGCTGCTAAAGTGTGTATACATTTTTGGGGACACCCTGCATATTTCTTCCAGAGGGCCAAAAATAGCTTTCAGGGTGCATGTTAAAATGTTGACATTTCCAAGGACATAGAAAAGAGCTCCACCCAGCTGACTCAGCCTTTTGTCTTCCAAACCCTGGTGTATGTTGGAAGTGAACTTCCTGAGAAAGGTGACAGCTCACAGCTTTGGACTAATAATAAAACCTTGCATCTGCCGTTCCTTAAAAAGTGCCCAGTGTAGCCTAAGCAGCCCCCAATGCTGGGTTCCCTTCTGTGACTTTTACCTCTCTTGATCTTCAGATCTCTAATTCTCCATTGCCTTAGCTCTTTCATGACAATCTGATTATCTTTATATTTTGTCCTATCTTTTTAGCGTTTCTAAGCAGGAGGGTTGGTTTTGATACCAGATTCGCCATTAGCAGAGTTGAATCTGCTCCTGCCATTTAGTGAGCCCTCCTCTAACTGCCTCCTCCCACTCATGGGATCTCCCTTAACTTTAATATCTGAAGAGCAGCAAGACCCTCAGTACTTGTCATTTGTATTTGTCATAACAGTGTTGAATAATAAAGAAGACAGTCCTCTTCAAAATTGTGATATTTTGGCAAAGTTTTCATTAAAACTTCCAGTTTCCAGTCATTTCACCATTTTCTTTGTCATTTGTTATTCTCTGCTTCTTTCATGTTGGTACTCCAGCTTTTTAAGTGTGGAACAGCAATACGTTTCTGGTTAAAGGAAATAGGATTGTTTTAACCACAAAGTCAGCTGCAGGAGGAAGGAAAGGGAAGATGATACCTTGGAAAGAAGGATGAGTTTGAATAGTGGGCTCTCCCAGAGAATTTCAGAGCATGTCCATTTTTAAAAGACTTTCCAAATGGGAACACCTGGGGGATCTATGGGGAGACATATAAGCAATTTTTACCCTAGTCATTGAGAATGGATAAGATTGGCCTTGGCTGGTTTGGTTCAGTGGATAGAGCATCAGCCTGCAGATTGAAGGGTCTCAGGTACTTTCCTGTCAAGGGCACATGCCAGGGTTGCAGGCTCGATCCCCAGTAGGGGGCGTGCAGGAGACAGCCGATCAATGATTCTCATCATTGATGTTTCTATCTCTCTTTCTCCCTCTCCTTTCCTCTCTGAAATAAATAAAAAGATATATTAAAAAAAGAATGGATGAGATCGGGCATTTGATTCAGTAACGGTAGCTGTTAGGGAGAAGTTCTGAAATGTCTGGCTTGTAAGGAATTTGTATGCCATATTTCAAATGAGGGTTGAGGAATAAACTACATATCCCCAACAAAATAATTCCAAATGTCATTTATACAAGGCATGAACAAAATTGTGAAAAAAAATTAGTTTAATAATGAAAATCAATTTAGGTTCAACCTATTTAACATACTTATTAGATATTATATTAGGTTTACTAGAAATACCATACAAATTACAACAAACTATGTACCTTAAAAAAACAGAAATTTATTCTCTTATGCTTCTGGAAGCTATGAGTCCAAAATCAAAGTGTGGGCAGGTACATGCTCACTCTGAAAGTCCTGGGGAAGAATCCTTAATTTCCTCTTCCTGGCCTCTGGTGGTCCCCCACAGTCTCAGCACTAAGTGGCTTATAGCTGAACTACTTCAGTCTCTGATCCTGACAATGGCCTTCTTCCTATGTGTCTCTTTGTGCCCTGCCCTATTATAAGGAGTTTAAGGCCCATCTTAACCCAGTATGACCTCATTTTAATTAATTGCACCTGGAAATACCCCATTTCCAAATATTCTGAGGTTCCAAGTGGGCATAATTTTTTGAGGAGAGGTCCATTCAACCTAGTACAGGTCTAATTATCACCATTTATAACAATAGCTAAGTGTTCATATTATTCCATGTGCAATACTGCCCTTGCTATTATATTTTATTATAATCCTCTGTCCTAGATTCATATATCTGGTCTTAGTTTATTTCATTTTTTCAGTTATGAATTGCATTCAATTATCCATTCAACAAGCATTCATTTTGTCTAGTAGATATGTAGTTTGCTAGACACTTAGAATATAACAATGAATAATACATAATAGATGAAAAAGCAGAACATAATGGGAGAATTAAGTCTCTAAATATCCAGCAATAATAAGTTGAGATTTTGAATAGCTATATTAGAAGTGATACATTCCAAGTAGAAGAAACAGCATGATAGACAATGACAGCTTTTAAATAGCACGTTGAGTTTTGAGAACTGCAAGCAGTTCTATATGGCAAAAATAATATAAGGAACGCATTGCTGAAAAGTGAAGCTAGGGAAGAATTCCACAGCCATATTATTCATATCTTTATAATCTCCTAGACAAGCTGACCCATAATTCTCTTGCTATTGAATAGTCCCTAAAGGGTTTTAAGCTGGATGAGGAAGATATGATAAAATGATTCAATTGATGTTTCAATTTTTTTTCACTTGCTTCAAATCTCTATAAATTAAAGTTATTGTTATCTATTAACCTCTAGGTTTGCACATTCTAATAGTATGTGGTATTTCAGGCTGCTTCTAAATGTTGGCAGACTATTTCTAAAATAGATGATGAGTTTGCTGACCACCACCTTCACCCCAAAACTCTCCGCCATAGTAAATTTTAAAGATTTGATTATTATATGGGACTTTAAGATTTGAATTATTTAATTAAAATTATGTTTATAGTATTTAGTGTCCTATGTATATTCTTAGACAATGGGAGACATCATGAGATTCTTTGCATTCTTTATTTAAAGGTATGGGAAATGTCACCATCCTGCTTCCCACCCCCATTATTGCTGCTGTTGGATAGATTTTAAGGTGGGAATAGGAGAAAATAGTTTTGTGGTTGGTTTTTTTTTCCTGATCCCCTAGTATGATACTACTAGAAGCCCAAGTGCACAAAATTCATGCACAAAATTCGTTCCTTAGCCTGGTCTGCACCCTCTCACAATCCAGGACCCCTAAGGGAATGTCCAACTGCTAGTTTAGGGGGGATCAGGCCTAAACCAGCAGTTGGACATCCATCTTGCAATCTGGGACCGCTGGCTCTTAACCATTTACCTGCCTGCCTGCCTGATCGCCCTTAACCACTCTGCCTGCCTTCCAGATCACCTCCAACTTTTTGCCTGCCTTCCTGATTGCCCCTAACTGTCTCTGCCTCGGCCTTGGCCCCCACCGCTGGGGCTTTGTCCAGAAGGACCTCTGGAAGGACATTTGGAAGGTTGTTTGGCAGTCTGGTCTAATTAGAATTTTACACTTTTATTATTATAGATCTTGTTCAGAGTATCAATTATACATAAGATGTACAATCTATTCTTTGCTCACTGTCTTTTAACTGCCTTGCTCTGGTAAATCTCTTTAAAGGAGCTGGTTATAAGAAGCAGAAGGATCTTTTCTGTTGGCTATAGATAAGAGCACTTAAGGTCAGTTGTCCAGGTGACATTGTCAATAGATATCAAAGCAAAGGGGTGAACATCAACTTGGAATTTACATGAAGATACTCAGAGAGAGAAACATACAAAAGAGGAAAGGTACAGAATATGAATTTAACAATGTGACAATAAGCCCACAGATTGTTTATGTAGGAAAACATGATGTTAGAGAGTCATGCAGTTAGAATAGAATATACACAAAGCCTAGCAATCTTCTAAAACCATACAGATTTTTAGGAAAATAATCCCAGTAATTCAGAGGTACACTTTCTTTTCTCTTTCAACTGGCTTCAAAGTAATAAATAATGTTAAGACCTTTCTAAAACCAGTAGGAAATTATAAAAAAACAACAATGATATATATGTATATATAATTTTAGAGAGAGAGAAGTTATCCATACGTTCATTGGTTGATTTTTAAAAAAATATTTATTGATTTTTAAAGAGAGATAGGAAGGGAGGGATGGAGAGAGAGAGATTTGGCATATCAGGGCCATGCTATAAACCACATAGCTACCTGGCCAAGGCCAACAATAACAATTTTCACACAGAAGAAATACATTTGAATAGCACTAAGCTAAAAAGCATTTTGTTTGCAGATGATAGAAGTTTTCTAAGAGATAATAAATTGTCTTTGGCTAAGAGACTGTAAATATATGCTCCTGAGATAAAGTGGCCTTGTATTGAGGAGTTGCAGGAAGGATAAATAGTCATATTAGAGTTTGAAGCATTTGTAGGATCAGAACATCATTGGAAGAAACAACTCAATGGTAGACTGGGTTCTAGAGAATAATTAACACCAAGTTGATATTCTTCATAGAAATAATACTGCCACAGTAAGTTCCTTTTTCCCTGTCTAATTCTTGTTGTGTTACATACTAGAATCCAGAACTGAAACTAATTTATTGTGATTGATGCAGTAAAATGGAAGGTTACTATTTAACTGTCACAATCCCAAATTTTGTCAACTGTTATGGAGTAAAATATTTTCTAAAAGTGAACACATTGAATTATATAAAATTTAAAAATAAATAAGAAAGGTATTTTTGTCTACTGGTTTAGATAATTGTGTTTCTATTTAACATTGTCTATGTGGCTATGTGAACTTAAAAAAATTCAATCAATATGGACCTTAGCATTTGAGTTGGAATGTTACCCTCAATGATTATGTAAAAAAAAATAAAGAAAAATTATTTCTTTATAATTTCTTCTATCCACTGGCTAGTTTGGCTCAGTGGATAGAGTCGGCCTGCAGACTGGAGGGTCCTGGGTTAGATTCCAGTCAAGGGCACATGCTCGGGTTGTGAGCTCAATCCCCAGTAGGGGGCATGCAGGAGGCAGCCAATCAATGATTCTCTCTCATCATTGATGTTTCTATCTCTCTCTCCCTCTCCCTTGCTCTCTGAAATAAATATATATATATATATGTATATATATATATATATATATATTTAAAGAAAATTATTAAATAAACTACTTTTGTGTAATAATCATGGCATATATAAGTTCAAAATATCAGACTTTTCTGGTAGCAAAAATTAAAACAAAACCTTAAACACCATAAAACATAACTTGAGCTCAGTTCACAAGAAGTCTGTTGGTTTAATTTTACCACATATAAATGATGTGACACATGTGGTTGGCCTCAGTTGTTTTTATTTATATGCATTCACCTTTCTTTGATCATTGCTCCCAGATTGTCCTTAAAAATCCACTTCTAGAGTATATTGTAGAGTCATAAAGTATGACAGTACTCAAAAGAAAATCCCAGAATTATGGAGTTATGTTAACAGGACACAGGAGCCAACTGAAAGAACTATCAATGGCTATCTCAGAACAACTTCAGCAAATAAATAAATAATGTACCTTTGGATTATAACCTAAAATATAAACTAAATATTCATGACTTTACACTGATATGAATAAATGACAGGATAAATAAATAAATAAATAAATAAGATAGAAAAGACAAATATCGGAAGCTAAAGAATACAAGATAATTTATGTAGCTCCTCTGCCCTCAAAAAGAGCATAACTCCTTATTTCTTACATATAGACTGAACATAATGACTTCAATTCTTCAATTCAAAGAGCACAGTATGAAAATGGTGGGGTAAGGAGGAGGAGAGTAACTTTACAATGGAGAAACCTGACAAACACTACCTCAGCCAGGTGATCAAGGTCAACATAGTGATATTACATTGGTAGGCTATACCCTGGTATAATGTATTGAAATGCAATTATTTAGTGGTCTTCCTTCCAATAACTCATATCCCCATTCTAATCATGAGAAAGTGTCAGATAAATCACAATTGCCAAATATTATACAAAATAGCTTACCAGTACTCTGTCAGGGTGATTAAAAACAAGGGAAATTTGAGAAACTGCCTTGGTCAAGAGTAACCTAAGGAGACATGATGACTAATTGTCATGCAGCATCTTGGATAGAATCCTGGAAAGGACAAAGGACATTAGATAAAACTGAAGAAGGAATAAAGCCTAAAATCTAGTTATAATATTATATCAATATTGATTCATTAATTATCACAAATGCACCAGACTAAAATATGATGTTAACAGTAGGGGAAACTAGAATATATGGGAACTCCCTTACTATCTTTGCAATTTTGCTGTAAATATAAACCTGTTCTGGCCTTGGGAATATATATCCTAAGAAATTAAAATACAAAATGTTTCTAAATTAGCCAGTTTCTCAAAATTGAATATTAGTTTTAAGATTCCAAAATTTTGATTCTTTGAGGTTGACATCAAAAATGCTAATATATTTTTAACTCAAATGAATTGTGATATGTAGTTTTTTTTTAAAAAAAAGAAACTCCTCTGCAATATTAACTGTACCGACACCCATAACTGTTGAGTAATTTTAATCTTTCTACATTTCTATATATTTTCATGAATTCCAGCTCAAATTCCTAATAACTGTACTTTATCTTTTTTTAAATTTTGATTTTAGCTACAAAGCTAATGACATTGTATTAGGTTGGAAAAAGAAGAATCCTTTATTGTGTCTAATGCACTAGGTCTCACTTTTGTCATCTGATTTCCAAGCTCCCTTCTTATTCCAGAGGAAGTTGAACAGCAAAAACAATGTCTTTGATATGATTAGCAGACAGATCTAGGCCATCATATAAGGTGGGATTCAAGAGCAAGGAAATAGCTTTTAAGAAGCATGCTTCTACTTATACATTCAAATTAATGTTTTCTTCTAAGTGGTCACCTTTGAAGGGGTCATTTACTTATGCTATGACACTGCTATTATTCAAAATATTTCAAAGCTTTTTGTTTGTTTTGTTTTAATTTGGCTTCAGAACCCATTTATGAGACACCTAAGAAAAGTCTTTGTTTCTGTGCATATTATTTATTTTAGAAACACTTATATATGCTAAATATGATGCAGGCCTTGTCTTAATTCAATATCCTTTCCAAATGTTTACTTAATTCTTATAACAACCTCATGAGGTGGGTAATATGATAATCCCAATCTTATTGGTAAAGAAACGGAAGCACTGTCCAATATTACACACCTAAGAACTTAAGAAATTAGACTGAACTCAAAACATCTGGCCTACATAGTACCTGATAAATGGCTACATCTTGTTACCTCTTACATCTAACTTTTATTTAAAAACTTCTATCCATATTTTTATGAGTGATAAGATACCTGCTAATATTATGTTTTTATTTAATATAAACAGTCTTCTTCAACAGCTCTTCCTAGTTAAATTTAAAAACTTGAAGCAAAACAAGAACCTGGATCAAGAAAGAGTCAACTCTCTATGTACTTACTAGAGAAGAAAAATGAAAACATTCCTGCCAGAGAAGTTAGTTGCTTAGCCTTATGTTACTCAGAAGAAATATATGGACATAGCCTTCTTTCTTGTAACTTCTGGCAAATTGAGGTTTTACTGAGACAAATGTAGCATCAATTCTCTTAGCCATCAATTCAAAGCTATCATCATTCTTGAGTTGAAGATGTGCTCTGTCAATACTATGTTGACTTGCACCAACTTGATCGAACAATTAATGAGTTGATCTTGATGAATCTATGCTACTTGAATGAATTTGATGAGCTCTAAATCAGCCTATCAGCATCAATGTTTGTTTGTTTCCACTTAACTCTGTATTGGTAAACTATAGAAATAAGTAGCTAAAAAAATACAGAATTTGAATTCTAGATTCAAACAATGCAAAGAAAAAGAATTAATTGTTGATATCTATTCTTTAGTGTATTGTGATTTATTCTATTTATCTTTCTACATACTAAGAATCAAAGATTTAATACTTCAAATTACATATGTTTTTTATGAATTATTCATAGGTCTAAATTTAAAAAGTAATTGCTTCTCACAGGAAAATTTATTTGTAAAATGGTTTCTTTCACCATAAAATGTGACCTTTATCAGGATAATGATTGTGTCTATTTCATTCACCATTGTACACAGCAAGTAATCAAATGACTGTGTACATAATTCTAGGTATCCTATCTAATAAAAGAGTAATATGCAAATTGACTATCACTCTAAGACACAAGATGGCTGCCCCCATGGGGTAAAAGATGGCCGCCCCCATGTGGACACAAAATGGCCACCACAAGATGGCCAGCAGGGGAGGGCAGTTGTGGGCAGTTAGGGGTGACCAGGCCAGCAGAGGAGGACAGTTGGGAGAGACCAGGCCAGTAAGGGAGGGCAGTTGGGGAGAACCCAGATCTGCAGGGGAGGGCATTTGTGGGTGACCAGGACTGCAGGGGAGGGCAGTTGGGGGGGACCAGGCCTGCAGGGGAGGGCAGTTGTGGGTGATCAGGCAAGCAGGGAAAGTAGTTAAGGGTGACTGGGGTGGCAGAGGAGGGCAGTTGAGGGAGACCAGGTCAGCAGGGTAGGGCAGTTGGGGGGACCAGGCCTGCAGATGAGGGCAGTTTGGGGGGACCAGGCCTGCAGGGCAGGACAGTTGGGGGGTACCAGGTCTGCTGGGGAGGGCAGTTGGAGGGAATACCAGGCCTGCAGTGGAGGGAACTTGGGGGGAATCCAGGCCTACAGGAGAGGGCAGTTGGGGAGACCAGGCCTGCAGGGGATGGCAGTTGTGGGCCATCAGGCCAGCAGGGAGGGCAGTTAGGGGCAATTGGGCAATTGGGAAGCAGTTAGGCATAGATCAGGCTGGCAGGGGAGTGGTTAGGGGGTGATCAGGCTGGCAGGCAGAAGTGGTTAGGGGCAATCATGCAGAGGTAGGTGAGTGGTTGGAAGCCAGCATTTCTGGATTGTGAGAGGGATGTCCACTGGGATTGGGCCTAAACAGGCGGTTGGACATCCCTCAAGGGGTCCCAGATTGGAGAGGGTGCAGTCTAGACTGAGGGACACCTCCCCTCCCTGTGCATGAATTTTGTGCACCGGGTCTCTACTTCAATAAATATTTATCAATTGAATAAAGATTGGATTCTTACTGTTATAATTAATATCCTTTTATAAGCTGGCAGGGGCAATTCATATAATCAGAATGCTCTCATAATATTTTAGGAATATACTCAAGTGACCTCAGTATTAGAGAAGCAAGTGAATTTGAATGCCAGGATTAATCTCAATATCTTGTATTTTTGTAAAATTTTAACCTACTCCAGCTGTGTAATGCACACTCTAGTTATCTGCCAAAACAGCCATAAAAATAGTAAAATGGATCCTGTTGCTTCTGCTTGTGCAGATGATAAAACAGACTCAGGCAGTTTAAGACACTGGCTCAAGGGTCATTTACTGAAATCAAAACCCTAAGCAAGGAATTAAGCTTCTTCCCACAGAATTTAAAAGGGTGTAAATCTCCAATAGCATAAATTATTTAATGACCTAGATTCATCTTTTTGCATCTCAAATGAGGCTACTATATTTGCATCTTTGTGACTGCAGTGGAGAGAGAAAGCTTATGGCAACAGGCAAGTAGGGCAAGCAAATTAATCAGCTTATAAAATGTTTATAAACTTGCAAACATTTCAGGAGCCCCTTAAAGTTTCAGAAGTCCCCTGTCTTTGGTTCTGCTCTTACAAATTCTACATATAGTTTATTGCAGAGTTTAGATCTGATGGCCAGTTCAAATTTATTCAGTGTATTTATGTTCCAAATACTTTGAATTAAGAAACTAAAAAAACACAACAAAACAAAAAACTGGTTGTCAAAAGCAATGATATTTGTGAAATGTGTTGTGAAAAGGCCAATTATAATTTATTATGAAGTTTCCCTACACTTATTGTGCATAAAGTAATGTGCTCTTCACAGCAGGCCATACTGTCATTAACCTTTTCATAGAAGCAGTGATCTCATTCAGAAATTTTATTTCTGAATTATGTGCTTATAGCACACACTAATTCCTTCTTACCTAGAGGGAAAAGGACAGCATGCAGTTGGGGATGATTTTTCAGGTTTAAACTGTTAAAGGGGATAGGGAAAGATGAAGAATGACAAGAGGAGTAATTTCGCCTATAAAGCTATTGATGCTCCTTTGCAAAGCATTAATTTCTACTTTCTGTTTCTTATTGTTTCCCCCCATTCCAAAGAAAATGGCATTTTTTTAAATTAAATTTATTGGGATGACATTGTTTAATAATATGATATGTGATCTGTATATGATGTCATCTTTTTAAATATATATATATATTTTTTTATTGATTTCAGAGAGGAAGGAAGAAGGAGAGAGATAGAAACATCAATGATGAGAATCATTGACTGGCTGCCTCCTGCATGCCCCCACACTGGGGATGGAGCCCACAACCCAGGCATATGCCCTGACTGGGAATCTAACTGTGACCTTCTGGTTCAACCACTGAGCCACGCCAGCCAGGCTATATAATGTCATTTTAAAAGAAAAAGAAAAAGTTGCAGTAAATGAAAAAGTGACACAGAGTGATGTAGTAACAATCAAGATAAATAATGAATAACATTTAATTGAAGCTTTTTTTTTTTTTTTTTTTTGAGAGAGAGAGAAACATCAATTTGTTGTTCCACTTATTTACGCATTCACTGCTTGATTCTTGTATGTGCCCTGACTGGGGATTGAAACCAAAACCTTGGTTTTTTGGGATGATGCTCTAACCAACTGAGCTACCCAAGCAGGAAATGACACGTATTTAAAGGGAAAGGCAACAAATCACCAAGGTCTCGGTCTCTCTCTTTCTGTGTCTCTCCCTCTCCCCTTCAGTTCCTTTTTCAGGTAGTGAGCTAATTCCCTTAGTAACTTAAAGATAGTGAAAGTGCCAAATTATCCATCATTACTCTACCTCAGGTATGAATCTTTTCTCTATTCAATATTCTATCTTGTTGGAAAAGACAGAAAATTCCTGATTCCTTTATATTTTTCCTAAAAACAACAACAACAAACAAACACATTGGGAAACTAAAGGTATATTCCCTTCGCACACTTTTACACAAAATATTCTAATCCGCCACTTAAGGTTTATAATCTTTCCCTCCATTTTAAATGCCCTTAGGTTTCTATAATCTTTGTGGAAACAGTAAGTAGATAAATTCACAGTTTGCCAGGCTTTCAGTTCCTGCAGCCTTTTGACTCTTAAATGATGCTGACACCACTTAAGTTTCTTATGTAAATTTATCTCTTCCAAAGAATCTAAAACCCTTGATTAGGTTAAAAAAAAAAATCTCTGGGCTATTATTTATTTTCTTTAGGATCAAGTCTGACAGGCTTCTGGTCTTACTTTGATCTTATAAACCAGGCCTAGGAGCAGGGCTTTTCAGTGGCTATGCCTAGCAGCTGGCTTTATACTACATGTCTACTTATTGCAAACCTGTGGTATCAGCATATAATTGGGTTGTTCCTTAGTTACTTTAATAATATTTAAGTTCCACTGAGTCAAAATCCTTCATTCTCCTGTTCTACATCCTTCCAGGGTTATATTTCCTTTCTTGTTCCTTTTCTCGATGGTAGAGTCTTCACTACTGACTTTCAGATCCTTCTGAGGCCAATTGCCTAGCAAACTTTTCAAAGATTTTTTTTGGAGCATGAGTGCTTATCTTCCACAGTCATTCCCAAATATTTTAACAAACTTGGTTCCCAAGTCTTGGTCTTATGGAGAAGAACATTTTCTTTCCAACCAAGTCCTAGTTAAAATAACACTCATTATATAAGCAATGTATTTGCATAAATGTCTTAAACATACTCTAATGTCAAATAATTCTATATTTGATGCAAGCATCAGCTATGAGCAGTTTTGCAATGGTTTGAAAGCAAGTCATATTTGTTTGATTAAGTATACACTTAATTTAGGCAATATACATCTTCATATTCTCTCATAAAGCTTTTTACATACCATCATAAAATGTATTACAGTGAAAGCTGAATTCTGTTGTTTAATCACAAAAGTGCCCTAACTTAATAAATCATGAAGAGAATCAATGAGGCCTGAATTGAATGCCTGAAAGAAAGCTGCAATCATTCATAAGGAGTAACTTTGGATGATTACTAAATTCTCTAAAGTAGTTGAGACTACAGAAAACCATAAGTGCTTTGTCCAACAATTATCACTATCCCATATACCAATGGAGCCATTTTGGAAGTATTTCCCATAAATTCACAAATGCCTTGACTGGAACTGGTGTGGACTATTTTTTCAGAACTCTATTCTAACTCTCAGTTACAAAGATTGCTCTCTGGTTGGAATAATAATGTTCTTTTGTCAGCATGATAAATATTTGTTTGCAGATCTCTTGATCAAATGCTTTTACTCAAAAGGAGAAATAAAAGGAATGCTGCTACTGTGTAGAATATAGGAATATTCACACAGAAATATGACAGAATCACATAACTGATTTAGTATAGCCTATGGATGATTAAGGAGCAGAGACTTAATTAATTTCTCCCTTTTATATTCAGGAAAATACATCTCTTAAATATTGTATTCTATGTAATAAGCACTATGGTAAATAAAGATAAGTATAATTGTTCTCTATCCTCAAAATACCTCAAATATGAAGAAAGCTCATGATAGAAGCAAGAACACAATAACATGAATATGCCTGGAAAGAAGGTATTTCCAGATACAGCCATTCACATAGTCAATTTACGCTTTTCACTGTCAGTATACTAGTAGAGATTGTGCCTGAGTTTCTAAACAAACTATTGAGACATTGAATAAATGATTACAATGATTGTTGAAGAGGACTTTCCAGTTCATTTGAAGAGAAAACTATACAGACTCAAAATATACCATCTTCATATGAGGGGACAGAAGTTGCTCCTGGAGCCAAAGGATTTTAAAGATCTTAATTAACTAGCTGGTGACTGAATGAACTTAAAATAAGTATAAATATCATATGAGAAGTTATTACTCATGTCATATGGCCTGTGTTCATAACTTTGAATATATATGAATTAGTGACATGTTTATTGAAGGAAAATGTTATAAAGAGTTAGCAGAAAGGAGCTATTAGGTGTAAATGAAAGAAAATGTGTTAGTTATATTTAATTCATGGATATATAGGCCAATAATCATTTTAATGATTGATAGATTTACAAGGGAAAACTTAGTTTTAAGTGCTTACTGTCATAGCAAATGAATGATATGTAAAAACATATTTACTGGAATACATCATTGAGAGTCAGTTAATTCCAATCTGTTCCATAAAATGACTTATTTTGCAATGTGTTTTAATATGTGAGAATGCTTGGCCTTAGTTCACTGGAATCCGGAGTGTAGAAGAGTGAAGGCATCTGTATCTGCTCCCATTGGCAACACTACTTCATTTACATAGTTCTCTGAGTCCTCTTCACATCTTTCTTCACACACCCTGGGTAACAAAACAAGTGCTGAGTATTCTCTGAAGTCAATGAAAATCAGTTATTAGATTAGCTTGATATGGGTATTGCAGAAATGATATTTTTTGCTTATGACCAAGAAAAACAGATGGTTGGGTGAGGAATGTGGGAGTTGTCAGAGAGAGTTTTTGCCAAAAAGATTTGGTGCTAACAGAATATATCTCGTCAATTATAACATCTTGATGACACCAAATATAGAAAAGAAAGATGCTTTGGATTTTCTTTGTAACTTATGTGATGATTGAAAGAAAACTGACTTAACTTGAGCTGAGTGATATCTGCCAATTCTGGAACAGAGGTCCACATTTATAAATTTTTTAAAAAGTGTATTTGCTCATGTATCTGACTTTTACAAATAACTAATGTGTTTCACTTTTAAACTAAAAGAAATTGTTAATAATTAAGAGTCTTTTGATTATGTGATCAAATTAAACTTACTTATTTTAGAGATAGATAGACAGATACATAGCTCATATGCCAAAAACCCCACCAATTTGAATCATTATATGACAGAAATAATAACCAATTTTAAGTTCAAAAAAAAATTTCTTATCAGATGAGAATATAATTCAACATATAACAAAGCAATCCTTGTGTATAATCTTCACTGCATTACAGTACAGTTTGGGCAGTCTATGGTGCAGTATGATGCTAGAGCAAATTTTAATGGCACTGGCCTACTATATGCTCCTCTTTATTTTCTCGCCTCCTTCTATTTTTTCTTTTGGCCTATATTCCAAGATTATCATTCTCTTAGGAAAACTGTTTATATATATTTTTTATATCTCTGTTCTTCTTATGATTGTGTTCTATGATTATTTTCCCTTTCTTTATTCTTAAACTTCATTTTCTTTGACAAGACATACCATGGAGATTTTTAGTTATTAATACCCTATCTCTGGTACTAAAACCCTAGAATAACAATTAGTCGTTCTATTATACTTTGTGATGAGCAATTCAAAAAAAGTGGAAAACAGGCAAGTTTGTCCAGGACCAAATATGATTGAGGATGTCTCCAGGAATAGGTAGCAGAGAATACATCATCTAGTCATGACAGAGGATCCATATAATGGATATGGAGACACCATAGCATATTTTAAAAAACACACAAAATCTTGGAGTAGGACAAACCTAGATTTTAAAATAATACAGGCCTGAAATGAAACTAATTTATTTTCCTTACCAACTATATTATCTTAGGAAAGTCCCAGCTACTGTGAACCTATTTCCTCCTCTCCAAAATAAACATAGTGGTAGCATTCTTTAAGGTTGTTGAGGAGTTGGAAATAATGCATACAAAGACTCACTATAGGATTGAATATTTCTTCTATTTCTTTTTATAATTTCCTATTCATAGTTGCTGATCAGAGCAGGTGAAATAAATGACAGCATCCCTTATGAAAGCCAGATGCTTATTTTATGCTTATGCTTATTTTTGCATTTTCTCAACATATAATTGATGCACTAAAATAACATTAGAAAAGTTAATGCTAGGTTTTGAATTTAACTTTGACAAGTCTAACTTTTTTTTTATTTTAAGCTAATCTTACATATTAGTCCTCTGTTTTATTAGACTGCTTAGTTATTAATTTTTCTTGGAGTTATAGACCTATTCTTGTATAAATGTAATGTCTGAAAACTGACATGCATCAACATACATTCTTACTGTAACAATTCTAGAAGCTATTTATATTTTCTTCATGACCTAGGAGTGCTTATACTTTGCATACATTGTGGAAAAAACCCACAATATTTGTTTGATTTTAGATATCATCTGCCAAGCTCTTGGTGGGGGTCCTGGCAGCTGTGATTGTTCTTGGCAACTTCACTTTCCCGGACACAGGTTTTGCAATTGGTTTAGACACCTGGATAGAGCAGGAATTTTTAATTGAGAATTCAGAGACACTAGTCAATTTTGGTTGTTTTCTGAACTCAAACTTGCAAACTACAAAGCAGTTGGGAAACATCTTCTGCATATAAAATAGGAACATAGAAAGATGTCAAGCAGAAAGAGTGGAATTTAACATACACAGATGAGTCAGATTTGAAAGGCTCAGTGGCCCAAAAACTAGAGAAGAGGGAAAGGAAGAGGGGATAAAATAAATGAGAATGACCAGAGGAACTGCCTTAATTCAGGATGCTCTTTTAGTTTTGCACTCCCTCTATCCCAAAGGCTGTCATCACTACCTTCCCCTGAGGTCCACGAGCTATAGCTTTAATTTCATCCTGTATTTCCTGTTTTTTCAACACTAACCTGAATAGATTCCTGTTACTTGTTAACCAAGGAACCTTAACTCAGATACATAGCTATGGATGTAAAATGGGGGGGAAAAGTAAATTGCAAAATTAAAAGAGGATAATTTAATATGTTACACATATTAATATGGTCAGAACTTCATTTTTATTTGAAAAAACTTTTAAGTCTGAATCACAAAGCAAAGGTCTATAGAAATTGTTTCTCCTCCGCAGGTAGAATGGAACATGGACATAATTCAGCACCTACCCACAGAGAAATGGTTGTGAGGGATACACCCGAGGACAGCAGCAGTGTACAAAGAGACAATTTCTAAGTTTAAAAGGTGTTAACATTCTGTAGAATGAACAGAAATCAAGCAACTTTATTACATATTATTGGAGTTGTAATAGCATGTAGAATCTGAATTCTGAGCAACTGCCAACCCAAAACTTAGAAGCTATTTTAGTTAGTATAATGTACTGATATAATGCACACCTACCATTCCAAAAGAGAATCCACTACCTCTAGAGGATGAGATGGTGAGCTAATCAAAGAGATAATCTGGACTGAGTCATTGCAGATTAGCTTGGCTAAGAATTTCCCTTATTCCTAACATGTTGACAAGTTCGTTCCTGTATCACACTGCACAGAATTAATGAATTTTCATGTATTCGACTCAAGTTAATTATATGGTTGATATTCTATAGTAAGAATATAGTCTTTCTCATATAATTATTTTGTGTTTTTATATATGAGTTGTTTTGTTTTGTTTTATTTGTTTATTTTTCAAATACATTTAAGACAAATGAGAGCTGTCTGGGAGATTCAACACATAATTCTCCTTCAGACTCTTTACCCTAGAAAGGCAGACATAATAAGGACTCTTACACAGTAGCCTTTATTAGAGCTTATTCCTATCTGTTGCCTCATACTACATGTGTAACTTTTTCCTACCTGCAATTAAGAAACAAGGGATAGTACTAAAATCAAATAGGTCAAATTGCTGTCTTGATAGCCTTAGAGAAGTATTTTGTCCATAAACACAATTTGTTGTTTCTTAATCAGGAACATATAATATACAAAACTAGAATGTAAAGCCATATTCTTGCAAATGATGAAAAAATTTTGTATTAAAATACAGTCATCTTTGAGATATTCTTCACTCATAATCTTTTGGCAACATTTGTTTCTCATTAGTCAGCATCACTGCTACAATGCTTGAGGCTATTCACAGCCCTTATGGTATTTGTTCAGTCTGTCTGTACACAGAAATATCATTGCAGCTCACAATTGATGGCAGGAATTAGGCTGTTTTCCATTTTATGCACCTACCTAGTTCATCCAAATTGATTAGAGCCTTTAACCATTGCTAACAGATTTTTTTCAAAACTTTCTGCTGACTTCATAACAGTCAATATTACCTCAAAGCATCAATCTTGTTTAGAGGGTTGGTAAAGGCAGGAATGAGGTAACAGTAAGATGCATTTTTTTTCTAACTTACTAGGCACCAAATGTCAGGTAGCAGGTTTAGGAATCCTTTTGTGAGAAACAAAATACAGGGTGGGGCTAAAGTAGATTTACAGTTGTTTGTATAAAAATAATGCAATAATAAATAAACAATGCAAGAATAAATGCTGCACTTTGCGTACCCATAACTGTACACCTACTTTTGCTCCTGTAGGTATACTAACACATGTAATAAATGACAGAATGCTATTTCAACAATAGAGTTGGGAGATTTCCTAATTGAAAAAAGGATTACCTGTGGACACAGACAATAGAGTGGTGAAGGCTTGGGGTGGGAACAGGCTAGAAGGGGCACTGGGGAAAAAGGAGGACATATATAATACTTTCAACAATAGAGATTTTAAAAAATGGATTAAATGAAAAGAAGAGGATATGGAAACTCTTAGTGGAGATCAAGGCAATGAGATGTACCAGGGAGAATAAGAATGCCTTTGAGACACTTCTCAATTTAAAAGAACAAAAATGCATAGTTAGCTCTATCTAAGCTGAGGACTTACAACATAATTGGAACTAACTAAATATTAGATGAATGAATTAATAAATGAGGAATAATAATAAGAATTAATTAATTACTTTCCCTGTCCATTCTGCTAAATGAAGTGTCTAAATGTTAAATTTCTTCTTTGTCAAATGACAAAAGTTTGCATGGAAATTGAATACAATAATGAAATTTAAAATAATACCTTTTGTCTATAATTTATCGTTTTCTGCTTATCTGCATGTTTCAGTAAAGTGTTTTAGCCCTGTGAGATCTAGGTAAATGAATGAAATAATCTTTTCCCTGGAAGAAGTTCAATTATATAATTTTATACAAATGAGAGAGGGAAGTAATCAAAAAGAGAAAAGGGTGGATGTTCAGACAGTGAGTTGAGAAATATGTAAACATTAAAGTAGCTAAATTTGTACTCTAAACTTTTAAATTAACTTTTAAGTATGGTTTTACTATAATAAAATGTGCATTTATTATATAAATTTTTCATAGACAATGAAGCAAAGCAAAAGAACTCCCATAATCTCACTCAATTCATAGATATTAACACATATGTATATTGACTTCTAGAATATGTATAACTAGAAAGATCACTGCAGCAATATTTAAAATAGCAAATCACATATTAGTGAAAAGGTTATTATTGGTTAGTTAAATTGATGGTAGTCAAACAATAAAATATAAGGCAACCATAAAAGAGAGTTTTAAAGCACATTCAATACTATGGAAAGACCCAGATAATAAATGCATGCTATAGTTTCACTATATATATATATATATATATATATATATATATATATATATATATCCTTATATGTCTACTTATATCTATATATTATTTATCATTTATCTATCTATTTGTCTGTCATCTATCATTGGAAACTCAACAGAGCAAAAACTAATAACTTACTGAAAAAAAAACAAATAGTTCCAGGAATGAAATAAAAGGAAGAATTATCGCTGTTGAGATTTGAATAGTGGTTTGGGAAATCAAGTAAAATAATATCTCAAAACACTGAGCAAAAATATAAAGAGAGGAATCCAAGATGGTGGCGTAGGTAAACACCTAAACTGCTGCCTTGCACAACAATTTAAATTGCAACTAAAAGACAAAACATCTATCACCCAGAACCATGGGAAAGCTGGCTGAGTGGAAGTTCTACAACTAGAAGGAAAGAGAAAAGAGCACTGAGACGTGCACAAGCGCTGAAAAGCTGAGGTACGGAGGCGCGGGATCTGGGCTGGCGGCAGGCGTTGTTTTTTTCAACCCAAAGGGGAGACAAGCCCCTGATTACTCTGAAATACAGTTTCTGGGGAGACGCGGAGGACCCAAACTCCTACGGGGAGAAGCTGGATTGTCTGCTACCGGGTCGGAAAGTGAGGGGGGCCTGCTTGCAGAGCTGCACACAGGAATAATGGTTTATCTGCGCTGGGGCACAGGACGGGACGCAGTAGGAGACACAGAGCCAGCTAACTAGCAGCCATTGCTGTTTGCCAGGCCCTAGCCTAGTGATGCCCTGAGACCCCGCCCCACACAACCTACAAACCCACCCAAGCTCCAAGCAGCGGCTTTTGCATACGAATGGACTGCCCTATCTATTGCAGCTTAATCTAACAAACTTGCAGCCCGGATCAGACAGCTCCAAAACCTCCAAACCCCAAGCAAAGAGGAGAAAACTGTAGCTCCTGCTGGGTGGACTCAGACAATAGCTGACCTGTACCCCATTGGAGATCCAGAAGCCAGTATACCTAGTGGTCAGTGTGAGAAACCAGATTTCAACTCCTCACATCCATAAGTGACACATTCAAGAGGCAGACTCAGCGAGCACCAAAGCCCCACTGAAACAAGTCCTGCACCATAAGCGTGTCTCCAGCACAGCAGTTCTTCCATTATAGACACAGCGAGTCCTCACAGCCAATTGGCCTGGAGGTCAATTCCTCCCAGCGTACCAACAGCAATTAAGGCTTAACTACACCAAGACTTTGCACTCAGCCCACAAAGGGGTGTACCAAGAGTGTCCACATCAGGTGATTGGGGAGGCTGAGCTACTGCCCCCTATAGGTCACCTACGACACAAAGCCACTCCATCAACACAGGGAAGCAGCCAAAATGTGGAAACAAAGAAACATGTCACGAATGAAAGAAACGGAGGAAAGCAAACTACTGGACAATATAGAGTTCAGAACCACATTTATAAGGTTACTCAAGAATCTTCTAAAAACCGCCGAGAAACTTGATGACACTTCTGAGGAGCTTAGTGAGACCTTCAAGGACCTTAATGAGAATGCCAAAAAAATGGAAAAGGAGCAGTCAGAAATGAAGCATACACTGTCTAAAATAAAGAATATACAGAAACTCAACTGTAGATCAACGTACCCCAAGAATCAAACCAAAGATCTGAAATATGAGGAAACAAAAAACACCCAACCAGAAAAACAAAAAGAAAAAAGAATCCAAAAATATGAAGATAGTGTAAGGAGCCTCTGGGACAACTTCAAGCGTACCAACATCTGAATTTTTGGGGTGCCAGAAGAACGGAGAGAGCAAAATACTAAAAACCTATTAGAAGAAATAATGACAGAAAACTTTCCCTACCTGATGAAAGAAATAGACTTACAAGTCCAGGAAGCACACAGAACCCCAAACAAAAGGAATCCAAAGAGGACCACACCAAGACACATCATAATTAAAATGCCAAGGGCAAAAGACAAAGAGAGAATCTTGAAAGCAGCAAGAGAAAAACGGTTAGTTACCTACAAGGGAGTACCCAGACGACTGTCAGCTGATTTCTCAGCAGAAACTATGCAGGCCAGAAGAGAGTGGCAAGAAATATTCAAAGTGATGAACAGCAAGAACCTACAACCAAGATTACTCTACCCAGCAAAGCTATCATTCAGAGTTGAAGGTCAGATAAAGAGCTTCACAGACAAAAAAAAGCTAAAGGAGTTCATCACCACCAAACCAGGATTACATGAAATGCTGAAGGGTATTCTTTAAGAAGAGGAAGAAGAAGAAAAAGGTAAAGATAAAAATTATGAACAACAAAATGACATCAAATACATACCTACCAACAAGTGAATCTAAAAATCAAGTGAATAAAAATCTGAAGAACAGAATGGACTGGTGAATATAATAGAATCAGGGACATAGAAAGGGAGTGGACTGATGACTCTCAGAGGAAGCAGGTGTGAGGGGTGCGAAAAGAGATTGGACAAAAATCTTATTCCTATGGATGAAGACAGTGGCGAGGGGTAAGGGCATGGGGTGGGGTGGGGAATCAGGTGGAGGGGAGCTATGGGGAAAAAAAAAGAGGAACACCTATAATAATCTGAACAATAAAGATTTATTTTAAAAATATATAAAGAGATGAAAATCACAAAGTGGAAGAAAAGAAGCAAGGAAATCAGATACAGAAAACACAATATGTAAATAATAGACATTTCAGAAAGAGAAAAAAGAACAGGTAGAGGGGAGAGAATAATTAAACAAATAAAAAAATGAAAATTTTACTTCATATGAAGAAACATTTGAGTCTGCAAATTAAAATTTTTCACTGAATTCCAAGCAGGATTGGAGGAACACATACATAAGTGTATCCTGTCAATAGTCCTGAATTTAAAGAAAAATCTTGTAGTCTGCTATATGTAAAGCTGAAGCTATACACAAATGGAATGAGACATTTCTCATCAGTGAACCTAGGTATTGCAAGATAGGTTCTTGAGAGAAAGAGACTTCCACCCAACAGTCTTCTATCCAGGTAAGAGAGCTTACCACGTAAATAAAATATTAGAGAATATGTAAGTCTTCACAAGGTATATTATCCTCATACATATTCAAGCAATCAATTTAAACAGTGATCTCAGTGGGGGGAAGAGAGGAAATAATACTTTGGTGAGTAGTGAGTAAGGTCATGGCAACTAACAATATATAACTAGTCCTAGTTATTGTTTCTTAAAGTAGAAGTTACAAACTGCTGTAAGGAACTGAAATTATTAAACAGTCACAACAAAAAGTGCTAAATGAGGATGAAGTAGAGAATAATTAAAATCCTTCCCAAAGCCTCATCTCTTCGTGGGGATGTTAGAAGTAAATGTATCCCATGTCTTATTTTCCTTATGGCGGGGGGGGGGGGGGGAGGCGGGGAAGAGTATAAGGAAAAAAGAGAGTTGGTGTAGATGAATAGTTGGTAGCTTGTGCACAGTGGCGGAGGCTGTATGTTTGGTCAGGAGCTTCACTAAAAGAAATACAATCATAATGGAAATCAACCAAGCCAAGCATGTTAGTTATTACAGCTAGGGTGAATGGGTAAAATCTGTGGTCTTACACGGCTTCCTGTGTTATCTGTATTTCTATTTAAAACAGGAGAAGGAAATAAACTCTGAATTCTAATTCAAGTTCCCTCAGAGAAATCTTGTGGCATTATTCCTTTTTTGGTCCTAAAATAAAGAATATTTAAGATATTTTATAGAGCTTTATGTTCTTGAATTCTCTTTAAAATACCACTAAAAATAAATTATTCCTTTACCTTCCCATATATACTATCTCAATAAAAGTCAGAAAAGTTAAGAACAAAATGTCTAACTTTCCTTTCAAAAATGTTGTCCTAAGCAAGGATTCCAATCTTCATATAGGCAAGGATCACTAGTCTCCCTTCCTGAGGGGTGAAAAAAATGCTCATGTTTCATCATTTTCACAATGAAGACAATGAACAAAATCTTCCTGAAAAGAAACTTAAATCTAATTTGTTTGCCAAAGTATAAATCTTTCTGTAGATTTTATTTAATTAAAAATTATATTGATTCAACAAAGTGTTATTGTCAGTTATGTGCCTAGCACTGTGATTATTATGGGAGAAATACAGATGAATATTCTGCCCCATTAAAGGATTTACACACACACACAGACACACACACACACACACACACACAATCCTATATAATAAAGAGGCAATATGCAAATTGACCATCACTCCAACACACAAGATGGCCGCCCCCATGTGGTCAAAGATGGCTGCCTGTGGACACAAGATGGCCACCACAAGATGGCAGGGGAGGGCAGTTGGGAGGGACCAGGCCTGAAAGGAGGGCAGTTGGGGGTGACTAGGCCAGCAGGGGAGGACAGTTGGAAGGGACAAGGCCTGCAGGGGAGGGCAATTAGGGGGACCAGGCTCACAGAGGAGGGTAGTTAGGGGTGACCAGGCCGGCAGGGGAGGGCACTTAGGGATAATCGGGCCATTAGGGGAGCATTTAGGCATCGATCAGCCTGGCAGGGGAGTGGTTAAGGGGTCATCAGGCAAGCAGGCAGGCGAGCAGTTGGGAACCAGCACTCCTGGATTGTGAGAGGAATGTTCCAGATTGGAGAGGTTGCAGGCTGGGCTGAGGGACACACCCTTTCCCTGTACTCAAATTTCATGCACTGGGCCTCTATTCTATATATATAAAACCCTAATATGCAAATAGACCAAAAGATGGAAGAACTGAACAACTGGTCGCTATGATGTGCACTGACCAGCAGGGGGTGCATGCAGAACATGGAGGGCATCGGGAGCAGGTGGCAGATTGTGGAACATGGTGACATTGGCTGAGGTGGGTTGGTGGAGCAGGTGAGTGGGGGTGCCAGACCAAGGTGGGGTGATTGGGGCAGCAGCCACCTCTCGCACCCACTGACATCTGCTGCTGACACCAGCCCCAATCGCTTTGCACCTTCAGCAGATGTGAGTGGGCCTGGCGCTGTCAGTGCATGGGAGCAGTGGCGACAGGAGCAGGGCTGCCAGCAGACAGGAGACTGGGGGCCGCGGAGGGAGGGGCCAGGCAGGGGCACGGAGAATGGGCCAAGACCCTCCCCTATGTCCACTGCAGCCTTGTGACCTTCAGTTCCTTTCAAGGTACACAAATTCGTGCACTGGGCCCTTAGCAATCTTATAAAATGGCTGCTAGAAATGGTGGTGGCTAAATACAAATATTTTTATAAATAGTTTAGAAAAGTCTTCAGAGAAGAAGAAGCACCTGGAGATGGGCTTTAAGGGTACTGAGGAATATTCCTTGGAGTCTACAATGGGAAGAGCATCTGTCAAGCCACTAAAGTATGAAATAATTTGAAAATATTGGCCAGTATTGCATTGTGTATGGTGGTGGTATATGGTGCCAAACAGAAGCTGAGATGAGATGCTATAGGGGAGGAAGAAGCTTGGCTCCAGTCTGCCTGTAGTTCATGCTGAGGTTTTGCAGTTGCCCCTGTAGGCAATGGAGAGCCATTGTTTAACATTAATCAAGACCTTCCTTATTTAGACTAGTGACTTTGTCTCTTATCCCAACTTGTTGATAAGCTACTGTGAAGTTTTCATGCCTGGACAATAAGATAACTTTCTAACAAAACATTTTAGTAGCTAGTATTGGTTTTAACATAGTATAATGAATAAAGCTAAGTTAAAAATCAGAGTTGTAGAGTTTAATATTTGTCCTAATAAAAAGTTTTCCAAAGGACATATAGTGGAGTCAATTTGTATAAGCCTCTCACTTTTGGAAATAATGCCAAGAGGAAGGGAGATGTATATGATGTCGTTTATATTATCAGTCTCAGGCTCACTAACTTACACATTTTAATATCTCTAAAATCAGAATGTGTCTTACATCAATGTCAGTTCACAACTTTCATTCCAGATTGTTGGTTTTTAACTTTTTTCAGCAGGATATAAAATAATAATACACTCTCTCAAATTTAGTGAAGCTACTTTATCTGGTGATAATTTTAATGGAAATTTATTCTCTACAATAAGGAGCGAAGTTTTCATTCAAGTACAGTCTCTCAAGTTTGGTTGGGAAGGTTAGAGCTCCCTGTGAATCACTCTACAATTTTGATTTTTTACATTTTTTTCAAACAGAATAACTGCATAATCTTCAAATGTGTAGATAAAATTAGAAAGGCTTAAACCTTTTTAAATTAAATAATTTAAAAGAGAAACAAAATTGAATTACGTAACTCTTAAAATTAAGCATGGGAATAAGATTATTCTAGGGAGAAATGTATAAGTAAATATATTTTAACCCCAAATCCAGAAATTTTGGTTTTATAATATGTGATGAATACAAAATGTAGAAAGCATTTTTACCTGCTGGATATAAGAAATATAATAAACAATTTCAAAATTGCAAGTTATTAATACCCTTTAGTTGAAAATTTCACTGCATATTTATACCTTATGAATTGATAATGATTCATCAGCTTGCAAATGTCTCAGTTTTTGTATAATGACTATATGTCAGAAGGTTTGGAAAATAAGCAATATGATAAAACTAGTTTAAATATTTCCATAGAATTAAAATAAGCCCTGAGTGAACATTTATATTTGCATTTATGGAAATTGTTGTTTGAGGATTTGCAACACATATTGGCTGTCATATCAAGATATATACATATATATATATACACATACAGTATAGGTAATAAAATATCTGATTATTCTGCTTGATGTCCTGATAGCTTTAAAGTTTATCTTTTTTATTTAACTTATATCTCTTTGAAAGAAAATAACTGTGATCCTCTGTCTCTGTAGGGAAAGGTGACTCCCTCCTGAGAGTTTTAAAAGGTAACAGAAATCACTGAAAGGATTATAGATTAGTATAATATGATTTTTTATCTGTACAGATGCTAAATATTAAATAATTCTATATCAAGAGTATCAATATTGTTTCATTCCATAAGAAATCATTGATGAGACAATGACTCTCTTCAAAAAAGTAGCCTTGGGGCCTAAGAATCAAATAATTTTGGATCTCTGAAACGCCTTCACCATAAGATTGCCCTCCCACTCATGTAGATTGAAGCTGTCTTTTAAACTGGCTTAAGAAAAAAAATGCAAGAGAATTAGTACATATATTAATATATATATTACACACACACACACACACACACACACACACATACATACACACTAGAGGCCTGGTACACAAAATTCGTGCACGGCAGGGAGGTGTCCCTCAGCCCAGCCTGAACCCTCTACAATCTGGGACCCATCAAGGGATTTCCGACTGCCCTCTCACAATCCAGGACTGCTGGCTCCCAACTGCTCGCCTGCCTGCCTTCCTGATTGATGCCTAACTGCTCCCCTGACAGCCTGATTGCTCCTAACTGCCCTCCCATGCAGGCCTGGTCACCCCTAACTGCCCTTCCCAGATGGCCTAGTCACCCCTTACTGCCTTCCCCTGCAGGCCTGGTCCCCCCCAACTGTCCTCCTCTACAGGCCTGGTCCTCCCCAACTGCTCTCCCCTGCAGGCCTGGGTCCCCCCCAATTGGCCTCCCCTGCAGGCTTGATCACCCCTAACTGCCCTCCCTTGCAGGCCCAGTCCCCTGCCCAACTGTTGTCCCCCCCTGGCCTGATCACCCAAAACTGCCCTCCTCTGCTGGTCTGATTGCCCACAACTGCCCTTCCCTGCTTGCCATCTTGTGTCCACATGGGGGCAGCCATCTTTGACCATATGGGGGCAGCCATCTTGTGTGTTAGAGTGATGGTCAATTTGCACATTACTCTTTTATTAGGTAGGATAGAGTCCTGGTGCATGGGTGGGGTCCAGCTGGTTTGCCCTGAAGGGTGTCCTGGATCAGGGTGGGGGTTTTTTTGGGGCATGGGGTGGCCTGGATCATGCGCCTGTGGTGGTTTGTAGGCCAGCCACGCACCCCAGCAACCCAAGCAGAAGCCCTGGTATCTGGGATTTATTTATCTTCTATAATTGAAACTTTGTAGCCTTGAGCAGAAGCCAGGGCAGGCCAGGGGCAACCCAAACCTCCTGCTCTCCAGCTCTGTGTCTGCCACCATTTTTGTTGGGATTTATTTATCTTCTATAATTGAAACTTGGTAGCCTTGATCAGAGGCCAGGGCAGGCCAGGGCGGGCAGAAAGCTTGGCTTCCTCCATTGCCAGGGGCAACCCAAGCCTCCTGCTGGCTCCAGCTCCATGGTCACCGGGGGCAACCCAAGCATCCTGCTGGCTCCAGCTCTGTGGTCACCACCATATTTGTTGGCTTAATTTGCATACTCATTCCTGATTGGCTGGAGGGCATGGCTTGTGGGCATAGCAGAGATACGATCAATTTGCATGTTTCTCTTTTATTAGATAGGATATGATCAGATATGTAATACATATATATTATAAGTATATATATATATATATATATAGAGAGAGAGAGAGAGAGAGAGATAGAGAGAGAGAGAAAGAGAGAGAGAGAGAGAAGAGAGAGAAGGAGAGAGTTAAAGATAAAAAGGTAAATAGAAGAGTGTGACTATAGCAAAAACACTGATGGTTTTCCATCCAATATTTGTTCCCTCACTGTCTGCTTTTCTGCTTTCCTATTAGAACATCAGTCCTGGCCTTATAATAACCTGGGTCTAAAACACGTCTAATTCAGGTATTCAGTTGGTCTGCGTTAGGACATGAGAACTCCCATTTTTAACCAGTCCTCAAAAAGTTGCTGATGCTGCTGGTTCAGAGAACACAATTTAAGATCCACTAGGCTAAGCCAATAATAGTAATTCCAGTGCTATTCAGATAGTAGACACCTGAATATTCACACATGCTAGTTGATGACTGGTGTCCATTCTAATTAGTAATGTTCTGTTCTAACTGAAAGAGAACAATGCTATACTTACTAGCTGTTAAGTAGTTAAATGTCACCCCAAATAATTAACTTTCTTTTTCGTTACTGGCTTAGAAATGTCAAGAAACTTAATTCTGACCAATAAGTAATGAGAAGAGCTCTACTGAGAACTTGTGAAAAACATTATTCTTCTTTTTGTTTTTTAATGCATGGAAAGAAAGACTTTGCTGGGTCTGGGTATTGTCTCCTATTAGCATCTGACACCTGAAGATAAAGAAGCTACCTTTGTATAAAAATGAGAATGCATTTAAGAAGATAACCCACTCACTGTAAAAGGCTGAGCATAGCCACAAAAGGAGCTGGGGCCTTGATGATAGTGTTGAGAAGTCTAGTGTAGGGACTATCCAATCTTTGTTTGTTTATTTTTTGTTATATGAGATCATATGTGTTCTTAATTTTAAGCCCTTTCACATCGTTTTATTTTCCTTGCAGCCTAAATCATCCTGACTGCAATGGTTGATCTGTATAGCATAGTTAAATTAAAAAAGATATATATACCCCCATGTTCATAGCAGCACAATTTACCATAGCTAAGATTTGGAAACAGCCTAAGTGCCCATCAGCAGAGGACTGGATTAGAAAACTGTGGTACATCTACACAGTGGAATACTAGGCTGCTGTAAAAAAGAAGGAATACTTACCATATGCAGCAGCATGGATGGAACTGGAGACCATCATGCTGAGTGAAATAAGCCAGATGGGGAAAGATAAATATTACTCATTTGTGGAATATAATGAAAAACATAAAGTGATGAACAAAAACAGATCCAGAAAAAGAGAAGCATCGATCAGACCATCAAATCTCAGAGGGAAGGTAGGGTAAGTTGGGGGTAAGGGGGAGAGATCAAGCAAAGGACTTGTATGCATGCATATAAACCTAACCAATAGACACAGGCACCAGGGGGGTGAAGGCATGAGTAGGGGCACGGAGGGGCAATGGGGGGATAAGGACACACACATAAATTTAAAAAGTAAAAAAAAAGAAGTACCACATCTCTTAAATGGAAAGCAAAAGGTGAAAGAAGAAAACAGGAAGATAATTATTAATTAAATTAAAAGTCTGTTTAAAATAATTATTCATCAGAAAGAATCATAGTTAATCCTGTAATGATTGCCAGTGCTGTATGATTTATTTTCATCTGCTTGGATTTAAAAACAAATCTAACAAGGTCAAACTGCTGTGATTATTTTCTTTTTGACAGAAACCAGGTGAAGCTTGCAAAAGAGCAGTTTTAAAATTTAAATCAAATAGTTTCATTTGTCAAAAAATATTTTCTACTTGCTGATTACTTTGCAGTAAGATGATTTTAGGGAAAGAAATACTACCTTTTGAAAATCAACTAATTACTAATTTTTCATAATTTAAACAAAATTATCTCTTTTGCCAATATATTTTGAATATTCCTCATAGATTCCTTTATATTGGAAACCCATCTCTCTCTTTTTATCCTATTACTACTTATGTATGGCTTTGATATTTCTGGGCAGAAGAGATTGAATTTTGTACTGACAACTCCCTGTCATCTTGACAAAATTAAAGAATAGTAATGGGGCTGAGGTGGAAACAGTGGGACCTTTAAGGTATAGCAGAAGTAGTGAGCCCCATTGGTTGACATGCAGTACCAGAACCCCCATAATTCATCATGAATAGAATGAATGCCTTCACTCTCACTCTCCTGAGTTCACAAGCAATTGAATTGTACACACGGTAAAACATTTGGAGATCAGACTTATAGATATATTTACTGCTAATAAAGTTAATTGAAGAGCATGATTTGGGGGTCAGCAGGAAAAGTTGGCCAACACGCCTAAATTCAGCATATTTATCTACCCAGCTGGACAACCACATCCTGCCCAAAGGAACAGTCAATGTGCCATGTCTTCTCAGGAAGGCAAATGTGGAAAGACGGTGCAGAGACACTAAGTTTCTTCTGCCATGATCATTCATCAGATAACGCGTTCCTCCCGCGGAGAAGTGAGTGGGCACAATGTAGATGGAAATGTTTCTTCCATGCAAGAGCAATGATGAGTAACTCTTGCCTTCATACCCATACCCAATATGGACTTTTTAGTTCCCTGTCTCTGATCCAGCTTAACAATTAGGCTTGTAGTCAATAAAGAATGTGGAAAGAGATGAGAAATTCAACCAGCTTTTCCACGGTACCTAGTATTGTACTGCTTCTTCTTTTTTGGTAATTTAATGTTGTAAAATAAGTCATAAAATAGTATGAATATAACAACTCTAGTACTGAAATCTTATATTTTAACTCTAACCTCTAATTGTATCCAGGTACCTTGTCCAACAGAAATTATCGGGGTTATGCGACACTAATGTCAATATAAAGATGCCCATGATTTAAATTAAAATCTGAAGAAATTAAAAATGCAATCTTTCTGAGTGAAATTGGGACTCAAACTTTTTTTTTGTTTTGTCTTGTTTTGTTATTATATGTTTATTTCTAGTCTGCAAAGGCAAAACTTTTTAAAGGAAAGAAATGGTGGGGAAAAGATACAGAGGCAAAGAAGCATTGAACAGACTGTCAAACTACATTGGGAAGACAGGGGAGGTTGGGCGAGGGGGGCCGTAAGAGACCAACCGAAGGACTTGTACGCATGCATATAAGCACAACCAATGGATATAAGACACTGGGGCAGGGGGGAGGGCGGGCAGGTGAAGGCATGTACTGGGGGTTAGGGGAGGTCAGGGGGAGATCAATGGGGGGGGAAAAGGAGATATATGTACTGCTATTTGTAATACTTAAAACAATAAAAAAATGGTAAAAAAATGCAATCTTTTCTCTTTGTAAGTGAAAGTAAAATGTAATCAAAGTCTAAAGTAATTAAACAAATTAAAAAAATTGAAGTCTGAAAAAAATTGTTCACAATTGCTTATTCTGCTCTGTTTCAGCCAAAGCAGTCTTTTCTCTCACTTTCTTTCTCTCTTTCTTTCTTTAATCCTGGATAGATTTGGTGTTCTTTCATCAACAACCAGACTGTCTTTAAGTACATTACGTATGGCTTCCTCAGCACATTCAAAATTTGAATTAATCTAATGCAAATTAATATTTAAATTTTTGTGTATTGTTAGTATTAACTTGTAATTGAATACACATACCTACAGTATTGTCTCCCATCATAAATTTTAGAAACGACTCCCCAGTTGCTTGTCTTGTCCTGGGCAAAAATAGTATTTCCAGACCTCAATACTTAATGCCAACCAGACAATTGATGTTCATCCTGATGAAAACCACAGGAGAGCCTGTGGAAGGGATAAAGCCACAACAGCTTTCTAGGGCTCAGTCTCACTGGTCTGTCTATCACAATGGTCCACAGATCATGACTTATAAACTGAAACTCAGTGGGGAACAAATATCTCATCAAGAGACTATTTATGACATAACATCTGCCTTATTTAATATTTCCTTGTGGTGGGGGATGGGGGGTGAGGGGTAGGAGAAATTTACCTTTGCATATTGTGTCTTCTCTCTGAGTGTGCCCCTGGGACACTCTAACTTTCTTAACAAAGTGGAAACATTTGTAATTTGGCAACTACTATTACCTGGGTTTACTTCATACATCTTCCTTCTTATCCAACATATTAAAAATCTCTTAATGTTTATTTGCCCATTAGATCTGTTTTTCTATTTCCCTGGAATTTACTTACTCATTTCAGTCTTCTTTTTGAGATCTTGCCTTTCTTTTTCTGTTTTATAACATCAATCGCAATTCATTTTTTCATACATAATAATAACTAAAATACCCTCCCCCCTTTTCTTATCACACCTTTACCAGCAGTTAAATCCAATCACATCTTTCATATTCCTTACTTCACTCCTGGCTTGTTCTTTAAGATTATAACTATTTTCAATAGAAGATATCTATCTTAACCTTTTTTACACTGGTATTTTTATCATTTTCATTGGTCCTATTCTGAGAGTTGTACTGAACTATATTTTCAGTACATATGGTAACTAATCCAGTTACCATTTGAATTTCTGAAGAAATCTGTTTGATAGAGATCAGAATTTCCAAATACAGGTCCATGTAATTGCTTTATTCATGTTTGGGCATGCAATAATGTGATTAAACTACTTCCTTTCTCAATCAAAGAAGATTTGTTATATTCCATATCAACAATCTTTACTATATATAGTCATAAGCTAAATAACTATAATGGTTGGGTTAAAGATGGACCACATTATATGAAGCTGGTCCCATAAAAGTATGATTAAAATTCCTATTGTCTAGTAATCTTTTAGCCATTATAACATCATAGTACAATAGAATAAAAGAATCAGTCTTTCTGACTTCATCTTGTTTAACACTGGCCAGTTGCCATAACATGTTGGTTAGCAAATTCTGCTTACTTATGAGCATAGATATATTAATCATTAAAAGAATCTGACTTGTATCCTAGGAATTACTCTGTTCTAAACTACCTGTCCAAGGAGATAAAGGGAAGTATGTGCAAAAATTATGATTATCAAAAGATTTATAGGAATAGCATTATGGGGACCATAATAAGCAAAATTTGTTGACCAAAAGCAAAGCAGTTCCATCCTCCTTCCTCCTCAGGCCCTTGCAGATGTCTCTAGTCATCAATCACTTCCTGACCTTAAACCCCTCCCACTTCTCCCTTCCCCTGACATAAAGTAAGCCTGAATTTTGTACTTTCTCAAGATGGTTCTTTTGGACACAAGTCCCCTGTTTTCCCAGCTTGTTTGTTTTCTAAATACATTTTCTTTTCATTGCCTCAACACCTTGACACTTGACTTAGTGCCAGTCTTATGGCTAGTGATATGAGCTTTCACTTGGTTATCATGCATTGTACAAATACTTACCATTGTGTTACAATTGTCTACAGTATTCATTACAGTAATAAACTAAAGAGCTTTGTAGCCTAGGTACAGTGGGGAATAGTATTTGTCACCCCAAAATATGTCTCTTTGGCCATATGTCTCTTTCTTATTTTAAGAAACAGCAGACAAGGAAAACTCTGAAAACCATGTAGAAGTTACTTTTTGTAAAAGAAATTTACACTTGTAAGGGAAATCTCTGTTTGTGATGGTTTCAACCTCCTTGTACCAAGAAGAGGGAAATGACTTTATCTTTAAAAAGCCTTATTAATGCAGAAGGCAATAACTTAAATCTGCATAGCAACCTTTCACTTATTTACTGTGCCTTTCCTGGTAAATTCCATGATGCTATGATGTTTTAATGAAATTATTTTGGAGTTGATCCTTATTTATTTTAACATGGTTCTTATTTAGCTACTTATTAAAATTGAATGCTGGAAGTAAACACAGTTGTGCACCAATATTTACCCAACAAACACAGTGACAATTAACAAATGCTTCACTTCAGAATGTTGACAAAAGAACATCCAAATAAAACTGAGGGTGCTAGTTTAATATTTAATTTTGATTTAATATGTAGCCCAAAAATTCAAATCAGTTTCTTTACAGAATGCTCCAAAAACCACAACCCTTCCCTTATATCCCTGAGGCAGTATGAAAGCATGGCCAGTCCTCAACTTTCACAATAATTCTTTTTTTTTTTTCTGGTAAAGTGCTAAAAATTCTTTTTTTTTTAAGTGTTGACGTGTTCTTTTTTTTATTGTTTGATGTATTACAAATAGTAGTACATATGTCTCCTTTTTTCCCCCCATTGACCTCCCCTACCCCCCAGTACATGCCTTCACCTGCCCTCACCCCTCCCCAGTGTCTTGTATCCATTGGTTGTGCTTATATGCATGTGTACAAGTCCTTCAGTTGGTCTCTTACAGCCCCCCTCGCCCAACCTCCCTTGCCTTCCCGATGTAGTTTGACAGTCTGTTCAATGCTTCTTTGCCTCTGTATCTATTTTCCCCCCATTTCTTTCCTTTAAAAATTTTTGCCTCTGCAGACTAGAAATAAACATATAATAACAACAACAAAAAAATGTTTGAGTCCCAATTTCAATGTCCAACAATTCTGAGTCCCTGTTTCAATGTCTAATAGTTCTTTATGTGTACATGTCAGCAATGATATCTGGATGGTGGGCACATGGTGGCAATGCAGGTCCAACCCTCTCTGGTTTGGTCCTAGGCAACCTGCAGTGGTGCACAGCTGCTGACTGCTCGCATGGCAAGGCATCATCAGCGTCTTCCATTTCTGGACTGTTTTTCCTCTTGTCTTCTTGGTTGGAGCAGATCTGTCAATTCCTCTCTGTTGCAGGAATCCACATGGTCTTGGAGTTGTTTTCTGAAAATATACAAACATATTCTCTACCAAATGTTAATAAAGGGAACTTTTCTATATAATTGATTTGGGATCCTTTTTATTTTTGCCCAAATGATTTTCCTTTGTCTTATTTAGACACCATGTGTGTTTTTCATGGGTGTCTTGCTGTTAGCATTACAAATGAAAATTAATTTTGTAAAGAAAAATTTTCTAGATGTAATTTACTTATAGGATAATTCTTAATAAGATTCAAAGAGTAACTACCAAATTTTATAATATATTTCTATTGCTTTTAGTGATTGAAATTAAGAATAATTATAGCTATAATTTAATTTAACATTTTTAACTTAGAGCCCTATGGTAAATAAAAATTTAAATATTTAAAAATTTTAAATTACATGTATATCTTTTGTTGCTGGGATATGTAATGAGCGATCAACAAAAGTCTTTCAAGCACGAAAATATATTATAATAAAAATTATATGAGAAATGAAGAATGGAAATATAAGATCAAGGGAAAAAATAAATGATATAAAATATTTATTATTAAAAATACGCTTATTTATTTTACTTTTTAAAGACAAGTATTAAGTTACTATGACACTTAGAGCAGTTATTTTATTTTATTTGTTCTATTAAGCAGTTATTTTATTTTAAAATAATAATACCTACACTAGAAATGATAGTCTTCATAATTATTTTAACCTATGAATAAAATCATAATTATTAATTAATAATTTTAAGAAATACATCATTTTTAAAATTACTTTTTACATATATGAGCAAAAGACAGAAAAATTGAAGATACAGTTTTATGTAATAATATCCCCACTTCCTTTAATATGTTTGCTAGTAAATTTATTCTCCGATTTCTGCATGAAAACATAGGCTAGGTCCCTGGAGTCTAAAGTCATTGTCAAAGCTGATATACTTTATACAGATGGAGTCAACAGGGTGACTCCTCAGCCTGTGGATGAGACACATCATTCAAAGATGTTAGCTTCTCCATAATTCTTTCTACTGATCCTAGCTGCAGCTCCAAACAACATTAGATGAGCAGAATTTAGACAGCTGATCCAGTGCTAATTGAACATGCAGCCACCTTGCTCTGTAATTTCACAGCTACTGCAAGTTCAAAGCCAGGCCTAGAGGCCTGGCTGAGAAATACAATAAAAGTAGCCAAAAATGAATCCATCCACACATGCCTAGAAGGCTCTATAGGAACATCGTTTTACTAGGACTTCAAGGCTTTCTATTCTGTGCAGCCTAACATTGGCCTCCTGCTTGCCTATTTTGATGTGTACAAGAGTCAAGTGAAGGTCAGTTAAAGACATCCACCTCTTATACCCTTATTAAGACCTAGTCATACTCAGGCCAATTCTTATTACATAACAAATGGCCCTGGGTCTTTAATGATAGTCATTCACTAGTAGACAAAGTATCCATAAACTGTAATGCTCCGCGGAGGACAATCCCATTTAGGCTTTTACCTAAATTAGCTACACTGATTAAGGTGGAAACTTAAAGCAATCCCATGACTTCCCATAAACTTTGATGTCCACTTGTTATTTTGGTCACTAAGTACCAGTCTGTTTATTTCTCAATTTCCTGGATAAAGATCAAACTGCTATGGCTTTAGAACACTAATAAGTACACCACTTGCCCCCTATTCTGAATTTAGAACCATTTAAATAGCAATTTCTAGGAGGTAAATAAAATTCAAAATGTCAGCCAATTGGATACACCAATTAGAAAGCACGTCTTTATACCGGCAGTAAAAAGAACATGTTACTACCATACATCTCTCCTCAGTCTAAATCCTAGATAAACCTGCCCCATAACACTAGCCAAGAATTGTCTCATATCTGAGAGGCCAAAAGAGAGAGAGAATGAGTCTGTAGTATTTTCAGATTTTCTGTGGGTTAATTCTAGTAGTGACAAG
This sequence comes from Corynorhinus townsendii, assembly GCA_026230045.1. Classification (NCBI taxonomy): domain Eukaryota; kingdom Metazoa; phylum Chordata; class Mammalia; order Chiroptera; family Vespertilionidae; genus Corynorhinus; species Corynorhinus townsendii. The sequence goes on from JAPDVU010000005.1 coordinate 71,687,550, forward strand.
AATGGACACACCTCTGCCATTGGAAATCAGATTCTTGTTTTCTGTGAGGTGTAAATATTAGAGAGAGACAACAGATCTGCTACTCTAGCCAAAATCCCTCCACATGAAAAGATTAGCTCTAATGTGATAAATACTGATAGTAAATCTAAGCTACTGCAATGGTTAATTTTGTATCAACCTGGCTGGGTCATGATTCCCAAAGTTTGGTCAAATATCAACACAGAAGTTTCTGGAACAGCAACTTTTAGGTGTGATTAATATTTAAATCAGTAGAGTTTAAGTAAAGCCTATTACTCTCCATAATGTGGGTGAGCCTCATTCAATTAGTTGAAGGTCTTAAAAGAACGAAGTCTCCTGAACCATTTCCAGCATGGCCAGTGGTGAACCTGAGGGGTGGTGAAGGATTAAAGAAAACAGACAAGATAATATAGTTGGAGCCAGGTGGATCACTGTGCCTGGATGAGGACACAGTGATCCCGCCTGTAAGCTGAATCTTTATTTTACAGTAAGATCACATAAAGCAAAACAAGGGAGTGGTCAAAATATTTACAATGTTCTTGCGAGTTTCAAATCTGCTTCTTTCCTGTTATTGCAATTTTCTGAACTCTATCAAGCTTTGTTTTGGCAGCATTTGCTGTACTTCCCACAGCCCATATCCCTCAGCTACCTAGAACTACAAGGTTGGATAGTAGTTCAAGCTTACATATAACCATAGCATTTGGCTATTATTGTGCTGGGAGGGCCTTGCCACAATTGTACGTGGCTTTGCCACTGTGCCCTCTCATCAGTCCGAGGCTTGATCCTGTCCAAACACTGTAGCTGCTCTCCACAGTCTCCCTAGGAAGAGACATCTGCTTCCAATCTGCCTTTGGACTGAGAAGGCTAAAAGGCTAATTCCAATGTAATCCTGATATTTTTTTGGGGGTGGGGTTGTCTAGCAATCTGAATCTGTGCCAACAAGCCCAGTGTACATTCTTGATAACTTACAATTAAGTCACTGCCTCTTTCACAGAAACTGGTCTGGCGAGACCTGTTACCTAAATACAGAGGTCATAAACTTTGAACAGTGCACAGCCCCCCCCGGGGGGGGGGGGAGGTGGTGGGGTTATTAGTGCTGGCGCCAGGCCAGACCATTTAGATATGGTTTCAAGACCCCCATCACCTGGGACTTTTTTGCAAAGCCTGCGAAAGGATCAGAAGCATAGTCCATATTTGAGGGACGAAGACACCGGAAAGAGAAGAGAAGCTCCCTGCATGTTACTTTGCTCAGACTTGGGAAGTTATTCCGCTGAGTCTGCCAGTGTAGCAAACTGTGTAACTCCTTTTCTCTAAAGTGTTGCTTTGTTTTTCTCTAGTCTTCTGCAACAGGACTAGAACTGCAATCTTAACTTTTTCCTGCCAAGACCCTACAATCAAATGAGCCAACTCCTTAAAATTTTCTATCCTCTATCTATCTATCATATACATCCTGTTGGTTCTCTTTCTTTTTTAAAAATGTATCTTTATTGTTTAAAGTATAGATGTCCCCCTTTGTTCCCATTAGCCCCCTCCTCCCCACTCTTGTCCCCTCCCCAATTCTTCACCCCATTATTGTCTATGTCCATGGGTTATGCATATAAGTTATTTGGTTGATTTCTTCCCTCCCTTCTCCCCCTATTGGTTCTGTTTCTGTGGAAAATTTAGATTAATACACTCAGTACAACAATCCTTTAAATATGACACTGGACTTCAGAGGAATTTCTCTCTCTTGTTAGAAAATAGAACTTTTTAAACTAAAAAGTTCTGAGTCCTTTTAATAGTTACCTTGATCTTAAGACAGTAGATCCATATTGGAAAATGTCATATTAATGACCACACTTGAAATACATTTGGGCGAAAACTCTCGGGGTCCTCGAAAATAACCTGTAATTTTTCAGGTTTAATATCTATCAACTTGAATTACTCTATTTCTATATTTGTTTCCCCCTGCCCTTGATTTCAATCTCCTTAAACCCAGAATTTTTTCCTTCTTTCTATATACCTAAAGTGAATGATACTCAGGAGTATAAAAAACTCTCAATAGTTTTTCATATAAGCGAATTAAATGACAACAGTCTAGAATACTGAAATTAATTTTAAAAACTGTAATTTATTTTACCTGCATAAAATTCAAAACTCTTGCCTACCTAGTGATAGTGTTGCAGCATTACTTTTCAAATAATGGTTGTTTTTCATCAGGGATGAAAGCTTTTGAAGTACGTGAAGGATGGGAACACTCATGATGAAAAAAAATACATTGAAAATACTTATTAAAAATAGAAGTTAACTAGTGATACTATAAAAATTTAGGTTATACCAAAGCAAATATATTTTAGGTGATATATATTATATATTGCTTTAATTGCCATTTGAAAAAGTATATATGAATTAGGCTTTTTGATCCCTCTCTTCCCTCTTTTTATTGTTCATTCATATCTTCTAATATTTCTTTCACCTGTAATGTAAAATTGCTGATGTCAAAATTATCTTTGGTTGCAATATCTTCCTCTACAGACATATCTTCATTAATTGATCTGACTGTGTAATTCCATGGCTTTACCTATATTACTGAAAACATAATCACGAATTAAAATCTTAATAGACATTATAGTCATACTAGAGGTCCAATGCAGGAAATTTGTGCAAGAGCAGGCTTTCCTTCCCCCAGCTGCCGGCACCAGCTTCCCTCTGGCAACCGGGACCCAGGTTTTGCTCTGGCCACCAGTAGGCACCCAGGACCCAGGCTTCCCTCCAGCCTCTGCTTCATTGGGAATGATGTCCGCAGAGACGTCTGCAGTGACTTCCAGTCTAATGAGCATATTATCCTTTTATTATCCTATATAATAAACCCTAATATGCAAATTCACTGAACGGTGGAACAACTGGTCACTATGATGTGCACTGACCATCAGGGGGCAGACACTTAATGCAGGAGCTGCCTCTGGTGGTGAGTGTGCTCCCACAAGGGGAGCACTGCTCAGCCAGAAGCCAGGCTCACAGCTGGTGAGTTGCAGCAGCAGTGGCAGGATCCTCTCCTGCCTTCATTGCAGGCAGGTGTTAAGGAGCGAGGGGTTTCGGACTACGAGAGCCCTGGACTGTGAGAAGGATGTCTGACTGCTGGCTTAGGCCCAATCCCCAGGGGAATGAGGCCTAAGGCGGCAGGTGGATATCCCCCAAGGGGTCCCAGACTGTGAGAGGGCACAGGAAGGGCTGAGGGACACCCTCTTCAGTGCACTAATTTCATGCACCGGACCTCTAGTTATAGATAAATTGTAGTATTATTTTTTGTGCTGATTGGGCTATTTGAAGGTTACTATGCATACATAAATATATTCCCAGGCTAATAATAGTACATTATTTGGTTGAAAACAGTGTCTACCATTTTGAGACATTACCTGAGCTTCTGTCATCATTATTCAATGGTTATGGTTGTCCCCACAATGACCTTTCGATGTCATTGCTTTGGGAACATGCATTTTCACTAGAACAACATCTTTGAATACGAGACCTTAAAAGTCAATACTGTTCTTCCTGTGACCTACTTTCCGGATGACAATGTGACACATGGGAAACACACATTGATGAATGAGGGTCTTTGTTGAACATTAGAACAAAAAGAACTAAATTGGGTCTCCATATATTAATTATTCTCAAAGGCACAGTCCATCCAGTGATCTTCAAATTGAGAGACAATTTTACGCTTTAACATGATTGAGCGTGGAAGTATTTTAGACCTGGCATGCAGTAAGCAATATTACAAATGGGTTGGGAAGAAGGAAAAAAAAGAAGTACGACCACATTTATAAATTAAATTGAGAATGGTAATGTTCCCAGCCCCGAGACAGTTTGGCTAAGCAAAACTATCTAATTCAAAATCTGAAAAAAAAAAGGATAATTTACCCTCTTCTGTCAGTCTCTTAATAACCCACGGGCAGCTTACTTTGTAACAGATCAAAGCACTTTAAAAACAGATGGGTCTTCATCAAAGTCAAAATAAATGATTTGGATGAATGCTTGATATAGGTAAAATAACAAGCAAAAATTGTCTTTTGCCTTTTTATTTTTGCATAATGATAAGGTATTGTAATCTTACGTGTAAAAGTATGTATAATCAATTTATCTTGCCAAATGTATACTCTTTATGTTGATTATGCAGATCCACTCCTGTTATGAGATCAGATTAAATAATGTATATGAAAATGGTTTTGGAAAATATAAAACATTATACAAATGAAAGTGATTATTATGATTATAATCTTAAATAGTGAGAGTAATTGCTGTGAACATCTTAAAATATGCTTGCAGCTAGGATAATCAGTCTGTTAGTTGTATTTATTTTATGAGGAAACACACAGAATTCTGTATTATGCCAACTGATAATCTTAAATGAATATATGAAAGATACATGAAAACAGTGAGCTGGATTATGGGAGAGAAACAGTGAGTTTGGGGAGTCCACTGCTTTCACAGCAAGCAGGAAGCGAGCTGGGTTTTGTTTGCTGTTGTTTTTTAGTCTGAGGGTTTTTGTTTTTCAGGTTGGGGCTTGATCCCAGAGCGGGGCGTGCAGGAGCAGGAAGATGTGAGTTAACTGTGATAACACTCAACAACCCAATGTGCAATAAAATAAGTTCCCAGCTAGTAAGCAACCCTGAGGAATGTCCTGTCCCAGTCCACTAGAGAGCAATCACACCTGTAGTAGGAATAAAATAAACCCAAGGATAAATGTCTTTCCCAACATGTACCATGTTCATAAATGTATATGTAAATATGATAAGTATAAAGGTGCACATAGATAAATCATATAACTATGCTAATCTCTCCAAATTAATTCATCAGTTTATTGAAAATTCTGTCAAATTTCCAATAGGTTCACTTGAGGTTATAAAAAATATATAGATGTCTGGAAGTAGTGTATATTGACATATTTTTATGGATGTTTATTTGGTAATATCTAGAAAAATAGTAATAGTCGTGTGTGATTAGAATCTCTTGTGAAGTGCTGACCTTAGTGGAACTCTTTTATATGTATACTAGTATATGGGTGCTCATTGTGTAATGTTTCTACAATATTGTTTATCTTGAAAAAAATTCTAAATGCTTGCTAATATGGAAATGGAGAGATAAATTATTAAATATTGATTAAAATAAATTAGCTAGATGTGGGTAAACTGTGATAATACTAAAAAAAACAAATATGCAATTAAATAAGTTATAAAATTATACATGCTATTTTCATAAGTAAAAATGCAGAACAGTATTATTTATTATTTATGAACTTAAAATACTACAAAATGACACTATACATAAGAAGAGTATGCAACCATTTGAGAATAGTTATTACCTTTTGATAAAAAGGAAAAGGGTAAAAAGATCCCATGGGAAGCTTTCACTGTTCATGAACTGTTTTATTTCTTTAAAATAAAGAGTGAAGCAACTATGGCAAAATGTTGAGTTGTTAAATCTGGATGATTATCATAATTTTTGTTTCTGTCTGTATGCTGAAAATATTTTAATATTAAATGAAAGATAAAGACAAAATATAAACACTTTGCCTGCCTGTCTAAATAAATGAATGCACGTAAAAGCATTAAGCATGTTCCTCAATAGCTACACCTGCTGTGTGATTAGTTTTGAGCATGAGCTATACTCTTATGTTCAAGTTTACAATTTAATCATAATCACTGGGAAAAATAGGAGAACATATGCTAGTTGAAAGATAACATTTTCCTAGGGCAAATGAATGAGGACAAGCAAGACAAGTTCTGCTTGGAAGGCTATTTGAAATAGGAATTAAGTATTTTCACCCAAAACAATGTCAGTCTTAATATTAAAAGCTCTTCAACGAAGAGCAAAATAATCTCTGGGATCTGTTTATTTGTGCTATTATGTTTTAATGTCAGATTCTATTAGAGGTATTCATCTTTTTACAGTTTCTGATTCATTCTACTAATGTATTTCAACAATGCAGTCAAATATTGATAAATTGACATAATTCTTTTAAAGCCGTTGTACATTTTGAGGCTTCAAAATAGTTTTCTCTGTTTGTCTAATGCTATGTATTTATGCCTGTTTTATTTTATTTTATAAACTTTATTTTATGATTTGAAAAATAATGCCATGTTTATTGCATAATAAAAATAAAACTCCAAAATAAACAAAGAAACAACCATCATACTTTTTAACACACACACACACACACACACAGACACACACACACACACACACAGACACACACACATGCACGCACACACACACACACACAATGACTCTTAAAAACACTTGGTTCCTTTTACTACTTTTATATGCAATGTATACCATTGCTTTTAACATATTTGCAATCATAACATACAATATAAACTATTATTATTGCTTCTGAAGTTTATTTTGGGGTACAGTCTATTACTTAAAAGTCTCACTGTTACTTTAAGAAGGTAGGGAGGTGGGTGGGTGGTGGGTGGATGGGAAGAGATTATTGACTGAAGAACTTTTTATGCACACAGACAATAGTATAGTGAAGGGTGCTTAGGCAGAAAAGATGGAAGAAACTGTCAGAGAAATTACACTTTAAGACTAATTTAAGGTTTGAGTTTGGAGGAAAGTTGTGTATCATCTGAAAGACCAGGCATTTTTTCCTTACCTAATACTACAATGTAAGTGATCAAAATCTCTACTTTACACAAGCTGCCAAAAGGAGAATGAAGTTTTTGTATCTATGTGAGTAATTGCTGAATACTATGACAAATACACAATCCCCTGTCTTGGTTTGATCTATTTTCTCTCTTAGTTTGATCTAGTTGTAGTTTTAATTTCTGCATTCAAAATTTTGTACAATAGGGTTGAGAGAATCAATAAATGCAGTAAGCCTCAATATATTGATGAAAACAACAAAACAATTCCCCATTATGATAAATCTCTGAGGTATTTTAAGCGACATGCTGTGTTACAGAATACTTGAGAAAAAAATTTATATGGGCTAGGATTGCACGGTAGATAAATTAATCTGCATGCATCTGTACTTTCTCTTGCAAGAAAAGAAAAGTTAATCTCGTTTTAAAACTACAAAATATTTTTTCTAAATTACACCTATATATATGTATATGGAAACAAAACAACCCAAACATTAGTCAATCAAAAGAATTCAACTGGAATTTTTCATTCCTCACTCATTTTGATTATTGAAGTTTTATTTAAATAAGCCTGAATATTATGTTTGACATAATATTCTGTTAAAGGTCTGCACATGCCCTATTATCAAATGCAGTATCCACATGTGGCTAATGAACATTTAACATGTGGCTAGTTCAAATTAAGATAAATGTAAAATATATACCAGACTTTAGGATATTTTATATAAAAATGAATAAAAAGTAGCTCATCGATGTTTTATATTGATTACATGATAAATTATAATGTTTTGGATATGTTCAGTTAAAGACATTATTAAATTATATTTCACCTTTCTAAATTTTTAAAAGTGGCTACTAGAAAATTTAAAATATATGGATTTGAATTTTATACATTTATGACAAACACTGTATTTCTATTGGTCTGAAACACAATTGACAATGACAAGGATACACATAACATGCTATGGAATTTTCTTAATTTTTGAATATAGGACTCTAAAATATTTATATCTATGTGTGAATTAAAATATTATTTTAACCCTGAATTAATTTTGTAAGATTCCTGCCAGGATATGTAGAACACATGTTGAACTTATCAGTAGTCTCTAGGAGATGCTGTACTAAATTCCAGCAACTGATTTTTACACATTTTGTGACTTTTATTTTGAATTGCCCTCTGATTTGTTGGTATATATATATTTAATATTCATGTTGAGAGCTTCTGGGTCTGAAGAAGATGATAATTTGTATTTTAAATTATACTTATGGATGCCAATTGTCACATCGAATTTGTAGGTGAGCATAGCATGTGAGCCAAATCAGTTTCCTAAATAAATCCCAGATACATGCAGAGTCTCCCACGTAGCCACAGCAGTGCAGGAACAAGGCGGGATTTCCTCTGCATGGCAACCTTCTGAAACCTCTTTTTAAAAATACATTGGACACATATTAATTGAGCATAGTGGCTTGGGCTGATTTCTGGGTTCTTTGGTCTGTTCCACTGATCTACATGCCTGTTCTTGTGCCAGTACCAGGCTGTTTTGAGCACAGTGGCTTTTTAGTATAATTTGGTATCTGGTATTGTGATTCTTCCAACTTTCTTCTTCTTAGTCAAGATTGCTGTGGTTATTCGAGGTCTTTTTTGGTCCCATATAAAGTTTTGGAGTGTTTGTTCCAGATCTGTGAAATATGCGGTTGGTATTTTAATAGGGATTGCATTGAATCTGTAGATTGCTCAGGGTAATATTGGAGCAGAGACAGTCTCTTCAATAAATGGTGTTGGGAAAATTGGACAGGTACATGCAAAAAAATGAAACTAGACCACCTACTTACACCATACACAAGAATAAACTCAAAATAGATAAAAGACTTAAATGTAAGACATGAAACCATAAAAATCCCAGAAGAAACCATAGTCACCAAAATCTCAGACATCTCTTGAAGCAATGTTTACTGATACATCTTCTAGAACAATGGAAACTAAGAGGAAAATAAACAAATGGGACTACATTAAAATAAAAAGCTTCTGCACTGCAAACAAAACCATCAACAAAACAACAAAAGAGTACACTATTTGGGAGACCATATTTGCCATGATACATCCAAAAGGGATTAATTTTAAATATATATAAGGAACTCATATAACAATAAAAGAAAGACAAACATTCCAATTAAAAAATGGACAAAGGACTAAATAGACACTTCTCCAAAGTGAACATACAGATGGCCAACAGATATATGAAAAAATGCTCAAAGTTACTAATTATCTGAGAGATGCAAATCAAAACAACAATGAAATATCACCTCACACCTGTCAGAATGACTATCATCAACAAATCAACAAAGGACAAGTGTTAGGGAGGATACAGAGAAAAGGAAACCCTAGTGCACTGTTGGTGGGAATGCAGACTGGTGCAGCCACTATGGAAAACAGTACGGAGTTTCCTCAAAATATTAAAAATGAACTCCCATTTGACACAGTGATCCCACTTCTAGGAATATACCCTAAGAAATCAGAAATAATGTATACACTTTTATGTTCATAATATCACAATTTACAATAGCTAAGATTTGGAAACAGCCTAAGTGCCCATCAGTAGATGAGATAAAAAAGCTGTGGTACATTTATACCATGGAATATTATGCAGCTGTAAAAAAGAAAGAAAACAATTCTTACCATTTGCAACAGCACAAATGAACTTGGAGAGTATTATGCTAAGCAAAATAAGCCAGTCAGAGAAAGCTAAGTATCACATGATCTCATTCATATGTGGACTCTAATGAACCAAATAAACGGTTGATAAAAAATAGACTCAGAGACAGAAGCATGAATAGACTGTTGAGCCTCAGAGGGAAGACAGGAGAGGGTGGGTGGGAAGAGATCAATCAATGAACTTGTATGCATATATGCATAATCTGTGGACACAGACAATGGAGTGGTGAGGGCCTGGAGGTGTGGGGGGAGACAGGAGTGGGCTGGAAGGGGATAATGGGGGGAAAGGAGGACCTATGTAATACTTTCAACAATAAAAAATTTATAAATAAAAATAGTTTATTTCTAAAAAAAATTAAAATAAAATAAACACATTTGAATATAATTTTAAACTTTTAAAAGATGAAAAATTGTACCAGGATAAACATACAGCTTGGGTATGTGACCTGACCAGGAATTGAACCATGAACTCTTGGTTCATAGGTTGACACTCCACCACTAATCCACACCGGCCCTACACAGTAGTATTATTTTAATGTATGGCCTTATAAGTTTAAAAATGGTGTATATAATTTGCCCTATCTGTTGAAACTTATGTCCTATTTGTTAGGTAAATCCTTTAATAGTGAGATGTTTGCTTAATTAAGAACTATTAAACCACTCCTATTAATATCACTATACAATTAGGTCATAGATTAGTAAGATTCATTTATTTTTTTACATGAGTCTGAGGACTTATATTTCCAACGTTTTTGTTATAACAGAGAACCTATTTGGCACTTGTTTCTTTTTATTTCATACCATTATTGATGTATAATTTAATGATGGACAATTTCTAATGCATTTGTTGATAAATAGATCAGCTTTGCTGTCTATAGGATGACTGTGTTTTATCTTTTCTTCATTAAATTGTCAAGGCTGCTATCCTCAATCACAAGTACATCCTGTCCAACAATGATTGGTAATATAAAAGTGCACTGAAGAGCATTTCAATTTTTGAACTTCCTGGTTTTAGTTAATTATTCTACAATTGATTTGAATGTGGGGATGTCATTGAGCTCCATCTCCCAAATGACTCACTTATTGTCTGATATTAAACATGGCATTCAGGGTGGTATGTTAACTCTCTCAGGCAAAAGGGACACTACTGAGTGAATTATAATAGAGTTGTTATTGTATTTAGGCTTTCTTTATTCAGGTCACTTATGGCAAGCTTCTAAGATGATGCCACGACCCTATATTCTTGGCCAATTATTCTATCAATGTATGCCCCAGTCTGGCTCATTATATCATAGGGTTACAAAGCAAATGAGAGCTTCTATTCAGTCTCATTTTAGGAAAGCCAGAATGATTAACAATTTTATAACATCATAAAAGTAATGTTGTATCTGGGGAGAAGAGAAAAGTGACCTAACTCTTAATACACAGTTTTAAAAGAATCCAAAATTCTTTTATGTACTAGCTGTGTGACATTTAGCAAGTTGTATAACCTATCTAGTCTTTTTTATTCCAGTTAGTCTAAACCAGTGGTTGGCAAACTCATTAGTCAACAGAGCGGCAAACCGCGGCTTGTGAGCCGCATGTGGCTCGCAAGCCGCTATTTGCCGACCACTGGTCTAAACCAATAATGACTACCCCATAGGTTTGTGCCAAAAATAAAAGCAGATATACAGTAATTGTTGAATTTTCTTATTTTATTGTTATTGTTTCTGAGAAACCCACTACCAGAAATTAAAAATGATTTCTTGATTATTGTCTCTTGGAAATATTACCATTTATTATTTTTTAGATGAGCAAATTTTACTTAAAATCATTCTTAATGAAAGAATTAAAATATTCTAAAACATTGCATTGTCTTTGGTGGTTGAGCAGAGGGAGGAAAGGAAAGATATCAAGACAGTTTGAGCTCCAGTCTCACCGCATTAGAAGTGAACTGAAGCTAGAAATATCTCAGCTTTTATATTTCCCGGAGTAGGGGGATCTTTAGAAATTTTTCCTTTATTCCATTGCAATTCCATGAACAAGAGTGAAAACTTGGCATCTGTGTAGCTCCCTTTGCCTCTTCTCTCGTCTTACAAACATAGGCTCCTGGGATCCTATTATTGCAGTTATTTCTTTTTTTTTTCCACTGAGAAAAAACTTAGTTCTGTATGTGATATTGGTGAGATATTTCAAAGATGTCAAAATTCAGTTGTTTGATTGTTGACTTGTATTGCTGTTAAAGTTTAGGAAGTAGAATATAATGGTTGAAAATCATGTATTTGAAATTGTACTTTACATCCTATAGCTATCCCAAAGTTAAAATATGACATGTGTCAAACCATCTTTATTTCCATCATCTAATTCTAGAGGAGAAATTTCAGAAGTGAATCTAATTTTTTTTAAATTCAGACAAAATTGGTTAACTGCACTCCAGACCTGTGGGTTGTTGAGACAAATATCTGGCTCGAGGCACCACAGGATAGAAAGAGCACTGCCTAAGTGTGATAAACATGCCAGCAGAACTTCTCCAAATAAGAAGCTAAGGGGTGATGCCATATTTTTAAAATTAGGTTATACCTTTTTTAAAAATTTCATATTTGATATTAAAAAGTTTATCTATGTATATAAAAGCCTAAGTGAATGAATGACCAATCAACCCAACTACAGGAAAACTGGCTGCTATGATGCACACTGACCATCAGGAGGCATATGCTCTGACCAGTTGGTTACCTTGCTGCTGGGGTCTGGCTGATTGGGACTGAGCGAGATGAGCTGGACATGCCCTGGAGACCTCCTGAGGTCCCTCCCTGGCCCTAATCATGCATTGGTGGGGTCCCTCAGCCTGGCCTGCACCCTCTTGCAATCTGGGACCCCTTGGGGGGATATCAGAGAGCTGGGTTTGGCCTGATCTCACAGGCCAGGCCGAGGGATCCCACTGGTGCACACATTTTATTATAATTATTGACTAGTCAATAAAATGCACCCTTTTGTTTTAGAAAATAATTATGGGCAAACTTTTTTTGGAAAAAAATTCATTGATGATAAGTTAGTTTTGAAATATGGGTAACAAAAACCCAACATATTAGGATAGGATTATAAAACACTAATTTGAAATCCCCAATGAGTTATTTGTACAATAACAACATAATTGCTTAATATTTTTATACATTTTATGAGGTGTTTATATATTAATCAATGGCTAGCCAAACATCATATTGTTTTAAACCATCCCTTTGGAATCGTCTTCATTTGATAGATGAGATAACTGAGGTTCAGAAAGATTAAATAAATTTCCCCATGTTACTCACACCAGAATTTGAACCCATGAGGTCTTCTAATTTCAAAATCCTTTGATTTCACATTACACCCCAACACAATAAGAGATACAGGGATATTTCTGCAACAGGCTGGGTCATGCTCTCTTCCCGCTTCCATTTTTGGCTCCTCGTTCTGAACAAAGTGCACAGAGCAGGTGTTACCAAGGTCCCAGGCTGATCAGGGTCTGGAGCAGAATCTGACAGTGATGGAACAGTAACAGAGCTTCTGGAACAAAATTTCACACAGGCAGCCACATGAGCCTAGCTGGCAGCAGCAGTTGAAATCAATGAAAACACCCTCAGTAAGGAAAAACAGAGTGGAGTGAAAAGAAGATACGAGAGGCTGTGTCCAAACTGGGTCTTCAAAGGGGCACAAGAGTTACTAAAATCACTAATCTAGAAATCTAAAAATATCCTCTTTATCATCACAAAACCAGATGTCCACAAGTGCTCAGCTTCAGACACCTACATAGTTTTTGGCGAAGTCAAGATTGAAAATTTATCCCAGCAAGCACAGCTGCAGCTACTGACAAATTCAAAGTTCAAGGTGACACTGTCTCAAACATTAAACAGAACACTCTGACTCAAACTGTACAAGAGGAGAGTGAAGAGAAAGAGGTTGATGAAACAGGTATGGAAGTTAAGGACACAGGATTGATTGTGTCACAGGCAAATGTGTTGAGAGCAAAGGCAGTCCCAGCCCTGAAGAACAACAGTAATGATAATGTAATGCTGTTACAGAATTAACACTGTAACTATCTAAATAGGAGAATCTTTTTTGTGTGTTTTAAAATACTAACTGCAGCTTGGTTTGAAATTTGTACTGTTTCTATTATTAATAAAGTCAGGGCTTCTTGTGAAGCCAATGATAATATGGAAAGAGAAGTGAATTGACTTAATGTTAACTCAGTTGAATTAGGGAGAGAATTTCTGAATTTACAGGAAGAAAACTGAAGCCCTAAGAACTTAACTTGCCCAGTCCACGGCTTGTGCTGTAAGAGATCTTAAACTTGCACAGTGAGATTAAGAGGAAATGGCAACTACAAATTAAAGAAAATAAAAAGGTTAAGAAAGATTGCTGAGTAGTGTTTAAAAATCAATATATATTGAAGCTCAAATAAATAACCATTCTTTCCTTATAGTCAGATGACCAAAGCAATTATCTTCTCAGTCTAATTTTTCTATTCTATTTTCTCCAGAAAATGGAATAGTTATATTTTTTTTGGTTCACATTTCCTCATTTGATCTTCCTTCTTAATATTTTTGAGCCTTTATCTCTTCTTACAACCTGTTTTGTTTTTTAGATATTCAGCTAGTCTGCTAACAAATAGAAACTTTGTAGCTGAAATATCAATGGCCAGGTTATTAATTACAGAATCAAGGTTCAGTTTGTATGGTTAGTTAACAACTTTTATTGGCAAATACTGTCATAACAGAGCATGGATCAAATGTTCTTTCTTGCGCTGCTGAGTTCCTGGGTCACATATTTGCTTGGGCATAGTTATTAAAATATTTTCTCTAAATTCATACTTCACTGGGTTACCCACGGCTTTCTGGGTGTCTTCTCATTACTTGCTACTCACTATGTAGCCCACTAATAAGCAACCCTGGCATATTCTTTTCTGATGCTTGTTAAAATGGGGACTCTTAAGACCCCAGGACATACTGAGTAAAAACAGTATTCCCAGATGGTTCTCCTTCACATTAAAGTTTGAAAACTACTGATTTTTGCTATTCATTATCTCAAAGATAGATATTTCTTTACACATCTCCTTGGGCCTGTTCTTCTAAAACTTTCATGTCATGATTATATGGATATTATCTTTTATGATATTTATTTAGTACTCATGCATAGTTGATGCTCTGATGAGTACTGCAGAATGTAAAGTGGATTGGATAAATATATTATTCCTCTTGGATGCTTCAAATAATATCTGCAGAGACAGAGAGAAAGACCATGAAAGAATTGCATTCAGAGTGAAGGCTGTGCTGCCATTACAACCTCACACTTATTCATTCCTTGTGTTTCTCTGAACACTATGAAATTTTACCCAATATATTTTTATTGGATGCTGAATGCTATTAAGCTAAAACCCACAAATTTAAAAATAATTATCATTTTTTGTAATAGAAATTGTAAATTCTAAATTAAATCATGAGCAATTAAAAATGATTTTTCCTTTTTAGGCAATTTTGTCATAATACTACAGATGAACACTTTAAGATTTGGTATCAAATTATAGAAAGTAAAGCCTCTCTAATTTTTTAAAAAATATTTTTATTGATTTCAGAGAGGAAGGGAGAGGGAAATAGAGATAGAAACATCAATGATGAGAGAAAATCATTGATCAGCTGCATCCTGCATGCCCCCAACTGGGGATCAAGCCCGCAACCTGAGCATGTGCCCTTGACTGGAATTAAACTTGGGACCCTCCAGTCCGCAGGCTGACTGATGCTCTATCCACTGAGCCAAACCAGCTAGAGCCCCTCTCCAATTTTTTAATGAGACCTTCATTAGCTCTTCCTGGCAAAATGCAGTGTTTAATCTAGACAGCTTATGTACTAGTAAGTCTGGAAGCTCTTTGCTAAAAAATCATTGGAAAGAAAAAAGCCAATGGACTGTATTGCGAAGCTCAACTAATATAAAATTGACTCCAAGTTTGAAATCTTCCCTTTATTCAAACCTAACTAAAGAAAATTTTGAATCTTAGCTAAAATAAAAATACTTATAATGACAGGAAACCTATGTGAATTTGCTCAATGTGATAGGCAGCTTTCTGAATGAGAGTTGCATAATATGAAAGATTCACCAAATGAGAAACGAGTGCAGTTCACATGTCAGCAGTATTTCAAAGTGAGTAGTGAGTGAGTAACTGAGTCCTGTAATCCTGTCAGGAGAACAATTCAATGGCATGCAGAAAAGCTTCTCAGACTCCCCCTTTTTACCCCAAAAGATAGATCCCATCTGTCTCCACAACTTTTAAAAAATATTTTCTGAAGTTCTTCCTCTCCCATTCATATCTCCTATCTAAATTCTCTGTGTCAACCAAGTAAAATTCTTCACATCTATTAATATACCATGATTGATGCATTTTTTTCCCCTAGTGGATTGAAAACAATTTCCTCTGTGGTTTTGTAGCTACTTCTGTATTATACAAAGTTAAAACACTATGGTCAACACAAAATTACATTTTGCAGTACCTCTCCTTTCTATATGCTTGAAAGCAAAGAACTTTCCTGTTAATTTTTGAAGTTTACACATTATCCAACATATTTCATAGCAATCATGTTTTCCATAAATAGTTGTTATATTGAATTCACATTAAAATATGTATGTCTATTCAAATGTTGTATGCCATTATTCTTCTCTGACCTTGCTGTTCTGTGATCTTCTCATTACAAGAATTTTATCCTTATATTTTGAAAGAAATATAAAAAATTATCATTGCATTTTCCAGTGAAGAATATGTTATTTTTATTTAATGTCCTTTTAAACAAATGTTGAACAGAGGAGAATTTTTGAGAGTTTAAAAAGAAAATGAAGGCTGAACACAACACATATTTTGCCAAATTCAGTGATATCAACATGGGTATTCTTTTTTGCATCTAATTTATTTTACCATATTTAGAAAATTTTTGGTCAAAGCATAAAGGACTCTGCATAGGGTTATTCTCTTATAACAAACAAAACAAAACAAAAAAATCTTAAAAGCTTCTGTGAAAACAAATAGCTCTGTTTTATACTCATTAAATAATTAATATGTAAATATATTATATAACTTTACTAGCAATAATGAAGTCTAATGGGGGTCTTCTGTTTATATTTTACTAGAGGCCCAGTGCATGAAATTCATGCCCTTGTGGGGGAGGGGTGTCCCTCAGCCCAGCCTGCACCCTTCCCAATCTGGGATCCCTCTCACAATCCAGGACTGCTGGCTCCCAACCGCTCGCCTGCCTGCTAACCTGATCACCCCCAAACCACTCCCCTGCCAGTCTGATCGATGCCTAACTGCTCCCCTGCCAGCCCAATCACCCCGAACTGCCCTCCCCTGCTGGCCCGGTTGCCCCCAACTGCCCTCCCCTGCCAGCCTGGTCACCCCCAACTGTCCTCCCCTGCAGGCCTCTTCACCCCCAAATGCCCTCCCCTGCCAGCTATCTTGTGGTGGCCATCTTTGACCACATGGGGGCATCCATCTTTGACCACATGGGGTGGCCATTTTGTGCAAGGGCATGAGGGTCAATTTGCATATTACCTCTTTATTATATAGGATTGCCAAAGATATTCTCTTACTATAATTTTTCTCTTTGTTAAAAAAAGTGTGTCTTTTAGATTTACTTTAAAACTTTTGGATTAATATTTTAAATTTATTTTTTGCTTTACATAGTTATCCTTTTTTGTTTTACAGATTTAAAGTGTCTGATTTCTTCTGTATTTGGATTTTTAGTCTTAAAATGTTATTACTTTGTGTGTAATACAATTAGGAATTTTGCTTCTAATATAGTGCCTTCTGTTCTTGTCCTTAAATCTGTTTCTTACTTTTTAAATATATACATTTTTATTGATTTCAGAGAGAGATAGAAAACATCAATGATGAGAATCAGTGACCAGCTGTGTCCTGCATGCCCCTTACGGGGGATTGAATGCACAACCTAGTTCATAGGTCAATGCTTAACCACGGAGCCACACAGGCGGGCTGTTTCTTTTAATTTGACTTTTTTGTCTGACCTTGAATAACTATTTTTCTTTATTAAATCTGATGACTCACAAGTTCACACATTTTAATGCTTAAGAACTTCAAAATTAGATAGAACATTGGCCAGCGGGCATGGCTCAGTGATTGAGCATCAACCTATGAACCAGGAGGTCATGGTTAGATTCCCAGTCAGGGCACATGCCTGGGTTGTGTGCTGGATCCCCAGTGTGGGACATGCAGGAGGCAGCTGATTAATGATTCTTCCTCATCATTGATGTTTCTACTCTCTCTCCCTCTCCCATTCTCTCTGGAATAAATAAAAAAATATTTTAAAAATTTAAATAAAACATCAAGTTGTATATTTCTAAAACCTCATAGAAAAGTGAATATAAGTATGAAGTGAGAAAATAAAACTAATACAAATAATTTTTACATGGCCTTCATTTTCACAAAAACTTACAACTAAGTAAAGAAATACTCTTTTCCTCATGAAACTTTTCTAAATTTCAGTCTATATATCATTCCCTTTCAATTCTTATTTCTATGTATATATTTTCTTATATTGGCTTCTACTTCTTTTATAACTATAAATATTAACTTGGTTAAAACTGTACAGTCCTTGAAGAAATGGCTAAGGCTGTTTTGTATATTTCCAACATTTAAACATTTATATCACTTGTGATTATGTATTTTATGTATTCAGCACATTATTATACCTAAAATACTCATTGAGGAAAAATAAGGTAATTTCTATAAAATATTCTATTAATTTGACTTCTATGGACCATGTTTCAGACATTGTGCTGTTATCATATTTAATCATCTACATGCTATAACCCCCACCTTGGTTTTATTATTTCATTTTAGGGAAAACAACTTAAAATACTTTAGTTCAGGTAGCTCTAGTAATAAGTTCTATAATGAGAATTTAAACTTAAATTTGTTTTTCTTTAAACCCACATTCTTGAATAAAACAAATATGAAATGTAAACTAATGATAGTTCTTAACATCGGTTCTTTTGAATCAATTTATATTTAACATATAACATTGATAACAAAACTATGTGCATTATTTAGCTTTAACAACATCTTAGCTATGTCTAACAGCCAAACAGCAAAGTTTAGTCATCTAATAATTAAAACATTAGACAGCTATCTGCATCAGTGCAAAGAGGACCTTCCCCCCATGGTTTCTAATCAAAGACACTTTCCTTCTGTTCAAGTATGCACTCCAGAGGTTCCAATTCACAGGATGTACAGAAATTTCCCTGACATCTGTTTCTTACTCAGTATAACACTTCTGCTGGGACCAAATCATGAATCACAAGATTTTATCTAAGCAAAGTAAGGAGTTGTGACTCATCGAAGCCTGCTCACATAAGAAAAGTGTTGTGTTTAATTACACTAGGCAACAATCTCAGGCATCAAATCTCTGCAATCAGGCCCTCAAGTATAGTTATCTCTAGGTACCTGTTATTGTAATAGCTTTAAGTCACCTATTTTAAAAATAATGAAAGACATTCATGAAGCCTTTGCTAGGTTTCGGACATCGTGTTATTATCACAATTAATCATGCTACATGATATAACCCCCCCCACCTTCATTTTATTATTCCATTTTAGGGAACACAACTTAAAATACTTTAGGTTAAGTCATGCTATTAACAAGTTCTATAATGAGAATTAAAACATGAACATGTTTTTCTTTAAAGCCACATTCTTGAATAAATCAAATATGAAGTGTAAACTAATGACAGATTTTTTTAAACTTACATTTACTCTTTACATTTATCCTACTGTGAGAATTGGAAAAATTAGGTACCTTCTGTTTTAGGATATTAATTTTGGAATCTAAAGGAAGTTTTCAATGGATTCAGATATATCTTTGTGAGTATGATTGTTTTGACTTAGTTTTCTAAATCAATGGTTGACATCAATTTTACCAGTATAGATATCTCTTAGTCTTTGGAGATAAATAACTTTATAACCAGTTTTTAAGCATTCACTGCCATTTTAATTTGAAGAATACCATTCTAATCTGACATTTTGATTATGTCATTAAATGGCTACAATATACATCTTATTCAGTCAACAGAGATAACATAATCAGATAAATTGAGTAATGATCTTGCCATCAAATTTTATTAATGCTGATAATCAATTCAAAAAGCTTTTATGAAGTTATTCTTTTAACCCAATATAAATGCTGTGGCTGTTTTTTGTATCATGTGCTTTTAAACAACAGCTAAATATTTTGATTGATTGATTAATTGATGCATTCATCCATCCATTCATTAGTTGCTTATGTTGCCTTTAGGACAATGATTCCCAAAACTGTTGACTGCACAAATCATCTTGAGAGTTTATAACCTGTTGCATCACAATAATTCTGATTCAGTAATTGACAAACAAAATTTGGTAATTCTGAAGCAGATTAAGTGCATCGGGAATAAAACTTAACATCAGTCACCAAATATATTTAGTGAAAAACACTGTAATTAGTTTCAATGGCATATATTCATGTCTGTATTTTTAAAATTTTTTCTTTTTTAAGAAAAACACCTATTATTATATTTCATTTTTAACTACTTATTAAATTTATTGGGATTACATTATTTATCGTTTTATTTTTCAATTGCAGATGACATTAAATGTTATATTAGTTTCAGGTGTATAGCACAGTGGTTAACATA
Organism: Corynorhinus townsendii; assembly: GCA_026230045.1. Lineage (NCBI taxonomy): Eukaryota > Metazoa > Chordata > Mammalia > Chiroptera > Vespertilionidae > Corynorhinus > Corynorhinus townsendii. The sequence continues at coordinate 71,707,592 of JAPDVU010000005.1, forward strand.
TAATTTACAAAGTGATCCACCTGATATTTAAGCACCCACCTGGCCCCATACATATTTATTACAATATTATTGACTTTATTTCCTATACTTTACTTTGCATTCTCATGACTATTTTGTAACTACGATTTGTACTTCTTAATCCCTTCACCTTTTTCACCCAGTCCCCCAACCCACCTTTGCTCTGGCAACCATCAGTTTGCTTTCTGTATCTATCTGTTTTTGTTTTTGCTGGTTTATTTTGTTCTTTAGGTTGTGCATATAAGTGAAATAACATGGTCTTTGTTTTTCTTTGGCTGACTCCTTTCACTTAGCATAATACCTTCTAAGACAATCCATGCTGTCGCAAATGGTAAGATTTCATTCATTTAAAAAAAAAATTATACAGGGAAGTAAAATTTGTATGCAGATTTTAGGACACTTGTAGAACAAATGTAATTGCTCAGTAGTTTAGAAAAATCATAATTTTCAAATACATATATTCTTTATTACCTTTATTTAAAAATTATTTTCCTTGAAAATTCCCTCTTAGGTAAATGCAAAATATAGGTAATGTCACATCTTTTCCTAAAGGTGGCATAAAATATGACTAGCTGATTGAAAATTAGAGAGTTCATATTTATAAGTAAATTATTGTTATTAGATATAATTAATATCTTATAACCCTGTTTAAGCTGTAGGTCTTTTTTCCCCCCCTGGTCTTTACTGCTATATTTAATTAGAATAAAGCCCAGAAAATATGTGGTTTACTCATTTTCAGTTGCTTGTTCTAATTTTGGGAATCATAAAAAATGTGGCAAAATATTAAGCTGGATTTTATAACTATATATATTTAGTTTCGATCTATGCATACCATCTGGATTTATTTGGTATGCACTATGAAAAGTTAAGTAATCTTTGGCAAACTAAAAGATATTGAAGTATTAAGGTTGTCAGATATCTTTCATTACTAACAAAATGAACACAAATATCAAGGAAAGAACTCACTATGGGAAAAATAAACACAGAGATAGTTAATTGTGGGAGAAATAAGCAGAATTAACAGCTATAGACTTGTAGAAGATATTATTGTATTAATTATCACCAGGTTTTGATGTGTCTTATTAAATGTCAGTCAAGTTTTACTCAGAGAAGCTAATTTAAATAGGCTTTTGTGTTGAGCTTTGTCATAATGTTTAAAATCAGAGTGATGCACTTGACTCAAAGAGTGGTGGTAAACAATGTCATGTTCTCTGGGTGCCATAGGGATGAATGTCAGTCTGGTCTTAGTGAAGCCTTGTTAATGATCTCAAAGACAGAATAAATAGTGTACTAATGAAATTCTGAAATGAGCTCAGATTAGCAGGTAATGAAAACTCTGCTAAAAATAAGTCACTATTTGAAACTACCTAAAACAGGGAGGATCTTGGCCAAAAAGTTAAAACATTTAATTTTTAAAATAAAATATAGCTGAAGAAATTAATGGGAACTATAGGTAGTGTGAGCTCAATCGTTAAAAGGCAGTTTGGAAATGGGTAAGAGTAAGTAACAAATGTGAATATTTTATTCTATCCTCACAGTAAAATAGTTTCATAGATATTACAGCATAACATTCAAAAGTTTAATAAATAGTTCATGTTATCGATATTGATATCCACATATTTATTTGAAAGTCTACATGCACTTTTCTATAATTATTACTGTAGATATATTTACGTTATTGCCCCTCAGAGACTGAACTTTAAATCTTGTTGTAGATGTTGGACAACTCATTCAAGGAATTAGAATGAGAAACTTTTACTATTAAAAAAATGAAGTGGCAGGAGAAAAAGAAAAAAAAAAAAACACCATCTAAAGCAATTAAGATGTGAACCAGGAATAAGAATTAAGAAAGAATAGCACTGTTATGACACCTTTAGGAAAAGAGAGAGTGCTTTACTGGAACCACTTATACAGAACAGGAGAAGGGAAGATAAATAGGAAAATCAAATTTAGTATTAATATGAAGAGTGGTAAATTAATGGGAAAAGTAGTATTTACAATTCAAATCAGTTTGAAAATAACTTTTCCTTCAAAGATTACCTTTTTAGAGCAAACAAATTTCAGTCTCTAAGTTATAAGATCAGTTGGTCTGTTTATTACTGTCCAGGTATCTTTTTTGCTCTACTGATTTAAACATTTCTGTAGCAATAAAACTGAGATAATTCCAAAACATTAAACATTCATTAATTTTAAAACAAATTTATGTAGAACCTATCAACTTATCTGTAGTTTCTGAGCATGTTTTTGCCTTAGGTGACTTCAAAAATTTATTTGGTATTCTAGAGTTTGGTTGAGTTTTTGAAAGACCACGTACTAAAAATGCATTTGTTTAGGGCATAGAGAAAAGCTCTGATTTTGGTGTTTTAGCAAATATATTTGAGAGAGTTCTGAATTACAACTCTGGAAAGATGGATTTCATTATTTAAGCCACCAACCAGGATGACCATGTATAAAGTCCTTAAACTTTTATGTTTAATTATAAAATTGCAGGGGTGGGATTAGATGGTCCTACAACTCTAAGCTTCTATGAGTGGGAGAGAAGTTCTTTGTCCCTCTTATCCTTTAAGGTACAGCAAATAGCAGTATTAGATCAATATTTCTAAGAAGACTACTGAAAAGAGAGACATGCTATAACTAACCAAAACAGATCCTACTGTACAGATTTAACAGATATAAAATACTATCAGCCACTAAACACTATATCAAGAGAGTATTATTAACATGTTAAAAACAATATAGAATTTTGGGGATAAATAGGGCTTAATTGTAGCCATTTAATGACACTTTTTTTAGATTTTTGTATTTAAATTTTTCATATGGAATTTTGATAAATGCCACTTGGAGGCACTCTTATACTGTTGTACTATATACAATGTATGCTATCAGGATGTCATATAATGAAACTTTCAGTTTTTATTTTCTTTTTTAATTCTAATAATCACTTGGAGATGGGTAATTAACAGTGGTTGTGCTATTTAAACTTTGACATCATTCATATTTATTACCTGGTAAATGTTTGCTGTTGTAAATAATCTCCTGTTCATCTAATCAAACATATTTTATTCATTCATATAAGGAATGAAAGACAGTTTTGGGACCATACCTAATAATTAATTTGAGGATAAATTTTAGTTTAGAAGTTAATGGTTATTTTTCAAATTAGAAATTTTTACTATTTAAAAACCAGTGTTAATTTAAAATTGCTATTAGTCAAAGTAAACAACCAATAAGTATATAGAGACATCCTTGATGAGAACCAATCTGATCAATATTTTTTTAGTTTACATAGAAAATATAGTTAACTGATAGGATTATGTTAAAATACCTAATGGAATACAACATTTATTAGGTCAATCATTAAAATTGACCTGTACTAGAAAACTAAAGTTTATAGCTACCAACTTCTGGTAAGAAATTTATAAAGTATTGGAGTCATTATTTGAGATTTTTTCATTTCTATAATGTTAATTTGGTTTAAAAATATATAAGCATTCTTACTATACATATAAAGTTGGATTATCAGTCCACACTTTTCTTAGTTTTAAATATATTTAAAAGATGCTGAATATTACATGAGTACGTATATGTGTTTTACTCCATTTCTACTTTATTCTAAACCTGAAATCTGCAAAACAATGCATTAAAGTACATAATCATTTTTACTATTACTTCATAGGCTATTTTATTATGTTTTTGATTATTAGCGATGTCATTACAATATTCAAACTACAACATAAAAATGTTGATTTTGCTCAATATTATATTAATTTATAATAATACTAATTAAAATAGTCTATTTGACTATGAACAAAATGAGTAAACACTAACAATTTCATGTATATGTTAACCATCTACATGTTTGAAAAGGTCAATAAAATTTTAATTCTTTAAACTCTTGCTAGCCCTGTGACATGTTAAAAAGGAAAAGTCATTTGAATATCTTCAGGTGGAAAAAAGGTTCTTTATTAATCTGAACTGTCGATTATGTCCCCACTCACAGTTCTGGGCACTAGCTTACTATTCTTTTTTTTTTTTCCCCCCCAACATTCATTTCTTCTGGAGATAGTTACTCATCTTCAGGCTCTTAACAGCTAAGTCATTTATATTTCTCAGCACTACAGAGGTGCTAATTATTTGTCCTAATGGAACACTCTCTTCCATTTAAGAATTTGACTAATGTTTGAGCACTTATATATACATTCTTGTCTATCTCCTTTTTATTGATTGGAGTTATATCATAGGTTACAAACTATAACAGGAAAGCTCTGTTCATTTAAATTCATACACAAACCATAGTTCCACAAAGTAACCAAAATTGTACTTTCTCCAGTAAGTTAAAGGGAAATTTTATTTAGATCTGAGAAAGTCAAAAATGCTGATCAATTGACTGAATTTTTTTCTCTTTTCAAGTCAATGGTTAAGCATTACATAAGGAAAGCATGATAGTGAAAATGTGTGTGTTTAATTTGAGTGTGTGTGTATGTGTGAGAGTGTGTGTGTATGTAACAAACCATCTCAACACAGTGGCTTAAATCAATAGATATCATTTATTTTACTCACAAATCTGGGAGTTGATGGGACTCAGCTAAGCTAGTTTTTTCTCAGGGTACCTCATGGGGTAGCAGTCAGATACTGGCTGAGCTGGGGCATCGTGAAGGCTTTTACCCTCAAGTATCTGGTACTGTGCCCTGTGGGTGTCCCTGTCTCTTCCTACATGGTATGTCCGTATAGCAGCTCAGGGTAGTTGAACTTTGCACATGATGGCTTCATGCTCCCATACATGTTTTCCCAGAGAAACAACAGAATGTACATGGCCTTTTCTGAAGTGTGAGCGTATCCTGGTCCTCTTAGACCTTTGGAGTATCTAAGACTGAATTCCTGGTCAGATCACCTGCATGCAATAAGGAATCCTGAGATCTAGATCAGGCATATATCAAAAGGCCACTTCCCATTCAGCAGAAAGATTCACCTAAACAGCCCCACCCCTAACCCTAAAAACCAAGGACAGGTTATACTGGCTGGAAAACATGCTGCTTAGTAAGAGACTGACTGACATACAAACTAGACACCCATAATGTGGGTAGTGAATAGAATGTCAGGCTTATGCTTTTGGTGCAGAGGAAGATCCAAGACTTAGAGAGCCTCTGTTACATTAAAGGACTTTGAATGCTCTCTTTGTCCCAATGTCCTTAAATTAAAAATTGATTGGAACATTGAAATCTGTTCATTTTGTTATGTTTGAAAAGAAGGAGAGGAGGCAACTGCTCTTTTTTCTGCTCCCATGCTATTGACTTCTACCTTCTTTTTCTGACTATAAATTGAAAGAGAACAGTAAATACACTTTCAACTTACACAATGCCTACAGTATCTTGCATTCAAAAATTCAATAAATATTTATTCAGCAAATACATATTTACTGAATGAATAAATTAATATATTTTGAATGTTTCTTTACTATCAGAAATATTTCTGACCTGCTGTGAATAAACAGAAAAGACGTTGCCACAGAGTCTTTTCTGGAATAGAAAGGGGACTGGAAAAGCACAGACAAGAGCTTTTTAATCCAAGAATAGTCTTCGTTTTAGAAAATGTTGGTACACATATAAGAGAGAAAACCATTCTCACAGCTTCATGATTTCTCTGAGTGAAAGGAGTTTAGAGACAGGAGAGGCAGTTAGGAAAAGGGGGTCCATGGTAGAGATAGCTCCAAGTCCCCAGATTGTTTATCTTACTACACAGAGGACAGAGGAATGTTACAAGTGAAAGATGAGACAGAGGGCCGGAGACCAGGACACAGGCTTTATTAGAGGAGAAGACCCTGCCGGGCTATCTTCCAGATGGAAAAGAGCACATGTGCCGGGGTGAAGGCAACTTTTGAGGTGAGGAAAGGAAAGGGATGGGGCTTAGGGTACTCGGCACACGCTGATTGGTGGTTTCATATAAGGCACATAATTAGGGACTTAGGAATCGGGGGCTTAGGGTATTTGGCAGGTGCTGATTGGTGGTTCAATGTACAGTCCATATAAGGTGCCTGGTTAGGTGTTCAGGAATGTTCGGGCTGCAGATGGAGTTTACGTCATTCTCTGTCCATCACTTGGGGGAAGGGAGGATCTATCAACAAGATAAGGGGAAGAAGAAGAGGGGGGCACCAGGTAAACTTTGAAACAAGTACCATGCAGGGAAAAGGGGGAAAGTGACCAATTAGGAAAAGCACAGGGTAAATTAAAGGAGGAAGGATTCCATTAGAAGGTAGGATATACAGACAAAGAAGCTACCAGCATTTATAAACCCATAGACTCAGGGAACGAGGATTTTTCCTATTTGGGGGATCCTTCCTTAGGGAGGGATTCCCCTTTAAGGACCCCTTCCCAAGGGGAGTTTGTATACGCTTGCAATAAACTTCCACACTTTTGCTTAAAATCTTTTAGTACACGAATTTTAGTCTTCAAACTTCGTAGGACAAGCACCTGCAGTGAGAGTCCCAGCTTGCCATTTGGGGTTGCTTGAGGACATCTATGCCCTCTGACTTTTCTTAACCAAAGAATACAAATGGAGAGGTCAGTACTAGAAAAGTAGTTAAACAGTATTGTCATGCAATACAGCCTTCCTTATGTAACAAAGCATATAAATTGGTGGTCTTATTGCTGGTATGGGTGAATGAGATTCCTGCCCAATATGAAAGTAAGCAGTACATTAAGGAAAGAGGAACAAAAGAGAAGGAGGACCATGAAGATTTTCAGGGTGAAGTCTTTATTTGCTGTATATTCTCATTGTGGGAGAGTCATTGTGGAACTGAGGAAATGCATAGCATTTGGAATCAGGTAGACATGAGGTCAAATCTCACTCTTAGCACTGACGTTGAAAGCTACAGAATCTCTCTGAGGCAGTTAACCCATTTGTCAATATGTTTTTTGTGACTATTACATAATATTGTGTAAGCATCATTCCTAGAACAATGTCTCTCTCTCACTCTCTTGTTCCTCTCTTTTTTGTTGTTCGTGGCTTATCTTGGATAACTACCATATCTAGAGATTTATAATGCTGATGTGGGTGTTAACAAATATCAGATATGATATCTACCAAATATATTTAACTTGGACCTGGTGACAACAGCATACTCATGTGACACCTCTTTGTGCCTCCTTGGACCTTTGAAGTGTATGAAACAGTGAGTTCCTGGTCGGAACACTGCATCAAATAAGTAATCTGCACAACGTAGATCAAGCATACACCCAAGAACCATATGACTCAACCTTAAGGAGTTCTCTGTCAAGTGGGTGAGGAAAACACAACATAGAGATATTTTCAAAATATAGAGCAAAGGGAGCAAGCTATGAGCACAGGGCTTGGATTCAGAAGATGTGGACTGGCTGTGTGCTTAAGTTCCAGGGTGATGGTAGTCATTTAAACACAGTGTGTTGCCTTGATTTTCTTACTTCTAGACAATAGGGATGGGTCATATAATCATAAGCTCTCTTGGGGGTCTAATTCCATGACTTGCTAAACTAATATAAAATTTTATGCTTTTTAATATAAAGGCAAATTTTATTCTTTTTTTTTTCTTCTACCAATGCAGTGCCAATGAAAAGAAAAAGAAAGGGAAGTCTATAAAGACAAATGGAGGATTAGCATGGGTTTAATATCTGGCCTGTTAACATTTCTTAATTCTCCAATCTAAAACTCAATTTGTTTTCTACTATGGAAAATTATAAAATCAACACACCAAAAGGTTTCCAATTAGCCAACTAATAACTGGTTACATTTGAGTTACAATATCCTGCTGTCCATTTTCACTCCTTTCTGAAATATGAGCAGAATTTGTTTTTGTTGTTGTCTCTGTGAAGCACGGATATTTTCAGACTCCCACTACAGCAGCAACTGTTGCATTTGCTTAATATTCCACCTACACAGCCACATTCCTGGCCCCTCAGCCATGTGATGAGTTCTGACCTGTAGACTGTGGACAGAGTGGTGTGTCATTCCCAGCCAATGCCTGGAAGGGTTGCATGCAGCTCTCTAGCCCTCTCTTTCCCTGAGGCAACAGTAGACAAGCCCTTATGCTGCTGTGGTATAGGCAAATACAGTACACTCTCAATTGCTGGGGCCTTAACTATCCTAAACAAGGAAGAAAGAAACCCCTGTTTTGCTAAAACAGAGGCCTTGGATTATTTGTTACTACAGCATAACCTACTCTGTACTGACTAATTCTTTTGTAAGGTATCAGTTTGATGGCATCCTTACTACATCATCTGACACTTAGTTTGCCTACGTAGCCATTCAGTAAATATTTCAAAAATTCACTAGGGCAACTAAAATAAGTTATACATTTAGGAAAATATATATGCACATGAACAAATTGCTAAGAGAAAACTGAGATTTTGGAGGACCACTAGGCTTCAATAAGCATATTATCATTTCTAATTACACAGGAAGAAATCAGTAAGGGTATGATAAAGCTGGGAAGTTGTATAAAGCATATACCCTTATATTTTGACTCCAACAGATCCACTAGCAGACTGAGGTAACCAGCAACATTCTCACAGGAGTCTAAACCTGTTTACTAACTAACTGGTAACTTTTTATTGAGCCCATTGGACAGGGTTGAAAGTTGAAGAGCCCCCCCCCCTTTTTTTTCTAGCAAAATTATGTTATATGCTAAAACTGTGGAAGAAGCAGTTGTGACAAGTTTCACCTAAAAGGCTTTCTTTCTATGAAAGTGCCTTTAAAATGAACTACATTGAAATTGAATGGATAAATTACAGGAGCTTTCAAATTTTTCTAAGAGAAGATGAGTGGATTCATAACTACATTTCAGATTTGAAGTTTTTTATCAGCAATGCTCTACATATGTTTACACACTCTTAAACCTAATGAACTATGAATATGTGAGTGGAAAATGACATTTCTTCAGCCAGCACAATCAATTTAAATCTGGTATTGAGGCAGTACATACCTTACTTCAGAACATTGTGAAGACTAAACTCCAAAGGACTTAGATTACTTCGGATATTTGTGATTTTTTAAAAAATATTTGGGTGACTAGTTTCAAGTAGACCTGAATCATATAATAACTATCACTAACCAGAAATTAAACAAATGGGAGATTTTTTTTTCATGCAGCTTTCTGAATTCTTAATTCATGATCTTCTCTACCAGAAAAACTCTTTTTCAGATATGGTTTTACTTGTTCATGAGTCACTAGATGGATTTACACTTGTGGTTTACACCTTAAGTTGGTGCCTGATGTTAATTTGGCCAGCCAACAGATGAAATACTTAAATAATTTCTTGTTAAAGCGACTCAAGAGAAGTAAAATTATTTACTAGAGTGTTAATCAAAAGACCATCTGCTCTAACAAGAAATTTTATAGTTTCCTAGTTGTTCTCTAAAAGTTGTTCTCTGTGCATAATATTAACACAGATAACAGAATAATCTAAAGTTTTCTAAGAAGGAATATATAATAACATGTATATATAAAGATAATTTTAGCTCTTCTAAAAATATCCAAGTTTAAAGTCTAATTAATTCAACATTGTTTACTCTTTTACACTTTAAAATATGGTGCCTAACTATATAGTTACCAAAGTTTAGTGAAAAGTCCTGATTTCAGATTTAAATACCTAAAAAGGACAGCACATATCCTTCCAAAGTGTCACCCTTTAGCAGCATCACTGATATTATTGGGGAAAACGTTTGACCTCTGAGAGCAGGGATTCAACATATCCTTTAAAAAAAAATCCAAGATCTTGAAACTAAAATCAGGTAGTAAATATACATGGGTCCTAAATGTAAGATATTTCAGTCTTTCCAGCTGCAGATAACACCACACCCACCTTAAAATTGTTTAGACAATAAGAACATATGACCTCATGTAATAAGAGTCTTAAGGGAGGAGGTTCCAGAATTTGTTAAATTAGTAGCTCAATTAAATCATCAAATTACCCAATTCTGTTCATTTTTCTGTGCAGGCATCTTCCCCTTGTCAGCTAAAATCCTCAGACATGAGTTCTTTTACTATCATGATAACTGAGTAGCTCTCAACATCCCACCCTTCTACAACCATCTAAATGTGAAAAGGGAATTTACAACTCTCTAAGAAGGACACAATTCTAGAAGGCCAAGAAAGATTTCCTCAACGCTGTCCTTGTCTGAATTGTATAAAAAAATCAGTTGTAAAGCAATTGGTATTGAGAGGAGTAGAATTGCCATGACATTCAATAAGCAAGTTCACCCTCAAGCCAGGTCTGAGGAGGAGACCATCTTTCTAAAGCAGGTGACCACCTTATGTGTGAGTAAATCTGGACAGATTACCAAAGGAAAATTGGGGAAACATTGCTATTGTGTAGTGACCAATAGTTTCTGCCATAGAAACTAACAGCATTATATCAAAGAAGCCATACATAAATACTGAATGGAATGCAATGAAAAGCAAAATGAAATATTTTGGTACTATTTTCAATTTGTAGAAATATCCTTTTTCTTAGTTGATAATTCTTTTACTGATGAGTATTATTGTTAAACTAGAGGCCGGATGCATGAAATTCGTGCCAGGGGTTCAGCCCATCACAGCTCTGGCTTCATCCAGAAGGTCATCCAGAAGGATGTCCAAAATGTTGTTCAGCTGTCTGGTCTAATTAGCATATTATGCTTTTATTATTATAGATTAATAACATGGGTAGTAAGACTTAGCATTTGAAAGTGAAAGGAATTAAAAGGACAAAATAGGCAGGTTTAGGGAATAAAGAGGGTCTGTGGGGGAGGAATGCATAGGTGAAGGACTGAGGTATCTCTGGCCTGAGCAATTAAAGCAATTATAAGGTAGATCAAAAGCAGCCCTGACCTGAGCAGTTTGGAGATGCTGAAATGCTTATCTTACTGGTACAAATGATAGGAAAAGGCCTCAGGATAAGGGGGGAGGAAGACATACATTCACAGAGAATAAAGAAAAGTCAAAGGATAGTGGAAAGAAGGAAAGATTTTCACAGAGAATAGAGGAATGTTATAAGGGGAGAGAAAGAGGGGGCACCACATGGGCTTTGGCCTTTGAAACTGATACTATATAACAAAATAGCCAGTTAGGAAAGCACGGGGGTCCTAAATTTATGGAAGGTCCAATTAGGAAGGGTCAGGTTCAAACTAAGAACTGCAGCATATATAAATCAGAGACAAAGAGACACGAGGCAGGATTTTTTTTCCATAAAAGACAGAGCAGGCTTTTCCCATTTGGGGACCCCTCCCAGGGGATCCCCTTTGGGGATACATCTGCCCAGATGGAATTTGTATAAGCTTCCAATAAACTTCTGCGCTTATATTGAAGGAATCTGTTAGTCCATGAATTTATTCTTCATCTTCATTGGACAAGAACCCATGAGAAGTCTGTACCCTAAACCCCACGTTTCAAAAGGAAACATTTCCATCACAAAAGACTGAAGAATATATGTGAAGAAACAAAAATAATGCTTTCTACTAATAGAATATTTCATAGTTACAGGATATACTGTTTCCTTGACTCAGGTAAAGAGAATAATAAAGTTGTAGACTATTGGGATAATAAACAGTTTCTGTTACATTAAAAAGAAACTTCATTTTAGGCCACACCCAAATGCTATTCTTAAATTCTTTTAATGTATATTTAATTTCCTGGTGTGCAGAACCTGAGTAAAGAGGAGCTGATAGCCGAGCTGCAGGACTGCGAAGCCTTATCATCCACTTGGTCACCAAGGTGACCGCAGATGCCATCAACACAGCAGAGAAGCTCCAGGTGGTGGGCAAGGCTGGCACCGACAGAGACAACGTGGATTTGGAGGCCGCCACGAGAAAGGGCATCCTGGTCATGAACACTCCCAATGGGAACAATCTTAGTGCTGCGGAGCTCACCTGTGGGATGATCATGTGTCTGGTCAAGCAGATTCCCCAGGCAAAGGTTTCCATGAAGGATGGCAAATGGGACCGAAAGAAGTTCCTGGGAACCGAGTTGAATGGAAAGACCCTGGGAATTCTTGGCCTGGGGATGATCGGGAGAGAGGTGGCCGTCCGGATGCAGTCCTTCGGGATGAAGACTGTAGGGTATGACCCCATCATCCTTCAGGGTTCAGCAGCTGCTCCTGGAGGCGATCTGGCCCCTCTGTGACTTCATCACTGTGCACACCCCTCTCCTGACCTCCACGACAGGCCTGCTGAACGACAGCACCTTCGCCCTGTTCAAGAAGGACGTGTGCGTGGTGAACTGTGCCCATGGAAGGATTGTGGATGAGGGCGCCCTGCTCCAGGACCTGCAGTCGGTCCAGTGCATGGAGGAGCCACCTCTGGACCGCCCTTTGTGGACCATGAGAACGTCATCAGCTGCCCCCACTTGGGCGCCAACACAAAGAGGCCCAGAGCCGCTGTGGGGAGGAGATCACTGTCCAGTTCGTGGGCATGGAGAAGGGGAGAGCCCTTGTGGGGGTCGTCAATGCCCAGGTCCTTATCAGCACCTTCTCTCCACACACCAAACCTTGGATCGGTCTGGCAGAACGTCTGGGGACTCTGATGCGAGCCTGGGCAGGGTCCCCCAAAGGGGCCACCCAGGTGGTAACACAAGGCTTATCTCTGAAGACTGCCGAGAACTGCCTGAGTCCCGCGGTCATTGTCGGCCTCCTCAAAGACGCTTCTAGTCATGCGGATGTGACCTTGGTGAACGCCAAGCTGCTGGTGAAGGAGGCCAGCCTCAATGTAACCACCTCCCATAACCCCACTGTGCCAGGAGAGCAAAGATGTAGGGAAGGCCTCCTGTGTGTGGCCCTGGCAGGCAGGTGCCCCCTACCAGGCTGTGGGCTTTGTCCAGGGCACCACACCTGCGCTGCAGGCACTCAACGGAGCTGTCTTCAGACCAGAAGTGCCTCTCTGCAGGGGTCTGCCCCTACTCCTGTTCCAGGCTCAGCCCTCCAACCCTGCCATGCTGCCTACCATGATTGGGCTCCTGGTAGAAGCATGCATGCAGCTGCTGTCCTACCAGACCTCAGTGTTGTCCAATGGGAGACCTGGCACGTCATGGGTATCTCCTCCCTGCTGCCCAACCTGAACACCTGGAAGCAGCATGTCACCGAGACCTTTCAGTTTCATTTCTGACCGTGGGGCTCACCAGGACCAGCCTTGGGGGCTTTGTGATCAACATTGACAGGTCACATTCCCGGGGCTGACACCACTTATGTGGTCTGACCCCTGTAATAACCACTTAATAAACAGCCCACCTCCCCCACCAAAAAAAAAAAAAAAGAACCAAATCTGGGTCAACTGAGGCAGAGCTCTTGACACTGATTGACATAAAAACTGACCAATCAGAACCAAATTGGCTGGCAGAGGAAGGCCATTGGGGGTGAGATCAGGCCAGCAGGGGAAGGCAGTCGGGGGCAAGATCAGGTCGGCAGGAGAGGGCATTTAGGGGCAATCAGGCAGGCAGGCTGAGACAGTTAGCGGTGATCAGTCAGGTGAGCGATCAGGCAGGTGAGCGGTTAGGAGCCAGCGGTCCCAGATTGCGATCCTGTGGGATCGGGCTTAAACCAGCAGTTGGACATCCCCCAAGAGGTCCCAGATTGGAGAGGGTGCAGGCTGGGCTGAGGGAACCACCCCTCCATGCATGAATTTTGTGCACCGGGCCATCAGTAGTATCATAAAGAGTAATTTATGCCCTAGCCAGTTTGGCTAAGTGGATAGAGCATCGGCCTATGGACTGAAGGGTCCCAGGTTCATTTCAGTCAGGGGCATGTATCTTGGTTGTAGGCTCCTCCCCAGCCTGATTGGGGGTATGCAGGAGGGAGCCAATTGATGTGATTCTCTCATATTGATATCTCTCTCTCTCTTTCCCTCTCTCTTCCACTCTCCCTAAAAGTCTATGGAAAAATATCCTTGGGTGAGCATTAAAAAAAAAAGAGTAATTTACTGCTCTAATGTCCTCTGTGCTCTATTTGTCCTTCTCTCTGCCTTAAACTCAGGCAACCACTGGTCTTTTTATTGTTTTCAAAGTTTCCCTTTTCCAGAATGTAATATAGTTGGAATCATACAGTATTTAGACTTTTCAGATTGGCTTCTTTCTCCTAGTAATATACATTTAAGGTTCCTCCATTTCTTTTCATGACTTGATGGCTCATTTCTTTTAGTGTGAATAATATCCTATTGCCTAGATGTACCACGGTTTATCAATTTGCCTACTGAAAAACATTGTGGTTGCTTCCAAGTTTTGCCAATTATTAATAAAGCTTATATAAACATTTGTATGCAGGTTTTCATATGGACATGCATTTTCAGCTCCTTTGGGTAAATTCCAAGGCACATAATTGCTGGACTGTATGGTAAGAGTATGTTTAATTTTGCAAAACACTGCCTGACCATCTCCCAAAGTTACTGTACCATTTTGCACTCTCACCCACAGTGAATGATAGTTTCTGTTTCACATCATCACAAGCATTTGGTGGTATCAGTGTTTTGGATTTTGGTCATTCCAATAGATGTGTAGTGGTATTTGGTTGTTGTTTTAATTTGCATTTACATTTCTTCAATGACACATGATGTGAAGCATATTTTCATATGATTACTTTCTTTTTTTTAAAATAAATCTTTATTGTTCAGATTATTACAGGTGTTCCTCCTTTTTTTCCCCCATAGCTCCCCTCCACCTGATTCCCCACCCCACCCCATGCCCTTACCCCCCGCCACTGTCTTCATCCATAGGAATAAGATTTTTGTCCAATCTCTTCCTGCACCCCTCACACCTGCTTCCCCTGAGAATCGTCAGTCCACTCCCTTTCTATGTCCCTGATTCTATTATATTCACCAGTCCATTCTGTTCTTCAGATTTTTTATTCACTTGATTTTTAGATTCACTTGTTGGTAGGTATGTATTTGATGTCGTTTTGTTGTTCATAATTTTTATCTTTACCTTTTTCTTCTTCCTCTTCTTAAAGAATACCCTTCAGCATTTCATGTAATCCTGGTTTGGTGGCGATGAACTCTTTTAGCTTTTTCTTGTCTGTGAAGCTCTTTATCTGACCTTCAACTCTGAATGATAGCTTTGCTGGGTAGAGTAATCTTGGTTGTAGGTTCTTGCTGTTCATCACTTTGAATATTTCTTGCCACTCCCTTCTGGCTTGCATAGTTTCTGTTGAGAAATCAGCTGACAGTCGTATGGGTACTCCCTTGTAGGTAATTAACTGTTTTTCTCTTGCTGCTTTTAATATTCTCTCTTTGTCTTTTGCCCTTGGCATTTTAATTATGATGTGTCTTGGTGTGGTCCTCTTTGGATGCCTCTTGTATGGGGTTCTGTGCGCTTCCTGAACTTGTAAGTCTATTTCTTTCACAAGGTAGGGAAAGTTTTCTGTCATTATTTCTTCTAATAGGTTTTCAATATTTTGCTCTCTCCCTTCTGGCACCCCAAAAATTCGGATGTTGGTTCGCTTAAAGTTGTCCCAGAGGCTCCTTACACTATCTTCATATTTTTGGATTCTTTTTTCTTTTTGTTTTTCTGGTTGGATGTTTTTTGTTTCCACATATTTCAGATCTTTGGTTTGATTCTTGGGGTACGTTGATCTACAGTTGAGTTTCTGTATATTCTTTATTTCAGACAGTGTATGCTTCATTTCTGACTGATCCTTTTCCATTTTTTTGGCATTCTCATTAATATCCTTAAAGGTCTCATCAAGTTTCTCAGCGGTTTTAAGAAGATTCTTGAGTAACCTTATAAATGTGGTTCTGAACTCTATGTCATCCAGTAGTTTGCTTTCCTCCATTTCTTTCATTTGTGACATGTTTCTTTGTCTCCACATTTTGGCTGCTTCCCTGTGTTGATGGAGTAGCTTTGTGTGGTAGGTGATCTATAGGGGGCAGTAGCTCAGCCTCCTCAATCACATGAGGTGGATGCTCTTGGTACACCCCTTTGTGGGCTGAGTGCAAAGTCTTGGTGTAGTTAAGCCTTAATTGCTGTTGGTACGCTGGGAGGAATTGACCTCCAGGCCAATTAGCTGTGAGCACTTGCTGTGTCTATAATGGAAGAACTGCTGCGCTGAAGACACGCTTATGGGGCAGGACTTGTTTCAGTGGGGCTTTTGTGCTCACTGAGTCTGCCTCTTGAATGTGTCACTTATGGATGTGAGGAGTTGAAATCTGGTGTCTCACAATGACCACTAGGTACACTGGCTTCTGGATCTCCAATGGGGTGCAGGTCAGCTACTGTCTGAGGCCACCCAGCAGGAGCTACAGTGAGAGCTACAGTTTTCTCCTCTTTGCTTGTGGTTTGGAGGTTTTGGAGCTGTCTGACCAGGGCTGCAAGTTTGCTAGGTTAAGCTGCGATAGGGCAGGGCTTTCTTATGCAAAAGCCACTGCTTGGAGCTTGGGTGGGTTTGTAGGTTGTGCAGGGCGGGGTGTCAGGGTGTCACTAAGCTAGGGAGTAGCAAACAGCAATGGCTGCTAGTTAGCCGGCTCTGCGTCCCTGTCGGCAGTCCCCGTGCCCCAGTGCCATAAACAATTATTCCTGCGCGCAGCTCTGCAAGCAAGCCACCCTCACTGGCAGACAGTCCAGCTTCTCCCCATAGGAGTTTGGGTCCCCCGCATCTCCCCAGAAACTGTATTTCAGAGTAATCAGGGCCTTGTCTCCCTTTGGGTTGAAAAAAGCAACACCCGCCACCAGCCTGGATCACGCTCCTCCGTACCTCAGCTTTTCAGCGCTTGTGCACGTCTCAATGCTCTTTTCTCTTTCCTTCTAGTTGTAGAACTTCCACTCAGCCAGCTTTCCCGTGGTTCTGGGTGATAGACGTTTTGTCTTTTAGTTGTATTTTTGAAATTGTTGCGGGAAGCAGCAGTTTAGGTGTTTACCTACGCCGCCATCTTGGATTCTCTCTCCATATGATTATTTTCCATCTGTACATCTTCTGTGGTAAAGTGTCTGTTAAGGTCTTCTGCCCATGTTTTAATCAGGTTGTTTGTTTTCTTATTGTTGAGTTTTAGGAATTCTCTGTGTGCTTTGGATAACAGTCTTGAAACAGACATGTCTCTTGCAAATAATTTCTCTCAATCTGTGGCTTGTCTTTTCATTCTCTTGATAGTGTCCTTCACAGAGCATAAGTTTTTTAAATTTACTGAAGTTCAGCCTACCTATTATTTATTTCATGTATCTTGCCTTGATGTTATATCTAACATGTCATCACCAAACACAAGGTCATCTAGATTTTCTCCTATGTTATCTTCTAAGAGTTCCATAGTTTTGCATTTTATAGTTAGGTATGTGATCTATTTTGAGCTATTTTTTTTTGTTTTTTGTTGTTTGTTTTTTTTAAAATATATTTTACTGATTTTTTACAGAGAGGAAGGAAGAGGGATAGAGAGCTAGAAACATCGATGAGAGAGAAACATCAATCAGCTGCATCCTGCACACACACCCCCCACTGGGGATGTGCCACAACCAAGGTACACTCCCTTGACCGGAATCAAACCTGGGACCTTTCAGCCTGCAGGCTGATGCTCTGTCCACTGAGCCAAACCAGTTTTGGCTGAGCTATTTTTTGTGAAGGATATAAGGTATATATCTAGATTCTTTTTTTTTTTACATGTGAATGCCCAGTTGTTCCAGCACTATTTTTTGCCTTTCTTTTGTATGTGAGAATAAGGTTTTATACAACATTTTTATTACTCATTAATTTGTTCACCAACAAATGATTTTTAAATGGCTCATACATACTAGATACTTTGCTAGACACTGAGCTTTCAAAATGAAAAATAAAACATATTCTTTGCCTGCAAGGAATTCCATTATCATAAGGGATGCAGATAAGCAAATCAATAATTAAAATAAAATACACACATGTTGTTTTTTCTGTAAGGCAAGTAATTATATTAATAAATATAAATTACAATGTATACATATATTACAATCTGACATTTTATATAGCTTAAGTACAGAAAGACAGTGGGGATATTCATCAACAAGATTATAACACATATTGTCTCCTTTTAAAGAAAAACATCTGTTAATTTATTCATTCAAAAATACTTATTAGACTACTACTCTATGTAAATTACTGGGCAGTTGGGTTGGAGTAGGGAATAAAATCAAATATAAATCCTGACTTCAGGGAGCTTAATCATAATCCAGAGATAGAAACATAATTGGTCATAGTTCAAGAGTGAGAACAGTACATGCACTAAAAGAAGTACATTGAAAGAACTATGGGAGTGCAAAAAAAAAAAAAAAGAGAGAGAAATTTGGTTAAAAAGCAACAGTGGGTAAAACTGCTGATATCTTAGCAGGAATTAAAGCATATACTAGTGGTAATTATATTTTTAACTGCTACAGGTTTGCAGTATTACAGTGACATTTTCACTTATAAATGTCCCTAGTAAAGAGTATTAATTCTATTAAATCTCCACCTTTAACTACACATTTTTAGTCTTCTGTGTGACAAAATGGAAAGTGTGCATAAAGTCCTTCTGCAGCATACAGAAATAGGATTGTTGCCTAAAGGAAAAGCCCTTGTGTGATTCCATTGTGAGCTGAGCTAAAAGCTCTTTTTATGGAACATCATGTTGTTCTTTATTAAACAATGACAAACTGATAAACCACGGATGTCATGACTTGGTTATTTGTCAGATATTTTCAAAAAATAAACAAGTGACAGATAGGTTACCAAGTATAAAATTAGAGTTTTTACGGAAAAATTAAAACTTTGGAAAATGTTTATCTGCCACAGTGAGCCTGCCAGCTTCATCTTATTTAAACACCTTTCTAATGAGATAAATGGTGCTATCAATGAAAGTGATTGTTTTTTATATAATACTAGAGGCCTGGTGCACGAAATTTGTGCACGGTGGGGGGGGCGGGTGTCCCTCAGCCCAACCTACACCCTCTCCAATCTGGGACCCCTCAAGGGATGTCCAACTGCCCTACTGGCATCAGGCCTAAATGGGCAGTCAGACATCCCTCTCACAATTCAGGACTGCTGGATCCCAACTGCTTGCCTGCCTGCCTTCCTGATTGCCCCTAACCGCTTCTGCCAGCCAGCCTGATCACCCCCTAACCACTCCCCTGCCAGCCTGATTGGTGCCTAATTGCTCCCCTGCCAACCTGTTTGCCCCTAACTGCCCTCCCCTGCAGGCCTGGTCACCCCTAACTGCCCTCTCTTTCAGGCTTGATCGCCCCCATCTGCCCTCCCTTGCAGGCCTGGTCCCACCTAACTGCCCTCCCCTGCTGGCCATCTTGTGGCAGCCATCTTGTGTCCACATGGGGGCAGTCATCTTTGACCACAGGGGAGCAGCCATCTTGTGTGTTGGAGTGATGGTCAATTTGCATATTATTTTTTGATTAGATAGGATAGAGGCCTGGTGCATGGGTGGGGGCTAGCTGGTTTGCCCTGAAGGGTGTCCCAGATCAAGGTGAGGGTTCCCTTGGGGCATGGGGCTGCCTGGGTGAGGGGTCTGTGGTGGTTTTCAGGATGGCCATGCCCCCCAGGGACTCAAGCGGAGGTCCTGGTATCTGGGATTTATTTATCTTCTGTAATTTAAACTTTGTAGCCTTGAGCAGAGGCCAAGGCAGGCCAGGGCAGGCAGAAAGCTTGGCTTCCTCCATCGCCAGGGGCAACTCAAACCTCCTGCTCTCTCCAGCTCAGTGGCTGCTGCCATTTTTGTTGGGATTTACTTATCTTCTATAATTGAAACTTTGTAGTCTTGAGTGAAGGCCAAAGCAGGCCAGAGCGGGCAGAAAGCTTGGCTTCCTCCATCGCCGGGGGCAACTCAAGCCTCCTGCTCTCTCTGTGGCTGCAGCTATCTTGGTTGGGTTAATTTTCATACTCACTCCTGATTGGCTGGTGAGCGTAGCTTGTGGGTATAGAGGAGGTACAGTCAGTTTGCATATTACTGTTTTTATTAGATAGGATAAAAATGTGTCAACATTTAAGAGATCTGCAGAAATTAATGAGCCAATATTTTCCAAATGACCAAAACATTGTTATAAAATTATGTGTTGTTAGCATCAATTCAGAATTCAAGATTGATCAGCATATAATTGTTCAATAGAGTGTGAAAGAGTCATTGATTTGGTTTCTGATTTCGCAGTAGTGCCAATCTTTAAGAAACCACCCTTTATGGATTTTGGTGTTGAATCCAAGATGACCCACAATCATATGAAAGGCAATTAAAGTATCCCTCCATTTTCCAACTTCCTATCTTTATGAGGGTGAATCTGATTCTTTTCAATATACTGCAACCAAAACTACATATCACAATAGCGTGAATACAGAAGCATATATAAGAATTAAATTGTCTTCTTTTAAAGCAGACATCAAAGATATTTGCAAAATGTAAAATAATATTACTCTTCACACTATTTTTATTGCCAATTTAAACAAATTAAAAATATTTTTTAAATTTCTATAGTTTTAATTTATTCTAGATTTAACTCACATAAACAAAAGCTCCTGAGAGTACCAGTGCCAGTTATCAATTTATTGCCTCTCAGCCCTGAATTTATCTTTCTTGCCTGCTCTGTGAAAATGGAGCTGTGCCTTGTATAAATTTTTCCTTTGCCTGTCAGCAGAAAATTAACTTCAGTCAGTAAGGGCACTGGAGTGACATTAGAAGTGGGAGAGGTTTTTCTTCTGCTTTGGGGGTGGCTTTGTCCCCAGGATCCTGGAGATTGTGCTTTTTGTAGCTTTCAATGTAGGCAACTATGGTGTCCCAACGCCCCCAGACACTGTGTGATCTGCAGCCCAGGCACATGCCAGAGGTCTAGCGCATATAGTGAGCAGACCACCCACCCTTTACCCCACACAGCCCAGTCCAGTCAACAGAGGGCACTAGGTTTGTATATATGGAGGCCTGTCTAGCTCCTGGCTTTAGCAGTTCCTGCAGTGGGGCTCTGACTGCCTCTGGGAGTTTAGACACTAGCTTCAGTTCACCTGCACCTCAGAGGGCTCCTCCACTTGCCCAGTGACTGGATAAGCTCTTCCTAGGCCATTCAGCAAGTTTCCTACCATCCCCTGGATTGCACCAGACTTTCTTCAAGTAGGTCTGAGCCCCAGCCTTGGGCTCAGAGTTCCTCCCAGAAGTTTGTCCTGAGTTGGGAACTAACCCTCTGCTCTAGGTACCTTTCGGCATTACCTTCCTATCTTTATAGTTACTCTGCTGCAATAGCTTGATTATAATTATTTACATTAGACTTCTCCATTTAAATTATTGTGTGATATCTGACTCCCGGTTAGACTCAGAATCTTTAATACTTTCTAAGGTGGTAAAAGTGACTTGAGACCAAAACATTTGAGAATGACTGCTAAAAGTAAGTGAAGGTGATCATCACTGCCCAGAGGGACTAGAGAGCAATACCAGTTAAGCACTTGTCCCTCTGGAAATAAGTTAGTAAAGGCTTGAAGATTAAAATGTCTTCTAAAATGGGAGAGACAAATCCTGTTGTGGTTATAGGAACTTCAGAACATTCTTTTTTATTTATTTTTTTAACTCCTGTGGTTTTAGTTAATAAAACTGCATCGATTCTGGACATTTAAAAAATGCATACTGATCTTTTTCCAAAACCTGTTTCTCCTTCATTTTTCCCATTTCACTTAACAACCCAGGATCTGACCCTTTCTCACCACCGTTGTCACTATTACTACAAACAAAGCTACCCTCCTTTCTTGCCTACACAATGACAATGACATACTAACTAGATTCCAGGCTTCTGCCCCTACCCCTTGCAGGCAAATGTCTACATAGCAGGCTATCAACTACATAGCAACCAGGGTGATCCTGGTAAAACATAAGTAAGACAATGTCACTCCACTAGCAAAACCTTCCAGTGGTTCCCCATGTAGTTCAGAGTAAGAAACAAAATCTTTGCAATGGTCCAAAGGTTTCTATACAACCTTTTCCTCATTACTTTTCTGCCCTCAACAATTGCTACTTGCCCTGTCATTCCTGTCCCAGCCATACCTGCCTCCTTGAAACAACAGGAGCATAACACCTCAGTGCCCTGACACAAATAAACCACTGATGGCTGGGTAGTTTTTTTCTTTGCTTATTTATATAAACTCAGCATCCAGAGCAATAACTGAAAACATTTGTCAGTGTAGCAATCTTTTTTTGAATGAAGAAATAACCTCTAGTCTGAACTGTAAGCCTTGATAAACCTAGATGGAATTTAAGCTATGGTTTTCTTGAAAGTGATATTAATTCCCAAGTTTTTCTCTGGTTATGAATATTTTATTATAGTCTACATCCTAGAGGATACTGTTGTTACACTGTATTTTTAAACTATATTTCCAATATTGTGTCAGAAATAACTGCAAGTCAGAAGCAAGGAATTTAATTGACATTCAAAAATATTAATTTAACACCTAGCATATTTAAGATAATTCTTTTAGCTACTATGTAAGTCAAGATGATAAAAATGTGGTACCTGTCAATTATGCAGAAGACAAGATAAAGTATACAGTGGACAACTTCACTATTTAAATAGCAGACCAAACACACATTGAAATCACTGTTTGCCACTCCAAATCTACAAAAGTACAGGAAAAGAATAGTAAAAACAAATTAATGAGCATACAGCCATGATAAAAATAAAAAGCAAGTCTTGGAGGCACTGAATTTGAGTAACATATTTTTAAAAGGGGCAACTAACTGAAATTTATCACTACAGCAATAAGCTAAGAACCCAAATAGAATATCACAATCCACAAGGGAGATCAGATGGTCCAAGTGCAAATAAGAGAATTCTGTCACAAAACTAAAGCATATAATTAATGATTAGCAAGCATCTGAGAAAGTTCAACACTATGATTGAGAAAAAAAATCAAATTTACAAAATATTCAAGAAAATAGAATTAATTTACTAAACTAGAAATAGATTATAAGTAACACAAAACATATAGAAATATGTGTCTCATTCTCATTTAGCTAACAGGGTATATGATTAGCAAACACTCCTTTTCTGGGAAACTTAGGATCAAAGAAAGAGACCTGTGAGACAGTAGGTCAAAACAATCATCTGGGAAAAGTTAGGTATTTAACCACTTGTTGTAGCAAACATAAAATTGAACCGATTGAGAAGAATGATAGATTGGATTCCTTTCAAAATAGAAAGGTAATGAGGACTCAGACATTATAAGGGCACATAGGGAGGAATGAAATTTCTGGAATAGAGTATCAGTGTTAAGGTGAAAAAGAAAATAGGAATGAATCAAAATTCAAGGCAGAGACAAGTGAAGTTTGAAGACTTGAGATTTAAGTCAACAGGTAATGGGAAATGTTGTAGGCTCATTAGTAGAGTAGGAACATATGTCATGGGCAGTATAGAACTAGTTTTAAAGACAATTACTCCTTTATACTGAAAAGAATAGTAGCAAGTCATAGAATAAAGACTCCTAAATATATTTAAAAATGTTAATCAATACTTTTTTAGGTCTGAAAGATTTCTGGAAAAAAAAATTCCAGGCTGTTAGTTTAGTTAGCTTCACACATTCTCTTCGATATTGCACATTTTCAAAAATGGTACTGAGTTGATGAATATCATCTGTGGAAGTTTAAATCAATGGTTCCAAATTTGTTGGAAATTTTCCTATTGAATCTTAGGGTCTATGCACTATCCCCTTAGAAACTGGGTGGGTTCGGGGTCTCCTTTGAATACGAGAGCAGAGCAGAAGTGTATGCATAAACACAGTGCAATGGTTGTTGTATGTCCTTTGTTTAAGAATGGTTCCAAGGCAGCAACAGTAATTGAAGCGAAATGTGGTACCTTGAGGTGGGACGAAGTCATAAAACAAAATGAAATAAAAATAGACTAAACAAAATAATCTAAAACATAAAATGAAAATCTAAAACATGTGTGGTTAGGGGACTGGGTCATGAGTAGATGCTTAAATGGGCCTTGAAGAGGTTGTTGGGAAGGCTTAAAGGAAAATAAAGAGGCTGGTGTTGGAAACTGGGGGAAAATAGATTTCTTGATACACAGTGATGAATAATTAACCACAACTGGCACCCGCAGTAACAGGGAAAATAGACTAGGTGCCTAATGAACTGATAGATCTGGCTAGGGAGATTTCTAGACAACATGTTGAAAGTGACAATTACTTTCTTGTTGGTGCACATCACAAGGTGAGAATAGACAGAGATAAGCTGACAATAACCTTATTTAGTTTTTCAGTCAGAGCTTAAAGAAAATGTCAGGACTTCCTGCTTCTAAATACATCAACTCATCCCCAATGCATTGGTTTGAGTCTTCTGAGAGGCAGATGTTAAGTATCTCCTTGTAATAGGTTACAGGGAGAAATACCTGTGATGTAAACAGTGGAGGGAAATTGGAGGAGAGCTGGTAGACCATGATGCTGGTATAACCCCTGTGAAGAAGAGAGGAAAAGGAGGAGGATTAGATAAGAAGAGTCTATAGTGCCGTTCTAAGAAATTCTGGCCAGGTCAAAGTCTCTCACAATCAAACCATAGTACAAAAATGGTGGTAGCTTCAGAGTGTAGCAGCCAGGGTCATCTATCAGTTGGAATCCTTGCAGCACAAAATCTGGGTTTAGTCACCACAGTTCACTGCTTGCACTGTACAGATATACTTCCCCGCAATGTTCAAAGAGCAGCTTATTCAGGTTCCCAAGGTATCTTTTATTGAAGATAAATGTAACCTAGAAGGGGGAGGTTAGTGAGATACATTTTAGCCCCCATCAGGGTAGCTTATCTTGGAACCTTGAGAGTTCCTGTACTCTCCCTCCTCCATACTCCATTCTAAATCCTCACTTTCAGCTTTTCCTTGGTGGCCCACTAAGGTGACCAAAGCTTCATTCTGGAGAGACTGAACCCTTGGCCATCTTACCCTTATCAAATCTGGGCTGGGACATGTGCTCTCTTACAGTATCAATGGAACAAGGAAATGCCAGGAGGTGCCCAAGTCCTTCATTCCACATATCGCTCCATTTCCTCATTGAATAAAAGTATCCCTGTCTTCTTTTGCTGATCAGGGCCAATTATTCTTGGAAATATGAGAACTCCTCTTCCACCTACTGGTTCCTAGATATAGGAAGTCCCAAGTGCTTCCAACTGCTCCATGGTACACCCCAGTTTTGTCAGAGTACTTCCTCCAAGTCAACACTTCCTCTATGTTTTTAGAAGCTCGTTTCAATGCACTCTACCAAGACATCTATTTCAGAAGCATGTGACATAATAAAATAATGAATCCCATCATCATAAGCTCAATATAGCTTCTCCATTGTTATAAAATACTAGTAAGTCCACAGGCCAGATATTATCCTGCATGGGATTCCTTATTTCGAATCAGGCAGTTCATAATCACTTGAGTTGTAAGCTCAAGTTTTCCTGGAATGAAAGGCAAACTCATATTCATTATAGGTCTATATACCTAAGAGGATAAACTATTGGCCTTTTCAGAATGAAAGTGGTCCAATGCCCAAGATGACTTGTTTCCAATGCCTGGTTTGTCTCTTTAAGGAATAGTGTCATATTGGTAAGCAGGCATTGATCTAGATTGCTGATAAATTATTCATTTAAAGGCAGCAGTAGGCTCTGGCTGGTTGAGGCTTTGATTCCCAGCCAAGGGCTGCAGTGCAGGCCTGTTACCCAGCCCCCATCAGGGCACCTGTGGGAGGCAATCAATTTATGTGTCTCTCACATAGATCTCTCTCTCTCCCTTTCACTCCCTCCCCTGCTTCCATCTTCTCTAAAAATCAATGGAAAAAATATTTCAGGTGAGGATTAACAACAACAACAACGAAAGTTAAGGCAGCAATAGCTAGGTAAGTGTTGGACTGTGCTTTTGAGTCCATATCAATAATTTCTCTCTGCAACCATAGTCATTCCAGCCATCAGCCGACCATGGTAGTTCTAGGATGCCTAGTAAAGAAGGTTGGTTATTGTCAACTGGTCTAGTCATTTGGAGTCCTTGGTTTTTCATTAGCATTTCCATGGTGGATCCTTTCTGGTAAGAACTAAAGTGTGCTACAAAAATCTCCAAACCATGTGTCCACTCCTGTATGCCCGTCCCATGCTCCCATCCCACACTTCCTTATCTCTGATCTTCCAGTCATTTTCCTTTTAAGCTTCTGATCAGATAGAAAACTAGGTCACTGACCACTGCTCAGCAATCAGTACATATTCATTTCCCAAAATAGTCACTGTTCCTTTCTCAGATGTATATATGTAGGTGTACTACTCAAAGCTCCACCATTAAGAAGAATTTCTCTGTCCATCGTCTTTTATGGGAAAACATGAAATGGTTGCAACACAGTTGCTAGTCAATTTTTTATTTGCATCCATTCAAAGAGATGACCTATTCATAAATCAAAATAGGATTTTTTTCTTCCTCAACTGGTCTTACAAGACCCCCCTGCATTTCCATAGTGAAAGCTGGAGCAGGGGTGCTATTATGAATGTGATAGGTGACATAAGAATGTGGGATTCCTGCTCATGCAGCTTACCCATGCCCTCTCATTCTATTTTCTTCGAAGCCTGTATGTTCCATTTCCAACAATGGACTCTGCTAAGTCTGTCCACCTCTATCGCTTAGTGGATCTGACAGAAGACAATGCATGATCAAAGCTCATAATGCATGGTTACTTTATGTTAAAAGTCAAACATTTTATTCTACCATACTAAGTAACATGCTAGAAGCTGATTTTCCAATGGTGCATAATTCTTGCTGGAAATGGCATGGCCTTTTCCCAGAATTCCAGGGGTCTGCATTTTGCTTCTTTCACTGGGCTCACTGTAAGCTCTATCCCGCATTTTTTTCCAACACTGACACTTCCAACTCCATAAAGTCTGTCAGATTTTATGACCCAGCTAGGATGTTCAACCACCTTGGTTCCTCTAAGGTTTTCCTGGTTTTAGTATTAAAAAGCCCAGGTCCCAGAAAATCCCTTAATCACAGGCAAACTGACATAGATAGCCATGCTAAAACTAACAGGGATGCTAGCAAGCCTCATTAAAAGTGAAAAATCTCCCATATTATTTTGGGGGTGGGATATAATGTGAGCTATGTTATCTCCAGAATGCAGAGGGGCTTATTATTATGTTCTGTGCTTCTTTGTGATAAGGGATATGGATATATCAATGTGTCTTTTATTTTGGAGAGGATATCTTGGCCTGCCTCTGAAGTGTGGACCCACAAAATTCACAGAAGTGGCAGGTCTCTAAACTTTAGTAGCATTTAATTCTCAGCTTCTGAGGCTCCTGTACTTCTACCCAAGGCTTCCAGAATGTTATCCACCTCTTGCTCATTTTATCCATCAACCTGATGTAATCAGTGTAAGGATCTGTATAATGTTCTGTTCTTTGGGATGTTCAGGCAGTACTGATCTCTTCAGACTATATGATGGCAGAGAGTAAGAATCTTAACATAGTCTTAAGGCAAAAATAAATGAATATTGTTGTCTGACTTACATGGATACAAACTGTTTAATATCCCTTTCTAATCTGAATGGGAAACAATGCATTTGTCAAATCGCTGTCACATACAGTGTATCTATTTGTCCTTGCAATGGTGCCACATGTGGCACAGCAGCTGTAATCGGGAATATGACTTAGGTAAGGCTTCAGTTATCTACAATCATTGTTCAGGATTTGTCAAGTTTCTGCAGAGGCCAGCCGGCTGGTGAATTAAGTGAAGGTACGATAGGACCATCATCCCTACATCTTCAGGTCATGAATGAAGGCTCTACACGCTATGCATGCCAGAAGATATTTTCTTGATTTACTCTCATGGCAGGCTAGGGGAAGATGGTTTCAGAGGTTTCTAATTTACCTTATCCACCGTGATAGCTTCCACTCTCTATGTCATTTGTATTAGTCAGTTACTCTAAGAAACAGAAAACAAGAAGGCATTGGATGTGCAAGAATTTTGTGGGAGTAAATGCTGTAAGAGAAAACAGTGGGGAAGCAGAGGAGTTGGGGAAACCATCAGATCAAGGTGCAACTCTGTTCTAACAAATTTTGCTCAACAGATGAGGAGTCCTTGAGTCCAAGTCCTCCATCAAAGGAGTTTTGTCTCTCACGGGAGTGTGCTTAACTCAGTGGTTGGCAAACTCATTAGTCCACAGAGCCAAATATCAACAGTACAACAATTGAAATTTCTTTTGAGAGCCAAATTTTTTAAACTTAAACTTCTTCTAATTGTTATGCCCAGATTTCAAGATCCCCAAAGACCACCAGGGAGCCGAGTCCGATGCAAATGCAAAGAGCCTTTATTCAAGCTCGGGCTTAGTCTCTCAGCCCCCACCGGCGCAGCGGTAGTCTGCAAGAGCGCCCAGAGTTTCAAAAGCACAGCAATTTTATAGGTCTGGTCGGGTGGTGGGGTGATGCTCGGACCACTGAGTTGGCTGATTCTGACTAGTGAGGGCTAGGGTCTGGTTATACAAAGACAGGATGCGGTCAGCATATTTTTTGGCCTTGGGTTAGTTCCCCTTGCATTCCCATTGGCTGATTTAGGGGTGGGCTGAGTGACCAGTACACTCTGTGGTTCTCCCTGGAACTCCCCACCGTCCTTCCTGGACTAAAAAAGAAATTTTCTCTCCAGCCTGCTTTAGCCTGCCTGAACAATGAAGAAGATAAACTTCGCTGTCCAACCTTGTAGGCCAGCTACTAGATATGCCCATGCCAGGAGCATTTTTTTAAATTGGATAGAGCTGTGTTGTTTTCAAGGCCAGCAGCAAGATAACCACTAAGTGCACGAAGGGCTGGCTCTTTAATAAGAAGGGAAGTTCTGCTTATAGCCTGGCTTAGAATTTGAATTCACTTTCTCCAAGCCGCTGTGGCAAACAAAGTGCCACCCCAAGCTCTCTGGCATTGTTTGATTTTTCTGGTTCTCTGTAACAGTTACACAAGATGGAGGACACAGTACAAAATGGAGTCAGTCCTGCTCTGCCCTTTCACTAACGCCACTTCTTCAAAATAGACTCACCCAGGCCGTGGTATTTTGTGGAAGAGCCACACTCGAGGAGCCGAAGAGCCGCACGTGGCTCGCGAGCCACGGTTTGCCGACCACTGTCTTAACTTATCTTGCCACAGGTAGTCACTGAGAGCAGCCCAGGGAAAACATGGGCTCATCGCATTTTGATGGATTCAAGTGGATTCAAGGACTGTGCTAGTGGGATCACGCCCAGGAGCCTCATCCATTCCTGGACTATATTTTGATGAAAGAATCCTGGATTTGAATTTAATACTAATTTCACAAAAAAGTTGAGACATTTCTGGAGCCTTAGAAGAGCCCGGCTTTATTTTTCAGTTGTGATCAATATAAATAAACTGTGTTAACATATAGCACATTATATGACTCTCCTCACATGACAAGTGGTCCAACGAGTATGAGTATGGGTGAGGTTTGCAGTTGCTTCAACTAATAGAGCCCAGCACTAGTGACCCCATGTGACTGGAATTAGTTTGTGAAAGCCATGTAGCTTCTTTCTGACTCACTTGGAATGTTCACTCTCATCACATTCTATCTTAGAACACAGCCAACATATTGTGAGAATATCAAGTCACATGAATGGCCGCAGGCAGGTGCTCCAGTTGACAGATCTCCTCTCTGGAACAAGAAAAGCTTGAGAAGAAAACTCAAGCTGATTCTGTTGCCCTGCTGTCCCAACATTCCCAGGTGAGCCCCAGGTGCTATAAAGCAGAGAGGCAGTGACCAGTACATCCTGTCCTAATTAATTTCTGACCTATACAGTCCTTGAGAACAATAAAAGTGTTGTTTTCACTCCACGTTTTTGGTGCTTTGTTTCACAACAATAGTAACTAAAATGTCATCCAATATTCCTTATTAGAAAAGCTAAAAAGAAAAAAAAAAGTACAATTCAAAATAAGTACCTAACTTAAAACATATTTTCTATCTTTCAAATCATTTGTATTTCTGCCCAAATTTGGAATTGCAGGAGCTACTATGGCTGTAGAATTCTTAAATCATGGCTTTTTATATACTACTAGAGGCCCAGTGCATGGGTGGGGTCTGGCTGGCCCATCCCGAAGGGGGCCGATTGGAGCCAGACTCGCAGGGGGGAGGGGATGCGGGAGGTAGGCCGGCCCTGCTCCCAATCAGGGTGGGAGGGCCTATCAGGGTGGGGCCAGCAGGGGGAAGGAGCTAGCCGAGGGGAGGGGCTGTGGGAGGTTGGCCAGCCGCAGTGGGTGTCATAGCGACCAGTCTTTCTGGTTTTTCTGGTCGTTCCAGCATTCCGGTCACTGGCTTTTTATATATACAGACTAGGGGCTCAGTGCACAAATTTGTGCACCTTGAAAGTAACTGTGGGTCACAAGGCTGCAGTGGACACACGGCAGGTCTCGGCCCATCCTCTGCACCCCTGCCCGGCCCCTCCCACTGTGGCCCCTGGTCTTGTCTGCTGGCAGCCCTGCTCTAGCCACCACTGCTCCCACACACTGACAGTGGCAGCTGCTGCCCCAATCGCCCCTCAGGAGCTGAAGAAGGTGGAGAAGCCCTCAGGGCTGATCAGGGCCAGCAGCCACCACTTGTACCGCTGATGGCGCAGAATGATCAGTACTGGCGCCAGGCGCCGGCAGTGGGTGCAAGCAGTGGCTCCAGAGCTGGCAGGAGGTGCAAGGGCGGCTCCAGTGCCAGCAGCAGGTGTAAGCACTGGCAGGACAACGACTCATGGGAGCAAAGAATTTTCAGTAACCACCAGAGGCTCGCCCCAATGACAGCAACCAGCACCCCGGCTTGGTCTATGTACCCTCTCACCTGGTCTACCAACCCGCCATGGCTGACACCCACCTTGTTTTGCATTCTGTCACCTGCTGCCAATGCCAGCCATGTTCCATGTATGCCCCCTGGTGGTCAGCACACGTCATAATGACTGGTTGTTCGGTTGTTCTGCTGCTCAGTCTATTTGCATATTAGGGTTTTATATAAGTAGATACTCGATTTTGGAATTTGAAAGAGACACCTAAAATGATGCTACTAGATAATTTTTAATCCCAAAATAGTACATTTTGGAATAAAAATAAAATTTAATAATTAATCTTGAGACATAAAATAATTATGCCTTGCCAATATTATTCTTAGGAAGGAGGAAAATAATACTTAAGTTGCTAGAATACATTTAGAAATGTAAATATCTACTGAATATTTTAAAAGTCTAATAAACAGAAAAGCAAAGTTCAGTATATAAAACTCATGTATCTACTCATAGAAGTGGAAGTGTTTATACCTAGAGGAAGAGTTAACTGAGAGACATGAGTGGGAGATGGGAACGAAAGCATAAAAATTATGAACACAGTAATTTTGCATGTTTCTTTGGATCATATTTTCGTAACATTACACTATGTAAGGCTACAGAGCCATGTGTTTTCTCATTCATCAGTTAAAATTTAGTTATTTTCACTCTACTATGTATATTTTTTCCTTTTGATTAGCAATATTTCCAGAGCTTAATGTGCCATTTAGGTTCTCAGAAGGGCCTTTGAACAGCCTGTGGTGATAGAATAGACCTTCAGTCAGTGAAATCTTGCTGACAGCTGAGAGCAGAGCATTGCATTTTGTACCCTTAAGATAATATAATTGCTGAGATTCAATTGCTCTTTTATCTTATGGTGATAATCCATCAGCAATTGACAAGTCTAATTAGAAGCATTGGTATGTACAACATGGTAGTACTTTCTAACAGCATTGTAGCCTAACACATCTTTTCAGTAATCCTATAAGAAAAACATATTTTACAGATAATTCAATTTATATTGCTACCGTTATTGTTTGCATATATGGAAAGGTTTTATTGGGATAGAATAATACCACCTTTTGATGTATAAATATATTGCTCTAATGGTTTTTACGATGTCTCCCAAGGACTCAGCATTTCTGCTTTAAAGGTTTAATGATTTCCAATTTGGCAAAGATAAATTATTGTACATATATTATTTTGTATTGTTTTTAGATTATACTGTATTTCAGGTGCACAGATTTATATTAAATTTTCATAAAAAGATGTCCCCTCCTTCCCAACAGAAGTAATTCATAATGAGATAGAGTAATCAGAAAAGAAATGGCATCTGCCGAAAAAAATATGTTGTTTGGTTACATAGCCAAAATAAAGTACCATATTTTTAGGCACTAAAAATATCTGGAAAAATCAGTGCTTATTTCTTTCCATAGTACGACATGTGTTTAGAAGTCTCCAAACAGATCTTTTTCACATTAAAGTAACTTTAAAATGTTAAACTTTAAACTGTATAATTACACTGTATATTTGTCTTTTAGCATTTCAATTAGGATCTGTTTGTCTTGAACTTGTGCAACTTACTTTGTATGCAGAAGGAGCAAGTGGAATTACAGGAAGTGCTAAACTGTTCTTTTTGTTCTTTGGTAAAAAGATAAAATAATGTACAAAGTGCTTTTCTTCACTTTTGTGATATTTCTTTTAGAAAATGAGGCTTTCCATCACACAGAAAGTGATAAATTACTGAGAAGGCACACCATTCTTTCCTGCAGTCTACGGATAGTATCAAAGACATGGATTTTTGTGAGATGCCAAAAGAAAAGACAATCTAAGGAATGCAATTATAGTTGTGCTGTGAATATCCCACTATAGTAATTTGGATGTACATGTCTCCTTGGACATTTTGTAAATTAGTGAACATATAGTTTCAAAACAGAACTCAAAGCTGAAAGGTAAGCAGAAGCTGTCTTGAGCTAGGTCTGGATGAAGAGGTGACTGGGGGAATCCATTTGAAACACCAGCTTCAAATGAGCAAGATGTAAAGCACCACAGAACAGATGCAACTCAGCAGTTCATTTTTAAAGCTGATGTTGTGCGTATCATGTGAAGTACTGATCATTTTCCATACTTTATGTCACCACTGTGTTCTCTTTGATTCTGCCACTTCACATGCCATTGTAGTGCACCTAGAACTCAGCAGCGATATCCTGTTCTTGCTGACTTCATCTCAGCTCTCATCCACAACATGCTGACTTTTAAATCCAAATTAAAAATATTACCTGAATATAATATTTAATCATACAACCCAAAAAAGCATGTTAAAAAAAAGCAAGAAAAACGTGTGTATTTTTGCTTAAGAGAGAAATATGTAGAAAATATTCTTGGAAATTGTTCTGAGGACTGGCAAGGCAATCCAAATAGTTTCACTTATAACATAAACTAGAGGCCTGGTGCATGAAATTTGTGTATGGGGGGGGCGGTTGTCCCTTAGCCCAGCCTGCACCCTCTCCAATCTGGGACTCCTTGGGGGATGTCCAACT
Source organism: Corynorhinus townsendii (assembly GCA_026230045.1). Lineage (NCBI taxonomy): Eukaryota > Metazoa > Chordata > Mammalia > Chiroptera > Vespertilionidae > Corynorhinus > Corynorhinus townsendii. The sequence continues at coordinate 71,740,839 of JAPDVU010000005.1, forward strand.
GCCCGTTTAGGCCCAATCTCAATGGGATCGAGCCTAAACGGGCAGTTGGACATCCCTCTCACAATCCAGGACTGCTGCCTCCAAACTGCTCACCTACTTCTGCCTGATAGCCCCTAACTGCTTCTGCCTTCCAGCCTGATCTGATCATCCCCTAATCACTCCCCTGCCAGCCTGATCAATGCCTATCTGCTCCCCAGCGGGCCTGATTGCCCCTAACTGCCCTTCCCTGCTGGCCTGGTCACCCCTAACTGCCCTCCCCTGCTGGCTTGGTCCCCTCCAACTGCCCTCCCCTGCTGGTCTGGTCACCCCTAACTGCCCTCCCCTGCTGGCCTGCCTGCTCCAACTGTCCTCCTCTGCAGGCCTGGTCCCCCACAACTGCCCTCCCCTGAGTCCCTACCCCAACTGTCCACTTCTGCAGGCCTGGTTACCCCTCCCCAACTGCCCTCCCCTGCAGGCCTGGTCCCCCCAACAGCCCAACCCTGCTGGCCTGGTCTCCCCCAACTGCCCTCCTCTGCTGGTCTGGTCACCCCCAACTGCCCTCCTTGCTGGCCTGATCGCCCACACTGCCCTACCCTGCAGGCTTGCCCGCCCCCCCCCAACTGCTGTACCCTGCAGGCCTGATTCCCCCCAACTTCCCTCCCCTGCAGGCCAGGTCCCCCCCCAACTGTCCCCCACTGCAGGCCTGGTGTCCCCTAACTGCTCTTCCCCGAGTCCCCACCCCAACGGCCCTCCCCTGCAGGCCTGGTCTCCCCAACTGCCCTCCCCTGCAGGTCTGGGTCCCCTCCAACTGCCCTCTCTTGCCGGCCTGGTCACCCCCAACTGCCCACAACTGCCCTCCCCTGCAGGCCATCTTGTGATGGCCATCTTGTGTCCACATGGGGGCAACCATCTTTGACCACATGGGGGCAGCCATCTTGTGTCTTGGAGTAATGGTCAATTTGCATATTACTCTTTTATTAGATAGGATTTATAAAATGCATTTATAAAATGACTCAAACATATTTCTGAAGGAAAAAATAATCTAGAATTTATAGTCCCTTGACTTTCTTCATCATGCTATTCTATGGATTGTGTCCTTTATTTTCTTCTATTTTGTACCTGTTTGCTTTTACATATGTCAAAACGCTATTTCCAAATGTGCAAGAGACTTCTACAGAATCTTTGGTTTTCATCTCTGTCACTGCCCAGAGGTCCTATGCAGCCTTAATCCTATATAATAAAACCCTAATATGCAAATCAACCAAACAGCAGAACAACCAGTCACTATGATGCACACTGACCATCAGGGGGCAGATGCTCAACACAGGAGCTGCCCCCTGGAGGTCAGTGTGTTCCCACAGGGGGAGCACTACTCAGCCAGAACCCAGGCTCACAGCTGGTGAGCACAGCGGTGTTGGCAGGAGTGCTAAGGACTCCTCGGGAGCAGGCTGGAGGAGTGCACCTGGCCTTTAGTTTATACATAAAATAAGGCTCCACAGCACACTCTATTTGGTACATATACCTAGTGTTCATGAAACAATAAGGCCATGGAAAACAATGCCATCTTGCAGGTTCTTTCATTTGGATTGTGGGTGTGCCATAGTCTAAAGTAGTTTCTAATGGGAGGTAAGCATGGGGGGTGGAAGAAAGACTTGGTAGGTCAGCAGTGGAGGACAGTGTTCTAGACAGCACTCATTCCAAAAGCTATTTGTGAGTTTGCCTAAACCAGGGGGTTTTCAGCAAGCTTCCCCTGATACAATTCACAGGCAAGGACATTTGTCCAATATGCTCACATTTGAAAGGATCATTCACATCGAATCTTCAAATTATTATTTTATTTTCCTGCTGAGATTGGTTTAATGACAACTAAGAAGAGATGAAACCATTGAGCAATAGTAGACACATGCATCAATCTATGCTGAAATAATGCAGGAAGACTTTATACTTAAAATACTGACTTTTGATTAATTATAGTCAGAAACTAAAAATATGATTGGTATGGATAGTGATGTTCAACAATAATAATAAGTAATTAATTTATACTTGGAGGGAGAGGCCAGAATGATCAGAGGAGGAAAATTTTCAGACTGGGAATGGGACACAGACAATTCTTATCATTCCTTGCTTTAGAAATATTTTTAAAAGATTAGTAAGAATCAATTTGAGATCCACAGTATAACTGTAGCTATATATTTTTGGAATTTTCCACTTAATAAAACTTTTTCATAAGCTGTTTATTTGTTGAAGCATCTTTAAATGTTTTCAATAAAAGCTTACTTGACTTTGTATGGTCTGGAGTTTTTAAAGGCAAAATAAACTTCAGGAATTTTAGGGAAAGTTTCTAGAACTAAAAGGACTTCCTCAATATTTCCAATACTTACCTTCTCCCCACCATCCTGTTAGGTATTCCAGCCCTTACATGAGCTTCAACTGTACCATCATTATCTTTTTTTACCTGCTATAATCAGTCTTCATTGACTAACCTTCAAAAGAGACTTAGGCATAGGAAAGATTTATTTAAAAATATCATGTTGTAACTTAATTGTGTGAGAAGATAATTATTTACAGGAAATGTTCTATCCCTCCACACTCTATCAACTGCTTTTTTCTTTCTTTTCTTTTCTGCAATTCAACTTGTTTCCTCTACCTGAATTTTCATAGTACAAAGGCTTATTTAAAAAAAGTTTTTGAAGTCAATATCTCAGTTGAACATCATAAAAACCTGGATTTGTATATATATTTGATCCTGGAAGAAACAATTTGTGTTAGCTCATGCTGCTAGTTATACCAGAGAGAAGATTGGTTCATGCCTTTTCACTGGACTATTATGAACATATATCTATTCATAAACTTTTTATTTGTTAATGCAACCTTACATCTTTTTAATACTATTTACCTGGCTTTATAAGGTCCTGAGTTTAAAGGAAAAATAAATTTGATGTATGTATATGATATAATGAATTAGTAGCATATATTAATAATGTTGAATATATTAAAAAATCTATCTATAGAACAGTGCCATCCATATTCTTCTGAGTTTAATACTTGCCTGTGAGTGTTGCTTACCTTCTAGTAAAATAAAGTGAGAAAAATAAGTATCCTTATACTATGAGATCTAATGCCATTTCCTAACTTAACTTGACCTTCAATACTTTACAATTTAACTTACAGTCCCAACAATTTTCACAAAATGCTACAAATCTGTAACAGATTATGCCAAAAACAAACTGAAAAAGAAAAATCAACAAAATTGGACATGTATCTATTACCTAAACTGTCATTTCACAAAGTAGAGAAAACAAAGTATAATATAAGCCCCCAATTTTATTTTAGTGTAGAGAGACAATCTCTTATTTTATCTAGTAAGGACTATCATGTAGGAGGAATCCTACAGGGTTTTCAACACAGAGAATTAGGGTTCTTTTGGAGGGAAAGGTCTTGGTTTAAGAGAATGAAAAGGTTCACTTTTTTTTTTCATGTGGCTTATAATAGAGGATGCTCTTAGTTTGACATTTTTAAAAGTAGTTTACATCTTATAATTCCCTATGTTTGTGTACAGTGAGGTTTCATTATTTTAACAAAAATTCACAGATTGTCCATACCATGAAAATGCCCAGAAGCAGATTTGAAAGGCATATGCCAAATGTCCATTGTATATCCGAGTTCACTGGTGAAACTGCCCTATATCTGAGCATAAACCAGAAGCATTCAGATGCCCAATCTCATCTTGCACATCTCAATTGCTCACATATGCCATGGGACTCCTCAGCAATATTTTCTTCCCAAATAGTAACTTGGAGAACTACAAAGAACATCCACGGCACTATGCCCATCGACAAAAATAGTCCATGGACCCATGGTGCCTGATTAAAAGGGCAACTAAATTTAATTTTACAATTATGTGAACACTGAAAAGACATTGGATGTTTTAAAGGGCAACGGAGGAACCATTTACTGATAATACTCTTCAACTGTATAAAATTAAATAAATGGCTAATTTTCCATTGAAATTTCATTTCTTTATATAAGGACAGACAATTCTCTTAGACTCATATCTTAATGAAGGCCATGAAATACTGTCTGAAAATGAAGTGTTGCCTTCTACTTTTCCAATATAAATTGAAACTGTTGACCAAATGGGCAAATATGTTGAAGGAGAGTGAAAACCTTTTTGGAGAAATGTCAAAGAAGTAAAGAGTCAAGATAAAATGAAACTAAAAGTAGCAGCTCCAAATACTTCATTTTTATCTGTTTAATTTAAAATGGGATAAGCTTTTATTAAATACTTAGCAAATCGATAATATAAGAAAATCAAAATAAATAAGACATATTCCTTGATCTTTAGAAGTTATGATCTGCTAGAATATTAAAAACCTGAATGATTACATAACTGTCTCTACTATAAGACAGAAAATAATGTGATGAGAACTCAAAGGAGGGATAAACAATGTCTATCTACTGAGGGTCTGGAAGACTGCATGGAAGAAGTGACATTTAAATGGCCTTGTAGAGTGATAAAAATATTAGTAGTCAACATATGGAAAGGAAAATTATTCCAGGAAAATAAGCTAAATGAGTAAATCAATAAAGTTTACAATTAACTTAGAAAACTATGAGTGACATATGAATTAAATTAATGAGGTGTTGAATGTTCTTCAATATTCAACGATGGGTTTTAAAAATATTTATTAATTAATTTAATAAGCAATGGGGGGAGCCTATGAAGATAAATAATAGTATGTGAGCTACACTTTAAGAAAATGGATCTTCTAGCCATGGACACAATTTATTGGATGTTCTTTCAGAGACTATTAAAACTTGTTATATATAATATATGTTTTATATATAATATTCTGTATATCCTATATATAAAAGAGGTAATATGCAAATTGACCATCACTCCAACACATAAGATGGCTGCACCCATGTGGTCAAAGATGGCCACCATAAAATGGCCAGCTGGGGAGGGCAGTTGGGGGCAACCAAGATGACAGGGAGGGCAGTTAGGGGCGACCAGGCTGGCAAGGGAGGGCAGTTAGGGGTGACCGGGCCTGCAGAAGAGGGAAGTTGCGGGGGGGGACCAGGCCTGCAGGGGAGGGAAATTGGGGTGGATGAGGCCTGTAGGGGAGGGCAGTTGGGGCCAACCAGGCTGGCAGGGGAGGGCAGTTAGGAGCAATCGGGTCAGCAGGGGAGGGCAGTTGGGGGTTGACCAGGCCATCAGGGGAGGGCAGTTAGGGGCAATCAGGCCAGCAGGGGAGGAGTTAGGCATCAATCAGGCCTGCAAGGGAGTGGTTAAGGGGTGATCAGGCTGTCAGGCAGAAGTGGTTAGGGGCAATCAGGCAGGCAGGTAGGCAAGCGGTTGGGAGCCAGCAGTCTGGATTGTGAGAAGGATGTCCCAGATTGGAGAGGGTGCAGGCTGGGCTGAGGGACACACCCACCCCATGCACAAATGTCATTTACTGGGCCTCTAGTAATATATAAAATACTCTATGTGTAATATATAATGTATAAAATATTATATGTATAATATGGAATATATCAATGTTATAATATAGAAAATGTACAATATATATTATAATATCTATATTTTAAAAAGCCTGTGGCCATAACACCATTATGCTGTAATGACCAATGACCGGACTCACCAGGAGGTGCATTGATGGGTCCTGTGGTGCCTTCGGCAGGTGGGACTCAGGGGTTCTGCAGCGGTGGCAGGAGAGACTCTGGGGTCCCACAGTGGTGGTGGGAAGGACTCTGTGGTCCTGTGCCAGTGGCGGGAGGGACCCCAGGGTCCCTCAGCAGTGGTGGGATGGAATCTGGGGTCCTGCGGTGGTGGCGGGAGGGAGTTTGGGGTCCCACGGCACTGGGGGTTTGGGTCTCACACGATTTTGTGTGCTGGACCTCTAGTTCCATATATAATATAGTGACATTTCTTACTACAGTGATGACTTTAGAGTGGAAAGCAAGGGATATTACAGCAGATACAGAAAAATAAAAACTAAGTCTTAATTTAATTGTGGAAGAGATACAAGAAAAAAAGGAGACAAAATAAAAATTACTTTGAGGATGAAAGCTATTCCGGATGATGGTTTAGAGACATTTTAAGAAATAAGCTAATATGGATGTTAAGCAGGTTGAGGCCAAAGGAGATTTTGAATAGTAAATTTTTTAATAAAAGGGCAGCTGGGTGCCTAGAATGAATCTCAGAGGGTGGCTGAACAGTGGAATTGGTATTAATAAGATACGAATATAATTTATATATCCCTCCTCAGATGAGCCTGGTCCTCATCTTCACACTGGTCAGCACAAATATCAGGAAATTAAATTTCTCATTACAAATTAATACATTGACATTTTGGTGTACCAGATATTTATATATATATACTTGATTAGCATGAATACATTTTTATGCTGGGAGGATATGGTCTGATTATTTTCTGAGTGAGCGGAAACAAAGTTCTTGAAGTTATTCAGATGAGGACTAGATTCACATTAAACATAAAGAGTGAGGGATGTAGAAGTTATGTTTATATTATATTAACAACTTAGCAATTCAATCCTACATAAATTGTTTCATTCAAGCAAAGCTTAGGCAAATTCATGTATTCTAAGATACCTGAGTGTTTTTCAGCAAATAAAGATGTAGGAAGGAAAACTATAAACTTTTGTGTACTTTTTCTAGTGTGTGAAAAGTGGGATAATGATAATCATTACCTTGTTGTGTAGGTATGAATAATAAATTAAGATAATGCATGAAAACAAGGGTAACAGTGCCTGATACCTAAGTAGCACAAGTAGTGTTTTTATGATGATGATGAAAAAAGTGACAATAGAAAGAAAAGTAGAAGAACAATGGAAGAAGATTGAGTTTTCAAAAGAAAAGGTCCTACAGTTAGAAAATTAAAAAGTAAGCTATTTAATGGAAAAGTCAACATTTCCCCTTAGGTTCTGTTCTGAAAAATAATGTATTCAACTCAATTTTATTTCACTATTAAGTGTGTATTAAGTTTTGCTTACTTGTTTGTTTCCTGCAGAATATTAATATCCAGTGTAACGAAAAGAATTCAAACCACAGAAATAATAATATATATTCCAAAAATAAAATTTTAATAACACAAATAAAAACAAAATAGGTCTTTACTATGATGCTCATATTTAATCTGATTAAAAACAATTGAAATTTAGATTGTCCACATTTTATTCATTATTTATAATTTGGGGGATATTAGATTAAGAATAGTGTATTTGAAAAATAACTAAATTGCATTTAAGTATTTTTTATTACTTTGGCCAATTATACATGTAAACATTTTGTAATAAACCTATTTTATGGTAGTTTTTAAAGAAGAAACAGACCTAAAAATAAGCTGCAAAATTTCAAAAGGAAATAATAATCCAAGGATGGAATGAAATGCTTTGCTTTTTCTCTTAATCTGAATGGGTTGTTTAATAACTTAGTATTAAAAGTCAGTTGTCAATTTGGTCTAAGTACCAACTTTTTTAATTTCATGGTTACTTATAAACCTGGATTTAGTATGTTACTCTTTCCCAAAAGCTGTCATTTTGAACTTACTGTAAGTAAATTTAAATACATATCTACTAGAACGGATGGTAAGATATCTTTCAAATATGAGTAGAGTCAGGTCTTCTAAAGGATTTGGGTAAGGTTGGTGATGGTATCTTTGATAAGCAATAACATTTTCCCTGACCTAGGGACAATGCTTATAGGATAATAAATATTCATGTTTAGTTCAATAAAGGAACCATTAACTGTTGGTTTATTCAAGTAACTAGCAACAGCTGATTTTAAGTCAAATTATATTGATGGATGCTTGTGATATATTGACATTTTGGTACATGATTGTAATGTTTCTGAAGGTTGTTTTATGCAGTCAACTTATAGTACAATGTCATCAATTAGTAGGGGACTAATAAGTATTAATTGAACGGAACAGGTAGAAAATGTGAAGACAATATAACCAAAGTGTAAAATATAGAATTTTGTGATAGTTATACAATATAGGTAATTTAAGCTTAAATCTTTTCTTTCTTTTTTATTTATTTTCTTTTCCTGAGGCAGATGTAATTTCTTGGTCCTAAAAGATCAAAAGAAAGAGCCATCTGGATTTTTTTTGGTGTGCAATGTGAGGAGGAAAATCTAAAGGCAAACTAAGAATGAAGTGGAAAACAAGTATATATTCAAAAAGATAAAATAAAATAATAAACAATGGATTTAAAGTGAAGTGAAAGAATAAACTTGCGAGTTCATGTGGCACAAAATAAATCTGTATCAAAAGATAAGTAGATTCTCAATATATAAAAAGGATGGCATTTTCCTGTTAAAGACTACAGAAATAAGGGGTGACAATATTTGGTGCTGTTATATTTGGTGCTGAAATATTCTGAATATTTTTAACAGCCTATGATTGTGAGTAGAAAATTCTATTTGAGGGAAAGGGGAAAATAGGAGTGAAACTCTGGAGGTCTTCCCCACCCCAATCACTTATGATTGTGTGAAGTATAAAATAAAATAAAATAACTTGATTGTAATGCTGCAATGAACCTAGGACACAAGTAAAGAACAAAAATATACAATCAGGTAGCAAAGAGGCAAAGACACTTCATCTCTAGGGAGCCTTAAATTTCTCTATCAAGTGAAGAAGGAATATGTTCTTTCTTCCAGATTGGAGATGAGATCCTCATAGCTTGTGAATGTCCCATTAATTCAGTTATATAGGTTTGTTCTTAAACTTTAACTTCCTTGGTATAAACTGTGAAAGTATGATTCTCAACCTATCTTCATGAATCAACTTCAATGATTTGTATGCAAATTCAGTAGAAATTCAAGAGAGTATGGAACCACCATACGCAGATTGAGATGCATGTCCTATGCAAATTCTTATAGTTGGGTATAAGGAGGGGAAAAATATGCAGTGAGGATGACTTACATAGTTTCATATCCAGAGATTCAAAAGCAGGAGAATTTTAATTAGAGAGCCTTTCTCTACCATTTCTTACATGGCAATTTTCCTCTGGTATTTTTTACCTTTTTATTTTCTGAGACTAAAAATCTCTAGATTTGACCCCTTGCAATTTAAATTAGCTACTGGACTGAACAAAGCTTTTCATTTTATTTTCTAGAACGACAGCAGTTTGGTCTTCTATGGTGCATTTTTAAGATTCATGGGGGCAAAGATCATCCTCTCCTCATCTGTCAAACACAGTAATAATATGCGTACAATAATTAGGGAATATTTTCTTGACTGTATTGCAAATAGAAGAGGTTGTAGAATGATAATTCCTTCTAATTTGGATTTGAATACTAAAAGACTCAGAATTTAATGGGATAATAGTAATAAGGTATATATTATGCAATAACCAACTAATCAAAGTATTTTTATTTTGGGTAATTATTTAAATGGTGCACTTACATCTTCAATTAGGAGTCTCTTTCTGGTTGGAAAAGTAAAAAGAATCAGGAGTCTATACCTTCTAAAAGAGTCACATATGGATTGGATTGGATTTCCATTTACTTTTAGATTATATTATATTGACTTAATTAAAGAAGGAAATAAGGATGAAAATGCTCTTAAAGAAGTATATAATATCTATAGCTTTAAAATAACTTAAGAATTTTTATTATTAAAAATCATATAGATGAAGCTAAAGATTTACTATTGATTTTTCAACTTTGGATTAAATGTACTTCTGCCTGTCTGCAAATATACATACACACAAATGCACTAATGCATTAAGATTATTGCTAGAGTCAGGCTGGTGTTGCTCAGTGGTTGAGCACAGACCTATGAACCAGGAGGTCACAGTTCAATTTCCAGGGCATATGCCTGGGTTTTGAGCTCCATCCCAGTGGGGGGCCAGGGGGCATGCAGGAAGCAGCTGATCAATGATTCTCTCTCATCATTTATGTTTCTATCTCTTTCTATCTCTCCCTTCTTTGGGAAATCAATTTTTTTAAAAAGATTATTACTAGAACTTGTAATACCCTAAAAAATCATCTATATATATAAAAAGCCAGTGACCAGAATGCTGTAACAACCAGAAGACTAGTCACTATGATGCCCACTGCTGCCAGCAAACCACCCCAGCCAGCTCTACCCCAATCACCCCCCACTCTGATCAGGGGCAGGGCCATCCGGCCAACCACCCATGGCCTTTCCCCCAGGCCTCTGGTCCCCAATTGGCTCCCCCATTCGAGGGTGGGGCCAGCAGGCCCACTACCCACAGCTCCTCCCCATGGCTGGCCCCACCTCTGATCAGCCCCTACCACCCCGATCAGCCTGTAGCCCCTTTCCCCAGCCATCTCCACCCCTGATCATCCTCCTCCACACCAATCAGTGGTGGGGCTGGCTAGGCAACCTCCCACAGCCCCTGCCCCAGCTGCTGACCCTCCATCAGACCCCCCATCCCATTTGGGGGCAGGGCTGGCTGGCCCACTGCCCACAGCCCCTCCCCATGGCTGGCCTCACCCCCAATTGCCCCCCCACCTCAATCAGGGGTGTGGCCCACTGGCCAATCACCTTTGGCCCATCCCCCCAGCTGGCCCAGTTCTGATCTGCTGATTGGGACTGGGGCTGGCTAGACCCCACCTGTGCATGAAATTGTGCACTGGGCCTCTAGTAGAAGGATAAAACTCTGGCAGTGGAACCCAATCATCAGCATTCTGATTTGTTTTTGTTTTGTTTTGTTTTTAAGATCTTTTAGTGACTGTAATGTACAATGCAAGTTTAAAATCACTGGGTAAAATTTTTGCCAGAGTCTTAGTGTGTCAAAACCTGAGCTAGATTACAGTCACCATTTAATCCAGACCAATAATTATCCTGGTCACTATACCACAATTACTTACCTTGTTTTGAGATTATGGTATGATGACTTTGGTATGTGCAATTTATCATGTAATCAAGAGTGGGAAATTAATGGTAAATTGATATCCTGATATAAATAGACTGGTTTGTTTTCTATATTTATACTATGCTTATCAATGACTATATCTTCTGTGCCCAAGTAATACTGGAAATAGCTTCTTGGGATCAGTAATATCAGCCAAAATAATGAAATAGTAGCTGCATCAGGAAATAACCTCACCTGACTTCTCTATTACTTGAGAGAGAATATAAAGTGACCTGCCCTCTCTAACATGATCTTAGACCAATTATTATAGAGCATTGTTCCCTAAAAGGCCAAGCTATCTGAAACCAATGCCCTTTGATAAAAGCTTTTCCCATAAACTCTCCTTATTAATGAAATCAGATGCAGCTTTTAAATTGATGAAACTGCAAAAGTAAGTTGTCTCTTAAGCTTAGTGTATTTATCAATAAAATAATTTAAAACAAAACAGTAAGAGTACTAAAACCCTACAAAATAATCATATTATCCATATTCAATCATCATTGTGCGTTTCTTTAATTGAAAGAATAGTCACCGAGGGAAAAATAACAATGAACATAAAAAGCACAAGCAAATGAAACAAAATCCTACCACTTGGCTAATACCCAAAGCATGAAATGTAGTTGCATGTCATGTCTATTTTTGCTTCTACTGCACAGAATAAGCCTAAAAGTAGATAGAAGATGAAGGGCCATTAAGCTAAAGACTTTAGTTTTTTTAAAAAAAGTGTAACATTGTTCTAGAGAAGTGAGATTTATGTAGTGATGTACTTAAAACATCAACTTACACACAGAAGTAGTTGTGGAACCTACTGGGAAGCCAAAGCATCGGAGATAAAAATTATAAGAAATATTCACTAGGTTGTAAGCTCCATGTGGGCAGAGGTTCTATCTTGTTCTCTTCCCAAATACATCCCAACAAGAGCACATTTCTGATGCTCCTGAAAACTAATACAAAGCCACTTGTATATGCTAGTTTTAAAAAAACTAATAGATATTAAAAATAAATAAAACAACTTATTTTATTTATTTTAGCTTTAAGGCCTCCTTCAATTCAATGGATAGTTAAGACTGACCTCCTGAAACTTATCTATAGTAAGTTTGAAGATTTCTTGGAAAATTCTGATGCCAACCAATATTTATTTAACAATAACAACAACAACAAAAAACCCAAATTAACAATATTTCTAAAGCTTTATGCCATTCAGAAGCCTTCAGTTTCCAGAAGAACACGTAAAGTTAGTCATGACACCCTTGAGGAATATTTCATTAGGGCTGAATTTTAGACAGATAATTTTATGTATTTTTTAAGAGTTTATTTGAAGAAAAATCCATTCAACAAGCAGCACCAAACCAGAAAGGGTTAAGAGTGCTCCCCAGTTTCATTTATCTTGAAACTAATAGAAAACACCTCTGAATTTAAAGTAGGCCTAAAAGTTTTTCCTATCTTTCAAAAATATTTTAAATTAATTGCATAAAAGTAAGAGGTTAGAGAAAAGTTTAGGTTAGATCAAGGTAAAACTTCTCTAGGTAGAAGCTTTAGCTTTCAAAATATAGCATTAGCATTGCTATAGAAAATTTATGGTCTCTTAAAAAATTGATATTACTTCTCAAAACCAAGGAACATGTTCTAGCTATTGAATAAAACCTGAAAATCAGCCTATCAACCAATCATATTCTCTCTCCTGTGGATTATTAGCAGTACTAGACTCACAAAACATTGGACTCAGTAACTAACACATGTGGAAAGACAAAGTAGGCTTTCCAACCAGATGAAGAGTCATCTCTTGGTGCCACCTCCTACAATATTGGCAACCATGAGTAAGGTCATAATAAAATGGTAGTCAAATTTTTATTAACTCACACCCTTTCTCAAAGCCTGCTTGCTGGGTACAGTGCTCTTGTTGGGATGCATTTGTGAAGAGAACAAGATAGAACCTCTGCCCACATGGAGCTTACAACCTAGTGAATATTTCTTATAATTTTTATCTCCTATGTTTTATTTATGTAAATCTTCTGAAATCCCCTTAGTTACTAGTATTTTACATCCTCTATCCAAAATACATATCATTGTCAGTTACTAGTCTCTTCAAAAACCTCCCAGCAGAGACCTCTTTGGCTTATAGAATTTTAGACTTTTATTTATTTATGTACTTATCCATTTATTTATTTATTATTTATTTATTTATTTATTTATTTATTTATTTATTTATTTTACTTTGTGTGTCCTGAGGCTTCAGAGGAGTAGATGAGACACCACTTTCATCTCAACTCAAAAAGATTTATGGAAAGGTATCTTCATATTCCTTGTTCCTAATTCCTTGACCTAGTTTTCCCCCTCAATAGTTATTTAAATATAAATACATTTAGAATACTTTTCCTCCAAATCAGTTTTCATTTAGATGCCCCTTTACCTATCTATCATCTTTATTAATCACCTAGGCTCAAATCAGCAGAACAGTATTAGCGATTTTATTATTATAAGTTTTTCTTACCTACCAGTCACCATGTAAGAAATTAATATGTATCATCTCACTTAGACTTGCTAATGAAATATGTGTCATTTTTTTGTCCCCATTTTAAAACTGAAGCACTGAGAATAAGAAAATACCAAATAATCCACTAATTAGTAGAGAGATGGAAACTTGCGCCCAGGGCATCTCTCACTTTGTATTACTCTACATTCCTGATTCCTGACTGAACTATCTTTGGCTCTTGATTGCTACTTTTTTTCTTTATATCTACTCTCGCACCAAAGCAGTCAACAATCTAAATTTTTATTTGTTTTTTCAATCTTTTACTTCTTTCGTGCCATCCCAGTCACCATTTGTACACAGGTTTCCATCAGCTCATCACATATTTAATTTTACTTCTCTTGGCTATGAATACCTGTCTAATTACCCATACTTCAAATTAAAACCCACTTTGTATAGGTCCCTTTGACAAAGACTTGACATCTTACCTGGCTTTCAATGATTCTCTTGGCTTTACTCCTGTCTATACAGCCATGCTCCCTTTAATTACAAAATACATTCTGAGGAATGCATCATTATATGATTTTGTCATAGTATGAACATTGTAGAGTGCACTTATACAAATCTAGGTGGTATAGCCTAATACACACGAGTGCTTTAGGGTATAGCCTACTGGTCCTAGGCTCCAAGCCTGTAGCGTATGTTACTGTACAAAACAACATGAAATTAAATCAGCACAAGAGTAAATGATGCACTCAAGAGATAAGCTAAACAAGAGACCTATGAGGTTGCTGCCAGCATAAACCAGCATACAGTTTTACAGCAATTTTTTTAATCAATAGAGAGTACACTCTAAAATAACGAAAGTACAGTATAGCAAATGCATAAACCAGTAACATAGTCATTTATTATCATTATCAAGTATTATGTGCTACACATAATTGTATGTGGCACATGTTTATTCCATAGGTAGGGAATAAATTTACACCAGCATACCACAAACATGTGAGTAATGCATTGTGCTGCTGTTATCAAGGACTCTACTACAATATCCAATTCAAGTGTTACTTCTTCTAAACATTTTTCTATAAAAAATGTCTAATTTATCATCACGTTCTCAAAATTTGAGCATTAGTAACTTTCTTTAGGATGTTACATACATTTCTTATCTACTTATATAGCAAATATTAAACATTAGTATCAGTTGACCATGTATTCAGTTGTAAGCTATTCCAAGATAATTCATATAATCTTCAAATAATTTTGGTCCAGTAAGAAATTATAAACCTGGTTATATCCAATTAAAAACATATTAGAACATATATTTCCCCATAGCTGATAAACCAACTATAGCATAATATGTATCATTGATTATGGCTAAGAACACAATTTCTAGAGACAGACATTTTGGGTGTACCACTTCCTCAGGATACAATCTCAGTCAAGACACTGAACTTTTCATTACTTGATTTTCCTCATTTGTAGAATGTGTGCAAAATACAGCTCACCATATAAGGATGGAATGAGTTAATATGTGGAAGTCACTTAGAAAATATCGGGCATACACTAGGATTCTGTGTTAGTTATTATCATTTTTATTAGTGATCTCACATGATAAATTTGGAAAATATGCACACTTTAGAATAAATGGTATTCAGTTCAAAATTATTCTAAGTGTGGGGTGGGGGGGCATAGTGCAGGAGTCCACATCTAATTCTGTGAATCAGTGCACGTGTAGAGTGATTTCAAGTAGCCCTGATAGGTAGACTATCCTACATAATAAAAGGCTAATATGCAAATTGTTCCCTCAACCAGGAGTTTGACAAGGGGGGAGCCAGCCCACCAACTGCCCATGGCCCCTCCCCCTGGCCCAACCCCACACATGCACGAATTTGTGCACAGGCCTCTAGTTAACTTATAACTGTTTATATAGTGTGGAGTATGTATAAGTCATTTGACATTCATATATTTTTCCCCTTAGGGAGCGTGTATTATCTTTTAGAGCAAAGTGATAGTGCTAGTCTTCTTTTTCAGATTCTAAGTACTCATTCAAATATTAAAGCCATGGTAGGCCTTCAATAATGATTGAATGAAATTGATTAGACATCATGCTTAAAATTGCTGGAAATATGCACATTGGTAATTATCCCTATAAAAATTATCAGATTTTCAACTGCAAGGTAAGTACCATTGGTAATAATGATTTGTGAACTATATCAATTTTATAAAATAAAAAAAGTTTGCAATATCAGCAAGTACAGGGATTTTCTCTTTTAGAATAGTAGTTCTTCAATGTGGAAATTCAAATAAAATTAAAAAAATTAATGGTGGAACTTCAGGGCCAAAGGCAAGGACATTTTATTTGCCAGAATATATTACAGAAGAGTTGGAATTATATATTTCATTGTCCTTTGACCTGTGATATGTTAAATACAACTTGCCAGGAATAAAAGTAATGAAAAGCAAATGCGGATATCTATACACTGTTCTGTAGAACATTTTAATTTTATTTTTGGCTCTCTACTCATAGTTATCCTTCATTATTAAAGATAAGTAAATAATCTAAATTAATCAACACCAGGTCTTTTAAAATTTTGACCTTCCATATATTATATCTACAGAGCCAAAATTAATATAAACATGGTTTATTGTATTTAAATTTTTAAATGTTTGTTGAAAATAAGGACAAAATTAATAAAAATGTTTTCTACCTTCCTACATCTTTTTAGAAAAAATATCCAAGAGTACCTTGTACATTAGAAAACTAAAATAGTTCCTTTAATTTCAATTTCCTTATAGAAATCTCACTTTAATTACTACCTTGGGATTTAATATCTTAGCCATGCTGACTGCTCAGAAAATTTATAGGTAATCATGGATAAAAATGAATTAAAGCTCACCGTGATTATCCTCAGTAAGGTAAAATAATATGAACTGAGTGGTGTAGTTTCTTTACATATTAGTACCAATAAATAAGTCTTAGAGTATAAGATTATGTTTATAAAATTATGTTTTGAAAATATACATTATTTTGTGCACAAGTAGGCATGCAAAAAGGTTTTAAAATGGTGTTGACGTTTCATTTCAACCTAAGACATTTGAAAATTTTCTACCAGAATTGACAATATTTTTGATTCAACAACTCTTCATTCTCCATTTCTCTCTAGTATGTAATATGCAGAACATCATTGCCTAAGATGATGGAATACTAGGCTGGTAGCATTATACGTAATATAATATGTCCATCAGAGTAACCAAATGTTGTGGAGCGAGCGCAAGTGAACGACCACTGGAGTCCAGACCAAATTAAAATTTAGGGAGCCTTTATTGACCAGCTGGCCAGCCAGCCAGCCGCCCAGCGACTGCTCTGCCGTTCTCCACGCAGGGAGTCCGGAGAGCAGCCCCCACCCTTTGTGCAGGACCACTTTTAAGCACATTAACCATATCCTGTTTTTGCAGAGCAAGTAACCCAAGACAGAACAGTTTTTCCTAAGCAACGTCAGGATCATGCCATTGATGACCATGTTATTCACAGGGTCATCCTGTTCTTCAGAAAGCTGACAGTGATCTATGAAAGAAGGCCTACATGCTGGGAAGGGGCCATGAGACTGTATCTCAAGGCCTGGCCTGGTGTCAGCACTGATAACTCTATCTGGGGCATAGTCCACGGCCTCTCTGGAATGGTAGTGGTAAGCATGCTGAAAAATTCCCACTCTCCAACACAAATAGTCTCTGTTTATTCAAAATTTATACTATAGGTTTTCATCATGATCATCTGCAGTCCATTTTAGCTTTGAACACTAAATGTTTGATATGGATTATATTTATTTATTATTATTACTAGAGGCTGGGTGCATGAAATTTCTGCATGGTGGGTTCCCCTCAGCCCAGCCTGCACCCTCTCCAATCTGGGAACCCCTCAGGGGATGTCCAACTGCCAGTTTAAGCCTGATTGCCCCCAACTGACCCCCTGCCAGCCTGGTCACCCCTTACTTTCCCCCTGCTGGCCTTGTTGCCCCCAACTGCCTCCCCCACCAGCCTGGTCGCTCCCAACTAACCCCCCCTGCTGGCCTGGTCACCCCATGAAACCTGCTGTCCAGTTATTTGGTTGCCCCTCACTAAACCCCCCTGCAGGCCTGGTCACCCCACGCAGCCTGCTGTTCAGTTGTCCATCTGGTTTGTTTTGGCCATAATGGCACCTGGCTTTTTATATATTAGGATTTTTTAAATCTTTATAGTTGAGAGTATTACAGGTGCCCTCTTTCCCCCCACTTGCTCCCTACTACCCAGTTCCTGCTTTGCCCCAGGCCTTCACCACCCTATTGTCTGTGTCCATGGTCAATGCATGTATCAAATAAATTATTTGGTTAATCTCTTCCTGCTCCCTCCTCACTTCCCTCTGAAATTCATCAGTCTATTCCATGTTTCCATGCCCCTAGTTCTATTTTATTCACCAGTTTATTTTGTTCATTCGATTCCACATATAAGTAAGATCATGAGACATTTGTCTTTCTCTAACTGGCTTATTTCACTTAGCACAATCATCTCCAGGTCCTTCCTTGCTGTCTCAAAGAATAAAAGATGCTTCTTTTTTACAGCTGCATAGTATCCCATTTTGTAAATGTACCAGTTTTTTTTAATCCATTCACCTACTGATGGGCACTTGGGCTGTTTTTAGATCTTAGCTATCCTATCTAATAAAGATGGACTATGCAAATTGACCGTCACATCATCACAAAGATGGCGCGCTCATAATCACAAGATGGTGATGCCAGTCCCCTCAGCTCCTCCAGAGTGCCCGACTCTTTTAAGCCCCACTGGGGGTGGCAGGTGCACAGTTCTCTAAGACCCCCAGCCACCCAGGGCTGGCCCGAGGCGCAAGCAAGCCTCGAATGTCAGCTGCCAAGCTGCCTAGGGTGGCCCCGAGGTGCAGGCAAGCCTTGGATGGCAGATGCCAGCCACCCAAGGCTGCCCAAGGGTCAGGTAACCAGGGTCAGCCGAGGCTTGCACTGCTGGCAGTGGCAGCAGCAGAGGTGTGATGGGGGCATTGCCTTCCCCTGATTGCCGGGTCACCTCCAGCCCCTGAGGGCTCCCAGAGTGTGAGAGGGTGAAGGCTAGGCTGAGGGACCCTCCTTCCAGTACATGAATTTTCATGCACTGGCCCTCTAGTTATAAATAATGCTGCTTGGAATATAGGGGGTGCATATATTTTTTCTACTTGGTGTTTTGGGATTTTTAGGAAATATTCTTAGAAGTGGGGTCACTGGATCAAATGGAAGTTCCATTTTTAATTTTTTGAGGAAACTCCAGTGTTTTCCATAGTGGCTGCTCTGCTCTGAATTCCCACCAGCAGTGTACTAAGGTTTCTTTTTCTCCACATTATTTTTAAATGTATAGAAAATGACCTATAATTAATTCTTATTCATGATGGATGAAAATGAAGCTGACTGCATATTATTCTTCTTTGAAGAAATGGAGTTCAAAAGTGTAGAGAGTGCCTAGGAAGGCACATGGGCATTTCTTTAAATTGTCAGCTGAATCCAAGGCAGTTGGCAAAGCCACGCCCTGGAAATACATTCTGCCAAAAGGCAGAAGTGTTATCAGCTTGACCTTAATTTTGGCCCAGGTGCCAGGGGGTGGGTTTTATTATGTAAATCCAGCCAAGCACCAGGAACAAATGGGAAAACTTCCTGGTATTTGAGGGTATAAAATAAACACGCTGCATAGGCTCTGGGTCACTGTCTCTCCATCAGAAGAGGGCAGCAGTCCCACCCGGTCCCAGCTTTTTCCTTCTATCTCTGTGTCTATTTCTTTCATTTTTCTCAATCCCCAGGCGCCCCTACTCAGGAACTGAACCCGCTCTCTAACCGCACTGGACACAGAAAAGAGAAATATTTACATCAAAAAAGCTATTAGAAGTCCCCCAACAGATGTCTGAAGTTACTCTCTTTGACATGTTCTTTGCCACTTTTAATTCTGAAGTCAGAAATAAAGCATTAATACCTTTTATATCCTTTAAACCTTTTTTGATAGATTAACTTAGCCCCTAAATGCTACTTTATACCGAAACACAGAAAATATTTTCAATTAAACAAATTCTAAATATCAATTTTCATCAATCACAGCCAGATATACAATGCATATTCTGGTACCTTCAAATTTGCACAAATTCCTTCTCCTGCTATAAATTTTAATAAGGTATTTTGTACCTAGTTGTACTTTTGTCTGAAACTTCCAAAGTGCTTTTGTTGCCAAGGAAACCATTTCCTCTTTACCTGTTGTATTCAACACTGTCTCACTCTCTGGCTTATTTTTTCTTATTCTTTCTTTCACTTTCCATCACTCAACTGGAAACTTTATATGATACATTAGTTAAAATAAAAATATTATTTTCCTTCTCAGAGTAGAATGCTTATTTAAAAGATGTAGAACATAAAAAGTTTCAACAATGGCTTTCTGGCTGTATTATTATTTTTTTAGTGTGATAAAAGAGAAAGGAATAAAATAATAGAAAAAAAAACTTCTGTTTCATGCTTTGTTTGACATTAGATAAGCTGAAAATGTATGAAGTTTTTCTTTGGATCTCTTAGCTATTTATGAATGCTGTGAAAGTTTAAAACAAGCACTCTTTGAATAATTTTTAGCCCTAAATCTTTGCATACAGTATAGACAAAAAAATGTAGGAAACAAGACACAAGCATGAAAAAGAACTTTAAAATAGCAAACTGTTTTAGAGTCCATTGTTTTCTAAATACTTTTTTGCCTGCTTACATTTTCTCACCCTTTTTACTGTTCACAGATGTCCACTGGCAGACTACTTTATTTTCAGCCATTTTGCAAAATACATTTGTGTATATTTTAATTAAAAAATCATTATCAGTTATCTTTTAATTCAAGGACTGATTTTTTTCTACTAATCTATGTATACTTAATGCATAGAATAGCACCACAAGCAGAATTCTGCACACATATTTAGACTGCCCAGGATGTCAATTCTGTCTATTGAAGGTAGAGGCAGAATCAATACTTGATTGGTGATAAAAATTAAATAAGACAAAAATTTAAAAATTTAATAGATATAGATTCCTGATACATACATACATGTATCTTATTTATTTAATTATACTTTTTACATGTTATAGAAGCAGATGGAATTATTATACTAAGACATTCTCTTACAAGAAATAATATTTAATTACAAAATATACACAAATTGAGATATTTTTTTTCCTTTAAAAGTATACACACAAAAAATAGATACAAACTTGATCATCTGTAGCACAGAGGTATAATTCATTCTGGGTATTCAAGTTTAACAGATAGTTAACAATTATGATCTTTTTAGAAAGTTCTAGTTTCTGTCTCATAGAATTATTTTTTCAGTGTAACTTTTTATAACAAAAATGAATTAACTCAGTTCAGATTCACTGTCCCATTGAAAACCAATAGAAATACTAGACAAAGTATTAGTTTAGTTTGGTTCATTTCTGCTGTCAACTATCTCATGAAACCAGTGGGAATGAAAACTGCAGTTCAAGGTCTTCCAGGGGGAAGCTGTGTTCCTAGTTACCTCAGACTTAGAGTTCAGATTTGTGTTTTCTAGGTTCTACACCCTGAAGGTAAAATATCAAAAATGGACAACATATACTGAGACAGCTGATTTTAAGTCCAAAGAATTCAGTGATTGCACTAAATGTAATAGAATAAAGATTTCAAATAAATCACAAAAAAGTTGAAACAGATACAGCAAAAGGAAGCAAAACCCACAAGGAAGACAGAACTGTTGAAAGCAAAAACATAAAAAAATATGTTCATGTAACTCAAAACAAAATAAAGCTGGTATTTGCATGTAAAATTTTAAAAAGGAAGATTCCAGGGCAAAAAGCATAATGACTTGAAGAAAGAAGGTATAGTAAATTTTAATTTGTATATATATAAAAATATTTAAACAGGAAAAGAATGAATAGAAAAAGATAAACTTACCGTTACAGTGGGGAATTTAATACATGGCCAGCAGAAGAAAAGATAAAAAGAATGCAGAAGAATCAGTGAAGCTGTAGATTTTATATGCATAAAATTTGTTTCTGGTTTTCTTTTTTGTACTTAGGGTTTTAATGTAACATTTATCAAACAGCTACTGTGTTCTAGGCAATATTTTAAGCTGTATATATAGTAATACAATAATCAATAACATAGAAAACTACCTTGATTCCATTAAGTTTATAGTCTAGAGGAGAAAAATGAGAGATAAATAAGCAATTAATTTGAATGAGATAATTTCAGATAAGTGCTATGAAAAAAATCCAGATCACATGATATGATAGTAAATGGTATATGGTGGTGGCCTCCTAAAGATACGAACTTCAATGAAGGATTCTCCAAGGAGATAATATTTTATCAGAGACCAAACATGTGTAGAAAGAACCAGACATCTTTAAACCAAAAGCACTAAATATAAATAAGTATTTGAAGTCTCAATTGAACACAACTTATGAATATAATTGTGATATATTGGAGGTGTTACCATCTAATATTAATCCTCAGCTATTCTCATTGCTGACCTAAGTCATCTCAAACACTAAAGATTTTGAATTTCACTGTTTGCAAAGCACTTAATATGACACTTGACATGCAGGAGACACTTACTGAAGGGCAGCAAACATGTATGTTCCGGGCTCAGTTTTTAAATGCTACATTATGCACACACAGCACCATTTAATCAGAATAAATTAAAAACAGTATTTCAGTCATTCATATATCATGTTTCTACTTAATGAAACTACTGGGGATCTATTTGCATCGTCGTCTGAAAATGTAATAGCTTTTTCCCTATGGTTAATCCTTTAACCAATTATTACTATAGGCATGTTTTCCTCTTACCATTCTTGGCTGTCTCCTTTTTAAAAAAATCTTTTTGTTACTATCTTAGAAAGCTAACTTCTTTGTTTTAGCTAACAGAAAAAGTCCCTGTTTGAAAGCAGTCATTTGTAAATGGTCCTTTTCAATTTATTGGTGAAAACATCACTTAGACCCTCAGAAGGTTTCTTCATGATGCTTGGCTAGGGAAGCAGAGCAGATGATTTCATTTGGAAGCAAGAGAATTGTTCCCTCAGCTATAAGTAAACAAATTAATGGAAAAATTTACCTTCCTTTAATCTGTGGCAATCTATCTACTACTCTGGACCTTTTCAGCACCTTGCTTTGTTCAGATATATGGATTGTGATCTCTTTTACACCTTATCTCTTGAGCCTTCTACTATTTGATAACTAGAATATATCTGTCAAAACTTCAAAGTTGTATTCTAATGGCATTTAGGCGACAGGGGGTCTGGAGTTTAGAAACTGAATGCTAGAACTAGAATAGTGGTGTCATAGAAGGTGACCAGGGAAAGTAAATATTTATTTCAAGTAAAGGGAAAAATTCTAACAGATTTCAGAGCATATTTGTCAATTTTATTTTGACATTAAAACTTATTTTTTTCTGATTTGAAATCTTTATTAATTATACTAGAACATTTCTTACCTATTGCAATAAGCCAGCTGTTTTTAAATCTACATGAAGAACCAGGCTAAATATAATTTTGTGTTTATTTTTTTTTCTTTTAATATTTTTTATTTTGAAATTATAGTTTATGCATAATATTATATTAGTTTCAGGTGTACAAACCAGTGGTTAGACATTTATATAACTTACGAAGTTATCACCCTTCTCAATCTAGTGCCTATCTGACACCATTCATAGTTATTACAATATTATTGGCTGTGTTCTCTAGGCTACACTTAACATTTCTGTGACTATTTTGTAACCACCAATTTTTACTTTATATCTCTTCACCTTTTTCATCCATCCACTCTCCACCCCCTTCTCACCTGGCAACTGTTACAATGTTCTCTGTATAAATGAGTCTGTTTCTGTTCTGCTTTATTGATCTTATTTTGTTGTTTGTTTGTTTCAGATTCAACATTTAAGTAAAATCATATGGCACTTGTATTTCTCTATCTGATTTATTTCACTCAGCTCCATACCCTCTCAGTCCATCCATGTTTTTATAGATGGCATAATTTAATTTGTTTTCATGGCTGAGTCACATTTCCTTGTATATATGCACCACTTCTTTATCCATTCATCTATTGATAGAAACTTAGGTTGTTTCCATATCTTGACTATTGTAAAATACGCTTCAATGCATATATGGATGATAGACATACATTTATTGCCATTTTACTATTCAGGTTTTTGACCTTTTAGTTTCTTCTTCTTAAAGAAGACCCCCTAACATTTTTTGTAATACTGGTTTGGTGGTGATGCACTCCTTTAGATTTTCTTGTCTCAGAAGCTCTTTACCTATCATCTATAATAATAAAAGCATAATATGCTAATTAGACTGGATGACCTTCTGGGGCTGCAAGGGAAGCCCAGGTCCCAGGTGCCAGAGGGAAGCCAGTGCCAACAGCCAGGGTAAGGAAGGCCTATTCTAGCACAAATTTCATGCATCGAGCCTCTAGTTCCATCATAAATGATAGTGTTGCCAGGTAGAGTTGTAAGTCCTTACTTTTTATCACTTGGAATATTTCATGCCAATCCCTTCCAGCCTCCAAAATTTCTGTTGGAAAATCGGCTGACAGTATTATTGGAACTCACCTTTAAGCAGCTAACTGCTTTTCTCTTGCTACTTTTAATATTCTCTCTTTGTCTTTAACCTTTGGCTTTTTAATTTTGTTGTATCCTGTTGTGGGCTTCTTTGGGATCATCATGTTTGGGACTCTCTGTGCTTCCTTGATTTGCATATCTATTTCACCAGGTTAGAAACGTTTGCAGTCATGATTTTTCAATTAGTTTTCAATTTTTGTATCTCTCTCTTTTCCTTCCAGTATCTTCATGATGCAAATGTTGGTATCCTTAAAGTTGTCCCAAAGGCTCTTTAAACTATTCTTATTTTTTTTATTATTATTATTTTCACTTTACTGTTCTGATTGGCTATTTTTTTTACTTCCTTGTCTTCCAAAGTGCTGGTTCGATCCTCTACTTCATCTACTCTACTGTTGAATCTTTGTAACATATTCTTCATTTCAATTAGTGTAACCTTAATTTCTGACTATTTATTGTTTATGCTTTCTATCTCTATTTCTAGGTTTTTGTATCTCTTGGTTGAAGTTCTCACTAAGATCATTAAGCTTCCATATAAGCAGTGTTTTAACTCTAATTCTGGTAGATGTTTGTCTCCATCTTGTTGAGTTCTTTTGCTGGAGTTTTGTTCTGTTCTTTCATTTGGAATATATTTCTTTGTCTCCTCCTTTTAGTCGCCTCCTTGTGTTTGTTTCTATGTATTAGGTAGATCTGCTACGTCTGCCAGTCTTGGTAGAGTGGCCTTATATAGTAGATGTCCTCGAGGACCCAGTGGTACAACCTCTCTAGCACCCTCCTGTTGTAGTTGAACCTTGATTGCTGCCAATGAAAGTGATTTACTCCCAAGCTGATTGGCTGTGAGGACTGTTAGGGCCCACAGTAGAGGATCTGCTATGCAGGAGCCAACCCTATGGAGCAGGACTCACTTCTGTGGGATTCTGGTGCCTGCTGAGTCTGCCCGTTGAGTGTGTTGATTGTAGAGGTGGCTGGGTGATGCTTTGGTGTAATCTGAAACTGTCCACTAGGTGTACTGGCTCTGGGGCCTCCCAGGAGGTATAAGCCAAGGTTAGTTTCCAACTGTGTCCTTCCAGGGTCACCCAGAATGAGCTACAAAGTAATCTATGGACGATTGCTACTTTTGATGGGCTTGGAGGTGCCCAGAAGAGGTCAACCTGCTGTCCAAGGCTAGCTGCAGCTAGTACTGCACCTGGGCCACTTAATAAAAGGTATAGGTCTTGCTGAGGCCAGATGCTGCCTGCTTTTCATTTGTGAACCTTTGAGAAATTTTATGAAAGTCTGAAGCATGAGCCAGGGCAGGTGGTTTGTGTGGGAAAGCCACTGGGAATGGCTTATGTGGGCCCAAAAGTTGGGTTGGGTGGGGTTTCAGAGAATCACCAATGCAGGACAAACAGTGTGAGTCAGGTTGATGAAGGCTCAGATATGGCACTGGACTGCTGGCTCTGTGGAGGGTGGGCTCAGCAAAAGGAACCATGGTCTCTGCCAGCCCTTGTGTCTAGGAGAAGCCACCCTCTCACCCTCATCCTGAAGTCAGACAATTCTGATCATACCCATATGTCTCTGACACTTTTGGAGCTGCTGCCCACAGCCCTGGAGCTCAGAGAAAGGGGCCCTTTAAGAGGAAAGCCTGGGACTCCAGCAGCCCTCCATCTCACTCAGCCACAATTCCCACTGGCTTTACCATGGAAATATGGCTCACTTAGTGTTTCTGTGTAGGAAGCTTCTAGATGGCCCAGATATGTGAGAACTGAACAGGACAAGTCTTCCCAGTGGGCTAACTTTTGGTCAATTCTGTATACTAGCATAATACTAAAACCATAGAAGGTTGACAAGCAATATCCTTTGTCTCTTAACTTCCCAAATTTACCTCTGCTGCCATTGCACCTATTCTCTCTGGTTAGCTGTTTCAGTGGCACATGGAATAAAAATCCATGGTATTAACCTGTCTTATTAAGAACCCCTTTTGCTCTGGTGCATACATTTGTCACAGCTGTGCATTTTGCATTTAAATATTGCTCCAATAGTGGGAGGCTCAAAACTATTGCTTTTCTATGGAAAATTAAACAGGGACCTGCTTAATGCTCTTTGTTAGTTTTTTAATAAAAATGAGAGTGAAAAGCCAGCAGTACCAGGAGCAAATGTCTGCAGGACTCCATGTCTGTGCTGAAAGCAAAGAGGAGGAACCAAAATGCATATTACCTTAAACTGCCCCTGCCCTGGTGACTGCAGTACCTACTCCACTGTGGCCCTACAAAATTGCCTCTCAAATGTTGTTTAGAGGTTATGTTAAATTGAAAGTCCTCTCCTGGGATCATTAGGCAGCTCTCAATTTGGTTTCCTAATAAAATATTGAAAGTATAATGTAAAGGCAAAGTTACAACTGCTGAATTTGTGTGGCTTCTGTGGAAGTAAAGAAAAGGAAGAAACAAAATAGCACAATGGAGAAAAAAAGAGAGGAAGCAAAGACTGGGAAAACCAGACACAGAAAAAAATAATGCAGAGAAAGTCAGAGTGAGAGCAAGACAGAGAGAAGAGAGAGGAGAGAGAGAGAGAGAGAGAGAGAGAGAGAGAGAGAGAGGCATTCTGAATGTCTGCCATGGAATTACACATTAACAACTTGCTTAGGCTTGGCCCTTTGTCTCAGCAAACTCATTTCTAGGGCCAAATACCAAATTTTCAGAGAAAATAATTCCAAATTAATCTAGCTGCTGTGCAGTTATTTCAATGCAAACCATGTCATTGTAATGGTTTGTAATTGTAAACGTGAAATTAGTCATTGGCAGCAGTGTCCAAAAGCAATAAATCTTTTCTTTCTTGTTCTTCCTAATCTTTGTCATTTCTAACACGAATACCATTAAATTTATTGAAATGACACACTCTAATAATTCAATTTTAGAAATAATGATATGAACTAACTTCAAAAAATGTGATATAAAACACATTGTGGCAAACTTTCAGTAAAAGGCCAGAGAATAAGTATTTTGGGTTTTGAAAGCCATATGGTCTCTGTTGCAACTACTCAGCTATGCAATATAGGGTGAAAGCAACCACAGACAATAGTAAACGGTGGGTGTGGCTATGTTCCAGGAAAACTTTATTTACAGAAACAGGCAACAGGATGGATTTGGCACATGGATCAGATCTCTGTTGTATAGAAACTCTTTTTGAGTAATACAGGAAACAAGCATGCCAAGCTTCTAGGAGGAAATAAATGTCCAGCAGGAAAGATTTTCCTTATTATCATTCTAACTCTTTTGCATCAGTGAACAAATTCCCTTACAATTGCTGATGTTGCAACAACACTTACAGAAGAAGACAGAGAGAAAAAGGCATAAAGATTAATCAAAGAAATAATGACTGAACACTTCCCTAACAAAGGGAAGGAAACAAACATCCAGATCTGGAAGCTCATAATGTTCCAAATGAGAGGAATCTAATACCAACACAGATTATAATTTATTTTTCAAAAGTTGAGGGTAAGAGAAGAATCTTAAAAGCAACAAGAGAAAAACAACTTGTTAAATACAAAGGAACCTCTGTTTGACGATCAGCAGATTTTTCAGCAGAAACTTTGCAGGCCAGAAAGCAGTGGCACAATATATTAAAAGTATTAAAAAACAAAAAACAAAAAAACTGCCAACAAAAACTACTCTACCCACAAGGTTGTTCTTCAGAATTGAAGAAGAGCTAGAGTTCTCCAGACAAGCAAAAGCTAAAGAAATGCAACCAGACTTAAAAGAGGCTTCTGTAAGCTGCAATGGAAGGTTGCTAATTAACAAAAGGAAAATATGCGACAGTAGCCATAAGAACAGTCCCCATATTTATGATTCTTTTTATATGAAATGACTAGAATAGGCAAATCCATAGAGATTCAAAGCAGTTTGGTGATTATCAAGGCTGGGGCTAAGGGGGTTGGGGAATAACTGCAAATGAGGAAGGTGTTCCATGTGGGGATGATAGAACTGTTTGGAATCAGAGACCGGTGATAGTTGTACAACATGGTGAATGTACCAAGCGCCACTATACTGTACACTTTAAAATGGTTAACTTTATATTATGTGAATTTTACCTCAATTTAGAAAAAGAAGGAAAAAAAAGGCTGGATACCTGCTGCAACATGGATGAACCTTGAAAACATTATGCTGAGTGAAAGCAGCCAGTCTCAAAAGACCTCGCATCATATGATCCCATTTATATAAAGTGTCTAGAACAGGAAAATATAGTCAGAGGTAGATGACTGACTGCCTGGGGGAGGTGGTAGATGTGGGAAGAGTTGGAGTGTGATAGCTAAACAGAATTTAGTTTCTTTTTGGGATGATAAAAATGTTCTAAGATTGATTGTGGTAATGGTTTTATAACTCTGTGAATATTCTAAAAATCCTTAAGTTATAACCTTTAAATGTGTGAATTTCATAATAAGTTGTACCTCAATAAAAAAAAAACTCTTTTAAAAAGAGAGTAGCTGAAGTAATCTCTTGTACACTTTTACTTCAGTAAGATAATATTTATTTTATGCTTAAAGATGTGAATACATAAATGTAATAATAATATTTTCTAGCATTTACTCAAGGAAAATAAAATGTGAACTTTAAGACTCTAAAGAGAGATATTTGTTCAGAAAGAGTGGGAGAGAGAAGAATGTTCTTTATAAATTATTTCTATGGAGCCCTGGCTGGTGTAGCACAGTTGGTTGGGCATCCCATGCACCAAAAGGTTGCTGGTTAGATTCCCTATCAGGGCACAAGCCTGGGTTGCAGGCTTGATCCCAGGTGGGGAGCATGCAGGAGGCAACTGATTTCAGTTCTTCTGGCACATCCACCTCTCTGCCTTGGTTAATGCTTCGAGTCACGGGGAATAATGAAGAACAGTGCTCAAATAAATTTTACAAAGTTTTAAATTTAATTTAAAAACTGAATAAGAAATCTCATTTAAGCATTTCCATGTATGTCAGCCTGGATTGTCAACAAAAAGTGTAATTTATATATACTAGAGGCCCGATGCACAAAATTCATGCAAGGCCCCGGCTGCCTCTCGGCCCCACTTACTGGTCGTTCCAGAAGGTTGTTCTGCCACCCTATCTAATTAGCATATTACCTCTTTATTATATAAGATGTATATGTACATATATGTGTATATATATTTCAGAATATGCCTTTGGCCTTCCCATAGGAAAGACAACTCAGAGGAGTAAACATGGAAAAGAAGAATGATGGGGAGAAGGCATTGTAAGGGGGAGATCAAGAAAAAAACCATGAAAGAAGATGATTTTGAATAGCTGATATGGAATTTCTTCTTTTATCCTTAATGAAAATTAAAATCTATCTGATTGAGAGACAGAAAATCAGTCAACTCGATGGTAGAACTAAAAGAACCAAAAGTTTAGGGATGATAACATGTTTCAGGCAACTCTTCAGGACAGTTTTAACATCTCCGTCTCTGTTTTTCCACATTTCCTGGTTATGTGATAAAGGGATTTATCCCATTTCAGTCTTCCTTTGCATCTCCAGTTAAATTTAATGTTTCAACACAGTTAACCTAATGTGCCAATGTCACTCAAGGGACACAATTTCTAATCTATATTATTTGTGTATATTTGCCTCCTTCCTCCCCAACCTACTACTCATAGGCTAGAAAACTTATGTACCCTTTATTTGATTTTCCTGCTAGGAATTTTGAATATCTTTGGAGTTTTCAGGTTCTGATGTGGTGTTCAAGTTGTCTAACTTAATATCAGAGAAAGTTGTGCACTAACAGAATTTTGCAAATGAAATTACCTAAAGACAAGATGATGACATATCACAATATTGATTTCCTAGTCACAAGCCCCACAATGCATTAGGTGGAAATCATCAATGTCTCAGGAAGGTGCAATAACTCAAAATTGCTACCGCACAGTAAAGAGCTACAATTGGGGTGGGGGAGGGAGAATAAAACTGCCAAGAGAGCAACAAGACGTTGAGAAAGTGATAAAGTCTGGAAATGCATTTATGATTGGCAAGCAAATGGGTTTTTATCAACTCACTTGTAGAGAAGTTGAAAAAAAATGCTGAGATTACATTTTATTTTTCCCCTGTTCCCTTTATTATTAGTATTTTTGAATGATTCTGGCAGCAGACCATTTTTTCCTTAAAAGAAATCCTAATTTCACTAGGAACTACCTGATTTCATGTCATTGGTTATTTTCCTCTGAAGGCAGCACAGGACTGAGTTGGTGCCTGGTGGCGAACCTCCTGGTAACCCATGCAGCTTCATTTGACAGTTAACGATTTGGTGAGCACCTACTGTGCCCAGGGAAAGTCTGGCACTCTTGCTAGTAATGCATAGCTTACTAGGCAAACACCAACCAAATGAGGAAAGCGAAAATGTGACAAATTTACCCTTTATGGGATCTGGATCCTCGAAGGGGGAGTAAACTTTCAAGGTGGGGTTAGGGACTACATCATTTTAGAAGTTTAGCAAAATCATTTGAAAATGACTAAGATGGCAGTTTGATAGCATTACAAATCAGGGACAATTCTGTAACATAGACTTTCTTTAGAGGATTTAAGCTCATAAATATATGTATATATACTAGTGGCCCAGGGCATGAAATTCATGCATAGGTGGGTCCTTAGGCCTGGTTGGTGATCAGGGCCATTCAGCTTCCCCGCCTCCCTGCCTCCTCCCCTTCTCCTTCCCTCACCGTCTGCTTCTACCGCCACCCATCCCTGGTTCCCCGAACCAGTCCAGGGACCAATCAGGTGATCAGGACCTGCTGGCCAGTGGGAGGGTCCAACCACCATCACAGCGCAGGCAGTGGGCCAGTTGGGGTCTGCCAGCTGGGGGGAGAGACAGGGGGAGGGGCCAGGAGGTTGGCTGCCAGCCCCGAGGAGAAAGTTAGCCCTTGGGTTCCGGGAGAAAGACTCCATGTCCACAGACACCCACCCCCAATTCCTCGTCCCAGCCTGAAGGCTTGACCCCGATCAGGTGTTCAGGGCCTGTTGGCCAGGCGGAAGGACCAGGAGGTGGACCAGCAGACCCCATCAGTGATCGGGGCCTGTGGGCTGGGGGCAGCTCCTGCATTGATCATCTACCTCCTGGTGGTGAGTGCATGTCATAGTGACCTGTCGTTTCGGTCGTTCCAGTTGATCTGTTGTAACCATCACTTAGGCTTTTATATATATAGGTGTCGTGTTTAGTATGTAAGTGTCTGTCTATATATCTATCTGTTATCAATCTATCTGTATATCTATATATCTGTATCTATACCTATCATCTATCATCTGTCATCTCTCTCCATATATAAATATGAGGTCTACAGGTAGGAAAAACACAAAACTATTCACAAGGCAAAACATTTTCAACCTTTGGTATTCTTGTGTGGCTTTGAACACAATACCCAGCAGTTATACCTATTATGAACAAGAGTGCAACTAAAAACAGGCAGATAATGTACTTTTGAGAGTTGCAAACTGAGGGGTAAAGACGTTCTGAGGCTTTTGCCAGAGGGAACACAGTTAACTGATCCCTGTGGCTGGAGATTGAGGGAAATGTAGTTTCAGTTCAGCACCTCATTCTCCAGACCGGTGAGGATTGCTCTGTCAAGCTCTGCGGCATGAAATCCGGGTTCTCTATATGGATTGTTGCCACAAGTCACCTTAGTGTTCTGCCTCATTGACACATGTGACTGCAAATGTTTCAGAGAAACTGTAAATGCCAGGGAATGCACAGAGCTTTGACATTCCTTCCATATTACACACCAGTTTACCAGTGAGAGAATGGAGGTGGGAAGGGGTGTATCGTTTTTAAATTTAGGAAAAAGTATATGTTCATCAGCATGAGACTGGAGAGCCCTCGTCGTTTCATTTCTAACGGGGGTGGCATTTGGAGTCCCATGTTTATTAACTTAAATGTCTAAAGCTACCAGGTTCATTGGTTTTTGGGAAACGTGCCCTTTTCGTTCATTTCCTCCTCTGTCAACAACAAAAATAGTAAAGTACACAGCTATACACAAAAAAATCAGGAAGGCTATTTTATTTGTAAGCCTGAGAAGTCCTTCAAAATAAGGCTTATGCATGCAAAGAAACACTGATTGAAATGAAGTCTGAATTCAACACCAAATAAAGATCAGCCGATGCTGCTTACTCATAAAGGCTAGAAAACCTAAGAGTTGGAATGGATTTGATATGTGGGTCTTTGCATCCTGGCGAGAAAGGCAACATCATTTACAGAAAGCACTGCATTTACCTCCACAGAACTGAAACGAGAGCAGCCACCTCACCCTTATTTCAGAAAACTGTTTTTTGTTTTGTTTTTTCTCTCTTCATGACTAATGTGCTTTGGGCTCAGAAATATGTTAACCCTTTGGCTAATATATGATATGTTTATTTTGATATATCCATTCTTCTTCCTTAAGAGTTATTGAGCCATCATCTTATTTTCCATATTTCCAAAATATCTTCTAGTTGATACATTTTCTAGTGAGTTTGACAAATAAACATAGAATCCCCAGATAAGGAATTTTTAAAAAGCGTAACTATGTACCATCCAATATTTTGTTCATATTTACCCTAAAAAACATTCATTGTTTATCTGAAATTCTAATTTAGCTGGGCATGTTGTCATTTTATTTGTAAAATCTGATAATTCTAATGTGGTCATTAGAAATGCACTTTTAAAGGGTATGTTTATCTTAGCCAAACCTATCACTCTCTCCTTAGCTCTTCTGATTGATTATTAAAAATAGAAAAGTGGTTTGTACATATTGAGGCAAACAATATTTATATTTCTTCCTGGCCCTGAAATCTCCAAAGAACCAAGCATTTTCCCTCCCTGTGATGCAGATGTCTTTAATAGAACCATTTCGTGTGGAAGCCAGTGCCTTCTGTGGCTGCAAAGTGAGAGCCAGTTTATCTGACCTCTTCACTAACCAGAGCCATCAATGTATTTCCTCTTCATTTATTTTCATTCCCTGAATAACAGCACAAATGTGAAGCCTTCAGTAGAGTAATTATGTGACAGTGGGTGCAGAAGAAGGGGTACAAAGTGATATGCTTTGGGGCATGATAATATTGTAATCAATGAGACTTCAGTGATGTAATAAATTAGTTTTAAAATATCTTGTGACCATATTTGGTCTTAGACTGCAGGCAGAATCATATAACCAGTTTTGGAGGAGACTTCACAGAGATTTGTGATAATTAACTCTTGAAAGAATTGTTTTTGTATAGTCATTGCTGATTTCTACTTCTGTAAATTTCTGATGGTAAAGTCTCTTACATTTGCAAAAAAAAAAAAAAAAAGAAAAAGAAATGAAGAGAGAGAGAGAGAAGGAAATAGTTTCAAAGCAGTTTAGAAATCTTTGTCTAATTTGTTTAAAAAGTTATTTTTCTCTTGATTTTTATCTGTCTGGATCTATTTCCTTAATGCTTTTATTCATTTTTTAAAAGCACAGAATGAGTGTTGGCTCCAGTTTTCTCATTTGTAAAATGAAGATAACAGTAATTACTCCCTTAGTTGTCATGAGGATTAGACGAGATAAATATCAAAATTCTTAGCTTAGTTCTGAACCACTGTGGTTTATTGCTTGACTAAATGCATTCTGATATGCTATGTAGATCATTTTGCAACATAGTAATTTATTGACATGCTTTCTATATCATGTTAAATGTTCAAATAACCTAATTGCTTACACATGAAACTTGGATTCTGCCATTTTCTTGGCATAATTTGAAGGGATAATTGTTATAATTTCAGTGTTACTATGCATTTGCCCTAAAAAAAATGAAAGTCATGGCTTGTGGGTTTTAAATTTTGTTTCTGTGTTCTTAAACTTCTTTACTAAGTTCAGCATTATTTACAAACATTCCATTACCAAATTTAATACACATTAGATTTCCTTAACATATGTAAACATTCAATGTGATCAGTTTGAACATGCCTAATGGCTGCCCTTTATTATTCACAATTAAACACTTTCAAAGAACATCTCTACAAAGTATTAAATAAATCACTAATTCCTACACTGAAAGCATATTCTGGGAAAGGTGATTGGTCAAGAGTGGCAGTCATATTTATTATAAACAGTGAATTGATAATACAAAAAATTACACCAAAATACTTCCATTCTCCTTAAAACATTGGCAGCCTAAAGAATGGGGTTTGTTCAGAATAAAATGATAGCAAAACCATCACAGTAGGCAGCTTTTCAGTAATACAAGATTATTATAAACTCTACATCTAGGAAAATGAATAAATAAATAAATGCAAAAGCTCACTGAAATAGATGAGAGTATTATAAGATGCAACCTCACTTGAGATTTCTGATTGTGGCCCAACTGCACCAGATGTCAAAGTCTGTGATCATAATACATTTAAAATATTTGGGTGCACAGACAACTTACTAAACAAAAGGAATTAGTGATTATTTCATACTTAGCCTTTCATTAGAATTAATTTATTCTTGAAGGGTAATTCATTTTTTAAAAATCACATTTATTTTTCTCAATGGTGGGGGTTATATTTTTTTCTTTTCTTGTAATTAATATTAAAACTAATGAAAAACTCTGTGTGCGTCATAAATACAGCTGACCAATGCAATACACACTGCTTTTAAGAATCTGACTTATAAAAATATGAAACTGGCATGGCTCAAACTTGTTAGAGATATTGTCTAACTCATAACTACTAGTGTAATGGGTCAAAAGGCAGTACATCATTATGAATACATTTGAATTTAAGGGAAAAAACAAAAATGACTCATTTGGATGAGCTCTCAAATAAGGGAGGATTCAAGCAGAATATTTTGGCATAAAGCCAGGGAATTTGAAAGCAAGGAAGGAAGGAAGAGAAGCAGGGGGTATTAAATAGGTGAATGGAGGGCAGTCTTGTATGATACTTACAGGAACAAGTGTCCTGACAAGTAACATAAGGAATAAGAACATACACTTTGGACTTACACATGTCATTCAACCTTGACTCTTCTCTTTACTGTAAACTGTGTGACTCGTTGCAAGTCCTAGAACTTCATCTCTGTAATGGAGATTAATATGATGATAGATCTTCATAAGTTTCCCCATTATGAAGTCAGAGGGTGCATGCCGAGGACACAGCGCCCATAACATGTAACAGATGGCAGCCCTTTCTATTCCATGGGTGGACAGATCAATTTAAAGAGACCTAGAAGGAGTGGGCTGTTTGTCACTCTCCATAATGCAAGGAGAAAATCAAACCACGCAGTCAGAGGTGGATACTGACACTCAGCTAAAAACAGAATTGAGCAATGGAAAAAAAAAATTATAAACAAAAAGTTAATACGTACTCAGTACGAAAATTATCCAAACCAAAAAATTAAAACTCTATAATATAGAAAATTAAAAATCACTGCCATAAATTCGATTTTTCTCTCGACTTTTAAAAACATACACACATACTTACTTATTCATATACTTTATTTTTTTGCTAAAAATACAACTGTACTAAGAATAAATTTCTTGCCTTTTGCACATGGATAATTTCCATGTCAACATATATGTTTATGTTGACTTATGGCTATATAATACTCTATTGCATAAAATTTCATACTTTATTTAACTAACCACTAATGATGAATATTTAAAATTTTTTTAATTGTGTCCTTATAAATGACATTAAAATTAAGCTTCCATGATGATAAGTTTGAGTCCATACTGATGTAAATAAATTATTTAAAAAATTAATGAATGGGAGAGTATAGACACATTTCCTATCTAAAAGGATTCTAAATAATTTATGTAGATATTTGGCCCTCAAGAAGGTAGGCTGCACATAGTGACATCCTTCTAAAAAAATGTATGAACAGAGGAAAAATAATCACTTTACTGTAGAGAAATCTCAGCAACAGGTCCTCATTCAAGTGATCAAGTTTTACATTGATACTGAGAAGCTATGCTGATATAATGAATAGCAATTTATCTCTGTGGTCTTCCCCTCAAACACAATTCCAATCTAAAAATAAAAACAATTTCAGACAAATCTTAAGTGAAGGACATTCTACAAAATATCTTAACAGTATTCCTTAAAACAATAAAATAAGGTAAGATTAAAAATAAAGAAAATCTGAAAAAAACTCACAGCCAAGAGACACAGCCTAAGGAGACATGATGACTAAATGTAATGTGGTAGCTTAGAAGGAATCAGGAACAGAAAAGAGACATTAGGTAAAAACTAAGGACATCTCAATAAAGTATGGACTTCAGTTAATCACAATGTAATAATATTAGTCTATTAGTTGCAACAAATTTATCCGACCAAAGAAGATGTTAACAATAGGGAAATGGGGTGTGGAATATACAGAAATTCTAACTTTTCAAAAAAAAAAATCTAAAATTGTCCTCTAATAAAAAGTTTATTAAAAATTAATAAATCATCTTATACAAATGTCTCCTACTACCAAATTACTCAATGTAAACTTCTAAGAGTAAAAAATTTAGGGGGCAAAACATATTCCCATTTAAAATTGTATACAAAATAAACCAGGTCTTTTCTTTAGACATTTGGAAACATTTTTTGAGTGTCTAATATGTATATTTCAGGCACTAGGATATCCTTCAAGTGACTACAATAGACATTAATGTTACTCTGTGGATCTCATCACCTAATTATGGACACATGTAATTATGTTATAATAATTATGATAAAGGAGAGACAACTATGAGTTATAAGAAGTTATAATGGGGCTATTTCTAAGATGTGCACTCAGGTAGGCTCACCTCAGGGAAAGAAGATGGAGCTGAGATGATGAATAAGAAAGCAGTAACTTGCTTAGGATGTTACTGTTCCCAGGTGGAGTTGGTGAAATGTCTGAGTGGGAAGATCAGAGTGGAATTTTTAGATGTAAAGAAGCCAGTATAGATGAGATACAAGAAGAGAGATGAAGAATGGTACAAAATTACTTGGAGAGATAGTCAAGCATTGAATATTGAATCCATATTTATCTCAAGAACAATAGGCCATCTTTGGAAGACTTTCAGCAGGGAGAACAACACAAATGTTTGTATTTAAAATATATCACCTTGACCTCCATGTGAAACGTGGTCAAGATGGAAAGGAGAATGAGGAGATGAAATCTATTGTAGTGGCCAGGTGAAATAGAGCCTTTAACTAGAGTGGGGGTGCTAAGGTATTTAGAAAATATACATTTTCAGAACATTGCCATTTATCTGGTATAGGGGATAAAGAAGAAAGAAGAATGGAAACTACTGAAATTCAAATATTCATAACTTAATGGATGGTGGTCCCATTCATTAAAACAGAATGCTACAGTAGGGCATATTTAAGTGTGTGGGGGGGAAAGTTCAACTTTGGATATGGTGAAATACAGTTGCCTTTGAAATATCCAAATGTCATTACCACAGAGAAAGAGGGTGATAAGAGTTCAGAAGTCAGAAGTGCACTCTGGGATAAATACATTTTAAAAGTTAATGAAACAACATGTGTGAATGCAATTGCCAAGGGAGAAGTGACACAATGAAAAGATAATGATTGGGACTAAATCTTGAGTATTTCTAATACTGTAAACCTCAAAAAGCAAGATAAAATAGTAAAGATTAACATGAATGAACCAGAAAGACAGGGGGTGTGGTAGATCAGAGAGTATATTGTTCATGAAAGTGAAGGGAAAAGGGGATTTCAAGAGAAAGAGAATGATAAATACCACATAATGCTACTGTGAGTTCAAATAAAATACAGATTTAAAAATGATCATTGAAAATATTGACCTAGATATAATAAGTTTTTAATAAGCTGCTAGAAAAGCTCCATTATTCTTTACTCCCTCACGGGCTCTTCCTCATTTTTCCATAAACTGTGTGTTTTGTTAAGAGAGGTTAAGTGGGTGTGGGTTGGAGAAGAGTATAATCAAGGATGCAGTCTATTGCTGGCTTGCACAAGACAGCATTATCAGTGCTATAAGTTATCTGTATACTCTTAACATATATTTCCGTCTTTAGCCTTAGAACAATGTGCTCATTTTCAAATTAGCTATAAAAACCCTACAGACAAGGCATTTAAAATGTGATTTTCTCAGTTTGCAAAAATTAACCACACATTCTTGCAAGAAACACACACACACACACACACACACAAAAAAACATGCTGTCCATCTGGTGGGTGATGAAGGGACCATCATCCTTGGCCATCTACCCTGCTGCTCATGGGCAAAGGTTCACTGGGGATTTAATATGAAAATTTGGAGACTTACTGTGCCCAGGACGGAAGCTGATTTGGGCACCAGAACACACTGAGATGAACTGTAGCAACTGGAAGCAGGCTTGTGACAGAGGGTCGTGTGGCTCATCGTGATAGTATAGAGACAGAGGTGCTTTGTCTTTAAGCTCCACTCAGATTTTACGCTAAGGACTGAGTTTCCTTTCACCTCCATATCCCCTCTAATCATGATCACACATGTTCTTTTCAGGTGTGGTCATTACTATATGTAAATTTGTCATTCTAATTGTCTGGGCCTTGGCAGGACATTTAATAATTACATCACATGAGCTAAGTTCACCAGACCCCCACACCATAAGCTAATGTTAAGAAATGAGGTATCCTCAGAAGCAAAATAAATAGGGAGATGGGGATTATAATAACTCAAGGTACTGACTCAACAATCCTTTTCTCACCAGTCAGCTACAAAACTAATGTTCTGGCTGTTCAGGGCCACTTAAAATAGCAGAGAACATAATGTTATTCTATGCCTAAAAACAGAGAACATATTGCTATTTTGGGATTGTGTGTGTGTGCGCGCGCGCGCGCACGTGTAGCTCTGTTTTCTGGACAAATTTCAAATTGGAAAATTCTCTACCAATTTCCTGAATTTTTATGTTATTTTACTGGGGTAATATCTATTCCTCTCTCCCTTATTAATCAGTGTTGTTTGCTGTTAAATCTTTGCTGTGGTATATTTCAAAGCTTATTCACCAATACTCTGAAACAGAAAGTCTTAGTTACACTTCTGAAAGGTGATAAAGCAGTCCAGTGTACATAAATTGAGTATTTCCTTTGAGCAAGACACTTTGAGTCGATTAGAACATCTGCAAGTTTGTTATTTCAAAGAGAATTTCATGTTTAGTCAATGGAGCTTTGCTGTATGTAGTGCTTTAGCTTTAGACCAAATGTTGACATTTATTACTATCAAACAAGAACTCCCTGGTTGGGCGATGTATCTGCTCTGAAAGGCACTAACAATATTTGAAGTTATATTTTCAACTTAAACCTTTCTCCTCCTTTGCTTTACTGCCCCCCTCATATAGTTTTAACAGAAGTACTCAGAACTACTTCGATGGAAAAACTATCTTGACTTTCTATAAAGATGAACATCTTAAGTGGTTTCAAGTTGTTTTGATGGATATTGTTTATCACACCCTTTCTATCTCTCTGTTTAAAATACACAAAAGCAAATGTACTCAGAGCAATGGTAAAATAAATCAAATAATATATATTCAGCCCTTTCCAGATGCCTGGAAGAAACAAGTGCAGCACTTATGAAAAAATGATAGGTGCTTTGCTGGCTTTATGTTTTTTCTTTATCGGTCTCAAAATCTTTTTGAAAGGAAAAGTCTACATGGACATTTCTATTTCAAAAAGATAGCTCGCTATTATGCACCAAGTGGCACCAGCAAGGTAAATACAAAAAATAACTTTAAATGAACAAATTTAACTGTAAGAACTTGAATGCAATTGATACACTTCTAAGAGACAGTTTCTGAAGTAGGAAACCAAAATACTCCACTTTTCTCAAGGTGAGTTAGGAATATAAAGGAAAAGGGAGAATTGCCATATTTATATTAAAAACTAGTGACCCAGTGCATGAAATTCATGCACATTAAAAGGGAATTAGAGGAAATATTTTAATATTGCTATTTGCCCTTTCTC
Organism: Corynorhinus townsendii; assembly: GCA_026230045.1. Classification (NCBI taxonomy): domain Eukaryota; kingdom Metazoa; phylum Chordata; class Mammalia; order Chiroptera; family Vespertilionidae; genus Corynorhinus; species Corynorhinus townsendii. Next base: position 71,780,732 of record JAPDVU010000005.1, read on the forward strand.
TATAATAGAAGTCTCAGAGATGAAAGAAAATTAGTAAAATATATATGAAAAGCTTCCTCCTGTCAGAGTCTGGGGCATGCCAAAGGAACCAGAGTCAAGTCCCCGCCCACCCACGTGCGCCTCAAAATCACAGGAGACCCAGACCCAGCCAGCCCCACCCGCATTGGGCTAGATCCAGACCTGGCTGCCCCTGCCCCATCAAGCCCTGCTGGGTGGGGAGCATGGCCTCAGGTCCTCCAGTCTGGTGCCGGGGTTGGGGGTGTGGGCTGAGGTCCCCCAGTCTGGGCCAGGGGGTGCACCTTGAGGTCCCTGTCAAGCCCCACTGGATGGGGGGCGCGGCCTGAAGTCCCCCAGCCTGGTGCCAGGGCAGGGGCATGGCCTCAGGTCCTCCAGCCTGGCACTGGGGCAGGGGAGCAGCCTGAAGTCCCTCAGCCTGGCACCAGGATGAGGGGTGCAGCCTGAGGTCCCCCGTCAGGCCTCGCCTGGCCGGGGAGCGTGGCCTCAGCTCCCACGGCCTGGCACTAGGGCATGAGGTATGGCCTCAAGTCCCTTGGCCCAGTGCCAGGGCAGGGGGCATGGACTGAGGTCTCCCAGCCTGGTGCCAGGGCAGGGGGCACGGCCTGAGGTCCCCTGTCAAGCCCCACCAGGTGTGGGGGCGCAGCCTCAAGTCCTAGCTGATTGCTCGTTAAGGCTGGTTAGGGGAACTTAGCCTCTGCTGTGGGCACAGCCATCTTGACTATGATGGTCAATTTGCATATTCCCTCTTTATTAGATATGATATTTAAAACATTTTATTGACTAATTGGCAGGATATGCATTTAAGGATTATTTTACAATTTTTAAGCTGTCATGGTTTGGTAATTATACAAAAATATCATGTATTTAGTTATTAGAATAAAAACAGCAAAATGCACTACAATCCAAGATGTTACTTAAACATCTCTACATAACCAGGATATTAATGCTATATAAGCAACATGTTAATTCATTTCACCTTTAAAATATCTAAGTGTGAATATCTAAGTCTAATCAATAGAAACTGATATTAAAATAGCCAAACATATTAGTTTATATGCCTCTACCCAGCTGTTAGTGTCTAGCTCCTTTATTACGATATGGTCTTAAGCCAGTTTCCCTTGCTCATCTCCCACATTTGTTCATTTCACCCTCTCTGCTTCAAATGCAACTTTACACACACTTTCTTTCTCTTCCTCCTCACTTTTCAATTTCTCTTCCTCCTACTTCTTCTTCTTCATATTCCAATATACATTCACTAATTGCACTTCCTTTACTTCAGCCAGTCAAATATTGTTCATTCCTCTTGAAAACTTTGAAATCTTTTTCTGACTTTGGAAACCAAAGCAGGGGTTTACCATGAATCCTCTCTGTCTGAAATTATAACTAATAAAAATATTTTAAAATCATATAATTGGTTATCTATATCCTATGTGGACCTATTGGTTTATTTGTCCTAATCACACCTACTTTAGTTTATATCATCCCCATGCAATAATGATGTCTTGTGACATAACCATTTGAGGTTATTTTTTTCTTGCTCTTTTTCCTAATCCTTATTAAATTATAGATTCCCGCTGTGACAGATTTCAAAAGTTAAAATTTTTAGCAGTTAAGAGGCCTCTTCAATTTTCTGTCTTCAAGTGATGATGAATATATAAGGGAAGACAAAATCAGGGTGTGGACAAAGACAGCACATCATGAGAGTTAAGAAATACTGAGGTGTGTCCACCTCGCCCACCATTTAGAAAGGACCCTCATTACTTGGAATAGGGATTCTGCAAAATTGAGTGAGTCATGCCATTATTATTATTATCATTATTATTATTTTACTAGAGGCCCAGTGCACAAAATTCATGCCCTGGGGGGCAGGGTCCCTCAGCCTGGTCTGCGCCCTCTCCCAGTCCGGGACCTCTCGGGGGATGTCTGCCTGCTGGGTTAGGCCCACTCCCCATGGGGATCGGGCCTAAGCCGGCTGTCGAAATCCCTCTCGCAGTCTGGGACCTCTCGCTCCTTACTACCTGTCTAATTGCTGCTCCTTAGCACTGCTGCGGAGGTGGGAGAGGCTCCCACCACTGCCTTTGCGCTCACCAGCCATGAGCCCAGCTTCTGGCTGAGTGGTGCTCCCCCTGTGGGAGCACACTGACCACCAGGGGGCAGCTCCTGCATTGAGCGTCTGCCCCCTGGTGGTCAGTGAGCACCATAGCGATCAGTCATTCTGATCCTTCTGCCATAATGGTCACTTAGGTTTTTATTATATAGATTTTTGGTCATAAATTTAATAGAAACTACAAGAGGGGAAAATGTTCAAATGGTAGATTCAAAGAACAAACAACTACAGTACCTGTGTATTTACAAACTCCAATTCCATTTCCAATAAAATCACTTGAACAGTTTTCATTGTTTAAGCATAACCATTGTTAAGAAGTTTATAGAAGTTAGGAAAGTGGCTGACATTATAGTGCCAAGTGTCCTATAAGAGAGAACATAACTTATATCAATCTACGTAACTAATGACTCATGGTTCCATGTAGCATCACTGAGGCATCTATTTGATACGACTCTACCTATACACAAAATCTGAACTTTTAACTTATGTATATGTATGAATTTATGTGGTCTGTGTATGCTCAAAGACAAACTCTACCCATATTTATTATTACAACTAAATGGTTACATGTTATGAAATCATATCTTAATGTAATACCATTCTTTAGTTTTACTAATTTGGCTGAATACAAGCACTGCTTCAGTCTTCTTCTTGGTCTTGGACATCATAATCTTGTATTGGTCCTTAAGCATTTTATTCTGTATCATCTTATTTTCCAGTTAAGCATCCACATAGATCTCTCTTAGAAAAGCTAAAATAGACTTGCCTCAATTTTAGGCGCTATTCTTTAATCAAGTATTGTACCATCTAGTAATTGTGCCCAGCTGCTAGTAAGAGAAATAGAAAGTCATAGTGAATGAAACAAAACTGAAGTTTATATCACTCTCTTGTAAAAGCAGTACAGAGATAAGCACCCAGGCACTGATAAGGAGGCTACTTCTTGCCAGCAAAAATGCAAACACCTTTAATATTTAGCTCCTAGAATCTCAGCTTTCAGCTTTCATCCTTAAGGTCAGGGTCCAAAATGACTAGAGATCTTTGTCCATTGGGTCTTCTTATCTAATAAAGAGGGAATATGCTAATTGACCCTCAGTCCATTGCAAAGATGGCGACACCCACAGCCAATAAGGAGGGGATATGCTAAATGACTGCCCCCCCCTCAAAGATGCAGACCCACATCCAATAAGGGTGGGATATGCTAATTGAATGCCCCGCCCTCAAAGATAGTGGCACCCACAGCCACAAGATGGTGGCACCCAGTCCCCTCAGCACACCTGCTTCTGGAGTCCCCCAGTCTGCTCAGCCCACCAGCCACCCAGGGCCTGCCCGAGGCTCAGGTAACCAGGGCCGGCCGAAACTTGCACTGCTGGCAGTGTCAGAAGCAGAGTTGTGATGGGGCATTGCCTTCCCCTGATCTCCGTGTTGCCTCCTGCCCCTGAGGGCTCCCAGACTGAGAGAGGGAGAAGGCCGGGCTGAGGGAACCCCTTCCAGTGCATGAATTTTCATGCACCGGGCCTCTAGTATTTCTATATAGGAAAAATGAAATGGAAGGTAGTAATGGCAAATAGATGCACATTAGCCTCTGCCCCACTCTTAAGTAGTTTCTCAAAAGTGTCATCTTGTCAACAACTCCTTCTTATGTGCCACTGAGCACCTTAGTTGCAAAGAAACCTGAGAAATGTAGTGGCTTATTTGGGCACAAAGCCATGTGCAATCAAATAATGATACTTTCTTAAAGAAACACAGATTAGGTTTGAAACAGTGTTCTCTGATTAAAGTGTTTTCCTCCCTTAGCAGTATTCCAAGCAATACTTCAGCTTTCACTGAATTTTACACTATCTCTTTAAATTTGTAGTTATCTGAAACATCACAATATTAAAATGTTTCTACTCTATGTAATTTTCACAATATAGGAGATGCAATTTAAAGAATGGATTTAAGAAAGAAAAATAACAGCTTTCTTTGTACTAAGGAGTATGTTAACAAGTGTTGCTGATTTTATTATGCTTCCAGATTAATTGTTTCTCTCTCCTTTCATATTAGATGTTTACATTCCTTGGCACATTGCTATGTGATTAGCATTATCTTCCCATAAGTGAAATACATTTCCTTTCCAATGGTGGGTGTGGCCAAGTGACTTACTTCAGTCAATAAAAGGAACCACAGTGGTACAAGTCTATCCTTAGAGGAAGCTTTATGTACTGTTGTCTTTTTCTACCAACTGTTTTGCTCTTTCCCTTTGCCATACAAATAGCATGTCCCAAATGGGGCTCTTCCTGCAGCCTGTGTTGAGAGCCACCGACATATAACACAAGCAAGCACCAAATTAATGTTATTTATATAATTCTAAGATGTTAGAGTTACTTAGCATCATAGCATGGGTTAGCAAAAGTTGACTAATACTCAACTACATAGGTGGTTTATTCTAACACACAAGTATATCAACAAAAATCCTACTTGTTTTTGGTCTTTATTCCTCACACAGGCATGTAGTAACCATTACCAGAGGCTGTACATGGTGAGTTTATCTTACAGAAAGCCCATCTTTATTCCCCGCACAGGTGAGGTGAGGCGAGGGAAAAGAAAATGTCTAGAATTACTGTTTCCATTGTCTCTCTTCTTTTTTCAAATGTGAATCCTCATCCTTTCTCCAAATTCTTCTATCTAAAAAGGAACAAGAAACAAAGCATAGTGGAAATCAAGCAGATGGCTTTCAAGCGGGACTTTCATTCAGAAATAGTTGAACTAAATCGAAGTTGCCTCAGGGGAATAAAGATGTGTGTGTGTTTTCCTCATTGGACCCCACTACATTGTCTGAACACGCCTCTAAACAACTAATAATTTTGCAGTTAATAATTTAAAAATGAGGAAAAAAAAAAGTAGTGGATTTTTTTTTTTTTTTTTGCTTTTGGGGGTACCAAATGAAACTGCTTAAAAAATGTTCTGTGTGAGTTAGCAGACTCACTTTTATCAGCACTCAAAGCAACTACATTAACAGAAAGATACAATTTTAAGAAAAATAACCAGTGGGTACTAGATTTAACTTTGACTGGGTGTGTATAGATATGCATATGTATTTTTTCCTCTTTTCCCCTCACTCTGATTCTATTTCAGTAATTCAATATTCACCCAATTCAAACGTGTTCCTTTTAAAAATAAGATCAGTCACAACCAAGGTAGAAAAAGAGATCTAGGATGAAGTGATTTAATAGACATTCTTTAAAAACAGCAGCCATATGCGCTTAAAAAGGAAAACATCGTGGGCAGAAGATATAATGGGAAGACAGCAGTAGAGCCATCATTGGAGCCCATGATAGCTATGGTGTGACACTGTTTTAATTGGGGATAACTACATTCAGAAACTACATTTCATTGGGAAGAATCCACTGAAGAAACATGTTATACTAGATCTCATAATGCAGCAAGTTGTAGTAGAAGCAATGCCAATATGCTTACTGAGGTAGGCAGAATAATGGACCCTTATAATACCCATGCCCTGATCTCCTGGACCTGTGAACACATTACTTTACATGGCAAAAGGGACCATGCCAGTGGGATTAAATCAAAGCCCAGGTGAGATAAGTCTGGATTACCCAGGTGGGCGAATATCATTATATGGGTCCTTCCAATCATACTCGGATATGGTCAGAAAGGGACATGACTAGGGAAGAATCACCAGAAAGATGCTTCCTTTGAAGATGGAGAAATAGCCTATGAGCAAGGGGATGCAGTGTCTCTAGAAGCCGGAAAAGGCAACTAAATCAATGTTCCTTTAGACAAGAGCATCCAGTAAGGAACACCGCTCTGCCAACAGCTTGGCTTCAGGCCAGAGAGACCCCTTTCAGACTCCTGACCCCCAGAACTGTAAAACAGGAATCCTATATCATTTAAGACACTAAGTGTGTGGTAATTTGTTACAGTAGTCTTTGGTAATACATTAACCAACCACCATTGCCCGATACATAGTTGGGCCCCTTTTTCCAGTTTCTCTAGACTTTAAATGAAACTTAGGGCTGTTTTCAGGGGCATGTGGACTCTGCAGTCACATATAGTCTGCACATGGAAAGGCCTTGTGTTGGTTTAATGCTCTGTTGTCCCAGTCATGAACTTCTTAATAATGTTTGAACAAGAGGCCTCACATTTTCATTTTTTAATGGGCCCCCAAATTATGTACATGATCCTGTTAAGACTATAGGACATTGACAAAGCTGATCTGTGTCACTTTGAATGATGGAATGTAAATTGATTAAATTAAATTAGACGAAATAAAATTAGATTTAAAACTTCCCAGTTCTCCACTGAGTTTCTCCTCCTTTATTAACTTGCAGGAACTAGAGGATCCAGCAAGGATGTGAAGGTCCTAAGAATTCCAGGCCCCTAGATTGGGAAAGCCAGTGGGGGTTCTGTGCTCACCGGCTCTGTGAAGGTGGCTGATGGAATGGAGCTGAAGGGAAAGAGGCAGACACGCCTCTGCTCATGTCTATGCCCCACAGTCCCTTCAACTTAACTTACAAAACCAAGTTCAAAGTCAAGTTCAAAATGTTTAAGAATTTTAAGATGCCAATAGTAGAACCAAACACGGAGCCCTTCTAGGGAGGAGCCTTCTGAAACTACATGGGTCACCCGCCTATGAAGCTAGCCATCCCAGGTTACCTTTTTTCTTTTCTTTTAATTAATAAAGGGAGAAAGCTTTTCATTCTGCATGATCATGGCTCCTTTAGGATATGAATATTGAAAATACATCCTAGAAAAGAAATATCATATTTAGAATGACATCCTTTTTTTTTTTTTTAAAGATCCAGATTTTTGGCTAGCCTGATTATCAGATAAAATAATAAGCAAATAAAATATTTTAAGAACAATGTGAGTAATCAAAATAACTGCTTTCCCTTGACCAGTTTTAAAAATTCATTAAAAAGAAAAAGAGAGAGAGAGAGGACGCAAGATGGCGACTGGCAGGAAGGTAGGGAGAGAGTGTGTGTGAGAGAGTGAGGGAGCGATAGAGGTGTGTGGGTGTGTGTGTGGGTGTGTGAGTGAAATAGGGACAGTTAGACCCTGCACTTCTTCCAAGGGGCTGCCAACCAGGGCAGTCTTAGAGGGCAAAACTCCGCAGCCGCTGCAAACACTCTGGGGAGGACACTGGCGGGACAGAGACCACGCCATCTTGAAGAACAGAACTGCTTGAGACTAGGATCCTAGCCTCGCCACCACCCAGTCTGGTCTCAGAAGCAAACCAGGACCTTACAGTCGCTCTGGTAGAAGACCTGTCACCACTGCTGCAGACCCAGGGACACCAAGACTCCAGGTACCCAGCCGTAGATTTCTGTGAGTCACAAAGCCAGTCCCCCTTCCCCGCCGCCCCCGCGGCAGCGACATAGAAACTACCAGACCCCAGCCGCACAATAAGGCTTTCTGCACACACAAAGCAGTGGTGACTCTGCCTGACTTTGAGCCTTGGTGTCACACATGGGAAGTTTGTTTCCTGCGACTAGTCTCTGCGCCCAGGCATGGAGACTGAGCGGAATTCAAGCCTAGCCGCTCTCTCCTAGGGAGGAGGTCTTCTGCGACCAGATCCCGTGCCCACGCAGGGCAGGGAGACAGCCCTGAACTTGAGGCCGGACTTGAGAACTCGGGGAATTTGTTTCCCATGACTCATCTCCGTGCCCAGGCAAGAAGGCAGTCCTGAATTTGAGCACAGGTGCACGACCTTGGGGAGATTGTCTTCTGCGACCAGATCCTACACCCACGCAGGGAGACAGCACTGAATCTGAGCCTGAGGGTGCAAACCCAGGGAGTTTGTTTTCCATGACCAGACCTTGCACCTTAACAGAGAGGCTGCGGTGAATTTAAACCTGGATGTGCGGTCTTGGGGAGTTTGTTCCCCACGACTAGACCCTGTGCCCACACAGGAAGGCAACGCTGAATTTGAGCCTGGGTACATGGGCACAGGGAGGTTGTTTTCCACAGTGCACACCCACGTGACCAGACCCCAAACCCACATGAAGGGGCAGAGCCACCTGACTTTGATTCAGGGCAAGTGCACACAGAAGGCTGTCTACTGCAGGGCAGAAATGGACCTCCTGCCAACACAGTGCAACTGAGCAAACCCGTCTCCTGGGCAGATCAGGGACCCTGAATTTCCACACAAGAGGCAGCATTGACCACCAGTGGCTAGACTCTGTTCCTCATTATGTGCGCCTGAGATCCCTGATTCCCAGTACATTCACACTAAGAGCCAGTGACTCCAATTCTTGACACATGTGCACACAGGGACCTGATTCTCAATGTGAGGTAGCACCAAGAAACAGAGACTTTGATACTCGATTCTCGGCATGGACACAGGGAGCCTCTGACTCCTGAAACTCAACAGGGGACTTTGATTTTTGGCACACACCAGTGGGTTCTCTGTTTCAAAGTGGTACAGGCAGGGTCCCTGATTCTAGGTGCACACACGAGGCCACACTGAGCACCTGTGACTCTGACCCAGGACAAGCGTGGTTTCCACCAACCCACAGCAACCACACGTCTTGGCATCAGAGTTCTTCAGTGACACTTGGGGGTGCAAAGCTCCCACTGCACATGGTCCAGGCTCCCGCAACTCAACATCTGAACCTTCTGGTGATAGTCAGAATGGAGAGACAACAAAGCAATCCCCAGAGGAAATAAAAGGAGGAATCGCCAAGTAAGGAAATAAGTGAAACGGAAGCATGCAACATGACCAAAATAATTTAGAGTAATGGTCATACAGTTAATACACCAGATGGACGAGAAAATCAAAAACCTATGCAAAAATCAGGACAAAATGAAAAATGATATAGCTACAATAAAAAAAAACCATGGAAGGCTTCAACAGTAGACTAGAAGAAGCAGAGGACCGAATCAGTGAGTTAGACGATCAGGTACAGAAACAAGCCCAATCTGAACAGCAACTAGAGAAAAAAATTAAAAAGCAGGAGGAGAGCCTAAGGGAGCTTTGGGACAATGCAAAATGAAATAACATATGTATAATAGGGCTGCCAGAAGGACAAGAAGAGCAGCAAGGATTAGAAAATTTATTTGAAGAAATAATGGCAGAAAACTTCCCTGATATGGGGAATATGGGGAAGAAAAAAGTTACTCAAATACAAAGAGTCCCAATCAAGATGAATCCCAAAAGACTCACACCAAGACATGCCATAATTACAATGGCAAATGTTATTGACAAAGAAAGAATCTTAAAAGCTGTAAGAGAGAGACATAGAGTTACCTACAAAGGATCCCCCCATCAGATTATCAAATGATTTCTCAACAGAAACAAATCAAGCTATAATGGAAGGGAAGGAGATATACAAAATGATGCAAAGCAAGGGACTGAATCCAATAATACTCTATCCAGCAAGACTATCAATCAAAATTGAAGGGGAAATCAGGAGCTTCACAGACAAAAAAAGGCTAAAGGAGTTTATCACTACCAAACCAGCAATACAAGAAATGCTAAAGGGCATGCTATAAAAAAGAAGAAACAAAAAGGCAAAAAAGAACACAACCTCAAAAAATAAAAATGGCTACAAACAAGTACCTTTCAATAATAACTTTAAACGTAAACGGACTAAGTGAGTCAATCAAAAGACACTGAGTGGCTGAATGGATAAAAAAAAAAAAAACATGACCCATATATATGCTGTCTACAAGAGACCCACCTCAGAACAAGGGACTCACACAGACTGAAAGTGAAGGGATGAAAAAATATATTTCAGGCAAATGGAAATGAAATTAAAGCTGGGGTAGCAATACTTATATCTGACAAAATAGACCTCAAAGTGAAGGCCATAATAAGAGATAAGGAAGTCCACTTCATAGTATTAAAGTGATCAATACAACAAGAGGATATAACTCTGGTAAACATATATGCACCCAATGCAGGAGCACCCAAATACATAAAAAATCTCCTGGAAGATATCAAGAGAGAGATTGACAACAATACAATCATAGAGGGGACTTTAATACACCACTGACATCACTGGATAAATCCTCTAGACAAAAAATCAGCAAAGAAACAACAATCCTAAATGACTCACTAGATCAGATGGACTTTACTAACATCTTCAGAACATTTCACCCCAAAGCTGTGGAATATATATTCTTCTCAAGTGCACATGGGACATTTTCAAAAATAGACCACATACTGGGTCACAAGCAAAGTCTCCTCAATATCAAGAAGATTGAAATCATAACAAGCATCTCCTCAGACCACAATGGCATAATATTAGAAATAAACTACAATAAAAACAATCCAAAACACTCAAGCACTTGGAAGCTGAATAGCATGTTATTAAATATTGATTGGGTTACCAATGAGATCAAAGAAGAAATTAAAAATATTCTGGGAACTAATGACAATAAAAACACAACAATCCAAAACCTATGGGACACAATGAAAGCAGTCCTGAGAGAGAAGTTTATAGCTCTACAGGCCTACCTCAGAAAACAAGAAAAAATGGTAGTAAATCATCTAATGCTACAACTCAAAGATTAGAAAGAGAGCAACAAGAAAAGCCCAGAGTGAACAGAAGGAAGGAGAGAATAAATATTAGAGCAGAAATAAATGACATAGAGACCAAAACAAAACAAAACAAAACAAAACAAACAATACAAAAGATCAATGAAACCAAGAGCTGGTTCTATGAAAAGATAAACAAGATTGCTGAACCACTAGCCAGGCTCACCAAGAAGCAAAGAGAGAGAACTCAAATAAACCAAATCAGAAATGAGAGAGGCAAAATAACAACAGACCCACAGAAATATAAAGGATTGTTAAAAAATATTATAAACAACTCTATTCCAACAAACTAGAAAACCTGGAGGAAATGGACATATTCCTAGAAAAATACAACCTTCCAAAATTCAATCAGGAAGACTCTAAAAATCTCAATAGGCCAATAACTATGGAATAAATTAAAGCAGTCATCAAAAAGCTTCCAGCAAACAAAAGCCCAGGCCCAAATGGCTTCACAGGAGAGCAATCCTATTTATCATCGTACCAAAAAAATTAAGATACCTAAGAATAAACTTAACTAAAGAGGTAAAAGAGCTATATGCAAAAAACTACAGGACACTGAAAAAAGAGAGAGGAATATATAAAGAGATGGAAGAATATGCCGTGTTCATGGATTGGTAGAAGCAAAATCATCAAAATGTCCATTCTACCAAAAATAATCTATAAATTCAATGCAATCCCCATTAAAATACCAATGTCATATTTCACAGACCTAGAAAGAACTCCCCAAAAATTCATCTGGAATAAAAAAAGACCCTGAATAGCTGCAGCAATCCTGAGAAAGAAGAACAAAGTAGGTGGGATCTCAATACCAGATATCAAGCTGTATTACAAAGCCACTGTTCTCAAAACAGCCTGGTACTGGCACAAGAACAGACATATAGATCAATGGAATAGAATAGAGAACCCAGAAATCGACCCAAACCACTATGCCCAATTAATATTCGACAAAGGAGGCATGAACATACAATGGAAAGTCTCTTCGATAAATGGTGTTGGGAAAATTGGACAGATGCATGCAAAAAAAAAAATGAAACTAGACCACCAACTTACACCATACACAAAATAAACTCAAAATGTTTATAGGACTTAAACATAAGGAATCCACAGGCAGCAAAATCTCAGACATATGCCAAAGGAACTTCTTCACTGATACTGCTCTTAGGGCAATGGAAAATAAAGAGAAAATAAACAAATGGGACTACATCAAAATAAAAAGCTTTTGCACAGCAAAAGAAACCATCAACAAAACAACAAGAAGGCCCACTGCATGGGAGAACATATTTGCCAATGTTATCATTGATAAGGGTTTAATCTCCAACATTTACAGGGAACTCATGCAACTCAACAAAAGGAAGATAAACAATCCAATCAAGAAATGGGCAATGGACCTAAATAGAAACTTTTTGAAAGAAGACAGAAGGAAGGCCAAGAGACATATGAAAACATGCTCAAAGTCACTAATTATCCGAGAGATGCAAATCAAAACAACAATGCAGTATCATCTCACACGTGTCAGAATGGCTATCATCAACAAATGACAAGTGTTGGTGAGGATGCGGAGAAAAAGGAACCCTGGTGCACTGCTGGTCAGAACGCAGACTGGGGCAGCCACTGTGAAGAACAGTATGGAGTTTCCTCAAAAAAACTAAAAATGGAACTCCCATATGACCCAGTAATACCATCTCTAGGAATATATCCCAAGAAGCTAGAAACATCAGTCAGAAAGGATATAAGTACCCCTATGTCCATAGCAGCACAATTCACCATAGCTAAGATTTGGAAATAGCCTAAGTGCCCATCAGCAGATGAATGGATTAAAAAACAGTGGTACATTTACACAATGGAATACTACGCTGCACTTAAAAAGAAGGAATTCCTACCATTTGCAATAACGTGGATGGAACTGGAGAGCATTATGCTGAGTGAAATAAGCCAGGCAGAGAAAGATAAGTATCACATGATCTCGCTCATTTGTGGAATATAATGAACAACATAAACTGATGAACAAAAACAGTTCCAGAGACAGAGAAACATTGATCAGACCATCAACCTCGGAGGGAAGGTAGGGGAGAGTGAGGTAATGGGGAGAAATCAACCAAAGGACCTGTATGCATGCATATGGACCTAACCAATGGACATAGACAACAGGGGGGTGAGGGCATGAGTGGGGTGACTGGGGGGGAATGGGGGAAGAAGGACACATATGCAATACCTTAATTAATAAAAAAAATTAATTTAAAAAAGAAAGAAAGAAGAGTGGGAAATAAAGTACATGATAGATTGTAACAGCAAAAAGAAATAATAATAATTAAATTAAAAAAGAAAAGAAAGAAAAACCAAAACTGGGTTCCCTGAATGACACTGAGAAACAAAACCCCTTCATTTTCATTATATTTAGCCTGCAATATTTTAGGATTGTTTGTTACAGTCATTGGCCTCTTTGAGTTAAACATAGTTTATACTAAGTTGAGTGGCTCTATACTAATTATTACCAGAGCAAGAAATAATATTTCTACATACAATAATGGAAGGAATACCAAAATAAAAACTGCTTATTCAGTTGTTCTAGTTAATAAACAAGAATAATATTTAAACATATTAAAACAACCTAGACTCTTTTCCTACCCTATTGTGTCTCCTCCAACTGCTAAGGTCTAAAGGCAAGATAAATAAAAAATAAATTGAATGTAATTTTTCTGTAGCCCACACCATGGAAAGTTAGCCTTTTCCTGGATTCAGACTGACTTTGAGAGAGTTAACCCTTCACAATGATTTGATATCTACAAGAATACATTAATTGACCTCTTTAATTTAGGATTTTTTTCCTGATAAACTGTACCCCACTTTTTAAAAAATATATTTTTATTGATTTCAGAGAGGAAGGAAGAGGGAGAGATAGAAACATCAAGGATGAGAGAGAATCTATTGGTCGGCTGCCTCCTGCATGCCCCCTACTGAGGATCGAGCTGGCAACCCAGGCATATGCCCTTGACTGGAATCGAACCTGAGACCCTTCAATCGGAAGGTCGATGCTCTAGCCACTGAGCCAAGCTGGCTAGGGATGTATCCCTTTTTGTATAACTTCATAAAGAAACAAGAGAAAGCCATGTGTCCATGTTTAGTTATAGAAAGTTGAACTGTTTTATACACTTGAAACTAATGTAAATAACATTGCATTTCAACTATAATTGAAAAATAAACTTAAAAAAATGTTAAACTGCTTTAACCCAAAGTTTCCTGTTCCTCTTTTTCTTCATTGTTCATTAAATCTTTGTAATAGCCCTCCAAATGATAAATATTATACCATAACATAAATATTCACAGGAAGTGTTAAATCAGGAGTGTCCAAAATTGCTTTTCCTTTGTAGTTTTCCTTGGCTGTTACATTTATCATTGCCTTGTTTCAGTCTTCTAATCAGGAACACCGCCTTACATAAAATAGCCTCACTGAGAAATACAATGTCAGGCAGAAAAAGAAAATGATTTAACTGAAGTTTTTTAACTGTTAAGAGATTGAAGGGCTTCTAAGTGATTTTGCTATTATTGGCATGGTTAAGATGACTTAGATGTTTTGGTTCTTGAACGAAATGAAATAAATGTGCGACCCGTAAGTATTTCCAAACAATGATTCTGCTTTTACTTTTCTTCCCCACTGAGATGGATGACTGTACTGTCAGTGAAACTTAGGACAAAGATGGAAGGGAGATTGATTTGAGGGTGATGCTAGAAGAACAACTGAGATTCACAGAACACAAAACGGTGCATTAAAATTACACTTGTGTTCATTTACAAGTAAATATTAATTGATTGAATACTGCATGACTAGCATTGATTCAATAACAAACAATATAGAAAAACACTTCACATGTAATCAAAATCATTGCTAATAAGGATTTCAAAATACTTTGTCAAAAATTGAACTTATTTTTAATTGTGAAAGGCTAGTAGTTAAAAATCACATAAAACATGGGTAAGGTAAAATAAATCCATGCTTCAATTACTTGTTAGCTTGGCAAATATAATTATGGTTTTAGTTTTCAATTATATTTCTGGGGGAAAGAAAAATATTTATTGATATTGATAATGTATATTTGGTAAAATATACATTATATTTTCATTTCTAGAATACGTTAATGGTGACTTATGTTTGAAAATTGCAGACAACCCAAATACATATTTCCTCTTTCTCTTGACACATTAAAGTTATGGTAAAACAAAACACAATTAATAATATAAAGCACAGCAATAAAGAATACCAAATGGTGGCCATGAACAAATGAGTAATGTTAGTAAATTTCCTGAGGACAGAAACCAGTAGAGACAGTGTTGACTAATGACATGACAAAGCAGAAGGGGTTATAACTGATGAGCTGGATCAACTTCCTGCCAAGCTATGCAAGGCAGGAGTGAGAAATAAGGTTGATTGCAAGGTCATAGGAGCAATAGCCGTGCCTATTCACAATTCCACCCTACATATGGGATGATCTAAATCAGGTTTCATTGCTTTGGATAAGAAAACATGTCAGGGATGACTTGGGCAGAAATAGGAGGCATCAGTGCCCCGGTTTCCATTCTTACACTTTAGGGCTTTCCAGCAAAATGACCATGTGCCAGATGTTCACCCAAGAGAAACATCCACCAGGTGACAAAATTCAGATACATGAAAGCAACTGCAGATCAACCTTCCTTTGGCTCATTTAAATGTGAATAATTAACCATTGGCCTGCACACAAGATTCTAAAATAAAATAAAAAGACCAAGGTTAAAAAAAAAAAAAAAGCAACTATGAAAAAGACAGAAGTTAGAAAACAGAAAAAAAATGTAAATAACAAAGAACCAAAATCCTCATTATAATCTTCAGAGAGAGAGAGAGTTAAAAAAATAAAAAACAAAAAGGTATTGTGTCCATTAAAAAAGATAGTGAAAAAGAAATAATCGCAAAATAAGTGTAGTTTCCTGGAAACGAAAAATAAAATTAATAAGATTATAAGATAAATTTGAAGAAATCTACCTGACTAGAAATCATAAAAATACATAAAGGTAAAATTATATAGGGAAAAAATAAGAGGTAAGAAATGGCCAACTATTAGAAAGTTATCAATAATAACAATAACATTAATACAAGAAAATTTATCTGAGTTAAATGCTTTTACAATAGAGAGGACTAAATCATAGACAGTGAGTGAAAAATTACCAAAACAGATACATTGAGGAAATCTTAAAATGCTTCATAAAAACAAACAAACAAAAACCAATTGTAGATGAGACCAGCATCATTGTTCTCCTAAGACAACAAATGGAGTTCTATCTTTCTGGTACCAAGTGAACAATGATTTTTGCTATTAATCTTCCAAACTAATTGACTTTCCTATTATATATATATTTTTTAATTGAGCTAATTGTGGATTTGCATGCAGTTAGGAGAAAAAAATACAAAGAGATCCCTTGAACACTTTGCCCAATTTCTTCCAATAGTAGTATTTTGCAAAGTGTCATACTAGAATAACATCCAACCAGGTATTGACATTGACATAATCCTACAATCTTATTCCTATTTTCCCAGTTGTTTTATTTTTCTCAATTTTGTGTGTCCATTTCCATGCGCATGCATGCACATTAGCACCTATACAATATTGTCATTCACTTTATATGTACTTGTATCTACAAACATAGTCAAAATACTAAAGAATTCCAGCACCACAAGGCTCTTTCATGTTGCCCTAACATAACTAAATCTACTATTCTCCTATTCCATTGATGACCATCTTGCACCCCTGTCAACCCCTGTTTAATTTCTCTTTGATTTCTAAATGTTGGCATTTTGAAAATCTATAATAATAAAATGGTAATATGCAAATAAACCAAACAACCAATCAGCAGAACGACCATCCAGACAACCTTCCAGATGACCACACTATGACACCCACTGGTGCCAGGCCAGCCCAGGCAGGTGTGATGCAATTGGTCAGGGGCCCAGCCATCGCCCTATGATCACCCTGCAGAGGGAGGCCCAGGCCACCAATAGGTGGGCTATGGCAGGTAGGTAGGGCCTCCCTCTACGGGGTGTGATTGATCACATGATCACCCTGCAAAGGGAGGCCGAGGCTACCTGGCAGCGGCGCTGCAGTAGGTGGGTGGGGCCTCCCTCTGAGGGGGTGATCCATCGAGGAGCCCCAGCTGGGTGGGCGGGGCCCACCTCTTTGGGGTGATCATTGGGGGGTTCCCGGACTGTGAGAGGGCACAGGCCAGGTTGAGGAACCCCCACCCCGAGTGCACAAATTTCATGCACCAGGCCTCTAGTGTTATATAAATGAAATCATATAGTATGTAAAATTTTGAGATTTTTTTTTTTTACTCAGCATAACTCCTTATTATACCAAGTTGGTTTGGGTATCAATAGTTTATGCCTTTTTATTACTGAGTAGTAGTTAGTTATACATATACCTCAGTTTGCTTAATCATTCACCTATTGAAGACATCTGGGCTTTTCTCATTTTTCTGGCTATTGAAAATAAAGCTGCTATAAAACAACTGTGTACGGGTCATTCTGTGAATATGTTTTTATTGCTATGTGTAAAAGGCCCAGGGGTTCAGTTTCTGAGATGTATGATAGTTGCTTATATAGGTTTCTAAAAAACTGGCAAACTCATTTCCAGAGTTGTTATACTGTTTTACATTCTCACCAGCAATGTATGAGTGAACTGATTTCTCTACAACCTTGTCAGTATTTGGTGTGGTTACAATTTTATTTTGAATTTTGGTCATTATTCTAAGTATATAGTAATGTATCATTGTAGTTTTAATTTGCATTTCCTAATAACTAATGGATGTTACATCTTATCATGTGCTTATTTGCCATGTATATATCTTCTTTGGTAAAATATGTTCATGTCTTTGCCAGTTCTCTAATTGGGTTTTTTATCTTCAGTTTTGATAGTTCTTTGTATATTCCAAGCATCAGTGCTTTGCCAGGTATATGGTTTGCAAATATTTTTTCCCATACTGCAGGTAGTCTTTTCAGTGTCTTTATGTGAGAGTTAACAGAGCAAAAGTTTTTAATTTTGATGAAGTGCAATTTATCAGTTGTTCCTTTTATGGATTACTAGAGGCCCAGTGCATGAATTTGTGCACAGGTGGGGTCCCTTGGCTTGGCCAGTGATCGGGGCCATGGGAGATTGGCTGGTGGGGGGAGAGACTGTGGGAGGTTAGCTGTGGGATCACACTGACCACCAGGAGGCAGCTCTTACATTGAGCATCTGCCCCTTGGTGGTCAATGTGCATCATAACAACCGGCTGACAGGTCATCCAGTCGTTCAGTCGCTTAAGCTTTTATATATATAGATGTTCCTACTGTCAAGTTTAAGAACTCTTTCGAGCCCTAGATCCTAAAGATTTTCTCCTATGTTTTCTATAACCATTATTATTTTTTTTAATCCTCACCAGCAGATTTTCTTTTCTCTAATTTTTTTTTTTTTTGACAGAGTGGAAGGGAGGAAGGAGGGGAGAGAGAGAGACAGAGAGAAAGGGAGAGCAAGCGAGATCAATGTGAGAGAGACACATCAGTTGGTTGCCTCTGCAAGCACCCCCACAGAGGCTGAGATCAAACTTGCAATGGAGGTATGTGCCCTTGACCGGAAATGAAACACCCTACTTTTCAGTCAATGGGCCGACACTCTAATGTCTGAGCCAAACCAGCCAGGGCTTCTATATCCATTTTTTAAATATATTTTTTTATTGATTTCAGGGAAGAGGGGGGAGAGAGAGAGAGAGAGAGAGAAACATCAATGATGAGAGAGAATCATTGATCGGCTGCCTCCTGCATGCCCACACTGGGAATCGAACCAGCAATCTGGGCATGTGCCCTGACTGGGAATCAAACAATGACCTCCTGGTTCATAGGTTGACACTCAACCACTGAGCCATGCTGTCTGGACTTCTATATCCATTTTCATGTTTCCTATCTCTTGATTGTAGTTCTCACTGAGGGCCCTTCTAACCAGTGTTTTGAACTCTGCTTCTAGTAGATTGCTTGTATCCGTTTTGTTAGTTCTTTTTCTGGCATTTTGTTCTGTACTTTCATCTGAGACATGTTTCTTTGTGTCCTCATTTTGGCTGCTTCCCTGTGTTTGTTTATATGTATTAGGCAGAGCTGCTATGTCTCTCAGTCTTGCTAGAGTGGCTTTATGTAGTAGATGTCCTGTCAGGCCCAGTGGCAAAGCCTCCCAGGTCACCTGAGCTGGATGCTCCAAGTTCACCCCCTTGTGAGCTGTATGCAGCCTTCTGTTTTATTGATGATGTATTGCTGTTGGCACATATATGGAAGGGGTTTACCTCAGCCCATTCAATTGCAAGAACTGACTGGGATCACAGCAAAGGATCTGCTGGGCAGGGACCAACTCCAGGGAACAGGACTCTATTGTTTGGATTGTATTAATTATATTGTTCACTGATTCTCATCCTCTGTCAACTAGGCCCACCTAAAAATATTTCCTGTTATTTTATTTTTTAGTTTTTAAATTTCAGTTTGGTTCATTGTAATAAATTCTATATTTGTGCTAAATGTCCTAATTTTTAAAACTTTCAAGAAATTTTGTAACTGCCTATTGAAATATTTTCATCACAGCTGCTTTATAATTCTTGTCAACTAATTCTAACATAAGATTCATTTTGGTGTTGGCATTAGTTGATTGTTATTCATATTCAGCTTTTTTTTTTTGGTTCTTACTATATGCTCTAGTGGGTTTTTTGGTTTTGTTTTGTTTTTTATTTGTCTCTTATGTTAGGAGACTCGATGCTATTTTTTTTTTTTTTTAAGCAGTCAATCTGTTTAGATTTAGCATGTTGGGCTTGGCCTACTTTTGTACATTTGTGGGCTGTAGTTTCAATGTCAGCTTGATTATCAGAGCTTTCATGGTATTATTTTGATATGCCTGGTTTAGTTGGTGCTACTTTTGCACCAAGTGTTCCCTGACAGTGTTGCCTCAGGGTGTGGAAGGGGTTTCCCTAGGCCTGGCTGCCCAGAAACCTTCAATGGGGGCGGGTATAATGGGATTTCTCTACAGGTGCCTCTCCCCTGTGGTGTTTAGAGTTGGGAGAGGAAAGTCTTGGGCCTGCAGGAACATAGATGCTTCTCTGACCGAACTCCTTGCTATAGCTGGGCCCCTTGTCATAACTGGGTCCCTTGCCCACTTGTACAATCCAATATCCTTTGGCAGGCAGAGATCATCTGGGTCTCACCGAGAGAAAAAGCTTTCCTAAACCAGGCTGTTTACTGTGTCTGCAATCAACGCTGTGTTTTCCTAGTTCTACTTGCTCCTTTTCCTTTGCTATGCAGAGTAGGTGAGTCTGGGTATAGCGGGGACAGAGACTGACGGGACCAGGCCACTGCTGTGACTTTGTCCCTTTTGTGGGTAGGAGAGACTTAGTCATGCAAGGAGCCAGAGGTTTCCTGGATCAGACCACTTGCTGTATCTTGTTTCTTCTGCCAGCTCTGCCATTCAGGTGCCCATTGCTGGATAAGGGGAGTTTCTGGGTCGTTTATTCCTGGCAGGGCTATCAGTTGATCCCCTTTCCAGTCCCAGACTTCCCGACGTTGTCAGAGAGACTTCTGTGTGAAGAGGAATGGCCTGCCTCCTGTTGCTAGTTAGGGTTTGGGAATCCCAGGTCTAGTGGCCCTCCTCTGTTGCGTGGAGGGACACAAGATGTCCTACTGTCATCTGTATCTTTAGTCCTGTTGTCATAAAACAGCAGTCTTCCTCTTACCTCCTTTCAGAGTTCTGTGCTTTTTCTTGTAACCTTTCCAGAGTTATAGCTGTCCTTAGAGGGAAAATGCAGGGAAAACATAACTCCATACCATCTTGCTTGGATCTATATCATCTGAAAGTCTCATAATTTGCTTTTTAGCGTGTACTAATATTATATAATAATTAAGAAAACTTATTTTTTGAAAGTATAGTTAATTTTTTTGGAAGTAATATAAAAACCATTATAGCTGTAACCTGTTTCAAAACCTATTTTTTTTCCCTTAAGTCCACATGGTTCTCTAGCTTCTTCTACTGTTTTCTTGGACTAAAGTGTGGTCTGTCCACTATTGATTTTGAAATAAAAATAACAGCTATCATTTTTACAAAACACATGCAAAATAAAACAAGGTTTTTTCCTTGAAAGAAGAAAAAATTAAACCTCAGAGAGATTCACTTAATTACAAAGAGTGTGAGGCTAAATGGTACTCATGGACTAGGACTCAAATGAAGATCTATATTGTTTAATATGTTATTTTTTTCCTTATATCCCAATTTTATGACTTTAGACACAGCCTTCTAAAATCCCACAGATATATAAGAAAACATACACCTGGAAATTCTCAACATGAATGAGTTGTTTTTTCTCAAACTAGATATGTTTAATGGGAGTATGAGCCTATAAGTTATGGTTTGAAGTAGACTTCCAAATTTCTCACTTATTTTCAATAAACCTTGGATTTAATCATTCGGACTCTCACTTGTCTTACTGGATTTAATAATATTTAATTCATTGTGTCATTGTGGTGATTAGTCAGAAAAATATGCAAAACACCTAGAATTACTTCTGACACATAAAAGGCACTCAGTAATGATATATTATTTTTTATTATTGCTATTGATATAATGGTGATAATAATAAAAATGATGAAGAAGAATATAGGAGGAAGAGTGAAAAGGTTCTTCAAAAATATTGAGGCATTATAAAAGGAATATTCTAGCCTAACACATCAACTAGAGTTAATTATGTTAGTACAGATGAGAAATATGAGAAAACCTGAATATATAATGAGAAAAAGCATTACGTTAAAATGAGTGAAGCAAGAGGAAATGAAAATAATTTTATAGAGTCACATCAAATTTTCCTCAGCAGCATTTACTTTCCACGCAAAGGCAGGAAAGTAAGGAAAGATCACACTGGGAATTCAGGGGAAGGAAAAAATATGAGTTGAATACATTTAAAAAATCTTCAAAAATTTTTTATCAACAACTAGTTAAAAGCTAAGAATGGATCACTGGCTCAGCTTTACAATTGTGGAAATTTCATGTATATTCTGTTCAGTTAAAGTCTCCAAAAGCAAAGGCTCTGCCATATCGGAAGAGCTGAAACATCTGAATATTTCCATTAAATAAGGAGCTGAAATTTAAATGTTGGTGACAATGTAAAGGAGGAAAGTAATACTCAAAATCGGTGGCTGTTGCTGAAGATCAATAGCAAATAGCCAATGCATAACAGATTTTAGGAATTAAATGGAAAATTATAAACAGTCTGACCTAATAGAATTATTTTACTGACATGGGATCTGAGGCTAAAAATGCACAAGATGAAAATTGTGATATTTCCTATTGATGCAAATTGCTGAGGGAAAAGAGAAAACAAAGCAGAGCACCCTATTTCTGGAATCATGTCCATGGATAATGGCAATTACAGAAGACCACTTGTAGAAATAATAATATAGATGTACCAATCAAGCTGAGACAGATATCCTGAAAGTATACCGTGAAGAAATTTTGTTCTAAAACATCATGAAATTTCCTCAGGGTATTTTGACATAAAAACGAACAGGTAAACAAATTACAAAATATTTGCAGTTAACTTTTTGAAAAGTCAATAATTACTTCATAATTTGAAACATAAAACTGTATATGGTCTTTCCTCACAAGCATTTTAACAACTAATGAAACAGATATGTCATTAGCTATACTGTTTAGCCTCATACCATTTCCCTAAGACAGACAAAACAAATGCTTAGTTTATGCTGGTGACATAGTGATTAGAAAAGGCTTTCTAGAGGACTTGATTTCCAAATATAGCATGACTTGGTGGTGGTGATGGAAGAAGAAAAAGATGTTTCAGTCATGAGCAATAGTACAGACATATAGAAATTATTTTGTGCATAACCCAAAAATTAGGTGGGGGCAGTGGGAGCCAAACATCCTGGAGAGGATTAGATATATTGATATCTGAGACTATGCTACAATTCTAAATTTAAGCCAGTATTTAAATGTGTTTGGTGCCATTTTAAGAGCTAACAATTATTCGAAGTACAAAGAGAAGGCACAGAAAAGTTTGTGGGAGAGAAATGGCAATTTGATTTTTGGTTTTAGAGAACAGCTGACTGCTGCATGATGGGTTGATGTGAGAGGGTAGAAGCTAAAGAGAAGTGCCCATCTGGAAATCAACCAAACAATTCCAAAATGACCTAGAAATGATAAGGTCCTGGATTCAAATAGTTACTATGGCCATAAAGATAAATGCGTAGCGAACGATATCATTAAGAAAGTAAAACGAAAATCTACACAATTGCAGTTAATATTTTCAAATCATTCATTCAACACGGAACTTGTATTAAGAATATATAAAGAGCCCTAACTGGTTTGGCTCAGAGTGCCGGTCTGCAGACTCATGTCCCAGGTTTGATTCCTGTCAAGGGCATGTACCTTGGTTGCGGGCACGTCCCCAGTAGGGGTGTGCAGGAGGCAGCTGATGGATGTTTCTCTCTCATCGATGTTTCTAACTCTCTATCCCTCTCCTTTCCTCTCTGTAAAAATCAATAATAGTAATAAAGAATATATAAAGAGCCCTAGCCGGTTTGGCTCAGTGGATAGAGTGTCGGCCTGCAGACTGAAGGGTCCCAGGTTTGATTCTCGTCAGTGGCACATGCACAGTTTGCAGGCTCGGTCCCCAGTAGGGGGCGTGCAGGAGGCAGCCAAACAAAGATTCTCTCACATCATTGATGTTTCTATCTCTCTCTCCCTCTTCCTCCCTCTCTGAAGTCAATAAAAACAAATATTAAAAAAAAGAATAATTAAAATGTAATAATAAAAAGTTAACAATTATAATATCAAAAAATTATCTGAATCGATATTTCTCCAAAATTTTGCAAATAACCAGTAAACACATGAAAAGACAATCAATATCATTAGCCATTATAGAAATGCAAATCAAAACCACAGAGATATATAACTTCACACCTACTAGGATGGTTAAAATGGAAAAGAAAGATAACAACAAATTTGGGGAAAGATGTGAAGGAACTAGAATCCTCATACATTGCTAGTGAGCATATACAATCTTACAGCCACTTTGGAAAACAGTTTGGCAGTTCTTCAAATATTAAACTTAGAGTTAGCATATTACCCAGCAATTCCAATCCTAGGTACATTAACAAGAGAAATGACAACATGTGTCCACACAACCACTTGTACATGAATGTTCAGAGAAGCATCATTTATTACAGCAAAAAGGTATTATAAACAACCTAAATGTCCACTAATTAATGAATGTGTAAGCACAATGTAGTATACAAAGGAATGTTATTTGGCAAAGAGAGATATGCACTACAACATTGATAATCATTAAAAACCTTATGTTACATGAAAGAAACAAGGCAAAAATAGAGAGATTACATATTATATGATTCCATTTACAGGAACTGCCTGGAAGAAGCAAATCTATGAAAAGCAGATTAGTGGTTGTCTAAGAGAGAAAGGGTTGAGAGGAAAGTGGGAAATGATTGTTAATTGATCATTCTCCACTCTTCTCTTTTTTTTCAGATGGGAGATGAAATATTCTAAAATTGTGATGATGGTTGCACAACTCTGTAAAATTACTAAAAAAAAATTTCATTTTAGTTTTCAATGTATTAACTGTATAACACTTAAATGATATTTCAATAAAGTTTTTGAAAGGAGTGGGGGAATTTGAATATTTCAGAAGTAAATCAGCAGAATTTAGTAATTCATAAACAGAGTGTTAATGAATAAAGTTGTTAATAAAATGCCACCTGTGATAGATCTTTGTGACTGTGGGTGGCATTGTCACTATCTATAATTGAAAATTATAATTAAAAAATGTAGATGGAAGGACATATTTGGGGAGAAAAATTAAATTTTATTTCAGGTGTGTTGAATTGAGGTGTTGATTTCTTTAGTTTTTCTTTGTCACTCACTCTTGGTGTTGTGTTGTACATAATATAGATTTGGCAGATTTATAGTGGCACTTATTCATGATTATGATATCATACAGAATATTTTCACTGCCCTAAAAATTCTCTCTGCTATGCCTATTCATTTCTACCTCCCCTGACCCTTGCCACAACCCCTGGCAACCACTGATCTTTTTACTCTCCCCAGTTTTGCCTTTTCAAGAATGTTATGTAATTGGGATCATACAGTAGGTAGCCTTTTCAGATTGGCTTCTTTTATTTAGTAAAATGCATTTACATTTAGTAAAATGCATTTGTTTACATTTCCTCCATGTATTTTCATGGCTTGATAGCTCATTTCTCTTTAATGTTGAATAATAGTCTATTGTCTGGATATACCACAGTTGATGTGTCCATCAACCTGCTGAAGGGCATCTTGGTTCCTTCCAAGTTTGAGCACTTATGAATAGAACTAGAGGCCCAGTGCATGAATTCGTGCTCGGGTGAGGTCCAGCTGGCCCACCCCTTCAGGGCCAATCAGGCTGGGCTGGTTGAGGGGAGGGGACACAGGCAGATGGCCATCTGGCCCCGTCCCCGATTGGGGTGGGGGGGGTTGAGGCTGTGGGAGGTTGGCTGGCCAGCTCCGCCCCCTGGTTGAACTCCTGGGAAGACAATTTGCATATTAGCCTTTTATTATGTAGGATTACTATAACAAGCATGTGTGTGGAAGGGAAAGAGTCTCAACTCCCCTGGCCCAACTTTAGACATAGACAGGTACTATGTTCCTGGGTCTTGGAGGTGAGGTTTTTGTCTGTCTGTGTCCCTGACCCTTTCCTTCAATGGCAGCTAAGCTCTGCCTTACCTCTGTTTTAAGTACGGAGGCAGAAGCAGTTTCTTGCTGCACATCCAACAATAATAAGTTTCCAAGGTTTCCTGGAGCTAAGAATCAGAAGGCTTATTCAATTTACCACAGTCCCCTATATTCTCTCCATTACTTTACTTGTCCCAACCTGTCTGGGAATTTCAGTATGGAACCTTGGACATAATTAAATTTACATCACTATGAAATAAGAGCTGCCATATATAATGATCCCTATTGTTAAAGATAATTATGTTAATAGAGGAAGTCTGCCATAATACTACTAATGTCTAGGATTAAAAATAATAAATTCTAAAGTCTAGCTACATCTAAGTCTCTATTAGTCATTTGATAAGTTACTTAACTTCTTCGGACATACATAGTTTCCTCATTTTAAATTTAATGATATTTTAAAAAGTAGGTATACTTGTGTATCTCACTGTTTTATCTAAAGATGTAGAAAATACAGCATTTACCTCAAAGGAGTTTGCACTGTAGCTTATGAATTATTTGTTTAATATCTAAGATCCCTCTATGTGCAAAAGTTATATGACTCTAGATTTTTATGTACAAGCAAAAAAAGTCAGATAAAAATAAATAAAATTATTTAGCCACACTAGATAATATATAAAGTTAGCAATATAATATTCCTTAATTCAGCCTGACAGATTCCTATCAATTTCAGTTTATGAGGAATTTGAATTGTGTTTCTTTTGTCTCTTTTGATTAATAGACTATCTCAGCTTCTCCAAAGATTCAGTCATCCAAAATTCTCCTGTGTATTAGATTTCAAATAAATTGAACATTTTGTTCCAATAAAGCTTGGCTTAATAATAAATAAAAGAATCTGTAAAAGTTAACTTGAAACACAGTACCTCCAGAATTCAGGTAATAAATACTTTTTAGTATTATTAGATCTATTTCACACAAATAGTCATTACATCATCTCACTTCTTTTTTTTTTTTTTTACTTTGATTTTTGAACTTTTCCTGGCCTAGAAACATGAGTAGGTTATTCTCTCATGATGCTGGGCAGGGGTAGTAGCCACAGCTCCCAGTCAGCCACACAGTCATGAGGGAAAACAACTGATACTCTACTCTGTACCATGTTGTCAGCATTTTGGGGGTGTTGAGTTTTGTGTTTTCACATAAAATCATGTCTACAAAACTCTCATCTCTGTCTTCTGCTTCTGGTAAAAAAGGAGAGGAGAGGGATAAGACTCAAGATAATTTTCACTGTCAGGTAAGTTAGGGTAAGCTATGCTGTTCAGTAAGTTAGGTGTATTAAGTACATTTTTTACTTAATGACATTTTCAATTTACAGTGGACTTATTAGGACACAACCCCATTGTAAGTCGAGGAACATCTGTATTACAAAATAATCCTCAAAGGGGTTGTATAAATTCATGTACAGTCTCACTTCAGTTGGAAAGAAAGTAGAAAATGTCATCGATAGTCAGTTTACTGTTTTTTTTTTTTGCTATGATTTTTGTGAGATTATGTTTCCTTAGTACAGCTTTTCCTAAAATGCAAGATGCTAAAATGACTATTCATGATATCTTGAAATATAATGGTTGACATTAGATAAAGTATGTGTGTCAATAAATTTGTATCCTATTTTATTAAAGAAAATATTTTCAATAACTATAGATCGACAGTTCAAAGATCTGTATGTTATAATCCTAATTTATTATGAACTATTTGTCTGTGGGTGTGAATGTGTGTGGTGAAAGAGAAAATGTATATGTGTATATCTATCTATGCATCTTACCTCTGCTTATATGAGAAATGGTGAATGTTTCAATTTTCTTATTATTTTACTTTATGAGAGGTTTTTACCTTTTGACACCAACATCAATTCTAACAGCACTTGAATATCCTAGAATTCAAATCAGTTTTGACACCAGCTACCTGGAGTTAAGTGTCAGACTCCATAAAGTTAAGACTGAGCCCTAGGCAAAAGTTGCCCAAGGGAGAATTCACCCAAGACTTCTTTCACCTCAGATACCAATCCCAAGTCCCCAGCTAGCATTCTTCTGACTGACTGGCTATAGTTTGGTTGTCCCCACAACTAGCTCCTCAGGTTTAATTTCTTGTTAAAATAACTCACAGAATTCACTCAAGAAGGCACTTTCCTTATCTTTACTAGTTTATTATAAAATGTACAAATGAACAGCCCGATAAAGAGGTGTACAGGACAAGGTCTCAAAGGGTCCCAAGTGCAGGAGCTTCTATCCCCAAAGAGTTGGGCTGTGTCCTCTTCCTCACATATTGAGGTTTTTGACAATTTAGAAATTCTCAATTCAAATAATTTGAAAACCAAGTTCTTTAAGCTAAAAGGAAAAATTAAATAAAACACATAAAAAATAAACCACATAATTAGGGATTTTCATGAAGGTTTCGTTACAAGTGCATGATTTATCAAATTATTGATGTTTGGTGATTAACTCAATCAATCTTCAGTACTTCTCTTATCCCCGGAAGTTGGAAGGTGAGGAGATCAGCTACCATTTGACGCTATCTAAGGGTTAAGCAAGAGAGCTTCCTTTAAACAAAGGACATTCTTATCTCCCTTTCCCTTTGGAAATTCTAAGGGTTTTAGGAGCTATATGGCTATATGCCAGGAACCAGAGCTAAAAACAGATACCACACTCTCAGTATTGTTTTTTTAATTATAGTGTACATATTGTTTTTGTAAAAAGAAAAAGAAAATTACATAAAATCTGCTATTAGCAAAAAATAAACTTTATATACAATAACTGTAGAGTATATGTAAAGTTTATAGATAGTTGTTTCATTCAATGGATTTCACTGAACTAACTTATTTCTTGAAAATGTTTAAAATATATCAGAAAGCCTTTAAACTATTTTGAACCAGGTTTATAACGGTCACTTATATGGCATGATATAAGGGCCACAAAACCATACCTTTTGACTACCACCATCACCTCTGTACTTGTCACAGAGGTTGAATTACTACATAATGTGCATTTATGTTTGTCTGTTTCTTGCATGAACAGCATGCAAAAGAAACACCAACATTTGAAACAAACGCTGATAGCTTATTCATCTTCTAGTTGCAAGTTTGTACCCTTTAATAACATTTCCCCAATTCCTCTAGCCCCCCAACCCCTGCACTTTTTTAGGTTTGACATATTAGTGATATTGTACATTATTTGTCTTTCTCTACATCTATTTTACACAAATGACTTCCCTCACTTGGCATAATGTCCTCAAGGTTCATCCATGTTGTTCTAATATGTTTTTGGCTGAGTCTTTAGTTACAATAGCATAGATTTATAGAACTTTTGAATTAGAAGTAAGCTGATATATCACCTAGTCTGCTTTCTGAAGAGTGTTTGATTCTCTATAAACTATAGGTTAACAAACTATTTATTTTCATTTGGCAAAATCTGCCCCACCTCATGTTTTTGTAAAAATATTTTTTTTATTGGGAAGAAGAAGAAGAAGGAGGAGGAGGAGGAGGAGAAGGAGGAGGAGGAGGAGGAGGAGGAAGAGGAGGAGGAGGAGGAGGGGAAGGAGAAGGAGGAGGAGAAGGAGAAGGAGAAGGAGAAGGAGAAGGAGAAGGAGAAGGAGAAGGAGAAGAAGAAGGAGGAGGAGGAGAAAAAGGAGAAGAAACCTTGAAAAGCAATGCAATTCTTCACTTAAATCTCATGCATGCCAGAAGGATTCCATTCTGCTTTGTCATTGCTGTTTAATTTTTAAACTCCATGCATAATCTCTTTAAAATAGAGAATTTGCTGACTTTTAATTAATAAGCCTCTGCTCCAGTTTCCACAATTAACTGTTTTTTGTCAGGTGGCTGTCAGATCTTGCTAGTGAAAATCACTCTAGATCATTTTAAGTCTTTTCAGGTATGGCTCTACCCAATCTGGTCAACCCTATCAACACAATATTTTTATCCCAAGCAACAAAATAGTTTTTTCTCTTAGAAGTCATGGCACAAACTAAGGTGTCATTATACATAATTTTTTTCTATCTTAAAATCTGTTTTAAATTGTAATTTTAATACCAACTTTTGGTCCTAGGCAGAAAAGCCCAAATGAACTTCAAATGTTTAGTTGAGATTAGAATTTACATTTACCAAGCACCTAATTACTTAATTTTGGTAAAAAAAATATGAATAAGACATAATATTGTCTTCAAGAAACCCACAACCTAGTAAATGACAAAGTGGTGCAAACATAACTTTAATACAAAGAAATTGAATATAATAAACTGATATCATGCATCAATTTCATATAGTTTATGATATATAGGTAGATATAAATGATACAGCTATAGATATAGCAATAACTATCTATACTAATAAAAGCCTAGGTGGCCCTCACACACGACATAGTCACAAGATGGCCACCACAAGATGGCCACCACAAGATGGCTGCCACAGATGGCCGTGCACACAGGGGAGGCAAGGCCCGGCAGCTGCTCCACGCGGTGAGGCCTGGTGCAGAGGAAACCGGTCCCAGTGAAGGAGGTGGGTGGGTCATGGCAGGGGAGGGCAGTTGTGGGCCATCAGGCTAACAGGGGATGGTAGTTGTGGGCAATCAGGCTGGCAGGGGAGGGCAGTTGGAGGTGATCAGGCTGGTAGGGGAGTGGTTAGGGGATGATCAAGCAGGCAGGCAGGCAGGCAAACAGTTAGGAGCCAGCAGTCCCGTATAGTGAGAGGGATGTCTGACTGCTGGTTTAGGGATCGGGCCTAAACTAGCAGTCAGACATCTCCTGAGGGGTCCCAGATTGGAGAGGGTGCAGGCCGGGCTGAGGTACACCCCCACCCTCATGCACATAGTTTGTGCACCGAGCCACTAGTAGATATATAATATACTAGTAGATACATAATTACTTGACCTTGTATTAAATAGGATGAAACAAAAGACAATTGAATTTTGCTTTCTGGGAGACACTGGGCAAAGATTCAGAGCATATGATGTTCTAAGAGGACAAAAACTATAAGAAATTGGAGACAGAAGGGGTGCACTGCACTCCACTGTGTGAGTAGTAAGTAGTTGAGTGAAGGGAAGGGGTCAGGGAGGAAGAACTGTCAGTGAGACTGGTCCTGAACAGATGCCAAAACAGAATGGACTTTGGGTTCCAGAGTGAAATGCAAAATGTAGAGATCAATATATGAATGTATCTTGGCTACTGTCAAATTTAGTTGAACATAGAAGAGGAATGCAATAAAATTATTTTAAAACACTCAGGTGTTTAGCTTCCCCTGGTTACTGGAAATACTAGACACTTAGCTGCATGTCATCTGAGCTTTTTTTCCCTTAACAGTTTTATCAAACATAATTAATATACAGAAAATTTCACACACTTAATGTACATAATTTAATGAACAAATACTCATTAAATCATCACCACAATCAAGATAATAGATAAATCCATCACTGTTAAATGGCTCCCTGTGCGCCTTTGCTTTTGTGTGTGTGTATATGTATGTGTGGTAAGAACATTAAACATGAGATTTATCCTCTTAACAAATTTTAAATGTAAAAATAGAGTATTGTCAGTTACACCCACTATGTTTCACAGCAGAGTTTTAGAACTTATTCATCTTGGGCTGAACCTTTATATACACTGAAAAAACAGCTGTCCCTTTTTTCCTCCCTTCAGCCCCTGGCAAGCACCCTTCTCCTCCATGTTTCTCTGAGTTGGATTATTTTAAATACCTCATGTAAATGCAATCAAGCAGTATTTGCCTTTCTTCGACTGGCTTATTTCACTTAGCAGGTCCTCCTTCAGGTCCGCCGTATTGTTGCATGTGGCAGGATTTTCTTCTTTTTTAAGGCTAAGTAATATTTTATTGTATGTGTATACCACATTTTCTTTATTGATCATCCCTCGATGGACATTCTGATTGTTTTCACATTTTGGCTGTTGTAAACAATGTTGCAATTAATAGTATATAATTTTGAGATCCTGATTTCAATTCTTTTGGACATATAACCAGAAGTGGAATTCCTGAATCACATGATAGTTCTATTTTTATGTTTATTACCTTCATACTATTTTTCCATAGCAGCTGCACCATCTTATATTCCCACCAACAGTGTACAGAGTTTTCAATTTCTCCACATTCTTGCCAACACTTGTTATTTTTTATAATAATTTCCACTCTAACATATGTGAAGTTATATTTCATTGTGGTTTTAATTTGCATTTCCCTAATGTTTAGTGATGTTGATCACCTTTTCATGTACTCTGAGTTTTCTGTAAGAAGTTTGTCTAAATATTTCCAAGAATACAAAGAAAAAATACTCCACACTCCTAAAAAACAGACACAACACAAAAAACTGAAACCACTTGATTAAAAAACTAAATCACTTTGCATGTGATGTTCACAAAAACAGATGCTTTTCAACTGTGAATTATGAAAATGTTCACATGAAATCTGGGCCAAAATCACTGAGACTCCGAAGAAGAAAATTCCAATTCCAAAATCTGGAACAGCCAGCACAGCTGTGGAACCTGTTTGTGGGACTTACTAGGGCAGCAGCTGGGCATGCACTGAACAAAGAGCATAATTCCAGTGCTTTAGAAGAAAGAGTTCAATGAAAAGCACAGCTTAATCTTCTCTTGATAAGTCAATAAACTCATATTATTTTTTTTTAATTACTAAGTAATCAGCATGTTAAATAACATGTTATTTTAAGGTACTCTGAAAAGTTCATGTTCTTTATCGCCCCGACACTCATGACTGTCACTCACACATGACTGCTAAGTCAAATTTTCAGCTCCCTTTGCTTTTTAAAGTGGACATTTGGAGTAACTTAAGGTTTCAATATCTTGAGAAAATTTGATTTAAAATAGGAAAAACAAATAAGGTCGAAGTCTGTAGCATAGCCATTTGGAAACGTTCCTAACATTAGACTTTTGGGCAAAATGCTAAAAACAGACCTGTCATTGCGCTAACTGGTTTGGCTCAGTGGGATAGAGCGTCAGCCTGCAGACTGAAGGGTCCAAGGTTCGATTCCGGTCAAGGGCATGTACTTTGGTTGTGGGCACATCCCCAGCAGGGGGTGTGCAGGAGGCAGCTGATCGATGTTTCTCTCTCATCTATGTTTCTAACTCTCTAGCCCTCTCCCTTCCTCCCTGTAAAAAATCAATAAAATTAAAAAAAAAAAAAAAAAACACAGACCTGTCAGAAGAATTAATGTTTGCCTGGATTGAATTATCTCTTCAAATATATTTCAACCTTAGGTTGATTATCAAGGGGATCTTGAAAAAAATGTTTTAAATACTGTGATGTGATGCTCAAAATAAACCAGGTCGTGAATGAGTAAAACTAGATTGAATATGGCTTAAGAGCATGAGTGGTCACTTCAATCCTTTATAGGAGGTGAGTTTCTTACTGTCTTATACCTCCTTTTTCTAAAACATGTTTATATTTCTCCCCCCACCACCACCACCCACCTGCTTTTCCATCATCAGGATGCTTTTGCTTACTTGAAAGAATCAATATTATCAACAAAAAAATCTGAATTTCATTCTTTCAAAGAAGTCCTAATATTCAAAACAGATTTGTATGTGTGAAAATGGCTTCATCCATTTTATTGGTGTGCATGAGCATTTTCATTATCTTTGTGAGAATCTGATATTTGTGCACATGGAGAATGATGACCTTGTGTTGTAACTGGGCACAACAAAGCTTCTGATTATTAACTGATAGCTGGAGGCAGAAACTTGCATCCTGGCCAGGACAGTGGAAGACACTCACCCAGGACCAAGGAGGATTGTCTGACCTGAATGGCATGTACATGGATACTACTAGGAAAATATTCTCACAAGTATTTCTGAATGCAAGGAAAGCCGATATATCTTGTCAATGGTCTCATACATGAGATAAAAGTTTTGTGCAGAGAATGAAGTTTGGGAATGAAAAAATGTCTACTTCTTAGAACTGGGCAAATGAGGTCACTGGGCATCCTTTCAGTTCAGTGATGAGTCTTGTCTAATGGGCCCTTGGAGGAATATCTGACTGTATATGGGCTTGCACTTTGTATTGACTTTCTATAGCTAGATTATTTTGCAACTCTATAGGAATAAAGTTAACTTATGGAAAAATAATAGCAATGCAACATGTTCATTTCCCATAATGCATATGAGCTCATATTATGTTGCACCCATAAGAATGTTCATGTGTATTAGCAAATGTATCATTTACTAGAGCTGCCATAACAGAAATACAGACTGAGTGGTATTAGAAACAGACCTTTGCTTTCTCATATTTCTAAAGGCCAGAATTCTGACATCAATGTATTACCAGGGACAGTTTCTTCTGAGTCCTCTTTTCTTATCCTGTAGATGGCTGTCTTCTCCCTATGTCTTCACATGTTCTTCTCTCTGTGTGTGCCTGTATCTTAATCTCCTCTTCTTATTAGGAAATTATCATTAAATTAGGGTCCACCTGAATGACCTCATTTTAATTTAATTATCTATTTAAATACCTTCTCTCCAAATACAATCAAATTCTGCAGTATTCAGCATTAGGACTTCAACATATACATTTTTAGGGAGACACAATTCAACCTGTAGCTTCATATTGCTTAATGAATTGAAAATATCTCTGAGAGGGGCTCATTTGTATTACATGATATATTTCACATACATACATATAGTATATGGGTATGTATATTACATATTTTTCATATTCATGTAGCTATAGTTTTCCTTTTATGAAAATTTTAATTTATCAGGAGAAAAGGAGAGATATGCTGGAGTTTGTTAAATAAGGTCCTATCACGTGATTAGAGAAAAACAAGCTTCCATGCTAGGAGGAAAGTCATGTGATTTTAAAGTATTTTACTCACACATCTAATCCATACTAGTGGTCACCATAACCTTAAGAGAAATTGTTCCATGTGACAAAGATTTTTAAATAAAATTCTCTGTAGCCTGAAAATTATTTTGGAAGGAAACAAAGAGAAGTTTCCTTCAAAAGTCGTAAGGATTGTAATTGAAAGTCAATATATTTGGCCTTTTGAACTAAAGTAATTTGTGTTTTTGCCTCCCTGACAAAGTTTATATAAAGTTACAAAAAGAAACTGACAGCCAGTTTGAAATGGAATTGCCATGGCTTAAAGCAAAGAATATCCTTACATGATATTATTCTACAATGTCATTATAATTTTAGATATTTTACAACAGCATATTGTACAATTATCCCAAACAAACTTACAAACTAATTCTTTGAATGGTTGGCAGCAATTTTAAAAAAAGGACATGAAAGGATTTAATCCCTTGCAGAAGGAATTAAGGCACTGGGAAGGCACTTGAGCATCCTATATTGGCCCCTCTTGCCTTTTGTGCCAAGAGGGACCCTCTTCTCACAATCCAATTGCCCTCAGCTGTTGCCTGAGCTTTCTGTTCATGCTGAGCTTAAGCCTCGTGGTAGCTGGTACCGTGGATCTGTCTCTCGCCCAGTCGTGTGAGCTGGGCCCTCACTGGAGAAGAAACCCGAGTTCCCTGAGATATGTGATCAGCACTGGGACCCCGCCAGCAGGCCAGGGGATCCCAAGGCAGGTGCTGGGTGTGGAGGCCCTGGGGGCATAGGCTACCAAGGAGACAGAACTGAACCTCACATCACCCTGCTTGGCCCCGGAGGATGACTGGTTAACAAGAGACAGGTAAGATTCCTCTAGGAAGGAACAACCTAAGACAGGCACAGTCGCAGAGGGGCCATCAGGAGAGAACTTTGGGGTCAACAGAGGTGGGGCACAGACCCTCACCCTCCCAACCTTGAAGGGGCCGGAATCCTCACCCCTTCTGAGGGAGGTCTCCTGCCCCCATGGCTGCTTTGCTTCCCATGCCCAGCTCAGATTGGGACACAGGTATCAGACAGAGACTTGGCTGACAACAGCTGCCCTATATCTAAATCCAGCCTAGCACCAGGAATGCTCAGGGCCTACTCAAGAATGCAAATAATCCTTTCCACTAATATTTACAGGGTAAACTAAGATTGTTGGTAGAGTATTAAATTTTACAGTAAAATAGTAATCAAGTTTTCAGATTAATTTAAATAGGCTAATTGAAATAAGTGAATATTCAAGAAAATTTAATTGTACTGGACAAAAAGCTGTTCTTAAAGTAATAACTAAAATTTCTATTCATAGTTCATCTCATGATAAAATTCTGTAACATGCAATGAACCTAAAGCAGTCATATTTTTGGGCAAAAAAAATTTAAATTTAAAGTTATCAAGACTGCATTATAAAAATTACAAAAACCTCCATTAATCAAAAAAAGGGGGGCTAGTAGGGTAATATCATTTAAGGAAAAATATCCTATAAGTAAATTACATCTAGAAAATTTTTACTTTACAAAATTAATTTTCATTTGTAATGCTAACAGCAAGACACCCATGAAAAACACACATGGTGTCTAAATAAGATAAAGGAAAATCGTTTGGGCAAAAATAAAAAGGATCCCAAATCAATTATATAGAAAAGATTCCTTTATTAACTTTTGGTTGAGAATATGTTTGTATATTTTCAGAAAACAACTCCAAGATCATGTGGATTCCTGCAACAGAGAGGAATTGACAGGTCTGCTCCAACCACGAAGACAAGAGGAGAAACAGCCCAGAGATGGAAGACTCTGAGGATGCCTTGCCACGTTAGCAGTCAGCAGCTGTGCACCGCTGCAGGTTACCTAGGACCAAACCAGAGAGGGTCGGACCTGAATTGCCACCATGTGCCCACCATCCAGATATCATTGCTGACATGTACACATAAGGAACTATTTGACACTGAAACAGGGACTCGGAACTGTTGGACATTAAAATTGGGACTCAAACATTTTTTGTTATTATATGTTTATTTCTAGTCTGCAGAGGCAAGATTTTTTAAAGGAAAGAAATGGGGGGGGGGAATAGATACAGAGGCAAAGAAGCATTGAACAGACTGTCAAACTACAGTGGGAAGGCAGGGGAGGTGGGGGAGAGGGGATGTAAGAGATCAACCTAAAGACTTGTATGCATACATATAAGCATAACCAATGGATACAAGACACTGGCAGTGGGGGGCAGGTGAAGCATGTAATGGGGGGTAGGGAAGGCCAGGGGAGGTCAATGGGGAGAGAAAAAAAAGGAGACATATGTACTACTATTTGTAATACTTCAAACAATTAGAAAAAATAAATTAAATAAAATATTTTACTCATTCCCTAGCCTAGCATCTATTGTTAAGATAATTTTTAATTATTTTAAAATTAAAATTTGGAGTAACATTGGTTAATAAAATTATGTAAGTTTTGAGTGTATAATTCTATGGTAAGTCATCTGTATATTGCATTATATGTTTATCACCCAAGTCAAATATTTTTCTGTCACCACATATTTGCTACATTTACCCTGTAGTACCCCTACTCCCCCCTTTCCCTCTGGTAACCACCATACTCTTGTCTTTCTATAAATTTTTGTCTGTTTGTTAATTTTCTTGATACACAGTAGTCAGGTTTGTATGAAATCTCATTCCAACCAAAAATCTTTAGAAATATTTTAAAATTGTTGTCTTCACAATTATGTAGAAAACAAATTCTCAAGGAAACTTTGACCCTAAAGCTATAAAGCACCTTCAGTACTACCTCTTCCTAACTAAGAGAGAAGGAAAACAGCAAATGGAAGGAAATCCGATGTGTGTTTTGATAACGAACTAGCTGTCTGTGGAATTCTATCGTTGTCACTTCATGTATCTTCCTTTACTAAAACTTGCTGTATTAAGGTCCGCTGGGACCAATATTAGTCAAACTGGCTGGTAACCTTCTCCATGTAATGAAGCTGATTCTCAAGGGCTGATGGTAGAGTGGGGAGAGAAATGAGAGCAATAAGAGAAAATGTTGAGCTGGTCAGGCTCAGGTCCTAGATTGGAAGGCAGAGTGGGCTTCAGTTCTAATGACTCACAGACTTGACAGAAATCCATATTCCTTATTGTATAGATTATC
Organism: Corynorhinus townsendii; assembly: GCA_026230045.1. Classification (NCBI taxonomy): domain Eukaryota; kingdom Metazoa; phylum Chordata; class Mammalia; order Chiroptera; family Vespertilionidae; genus Corynorhinus; species Corynorhinus townsendii. The sequence goes on from JAPDVU010000005.1 coordinate 71,818,167, forward strand.
TCATGTTGAAAAACATGAACTATAGTTCTGCTTGTCTTAAATATCAGTCATTTTAAATTGTTTTTGCTTAACTATTTATTAAGAGTAAAGATATTGCCCTGGACAGGTGACTCAGTTGGTCAGAGCATCATCCCATATACCAAAAGGTTGAGGTTCAATTCCAGGTCAAGGCATACACTAGGTTGTGGGTTCAATCCCTCGTCACAGCACATAAAGAAGGCAACTGATCCATGTTTGTCTCTCACATTGATCTCTCTCTCTCTCTCCCTCTCTCTCTCTCTCTCTCTCTCTTTCTCTCCCCTTTCCCACTCTAAAATCAATAAAAACATATTCTTGGATGAGGATTTTTTTGAAAAAGAGCAAAGGTATTATAATTGGCAAAATTTGGTAAATTTCCTACAATTATATAAACAAATTTAATGCCAATAAAAGAAGCAAAATAACAAAGTATGATAAACCATCACATGGAATGTTTTACTAGTCTTAACTCAAAACTGTTGTGACTTACTAAAGAGGTAAAAGACCTGTACTTGGAAAACTATAGGACACTGAAAAGAGAGATAGAGGAAGACATAAACAGATAGAAGAACATACCATGCTCATGGATTGGTAGAATCAACATCATTAAAATGTCCATACTACCCAAAGCAATCTATAGATTCAATGCACTCGCCATTAAAATACCAATAGCATACTTCACAGACCTAGAACGAACTCTCCAAAAATTCATCTGGAATAAAAAGAGACCCCAAATAGCCGCAGCAATCCTGAGAAAAAAGAACAAAGTAGGAGGGATCTCAATACCAGATATCAAACTGTATTACAAAGCCACTGTTCTCAAAACTTCCTGGTATTGGAACAAGAACAGACATATACACCCATGGAATAGAATAGAGAACCCAGAAATCAACCCAAACCACTATGCTCAATTAATATTTGACAAAGGAGGCATGAACATACAACGAAGGCAAAACAGTCTCTTCAACTAATGGTGTTGGGAAAATTGGACAGATACATGCAAAAAAATGAAACTAAACCACCAACTTACACCGTACATAAAAATATACTCAAAATGGATAAAGGACTTAAACATATGATGGGAAACCATTAAAATACTAGAGGAATCCACAGGCAGCAAAATCTCAGACATATGCTGAAGCAATAGCTTCACTGATACAGCTCCTAGGGCAATGGAAACTAAAGAGAAAATAAACAAATGGGACTACATCAAAATAAAAAGCTTTTGCACAGCAAAAGAAACCATCAACAAAACAGCAAGAAAGAACAACACATGGGAGAACATATTTGCCAATATTATATTCAATAAGGGTTTAATCTCTAACATTTATAGGAAACTCATACAACTCAACAAAAGGAAGTTAAACAATCCAATCAAGAAATGGGCAACGGACCTAAATAGAAACTTTTCGAAAGAAGACAGAAGGAAGGCCAAGAGACATATGAAAACATGCTCAAATTCACTAATTATCCAAGAGATGGAAATCAAAATGACAATGCAGTACCATCTCACACGTGTCAGAATGGCTATCATCAACAAATCAACAAACCACAAGTGCTGGTGAGGATGCGGAGAAAAAGGAACCCTCGTGCACTGCTGGTGGGAATGCAGACTGGTGCAGCCACTGTGGAGAACTGTATGGCGTTTCCTCAAAAAACTAAAAATGGAACTACCATTTGACCTGGTGACCCCACTTCTAGGACTATATCCCATGCAAACAGAACACCAATCAGAAAGGATATAGGTACCCCTATGTTCATAGCAGCACAATTTATAATAGCTAAGATTTGGAAACAGCCTAAGTGCCCATCAGCAGATGAGTGGATTAGAAAACTGTGGTACATCTACACAATGGAATACTATGCTGCTGTAAAAAGGAAGGAATTCTTACTATTTTCAACAGCATGAATGGAACTGGAGAGCATTATGCTAAGCGAAATAATTCAGTCAGAGAAAGATAAATATCACATGATCTCACTCATTTGTGGAATATAATGAACAACATAAACTGATGAACAAAAACATCTCCAGAGACAAAGAAACATTGATCAGACCGTCAAATATCAGAGGGAAGGCAGAGGAGAGTGGGAGGAAAGGGGAGAGGTCAACCAAAGGACTTGTGTGCATGCATACAAGCCTAACCAATGGACACAGACACCGGGGGTTGGGGGGGTGAGGACATTAAATGGGGGGGTGGGCAGTGGCAAGGGGGGGATAAGGATACATATGTAATACCTTAATCAATAAATAAAATAAAATAAAAAACTGTTGTGACTTTCTGAAGTGTTCTTGAAGTTTCTAACGACAGCCTACTAAATTATTGGCAAGATGACCCATGTCAAAGAACCTAAAGAAAGGCTTTAAATAGAATATATTTTGCATATAAATTTGAGCTGGAGAACTCCAAAAATAGTCAATGAAAGGAGTAGTTTCTAATAGTGGATTTACCTTACAATGGACCAAATAACTCACTTTTATTCTTATTTACTCTCTCCCAGCCTTAGTTTCTTCATGTATAAAGCAGGAACAATGAGAAAACTTAGTATATGGGGTTATTATAAAGATTTGATATACTAACCATGTCCCAAAATGTGCTAATAAATGGCATTTTTCCTATATAAATCATATATGCATTTTTGTGGACATTCGGTGATAATATAAGTAGTGGATTACCATGTTTAAATGTTGTTTTTATTAAAATAATAAGCATCAGTTTGCATTATCAAGGCTTATATGCTCGTAGCCATCGAAATGTATTAAGAAGGCTATTTTATTGTAATCATTTAGATAGACGATTATGAAGACTTCATTTAAGGCAGTAAAAGTAAAAGAAGAAATTATACCTATGAGAGATATTAATAATCAAAATTGTTAAAAATGTATCATAGAATGGTAAAGCAAGTGAAGGGGACAGAGAAGCTGAAGATAGACCCAGATTTCTGGAATATAAAGTAGAGAATGCTATAGAGAAAATTAAAATGCCTTACAGATTCTTAATGATCTGCTTCTTTGACCTCCTTTCACAGCATACATAATTAAACAAAGATGTGTTAAAAATATAAACCCAAACACATTCCTAATTTATTTAATTTTCTTCAACCAGTCCCGTTGCTTTTAAGATAAAGTTCAGAGTCTCCATATGATCTAAGATTTCCATAAACAAATTCCTGTGTTCATGTCTCTGAGATTATTTTATGCCACATCCCTTCTCAGTTTACATGCCTAAGCCTGACACAGCTCTCTCTCCATTTTCCAAGACACAGCAAGCACTTTCCCAGCTCAGATTTCCCCACCTACTGAACTTCTGCCTGGATGTTACTCTTCATATGGTTAGCCAATTCTTCTGCATCTTAAACATCATCCCCTTTTTAAAGGAAAGAAATGGGGGAAAAATAGATACAGAGGCAAAGAAGCATTGAACAGACTGTCAAACTACAGCAGGAAGGCCGGGGAAGTTGGGGTGAGGGGCTGTAAGAGATCAACCAAAGGACTTGTACGCATGCATATAAGCATAACTAATGGATACAAGACAATGGGGGGCGGGGGGCAGATAAAGGCATGTACTGGAGGGTAGGTGAGGTCGGGGGGAGGTCAATGGGGAAAAATAAAAAGGAAACATATGTACTACTATTTGTAATACTTCAAACAATAAAAAAAAAAAAGAAAGAAAGAAAGAAAGGACTTCCTGGCCACCCATTCTAATATGGACCTTTAATTATTTTTTATTATAGCAATGTATGTATTTTTCTGGAGGGCATCTCTTACAACATGTTAAAATACATTTTTTTATTTGTTTATTATATACCACTTTAAAAGATTTCAAATGAGTGAATACTGGGACAATGTCATTTTGCTTTAGCCATCATGTGCCCATCACTTACACTGTGTGCCCATAACCTGTCATGTATTAGGCAGGTGATACATACATCTCTATGAAAGAATGAATCTCCAATAGGAAATACTGAGATCTTTGGCTTGAAATATATCCAAAATAAATATGGATTTGTAACCATTGCTATTAACAGAGTAACTAAAACTCTCAGAGTGAGTGTGATGACTATAGGAGAAAAGTGGAAGGAGAGATGGACTAGGATCAAATCCTGGGAGATGCCAATATTTATTTCTTTAAAAAACAAATGAACAAATTTTTTTTTAATTTGTAAATGTGATGCATGTTTTTTGGAAAAATAAATCAATAAAAGGTTCTACTATGTAATTTCCCAACTACTTGCATAGGTAGCCACTGTTAACCATTTGGTAAATATCTCTGAGTACATATAACAATATACAAGCATAGGTTACATAAGTAGATGGAGAAAATGGTATTTAACAGAATTGCCCTCTAGGTAGATCATGGTGTTTGTTATGGGAAAATAAATCTTTCACCATATAAGTTAAGGCAGAAGGCCAGACCTGGTAAGGAACTGAAAGAATGGAAGTACGTGCACAAGAAGGAAGAATTTTTTTGTGTGTGTGTTTTTAAAGAGGAATAATTTGCCTTTATCTCTGAGGAGGTAAATATTTAAAAATGAGGTGGGAACAATGAAGATGACTGAAATTTGGCGGACCATGAACTTGCAATTCTCCTCTTTCTCCCCCAAATTTTAGAAAAGTACCAAAAGAAAAAAACAAAACAAACAAACAAAAAACTTCAGCGTGTGTCTGTGCATATGTGCGCACACACAAACGTGCACGTGCATGCTTTAAATCCATCTTCATGTTTGGACAGAGATAGAAAAATAGAAAATGTGTAGGAGATATATACTGTCCTATACACATTGTGTAATAGCTGCATTTTCTAAAATTTCCTATAATATCTGGATAATTTATATATACCTTTAAATATTTATGGAAACATACTCTAAAAATTGTTCTGCAACTTAATTTTTACCATTTGGCACAAAGTTAATTCCATGTAAGTACATGTAGTTCTTTAATCTTTTAATCCTTTTTGTGAACAGCTGAATCAAATGCCACTTTACTTCACTGTGCCGCAATTATTTCTTGTCCCATATTTATGGACTTTGGAATTATTTCCATAATTTGTTTATTGCACAGCAAAACTATAAACAACTTGAACAATATTTCTGTGCTCTTTATAAATATTTCATTCCTATGCTCCTTGAAGTAGACTCTGGTTCAGCACATTCTTATTTTTATGAAAATCTAGTTCCCAAAGGAATGTTAATTTTTACTTTCTCCAGCAGCATGTGGGAGTTCCTCTTTCATCACATCCTCCATCCACCAGTACTATTTTCAATTTTATAAAAGAATGTTGCTAATCTGATATATGAAATATAGATTGACACTGTTTTTAAATAGCAGTTGTGGAATTGCTATGAATTAAGTTGATCATCTTTTAGGTGTTTATTTATCATTTTTATTTGATTTCTATGTTGGAACCCTTCTGTTTGCTTCCTTGATCAACCTGATTTCTTTTCTTCTCTATTCTGTTCTCCCCATGTTAGTGTGGATGGATTACATCAATTAGCCCCAACTTCCATTTGGTTTCAGCTCAGGCTGAGCCTCAATATGGCATCATCTCCTGATATAGTGGGTGGTGAGTAACAGCCTTTTCACTGCTGGAAACTTAATTATATTGGACCCTACCTATTAAAAAACACACAATACTTTGTCTTCATAATATAAAATATATTTGTCTCCCTTCTCAAAATCTTCTGTTAATTGTAGACCCCACCAGGTTTCCCAATAAAACACTGCACCCAACCAAAGGATATTTGATTTTTAGCAAAAGACATGTGGTAGTGGCTCAGATCCATGGTATACACTGGTCTTACGGTGTATACCTCACCCACAAGCAACTTGCCTGGTAGAATGGTCAAATGGCATGCTGAAGGTTTAGCTATGCCAGCAAAAGACTCCACCCAGCAACTCTGGAGTGTAGTTCTACTAAATAGAGTACATGTCCCAAACTATTGACCAACATTTTTTACCATATTCTCTAGCCAAGATGTAAGGACCAGGAAGCAAATGGTAGAGGTGAGAATGGCTTACTTTGTTCCCGTTCCTCGTGACTTTTGGTTCATTGGATTTGGGAGTTCTTATGCTCAAAGACGCAATGTTTTTTCACGAGGTGCCACGGCCATACTTTCCAGAAAGTGCAAGTTGCTGCTGTCTCCAGAAGAAATAACCTTTCATGAATTTGAGCCACTGGGGATAGAAGTATTGTATGGCTAGGATTGTTGATCCTGATCACTAACGGAAATGAGTTCCTGACATTACATTTTTATAAAAGGACTCTGTTTGAAACTCAAGGGATTGATTTAAAGTATATTTCAATAATCCCTTGACAAATAGTTCTGGTCAATAAAAACAGCAGCAATCTAATAAAGACAAGATCATCAAGGATTAAATTCTTATAAGAAAAAAGATTTGTGTCAATCCAACAGGTAAAGAATTCATTTAGATAAGCTGAGGGCAGAAGGTAAGAGGACCAGGAATAAGTTATGTTATTTAACGCAAACCTTCTAATTAAATATGAGGCAGTTGCCTCAGCAGCTGTGTTTAATGGAATTAAATCGTTTATTTTCTTTCTGTTTTATTTAGCTTTTAGAATATGATTAAATTGGCAATATTTTGCAATGATATTGTAATTAATGGGATTTCGTACATTCCCCATATTAGGGACACAAAGTTTACTTGGATGAAGGACAAGTGTAGAGGTTGCGGTGTAAGACAGGAGTGAAGACTGGGAGGCAAAAGGTCTAAAATATACTGAATATCTTTTGTTTTATCCTCCAGATCCATGTTTCATTTTTTTTCTACCTTGCTATCTGTCCAGAGATGCTAACATATATAGATTACATCAAAGGGGTTGTCGGAAAGAGAGCTGCCAGGTGGTCAATTAGGACAATAAGCCAAACTGAAAACAACAGCCAAATCTTTAGTCACTTGCTGAGATAATATAAGCCAGAGGCCAGAAAGAAGAGCTGTCTCCCCCAGTGTTCCATTTCCCCCTACAGAATGACACTGGGGCAAGCGTCACATGAATGCAGACAGGGGGATCATCTCTGCCAAGAGTGTCTCCCACAAAAGGATCCCATCTTGTACATCTGGGAGCCAGGGAAGGGAGAGCGGGAAGGATTAGGAGCAGAAAAGTGTTGGGTCAGAGCTAGACTGAAGGTCACAGCTCCCCTCAGGACAATCAAGCCCTCACAACTCTGTCTGGTAATCATTTCTGTTTTAGTCCCTTGGGGCCTAGAAATGGCACTAGCTGAAATTTCACTAAACCTGAGCTTCTTCCCCTATGCCATGCTGTTTCCCAATACCCACTAGTATAAAAGAAACCTTTTGTATTGTCATACTTTTGTATTGTCATACTTTGAATATTTTAATTGACCTTGACTAACACACTTATTCATGTATATTCCTTGAAAATACAAAATGTCAGGTGTAAACTTTTTTAATCACTCTTTTCTGTATTTATTCACTTATTATATTAATATTTATTCAGCACTGGCTGGGGTCAGGATTTGTTCTGGTCCCTATTGTCTCTGTAAATCTAGACCACTTGAGTTTATGTTTAATGAGGAAGGAGGGCAGAAAGAAAAATAAATAAATGCAAGAGGAGGATCAAGAAAGGCCAGTGTTAGTGGATCTGCTGTTTTATAAAGCGTGGTTTGCTATACCATCACCAATTAGACAGCATTTGAGCACAGACTTGAAGGAAGTAAGGAAGAGGTATAGAGGTAACTAGGAGAAGGTGATTACAGGGGAAGCATCACAGCAAGAGAAATGGCAGAAGGGGGACGGAGGGAATGTTCTTGGTAAGTCAGCAACAGCAAGAGGCCAACGTGCTTTAGTGTAGCATGCAACATGAAAAATGGCTGAAAAGATGGCCAGAGCAGTAGCAACGGGCTGGACCATGGGACAATTGTTCGCAACTTTGGTTGCATAAGCTTTAAAAAATATCAATACAGCCAGGCCAGTGTGGATCAGTGGTTGAGCATTGCTCCATGCACCCAAAGGTTGCTGGTTCAATTCTGGGTCAGGGCATATGCCTGGGTTGTGGGCTCAATCCCCAGCAGGGAGTGTGCAGGAGGCAGCCAATCAATGTTGATGTTTTTCTCTCATCAATGTTTCATCTCTCTCTCCCTCTCCTTTCCTTTCTCTGTAAAATCAATAAAAAACATATTTTTAAAAGTACCAATAGCTAGGCTTCATTCTATACAAATTAAATCAGAATCTATGGGGTAAGGACCAAAAATATCAGATAATTTGGAAGCTTATCCAAAAATTTAGTACACAGCCAGAGTTGAGGTCCACAGATAAAAAGAAAGTATTGCATACTATCAAGAGACTTTGGCTTTTACTTTGAGAGGGCTGGGAAGCTACTAAAGGGTTTTGCAAAAAAGAAGTTATATGATCTGATTTCTACTTTCAAAGGATCTCTCCATCTGCTGTGTTTCAAATAGCCTGTGGTGGGAGGGGACAGAAAAACCAGTTAAGAGGTCATTGCCATGTACAAGCCTGAGATGATGGAGAAAGTAAAAAATAGAAGTGATAGAAGTAGTGAGCTTCTGAATGTATTTTGAAGGCAGAGATGACCTAATTTGCTGCTGGGTTGTTTGTGAAACATCAGATCAAGAGAGAAGATGAGGGTATTTGCAAGTATCTTGACCAAAGCAAATAAAATAACAAAATTCCTGAAATGAGAAACACTATAGGAGCTGCAAGTTTGGAGATAGGATGGAGTTTTATGTTCCATTTAAAACATCTTTAGGTTTCAAAATTTAACTCTTTATTGAAACATCCATTCACTTTTGGAATTCCAAATAGAAGTGAAGGTTTCCAATAGGCAGCTTTATATATAAGTGTGAAAACTTTGTTTATATACAAAGTGAGAACTGTTGACCACTGTGTAGACAGTACACCGTCACATGACCCAGGATGAGATGATCTAGGAAGTGAGGGTCCACAGAAAAGTAGAAAAGTAGAAAGGACTGAGCTTTCAGACACACAAAAGATGAGAAATCCTGGAGCTGAAGACAGACCAGAAAAGGGAATAAGGATGGTCATGTGGGAAGAAGAAAGCCTACAGACATTGTTATCTTAGGAGAAAAGTGGGGAGGGGGATCTGAAGAAAGAAGAGTGAATTAGCATGTCAAATGCTATCTATAAGTTATGAAAAGTGGGAACTCAAACCCACCATTAGATTTAGCAAGATAAATGACATTGGCCACTTAGAGGAGAGCTGATTGATTGGTGGAGTGTTATAGGTTTCACACTAATTAAAGGGTGCTCAGGAGAAATGACAGGAAAAAATGGAGATTGCAAAATAAGCAACTATACGTTTTCTCGAAGAGAGGAAGAGAAACGCCATGACAGTAGCATGGGGCTGTGAAATCATGAAAGAATTTTTTTTCATATGCAAAAGTTACGGCATTTTGTATGTTTCATGGAATATATATATTAAAAATTAGTCCTTTGTCATAAATTCTGCAAATGTTATTCTCAGTATTTATATGTTGACGTTGTTTCTGGGAGCCTTAACATTTAAAGGGTAGGATAAGAAGAAAAATTAACAAAATCTGAGAATTCATCATTGACTACATAGAGTAAGACACTTGAGACTTCCAGAATCAAGTATCCAGAATATAAAATAGTTTGAGAAGTCAAGGCAAGACCAAGGGACAAAAGCTACTGGAGAATTAATTCCAGATGAATTTCCTAAATATTTGATATAATTTTTGTGTCAGTCTTTTCTCTCAGACTAATTGGATTGTCATCGTAAGGGTGTGTGTGTGTGTGTGTGTGTGTGTGTGTGTGTGTGTAAGCAAACTCAAGAGAAAACAACAAGAAACAGAAAAAAGAACCATGTAGAGATTTTCTCCTCAGACTACCTTGGCCTTCCACTGTTCCCAAATAAATCCCATGAAAGTGGCAGAATTTAGCACTGTTCAAGAGTCCTGGGTGCTAGAAACTGGCAATATTTAATCACTCTCTATCAGTGAGCTTTGATGCTTTTGGATCACTTAAGGAAGAGAAGACATCAACATGTTCAGCTCTTTTAAGACAGGAATGACATATTTTGAAGATCTGATATACGAAAGTAGTGTTTAAAATTATTTTCTCATGGTAGACTCAACATATATATTTCTAAAATTAAATAAAACCTAGATTATGGAACTCTTTAGCCATCTATTTAAAGAAATTTACATATGGGTTTTAACTTAAAAATTTAGTCACTTAAATGCATACAGCATCCATCACAATTCCGAGCCCTTTTAAAGTGTATAATCTCAACAACTCTCTACTACCATCTGCCATGAAGATGATATTCACTGAAACAAACAGATGTGGTAAATAAATTAACATGTGCACCATTATCAAATGCTGCTCTTCTAAAGTGTGTAAGTGACATGCCAATTAATGCCTGTGAACAGCTGGTTTTAAAGAGTTTGGAAAGTGATTACTTTGCCCCATGAATGGACAACTCCACAGATGTTTCAGGTTGTGCTCAGTTGCTGGCACTTGTAAGATATATTTTGGAAAACACTCTGAGTGAAAGCATGCTGTTTTGTAAAATATTGTTGGATGGCATAATAGGAGAAGGAAACTTTCTGAAATATTGCAAGTGACAGTACAAATTTTAGGGTGAGTGAGATGCAGTGTACAGTTCTTAATATGGACTCAAGCGAGTCAAAAATGGGGGGTGAAGAGCTTTCCCTTGTTTAATGCTTTCTGGACATATTGTGCCATCTACCACAATCATCTAAATGATCTTGTCTTTGGAGAGACATAAAAAATGCCATCACTTGTGGAATCTCTTCTTGCAGATCTTCAATGGCAGTGATGGAAGAATTTAAAATTGGTTCATTAAAACGTGCTCAAGTATTACCTTTCTTTCTTGACCAAAATTAAACTTGGCAGACTAATTAATAATCCATTAAGGTTTACATGGTTAGCTTCCTAAAATATTCTCTTTTTACCTTTTGGATGACAAATAAATTTGAGACAAAGAGAAATGCATCTTTATAATTGTTGACAAAATTAAAGCTGCCTTAGAAGTTAATCAATAAAATTAGAAGGCAATATTAGGCTTATTTTACACACACACACACACCACAAACAAACAAACAAATTAAAAAAAAACCTATAGGATTTATTATTAAATCACTATTCACCATTTATAAAACAAACTAGAATATATTGTAAAACAAAAAAATACAGTTGACTTTCTCAAAATAATTATATTTCTTCTAGAATCACTTTATGTATAGAAGTTATTTTTCTATTTTATCTTTAAATGTGAATTGTTTATTGTTTATCAAAAATAATTTAAGCCTTACTATTACCCAACATCACATATATTAATTTGATTATTGAGTCTATTCCAAATGCATCAGAAAATATAATCAGATCACATATAGTGCTGATTCATGCAAAATAATTTCAACCACCTTCTTCATGTGTCAAAAACCCATAATTGTAGTAATTTAGCAGCATAAATTCACATCCATTACTGTGAGTTAACAAAGGGAGTTTCAGTGTTAAATTCAAAGGGTAAAGTGTGATGTTTTCTAATTCACCTAAACAAGCAGAGTTCATAGATATAAAATCAGTTATTTTCAACCCAATATTTTTAGGAATACAGATAGAGATAGTGATGCATGAAGAAGATTGAGAATCACCTAAAACAAAACAAGGTACCTATCTTTCTACTCTTCTCCCCCATGGCAAAATCTGCACATTCCTATCTCTGCAACTTCAGCTGCTTTCTCTTAGAATTCTTGTTGAAACACACACACACACACACATGCACACACACTGGATATCTTTATCTTTTAGGTGTCTGAAGCAAGAAATAGACATCAAATTGATTGGAAGAAAATGTAAAAGAAAAAGAATCAGTGATTAATCTCATCTAAGTTCTTTCTTGACACTAGTATGAATGAAAGAACTAAAAGTTCTGTTTATATCTCAAGTAATTTCAATAACAGAATAACAGAGACCAGATTTACTCTTCCACTTTAAACTATTATATATATTGCTATATATATACTAGAGGTCCAGTTCACGAAATTCATACACAGGGGTGGGGGGTTGTCCCTCAGCCCAGCCTGCACCCTCTTCAATATGGAATCCCCCAAAGGAATGTTTAACTGCCTGTTTACAGGGATGGGGCCATGGGGTTGTGGCCAGCCTGAACGAGGGGCTGAGGGTTGTTTGCAGGCTGGCCACACACCCTTCAGTTTGGGGGTCCCCACTGGGTGCCTGGCCAGCCTGTGTAAGGGCTGATGGCTGTTTGAAGGCTGGCCAAGCTCCCCAGCAGGGACCCTCACTCCATAGGGGTGTGGCCAGCCTGGGTAAGGGGCTTTTTTTTTTTTTTCAGTGCCTCCTTGAGCCGAGGCCAGGGCCAGCTGGAATCAGGTATCTAGGATTTATTTATCTTCTATAATTGAAACTTTGTAGCCTTGAGCAGAGGCCAGGGCTGGCCAGGGCGGGCAGGAAGCTTGGCTTCCTCCATCGCTGGAGGCAACCCAAGCCTCCTGCTTGCTCCAGTTCCATGGTGGCTGCCATCTTAGTTGGGTTAATTTGCATACTTGCTCCTCATTGGCTGGTGGGTGTAGTGGAGTGATGGTTAACTTGCATGTTTCTCTTTTATTTATATATATATATATATATATATATATATATATATATATATATATATATAATTATGGACATTGGACTACAGGAATAGCAGGATTACAACCTTTGAGAAGAAAACAAAATAAGTGAGCTCTTTAATGGCTCTAAAATACTATGTAAAGAGCATTTTCAAAAACATGAGGTGAAAGATACACTTCAGATTTCAAGGAGGCCAAGGCAGGTAAAATTGCAAGATAGAGTATCATAAAAGAGAGAATTGAATGGGGATGAGGGTGGGAGGTAGAAAGAGAGAGAAAAATAGTAGAATAATAGACATATTTTAAAAACTCATCAAAGTACAAGTAAAGAAATGTAAAGAAAACCACTCCAAGATGTATCATAATCAAATTGTTTAAATAGTCTAGGGTTCATGTGACAAGAAAAATGTTGTTAAATTTTTATAGTTTTCTCTATATTTATTCATAAACTGACCTTTGACTTCCTCTCTAGACTCACATTTTGTCACAACAACACAAACTACTGTCTAACTTTTCTGTACAACTAGAATTTTCCAGAAAACTTTATGGTCTCACATGCCTTCTTCTTCTGCATTGAATTATTTTCCTGTTCTTATTTTTTCCAGAGCTACCTATTTGTTCTCTAAATATTCTGTTCAAATGTCTTCTTAAAAGTCTTTCTAGAGCTTCTTCTATGAGCTCTGTGGGTGTTCAGAAAATGCTGGTTGAATGAGAAAAAAAATGGATGAATGAATGGATGAAAAGATGGATGGATAAATGAAGTACTTTAAGCCTCAAAGCAAGGGGAAAAAGGTAATTGAGAAAACACTAGATTATAAATCTAAACTAGTACCTTGTTATAAACTCCTTCTCTCTGGAATTGCCTTGAGGAATGAGAACCTTAGGACCAGTGGGGTACTATTCTAGTTTATCGGGTGACAGAAAAAGATGATTTCTTATGGGAAGTAATTTTTCAGGCATCTTGCATGCAGAGTTTAATTTCTATGATGAATGCTCGGGTGAAAATGGAAACATTTCCTAACATCCCTTCAGTTCCTGCACAGGAATCTACACAGAAGCACATTCTCATGTACACACTGGTTTCAGCAACCATGGAGAACATAGTATCAGAGGGCATCCATACCTCATTGATATTATGGTTTTGAATATCTAGACTTCATGTAATACTAACAATAGCAACAATCACTATTTATTATGTAACCAACCTTATTCTAGGGGTCTGGGCCAGAACTAGGGTAATGCAAGTAAGGCTGCTGGCCTCAGCTCAAGAGTTACGGAGGCTGAGTAATCAAGATAAATATATTTTATCCAAAATCTCAGTAATCAAGATAAATATATTTTAATGCAATGTTAAAAAAAAAAACTAATGCAAAAATCTATGAGGAGCCAAATATCGTAAGTTTATGTAAAGACACCATCAGTGATATTTATTTGTCCTCCATTCCTGATATGAATCAGGATGATGCTGGGACTGATTCTGGTTGAGAGTTACAGTTTGACACATACATACATGCATAATGAACTATACCAACAGACTTCAGGTGAAAGCCCATTTTAAATGTATATTTGTTACTCAGTTAGGAGAGTTATCACATCCTTTTGACAAAACCTCCTTTGTAGTATCAAGGTAGAAACAAATTTCACATCAGAGTCAATGTTCACAGTAAGACCCTTGTTGTATATATAGTTTATACAATCATTAGAAAGGTTATAAACTCTTGTCTGACTATGATTTTCTTAAAATAAACCAATGGTTTTTCTGGATCTTAATTTTCTAATCTTTTTAAGTGTTTAAAAATAGTACACTGCAAACAAACAAATAAAAAATACAAACAAGAAGTTCTACCGTATTTACCTCAGAAGGTTACTGCACTAAGAAATAATAATTAAAAAAAGGTATATTGCCTGACCTTTATTGACATCAAGTATGAGTGTTCTTAACATCAAAGTTATGATGGATTTACCAGGAAAAAGTTTTGACCGTAGCCTGCTCACCTATCTTGAAGCAAAGAGAGTTGTGGAAATATAGCTCTGCAAGGCTGAGTGTGTGCAAAAATGTCTGACAGCAAGAGTTAGGCAGCTTCAGAGAAGTGTGCTGAATGGAGCTGCAAGGAATACCATAGATTCAAACTTACACACTCCTTTGAGCCTTATCACACAGCTCTGGACTTTGATCTATGTCAGACCAACAGAAGGGGCAATCAAATCAGAATTGACTTGATTGATTTTAACTAACACACCAGGAATTTTGCAATAAACTCAGATAATATGGGTTGGGCTTGTCTTGATCATGTTACCACCTAATAGCTGACTTTTCTATGACATTTTAGAGTTCACAAAATGTTTTCACAAACAACCCCTTTGAGCCTCCTAGCTCAAATATAAGAACTGATGTAAAAAAAAAATGCAAGCTTTGGTGTTACATGCTACATGAAAAATACTGAGACCTAAAGTAAATTTGTTCAGTTCACATGTAAAAATTGGAGGTAGTTTCTGAAGCTATTGGCCCAGAATTTAGTAATTTTTCTATTGTATAGCCTTTTTTCTATTACACTGTCAAATATATGAAGAATGGAAAGAATATAAAATTTCTCTTTTCTCAGTTACATCAGCATATGTTGATAATGTCTTGCTTTTATTTTAAAAAAAAACTTGATTCTTTAAGTTTTTAAAACAATATCAAAGTTACAGACAAATTCTAAGTATAAACAAGCACATTATTTTTTTCCTTTACCATTTGAAAGAGTTGCTTACATTGTGTTCCACAAACCCCAAATACTTTAATGTGTAGTTGTTTAAACAAGGTCAGGTTTTCTATAGAGCCTCAATGCAATCATCAAAATTGAGAAATTAACATTGACATATTACTACCATAAACACAACAAAGTAGAATTCAAGCTGCCACCTAAGTTTTAAGAACTGTTCCAGAAATGTTCTTAATGGCAAGAGGACCCAAATCAGAATCTGGTGGTACATTTAATATTTTAGTCCAGTTCTTTATGAAACCATTTCTGAACCATTCTTGGGTTTTATAAAATTTCATCTTCATAAGGCCATAACAAGAAATAAGGAAGGCCACTTTATAATAGTAAAGGGAGCAATTTAACAAGAAGATATAACTCTGGTAAACATATCTGCACCCAATACAGAAGCACCCAAATACATAAAAAACAAACAAACAAAAAAAAACAACTTCTAGAGGATATCAAGGGGGAGATTGACAGCAATACAGTCATAGTAGGCGACTTTAATATCCCACTAACACCACTGGATAAATCCTCTAAACAAAAAATTAGCAAAGAAACATCAATCCTAAATGACTAACTAGATCAGATGGAATTAACTGACATCTTCGGAACATTTCACCCCAAAGCCACAGAATTTACATTCTTCTCAAGCGCACATGGGTCATTTTCAAAGATAGACCACATATTGGGACACAGGCAAAGTCTCTTTAAATTCAAGAAGATAGAAATCATATCAAGCATCTTCTCAGATCACAATGACATAAAACTAAAAATCAACTACAATAAAAACAATGAAAAAATCAAACACTAGAGGCTAAATAGCATGCTATTAAACAATGATTGGGTTACTAAAGAGATCAAGGAAAAAATAAAAGTATCATGGCAACAAACAAGGAAAACACAACAATCCAAAATCTATGGGACACAGTGAAAGCAATCTTGAGAGAAGTTCATAGCTCTACAGGCCTAACTCAAAAAACAAGAAAAAAAATGATGATAATAAATTAACTAACCCTACAACTCAAAGAGTTAGAAAGAGAGTAACAAGAAAAGGCCAGCATAAGCATAAGGAAGGAAATGATGAAGATCAGAGCAGAAATAAATGACATAGAGACAAAAAAAAAAAAAAAGAACAAAAGATCAACAAAACCAAGAGCTGGTTCTTTGAGGATAAATAAGATTGATGAACCTCTAGCCAGGCTCACCAAGAAGCAGAGAAAGGAGTCAAATAAACAAAATCAGAAATGAAAGAGGTGAAGAGTAACAACCGATCCCACAGAAATACAAACAATTATGAAAAAATACTATGAACAACTTTATTCCAACAAATTGGACAACATAGACGAAATGGACATATTCTTAGAAAAATACAAGCTTCCAAAACACAATCAGGAAGAATAAAAAAATACTTGAATATGCTGATAACTACCAAAGAAATTGAAGCAGTGATCAAAAATCTTCCAGCAAACAAAAGCCCTGGTCCAGGCGGCTTTACAGGGGAGTTCTACCAAGCAATCAAAGAAGAACTAAAACATATCCTCCTCAGACTATTCCAAAAAATTCAAGAGGAAGCAACACTTCTAAGTTATTTCTATGAAACCAGCATTACCCTAATACCAAAACCAGATAAAGACACCACACAAAAAAGAGAACTGCAGACCAATATCCTTGATGAACATAGAAGCTAAAATCCTCAACAAAATTTTAGCAAATCAGATTCAACATAGAAAGACCATAGACCATGACCAAGTGGGATCTATTCCAGGGATGCAAGGATGATAAAATATCCACAAAACAATAAATGATATATCACATAAACAAACTGAGAGACAAAAATCACAATCATATCCATCGATGCAGAAAAGGCATTCGACAAAATCCAACATCCTTTCTTGATAAAAAACTCTCAGCAAAATGGGAATAGAGGGATCATACCTCAATATAATAAAAACCTTACATGACAAACCTACAGCCAACATCATACTTGATGGGCAAAAACTAAACTCATTTCCCTTGAGAACGGGAACAAGACAGGGATGCCCACTTTCACCACTACTGTTCGATATAATACTGGAAGTGCTAGTCATAGCAATCAGACAAGAAGAAATAAAAGGCATCCAAATTGGAAAAGAAGAAGTAAAGCATTCCTTATTCACAGATGACATGATACTACACATATAAAACCACAAAGACAGCATCAAAAAACTACTAGACCTAATAAATGATTTGGCAATGTAGCAGGATACAACATTAACACCCAGAAATCTATGGCCTTTTTATACACCTACTAGAGACCCAGTGTATAAAATTTGTGCAAGAGGGGGGTTGTCCCTCAGCCTGGCCTACACCCTCTCCAATCTGGGACCTCTTGGGGGATGTCTGACTACAGAATTAGGCCCATGGGATCTGGCCTAAACTGGCAGTTGGACATCCCTCTCACAATCTGGGACCGCTGGCTCCTAACTGCTCGCCTGCCTGCCTGCCTGATTGCCCATAACCACTTCTGCCTGCCAACCTGTTCGCCCCCTAACCACTACCCTGCCAGCCTGATTGATTCTTAACTGCTCCCCTATCGGCCCAATCGCCCCCAACGGCTCTCGCCTGCCAACCTGATCACCCCCAACTGCCCTTCCCTGCAGGCCTGGTCACTCCCAACTGCCCTCCCGTGCAGGCCTGGTTACCCCCAGCTGCCCTCCCCTGCAGTCCTAGTTGCCCACAACTTCCCTCCTCTGCCAGCCATCTTATGGTGGCTACCTTGTGATGGCCATCTTGTGCTGATCATCTTATGGTAGCCATCTTGTAGTGGCCATCTTGTGACGACTTCGCACAATGCCACCTAGGCTTTTATTATATAGAAGAATATAGGATAATGAACTCACAAAAAGAGAATGGAAATAAACAATTCCATTTACCATTGCACCAAAAGAATTAAGATACCTAGGAATAAACTTAACTAAGGAGGTAAAAGACCTTTGCTCAGAAAACTACAGGACACTGAAAAAAGAGATAGAGGAAGACATAAATAAATGAAAGAACATACATGTTCATGTACTGGTAGAATCAACTTCATTAAAATGTCCATACTACCCAAAGCAATCTACAGATTCAATGCACTCCCCATTAAAATAACAATGGCATGTTTCAAAGATCTAGGACAAACTCTCCAAAAATTCATGTGGAATTAAAAAGACCCCAAATAGGCACAGCAATCCTGAGAAAGAAGAACAAATTTGAAGGGATCACAATACCAGATATCAAGCTATATTACCAAGCTACAGTTCTCAAAACTTCCTGGTACTGGCATAAGAACAGACATATAGACCAATGGAACAGAACAGAGAAACCAGAAATTGACCCAAGCCATTTTGCTCAATTAATATTTGACAAAGGAGGCAAGAGCGTACAATGGAGTCAAGACAGTTTCTTCAATAAATGGTGTTGGGAAATTTGGTCAGATACATGCAAAAAAATGAAACTACATCAACAACTTACACCACACACAAAAACAAACTCAAAATGACTAAAGGACTTAAATGTAAGATGGGAAACCATAAGAATCCTACAAGACTTCATAGGCAGCAAAATAGACATATGTCATAGCAATATCTTTACTGACACAGCTCCTAGGGCAATGGAAACTAAGGAGAAAATAAACAAATGGGACTACATCAAAATAAAAAGCTTCTGCACAACAAAAGAAACCATCAACAAAACAACAGGAGAGGACAACACATGGGAGAACATATTTGCCAATGATATTTCAGATAAGGTTTTAATCTCCAAAATTTATAGAGATCTCATACAACTTAACAAAAGGAAGATAAACAACCAAATCAAAAAATGGGCAGCGGACCTAAATAGACACTTTTCGAAAGAGGACATACAGAAAGCCCAGAGACATATGAAAACATGCTCAAAGTCACTAATCATCTGAAAGATGCAAATCAAAATGAGAATGAGATAGCATCTCACACCTTTCAGAATGGCTATCATCAACAAATCGACAAATGACAAGTGCAGGCGGGGATATGGAGAAAAAGGAACCTTCCTGCACTGCTGATGGGAATGCAGATTGGTGCAGCCACTGTGGAAGACAGTATGGAGTTTCCACAAGAAGTTAAAAATGGAACTCCCATTTGACCCAGTAATCTCACTTCTAGGAATATATCCCAAGAAAGCAGAAATACCAAACAGAAAGGATATATGCACCCCTATGTTCATAGCAATACAATTTATAATAGCTAAGATTTGGAAACAACCTAAGTGCCCATCAGCAGATGAATGGATTAAAAAACAGTGATACATCTACACAATGGAATACTATGCTGTTATAAAAAAGAGGAAACTTTTACCATTTGCAACAGCATGGATGGGACTGGAGAGCATTATGCTAAGTGAAATAAGCTAGTCAGAGAAAGATAAATATCACATGATCTCAGTCATATGATATTTATCTCAAACATAATTTGATGCATAAGAATAGATCCAGAGACAAATATCTCAAACATAATTTGATGCATAAGAATAGATCCAGAGACAAATAACAGGGGAGACAGGAGGTTAGAGATCACCAAAAGACTTGTACGCATGCATATTAGTGTAACCAATGGACACAGACACTAAGGTGGTGAGGGCTTGCCCAGTGTGGGAATGGCTTGGTGAGAAGGGGGTCAAGCAGGGAAAAAGGAGATATATGTAAAACTTCAGATAATAAATAACATTTTTAAAAATGTGAAAAACTAAAAAAAAATTAATCTTCATAGATATGGATTAAATACTTTAAAAATGTCCCTCAATTTGTGTCTGTCTGACTTTTACTCACAATTAAATTCAGGTTGTATATTTTAGAAATATTATAGAAGTAAAAAGAGGCCCAATGCATGAAATTCATGCAGGGAGTTGGGGGGTCCTTCAGCCTGGCCTGCGCCCTCTTGCAATCCCGGACCCCTCACTCCTAATCACCCACAATCTTGCTCTTTACCACTTGACTCACTGCTCCCGCCACCACCGCTGTGCTCACCAGCTGTGAGCCCAGCTTCTGTCTGAGTGGTGCTCCCGCTGTGGGAGGGCACTGAATACCAGGGGCAGCTTCTGCATTGAGTGTCTGCCCCGTGGTGGTCAGTACATGTCATAGTGACCAATCATTCTGGTCATTCTGCTGTAAAGGTCGCTGGGCTTTTATATAGATAGATAGATATTATGTTCTTCTCATTATATTGTACTAGTGGCCCTGTTATGCCCAGATTTCGTGATCCCCAAAGACCACCAGGGAGCTAAGTCCGATGCAAAAGCAAAGAGCTTTTATTTGAGCTAGCCAGGTGACTGCTCTGCCATTCTCCACTCAGGGAGTCCAGAGAGCAGCCCCAACCCTTAGTGCAGGACCACTTTTAAGCACATTAACCACATCCTGTTTTTTTCAGAGCAGGCAATTTAAGACAAAACAGTTTTTCCTAAGCAATGTCAGGATCATGCCATTGATGACCATGTTATTTACAGGGTCATCCTGTTCTTCAGAAAGCTGACAGTTCTATGAAAGAAGGCCGACATGCTGTAAGGGGCCATGAGACTGTATCTCAAGACCTGGCCTGGTGTCAGCACTGACAACTCTATCTGGGGCATAGTCCACGGCCTCTGGAATGGAAGTAGTAAGCATGCTCAAAAATTCCCACTCTCCAACATTCCCCACTGTTTTTATGTACTTGAGTCAAATCATTGACTCTTTTGGGTCATTGTTGGTGAGGGAGTTATATTGACCCATGGGGACTATAAGCTTGATAGAATTAATTCTCTGCTGAATAAGGTCGGTGGACCTGTTTATAAGATAAGAGCCTGGAATGAGGGCCAGGACTAATCCCCAGAGGGTCCGAAAAGTCCCGTACTCTCTATTTCGCCTGGGCTGTCTTAAGCCAGATGTAATGAAGCCACGTTGGGATCCTGTTGACCTTGACTGCTGTGGAGGTGGTCCTTTCCAAGTAGGAGTCAGTCCTTGCGTGGCAAATTTCTTTATCCAAACAGTCACCAAGATGGAAGATGGACCAGATCAGACATGCTTCTGGACTGCTTTCTGGGTGGACTGTAAAGCCTGTAAGAACTCAAGGATCCTGGCTCTGAATTCTTTTAGGGAAAATGGATGTTGGTGGGCTCTTCTAGTTACTTCCTGCTGAGGCGGGTCAGAAGTTTCTCTCAGAACCAAGAGATCCTTGCTGTCTGTCAGAGGGACAATGAGGCCTGGGCACAGAAGGAGGTGGGCTTGTGACCTGGTGGCTGAATAGAAAACCTTTCAGTTTTAATAACTTCCATTGAAATAGAAATTTTCTCCTCAAAATTACCTCTATGCTTATCAAAAGAGATTGCTATGATTTATTTATTAAGTATTGCCAAATTTCAGAGGAATTGTATAAGGAGAAAAATATACTGACCTGCTTTAAGACAGAATTTTCCTTGCCAGTCCTTTTTATGGACTTTCCAAAGTAATATTTTCTGAACAAACAGTAACTGTTAGATTTCTTTTATCAGTTCCTCCCTAAGTACTTTGGCATAAGCTATTTACCCTCTGTTTAGGGGCAAAATGTAAATTATTTCCTCTTCCTGGCTTACTGGCCTGTATTATTTGATTAATTTCTTTACAACATTTCTCTTCTCCTTCTTTATTACATACACAACCCTTCTTAATTTTACACTTCTAAATTAGCCTTTAAACCTTCTTTCTATGTCCTTTAGAAATGCATAACCATGCCTTAGACCTTCTACTCAGTATTCCTTATTCTTTGAAACCTCAATCCTTTAAACAGCCAGAATTTCTATTTACTGTGTTCTGCCAGCATAGTTAAGATAAGTAAGAAACCAAGGACGCCAGCAGAGCGGGTTGTCTCTCCCTGCTCTCTCCACCAATGCCCCCCCTTTTCTGCATTAACCATTTACTCTGTCCTTAGCAGGGGACATAAGGCAAGCGGTCTGAGATCCTGTATAACCAGTTTTTTTATACTTAAGGAACAGCTGCTCTCCCTCCCAGATTTCCCTTCTTTACTCCAAGGTCCCAGAGGATCTCAACCTTCAATACTTCTGATATCTCCAATCATCCTCCTGTCCCCCAGCCTAGGGCTTCTCTATCTCATCAGGCTGAGAGTGAATTCCACCACCTCTACCCTTTCTCACACCTCCTCTGGAGCAGTTTTCAGCTCTCTTCCTCCCCCAGAGAGAGACCCACTCTAAATCTATCAGGAAGGGCAGGCAGGTTGCAGTTCTCAGGACCACATTATTTTCTGTTTGCTAGCAGGGCTGAAAAAGGCAGCCTACAAAGCAGTTAATTATGACCAATCTTAACCCAACAAGCCTTTGTTTACTTTTCTGGATTGGCAACCTTTAAATTAACCCTAGAATTCCAAAATTTTAAACTAACAGCAAAATTATAAATTAAGGAAAAGCAATTAAAAGTTCTCTACTGTCTTCCCTCTAAAGCAGGGAGGTGCACTGTCTTTAAACAAAACAAATACTCTGGTGTATAGCCAGATGGCACAAAGTAGCTTTCACTTCACACAGACCAGTTAATGAGCAGATAATTATGCTAAGACACACAAATATCCATGCTCACACTCTCTCAGTAGACTAGCCCAAATTGGAGCTGAGCAGATAAATGAAACAATGCCCAACTCCCAGATAGGCATGGGGGCACTCCCGGCACCCATGTCCCAGAACAGAATTCTCAATCAACATCTTGGTGAGAACTTACCGGAGGACTTAAGACTGTGTCCAGTAAGTCCACAGAATAAACAGAAAAACACAGAAACAGACAAACAGAGGGCCCCTAAGAACAGTCTTCCAATTCTGTGGAAGCAAAACCGAAAGCTAGACGACGGGAGCAACCCAACTCATCTCAGATCCTGGAGAGGTATCCACGTCTCTCCTGGGAGGATCGGAACATCTTCCGAATCCTCCAGCCTGTGATCTTCCAGTGCGTCCACCTAGACCGCGCCGGGCACTACCAGAATTTCAGAAATGAGCTCACACAAAAGAGACAGAGAACAAGCAGATGGAGAACAAGGAGACACCTACCGTGGCCAGTCAGTCTCTCTGGGTCGGGGGTCCCTCAGGGGTCTTGGGGATCCTGGATGAGCCCCCAAATGTTATGCCCAGATTTCGTGATCCCCAAAGACCACCAGGGAGCCAAGTCCGATGCAAAAGCAAAGAGCCTTTATTCGAGCTAGCCAGGTGACTGCTCTGCCATTCTCTACTCAGGGAGTCCAGAGAGCAGCCCTGACCCTTTGTGCAGGACCACTTTTAAGCACATTAACCACATCCTGTTTTTTTCAGAGCAGGCAATTTAAGACAAAACAGTTTTTCCTAAGCAATGTCAGGATCATGCCATTGATGACCATGTTATGTACAGGGTCATCCTGTTCTTCAGAAAGCTGACAGTGTTCTATGAAAGAAGGTCTATGTGCTGGTAAGGGGCCATGAGACTGTATCTCAAGGCCTGGCCTGGTGTCAGCACTGACAACTCTATCTGGGGCATAGTCCACGGCCTCTGGAATGGAAGTAGTAAGCATGCTCAAAAATTCCCACTCTCCAACAGCCCGAAGCACGAAATTCATGCATATTAAAAGGTAATTAATTAGAGGAAATATTTTAATATTGTAATGACCCTTTCTCTATAATACAAATGTTGGAGATGAAAGAAAATTAGTAAAATTTTATAAGAAAATCTTTCTCCTGTCAGAATCTGGGGCACACTGCGAGACCCAGCATCAAGTCCACGCCCAGCCGCATGCACCTCGAAATCATGCGAGACCCAGACCTGGCCGATCCCACCTCCATTGGGCGAGATCCAGACCCGGCCGGCTCCATCCCTGTCAAGTCTGCTGGGCAGGGGGCACAGCTTCAGGTCCCCTGACCTGGAGCAAAGGGTGTGGCCTGAGGTCCCCTGGCCCAGCACCAGGTCAGAGGGTGCAGCCTGAGGTCCTCAGTCAAGCCCCACTGGGCAGGGGGTGTAGCCTCAGGTTCCCTACCCCAGCCCAGTGCCACAAAGCCTCTGGTCCCTGCCCAGAGGGGAACCCCACCTCCATTGTGGGTGCAGCAATCTTGTATCATGGTAACCACACCTCTGCTGTGGGACAGCCCTCTTGTGATGGCATGAGGGTTAATTTGCATATTACCTCTTTATTATATAGGATTTGATTGCCTAAGATTTTAATTCATCCTATTACTAAGAATATTAACTTTGATCTCTTGGTTAAAGTGGGGTCTACCATACTTTTCTACTATGCAGACTTTCAATCTATCTGCTTATTTTTATACATCATTATGAATCAAGGTTTCTTCTTATATTCAGTGGGCTGAAATCCATTAACATCATTATTTATTTTGATACCTAATTGTCCCAGATTTGACCAAAGCCTTAATACATTATGTGCCCAGCCTGTTTTGTCTTCTGGCAGGAAAGTATAGTGTCAGTCACTGGTGACTGACTGGGCACTTAATGTGTTAAAGTTGTCATCTATATTCTTTTGCCATGCCTTTCATTGTTTGAGACTTTTATTGTTTGGGGCTCATGTTGTCCTTGCCTGACCTATCTCTGGAACTAGACTTTTCTCCAAGAAGTCCTACTTATTTTAGACGAGAATAGAATTTTCACACACAACTTGAAACCAAGATCTGGGTTCAAGTTGTGCTTTATTACTATTAGGATGTTCCTACTTTCTGGCTTTCTCAATGGGAAAAGCTACAAAACATGTATATAAATACACATTCACATCTTTATTTAGTCCTATATTTATATTTATATTGAAAGCCATGAATTCACCAATACCCTTTTTAAAATATTTTTTTATTGATTTCAGAGAGGAAGGGAAAGGTAGAGAGAAGAAGCATCAATGATGAGAATCACTGATCAGTTAGTTGCCTTCTGCACATCCCCTACTAGGGATTGAGCCCACAACCCAGGCATGTGCTCTGATAAGGAATCAAACAGTGACATCCTGGTTCATAGGTTAATGGTCAACCACTAGCCAGGCACCAATACCTTTAATTTCAATACAATACCATAGAATTCATACTAGCATTTTTTCCATATTTATAATTTCCTCCTTTAAGGAAATTCAGATCCAGTTATTCCTACCTGACATATTATTTATGTGACCAATACTCCTCTGTGTGGCTGATCTCTAATATTGTCACCATCTTCTTCATTCACCAGTGCCTTTCTTACCCCACTTGAGCTCCAACCCCTTGCATTAGGATAGAGTTCCCCAGCCCATGTTCCCCCTTTCTCTCCACTTTTGCTCCAACTACTAGTACTTGAGAGGAATTGCCCCACACCATGAAAATCTTCCTCATTCCACCCTTCTCGCCCCACCTAAGGTTTAATACCTCTTGATAATATGAACTCCTAGAGATTCTCTCTCTCTCTCTCTCTCCCCCCCCCCCCCCAGCCCCCATCCCTCAGCTGAAATTATGACACTCTTGCTGGGTAGATATCCCATATATATATTCACATCCATGGGGGGAAAAATGTCCCCAGAAATCATGGCAGAGCAGTACAGTATTCTTACCACTAAATATGGTGGGAAAGGTTTGTAGCACAGGTGGCTGTACCAAAACATGACATGCAAACTTAACTGCAAGTGGTACAAATCCAAACCTGTGGTTCAGATCATCTCATGCAAGAATCCCCAAAAAGCTCCATCTTCACATGTGAAATATTTAGAAAAGCATGTGTGTGGAAATTCCAGTTGTTAGGACATGTCAAAAAGTTTCCCTTATTTCATGTTCTTAGGTTTCTTGTTTTTCTGCCATCCATACCCCAAATTATATCAGATTTAATTTGTTGTGGTCTAAGAAATACTTTTTATATATGAACAACTGGATTTACTCAAATATAAATTTATGAGTTTTTATTTCTTTTTAAATTGCTCTATATATGGTACTCCTAAGCAATGAAGTTCCTTTTGACATTTCATAAGAATCAGCTTACCCTGATCCAAATTTTAACAATTGTCTCCCACTATCTATCTCTTCTTGCTTTGACTGCCCTCTGGCCAGACTTCTATAGATCTCAGCCAGTCCTCCTGATATGGTTGACTTGAAAAGACTTATCAGTCTAGCACAGGTCAAATCCTTCTGGCCCTTCCCTGGTGGGTCTTCTCCACCATGTTTCCCTCAACGGAAAGAGCAGAAACTCATAGTGCTGGTGTACTTCTTACTAATGTCAAGTGAGGCTGAATAGGATTTTTCCAGTTTTCCCAAAAGTGTGACCCAAGCAGAGGTAACAATATAATAAAAATTTTAAAAATTGTAAAATGAGACAAGCTCTGGGGAAGGCTGTAAGTGTTATTGGAGGAAAGCATTCCCCTTTTCAAAGACAAGAGAACCACTGATTAAGAGTGCCCAAAAACAACAGAGAGAGAATTGGGTTCTCCGATGGCTTTCTTCTGTGCAGGAAACCTGCCATTGCACTCCCGCACCACCCAGGCAGACAGACAGTTAGAAGGAAGTGGGAGAACTAGGAGAGAACTGGTAGAGCTCTTGTCTCTTCACCACTGGGCAATGTCTGCTGAACAGACAGAAGCGTCTTTATCAATAAGAGGCCCTGGGAAAGGTTAATGCTGGGAGGATATGAGGAGCAGTTCTAGTCAGAGCTTCATCTCTGACATCAGGAAATTGTACCATTAACTACCTCTTGTAAGGAATTCTTAATATCCAATAGGTATGCTATCACAGAAAGCCAACATTTAGGTTACTGCTACATAAAAAAAAAAAAAATGATAGTAGCCAGTTTTCAGTTTTCCAAAAAAACACAGGCACACAAACAAAAACCCACACTCGATAATCAGCTTAACCATATTGCAGTCTCTCTCTGTCCAAAAAAAACTCTCATTCCCCTTCTCTGTTCCTCCATCCAACCAGAATAACCAGAACTAGAAAAGGAAGGAGTATGTGTAAATAATGATCCTGTCAGATCTTTTCTCTCCCTGCTCCTCCTTCAAAATACTTCACAACAGAATTTACCTGGAATGATCGAAAGGAGAAAAAGTCTGGGGAGAGGTCAATGGGGGGGGGGGGGGGGGGGAGAGGAGACTTATGTAATACTTTAAACAATAAAAATTTTTAAAAAAGAAAGGAGAAAAAAGTTTGAATCTAGTTTAATGTGATATTAAAAATAATGGAAAGCACATAAAATACTGGAATAAAAACCTTCTAATTACTGAGAAATGACTATAAATTTAATGAAAATTCTAAGATGTTATCAAGTTGATATTCCTTAATGAACTGTCTGCACTGGTTAAATGGCCCTGGGCATTCACTTACATGTTTTGAATTTCAGAGTTGAAAGTGTGACTTCAAATTTAGACATCTAAAGTTGTAAGTAATTGAAATCTGTGAAGGATAACAAAGAGCTGACAGGATGGAATTTTTTTCCTTCTGCCTTCAGTCAGTAGAGAAGGAAAAGGGCTCTGCTGCATGGATTTGAAGGTCAATGTAGTATGGTGAAAAGGACAGAGGAGAACACTGAAGGAACATGTATCTTGAGCATTAGAAGGTAGAAAAATGACATTAAATGTCCAGCTAAGACATGTCACAAACAGGGAAGAGCGGGAGATGGAAAACCTAGAGCCAAACGCCAAAGCAGAACAAGTTTTAGAATTAAGAAAACCAGAGGCACAAGCTTCAGAGGCACAAACATTATTACATGACATTGTTGAGGCAGTGTTAACTTCACTGAATAAATACCAATCTGTCAAACCTGCTATTAATGCAACTACCAATGTGAATGTGGCACAGGCAAATCCTGTCCCCGGGTTGCTTATCATCTTGAGACACAGAAATATGTTGGTGTTCCTGCTCTCCTGCTGACTGCCAGTAAAATTGTTTTATAAATCTTTATATTACTAAGCAATCCTGATTCTCTCAGTTCAGTTTAATTTAAACAATTTCATTGGAGCCCTCGCCAAGTGGCTCAGTTGGTTGGAGCATCACCCAGTACACCAAAAGGTTGTTGGCATACGGAAGGCAACCAATCGATTGATGTTTCTCTCTCTCAAATCAATATAAACATATCCTTGGGTGAGTATTAAATAATTTAATTGCAAATTCACTTTTAAATCTTTTTAACAATTAAATTATATCAGAATCCTTGTTATTGTGGCAATGGTTTTTATAGGTATTTAATCTAGACAGCATCAAGCCTAAGACACACTTAGGAAGCTACATGTGGAGGCTACTTGATTTTGTCTGTTCTGAACCACAGAACACTGTCTACCACAGTGGGGCAGAGTTGGCCTAGCCAAAGTTGCTAAACATAAGAATTCTACAGGCACTGGCTAACTTGAAGATTATGCAGTATGGACTATATGTTTTCATAATTACATCTGCCCAAATTCTAGGGGTAGGGAAGAACTGTAAACATTTCTCTTGGGATATACCCTTCACTGAGGTGCTGATTTCTGTTTCACAAATTATGTGAGCGAACTCTAATTGGGGAGGAGGTCTCAGGGTTGCATTTCTGCGAAGCTTTGTTTGGGCTACCTTTTCTCTCGGAAATGCTCCAGTTCTATTATGTCATGTAGGAGCCTTATTACTACTTGAGGACAACTTTGGTTCTTACATTTGCATTCGCTCCACATAACATCCTTTAAGGACAGAACTTTTGCTTTTATAACATTAACTTCAAAATCTTAGTTGTTCACTTTACTTATTATTAAGAATGGCTGTCAGAATGTTCCCTTTCTGTGATTTAAACATGTTATCTGTTACTCTATTTACTACACACTTTCATCCTGACACAATTACCAGAAGATATTCTCTGGTGAATAGCTCTATGACACACAGTCCTAAGCCTGATCTTAGAGTTGCAACTTAGAGTTCATTGCTGAAAACGTGTATTACCAATTAACATGTGTATTACCATTAAATACCCTTTTTTACATGTTAGCAATTGTAGTGCATCTTACTGTGTGCCTTTCAGATCCCTCCTTCAGGACAGAGACATTCATTTCTCCGGGAATTATGAGTATCCACTACAGATGGCTCATAATTGGTTCACTTTAGACATTACCCTCAGCCTAAGGAAGCTGCCCCTTCCAAGGTCATGCTCATTGCTGGGGTCAGCTCAATCAAGGTCATGATTGGTGCATGTAAGTCTCTGAAGGCCTGGCTCTGTTACTTTAATTTGGGAAAATTCTGAGGAGCCAGCCTTTTCTATAAATGCTGTGGGGCTGGCTAAGGCCTCATCTGTTGCATCTGATTCACAGTTTAACTTCTCCCTCTGTCCAGTCCCGCTTACTTCATTTTCTTACTGGTGGTTTTGCAATATGTCTTTATGAGTACAGAGCCTGCATTCAAATTTCTGTCTTAGAATGTGTTTCTGAAGATCCCCGTCTAAGTCAATTGGTGCAAATAGTGATCCTAAAAAGCAAACTATAAAATGGGATATTGGAAATGGATCACCTGTTGACTGGCCTGTATTGTGAATCTTATTGATAGGAGGAGGAATGTTGATAAGCTCTGGCACGCTAGACCAATGAAATTATTGAACTTTTATCAGTAGTGAACAAATGGAAAGAAATGCATTGGGTGGTACAACATCTCAGGCTTTTAAGAAATTAAAGGAAAGTAGTAATTATAATGTATGGGATCAGAGGACTCTTGTTGGATACTATCAATGCACTGGAAAAAAAAACAAAAAAAGATAGAGTATGATTGATTATTGTTTTAAGGCAATGTATGAAAATCATAATATCTCCTTGGCAAATATAGAGATTCTTATTTTCTGATGAAACAGTGCAGACAAATGTGAAGATTAGGCTTAGGACTGAATTAGAGGAGTAGATGAAACCCAGCAACTCATTTATGCTGTGGTCTGGGCTTTGGTGGGAAAAGAGTGGATATTAAGGATGTTGATATCTGGGCCAGCGGTCGTAGGAACCTTGACATCTGAGGTCACCTAAAATTCTCTGGGCTTTCATAAGTCTCCCACTACTTCCTTTTTAAAGACTAGAATTTTATACAGGTTACTGGTGATGTAGACACCTCTGCTTGCAAGACAACACAAGCCTTTATCAGGCTATACTCCCACTTCTGCTCTTTGACAAAAGACTCTATTAACTAAAGTCAAATTAAAGGATAATTTGGCTGTGAGAATTCTGGGACTGCTAACGTTCCAAAGAAACTGTAGGACCTGGCCAAGATTATAAGTAGGTACCCTGGGAAGTCTATGACATTGGATCTGAGGGTGATGGATCAAAGAGGGCAGATTATAATATGATCTAATAAAAGAGTAATATGCAAATTGCCCATCATTCCAAGATACAAGATGGCTTCCCCCATGTGGTCAAAGATGGCTGCGCCCATGTGGACACAAGATGGTTGCCACAAGATGGCCTGCAGGGGAGGGCAGTTGTGACCAGTTAGGGGTGACCAGGCCAGTAGAGGAGGGCAGTTGGAGGTGATCAAGCCAGCAGTGAGGGCAGTTAGGAGTGACTGGGCCGCCAGAAGAGGTCAGTTGGGGGAGACCAGGCCATCAGGGGAGTGCAGTTGGGGTGTACCAGGCCTGCAGGGTCGGACAGATGGGTGGACCAGACCTACAGAGGAGGACAGTTGGGGTGGTGGGACCAGGCCAGCAGAGGAGGGCAGTTGGGAGGGACCAGGCCTGCAGGGGCAGGCAGCTGGGGGGCCCAGGCCTGCAGGGGAGGACAGTTAGGGTTGACAAGACTGGCAGGGGAGGGCAGTTAGGGGCAATTGGGCCTGCCAGGAAGCAGTTAAGCATCTATCAGGCTGGCAGGGGAGTGGTTAGGGGGTCATCAGGATGGCAGGCAGAAGCGGTTAAGGGCAATCAGGCAGATCCCTGGTGGGATTGGGCCTAAACGGGTGGTCAGACATCCCTCAAGGTGTCCCAGATTAGAGAGGGTGCAGGCTGGGCTGTGGGACACCCCTCCCCCCACTCCTGTGCACAAATTTCATGTACCGGGCCTCAAGTGTTATATAAGGGAGAATTTCTTAATATGGGAATATTCCCCATGACATAGAATTTAATAATTTGATAAGGATCTTGGGAGATGGTGCCAAGGTACTAGTGGAGGTTTGCCTTCCCTAAATAAAGAGAAATGCAGAGATTGCTGTCAAACAATAGGAGGAAAGCAAAATGCTCACAATCATGGGCAGAAAGAGTGAATATAGCATATAATTCTTTTACTCCTATAGCAACCCTGTATACAATTCATTTGGCCAGGAATGTGTTAATGAAGGGCGCACCAGCATTGTAAATATCGGTGATAGCCAACCTCTGTAGGCTAGAAACAATTTTAAAAGATGGTGTTATTTTATTGAAAGGAAGGTCATGGAATGTCAAATTAATAGAGGCCAGGTAGCAGGACTTAATTGTCAGGAGAAAGATGAATGGAATTATTGAAATATGTGTCAAAGTCAGAGTGGAAGCCAGATACCAGACCAACTATCACCATGGTGATTGAGTAGAACACAATGCTTCTGAGGAAAAGCTATATGGGCAGCCAACAATGATGCTGTTTGATTTATAAAACAAAACAAAATAAGACAGAGACTCCATGGTGGTTGATCAGGAAGTCTAGAGAAGCAGCCCCAATAAAAACCCAGTTTCCATACTTGAGTGAGTTTATAGACTAAGTAAACACAGACTGAATGGGAGACTAGGTTTCCAGCACCCTGTACCATCATAGTAAATATGTAAAGTAATAATTCCTTCAGGTTTTCCCCTAAAGCAGCGATTTTCAACCAGTGTGCGGCAATAATTTTTAAAACATACAATATCTGACTGCTTAGTCAAGGGCACTGACCTCTTTTTCCTTTGATTGTCAAATAGAAAACATGACAACAGCCAACAGAACAACAGACACTCGGTGTGAATAAATCAAAATTATGCCTATTTTTGTCAGATCGGCAAAGAAATATTTTTTGGTGTGTCACAGAATTTTAGTAATTCGTTTATTTGTGTTGTGAGATGAAAAGGTTGAAAATTGCTGTGCTGAAGAATCTATGAATATTTACTCAGTAATCATGCTCTGGGAGAATGTGGCAGTAAGATAATAAGTGGAGAGAATGAATGGATAATAAATGAACCTGGTCCAGGTTCATATCACTCTGGCTCCTGTTGTTATCCAGATACACCTGTTAGTAATTTCCCAAGTCCCCAAACATATAATCAAGATACATATTTCACTTGTTAGTATAATCCTCTCTCTGTTCTGGTCACTACTGTATGTAACAATTATCCCAAAGTTTAGTGGCTTAAAATAAACATTTTATTTTTCTCATGTTTTGTGGGTCAGGGATTCTGGCAGAACTTGGTTTGGTTTAGGACTTCTTATGCCTATGCGGCCAAATGTTGGCTGAGGCTGCAGTCACCTGAATACTTAGTTGAATTAGATAGCTATTCGAGATGGCTCACTCGTCTGGATAGCAGCTGATGCTGGCTCTTGGCTAAGAGCTTGGCTAAGGCTGTCATCTACAGTAGTGCATGCTGACTTTCCAACATGGTATTCTCAGGGTATCCAGATTCTAACATGGTAGCTGATTTTCTCACAGCAAGTACTAGTTATATAAAAGCAAGCATATGGTTCAAGTTTTAGTTATCATAGTTTTTTAGCAATAATTGCAAGAAGTATAAACTTTGCTGCTAGCTCTTCAGTACCCAAATCACTATGCATTTTATGATCAGTGACCAATCAGCAAATGATCACCACCTATGTGTGTGAACTAATAGTTAATAGCTGAGCATTAACTATTCAGGTCACACACTGGCCGACAAGTATGTTATTGTGTTGCCTCCCTGTTTTCTGATGACAAATTCATGTGATATTTTAAAAATGGATAGTCAACAACAAAAAAAGACTTGGCCAAAAAGATGAAGGTGTACCCAATAAATAAAATGTAATAATACTAGAAGTGAAATTTGAGTATAACATAAATAGAGTTAGAGAAGCCATAGCTGACTGTGAAAATGTTCACATGCTACTGGTAAAGAGACTCTGAATGTACAGCCAGAGGAATATGATGAAGGAGAACTTATTGATATTGTAAGTAAAGTGGTTGTGATGAAAAAGATAAATATGTCTCAGAGGAAGTGATGCTGGCAAAATCTCCCCAATCGGAAACTCTTCGAGATATTTCATGACATTGAAAGAGCAAAGAATAAAATGTTGGAAGCTGATACAAACTTAGAAAAAAACATGGCAGCTCCCCAACGTACAGAAAAGATGCCCACTCCATATATTTAGTTATACAACATCTAGAAGAAAACCAGCATTGTTAAAACTACTCCTATTTTTTAAACCAATCTTTTTTCTTCTTTTCAGATAAGTGTAAATCCACAGGCCTTGCTAAGAAATAATGCAGAGAGATCTCACATGCCCTTTATGCAATGATAATATCTTTCCAAACTAATTTTATACAAAGAAATAAATCATTTTAATTTCCAATGCTTTTAATGTTTGAAGTCATGGTATACTAAAAAGTATTAGTTTTACTATTTCCTTCATTTTCCTGTACATTTGCAGTTGACTGTGACCATTTAATGTTTTGACAAAAAAATTACAGGCTATGAAAAAAATCATAATTTTACCCATTAATAAAGATTGTTTTGCATACTTTTAAGATGCATAGGTGTTTTTCTGATCCTTTTCTACCTACTGTGCAAAGCACCAACTTCCTGGAGTTGTGACAGAGACTGTATGATCCACAGAGCAGAACCTAGGCTATTTACTATCAGGCTGATCACAGAAAACGTTTGTCAACCCCTGAGCAATGGTATTAATAGGCTCCTTATATACTCTGAAATATTCACATTTACCAGGGTCTATCATCTGACAGGATCCTAAACTTTTCTTCTTTTAAAATCCTCACCTAGGATATGTTTTTATTGATTTTAGGGGGCGGGGGGGAGGGGTAAGGAAGAAGGAGAGAGAGAGCAAAACATCAATGTGAGAAACATTGATGTGAGAGAGAAACATCTATTGGTTGCCTCCCTTACACACGCTGCCAGGGAATCAGACCTGCCACCTGGATATGTGCCCTGACTGAAATCAAACCCACAAACTTGCAACGTCTGGGACAATGCTTCAGTCAACTGAGCCACAGGGACCAGAGCAGAACTTTTATGGTAGAACTGCCAAGAAACACCCAGCTTGAGTGTAAATAACCAACTACTGGGAGTTAGAGGTATTTGATGCTATAAAACTTCTAGCATTAGAGAACATTGTAACGTTTCATTAAAATACATTGGAATCTATTTAGTAGTTGAATGAATTGTCTCTCTCTTCCCGCCCCACACATCGCAACCAAAATATTTGGAAATATTTTGTTTTTGCCCTTTCTGTCATGTCTTTACATAAATAAATAAATAAATAAATAAATAAATAAATAAATAATAGTAAGATAGAATTGCATGGTTCTGAGATTTCAGGATAGTTTTTCAAACTTATATTTTTGTTTTATCTGCTCAGTTTAATAAGTACAATTAAATTTTTACTTGTATAAATGTTTTGAGATGGAAAGGTCTATGTTTACCCTAATTTGTCCATACATCTTACACAAAAAATTCATTTTGTACACTTACTAGAGGCCCCATGTACGAAAATTTATGCAAGAGTAGGCCTTCCTTCCCTCTGGCTGCTGGCACCAGCTTCCCTCCTGCACCTGGCACTCAGGCTTCCCTCCTCTGGCTACCTGGAGGCACCCAGGCCCCGGGCTGGCTTCCCTCCGGCTCCGGCTTGGTCAGGAAGGACATCCAAAATGACATCTGGAAGATGGCTGGTCTAATTAGCATATTACCCTTTTATTGTTATAGCTATTATTGCATCGCAAGTAGTTTTAAAAGTGGGAGAAAATTCACTTCACAGAGTAGATATTTTTATTAGTTCCTTTTGTATTGTAGAAAAAGTTAATTATATGTGAATTTACATTATTATTTTGGAATTTTAAAGGGCATCACAAGTAATGTTATTACATAGTTTCACCAGTTTTAAAAGTGGAAATTAGAGTTGTAGAAGAACAGGGAAGATCTGAGTTCTGTCTCACCATCTCTGTGCTCCTCTCTGTCCATGATAATTTATTGTTACTCTCAGAATCTCAGTGCCGAGGGGAGTATGGAATAAAAATTAATCACCATAAGAAAGTGTAAGTCAGACAAC
Organism: Corynorhinus townsendii; assembly: GCA_026230045.1. Taxonomy (NCBI): domain Eukaryota; kingdom Metazoa; phylum Chordata; class Mammalia; order Chiroptera; family Vespertilionidae; genus Corynorhinus; species Corynorhinus townsendii. The sequence goes on from JAPDVU010000005.1 coordinate 71,853,721, forward strand.
CCTTCTTGAACAATATGAATATTGAGTAGAGCCTGCAAGAACATGATGAAAATGGAGAGATTCTGCCTATATCCTTTTCATATTCCCCAACAGCCCTACTGAGACTTTTCCTTTTATTTATTTGCACTTTGTTGTGTGACTTTGAGCAAAACCTTTAACCAGTTTTCTCATCTGTAAAATGGAGGTAATAATAGTATTTATCTCAAAAGTTATCTTAGAATTAAAAGAAATATTGCTTGTGAAATGCTTAATACAAGGCTTGGCAAAAAGTGCTCTGATAGTTATTACAGCCTATGAATGAGCTCTGAGTTCAGCCAGCAGTCAGTTAAAAAAAAAAAAAAAAAAGCTAAATATAATATGATGTGATAAGTATTACAGGAGCCATTCGAGGTAATAAGCAGTCAGCAGCCACTTCACCTTTTGACCATGAGCTGCTTTCTGAAATAGCCAGATGAATAACCTCTCATCTTGAGCTTTTTATCAAATTGGTGCCCACATATTCTAATAATGAAAAAAATATCAGGCGCAGAATAAAAGAGGAAAACTGTAGATTGGGAAGTGAAGTCAGTAAAAAAAAAAAAGTGTAAACACATATGAAAATGAAGGGAATACTATATTCTCTGTGGCATCATTTTAAGCACAGTGTTAGCAAAGGGGGGCCAGAAAAGAAAAATTCACCTTTCCATGACCAGATCATCGTTGCTTAGAGACGGGAGCTCTTTCCTCGTCGTAGCAGAGTTTTCATTATGTCAGAGACATTAGATTCTGTTGCTTCCCTCAGTGTGTCCGAAATGTAAGAGGCTGAGCAAAACCAATAACAATCAGCCACCCAGGCTTTGAGAAGCATCCAACAGCCTAAAATGGGGAAAAATACACAGTGTTGTAAAAATAATCTGCTTAATTAATTTGTTTTGGCTCAAGACGAAAAAGAAAAGCATCATTTTGAACAATATTTTGCTAAGGGAAACATTAAAAATTAGAAATTGCCTGTTTTATCCCTTTTCAAAATATTCAATTAATGATCTATTTTATCAAATAAGAGATAAAAGGTGAGATGATAACATTAATGTAAAATTTAATTTATCCAGCTCACTTTCCCTCAACAACAATAATGACTGAGGGAAAGTGAGCTGGATAAATTAAATTTCTTTCAAGAAAAAAAAATAATGGAGAATTAATATCTGCATTATAATTAGAAAAGCAGAAATCTAAACTCTAAAAATTAGACAAGTAATGTGGAAACAAACCTGAGATGTTCTCCCATAAAGGCAAATATTAGGATACAGGCATTCTGTGATCAGAGAGAGAATGGAGGACTTCTATAAATTAATAATAAAAATACAGATATTCCCAAATTAAAATGGGCAAAAAAAACTGAACAGGCATTTTACTAAAAAGATACTTGAATGGTCAGAACACATATGAAAAGGTGCTCAATATCATCTTTCATCCAGAAAATGAACATTAAAATCACACAGAGATACCACCAGAAACTACTTGGAATAACTAAAAATCATACTAAATATTGACAAGGATGGACAGCAAATCAATTCCTATGCATTGCTTGGTGACCTACAAAGTAAAACCATTTTGTAAGAGATTTGGCATTTTCTTATAAACATTAACATGCATATGACATGCAATATCTCTGACATAGCAATTTCACTACTAGTTAATAAGACAAATACTTTTATATGTCCACAAAACATTGTATACAAGAATGTCTTAATGACTTTCTTTACAGTAGCCAAAGACTGACACCATTCCAGATGTTTGTCAATAGAAAAATGAATCCCTCAATTGTATTCATGCAATAGAACGCTAATCAGAAATAAAAATAATATATACACAACATGAATGAATCTTTAAATGTTATGTCAAATAAAACAAGGCAGACGTAAAATAATATATAATGTATGCTTTCATGCATATGAAGGTTAAGAACAGGCAAAACTGCTCCATGGTGATAGAAGCTAAGAGTGGTCAATCTGGTGAGTATGGTTGGGCTTGACTACAAAGAGTCCATGAGGGATCTTTCAAATATGATGGAAATATTCTATATTGTGGTTTGGTGGCATCTGTGTGCTGAGTGCAATACAATACAATAAAACTCAACAATTTTAAGTATACAACATGCTAAGCTTTGACAAATGTATTAGGTCATGTAATCTGTCCTATATAATATCCAATAGCCACATAGGACTAGTGAACCCTTGATATTAAGATGTGCTGTAATGATAGAATACACTCTGGGTCTTTAAGATTTAGTACAAATAAAAAAAAAGAATGTAACATACTCATGAATAACTTTTGCATTGGTTACATGTTGAAATCATATTTTGGATAATTGGGTTACATAAAAAATATTATTAAAATTTGTTTGCATGTCTTTTGTTTTTAAATATGGCTACTACAAAATTTAAAATTACGCATGTGACTTGCATTATAGTTCTAATGAATAGCATTGAAAACAGCATTTGATGTAATTATGGTGGGGTTTATTTTAGTCCACTACTATAGTCCTCCTCTCTTCCTATGTATTACTAGTGTTATATATTTCATTACTACATGTTATAAAGATTGCAGTACATTGTTACTATTTTTGCTATAGAGAGGCAGTTATAAATTTTTTAAAAATTTTAGATAAGAATTTTGTTTTTTGCTGTTAACCACATAATTACCATATTTTGGTGTTCAAAATTTTGCTTCTGCACAATAGGTTTTTTAACATATCTTGTGCTGCAGGTCTGCTGATATTATCTCACCTTTCATTTGTCTGAGCAGTCTTTATTTTGCTTTCATTTTTTGAAAAAAATATTTGGATGTGGAATCCTGGGTAGGCAGTTATTTCTTTCAGTACTTTAAAGATGTCACTCCATAATTTTAATCTTTGTCTATATTGATATATTTTTTCTGACTTCTTTGAGATTCTCTATTTATCACTGGCTTTAGCAGTTTCATTTTAATATGCCTTGGTGTGTTTTTCTTTATATTTATTCTGCTTTGGGTACTTAGAGTATGTGAAATCTCCAAGCTCATGAGTTTCATCAAATTTTGAAAAAATTCAGCCATTTATTTTTCTTCAAATATCTTTTTTCCTATGCTTCCTATTCTCTCCTCTCCTGGGAATTAAAGTATGAATATTATAACACACGTGAGATTGTTCCTCAGACCACTGATCCTCTAGTTGTTATTGCTTTATCTTTTTCCCCTGTGCTTCATTTTGGATCGTTTCTAAAGCTAGGTCTGCAAGTCTATTGATTTCTTCTTCAATATCTAATTAGTCAATGTTATATATTTTTTCACCTCCAGTATTAAATTTTATTTCCCTAGAATTTACAATAGTGTATTTTTGGTATAATTTCTCTTTTCAGATTTTTGTCCCCCTCGCCCTCACCCCACCCCCACAACATACACACTATTCTGAACATATGGAATAGGTTTTGTTTTCTGGATATTTGATTAACAATAAAATTTTAATTAAAAGTTACATTTTAAAAATTACTTCATTGATATATTTTGGGGGTCTGCATTAATTTAATTTTATCTTAGTTATAGGTCATATTTTTCTGCTTCTTAGCATGTCTGGTAATTTGGATGCTGGATAGTATGGATCTTACATTTGGGGTTCTTGGTATTATTGCATTTATTTAGATAGTATTGGACTTTTTTTTTTGGCATGCACTATGTTACTTGGAATTTTTTTTAATACTTTTGTGGTTTGCTTTTAAGCTTTGTTAGGTCAATGTAGAACAGTCTTTAATCTAGGGATTGTTCAGCTCTGTTACTAAGGTGATATTTTCTGGGAACTTATCTGATGCCTCACTTATGAACATTTTTCCGTTTTGGCTGGTAGTAATATGAAGTATTCCCAGACATGCGTGACCCTTGGAGGTTATTTAGCAGGTCTTTCCCCGGCTTTGTGTAGCTTGCTCTGATGCAGGCATTGATTAGTATCCAGATGGAGAGTTGAGGGGCCCTCTGCAGATCTCTACCCTTCTCCGTTATTGTGCCACAAATTATAGCCACCTTGGCCTCCGTAAACTTTCATCTCTGTCTTCTTATATTAGTGATCACTATGTTCTCTGCATGTTTTCTCTTCCCGCACTGCAGTCCCCAAGCTGCCTCTCCGCAGGACAAAGCAATCAGAGGACTGACCTCCCTGCTCCTCTGCATTTAGGCATTCCCATCCTGTGCTTCCTGCTGCCCAATATCAGAAAAATACATTGTTTCTAATATTCAGCAGACTCTAGAGTCAGATACTGTTTTTAGGAAGCTCTGACATTCTTATTAATTGATGCAGAGAACGTAGAAAACTGTGCCCCAGAAAACTTTGTAAACTTTGAGTAGAGAACCATGAAAAGAAGTACAAAGTTAAAAACTGGTTGGTAAATATCTAAATAATTGCATGTATCATTTTATCAACTTATTACTTGGGAAACTTTTGGATCAGATATTAAGAAGGGTTTTCTGAGAAAAGAGATTGTTAAGAAATAATGTAAGTTAGTAAAGTAAGTTCTTACAGTGCTGTTTTTTTCCCCTCTAGAAATCTTTTAACTAAGGGGAAAAAACTTTTATTCTATAAATTTTTAAATAAGTTCTCTGGAAGAGTAAGGCTGAACAGAATTACGGAGCTTTTCCAAGTTCTGTGTTTTTGTAATAATGTGCTTCTCGCTCATCTAAGAATGCTGAATCAGCTGCTTACTATTATCACTGATTAGTCCTTACTGTGCCTGGCTCTCTGAGTAATCCAGTCACCATCTACATTTTAAGAATGATGAATCATGACATATTTTACATACTCTTCATCTGCTCCAGAATCTCCTGCTCATCAAGGTCCTCTTAATGAAAAAAAAATCATTTAGGTATATAATGATATAAAATTTTAGTAAAAATAAATATTCCAAAAGATTGAAACTTACCTTTTTATTCATGCTCTAAAATTTTAAGCAGTTGTAATTTGCATCTTTTCTCACCTTCTTAAGAGTTACCCATTTGTGAACATCAAGAGCTGTACAATACTCTTATCTGATCTTATAGGGTTTTTTACCTCTTTCCAGATATCAAAGATTGCAGAAATTTGATTTCTGAATAAAATTCAAATTATTTCTAGGTGAATGGGCTATAAAACTATATGCAATGTTGTAGCTTTTAATCAGGGGAACCAGAGATAATACTAAAAATAATATTTATTAATTCATGTGTTCAATAAATATTTTGAGTATTTATTGTGCTTCACAGACTGTATATATGAGCACATAATAATAAATATACAAGCTAATTATAAATTTGAGGTTTGGCTAACATTAACATCCTTGTTCCTCAGATTCAACTTCTCATAATGGGTAAACTATGTCGTATTTAATATGTGATACTAAAATTGAAATTTTAGTCAAGAACTTTTTATCACTCTGTTATATCCTATTTACTCTCCTAATCACAAGTATAGATTATTGAGGTGCCATCTTGGGTATTTTTGAAAAATAAATTGAAGTAGTCATAGAATGCAGCTTTATCAATATGGCTAAAGAAATCAGCAAGATGACCCTGACCTCAGCAGAGATGAAGCCCCATTTCCATTTTCATAAAGGCCTAAGTTTACACTGGCTCTGCGGATAGTGTGTTGAGTCCTAACATCACTACTTGAATAATATGTATGAATGAAGGTGGTTTTCATATCTATAGTAAAAGGGAAGTACTCCTTCAGCAAGCCTCCTCCTACAGCTGTGATCTGATTTATGGTGGCTACTTGCCATCGCACGATTTTCACCATCAAGCTCCTAAAAAGGTCTTGATAGAGAAGTTCTGTAAGTAGTTTCACTCAAAGAATTATTTATGGCTCTTCAAGGATGCCAGATTACCTCATTTTGAGGCAATTAAAACAGGAATTTAGGCAGCCATTACTTGTAACTTTAGGAGAAAAAGCCATTAGGACAAGGTCAGGGGGATCATTGTGGCCCAGAGAAGTTACCTTGAATAATAATCCTGGACCCTAGTAAACTATCAAACAGAAATGGTGATGTCTGCTAGAGCAGTCTGCATGTGCATGAGCACAGAAACAGAAGTGGAGTCTTTTAGGATAATAACCAATATATTTTTTATGAGACAGACTGAAATGAGACTCTAGAGAGAGTGACAGGAAAGACTGATCAGAGAAAGTAAAATCGGTGACAAGAAGATTGGAAAGTAGATTTCACTGTAGAACATATAAATCATGGGCAAGCCTGCACATGGATGCAGACTAAACTCCAGCAATCCACATTTTGCTAGAGGTCAGCTTAATGAATTACCAATGTGAATACTTAAATTCTTTAATATTTTACTACATATGGGAGAAAGCTAATGGTTGACTAGAAAATGTCATCTCTCTGTCAGGAAGTTCAGCATTGTATTAGGAAATATCTGCACAGAGATTTGTAATAAAAAAGACAAAAATAATGCTTTCAAATACACATGTTATTATTTTTTTAATCAGCAGTTCTTGGTCTCTGTGCTAGCAATTAACATACAAATTGACACACTCCCACAGTTGACATGGACAATGACAGTCCCATGTGTAGAAATAAAGATTTAACTAATGTGAGATGATATGTGGCCACTATAATTTAAAAGTCAAGGGTCAGGTCAGGTGTTCTAGTAGGAATGAGTGTGTGTAAAGGGAAAGGTGAAGTAAACAGATCATTTTTCTTGTTTTGTGAAAATTTATCCTGTTCTTGGCCTTGCCTCCTCTCCTCCTGTAAAGTTCCACAAACAAACTAATCCTAAATCTGCTATGTTTAGGTACTATGCCAAGTATTAGAAATGCAAAGATATTACAAATTTTGTCCTTTCCTCAAAGAAGTCATGAATGAGGACACATGAACTATGAGAGTTGTGTTTGATAAGTACAATGTCTGTCTGAGCTTTCTCTACCACAATGCAGAGGTGAAATATGAGGTAATAACATCTCATTTCCTTTGCCGTGAGTTAGAATACTTGCCAGAAGACTCAGAATGGTAAAATATTTCATCCATTCAACTTCCCTCACCTGAATAAAAATACAGTCAAATTAAATCTGAAAGATTTTGTTGTTTATTTCTAACAACAGTTGGGAACAATTTGACAACTTACTAAGCTATTTCTCCTAAGACTATAAATATTTTTTAGTCAGTTAAAGATGAGGCCATACTTTAGGCTTGCAATTGTCCAAAGCTATCAGAATGTAGCTGATCTTCAAGGATTGACTCATGCTAAACAAACTTATAAGAAGCTAATAGATGCAGGATGTTGAATTAATAATAAGAAGTAGAAATGCAAAAAGCCTGGGATGCTTTGGTCAGCTGGTCATGGTGTTCTGTCTGCATAGTAGGATCTGCCTTGGAAAACAAGTTATTTAAGGTTCTTAATTACTCATAGAATCTAAGCAAGGCAAGTGGCTAGGTGAATTTAATGACTAATTATAGTACTTCAGTTCTATGCTTGGGGGCCATTTTAAACAGTAAAACAACCAGCAAAAAAATACATAGAAATGTGGCACTGCCGAAACCTGTTCAGCTCAGTGGATAGAGCGTCGACCTGCGGACTGAAGGGTCCCGGGTTCGATTCCGGTCAAGGGCATGTACCTGGGTTGTGGGCGCATCCCCAGTGGGGAGTGTGCAGGAGGTGGCTGATCGATGTTTCTCTCTCATCGATGTTTCTGACTCTCTATCCCTCTTCCTTCCTCACTGTAAAAAATCAATAAAATACACTTTAAAAAAATGTGGCACTAAATAGACTGCAAAAAGACCACTTTTAAGAGTCAAAACAAGAAGGCAGAGCATCACCTTATTTGACTTCAACTGGGAACATGTGCATACAGTGCATAAGGTGATTCAAATTTTTAACCTCTTTGCACATGTCTTGGAATGATTACAAAAGTGCTCTGAGCATTGATTTTGGGGTTACAAATAAATTTTAGGGAGTAGGCAAATTCACAAGTATGGAATTGCAAATAATGAAGAACAACTGTACTTAGGGATGGTGAAGGTGGTGGTGCTGGAGATTTTTGTTTAGTATGAGTTAAGCTGCTGAGCATTGTTTATAGATGTTTATGTTATTGATTTTTAGGGAGGAAGGGAGACAGAGACAGACAGGCATTGATGTGAGAGAGAAACATGATTGATTGCCTCCTGCATGTTTTCCAACTGGGGATGGAACAAAAACCTGGGTATGTGGCCTGAACCAGGAATCAAACCCAAGATCTTTTGGTGTATGGAACAATGCTCCAATCAACTGAGCCATTCTTGGCCAGGGCTTTTTATAAATTTTTGCTTAGACATAAATCATAGCTTCTTGATACCATATTTTTAGACACATTGTACTTGGCTGGTGAAGGGGGTGGCTTAATGGTATAGCTGCCTAATCTCATCCATTATCTCCTAATTCTAACTAGCTTCCCTCTTAGAGGGCAATTTTATTTCCAGGTTTCCAGGACATGCTGTATTATATATTGACTATAATCTAGTCATTCCACAAGTATTTTTGTGGTTTTTTACTCCTGTAGATGACATATAAATCTACTTGAGTGGGTAAGAGTGTGGACATGGGCATCAGACTTAAGATTCATAGCCTGGTCCTAGCTCCTTTAGGTTGTGTGACATTAAGGATGCTAAATAATCTTTCTGAGCCTTGCATAAATAAATAAATACTATAAATATTTTTAATTAGGCTTACCTATATCTCATCTACTATATCAGGTTCATTTCATGCTGTTCAAATTTCATTTACGGCAATAATCTACCAAAGCAAAACACTTGATTGCTATTGTAACTTTGACTTGAATAGGATTTTATAGTTTTTTTTAAATATATATTTATTGATTTCAGAGAGTAAGGGAGAAAGAGAGAAAGAAACATCAATGATGAGAGAGGATCATTGATTGGCTGCCTCCTGCACGCCCCCTACTGGGGATCAAACATGCAACCCAGGCATGTGCCCTTAGCTGGAATCGAACATGGGACCCTTCAGTCCGCAGGCTAATGCTCTGTCCACTGAGCCAAGCCAGCTAGGGCTATAAACAGTTTTTGTGGTATTTTCATGGACCTCTTAGGTTCTAATAATAGGTATATCAGTAGTTACAGAATATATACAATTTTGTGTTTTGTATTTTGAAGCAATGTAAGCAGCATATGTATATGTATATATACACTAGATGCATGAAATTTGTGCAAGGGCCTTGACCCTGGCCCCTGCCTGTTGACAACACAGCCAGGGGCCTCTTCCACCTCTGCCTCGGCCCCCATCTGCTGCAGCTTTGTCTGGAAGGAAGGACGTCTGGTCTAATTAGCATATTACGCTTTTATTATTATAAATACTAGAGGCCCAGTGCACAAAATTCTTGCTCTGTGGGGGGTCCCTAAGCCTGGCTTATGCCCTCTCGCAGTCCAGGACCCCTCACTCCTTACCATCCGCCTGCTCACTGCTCTTTACCGTTTGGCTTGCTGCTCCTTAGCACTGCCATGGAGGTGGAAGATTCTCCCACCACCACCACCATGCTTACCAGCCATGAGCCCGGCTTCTGGCTGAGCGGCGCTCTCCCTGTAGGAGTGCACTGACCACCAGGGGGCAGCTCCTGTGTTGAGCGTCTGCCCCTTGCTGGTCAGTGCGCATCATAGTGACCGGTTGTTCTGGCCGTCCCACCATAAAGGTCACTTAAGTTTTTATTATATAAACTAGGGACCCTGTGCACAAAAATTCATGTAAGGGTAGGCCTTCCTTCCCCTGGCTGCTGGCACTGGCTTTCCTCTGGCACCCGGGACCTGGGCTTCCCTCCTCTGGCCACCCTCAGGCATCTGGGACTCAGGCTGGCTTCTTCCAAGCCTCCTGCAGGCACCCAGGACCTGGGCTGGCTTCCCGCCAGCCCTGGCTTCGTCAGGAAGGACGTCTGGAATGATGTCCAGAAAATGTCTGGTCTAATTAGCATATTAACCTTTTATTATTATAGATATGTGTATAGGCACAACATATACTCACACATAATATGTTTATACTGTATATATGCATATATATATATATACACACACATACATATACACATATTTATGTATGATAAGAAACTTACTTTAAAAACTAATGGAGTTATTGTTTAGTTTCTATCCTTTCAATTGGAAATTCTGTGAAACTTTAAAGAATAATCACATAAAATCTTATGTGTATAATTTGTTCAGAGAATTTACAAATATAAGGTATCTTATTATAATTGTGGACTGGTCAGTTATTCCATACATGTTTCATCAATTTTTGCTTCATATGTTTTGCAGTTATAGTGATAGATGAATAAAGATTATTATATTTTGCTTGAGAGACTATACTTGTCAGCAACCCCTAAAGTTCATAATTCTTGCTGTTTAGTTGAGGCTATATAACTGCCTATGGCCAATAGAACATGGCCTAAATTGTTGTCACCACTCCCAGATCTGGATCCACAAAAAAAGTCAACATGATCATTTATGTTCTTTCTTTTTACTTATCAGAATATAGTGGAGGAAGAGGGCCCTTTCATGAACTTGTAGAAGGTAGAAGAGGCAAAAATGGGAGGAACTGGGAGGCCTGAATCATCATGGGGAAGCCTATCATTTAATACTAGAGGCCTGGTGCATGAATTCATGCATGGGTGGGGTCCCTCAGGGTGGCCTGTGGGAATCAGGCCAAAACCCGCAGTCCAATACCATCTACAGGTCTACAGCTCCTACCTGCTCATCCCAGACCCACTGTGCCTGCTGTGGGATTTTGCCCAATCAGTCCCAACAGGGAGAGGCTTGCGCCACTGCAGCAGTGTTCACCAGCTGTGAGCCCTGCATCTGGTGGCCTTCTGAGGTGAGTGGCCTGCGGGATCGGGACAAAACTGGCTCTTTGACATCCCCCAAAGGGTCCCAGATTGTGAGAGGGTGCAGGCCAGGCTGAAGGACCCCACCGGTGCATGATCAGGGCCAGGGAGGGACCACAGGAGGGCTCCAGGGTGTGTCTGACCCCATCTCATCCAATCTCAATTGGAGCTGTCAGGGCTGGTCGGCTGGGGAGGGATGTGGGAGGTTTGCCAGCTGGGGAGGGACTGCGGAATGACTCCATGGTGTGTCTGGCCCATCTCACTCAGTTCCGATAGGCCAGACCCCAGCAGCAAGCTAACCTACCGGTTGCAGTGTCTGCCCCCCGGGGGTTTAGTGCATGTCATAGCGACTGGTCAACTGGTCAACTGTCTGCCCCCTGGTGGTCAGTGCACACCATAGCAAGCAGTTGAGCGGCCTTGGCATATCATTAGCATATTACGCTTTGATTGGTTGAACAGTCAACCGGTCACCAGACACTTAGCATGTTAGGCTTTTATTATATAGGATCAGTTGGGCTCTTACCTGACTGAAAACATGTATTGCATTATGTGTAGTTTGACTAATACCATCTCACATATTTATCAATATAAATGGTTTTCACTTCTAAAGTTTTGCATCAATAATTATGTTAAGGCTGATATTAAGATTTCCATACTTACTTTCTCTTTTTAATATTATTTTAGTGTTTATATATTACTATGCCTTTATTCATAGTAGCTTTGTATTTTTCATTATGCTTATGTAAACAGATTTCACTCAACTATGAAGCTCTGGATTTTAAATGTGAATTTAGACCCATTTTTATTAATAAAATATTTGCAATTATAGCTGTCCTTTATAGAGCTTTCTTTTTAATTTTCCAGGTTTTTCATCACTCTCTCCTTTTCTGACTTTGTTTGGATTGTTTAGTTTTCTTTGTTTCATTCTTGGTCATATAATGATTTGTGAGATATTTGTATATATATTTTAAAAGTATTAGCCTTAGATTTTTAATGTAGATAATAAAGTACAATAAAAATTTTAAAAAATACTAATTTTTTCCACTGTCCCTTGCCCTTCTCTAACCCATCACCTTCTATTTAGTAAGTAATCCTGAGATTTCATCAATAGGCTTATTAATGAAAAATACCACACTCTTTCGTATTTAATGTAAACTTGATTGACTTCTTTGTGCTGAATTGTTTCTTTGTGTTTACACTTTTGAGTGTATTCTATTATAATTCTTGTAAATTGGGTACTTTTAAAAACAAAAGATAGATTTTTACATGTCTTCTCCCTTAAATTGTAATTTGATTCATGTAGGATTTTTTGTTCACAATCACTTATTCCTAAGAATTCTGAAAATATATTTCTACAATCATTTTACAGCAAATAGGCCAATAAGGAGCTTATTTCAATGTCATTTAACTTCTGTTTTAAGTGCTAAAGTAATTTCTTTTTAATTTTGGAGGTTCAGAAAATTACCACAATGATGTGTCTAGGGATATATGCATGCGTGTGTGTGTGTGTGTGTGTGTGTGTGTGTGTGTGTGTGTGTGCGTGTTTTAAATGTCTGCCACTCGATACTTGGCAAGACATTAATTTAGTAGTACCATCATTCTTCAATTACAGGTAATCTTATTTAAAAAACAAACATTTAGCTCTTCATTTTACTAGTATCTCTTCAAACCTTCTGTAACGTATTTTTAAAATATATTTTATGACTGCTGAGTCTCTCCTTTGTGTTTTCTTTCTTTTTGTATTATCTTATGGAAGTATTTCTTTGTTAAAGAATTTTTCTTACTACTATAGTCACCTATGCTGTTATGCATAAATTTTGAGAGTTTTGTTTTTCAATAGAATTATTTCTGTAATCACTGCTGTTGATATATCTCTGGCAGTAATGACAATCTGAAGTATTACACTGCTTGCCCTACTATTTCTGTTTCTTCAGATGTTAGTTCTATTCTTAAATAGTGTGCCTCTCTTTCATATTGGTTGGTTTTCCTCAAACAGTTTAGGATTTTTGGTTGTCTTTGAGATGTCTGTTTAACTATCTTTCAACAAAGTAGTGTTTACAATATGAAACGTCTCCATCTCACAGACTTACTATGTTAAAAAAAAAGAGTACACATTTTAAAATGCTTGGTAAGATTAAAACAAACACAGATAATAATTAAAAAGGAAAATTACTTAATCCTGCTCTACTTTGAAGACTAAATACAGGCCTATTGGATTTCTTGGAGCAAAAGTCTTAGATACACTTTAATTACTTCCTTAAATTGGTGTTATTGGCTCCCCTTCCTACATGATAAGAAAAACACACAAAATTAATCTCTGTTTTTTTGTATTATTATATGCTAACAACTGCACATTAAATTAGTTTCCTACATTGCTTTTAGTTATAGTCTTCATATGTCAGATAATTTATTGATTAATTTTTTAAGATATTTATATTGCTTAAGTTGTGACTTAAAACTCAATAATATTAATAACACTATATTCCTGAAAATTATCTTGACCTACACTCATGTAAAATCTATGCAGTCTAAAACAAGAAACCAAGTTATTTTGCTCTCCTTTTGACTCCTATGTTTTTATGAATGAGTCCATTCCCCTTGGAATTCGATTTTCATCCTTAATTTATGCACAGATAAATATCACCTATTTCTAATAATTTAACTAGAATAAATATAAAGATTTAAATGTGAGCAGAAAATCAGCATTCTTACCTTAAACTCAATGTTCAGAGATTATTTTATAAAAAGAATAGACATGCATTTGCACCTAAAGATCTCTTTAGTGTTGCCTTGACCAATAGCTACAAGTGTAAGTCTCAATTTACTTACAGCACTGCAATGATACCCATGCATATCATATAACCCCACAAATAAAGTTACTAAACATAATTTAGAATACAGTATACAACCTAAAATATATACAACCATATTAGCTGATAATACACTATCTTTTTGTTCTAGGGACATGTTTATTAAGCAAAAAACAACAACAAAAGATGTGTTTTGTGCTAGGGATACAAAATTTAAAAGGTGAGGTCTTTATCCTTAATTTGTTTACTATATGATAACTGTTATAATCTATGTAAAGATGCCAAGAAAACATTTAGAGGGAAATGAGCATAAAATTGGGGAGGTCAGAAAAACTTTCTGGAGGAAAAATAACTTGAATTGATTCTTAAAACATAAGTATTTTATTCTATATAAAATGAGATAGAATAAGACAAGTTGATTTTTTAAAATTCCTAATGGGTCACTTACCCCCATTCCACAATTATCGATGTCCTCCCACTCATTCCTTAGTTTCTAACCTCAGTTTCTTTAAAAACACTCTTCTGCTTTCTTGAAATCAACCATCAAATCAATTTGTGAAACTCTCTTTGGCTTCTAGAATATTTTAATATTTAGAAGTAGAAGTATACTAGTACATTTATGTGGGGGAGCATGAGACTTGGCTGGAAAGTTTGTAAGGAGGACATTCTGAAAAAAGGGAAGTGTGCAGAAGGCTGCCCACCTGTTTATGAGAATTCCTACTTAAGGGAGTGCTGAAGGTGGCACCCCTAATTATTCCTTGTCCTTTCTAAACAAGTATGTGCACAAGCAGACCCCTGGGTGTTTACTGGAATCCTTATGCTTAATCTTTGAGTGTCCTTGCTTAAAGGACACTACAAACACCTGTATCCTCCCAATATTACTTAAACTACTGATTGTATCTGAAAGATAAACTTTATCTCAAACTGCTGCTATGATAAAAGCCTAACTAGGCAAGCAATCGAGGCTGTCTGGTTCCTTTATCCAGGCAGTCCCTTAGACCTCTCTTTCACAGCAAATGTGTCAGGGTAATTATTCATTCATTGCTCAGGGTCTGCTGGTCAGCCGCAGCACATTTAAATGTTTTGCCTTTAACACCAAGGTTGAGAAGATCTTAACAAGAAGAGAAATACTCTGTCCTTATCTCTTTCCAGCACTCACCAGGAAATAGGGAATTGTGAATAGCAATGGGGAAGAGAACTGTGGAGCGCTAAGAGACAGGGACCCAGATCCCAAGGGGAACTGCAGGCTCAGGCAAGTAAGCTTCAAAGAAAAACATATTTAAGCAAACATTAATCAGTTCTCATTAGAGGAAAAAAAAAGAACTTTCAGACTGGGAGTTTTCAGGTGCTTCTAATAACCATTAGCTGCTGATTTATTAATCTGCTTACCAATACTGAAAATGCTGTATTAGACAATTAGAGGATGCAACAGGTACATAGAATTGTGTTACAAAGAAATTGTATCTGGAATGAATTGCTCCATTATCCAGTAAGGTAATTCCTTCTTAGTAGATCCCCAATTTTTGTGGGTTTAACACTTGTGATTAAGAAATAAGAAAGCTCTTTAGAGGCAAGAGAGCCACTCAGCATAAGTAAACAATAATTGCCTCACCTCCCATGCCCCAAATTGCTGGCAAAACTCATGATGTCACTGTGGGGTTTTTTATCCTCTTTATGCAGTAAATCTCAGCACCTCATCCTCCCCTGTAGCAGGCAAAAAAAAGAAAGAAATATTTAAGTATCAGCTCCACTAAATTAGTGTGTGTAAGCATGATTTATATAACTACAGCACTTATTAATTAGTGTAAATAGAGATCATGTCACAACTAACAAACATAAAGTACATAACAAGTCTAGAAAAATATTTTTTTACAGAAAAAAATGCATTAGATGAATCCCCAAATCACATTTAAGAACAAATGTGACAGCAAACATGTTGTACTTCATAGCTATAATTAAAATAACTATTGCACAAGACTGTTTCTTAGGAATATTTTTTCTGTTTTTTACATAATTTTTTAAATAAAGGAAAATAAAATGACAAAAACAAAGTTTTTCTCTTCTTCCTGTTTTCATGTGAGGGAACTGCATATCATGTTGTCTCTTCAAGGGAAATTTTGTTTATGGTTTAACCCTTCTTAATGATCTAATAGAACTTTGTGTCTTTATTATTTAAAACTTTATACTAGTATTTTTTAATATGAATGCCAAATTTATTCACCTAAACTACAAACTCTTTTAGATATAATTTTTACATTTTTCATGCTCACACTGCCAAATATGATGACTTCCTAAATATCTAGTAGTTGTGAGTCAGTTGTGTTTTTTTTAACAATGAGTAAAATGTTCATAGTAGTTGTATTATTTAAGTAAGTTCAATTTCTCTCAAAAGATAAGATTGATGTAATCAAATGATAGTTATTTGTTCAGCATTTTAGTTCAGGAAATATTTTTTTTTCACATTAGCTCTTTGTTTTTTTTTAATGTATTTTTATTGTTGATAGTATTACAGATATCTCCCATCTTTAACACTCTCCTCCCAGACCTTATCCCCTTCCAGGTTTTCACTACCCTGTTGCCCATGTGGGCAATACATATAAGTATCTAAGTTATTTGGTTTTATCTCTTCTTATCCCCTCCACCTCACACCGAGGTATGTCTGTCTGTTCCATGCCTCCCTGCTTCAGGTCTTATTTTGTTGGTCAATTCATTTTGTTCATTAAATTCCCCAAATAAATGAGATCATGTGATATATGGCTTTCTCAGATTGACTTATTTAATTTAGCATAATATTTTCCAGGTTCATACATGCTGTCCCAAGAGGGATCTCTTTTTCTTTTATAGTTGCATAGTATTCCATAGTGTAAATGTCCCACAGCTTTTGTATCCATTCATCTACTGATGAGCACTTGGGCTATTTCCAAATCTTAGCTATCCTATATAATAAAAGGCTAATGTGCAAATCGACTGAATGGCAGAATGAACAGTTGCTATGACACGCACTGACCACCAGAGGGCAAATGCTCAACAGAGGAGCTGCTCCCTGGTGGTTAGCACACTCCCACGGGAGAGTGCCGCTCAGCCACAAGCTGGGCTCATGGCTGGTGAGTGCAGCGGCAGTGGCAGGAGCTTCTTCTGCCTCTGTGACAGCGCTAAGGATGTCCAACTTCTGGCTTAGGCCCTCTCCCCAAGGGGAGTGGGCCTAAGTCATCAGTCTGACATCCCCTGAGGGCTCCAGAACTGCGAGAGGATGCAGGCCAGGCTGAGGGGACCCCCCCCCCAAGTGCACAAATTTTGTGCACCAGCCTCTAGTTGTAAATAACACCGCTATGAACATAAGGGTGCATATATTATTTCTGATTGGTGTTTTGGAGTTTTTAGGATATGTTCCCAGAAGTATGATCTCTGGGTCAAACAGAAGTTCCATTTTTAATTTTTTGAGGAAACTCCATCCTGTTTTCCATAGTGATTGTACCAATCGTGACTCAGTTACTTATACAGAAGGAGGCAAACACTCAAGTTAGAGAGTTAATGCAAAGGCATAACATGTCATTTGGAATGTAACTAACCAGTAGAGCTAACAATTAACCCCAGGAACTTCAGTTGTTAGATATCTACAAACCTGAGTTGATTTAATTGCAAATTAACTGTATTTTCTGAAAACAGAAAAGGTAAAACTAACCAGCTTTATGAATAACAGATATAACTTTGAAATAACACTTATTCAAGAAAAAATATAGACATTTGATTCTCATTATCCACTGTGATTATGTTCCATGGAGTGGCTGCAAACACTGAATGAAACAATACTGAATCATTGCTGCTAGAAGAAATGCAGGGTTAGATTCCTGAAACCCTTGGCCACAGTTCTGTACACATAACCTTGTTTTATGAGTGTTTAGTTTAAAGACACTTAATCCATATTGTGGATTCATTACCATTGAATTTGTAGTCAATAGCCCTATTGCTCACGCCTGAACAAAGCTTATCTAACACGTTTGTTTTTTTCAGTAAGGCTGAACATCAACAGCTTCTGTAATGAGGAACAGTAGACAACACTTCAACACTCTGTTTGGGAGCAATTTTAAACAACTTCCCCAACAAAAAGCACAAAAATGCAAAATACAGAACATTAAATCACCACAAGAAGTACACTTGTTTATAGTCTGAAAGCTGAAACAGGATAGCAAAATGTCTCCTTGTTTGATCTTATCTGGGAAAATGCATGTTGAGGAGTCATATTTCTCACCTCTTTGTACATATACGTCTTCAAAATACTAGGAGTGTATCTTGAGTGTCGATTTGTGAGTTACAAATACATTTTAGTCAGCGGGCAAATTCTAGGCAAATTAAGGCTTCATAGAAATTTGTATTTGAGAACTGAAACATTCTTTACATCGCTGTGCTGTGTACCACCACTATTATACTTTTCTACTGAACTAGTTCTATAAATTCTATTAGAAAAACAAACAAAAAAACACCAGTACCCTGTTCTACATGGAGCAGTAGTACTCTACCACAATATTATTACTTCTCTTTTATTCTTTGAATCTCATCCAAAGAATAAGCTTACATAAAGCTTAATAATACTTATGTACCTCCCCTTGACCTGTGTGGCTCAGTTGGTTGAGCATAATCCCATGTACCTGAAGGTCAGGGGTTTGATTCCAGATTTGAGCTCTAATCCCCTAAGTATCAATACATTTTATATTTGTATACCTAGAAATCTATAATTCTAGTTTTGTTTTCCTAATTTCTTACTTGGGCTGCACTGTGAAAAATAAAGTGCAATTATTTTGCTAAGCTAGTTTTTTCCTGTGACACATAGGAACAGTTTCTTGAACATTTTTCTTCCTCCTCCTCCTTCTCCTTTTCCCTCCCCCTCCTTCTTCATTTTCTTTGTGTTTTTTAAATTTTTTCTCTGAAAATTGTTTTCCCCTCAAACTAATCCTTCATAGTCTTTATAACATCTACAACAAAACAACAGCAACAGCCCTCATAACTATTTGAAACTCTATTGCTTGTGTAACAATAAGCCCTTTCCTGATTATCTTCAGCAGAACCCTGTCAATTGTTGGGAACCTCTCATTCATTCAACTTGCCTTTAGTACCAGTGCTTGAGATATCAACACATGATTTAAATTCATTTGAGTGTAATAGGAAGTTAGCTTTAAAAATATTAAACTACAGTTGATATACAATATTGTTTTAGTTACAAGTGTACATATTTGTCATTAGACAGTTATACAACTTATGAAGTGATCACCTTGATAAATCTAGTATCCATCTGACCCATCTCTTCAACCCCTCTCCCTCTGGCAAACATCAAGTCAAAATGTTCTCTTTATCTATGAGTCTGTTTCTGTTCTGCTTGTTTATTGTGTTATAACTTTTAAGTTGCTACATGTTGCTTTTCTGTTTCAAAGTGTCATTGCTTCCTATGAATCAAGTGAAGATTTCCCAGTGAACCACAGACCCTTTTCATCTGTCACAATTTTAAATTGCCTATTATATTATTGTCTAGATTCATTTTTCTACAAAAATATACACATTTTTCTATGCCTATTTTGAAATTACCTCTTTATTCCCACTGCTTTAACACAAAGCCTCTCTGAATTTGCACCTCTAAATTTGGACTGAACCTTCCGCTATTATTTGAAAAAGCATTAAGTTAAAATGCAATATATATTTACTTTCTGTTCTAAAACACTGAACCTCAAAAAAAACCTGCTACCCTACCACCAGGAGTGAATGTTATCCTCCTTATCTACCTAACACTGTCATTTCATCCCATTTGTTGAAATGGGATTCATTTTGGACATAACTGCAAGCCTTTTAATTAATGCTTATATAGTGCTTACATAAATTTTCAACCTATTTTACCTCTTATGATTACCTCTGAGGCATAGAAAGAGTACATGCACCTCAGTGAACTTTGTTCTGTAAAACCTCCAGGTTATTTACCAATACTCTCATCTAAAATGTACAACTTGTTTTGGTGTGTGTGGACAGCAAAATATATTAATATTTTATAGTGTGTCATAAGAGGAAATACAGGCTTTTGAAATATCATCTTGTTAATCAGTCAATCTTTTCTCTCAATAATTATACCTTTCAATTTACTTCTAAAAGTACTGGAAATGGCAGGGGAAAATGGCGGTGGAATAGACCAACGTGTCCCAAGCCTTGTCCCAAAGCAGATAGAAAGAACAGCTGAGAGTCTCACGGGGAGTGTCTGCTGGGGAGTTAAGAGACAGCTATACTCCAGGAGAAGGTGAGACACTGCTGGATGGGGGTCCCCTGACTGGGCAGCACCCACTGCTGCCAGATTCCCTCCCGAAGCCACTGGCTCAGATGCGGAGACCACGCCATCTTGAAGGGAAGAGTGGATGTTATCGGAAGCCTGAAAACCTACAACCGTGACACCCATTGAACAGCTGTGAACCCCAGAGCACCAGTCCCCAATTGACACAAACACATGGATTCAGAGGAGCTCTGGTCAGATTTCGCCTGGGATAAGGTGAGGTCTCTGGTTCTGGCAGGATAGAGAAGCGCGCACTGCTGGAGCTGGAGGACCTAGGGAAGTATGCACCTAGAAAAATCTGTGACTGTTAGGGCTGGCACAATCCATGAATGTGGAAGGGGGTCCTCAGGGCTGCTAACAGAGGGGATCTCTAAAAAGCAACCCATTTTGATCTGATGCAGAAGGACAGCCTAAAAATTTTGGGAGTGTGCCAGCTGCTTGGACACAAGGGGGAAAGGGGGATTACGCAGGCTTATGCGCAGACCCAGAATTCGCACACTTGCGCTTTCTCCTCTTTGAATCCTTGCTTCAAATTACTAAGCCCAATACATAAGATCACCCAGTTAGGGACACCCTAGGAGACTGCAGGGGAAAGTTGTTTTTCTGGAACATGGGGATCAGAGCAGGAGTGACAGTCAGACAACCAGCTCTGGGGCAGCCCACACCCACAAACCAGTATTGAGGGCCACAGGGAAAGAAGGATCTAAGCACAGGCTATAGAGGTCCTATGGACCCGGAAGTCAACCCAGGAACACTGCCACCCAGGGGCTGAATCACAAATTGACTCTTGTGTAATCATAAATAAAGGAATACAGGAAAGTAAGACACACCGCCTACTTAAAAATCAGGACTGGCTTACAACACTGAGGAGCAGTGGAATGCAGGGAACTGCAACACTGTCCTGGCTGGGAAACAGGAGTGCCAAAAAGAACAATAGAGGAAGTGAATGACCTTCACTACTGCACATTTTATATTTATTTATTTATTTATTTTTATTTATTTATTTTTTTCATCTTTTACTTAAGAAACTTTTTTTCTTTTTTCCTCACTTGATTTTACCTTTTTAATTATTACATTTTTATTTTCAATCAGTATTATTACTACTACTATTTTACCTTTTTTTTAAAAAAAAGTGTCCTTTTATTTTCTCTTTATTTGACTTTGAGATTACTGTTCTACATTCTATTTTCATCTCTCCTTTAGCATCATTCTACTCTATCTCAACTCTACCTTTATGCCATCACTCTCTTCCTAACTTTTGCCCTTTTGTTGTCCTGTTTCTCTTACCCTTTTCCTGCTTTAGATTTTCCCTATTCTTTCTTTTTATCCCCTCTTAAAATTTCACCCTACTTATAGATCTAATTTCCAATTCCCTGCTCTGAGTTCATACACATCTCTCTCTTCTCTGTCTTCACTATCCAAAAATTTTTTCCCCTCTCTGTCCTTTTGTTGTTGTTTGCTTGAATGTCGATTATATCAATTTTTTATGTTTGTTTGTGAGATTGTTTTGCTTATTCTTTTTTTGTTTTTTGTTGTTTACTTTGTTTTTGTGTGTTCTTTGCATCTGTTTTTACTCTCCTCACTTGATATTAATTGTTGTTTGTAGTTTGTATTCATCTCCAGGTACTTGATACTGGCATTTGCCGGGATTAGTGGTTGTTCTATTGAAGTTTTCCCCCCATATATACAGTTTGTTCCCTTTTTCTTTCTTATTCTCTTTCTATTCTCTTTTTACTTTTTTTTTCCTTTTCCCAATTTAATTTTGGCACTCCTTTCTTTTCTTTTGTTTTTTTCTCTTCTTCTTTCTCTTCTATACCCTAATTTGCCTTTCTCTGGTGGTCACCTTTATTTGAGGTTATTAATCTCGTGAATACATTTAAGTTCAGTGCCTTGTGTGTGGTACCTGGTTGTGTTGTATTTTGTTCCCTCAACAGAAACTCATGAGGCCAGAAGGGAATGGAATGAAATATACGAAGTCATGCAAAGGAAGCGTCTGAATCCAAGAATACTGTACCTAGCAAGACTATCAATCAAAATTGAAGGTGAAATCAGGAGCTTCACAGACAAAAAAGGACTAAGGGAGTTTATTACCACCAAACCAGCAATGCAAGAAATGCTAAAAGGTCTGCTGTAAAAAAAAAAAGAAATAGCAAGCAAAGAAGGAACACAGGGGTAAAGAATAAAAATGGCAACAAATAAGTACCTATCAATAACTTTAAATGTAAATGGATTAAATGCCCCAATCAAAAGAAATAAGGTAACAAATTCGATAAGAAAACAAGACTCATATATCTGCTGTCTACAAGAAACCCACCTCAGAAAAAAAAACACACACAGACTGAGGGTGAAGGGATGGAAAAAGTTTTTCCAGGCTAATAGAAATAAAAATAAATAAATAAATAAAGGCTGGGGTAGCAATATTTATATCTGAAAAATTAGATCTCAAAGTGAAGGACATAACAAGAGATAAGGAAACCCACTTCATAATAATAAAGGGAGCAATCCAACGAAGAAATAACTCTGGTAAACATATACGCACCCAATACAGGAGCACCCAAATACATAAAAAAAAAAAAACTCCTAGAGGATATCAAGGGAGAGATTAACAGCAATAAAATCATAGTAGGAGACTTTAATACCCCACTATCACCATTGGACAAATCCTCTAAACAAAAACTCAGCAAAGAAACATCAATCCTAAATGACTCACTAGACCAGATGGAATTAATTGACATCTTCAGAACAATTCACCCCAAATCCACAGAATATACATTCTTCTCAAGTGCACATGGGTCATTTTCAAAGATAGACCATATGTTGGGACATAAGCAAAGTCTCTTCAAATTCAAGAAGATAGGAATCATATCAAGCATCTTCTTAGACCACAGTGGCATAAAACTGGAAATCAACAACAGTAAAAACAATCCAAAGAAATCAAAAACATGGAGACTAAGCAGCATGCTATTAAACAATGACTGGGCTACCAGAGAGATCAACAAATAAATAAAAAACATCATGGCAACAAATGACAATGAAAACACAACAATCCAAAATCATTGGGACACAGCAAAAGCAATCTTCAGAGGGAAGTTCATAGCTCTACAAGGATACTGCAACAAACAAGAAACAATGGTAATAAACTACCTAACCCTACAGCTCAAAGAGTTTAAAAGAAGCAACAAGAAAAGCCCAGTGTAAGCAGAAGGAAGGAAATAATAAAGATCAAAGCAGAGATAAATGACATTGAGACCAAAGAAACTATACAAAAGATCAACAAAACCAAGAGCTGGTTCTTTGAAAGGATAAACAAGATTGATGAACCTCTAGCCAGGCTCACCAAGAAGCAAAGAAAGAGGACCCAAATAAACAAAATCAGAAATGAGAGAGGTGAAAAAACAACAGACCCTACCAAAATACAAAGGGTTGTTAAAAAATAATATGAACAACTCTATTCCAACAAACTGGACAACCTGGAGGAAATGGGCATATTCCTAGAAAAAATATAACCTTCCAAAACTCAATCAGGAAGAATCTAAACATCTCAATAGGCCAGTAACTATGGAAGAAATTGAAGCAGTCATCAAAAAGCTTCCAGCAAACAAAAGCCCAGGGCCAGATGGCTTCACAAGGTAATTTTACCAAACATTCAAGGAAGAATTAAAATCTATCATCCTCACAGTACTCCAAAAAATTCAAGAGGAAGGAACACTTCCAAACTCATTCTATGAAGCCAGTATCACCCTAATACAAAAACCAGATAAAGACAACACAATGAAAAAAATTACAGGCCAATATCCCTCATGAACATAGGTGCCAAAATCCTCAACAAAATTCTAACAAATCAGATCCAGCAATATTTTCTCTTGGCATTTTAATTATGATGTGTCTTGGTGTGGTCTTCTTTGGAATCCTTTTGTTTGGGGTTCTGTGCGCTTCCTGGACTTGTAAGTCTATTTCTTTCACCAGGTGGGGGAAGTTTTCTGTCATTATTTCTTCAAATAGGTTTTCAGTATCTTGCTCTCTCTCTTCTTATGGCACCCCCATAATTCAGATGTTGGTATGCTTGAAGTTGTCCCAGAGGCTCCTTACACTATCTTCATATTTTTGGACTCTTTTTTCTTTTTGCTATTCCAGCTGGGTGTTTTTTGCTTCTTTGTATTTCAAATCTTTGACTTGATTCTTGAAATCCTCTAGTCTATTAGATCTCTGTATAATATTTTTTATTTCAGTCAGTTTATGCTTAATTTCTAGTTGGTCCTTTTTCATATCCTCAAGGGTCTCGCTAAATTTATCAGCCTTTTCTAGAAAATTCTTGAAAAACCTTATAACCGTGGTTTTGAACTCTATATCAAGTCATTTGCTTTCCTCCATTTCTTTCATTTGTGACCCGTTTCTTTGTCTCCACATTTTGCCTGATTCCCTGAGTTGATAGAGTGGCTTTATCTGCTAGGTGTCCTATAGGGCACAGTAGCTCAGCCTCCCCAGTTACCTGAGGTGGACACTCTTGGTGCACCCCTTTGTGGGCTGTGTGCACAGTCTTATTGTAGGTAAGTCTTGATTGTTGTTGGTATCACTGGGAGGAATTGATCTCCAGGCCAATTGGCTGTGATGATCAGCTGTGTCTATGATGGGAGAACTTCTGTGCTGGAGACCCCCTTATGAGACAAGACTTGCAAAAGCCTCTGTGCTCAGCTTGGATGGGGCCAAGTCTCAGGACGGAGCAGACAGCATTGGGTTCCCATCACCCCTGCCTTAATCGGTCCCTGTGTCTCAGAGTCCTGTGGTAATCGCTGCAAGCACCTCTTAGAGAATGCTGCCCCCAAGTTCTGCCCGCTGCCAGACCGTCCAGTTTCTCCCTGAATGAGTCTGGGTCCCCAGAGTCTCACCCAGAACTGGAGTTCAGAGCTTTTGTCTCACTCTCACTTGAGCAAGCCAGCCACGTACTTAGTTGCCCACCCTCTTCACACACGCACCTCGGTATCTCTGCCTTCCACATTTCCTCTGAGTCTCAGTATGTTTTTCTCTTTCCTGATAATTCAGTTTCACCGCATGTGAGTCTAGGTCCCCAGAGTCTCACCCAGAACTGGAGTTCAGCTCAGTCAGGAGCTTTTGTTTCCCTCCCGCTTGAGAAAGCCAGCTGCACACTCAGTTGCCAGTCCTCTCCATGCGCGGCTCAGTACCTCTGCCTCCTGCAGCTCCTCTGGGTCTCAGTGTGCTTTTCTCTTTCTTTCTAGTTGTAGAATTTCTACTCAGCCAGCCTTTCTGTGGTTCTGAATGATGTCCATTTTGTCTTTTAGTTGTGGTTTTGAAAGTGTTGTGCGAGGCAGCATTTTAGATGTTTACCTATGCCGCCATCTTGGTTTTTCCTCTGATCTTCTAATTTTTAATTGTTTAAATTTGAGATAAATAGAAAGAACATGATAATGACTAATTAGAATATGAACAGCACTATGTTTAAAGTGCAAATAATGAATGTGAAATGTATTTAATTCTTTTAATGTTTGGAATCATATGGGTATTTGAGAAATGGAATTATTATTTTCAATGGCAATTTTGTTCATAAAAAAAGTTTTAATGGAATTGTAGCTCATGATGTCTGAATTTGTTCAAATATTTTAAAATCTATATTCTTTAAATATGTGAATTTAAAACCGTGAGTCTTATTTATAAAATGGAACATTTGAAGTTATGTTAAAATATGTATCTCATCTCATGTTTGAAATACATTAGACAGTAGGCTAGTTCATTATGCACCAGTTGGTTGGCATTGGTGGGGTTGCTCATTGAATATCCTGAAATACATTTAACTAAAATAAAAATTCTGACTATTTACTTATCCTTTACCTAAATGATTTTAGGCTAAGGTTGTATTTATAGCAGTATATTTATCTAGAGAAATACTTTGGTAATTTTATAATACAAGGAATGCTGAAAACATTTTGGATGAAATATTATTTCTTATTAATCAGGATGATTTGGGTCTGCAGGTAGGTTGTGATCACTGTTTTGTCATTAATTCATCTTAAAGGTTTTATTTTTTTTAATTATACAAATTCCTATTATTTCCTAGCCAAAAGCAAACTCATTGGAAGAATTAACTCTAAATTGTTCAAGTACCTCAGTTATTTCTAAGTTAGGGTCACTTTACTCTCTAACTTTCATGTGATATCTCTAACTTTCTAACTCTAGTCAAGGTCATAATATGCCACTAAAATTATCTGTCCTAGAAAAAAAAAAAGTGAGACTCCAAACTCTAAGTAATTTGATCTGTATACAAAAAAATAGACCACTTATAAAATCTCTATAGCACATTATGATAGTTCATGAAAACATTTGCTAAAACCTGTTTTAAAAAGCAGTATGTGTAAATACAATGTGAAAATAAGCTTTAATTATACCATAAGATTAGTTTTAGTTATGAATCTCAAAATTAAGAAGAGTATTTTCTGAATTGGCTAGATAACATTGGGTTTCATACCACATTTCACTTTGAAAATTGGCCAAATTCCCTAAGTGTTGTGAACATGAAGACTTTGAATCAACCTAAAAACAATGAACAATAAAATATGCACTACAGAACAAACTCAGAAATGATGGCACCATCACCTTATTTTATTTCTTACCAAATGCTAGTTGAAAGAAAAGAAAAAAAAAGATGGTAATAAAGAGATTTTCCCATGAAGGGATTAAGCAAAGTAATAATAACAATAATGTCTCATAGACAGAGAAAACAATATTGTGACTACCTGAGAGAAAGAGTGGGGGCCAGGGGTAGAAGAGGATATGAGTGGATACATGGTGATGGAAGGAGACTTGACTTTGGGCGGTGAACACACAATACAATATACAGATGATGTATTAAAGAATTGTACATCTAAAACCTATATAATTTCATTAACCAATGTCACCAAAAAATTCAATAAAAATTAAAATATATAATTTTTAAAACCTAATGAGATTAATGACATAGCTAAATCAATAAAAGCTATCCACTATAAAGTAAACAAAGAGATTTCTATTCTATAACCATGGTCAAGAGCTATAACAAGGCTTACTGGAGGCTACTATATTTTCTTGGAAGCCAAAATATTTGGATTTCTATATAGATGGCTCTCTACTTTATTACAGATTTGAGGTGTATATACTTAGAAATTTTGAAGCCATGGCATATTAGAGATAACTTATAGGGTAGGACAAAAGTAGGTTTACAGTTGTTCGTATAGAAAATAATGCAATAATTAATAAATAATAATGCAAGAATACACTCTGTGTTTTGCACACTCACAACTATAACCTTCTTTTTGCCCCACCCTGTATATATAACACGCTGTCTACCCAGTCCCACTGTCGTAATGCACAAAGGAAATGAGATTGATAAGTTGGGCAGACAGGTTTATTTCACATCTCAGCATCGAGCCCTGGAAATTATACGTCTAAAACCTAGCAGTACATCAGAGTAGTTCTGTAAAACAAGAAGGGATCAACAGATAATATAAACATCAACAGGATCCATGAATAAAATTAATGATATCTGCTAGAAAAATTAAAATCATTTAAAATTACTTATGAGTCAAAACACACATGGTGTCTAAATAAGACAAAGAAAAATCGTTTGAACAAAAAACAAAAAGGATCCCAAATCAATTATCTAGAAAAGATTCCTTTATTAACTTGTGGCCGAGAATATGTTTGTATATTTTCAGAAAACAACTCCAAGACCATGTGGATTCCTGCAACAGAGAGGAATTGACAGGTGTGCTCCAACCACGAAGACAAGAGGAAAAAGAGTCCAGAGATGGAAGACGCTGACAACGCCTTGCCACGTGAGCAGTCAGCAGCTGTGCACCGCTGCAGGTTGCCTAGGACCAAACCAGAGAGGGTCGGACCTGCATTGCCACCATGTGCCCACCATCCAGATATCATTGCTGACATGTACACATAAGGAACTGTTAGACATTGAAATGGGGACTCAGAACTGTTGGACATTGAAATTGGGACTCAAACATTTTTTTGTTGTTGTTGTTTTGTTATTATATGTTTATTTCTAGTCTGCAGAGGCAAAATTTTTTAAAGGAAAGAAATGGTGGGAAAAGATATAGAGGCAAAGAAGCATTGAACAGACTTTCAAACTACATTGGGAAGACAGGGGAGGTTGGGCGAGGGGGGCTGTAAGAGACCAACCGAAGGACTTGTACGCATGCATATAAGCACAACCAATGGATATAAGACACTGGGGGGGGGGGGGGGGGGGAAGGGCGGGCAGGTGAAGGCATGTACTGGGGGTTAGGGGAGGCCGGGGAGAGGTCAATGAGGGCAAAAAAAAAAAGGAGACATATGTATTACTATTTGTAATACTTAAAACAATAAAAAAAATGCATGTAACTATTTAAAAAAAAGAAAAATCTGGATATCATAAGAACCTTTAAAACATTTGCAAATGTAGTTTAAGTTTTGTCCAAAATATAAATTAGTTTCCAAAGTTTATCTAAGTTTTACATAAAATTAGAGGAATAGAAAATCCCCATGTTATATTATCTCTTCTAAAAAAAACAAAGGAAGCTGCTTCATTTCAAGGCATGCTTAATGACTCAAAACCAAATCACCATCTTTCTATACACAGTTTTGCCATCAGTGAGTAAAACTTTTCATTCCATACTCACACACACTTAGAGTTATCATATTTATTAATCTATTATAAAAAGAATGTAAATGTTATTTAAGAAAGTCTTATATGATAAGACATATGGACTGATTTGTGTTGAACATAAATTATAATATAAGACCTTTGGATTAGTGGTCACAAAGAGGCAAGGGGTTGGAAGTACATTTATATGAGAAATATTTTTTTAAATATATTTTATTGATTCTCCACAGAGAGGAAGGGAGAGGGACAGAGAGCCAGAAACATCAATGAGAGAGAGAGACATGGATCAGCTGCCTCCTGCACAGTCCCCACTGGGTATGTGCCCACAACCAAGGCACATGCCCCCATCCAGAATCAAACCGGAGACCCTTGAGTCCACAGGCCAACGCTCTATCCACAGAGCCAAACCAGCCAGGGCAAGAAACATTTTAATTTATATTTCCTGAATTACCAGTCAGATTTAGGATCTCTTTATATGTTTTTTTGTGTGTGTGTGATTAATTTATAAAATTGATAAATCTTGAATACAATGATATATATAATATTAGAAGCCCGGTGCACAGATTCATGCACTGGTGGAGTCCCTAGGCCTGGCCTGCGGGGATCAGGGTGAAACTGGCTTTCTGACATATCCTGAGGGGTTTGGGATTGCGAGAGGGCACAGGCCAGGCTGAGGGACCCCACCGGTGCATGATTGGGTTCAGGGAGGGACTACAGAAGGGCTCCAGGGTGTGTCCAGCCCATCTCACCCAGTCTCAATAGGTCGGACCCCAGAAGCAAGCTAACCTACCAGTTGGAGCATCTGCCCCCTGGTGGTCAGTGCACTTCATAGCAACTGGTCAAATGGTTGAACAAATGGTTGGACACTTAGCATATTAGGCTTTTATTATATAGGATGGTTCATGGATACATTAAGTATATTTTTTGACTAGTTACAAAATATATATTGCAATAATCTTCACTGAATTCTGCATCATAACTATCTATTGGGGGGGGCTCAAGCAAGAGTGAGGTTTAGCTATAACTATGAAGATTAGATTTTTATTCACAAATATTCACTCCCCTTTCAGCCTGACATCCATGAAAAGAGTAAATTCCCCATCCTATTGATTTTGGGAAGGCCATGTGATTTGTTTTTAGCAAAACGTGGATATAAGTGAAAGGATGTCAGTCCTCAAGAGAAATCCCGTTTTTGTACTCATCTCTCCAATAGCTTTCATTTCCTCCATGAAAAGTGATGTTCCAAGTAACTACTGTCACTCAACCCAAGCTCCATTGGTACAGGTGAAGTAGACCTGAAATCAATGGCAGCCTGTTAGCAGAACTGACTAAGCCATCTCTTAGACACATGTGCAAGAAATCCATATTATTTAAAATAGTCTTACAAATAAAAATATATGACAAATATCATGAACAGATATATCATAAAAGACAAAATATAATTGGGCACCAGGAGAAAGCTATTCAACTATGTTAATAAAAAAAATCAGGGAAATCATAATTGAAATATCAAATAACATGACCTTTTTCTCTTACCAGGTTGAAAAAATTGATAGCTTAATTGCATATAGTGTTAGTAAAAGTATGAGAAACAGAATAACACATGCCTTTGCTGAAAATGTTCATTAGTACGGCCTTTTTGGAACACAATTTGACAGCATTTGTTAACATAAAAATGCACACATATTGAGCCCCTGAGTGTCCACTTCTAGGAATCTCTCTTAGGAAAATAAATGAAGAGCCATGCACAACTCTATTAAGTAGCAGTATTGGAAGAACATCAACCTTCCTGTCACCTTGTTAAACAATGTTGAAAACGGGCAAAAATAACCTTGATACTTGCCCAGGAAGATAAGACTTAGAATCAATTACAATAGCTTATTTATAAAGAGTAGCAGATTTTGATACAGCATGAATTCTCAGATCTACATGAAAAAGGGAGAGCATTAGAGAAGGAATAAATGAAGGTCAAATAAAATATTGTATGTTACTTATTCTTAATTGGTCCAACAGATAATTTGCTCAAAATAATAACAGCCACAATGTACTGTGTGATTATAGCTTATGGATAAGTGATACGAATAGCAGTGTTATAAAGATGGAAAGGTGGAATTGAGAATACTCCACTTTAAAGTATTTGTACACACATTAAGTAGTATAATGTTATTTGATAGTGGACCTGAATAAATTATAATTGTATATTGCAAATTTGCAAACTCAAGGATAACTACTCAAACATTTTAAATAAAAGTGTAATTGATATGCTAAGAGTGGAGACAAAATGTAATCATATGTAATGCTCAACTAAAACCAGAGCTAGCAAAAGAGAGAGGAAGAACAAGAAAGGAAAAAAAAAAAGACAATGAATAGAAAACAATTAAAAATAAGATAGATATCCAAATACCAAATATATCAAAATCACCTTAAATATCTAAATGCATAAAGGACAGAGATTGGACTAAGGAATAAAACAACAACCAAGTGTAGGTTGTGTACAACAAACCTATTTTAAAGACACAATTATTTGAAAACTGATTAACACTAATTAAGAGAAAGTGACCAGCTGTATTAATTTTAAACAAAGCAGCCTTCATAACAAGGAAGGTCATCAGTAGTTCCTAGAAGTTCAAGAGGAGAAAAGGAAGAATAAATAGGTGGAACACAAAATATTTTAGGCTGTGTCAATATTCTGTATGATACTCTGGCATGGATACATCACATCAAACATTTGTCAAAGTTCACAGAACTACAGAACACAAAAAAGTGAACCCTTATGTAAACTAAGGACTTTTGTTGATAAGAATGTAACAATATTGGTTCATTAATTGTAACAAATTCACCACACTAATGCATGGTGTTAACAGTTGGGGACATTTTATGGGGGAGGGGTCAAAGACATATATGTGAACTCCGTACTCCAGACTGGAATCAGGCCTCTCCACCTGCCCCAGACCTTGTATACATGAGACCAATTTTTATCTCAGAGTAGTTAGGGAAAACAGTTTTCTAGAACCTGCTGGACTCCTCTCCCCGAGCCAACTGATCTGTCCTGGTTGCTAGATACCTGTTTACCTTTGAGATGGAGTGCTCTGTAGGGTTCTGAGTGGTCAGTTGTGGCCCAGAGGCACTCCGAAGCTGAGCTGTGAGCCCAGCCAGTCACTGGGGCCTGCCGCTGCCTCCACATTCACCTTCCAGGTGGTCCTGGAGCACTTGTGCATGCTCTACTGGTGATTTCTGAGAGCCTGAAACACGTTCCATGTCTCCCTGCACTTTCCTGGAAGATCCAGGTGTGTGCTGAGGTGGTGGTAATTCTGATAGTAAACAGACAGCACTCTATGATTTATGAAGGCGCTAGGCAAAAGGTATTCTGCCTGCGATGAAATCTGTGAAAGACGTAGTGAGTATATTGGTCCAATAACACCAGCCGATGTCAGGTTGCTTGGGGCTGAGGCTAGCCCTCCCATGTTACACATCTCATGCTTGTTGGTGTTGAATACACACCTGAGCAGGTTGTCACTTCAGGAGATGGTTGACTCACTGGAAAAGGCAGGGGAGAGACAGTCTCCTAAACTTTCCCAGCTGGCTGGTGAAAAACCTATCTGAAAAGCATCAGATATCAATGGAGAAAAACCTCAGATGAAAACAAATTATTTCAAAGGAGACACTTATTTTTCAGAAAATCCACAACTGCTCCATGAAGAAATGATGAGATGGAAGCAGAGAGACCAGGGAAAGGAGGAGAAACAAAGGCTGGAGCAGTTGAAGGCACAAACAGAGAAAATCAGCCATGTACTACCAGTGACTGAAAACCTGCCCAAGTCCATCCCTTCCTTGGAGATCACTTAGATCACATGAAGTGGCAGGTTGAACAAGACAGGGAAGCAGAAAACAGTGATCACCCCGTCCTTCAGTCACAAGTTGATCAGAAGGGTGTCCCCTGATGATGCCAACTTCAATGTGTTTCTTCAAAGTCAAGAAGAGGAACATCAAGAAATAGCCAGACAATTGAAGGAAGAAAAGCAAGTGAATGAAGAGCTTACAGTACAGATAAACCATCTCCAAATCGAAGAGGTATCTTTGCAGTGTGAGAATTCAAACCTACAAAGTGAGATTCAGCATCTGAAGCTGAACCCTAAATTTTGCCTGAACTACAGCAAGATTACTTAAGACCACTTGAGAAAAAATGAAGAAATTCACTGCTTAGTAATGAATAAACAGCTTCTCAATGTGTCTAAATACTTGAACTCCACATATCAGATTTGTGACTTGTACAGGAAGATGGCAGAAGACATGGGCAAGGAATTGGGAGAAAAGCACTTCTTTCTATATACTATTGAAGGAGACCATGGAGACCACCTTCTATGAGAAAGGGGCTTAAGAACTGGAACACAGCCATTTTGACTGAGAGAAAGCTCAAATTAATGAAAGAAAATTATCATAAGAGGCAAATGCTGGCCAAAGTCTAGTCCAAGTTCCAGCCATTTGCTCCACAGAGGCCCCAAAGTGTCAGGGGATCCCCTGAACCCAGGTATATTTTACATTCATTCAATATATGAAATGTTTTTTAAGGATCTCATCAAACCAAAAATGGTGTTCATTTCTGGGGGAAAAGAACAGGACTTCAGATTATTGAAAGGGATCAATTCTTTTTTTTTTTAAGAAAATATTTATGTAGTAATTAAGTGATTTTTTTTCTTACAAAAATGTTTTCATTGAAAATTTTTAAACTTGTTGACAAGAAACATTGTGTATAGTGCATGGTATTTTAAAAATACATATAAAATGCCTACCTTTTTATCTAAAACTTCCCAATAGTTTACAAATGCATATATAAAATACTTTCAAATACTGCTTTATTTCTAATTTTCAGCAAGTTACTTCAGGAAGGAGACTCAGCAGCTGGTTTTACTGAAGCACTAAGCAACTTTAATTCATGAAGTAAAAGGTAATTCTTTAACCAATGAAAATGTCAGGAGGAGTTTAGGCAGACAAAATACCATTCTGCCCGGATGGTTAGATTGAGTGTTGCTTCATTTAATTTTTGGCAAATTGATCCATTTTGTTTTAGTGATTGCCTTTCTAGAAATCATAGGATATTTTACAAAAGCTAAGAAGGATATATTTTTCTCAATAAAACTAAGCAGCATATTTTAGCTGGTCTTTAGTCAGAACAGGAAAAAATACATTTCAATCATTAAGCTATGAGGGTTAAAATAGAACTCTATTTTATACAACTTTTATAAATATCAACCAAGTATGGTCTAATATGATTATTATGAGTAACAGCTATCTTCAAAGGCAGTTAATGGTTTTGTTTGTGCAATTTGTTTTTTAAAATAATGATTCATGGCTTTAGACTTTACAAACCTCATTCACAACCTTATTTGATCTTTTAATCCAGGTAATGCCATGAAACACCTCTGCAAAGACAGATGTGTTTAAGAAAATAATTCAGATCAGAGGACACTAAGGACTATATTTAATTCTGCTAATTGCTAACTAATGTATGATTAACAATTTTTCAAGTTTTATTGAGATATAATTGACATATACAATTATATTAAGTTAAAATGTAGAACATAATGATTTGATATATGTATATATTAGGAAATAGTTAGCACAATAAGTTGATCATTAGGGGATTTCTGGGACTAAACTATAACTGTAGGAATATTAAAGCAGTGACTGAAGATGAGGTAAATTAGAGCTAGAATTTGAAGGGCCTTATGCACCATGAAAGCAGTTTGAATTTACCTTGGGGACAATTGAGTCAACAGAAAATTGTGGGGAAATCATATGGTGACGTTTTTCCTCTTAAGTAATATATCAGACAATAGTGTGACTGAATGCAGTGATAACAAATGCAGACAGATTGCAAAGAAACTGAAAGGTATAAAATGAGCCCATGGAATACAGAGTTAATCAAATGCCTGAAGTCATATGTGGACTTTTTGCAAAATACAGGAAAACTAACGAAAAAAATAAACATATTCTTAATCGCACAACATAGATATTGGTGATTAACATTTTAGTGTATTTATTTTAGATTGTCTTCTCTAAATACATGTGCATTTTAAAACAAAAATCATTACATCTATGGGCAGCCATTATCTATGTTATGCACCATCAATCACTCCCTTATTAGAAAGGTAGTTATTATTACCATTTAATAAACGTTGTGATAAATGTGTTTGTGCCTACATATTTGTGCCTTTGCTGACTACTTAGAATAAACCACTATATGTACAATTTCTGAGCTAAAGATAATGCACATTTTGAAGTTTTTAAAGAATATCTATGTTCTTTCAGAAAGCAATTTATATTCCTACCAGCAGCCTCCTGCAGCTTTAAAAACAATGAATATTTTTATTTTTTCCTAACAATAGGCAAATATCTTACTGTTTTAATTTGCATCCCTTTGATTACTTATGAGGTTAAATCCTTTCATGTTTATTGTAACTTGCCTGTTCTGTCAATTTTTCTACTAGGGTGTTTGTAGTTTTAGGTTTGATTTTAAAAGCTCCGGGACCTTTCTGTTTAAGCAAAGTAGAATATAACAATTATAATTTGTTATTCAGCCGCAGAGAATATGTAGAGGCAGTTCAAAAATTCAAAATGTGTGAAAAACAGGAACACAGCAAGGCTTCCGGTAAAGAGAAATGTGTGCAGATATTGGATGTAAGAGCTATAGTTATGCAAACTTACAAAAGGAATGCAAAATGAACTTAAGGCATGAATAACAGGCTGCTTTCAAGGTTCCAGATGAATGAAGCAATGGAATCAAGAGTCTTTGTCTATATAAATACAAAGAATAACTTTGGATTTGAGAGACGATGACTATACCCAAGCGTGGATGACAACTGGTTAACAATGTTTTCTCTTCAAGTGTATGTGAGAGTAAACAGCAAAAATGCCAAATTGCAAACTTAAAATTAGTAGTAAGTATTGGCAACCTATTAAACTTCAAAAGCGAAAGGAAAGCTACTCAAGGAAATGTTCACAGGATTAACATAATTAATTTGAATATCAGTTCCTTAAAATGCAGACAACTACTGCACAAAAGGTGGACAGCCTCCCCGAAATGTGCATGGACAATTTTCTGACATGGTTATGGAAATTCATACAATTAAATGTATTCACTTGAGTAACCACTATCACAGTCAAGATTTAGAAAATTTCTATTATATCCATAACTTCGCTGTTCCTCGGTTTCCAATCAGTATGAGTTAAATTAACTTGCTCTAAAATTTTATATAAAAATTGCTGGCTGGTGTGGCTCAGTGGTTGAGCATTGATCTCTGAGCCAGGAGATCACGGTTTGATTTCAGGTCAAGGCACCTGTATGGGTTTTGAGCTCGATTCCCAATAGGGGGCCTGCAGGAGGCAGCCTACCAATGATGCTCTCTCATCATTGATGTTTCTATCTCTCTCTACCTCTCTTTTCCTCTCTGAAGTCAATACAAATATATTTTAAATTTTAAAATGTTTTATAAATGAAATCATAAAGGTTGTGTTCTTTTCAATTTGACTACTTGTGATCAATATAATGTTCTTGAGATTCATCTACGGCTTCAAGCACAATCTGTTTTAAAATCTTGTTTTCTTATTGAATTATTTGTGCCATTTAAAAGAAATAAATAGAGCATATAAATGTGAATCTCTTTCTGAAAACCCTATTTCAATGATGTAATCTTTATGCCAATACCAGCTGTCTTAATTATTAATAACTAGAGGCCTGATGCATGAAATTCGTGCAAGAGTAGGCCTTCTATCCCCCGCCTGCCTGCACCAGCTTCCCTCTGGCACCCGGGACTTGGGCTTCACTTTGGCTGACAGCAGGCACCCAAGACCGGGGCTTCCCTCCAGCCCCAGCTTAGTCCGGAAGAACGTACGGAATGATGTCCAGAATGATGTCAGGTATAATTAGCATATTATCTTTTTATTATTATAGACTGCTTTATAATGATCATAAAGTTAGGGAGCATAATCTTTCAACTTTGTTCTTTTATTTAAAAGATCTGGGACTATTTCTGGTCCATTCATATGTTTAGAATCATCTTGTCAATTTCTATGGGGAAAAATACCTGATGGGTGATGATTTAGGATTTCACTGAATTTATATGTAAATGCAATGAATAATCTTAATTTAAGTTTTTAAATAATAATAAACTTAGTTTATTGCTTCATTTATTTTGTCATCTTTAAAAATCCTAAGCAATATTTTCTTCATTTTTATACAAATTTCAAGTTAATCTTTAAATATTTAATATTTTTTATATTTTATTTTTCTATTTTTATTGATTTTACTAGAGGCCTGGTGCATGAAATTCATGCACGGGAGGGGGGGTGTCCCTCAGCCCAGCCTGCACCCTCTCCAATGTGGGACCCCCTCGAGGGATGTCCGACTGCCCGTTTAGGCCTGGTAGGATCAGGCCTAAACGGGCAGTCGGACAACCCTCTCACAATCCAGAACTGCTGGCTCCCAGCTGCTTGCCTGCCTGCCTTCCTGATTGCCCCTAACTGCTTCTGCCTGCCAGCCTGATCATCCCCTAACCACTCCCCTGCCAGCCTGTTTGCCCCTAACTGCCCTCCCCTGCAGGCCTGGTCACCCCTAACTACCCTCCCCTGCAGGCCTGGGTCCCCCGCAACTGCCCTTCCCTGCAGGCCCAGTTTCCCCCAACTTCTCTCCTCTGCCAGCCTGTCACACCTAACTGCCCGCCCCTGCAGGCTTGATCACCCCCAACTGCCCTCCCTTGCAGGCCTGGTCCCTCCCACTGCCCTCCCCTGCTGGCCATCTTGTGCCAGCCATCTTGTGTCCACATGGGAGCGGGATCTTTGACCACATAGGGGCAGCCATCTTCTGTGTTGGAGTGATGGTCAATTTGCATATTATTCTTTTATTAGATAGGATAGAGGCCTGGTGCACGGGTGTGGGCCAGCTGGTTTGCCCTAAAGGGTATCCCGGACCAGGGTGGGGGTTCCCTTGGGGCATGTGGTGGCCTGGGCGAGGGGCCTGTGGTGGTTTGCAGGCTGGCCATGCCCCCAGTGACCCAAGTGGAGGCCCTGGTATCTGGGATTTACTTATCTTCTATAATTAAAACTTTGTAGCCTTGAGCAGAGAGCCAAGCCTCCTGCTTGCTCCATGGCTGCAGCCATTTTTGTTAGGATTTATTTACCTCCTATAATTAAAACTTTGTAGCAGAGGCCAAGGCAGGCCAGGTCTCCAGGAGACCTTTAGGTAATTATCAGCAACACTGAGGTAAATATCAACACAAAGCAGATTATTATTGTAGATCACGCAGGGTGAACAAAGGGTAAAATATTTAACTGCAGCAGTGTTTCACTACATTCTGTGCAGTGAGAAAACCTGAGTCATTTTCAAGGTCCACCATTTCTTACTTCTTTTCAGTCAGGTCAAGTTTCTAAACTTTCTAAATCTCCATTTTCCTGCTAATGAAAAGAAAATAGGATTCCACCGAGTCTCTTATCTACCAACTCCAGGACTTCTGTGAGGATCAAATGAGATGAGGCACAGGAAAACACTTCACAGACATTTGGTTAGTGTAAAATATTTGCACCTGGCTATAAAACAAGTCATGTTCCTGGGCTGAAGAAACTCCAAGGAGGCTAGTCACTAGGGAGTTGCTACATGATATCATTACCGGGCACCCACAGTCAGTTTCCAGGCTGGGATGGGCAGTGGGCCGCATTTTGCACCAAGAGGTCTCAGCAATGTTGGCTGCAATTCAGTGGGCTGTTGCTCTGGGATGGTGGCAGGGCCTGTGTCCCACTTGGGGAAAGCCGAGTATTGCTTTGTGAACACCAGGTCTTTGGTACCGTTTCTCTGTAAATGGCCAGTGAATGTCACAGCAGCTCCTGCATTAAGTGTCTGCCCCCTGGTGGTCTGTGTGTGTCATAGCAACCGGTCAGGCAGTCAGAAACTTAGCATATTTGTCTTTTATATATATAGGTAATTGACATACATCACTGAGTGAGTTTCAGATGTACAGCATAAAGGTTTGACTTACAGATATTTTGAAATGATTACCACAATAAGATTAGTTAACATTCACCATTTTTTATAGATACAATATTTTTATGTAAAAAATAAAATGTCCCCCTTTGTCATGAGAACTCTTAGGATATATTCTCTTAAATATGTATATGTATTAAATACATATGCATATAATACATATATATTAAATACATATGTATATAATACATATATATTAAATATGTATATTACCAATAGTCATCATGTTGTATATTACATTCCTAGTACTTATTTATTTAACAAATTTTTTAGAGCAATTTTTTGGGAAAATTCTTTTTTTATATATATTTTATTGATTTTTTTTTTTACAGAGAGGGAGGGAGAGGGACAGAGAGTTAGAAACATCAAGAGAGAGAAACATCAATCAGCTGCCTCCTGCACACTCCCTACTGGGTATGTGCCCGCAAAAAAGGTACATGCCCTTGACTGGAATCGAACCTGAGACCCTTGAGTCCACAGGCCAATGCTCTATCCACTGAGCCAAACAAGTTAGGGCTATTTAAAAAAATTTTAAGTGTACAATATAGTGTTCTTCATTCTAGGCACAGTGCTCTGCAGAAGATTTCTAGAACTTATTCATCTCATATAACCAATATTTTATACCCATTAAATATCTTCCCTGCTGAAACCAGTTTGGCTCAGTGGATAGAGCGTCAGCCTGCAGACTGAAAGGTCCCAGGTTTGATTCCGGTCAAGGGCATGTACCTGGGTTGCGGGCACGTCCCCAGTAGGGGGCGTGCAGGAGGCAGCTGATCGATGTTTCTCTCATTGATGTTTCTAATTCTCTATCTCGCTCCCTTCCTCTCTGTAAAAAAATCAATAAAATATATTTTAAAATAAAAATAAAAATAAATATAAATAAATAAATAAATAAATAAATATCTTCCCATTTCTCCTCAGCCTCATCCACTGGGAAACACTATGCTAGTATTTGTTTCTATGAGTTGGATTATTTTAAATATTTTTATATGTAAAATAGCACCATATTTATTTTTCTATAACAGGCTTATTTCACTTATACAGTATTGTCTTTGAGGTTCATTCATGTATGGCAGTATTTTATCCTTTTTAAAAACTAAATAATATTTTATTATAGTATATATATACACACACCACATTTTCTTTATTTGTTTGCTGATAAAAATTTAGGCTTTTTTCACATATTGACTATTATTAATATTGCTAAAATGAACATGAAATTGCAGATTTTTTTGTGATCCTGATTTCAATTGTTTGATTGGTGTTTCAGGCTTCTTAGGATATATTTCTAGAAGTGGAATCACTGGGTCAAATAGCTGCTCCATTTTTAATTTTTTATGAAACTCCATACTGCTTACCATATGAATAAAATACTTAAATGTAAGCTGTGAAACCATAAAAACCCTAAAATAATATGTAGGCAGCAAAATAACAGACATGTCACATAGTAGAATTTTCACAGATGCATTGCTAGTGCAAGAGAAACAAAGGGAAAATAAACAAATGGGACTACATCAAACTAAAAAGCTTCTACACAGCAAAGGACACCAGCATCAAAATTCAAGGGGAACCCATTGTATGGGAGAACATATTGGCCAATGATACATCTGATAAGGGTTAATTTCCAAAATATACATAAAGTACTCAAGAAAAGGAAGACAATCCAATTTTTAAAATGGGCCAGTGTTGTTCAGTGGTTGAGCATTGACCTATGAACCAGGAGGTCTCAATTCAATTCCCAGTCAGAGCACATACTCAGGTTGTGGGCTCGAACCCCAGTTCTCTCTCATCATTGATGTTTCTTTCTCTCTCTCACTCTTCCTCCCTCCTTGAAACCAATAGAAGTATATTTTTTTTAAAAATTAAAATGGGCAGAAAACCTGAATAGACAGTTCTCAAAAAGAGGGCATACAAATGGCCAAGAGGTATATTAAAAAATGCTAAATGTCACTAATCATCTGAGAGATGAAAATTGAAATGACAATGAGGTACCACCTCACACCTGCCAGAATAGCTATCATCAATAAATCAACAAACAACCGGCAAACTTTTTGAAACCTGTTTTTGTATCACTA
Organism: Corynorhinus townsendii; assembly: GCA_026230045.1. NCBI lineage: Eukaryota > Metazoa > Chordata > Mammalia > Chiroptera > Vespertilionidae > Corynorhinus > Corynorhinus townsendii. The sequence continues at coordinate 71,894,430 of JAPDVU010000005.1, forward strand.
GCCCTGAGAATATTTTCTTAATATTTCATATTAATTTGTTGCTGTATCCATAATCTGTACCAAGCAAGCCCTTTTATGTAATGAAATCACAGAGTAGGAGCGTTACATGATACCTGACCAATGCTACTTAGCTAATTGATGATAAAGCAGAAATAAGAATACCAGTCACATGAAATCTTGTCCAGTGCTCTTACACCACATGACTGACCACTCTTTCATATGATGATGAAAAACTTACTTTAGTTATAGCATATTGTAAAATTTCCCATTTTCCTGAACCTAATTTCATAATTAGAGAGTAAAAATAAAAACAGCAGATGGGAGAGAGAATAGAGACGGCCCACTTTAGCATCATGCCTTGGATGGCTGGATGAGCAGATTGTAAAAAGCTATACAACAGTGATCAAAATGCCAATGTTGAAGTCACCAATCAGTCATAATCAATTGACTGTCAAACCAAAAACCTTATTTAGACTTCCCAAGGTATTTTTTCCTATTTTTATGAATTAAATACCTTAAAGACAAAATTTTGAATAAATCAGATTGCTAAGTCAAAGATTTAGAATATATATATACTAGAGGCCTGGTGCATGAAATTCATATGTTCGAGGGGTCCCTCATTTGGGCCTGCGCCTTCTTGCAGTCCGAGAGCCCTCAGGGACATCCTTAGCACTGCTGCGGAGGTGGGAGAGGCTCCCGCTACCACCGCTGCGCTCGCCAGCCATGAGCCTGGCTTCTGGCTGCGTGGTGCTCCCCCTGTGAGAGTGCACGGACCACCAGGGGCCAGCTCCTGTGTTGAGCATCTGCCCCTTGTTGGTCAGTGCACATCACAGTGACTGGTCATTCCACCAGTTGTTCCACCATTTGGTTGATTTGCATAGTAGGCTTTTATTCTATAGGATATATATATATATGTGTGTGTGTGTGTGGTATATGTGGTAAGATTATCTTTAATATGTTAGCAATGACACTGGGTTTCTTATTCAGTAACCTACTGTCCCTAAACTGCCCTTTTGCCCTTTTGCCTCTACCCTTGACAAAAATTCCTTCATTACAATTCTCTATAATGCAAATACTTTGAGAAATAATTGACACTGAATGTAGCATATTAAACACAAACAACCTTATTTAGAATTCTAAAAAATACCTAGAACTCTATTTGTTTTTATAAAGAAATCTATATGATACACAGCAAAATTAAAGCTTCCCCTTAAATAATTAAATGTTTTTATTTGATTATCTGATTTAGCTGTCTAACCAACTTGAAAAGAAATCTTTCTGCAATGAACACAGAATAAACGCCCCAAAGTGGCTATTGAATAAATCAACGATTGAATAAATGTATTTTAAAAGGAAACACTTAACTTTCTTACCATCTCATAGCACACTCAAGATAATGCATGTATTTCTTGATACTCGAAGTCTGTATATTTCAAAACAATTACTATTCATGTAGTAAAACTGACTTATTGTACTACAAGATAAGTATGAGCCAGAACGTTACCATGATTAGGAAAATAAGAGCTATTGCCAACATAGGGTGAATTAATAAAAGCGTAATGTAACTTAATAGAGGAGGAGATAATTTCATCTTTCTGAAACAATTAGACAATATGTATAGAGATATACATTATATGGGCTGCAACTTGATTGTTATAAGAATATTTTAGCAAGTGTAAAATAAAGAAAAAACTTACATTAAAATTACATTACAAGAAAATAGCAGTTGATATTTTTGGTATCTCTCACCAAATTTATTTTAAATATTAGCTTAATAATCACTGGATACATGGATTGAAGTACATGTTTAGAGTAATTAGATTGTAAGTGAAAACTGAAGAACTCTTCTTTACCTGCAAAGCAGAAAGCATAGGAACTTAATTTAGTTTGTATATTAATTATATGGTGACACTCTCGGGAGTTTTACTTTGCGCTGACAAAATAAAAAGGCAATCGGTGATTCCATTCATGAGAATAATACGATCAGATCTCTGTTTCAGAAAGACTATGCAGCACAAGTTTAGCAACCTGGTCACATGAAATAAATTTAGTTTGTGAATTATCTATATGTTGATAGATAAACAATTGTGGTCATTTAATTGTAGGTAGAATTATAACTGTAGTTATAATTAATTTGCAGGTAGCAAAGTTATTTAATTTTATTTTGTTTCAGAAGGGAAAAAAAATATGTTGCTAAAATTTACTTATGTTGGAGAGTGGGAATTTTTGCCCATTCCAGAGACCATGGACTATGCCCTAGATAGAGCTGTCAGTGCTGACACCAGACCAGGCCTTGAGATACGGTCTCATGGCCCCTTCCCAGCACGTAGGCTTTCTTTCATAGAACACTGTCAGCTTTCTGAAGAACAGGATGATCCTGTGAATAACATGGTCATCAATGGCATGATCCTGACGTTGCTTAGGAAAAACTGTTTTGTCTTGGGTTACTTGCTCTACAAAAACAAGATGTGGTTAATGTGCTTAAAAATGGTCCTGCGCACCCAGTACAGACCTCTAGCAACAGAAGGCGAGGTAGAAATGCAAACCGACCCATGATTGGGCCCGTAAGTCTCATGACAAGGGGGGAATGATAGAGCTAAAACTAGGTTGACCCCATGGAGTTCTTTTTGTTACTTTTATAATGTTTCTTTTGTTCTGTACCTGCAGTTCTGCAACTCTTCCTGCTGCCCTTCCCTGTAAACAGCAAGTATGTAACATTTTCACAAACCTGCCAATAGGAATGCAGAGAAGTGGACTCAGTCCAAATTAGGCAAACTGCACAGTACCCCTGCGTAACCAGACTCCTGATCCTGCTCCCTGACCAATCGATGGGAGCCAGGAATGTTCCCCCTGCCCACTGCTTTGGACCCCCTATAAAGCCTTTGTTCTCCCAAAGCTCTCTCTCTCTCTCTCCTGCCACTGCGCCGGTGATTGCTGGAGACGGGAGCTCGTGCTAGCAGGAATAAAGGTTCTCTTGCTCTTGCATCGGGCTCGGCTCCTTCCTGGTGGGTTTTTGGGGATCCTGAACACTGGGCATAACACTTAGAGCATAAAAGTTAATTTAGTCCAAAGTAGTTTTAAAATATGTGAGAAAGGTTTCATTAAAACTTTTCATAAATGTGGAGTCTTGTTCATTTATTTACTTAGTCAACAAAGTTCTCATGAACCTACCATATTTTGGACTCTACTCACATAAGACACAATAAAAAGGACTGTTCTGTCCCCAGCCACTCATATTTAGTAATTTTAAAGCACTTCTATAACTAAATCATTATAGGAAACTGAGCTGACAGATTAAAATTTGGGATGGAAGTATTGTAACCTATGCAGGATATTACAATTTTGCTAGGCCGGGTCAGCAAAGGCTACCTCTCCAGAGGAGACAACATTTAAATGAAGTCCTTGACCACAAGGGGTTGGTGTTCACCAGATGGATAACTGGAGAATGGGAAGTCCAGCCAAGAGGGGGTGTTAGGAGTGATTGCTCTCTCATTGTGGTGGAAATAGCATGACTCTTGGCAATAGGTAAGAAATGTGGCTTTTCTGGAACACAAGGCAAATGGAGGAGAGGAGAATAAGACTGTGCAAATGTAGATAGGAGCTACACTGAACAGATTGTTGGAAGGTTTTGGGTGACACGCTCGGGAGTTTTACTTTGCGCTGGCAAAATAAAAAGGCAATCGGTGATTCCATTCATGAGAATAATACGATCAGATCTCTGTTTCAGAAAGACTATGCAGCACAAGTTTAGCAACCTGGTCACATGAAATAAGACTGAAGGCAGAGAGCATTGTTAGAAAGCTTTGACAACTTTCAAGATGAGGAATGATAAGGGCTGAATTAAGGCAGGGTAGACATAGGGTTAATTTCTTCAATAGAAAGAGAAGTTGGGAGATACATAAAAAGATTCTCTCTTTGTCTTTAACTTTTGGCATTCTAATTATGATGTGTCTTGGTGTGGGCCTCTTTGGATTTATTTTGTTTGGAATTCTCTGTACTTCCTGGACTCATATGGTTATTTCCTTCATCAGGCTAGGGCAGTTTTCTGTCGTTATTTTATTAAATAGGTTCATCTATTCACTGTTGGTACTCTGTAATGTATTCTTCATTTCAGTTAGTGTATTCATTTCCGTCTATTTGGAATCAAGGATATGGATATGTTTCTTGATTTAGTGAGAGTTGCAAGTGTCCCCCCACATCCGGTGTGGTTCAGGGTTCAGGTACAGGGCTCGGGCTCTGGAGGAGGCTGCACACAAATGAAAGAGACAAGAAAATACTAATTTGGTAATTGGGGGCCAAGTGGAAGCCCAAGAGAGGACTCCGCTTTGCTCTGGCCTTGCAATCAATTTTATTCAGGTTTGGGATCCACCCATAGCCCTTAGGCAGGCAATTCCCAGTAACAGGCAAACTATCTTATCAGCAAGGATTTACATAAAACTAAAAGGTGGAAGGTGCTTCAGCTACCTTTAATCTCAACTAGACAGTAGGTGTATGGCTTTGACCCTTGACAGAGCCTCAAGGTTGACCAGCCTTCCGGACTCCTTGTCCACCCCTTTCTGCTAGTGAAGGCAATGGGCAGCTTCCAAGAAGAGAGGAAAAGAGAGAAAGAGAGATTGATGTGAGAGAGAAACATCAATTAGTAGCTCCCATATTAGGCCTGACCAGGGATTGAACCTGCACCTAGATATGTGCCCTGACCAGGATCAGACCCACAACCTTTTGATGTACAAGATGACACTCCAACCAACTGAGCCATGCTAGCAAGGGCATGACTGATTCTCTTTTATGGTTTCCATGTGCTTTGTTATGCTGTTGAAGTTCCAGTAAGTTCCTTGAGCATTCTTATAACCATTGTTTTGAATTCTGTGTCTGGTAGTTTGCTTGCCTTTTTTTTTTTTTTTTTTTTTTCTGGAGACTTTTTATTTATTTATTTATTTATTTAATAAATCCTTATTGTTCAAATTATTACAGTTGTTCCTCTTTTTTCCCCCATAGCTCCCCTCCACCTGGTTCCCACCCCACCCTCTGCCCTTTTGCCCTGCCACTGTCCTCATCCAGAGGTGTACGATTTTTGTCCAGTCTCTTCCCACAACCCCCACACCCCTTTCCCCCCAAGAATTGTCAGTCCACTCCCTTTCTATGCCCCTGATTCTATTATATTCACCAGTTTATTCTGTTCATCAGATTTTTTATTCGCTTGATTTTTAGATTCACTTGTTAATAGATATGTATTTGTTGTTCATAATTTTTATCTTTACCTTTTTCTTCTTCTTCCTCTTCTTAAAGAATACCTTTCAGCATTTCATATAATACTGGTTTGGCAGTGATGAACTCCTTTAGCTTTTTCTTATCTGTGAAGCTCTTTATCTGACCTTCAACTCTGAATGATAGCTTTGCTGGGTAGAGTAATCTTGGTTGTAGGTTCCTGCTATTCATCACTTTGTAGATTTCTTGCCACTCCCATCTTGCCTGCAGAGTTTCTGTTGAGAAATCAACTGACAATCATATGGGTACTGCCTTGTAGGGAACTAATTATTTTTCTCTTGCTGCTTTTAATATTCTCTCTTTGTCTTTTGCTCTTGGCATTTTAAATATGATGTGTCTTGGTGTGGTCCTCTTTGGATTCCTTTTGTTCAGGGTTCTCTGTGCTTCCTGGACTTGTAAGTCTATTTTTTCACTAGGTGGGGGAAGTTTTCTGTCATTATTTCTTCTGATAGGTTTTCAGTAACTTGTTCTCTCTCTTTTTCAGGCACCCCCATAATTCTGATATTGGTACGCTTGAAGTTGCCCTAGAGGCTCCTTACACTATCTTCATATTTTTGGATTCTTTTTTCTTTTTGCTATTCCAGCTGGGTTTTTTGCTTCTTTGTATTTCAAATCTTTGACTTGATTCTTGCGATCCTCTAGTCTGCTGTTGGATCTCTGTATATTATTCTTTATTTCAGTCAGTGTATACTTAATTTCTAGTTGGTCCTTTTTCATATCCTTGAGGGTCTCCCTAAATTTATTGGCAGTTTCTAGAAATTTCTTGAAAAACCTTATAACCGTGGTTTTGAACTCTATATCCAGTCATTTGCTTTCCTCCATTTCTGTCATTTGTGAGCTGTTTCTTTGTCTCTGCAGTTTGGCTGCTTCCCTGTGTTGATAGAGTGGCTTTGTCTGCTAGGTGTCCTATAGGGCCCAATGGCTCAGCCTCTCCAGTTACCTGAGGTGGACACTCTTGGTCCACCCCTTTGTGGGCTGTGTGCACTGTCTTATTGTAGTTAAGCCTTGATTGTTGTTGGTCTCACTGGGAGGATTGACCTCCAGGCCAATTGGCTGTGATGATCAGCTGTGTCTATGATGGGAGAACTTCTATGCTGGAGACACCCTTATGAGGCAAGATTTGCTTCAGTGGGGCTTTGGTGCTCACTGAGTCTGCCCCCTGAGTGTGTCCCTTATGGATCTGAGGAGTTGTAATCTGGATGGTCCCACTCTGACCATTGGGTACACTGGCTCTTGGATCTCCAAAGAGGTGCTAATTTAGCCTCTGCCTGAGGCCACCCAACAGGAGCTATGGAGAGATCTGCAGATTCCTCTTCTTTGTTTGGGATTTGGAGGTGCCCAGATGAGGCCCAGCTGTGAAGCACTGCAAGCTGCTGTGAGGCCTTGGGCCTTCTTTTGGATGTTCTGGGTCTCTCTGACCCAGCTGCAGTTTGTTAGGCAATTTAAGATTACAAAGGGCCAAGCCATTCATATGCAAAAGCCTCGGCACATAGCTTGGGGCAGGGTCTCAGGGAATCCACAGGGTGGAGCAAACAGCAATGGCTTATCCTCAGCCCTGCCCTAAGAGGCCCCAGAGTCTCTGGGTCCCACAGTAATCGCCGAAGCCCCTCTGAAAGAAAGCCGCCCTCAAGTTTCGCCCGCTGCGAGACAGTCCAGTTTCTCCCCGTATGAGTCTGGGTCCCCAGAGTCTCACCCAGAACAGGAGTTCAGAGCAGTTGGGAGCTTGTGTCTCCCTTCCAATTAAGAAAGACAACCACATACTCAGTTGCCAGCCCTTTCTTCGTGCGTGTTCCTCAGTACCTCTGCACTTTACTTCCGCACCTCCTCTGAGTCTCAGTGCGCTTTTCTCTTTCCTTCTAGTTGTAGAATTTCCACTAAGCCAACTTTCCTGTGGTTCTGGATGATGTCTGTTTTGTCTTTTAGCTGTAGTTTTGAAGTGGTTGTGCAAGGCAGCAATTTCAGGTGTTTACCTGTGCTGCCATCTTGGTTTCTCTCCTAGTTTGCTTGCCTTATTTCATTTAGTTATTTTTCTGGAGATTTCTCCTGTTCTTTTATTTGGGAACTGTTTCTTTGTCTCCCCATTTTGGCTACCTCTCTGTGTTTGCTTCTATGTATTAGGTAGAGTTGCTACTTCTCCCAGTCTTGCTAGAAAGTGTCCTGTAGGGCTCAGTGGCACAGCCTCCCTCATCATCTTGCTGGGTGCTCAAGTGTGCCTCTAATGTGGGTCATGTGTACTCCCTTGTTTTAACTGAGCCTGGATTGCTGTTTTCACATCATTGGGAGAGATTGACCTTCAGGGTGATCAGCTGTGACTATGGTGAAGGAGACAGTGTACAACGCCCTATCCCACAGACCAGGACTTGCTTCAGTGGGACATTGGTGCCCACTGAATGTGCCCTTCTAATGTGTCACCCATGAAAGTAGTTGGATGGTAATCTAGCATGGTCTATGGCTGTCTACTGGGCCTACTCACTCTGGGGCAGGGTCTCCTAGGAGGTGCCTCCTAGGAGGTGCAAACCAAGGTCAGCCACTATGCATACCCTGAATGTGGTCACCTGGCATGAGATACAGAGCAATCTGCAGATGCCTGCTACTTGTGCTGGTCTTGGAGGTGCCCTGGAAAAGCCAAGCTCAGCTGCTGCTTGTGGCAGCACTGATGCCACTTAGCAAGAAGTAGAGTGTATGCAGATGCCAGATGCCACTTGTTTAAGAGATTTTAGGAAAGTACAAAACATGAATCAAGATAAGTCATTTTTGTGGAAAAGTCACTGGAAATGGCTTGGGTGGATCCACAAGTTGAATGTGGTAGGGTCTCAGGAAATCATCAGATCAGGGGGAACAGCAATAACCAGGTTAAGGGGGATGCAGATATGGTGCCGCCTGCTGGTTCTATAGAGGAGGAAAGCAAAGGAACAATGGCCTCTGCCACAAACTTCTGTCTGGGAGAAAGCTAGCATCCATCCCTCCTCTTAAAGCCAGACAATTCAGTTCCTCCCTATCTGTCCCTGGCACCTTTCAAGCTAGAGCTCAGAACAAGTGAGTGTGAGTCTGTGCACGGGCCCTTTAAGAGGAATGCCTGGGAGTCCAGGAGACTCTGTCTCACTCAGCCACAATCTCTGCTGGTTTTTACTGCCAAAAGTGGCAGAGATTTCCATCCCAACACTGGAATCCTGTGCTTGGAGGTCTGGTGTGGCACTGGGCCCCCTCACTCCTCAGAGGGAACCTCCTCAGCTGAAATATCCCTCCCAATTTTTAAACACAAATTGTGCGTGTGGGACTAGCCATTTTGCATCTCCATCCCTCCTATCAGTCTAGATGTGGCTTCTTTTTATCCTTAGTTATAGGACTTCTGTTCAATTAGATTTCAGGTGGTTCTGAATGATGGTTGTTCTATAGCTTAGTTGTAATTTTCATGTGGTTGTGAGACATTTCAAGTACTGCATTTACATGTAGTGCCATCTTAACTGGAACTGCTTGATTTTTTTTTAAGTATATCTAAAGTTTCTGAATATTTTTGTAACTTAATCTTTCCCATCCACCCACCAAATATTCTACATTTTGTAAATATCTATAATTCCAGTTGTTTCTGATTTTACAAAATACAATAAAAGTTCTTACCTAAACATGTGTTTACATGACTTATACCCAGGGCAAATACTATTTTTGATGTTTAGCATTTATAACCTGTCCTTGCAATTAGGAAGAAAATAATACCCCAGTTTATTACCTGTTCTTATATTAAAATGTCTATCAATGAATTTAACACCTATTAGATTCAGTGCTATCTAATTACCCATTTCTTCATTTTATAATTTTACTACATGTCATTTTCATTAATGGATATTCAAGCTATCCTAATCATAATAAGACATGTAGAAATGCTTACTTTTATATCAAGTAAGCTGATAGTTATAAAAGTGTATCGATGTATATTAACACTGCTTGTTGTGAAATAGTACATTCTAATGAATGCCCATGGTGTTTGGTGGGTATTATAGATTCTTTTTAAGATTCTACAGAGATGGTCCAAAAATTCCTCCGAAATAGGCATTATCTAAGAATTTGTTCTTGGCTAAATATTTACTGTGAGAACAGAAAAAGGCCTCTCCTTTTCTTTACTGTGGGCTTCCACAATTTATGAGAAGCACCTGGAAATTAAATCCCAAGATTGTTGGCTCCCCTGATTCAAACAGCTCCTCTGTTCAAACTGCGGGACAAGATAAGCTATTCTCAAGGCTACATTATTGAACCCCTCCTCCTCCCTGCTGTTTTCACATCTTAGGGATAATTCTCAATAAGGAGTCTCTAGTTAGTAGAAAGTTACCTTCTGTCCCCATCTGCCTCCCCTTCAAACAAGCCTCTTTTGAATTCTTCATCACTTTTTCTCAAAGCCTGTTTTACAGGCTGGGGAAAAGTACTGATAAGACACCTCCCCAGGATATCTATAAGACTATATCCTGGAAAGCAAACAAACTGTAACTTTTCAAGACAAATCTCTCCTTCTCCCCCTGGATATCTGCTCAACTTAAACAAAATCTTCCTCCTTTCCCTGTCCCTTGGCATCAGCCACTGCTTAAAAGAGCAGGCCACCCTTTGTCCCCTTCTCTTATGAATGGATTCTATAGCCCGCAGCATGGAAATGTGGCTTCAAATATATGATGTCATCTTTTTATTTATTTCTTATTATTTAATATAAAAATGGTGATGGATAAGCTACATGAAAAGTACTGTAAGAAAAGAGAACATGTAACTTGTTTTACAAAGACCTAAAATAAGAAAGAAATAAGGTGATATATTGCAATGAATTACATAATTGCAATGCCAAATAATAGTACAAAAGAAAAGATTTGTACAAGTAGAAGAGAGGGCAGGGCTAGGAAAATTATCAGGTAATATATATTCTCTGAGGCTCTAGCACCAGGATGTTACTAATGCTTTTTAAGCTAGTTTCATTATTATAGCCAATTTATTTGGAAAAAATTGTTTCTTCTTTTTTTATTTTTTAAAATTTATTTGAGGGAGGGAGGGAGAGTGAGAGAGAGAGAGATTTTGTTGTTCCAGATATTTACACATTCTTTGGTTGCTTTTTGTATGTGCCCTGACCCAAGATTGAACCCACAACTGTGGTCTATCAGGACAATACTATAAGCAACTGAACTACCTGGTCAGGGCCTATTTCTTTTCTAGAGAAGCATTTGAAAATATTTAAATAATAGCTATTTCATTGGTTAGGGTCATATATCTACATTATAAATCCAAAAGTAAGATATTTAAACTAATCACTTTATCAAAAATATTTTGCTTCTATTGCATATAATAACCCAAATAACTATCCTCTGTATATTAAGAATTAAGATCAAATTAAGAATTATCATTTTACTAGAGGCCGGTGCACAAAATTTGTGCAGTGGAGGGGGGTCCTTCAGCCTGGCCTTTGCTTTCTTGCAATCTGGAACCCCTCGCTCCTTACCACCTACCTGCTCACTGCTCCTTCCCGTTCAGCTCGCTGCTCCTTAGTTCTGTCACAGAGGCTAGAGAGGCTCCTGCCACTGCCACTGTGCTCACCAGCCATGAGCCCAGCTTCTGGCTGAGCGGTGCTCCCTCTATGGGAACACACTGACCACCAGAGGGCAGCTCCTGCATTGAGATAGTCAGCAGTTAAAGTAAAGGTGTTAATTGTGCATCATAGCGACTGGTCGTTCTGGTCATTCCTCCATAATGGTTGCTTAGGCTTTTATTATATAGACTAGAGGCCCTGTGCACGAAATTCATGCACAGGTAGGGTCCCTAGCAACTGCCGGCTGCTAGCCGGGGCCTCCCTTTTCCAGTTGCTGGCTGAGGCCTCCCTTCATCCCACACCGCCCCCTGGTGGTCAGTGCATGTCATAGTGAGCGATCAAATCTGGGTCAAACTCCCAAGGTGACACTTTACATATTAGGCTTTTATATAGATAGATTTTTTTTCTGGGCATTTAAATATATCCTATGCAACAAGATTAAATGCATATGCTTTCTTTCTGTGGATGTTTCTTTATTAAAATTTTTAATTTTCATATAAACTAGATATTTCTGAAATATATATTTCCCATTGTTTTAATTTTTAATCTTTGCATCATTTCCAAATTGCTTGAATTATTGCATGGATTGAATACCTAGAAAGACATGCTGCTTTTTAAATATTTTTTCAATATATTATTGTTATTGCTGACATTTATTCTCCAAGTTGAACATTAGTATCATTTTATAAAGTTTCTTTTACTAATATATTACTCCTAAATGCTGTTGAAATTTGAATTTGCCAACAATTTTGTATGTGATATATAATTTTGCAATTTCAAAAGCTATGAGTATTTGTGAAAAAATTGTGGTACATATGAGTTCTAAACATATTTATCTATACAAAGTGATTGGAAATTACTCTTTAACTACTGTGTTATCTCTTGTGGTACCAGTGTTGCAATAAGCTTACTACTTCAAGAGTATATACAAGAGTAACTATTAACATATTTTCTAAAAACTAATTTCCTACATTATATAAGTGATTTCATAATATACATTTTTCCCAAATTTTCAAAAAATTTATGTATTTTATGAGATAAACTTGTTCTATTCTGAATCAGCGAATGCGCTAGAATGTTTCTCAGGTGTTAACTGTCCAAATAAGATATCTTTATTAGTTTTCACAACTTCTAAATTGAGCTGAAAACTACATTTTTTTCTAGTTACTTTGGTCCTTTTCCAATACAGAATTCATGAAGTTTTCTGAATCAATATTAGCTATGTTTCCTAGCAACAGGCTCAGCTCTTCTCTGAAAAAACACTTTTGATGGTAGGTGGGAGGAGAGTTGTTTTTGGATGGCAATGAAATCCAGGGTGGGTTTTTCTGCAATTTTAAAAAATGTCTGCATATCTACTTACTTAAAAAGAAGCCTCATACTGAGGTCTGTGTACTTCAAGAATGTCAAACTCACAGCCCACAGGCTGCAGGCCACATGCCTCATTTTCTTGGCCCGTGTTAGCCTTTGAGTTTGATGTGCTTGGTGTACTTGCTCATTTGTTTGTTTTTGAATAAAAGTTTAGGGATGATAGAAGTTCTTCACAATAAAGGTGTAATTCACCGCAAAACAATATCATAACTTTGTATATATATTTCCATTTTAAAATATTTAATTAGTAAGTTAGTCTTTGTATTCGGAATTTTGTTAGAAATATTCATCATACCACACACCAGAGATTTTTAAAAGTCAGTAGATTTAAGCAATTAGATAAACTTAGCATAGTTAAGACCACAAATTTTGGAGTAAAATACATCTGCCTTTTGGTTATGACTCTGCTATTTGTATGCCTGTAACTCTGAACCACTTACCTCAAACATGTATTTTCAAAATTTCCTTATCTTTAAAATATAGTTATCAAAAGCATCTCCCAAATTCAGTTATTGTAGTATAAATATCACAGTTTAAAGTTCATTAAACAATGGCTGATACAAAGTAAAAGCTCAAAAATATTAATTAAAAGCAAAATGACATAAAATTGTGCATTTTTTCTCATAGTTAAAATGTATTTGTGTTAAGTATTCTACATTAAAATTCAATTAAGTACATGATAGTTTAAGTAGAAAATATCCACAGAATGCTTACTCATTCACCAAAAGTAACCCACAGTGTTAATTAATATCCGTTTTGCAACTTAAATTTCAATAAGCATTTTCAAAGTCCACAGTACTGTTCATCTGACTGAAGGAAAGATGGTTATTTTCTCCATGTCTTAATTTCTAAAAATGGTTGTTCTTATGCATTGGTGAGTTGAAGGAGTTTTGAAAGTTAAGGATAAAAGCACAAATATTTAAGACAAAGAAAAAAATTTGCAGGTACTTGTAGACTCTATTAAAGCCTTACTTAAAGGGCACTAACAAAGCAAATTAGCATATCTGAAGTTTTAATCTAATTGCTATCCCAACCAATTCATTAATTGACTCCAGGATTAAACTGTAATGTGTGCTAAGATGTATGTTTGTGATCTGAAAAATTTATGAATATATCTTATTATTCTGATCTCAGGAACAACTAAATAGAAATGTGAAATTAAATGTGATGTAGTTTTATAGGGATAATTGTGGATAGTGTAATAAGCATTGATCATTTTATGCCTATAATAGCTAAACCTAAAAAAATAATATAATTTGGAATTCAGCAAACACTTGTTAAGTGGCTAAATATTTATAAATATTTTGATTCATAAAAACAAAAGCCACATTCTCGGTTTGAAATATAGTACTGACAAGAGTTGCAGCAGATGGCATGTTGTACAGCATAGTGCCTATAGTTAACAATACAGTATTGAGCACTTCAAAATTTGTTCAGTGAGGATTTCATGTTAAGTTTCCTTATCAGAAGAAAAAAATAGCAAAGGGGCACAGAGAAACTTCTGGAATTCATGAATAGGTTTCTTACCTTGATTGTGGTTATGGTATCATGGGTGTATTCATACATCCAAAGTCTTCAAAGTATATAATTGTGTACATTAAGTATATATAGCATTCTTTTTGTATATCAAACATACCTCTATAAAGCTGTAAAAATTAAAAAACTGTATTCCTGCATTCTTGGCAGGAATATAAGAAAAAAGAAAACTACTAGATAATCACATACAAATAAAATTCATTTTCAAAAGTCTTAAATATAATTATAGTAAAGCCAAAAGACATTTTCAAAATATATAGAACAATTCCATAAATTCCAATCTGAACATTGGTATAGGTTCTTGTCTTAATCGATTTAGCTACTATAGCAAAATACCATAGACTGGGTCATTTATAAACATCCATCTCTATTTCTAGCAGTTCTGTAAGTTGGGAAGCCCAAGATCAAGACATCAGCAGATTCCGTCTGGTGAGGGCTCCTTCTTATACGTTCTTATTTTTGCTATAACTTTATGTGTTAGAAGGAATGAAGGATCTTGTTAGAGCCTATTTTATAGGTATTAATCCCATTCATATGGATTCTGCCTTCAAGATCTTATCAATTTCCCAAAGTGCAACCTCCAAACACCATCACATTGGCAATTAGGTTTCACCATGAGAATGTTGGAGGGATGCAAGCATTTGATCTCTGACAGGCCTATCTTTCCCTGAAGGCTTCAATTAATGGATTCCCCTTCTCTATGTTTGGAGGTACAATATCAGAGGTGAAATAAGGCAACTTCACATAGTCTTCTATATAGAAATGTATTATAATAAAGTTATTAACTGCTTCAGAGTGAAATGGATTTCCCTCTCCTGTAAAGAGGTGATGTATTACTTTCCTTGAAGGCAAAAAAGGCAAATTGAATTTCTTTCTAAATTTTATTTCTCCCAGATGATTTTAAACAACTCATGTTCTTATCCCACTAGATAAACAGGAAAATAAATGCTCCTTTAACTTAAATATGTGTTTTTTAATTCATGCTGTGTTTTAAAGTCTTTGGAAAATATGAATTTTCTTGTCTCTAAGCTCTTTCAGATTTAGCAAGAAGCACCAGACCAGAAGTCTCTAGTTGTTAGTATGATTAACCAGCTCAGTCTTATAAGTAAGAACAGACTTAATTTTTTTTTCTTTTCAGGGTGAAAAAGCATAAAGGTTTTGACATTGATGAGTGTATTAATCGTGCCTTTTTAATTTTTGTCTTTTTGAAGCTTTGACATCTGGCGCCTTGCTGACCTTAGAGAGACTGCTTCTCCCAGAGCTAGCCAATTCCTAGAGAGAGTAAAGGACTGACCTACAAGATCACCTTTATATGCAAACCAACCAATCCAGAGACCAAACTCCAATGGCACCCTTTATCAGACTCTCACAGGGCTCTGGCACTCTGGGCCAGGTACCACATAACCAGAGAGAGCTGATACATCCCAGAGCACACTGAAAGTGTTCACACTAGCCCATCCTCAACTTACTTACCCTGCCTGGTCCATTCTTCCCATGGAAACCAAAAGAGGCTCTTTTCCATGCTTTCTTCCTGCTCCCTGTGTCTCCCTACTGACCTTGGTGCTTCCCCCTGTGGCCCCAACCCATCATGGTGTGGCATGGCACCTCCTTTTGGAAACTGTGAGTTAAAAAACTCTCTTCAGTCCTAGCCAGTTTGGCTCAGTGGATAGAGCGTCAGCCTGTAGACTGAAGTGTCCCAGGTTCCATTCCGGTCAAAGGCACATGCCCAGATTGCAGGCTCCACCCCCAGTGGAGGGCATGCAAGTGGCAGCCAATCAGTGATTCTCTCTCATCATTGATGTTTCTATCTCCTTCTCCCTTCTTCTTTGAAATCAATAAAAATATATAAACAACAAAAAAACAAAACACCTCTCTGCAGTGGCAGTCCTTGATCTGTTGGCCTCACCATACCTGAAAAATAATAAAATCTGAAATTTAAAACAGTGAATGCAAAATACTTGTACTATTAAGAAAATGGACATATCTTCCCATTTCTAGGCTTGGTGTAACTTTCTAGCCATACATAATAGTGAAGTAAAAAATGTTTTTCATAGTTTCATGATTTCTATCAATCTATCAAACCGCTACAATTCCTGCTACCAGTAGAGTTAGTTTATGCATGCAGCAACAGCTCAGGTTGTGCCTGGCTGGGAGCAGCATGATGAAAATACCAACCCAAAGTTCCACAATGAACAACCTTTTTTCAGGGTCACTCCTTATGAAGTAAAAGTTCTTTCATTTTCATCCATAAGGAAAGAAATGGTTTAGGTGCACAGGGAAAGTGTGGACCTGTTTGTGTATAAGGATGCTTTAATTCAACACTGTTACTATAAAAATTGTGTTTCAATCTAACTTTACTATTCTAAAAATCACCCTTTTCCCATCTAAGTCTGCAACTTTTCTATTTTTAAGCTGTACTAGAGCCAACCATTTTCAGGTGCAGATTTCCAGTAGAATGAGGAGCAACTTTGATCTTCTCACCTTTCAATGTCTCTTCACACACATCAGTGTAACAAAATAGATAATAAAACTTAATGTAGCAGACAACGTGGATTAGACTATTTTATTTATTATCTTTCCAATAGTTTTAAGTTCAAGATTTGATTGACACTGGACAGTTGCTGGCATTGATGGATATAAAAAAAAATACTGCCTATGAATTATTTTAAGTACTTTTATAGCCATCATTTCTCTTTATCATTATTAACTACTTTCTGCATGGCCATCTGTTTCTACATAGCTAGTTAAATAAAAAAAACTGCATGTGGTTGAGTAGATCAATATCATTGACTTATCAAATAAGATTGATATGTCCATAATGAGTTCATAAATGTTAAGACTAATCTATTATGAAAGTAATTTTCCATCATCAGTACTTTGACTAAAACATCAACCAACCACCTATCGGTAGTGATCTGAAAATTGCTCCTCACTCGACCATTTGCATCTGAATGATTAATCAAGTATTTAACTGACCTAATTTGACTTCCTCAATTTCTCCTGTTCTAATCCTTTCCTTTCTATAGGAGGTCGGGCTGCCTTCATATTCTTCTGAACTTCTGCAGCAGCTTTCTATCTTTCTAGTCACTCTGCCTGTATTGTCATCCTCTAATATGTCATCCCTCAGAGTGTTGCCAGAGGAACAGGGCTAACATGTAGTGAGGAGCCAATGTTTTCCATGTTAGATCATCTTTAGGAATTGATATTAATTAATGGGTATTGTAACATCTTTCTAACATAGTACAAAGGGCCCTTCAAAATCTACTGTTTGCACACATTTTAGATGATATGGTCCAGCAATACTAGACTGCTGCAAAAATGGCAAGATTGTAGCCCTAGCTGGTTTGACTCAGTGGATAGAGTGTTGGCCTGTGGACTGAAAGGTTCCAGGTTCGATTCCGGTCAAGGGCATGTACTTTGGTTGTGGGCACATCCCCAGTAGGAGATGTACAGGAGGCAGTTGATCAATGTTTCTAACTCTCTATCCCTCTCCTTTGCTCTCTGTAAAAAAGCAGTAAAATTTAAAAAAATGAAAAAGGATTGCATGCTCACTTACATCTTTTGCATGTATTATTTTTTCCATTTAAATGCCTTTTGATTAACTTATTAATGACTCACAAACCTCATGACATTTTCCATGCATTTTCTAGGGACGCATAGGCATTCTCTATCGTTCCAGCACTACCTGTGCAGACTTAATTGTATTATTGCCATTTTTCCTTATAGTTGCTTGCATGTTTGCCTCTCCAGTGCATTTAAATCTCTTTGCATATGGGGAATATAAATGTTTACATATATGTGTGTTAGATACAGTCCCATGCGTACAGTGTATTCTTAATTTACATAACCATCCATTTCAAATAGTTGAAGTCGCTATGGAGGTCCTGAAAAGCATTGTAGATGGACAGTGTTGGATAACATTTATCATGACTTTAAGTCTGATAAACTGCTATCTAGGTAAGTGTTAACATATCACATTTTCTTAAATTCTAAGTTACTTAAAGGCAGAAACAATGTGTTAGCAGTTGACTCCCTGAAAACATCACCAAAAAAAAAACAAAAACCCACACACAAAACAATAAAACCAAAAATGATTGTTTAAGTAAAGCAATGTTTATCGGATTTAATGCAGTAAAAAGGAACAAACACTACCTTGACCGAGTCTTGTAGTGTCTCAGAAGGGAAGGTCCCAGGAAGATATTTACAGTGTTTAAGGTCTGAGCTGGCTGGCTTATTTTAGGTTAGCCTCCCATGGTGTAAAACTGATTGGAATTGGCGTAATAGCTTCAGATTGATAGTCACACAGAAATGAGGATCTTGAAACACTTCTTGATGAGGAAGTTGTTTACTATTATAAATAATTTGTTTATTTTACATCCTTATCTTCCAGAAGCATGTATTATAGAGAAAACACTGGGTCATTCTTGTTTAGTTACAGTGTTGCTTTACACACATACAGAAGTGTACAACATTATTTAAGGACAGAAATGATTTTGATTTGATTCTCAATTACTTCCTATGATTTGTATCTCTAATGTCTATGATAGTATCTGGCACATGGAAAGATTTGGATATTTTAAATCTTTAACTTGTTCTAACTTGAAGAATGTAAGGCATGGGTGGGAATTTACCTGAGCCAAAAATTTCTTTTCTATGAAAGCAAGATTGGCATAAGGCAAATGTTTAAAGTCAAAAGACATTGTCTGTAAAACCCATCAATTTCTCTGTTTAGTGCCCTCATACCTCTTACATTCCCCTCCACAATCTTTCCCACTTATCTTTCTCCCAATTGTGCAGCACACCTACAACCTCACCTGTCATTTGTGTTTGCTTCCTACTCATCTTATAATAAGGGCAGTACCCAATTTAATTGTATATTTTTAATAGAATATAAAATAATATGCTTTCATTGTAGAAGTTCCAGAAATTTAGAAAAGTATAATATAAAGTTGCCAAAAACTTACTTTTCACTGTTCACCTATTAATGTGTACATTGCTAAAATGCATCTTACACACATAGACAGACAGTTCTTCATTACCTGGAGTCATTGGAACTATCCTCATGTCCGCCATTACAAGAAATCTTAGAGAGTTTGCAATGCTCATAATGATTATTTAACTATCATATTGTACATTGCATTTTCAAACATGGACTGGAATCCAATAAAATTCAAAATAGAAATATTTTATTACCCATGTGAAAGAAAGTTTTATTATCTCCTAGTAAGTTAACATGAATAAAATATTTCTTGCTAAGATTAATTTAAAAAGCCTTACTATCTAGTGAAGAAGATATCTGTTCATATAATTAAAATAAATGATAAAGAAAATCAAATTGTTGTATAATATATATGTTGTAAGAGCTTAGAAAATGTATTTCTGAGGGAGGTCTATTTCAGATTATAATTTTGAACACCCTGTATATCTGTAACCTCAGTTCCTTGATTGTTTTATCTCTTATCAACTGGCCTGCATATATACACACATACATAGAAGATATTTTCCTTTTTGAATGACTTTAAAGTTCTTAAACACTATCTCTTGCCTTTGCTAGGGGCCCATAAGTAGAGTTTCAGTCTTAGAAGACAATTGGGGAATTGATCTCAGAAGATAAAGAAATGTTACTCTTGCTCTCACCAGTTTGGCTCAGTGGATAGAGCATCAGCCTGCAGACTCAAGGGTCCCAAGTTCAATTCTGGTCAAGGGCATGTACCTTGGTTGTGGGTACATACCCAGTAGGAAGTGTGCAGGAGGCAGCTGATTGAGTTTCTCATCGATGTTTCTAACTCTCTATCCCTCTCCCTTCCTCTCTGTAAAAAAATCAATAAAATATATTTTAAAAAAAAGAAAAGTTACTCTTAGCCAGTGGTTGGCATGTAATCTTTATGGCTCTTCCTTAGTCCGTTAGATAACTTTGATGAGTCTAATTAATAAGAACTTGTAATTGGTCATTCAAATTGAGTTTATTTGGTCTCTCTCTCTCTCTCTCTTTTCTGCCATGATATACATTTCTAGCTCTCTTCGCATTAAATGCAGATCAGTAAAATATCTAACTCAATAGCCACTCCCTTAAATCTCTGCTAACACTTATAACTATTATGTCATATACATTAACTAGTTAATGAGGATAGGGCTGAGTTTGCCTTTATGTGGGGGCAGAGTTTAAAGTTGTATATATTTTGCATGACAACCTCTTAGCTTTAGGAGTCTTAGAAAATGAGGCTTACCAAAGTTATTGTTGACTCACCCAGGTTAAGAAGAGTCAAGCCAGATCCATTTGCATTTTGGTTAGTAGAACCCAAGCCTTTGTTATGTTTTTTGTGTGTTTGTTTTGTTTTGTTTTGTTTCTAGGTGTATTCAGAGGTTGAATTAAATATCTTCCATGACTGCATAACACTAACTTTTAAAAATGCATTTGGAGATGTCTGTAGATAGACCAAGAAGACATAACTGAATTATCTTTAATGATGCATATGGCATTCATTCTGTGGGTGTCAAATTCTCTTTTGTTTAATGACAGTAGATAAGAATGGCCAATTTTTAAATAAACAATAAGTGTTTAATTTCTGCCTCAAATATTTAGCATTTCAATACCTTATAAAATCATTTCATTTTTCCATGTGTCACTTTTTATTTTTTAATTTATCTTTATTGTTGAAACTATTATAGGTGTGCCTTTTCTTCCCCCCATTGAACCCCTCCATCTGGCACTAGCCCCGCTTCCCCCAGCCTTTCACTATATTATTGTCTGTGTCCATAGGTTATGCATATATGCATATAAGTTCTTTGATTAATCTCTTTCCACCCCCTCCTCCCTATTTCCTCTGAGATTTGTCAGTCTGTTTCATGCTTCTATGTTTCTGGGTCTGTTTTGTTCATCAGTTTATTTTGTTTATTAGATTCCATATATGAGTGAGACCATATGATACTTGTCTTTATCAGACTGGCTTATTTCATTTAGCATAATAATCTCCAGGTCCTTCCATGCTGTCTCAAAGGGTAAAAGATTCTTCTTTTTTACAGCTGCATAGTATTCATTGTATAAATGTAGCACAGTTTTTCAACCCACTTATCTACAGATGGGCACTTGGGCTGTTTCCAGATCATAGCTATTGTAAATAGTACTCCTATGAACATAGGGGTGCATATATTCTTTCAGGATTCTTGTGTTATTTTTATGGGCTATGAAAGGGAAGCATTACCTTCTTCCTGGTGTTATTGTAAGGACTAAAGAAATAGAAAATTGCATGTAGTAAATGGTTGAGGAGCATGATCAATATCATAGTGATAACTGAAGATTGTTATTTGGTAATCAGAAAGCCACTGGTAACTTTTAGAGAGGAATTCAGTAGGGTAATATTGACAAAAGGCAGGTTGCAAGGGGTTATAGCAGAGTCTGTAGTGAAGATTATGGGGATAGCAACTGTAAACCAATATTCAGGAAATTTGATATTCAAAGGAAATATATGATTGAAAAAGTGGAAATCCTAATAGAGAAAAATTGTTAAAAATGATTATATATATAGTCAATTAAAAATGATCACAAATTTTTTGACACATCTTTCCATTAGGAGATTCAATCTATGTCCCCATCCTTGAATCTGGATTTTGACTGCTACAACGAATAGTAGGTTGTGAAAGTGACAGTCTATAGTAGGTATTCCTGTCAAAAGTTGTAGCTTAGCCCAGGTTTTCAGTTCTGCCAAAAATCAGTCATGGCAGCACAAATGCCTCCCAAATGATTTTAGCCATTAGAGTTCTGAGTTACCTTCAGATATCAGGAATTCCTCTCTGAGGCACCACAAGACATCCTTGAACAGAGAGAGACAAGTCATCGCTGTTCCCTGTCTGAAATCCTGACTCATGGAATCCAATAGTAAAGTGAAATGGTTGTTTTGGGCACTCATTTGGGGTGATACTATTGAATAAACAGCAATAGATAAGAAGAAGAATGAAGCTTGATAGAGAACTGGATGGAAAACCAAGATGGCGGCATAAGTAAGCACCTAAACCGCTGCCTAGTACAACAATTTCAAAACGACAACTGAAAGACAGAACGGACACCATCCAGAACCACAGGAAAGCTGGCTGAGTGGAAATTCTACAACTATAAGGAAAGAGAAAAGCTCACGGAGAACTGGAGGAACGGCAAAGGGTTGAGGTATGGCAAAGGGTCTTTGTGCACGCGCAGAGAGGAAGGGCGGTTGAGAACCTGGTTGACTTTCTATGGCGGGAGGGGGGAGGAAGCCCCCGACTGCACTGAAGCCCAGTTCCTACTGCCCTGAACCTCAGTTCCAGGTGAAACCCCATGGACCCAGGCTCATACAGGGGGAGTCTGGACTGTCAGGTAGAGAGAAAGGCACTTGGAGACTCAGAGACCCGGGTGAGGGAGACTGGAGGCTTGCGCGCCAGTGTGCACAAAGACTGAGGAGGTTGCCACAGGCTTTCCCTAACAGAAGGGAGTTGGAAGCTCCTGACTGCACTGAACCCCAGTTCTGACTGCACTGAACCCCAGTTCCAGGTGAGCCCTTGGGGACCCACACTCTTGTGGGGGGAATCTGGACTCTCAGGCAGAGGCTCGGGAGCCAGGGAAGGCAAAGGTCTGGAAGCACGCACGCATGCGCACAAGGGCAGGGCTGACGGGAAGTCAAGACTGTCTGCTCCGCCCTGAGACTTCACCCCATCCAAGATGAACACAGAGGCTTTTGCAATTTGGCAAGTCTAATCCTATAAGGCTCTCTCCACCACCGAACTTCTCCCAGCGTAGACACAGCTGATCCTCACAGCCAACTGGCCTGGAGGTCAATTCCTCCCAGTGATACCAACAACAATCAAGACTTAACTACAACAAGGCTGAGCACAGAGTCCACAAAGGGGTGCACCAAGAGTGTCCACCTCAGGTAACTGGGAGGCTGACCCATTGGGCCATATAGAAAACCTAGCACACAAAGCTACCCTACCAACTCAGGGAAGCAGTGAAAATGTGGCGACAAACAAACAGATCACAAATGAAAGAAATGGAGGAAGACTAATGACTGGATATAGAATTCAAAACCACAGTTATAAGGCTTTTCAAGAATATCCTATAAAAGGCCGATAAATATAGCGAGACCCTCGAAGATATGAAAAGGGACCAACCAGAAATTAAACATACACTGACTGAAAGAAAAAATATTATACGGAGACCCAACAACAGACTAGAGGAACGCAAGAATCAAGTCAAAGAATTGAAATACAAAGAAGCAAAAAACACTCAACTGAAAAAGCAAAAAGAAAAAAAAATCCAAAAATTTGAAGATAGTATAAGAAGCCTCTGGGACAACTTCAAGCGTACCGACATCAGAATTATGGGGGTGCCAGAAGAAGAGAGAGAGCAACGTACTGAAAACCTATTTGAAGAAATAATGACTGAAAACTTCCCCACCTGGTGAAAGAAACAGACTTACAAGCCCAGGAAACACACAGAACCCCAAACAAAAGGAATCCAAAGAGGAGCACACCAAGACACATCATAATTAAAATGCCAAGAGCAAAAGACAAAGAGAGAATCTTAAAAGCAGCAAGAGAAAAACAGTTAATTACCTACAAGGGAGCACCCATATGTTTGTCAGCTGATTTCTCAACAGAAATTATGCAGGCCAGATGGGAGTGGCAAGAAATCTACAAAGTGATGACTAGCAAGAACCTACAACCAAGATTACTCTACCCAGCAAAGCTATCATTCAGAATTGAAGGTCAGATAAAGAGCTTCACAGAGAAGAAAAAGCTGAAGGAGTTCATCACCACCAAACCAGTATTAGATGAAATGCTGAAAGGTATTCTTTAAGAAGAGAAAGAAGAAGAAAAAAGTAAAGATAAAAATTATGAACAATAAATACATATCTATCAACAAGTGAACCTAAAAATCAAATGAATTAAAAACCTGATGAACAGAATAAACTGGTGAATATAATAGAATCAGGGGCATAGAAAGGGAGTGGACTGACAATTCTCAGGGGGAAAGTGGCATTGGGGGGTAGGGTGCAGGAAGAGACTGGACAAAAATCGTACACCTATGGATGAGGACACTGCTGGGGAGGGTAAGGGCAGAAGGTGGGGTGGGAACCGGGTGGAGGGGAGCTATGGGGGGAAAAGGAGAAACAATTGTAATAATCTGAATAAAGATTCATTTTAAAAGAAGAAGAAGAATGAAGCTTATTAAGTCATTATGAAAATTTGAGCTTGTTTATAAATCAAGGAGAAAGGAAAAATTGAAGAGAAAAAATTAATAATAGACTAGGACAGAAAACCAGAAAGGTTCTAGAGTCTATCAGAATGGAGGGAAAAAGTGGAAAGAATAAAAAAATTGGCAGTTGGGTCTCTTGAGTTCTATAGATGGCCATTAGAAGAAAATCAGGACAAATCTGTGACTAGCAAGAGTAGAAAAAATTATACAACAAAAAGTACTTATTGAGTGCTTGGTATGTTTCACATACAAATTAAAACACACACACACACACACACACACACACACACACACACACACACGTATTTCAATATATGTCACCCACTCTAATATTCTTTATTGTCATGTTCTAACACTTTCATCACAATCCTTTGCACATTTAGAAAATCTTTTCAAAAGAAAGCTTTTCTAATATCTTACAATTGCTATTCAAGACATTGTTGCATTTGATTTTTTAAAATTACAGTTAATAATGCCTGATTCATCATCCACTCATTGCTCCTTTCTCATATACAGAATTCAATCTGACTGCTGTTCGTTTACAAAGAAAGTTTGAGAAATGTGGCAAAATCTAGCAGTCAACCATCTGTTCCAGGAGCTGTTTCTTTTCATAGAAAATATAAAGCTTGTCAACAATTGAGATTCTTGATTTTTACCATAGGCAATTGAGATATGTCCAGCAAGATGCAGCCACTTGCTCTTCTAATACATTCTCAAAGTCAATGCATAAAGCACAGTTAATGGAACACATTAAAGTATCATGTAAACTCTAAATGAAACTCTTGTCACTTTCTCTTAGATGTGTTTCAATAAAGACATTATTGTGGACTTGTTTGTTTGCCTAATAACATAAATTGACAATTAAGTCTTCTAAGTATGTTGTTGTTGTTTTATAAAGGATGATAACTTCACAATTGTAATAAATATCTCAAGGTATTAAGACAAGCACAATAATCGATCCAATAGGTATATATGCCCAATATGTCCTCCTATTTTTCTCACTTTTGACATCCTCAATATATAGGCAGTTCACTATTTTCTTTTATTTGCCTTTTTAAGTATAGAAATCAGTTGAAGATCTTTTCTGAGACTAATTTCTTTGAAATTAATATTTGAAAATCTTTATTCTTTCCCACAATTTTGATCAGTGTTGGCTTTCTACTAATGCTGAAATGGTTAACAGAGTGTTCCCAAACTTACATCCAGCAGTCTGTATACCAATGTGGCTTAGAGTCATATTTTGTTTATTCCCCACAAAATATGGAAACTTAATTTTATTTTGTCTGTTTCCTTATCAATAATTTAAAAAGGGAAACAATCTTAATGTCTAGCTTGTCTTACAAAAGCAGGATCTGCAACGGGGAGGATACCAATCGTGTGCTACATTCCTATGACTTTATTGTTTTGACCATAGCCAGTGACTTTTAGTAGTCCCTGGAAGCATTTGAATTTGCAAGCCCACTTCTACTTCATATCTTCAGAAAGGTTAAGATACAAGCCTGCATTTCCTACTGGGAGGTAAACAGCTTCATTCCAAATGTCTTGAACCAATCCTTATACCTAAACCTTTCCTAGGTTTGTCTGGTAAAAGTTCTCTCTAATAATAAGACCAGAAACTATGTACTTTTTTCCTTTTCACTTCTTTTTCTTATTTCTTTGGCACTGATTTATAGTGGGAACCGATCTTCTCAGATAACAAGGCCGGAAGCTATGTATTCCCCGCCCCCCCCCGCCCCATTTCCTTTTCTTGTCTCATTGGCACTGATTTATAGTGAGAACTGGTCATACAGATTCAGCTTCTATAATATAATCCCTCTGTTAGCTCCTCATTACCTCTTACCTGGCAAGAATTAATGCTATGTATATCCATTAAATAAACCTTTCAATTGTATATTTTAATCATATCTTGTTCAGGAAAACTTTCAGCAATTTTTAGTTGCCTGCAAATTAAAAAGAAATTCCTCAACTTACCAGTCTAGGCCATTCTAAAGGGGGACCAATATATTCTTTTTAGTTCATAGCATTTTAGAACAGGCATGACTTTAGTGATCATCTAGTTCACTCCCTTCATATGTGGATGAGCAACCTAGATCTCACTCAAAGAGCTAAGTGACTCATCCATAATTCAACAGACAGTTGGCTGAGCGATAATCAAAACAGGTTCCAGAATAAGTTCCCTGGGCTAGTTTCACACTTACCCACCAAAGCACTTATTCCCTGGGCTAGTTTCACACTTACCCACCAAAGTACAAAGAATGGTTCCTGGCCTCTAGCCCATTCATTACTACCCATGTCTGAGCCAGTGCTGTTGAGTCTATCTCAAAGGTAATTTCCTCCTTAAAGGCTTTGCCCATCTCTTACCCTTATTCAAAGTAAAATATATTTATATTCTTAAAGTGCATTATATGTTGCCATATTGTTAGGGCATTCACCATACTCTCTGTTACGTTTCAGCAGGCTACTCATACCCCATCTCTCTCAAGGAAGGAACTGCATTCTTGTAGCAACTGGCACAGTGTTTTGAATCTAACAATTTGAATTGCCATTGAATCCCCAGCCCAGCCTCTGTTCTTCCTCTCAACTTCACCTACCTCTAAGGATGTCTGCTATTGAAGCATCCATCTTATATAAAAATTGCTGTTTGAAATTTTAAACCTGCTATTTGGCTTCTGTAAATGCTTGCTTGCTTAAATAATCAGGAAAATAAGACTACTCCCACTTCAGAGAGGCCATTAAACTTTCCCCAGAGGAAATTATCAGTGCTGGCACCAGGCCAGGCCTTTGGTTGAGGTCTCAAGGCCTCAATAGGGGCTCTTTAAGAACTTGCAAAAGGGGCCAGAAACACCCCATATTTGGGAGACAAAGAAGGTAAAAACATATAAATAGGGAAAGTTCCTCCATCTTGGGGCCCAGAATTTGAGAGACATTTTCCTCTGGACCTGCACGTAATAAATGTAACTCCATCTCTCTAAGTATTGCTTGGTTCTTCTCTGGTTTTCTGTAACACTATTATCTAATAATTAAGAATTCTCCCCCCTGCCCAATGATGCTTCTCTTCCAAATGGTTCCATATATTGGTTTCTTTCACATTTGCAAATGCCAGGGGTTATAATATTGTTTTTGTTTTGATTCAGAATAGCACCTATTTTAATACAAAGGTCCTCCCTTTGACCTTTAACATTTTAGATCAGGAGCATTAACTGTTTGTGTTTCAGGACCTAATAGTGATTTGCAAAGACTTATAAAACATTATAACATGTCTGAAGTGCTAGAGCCCCATATAAATTGAGGTCAAGAAATGTCCACACAGTCTCAAATCACTGAAAGTCTACCAGGGTTGTGTTTGTGGAATATCTTTACTATTTCTCTGGCACCTGCTATTACATCCTAAGAAATTACCAGTTTAATAGTTACTTAGATTAATATCTATTATAAGTAATTTTCATTTCATCAGATTGTTCATTCCAGTTATAGCTCCATGCTATGTTGTGAAATTTAATCAAATATTAATTTGAATTCAGGTCATAACACTTCTGGTTATCTCCTTATAATTAAACTCTCACTTTAAAAAAATTGGGAAAAAATGTACTTACATCTAGAATTGCCTGTGTGTTAATTCTTTGTTTTGCTAAAAAAATAAAATGATTAATACTAAATACAATAATGATCTGTTGTAGTTTTACATAAATAGCTTAAGGTATTTTATATGCTTATTTGAGATGAATGAGATTGATACAAATTAATCTCCTTTTAACTTTAATTTATACCATCTTCTTGATATATGTATATATAAAACCTTATTTGACCATTATATTTAAAATTAAAATGATCACAGCTACCCATTTTCTTGACATTACAAAATAATTAACTGTGAACATATTTCATAAATAAAAATAAACATTATAAATTATTGAAATGATTGATTATTTTCTTCATGGTTTCTGTATCATATTTGCATTGTCTTTTAAAAATTTGAGGAGTCTGATTTCACCCCCTATTAGCTCTCATACAAGCACAAGCACATTGAAGATGGGGACCAAGATCTACTAGCAATGAGCACAATGCCTTAGACCTAATAAGGGCACAAGGAATATTTGTTGAATTGTTATTGAATCCCAAACCCTCCATTTCCCTTATTTCAATTTTATCGTCCTCTGCAGTTTTTCTTTATGAAATTCCAAATGAATAAATAATTTCTACCTAGAATCAGAAGAATAAATGTACAATTTTAGTTCTGATATATCAATTGCTATGTAGACACTAAATTAATCAATTGTTTTGAATACAAACCTTTAGTATTCTACATGACCTGAATTCAACAGGATTTTATAATGTGCTTACATGTTAGTAGTATCGATAGATTTAAGAGATCCAAAGATGAATCAAACATGGTCCTTATCTTAAAGAGCTCACAATACATTGGGCAAAACAAATAGATATGTATTCTGAGTTATATGTATAGCGTGCTATGGCAACACAGTGAGCAGCTTGACTACATAGGCCCCAGGAGAGAAGGGATTATCACAATGAGAAGATACCATTTGAGATAGGTTCAGAAAGCATGAGTAGCCATTCACTTGGAGGGGGGGGGGGGAAGTAGAGGAAACATTTTTTTTTTTTTTGATAAGGGAATATTGGTGATGGGGAGAACTATAAGAGAGAAAAATAATGAGAAGTTTGATATGACTATAATAGAAGAGTGAGTGGAATTAAGGGTTTGGGGAACAACAAGTCATGAAAACATCAAGTTCTTTGAAACAAAACTTTTAATATCAGGTAAGCAATGAAGATATATTGAATATTTTGAACATGGATAATCATAAGATACATTCTGTGTGTGCCACAGTCAACATAGTACTTACATTGGAGAGGAAGACAGATGTTAGTTAAAAGAATGCTACAGTATTCCATATGGATGATGAGAACTTGAACCAGAAGACTTGTAATGTTTGATTTATTTGTTTTAGATTAGGAACAACAACATAAATAGAAATATATAAAAATATTCAAAAGCCACTTAAATTATTTTTTATATCCAGAGATTACTATGTTCAATATAATCATTAATATTTTCAGTAGGTAGTACACATTCAATTTTTTCAGGGTCTACATGGCACTTTCTGTTTAACACCAGTGGCCATCCAGAGAGCAAAAAATCAATTACTAATTTGGCAAACAATCCTAATAATAATAAAAGCCCAGAGTTGTAACTTGTAAGGAGCTATCACTACCAAAGGCTGACCAACCGGAAGTCAGTGATGGGTTGCCCTGGTGACCTTCACAGCTGCTGCACATGCTATGGGCTCCACTGGTTGGCTCCCCCAGCCCATAGGAGACTGGTGAGCTGCAGCTGGTGGAAAGCAGTGAGCCCAGGCTGAGCCGCCCTGCGATCACGGGGCGAATAGGCCAGGCTGAGCTTGGCCAAACTGCCCCACAAATCCAGGCGAAGAAGCCTTTCCGTTGACCAACCTGAGCTAGGGACCTGTTCCGGCGTGAGGCGTCGAGTCTGGGGCCTCTAACCTGCAGCCACAGGAAGTCTCCCTCTCCCCGAGTTGAAGCACCAGCCCAGGTCTACCCAGCGGCCTGGTCCTGACTGCGGGGGTGAGTTCCTGCAGGCTGGGGTTTGATCCCCACACATTAGCAGTAGGAGACCAGTGCCTTTGTTATTGCTGTGTGTCCGGGTTTTAATTGGACAAATGCCCTTAGCAAAGTCTTTTAGGAGGAGAATTCTGTCTGGGTTTCCTCAAATTCCCTCAGCCCCTACTCACCCCTCTGTAAAGGCGCAGAACAAGTGAGTCCCCTTAAATAAAAATCAGAGGTCTCCAGCAATGGTGGGCCCCTCTCATCACAGTTATTTGGACTGGATGGCATTTGAGTATTTATCTAGGCACCATGACAGAGAAACACAAGCTCAAGTCATGATCTCTGCCCTTAAAAAATTCACAATCTTATTAGAGCGAGTGGATGATAAAAGCTCAGTAATAACATCAGAATGTAAGGCAACAATACTGAGAGGAACAGAGGCAATGGCTAGGATGATTTTCCAATAATTAGCACAAAGAATATGTGCTGTGAATTAAATTTAAAAAATATGTGTGGAAGTAGCTGCTTCATGAGTATGGCATCCCTTCCTATTTTAAAGGAAGCTGAGTTCCACGTGAACTGGGTACTATGCTATGATATCTGAGGCACAGGACAAGGGAGGCCCTAAGTCTACTATTCTTTATTGTTCAATGTGATTTATTTCTGTACGCCTCAGTTTTGTAATTATTAAATTACTAGAATAATACATCTTGCTATAAAATATTACTAGAAGATCAAATGATCAGGTGACATTTATTGTTAGTTTCTATAAATGAACACAATCTCTGGTATGCTAAAGTGATAGGTATTATAGAAATATTCAGATAGGGAGACCTACAGGCTTGATTACAAATGAGGCTTACTATCACAACCCAAATTTATTGCTTAAAAAAAAAAGCATGGAGCCAACTAGAAACTGAACCAAATATAAGCCCTTGAAGGGGAAATATAAATTGGATAAGCTTTGCTATTACAAGAGCAAGAAGAAAAAATTCAGATGCAAGAATGTAAACCACATTGCATCCACTCTAAGTAGCTGTTAAAGAAAAAGAATGATATACTATGAAAATACTTAATACAGATCATAAAGACATTTGTTCAAAGAGAATTTCCTAGAGTAGGTGATATTTCAGTTAATTTTTTTAAATGTGAAGAGGCTAGCTAGATAAGAAATAGGTGTAGGGGTCCCGAATTGCAGAGGGTGCAGGCTGGGCTGAGGGACCCACCCCCTCCATGCACAAATTTCGTGCATTGGGCCTCCAGTGTACAATAATCAAATTGTAATATTCTAATTAGACTGGACATCCTTCTGGACATCCTTCCTCCCAGAGAAAGCCACAGTGGGCAAGGGCCACAGCAGAGGTGGCAGAGGGCCTCTAGTCCTATATAATAAAAGCCTAATATGCTAAGTGTCTGGTCATCTGGTCAGACATTCAACCAATCAAAGAGTAATATGCTAATGATATGCTATGGCTGCTCAACCACTTGCTATGATGTTCACTGACCACCAGGGAGCAGACAGTAGACCAGCCGACCAGTTGCTATGATATGAACTCACCACGAAGGGGCAGATGCTCCAACTGGTAGGCCAGCTTGCTGCTGGGGTCCAGCCAATCAGGACTGAGCGAGGAGCAGGCCTAAGCCATCTGTCAGACATCCCCTGAGGGTTCCCAGGCTGTGAGAGGGCACAGGCCGGGCTGAGAGTCCCCCTGAGTGCACAAACTTAATGCACTGGGCCTCTAGTATGACATATAATAAGTGAAAGGATATTTCACATTTTAACTATGTGCATGTAATTTTAACAGCTTTAAAAATCAAAATTGTATTACTAATGTTCATTGTGTCATTGAAAAAGAATACACGATTTTAATTTTTAATATTTATGTAACCAATTAATAGTAATATGTCTTATAAAGACAGTGGCAATAGATAGAAGTCATGTTTTCTTTCCTAGAGTTGCTTAAAATGTAGTCAAGAAACAGTTATAGGATATATAACTAAATTTTAACTACTCATTTTATATTTTAAAATTTTATTATTAAAAGATAGCTAATTTGATGTTACTAAATACTATTTATTTATTTATTTATTTATTTATTTATTTATTTATGCGTATTCCAAGCTCTCTGGAAATTATACTTGGCTAAGGGGAGCTGCCTTGCCCAAGGCCCTCTGGCCCTTCTCAGGGGCAGCCTAAATTAAATGACTGCTTGATATGAGACTCAAGCCCCTTTATGCAACATGGTAAAACTCTGAAAGACTACCCAGATTTCAAGGCTCCTTGTGAGTCTGGTTAAGACCTATATTAAGATTGCATCACCACCAACTCCTCCCTCTATTCACTACTGCTTTCTTCCTTTCCCTCATACAATTGTTGATCTTAATAACTTATAGTTGATATTTATCCTGATGAAGAGACAAATGGTTCACCTTCAGTTCATGAAAAATCATAAAGTGTGGGGTGAACTTAGTTTAAGCTGATGAATAAACAACAGTAAAGTAAGAGCCTTGTTTTCTCATCTATTATTTTAAAGACTTGAAATCAATTTTAGGGTTAACCATATATATTTTTAATATGGTGATATGAAGGTATAGAATAGATAACTTATTCATTCATTAAAAATGTATTCAATATCTATCATGTTTCAGCATGCCTGAGAGGATGTGGAGAAAAGGGAACCCTAATGAACTGTTGGAAAATAGCATGGAGTTTCCTCAAAAATATAAAAATGGAACTGCCTTTTGACCCAATGATCTCACTTCTGGGAATATATCCTAATAATTCTGAAACACCAACTAGAAAGTTCACTATTAGGGAATAATAACTTTTGCTGTTTGGATAACCAAAGATTAAGTATAGCATCCTTGTTTACAATAACCAAGATCTGGAAACAGCCCAAGTGCTCATCTGTAAAAGAATGGGTTGAAAAGCTGTGGTACATTTATACTATGAAATAGTAAAATGGAAGAAACTCTTACCTTTTGTGGTAGAGTGGGTGGACCTGGAGATTAAAATGCCAAGAGAAATAAGCCAGTCAGAGGAAGACAAATACAATTTGATATCTCTTATATGTAGAATCTAATGGAAAAAATATATATATATATATTCTATATAGATAGTGTGGCATTTGCAATTATAAGGAACCCAGCATGGCACAGATTATAGTGTCCTAAATATTCTGTATGCTCCCAAATATATTCTGCCCTCCATTATAGTTAAACTAGAGGCCTGGTGCATGAAAATTCATGCACTGGAGGGAGGGTCCCTTAGCCCAGCCTGCCCCCTCTCACAGTCTGGGAGCCCTCAGGGGCGGGAGGTGACCCAGCGATCAGGGGAAGGCGATGTCCCATCACACCTCTGTTGCTGCCACTGCCGGCAGCGCAAGCCTCAGCTGGCCCTGGTTACCTGAGATTCAGGTGGGGCCCTGGGTGGCTGCCTGTGCCCTGGGCTGGCCCTGGGCAGCTGGGCAGCTGCCATCAAGGCTTGCCTGTGCCTTGGGCCTGCCCAGGGAAGCTGGGGTGCTGAGGGGACTGGAGGATTCTGGAGGCAGGCACATGGAGCAGCTGGGCCCGCCCACGCACCTGCCGCCCTGGCGGGGCTGAGGGGCCTGGGCACCGCCAACTTGTGGCTGTGGGCACTGCCATCTTTGAGGGAGGGGCAGTCAATTAGCATATTCCCTCCTTATTGCCTGTGGGCACCACCATTTTTGAGGTGGGCAGTCAATTAGCATATTCTTTCCTTACTGGCTGTGGGCGTTGCTATCTTTGTGATGGTGTGAGGGTCAATTAACATATTCCCTCTTTATTAGATAGGATTGAGAATCTGGAAGAGTTCTGTGTAGTAGCTTGTGAGAAAGTGAAGTATCTGGTCACAGGTGCTTGAGAATAATGAGTCTTCCACATTCTGTGTTCCCTTGCCCCAGCAACTCCTTAATGCCTTACAATGGAGGCATCAACATATTAGAAGGCATCAAAATTCTTGGGTTACCAGATGAATATTTAAATTACACTGATGTATAATTCACATAAGATTTTGAGAGAGAAATACATCTTTGCTTTATTAAGCCACTGATATTCAAGGTATCTGTTTCTGCAGTATAACCTAATAGTCTCTCTAATCTTCCTGGGCATCCCTTGGTAGCCATTTTCTTAATAATAACCAGGAAATAGAGCATGCTTTTTTATTTTTTTAATAGGGAACATTTATATGGCTCATAAACTGAAACCAGATTTTCCTTAAAAGTCTATTAATTGGGACTGCATTAAACATGAATGTGTTCTATCCATGCCTGTGGTGAGGTTTGTTGTAAAGGGACTCTGTTGGGTCTTTAATTGCAGAAATGCCTCATGTCAGAATATTTACAGTGCCCAAAACTGCAGAGGTGACTTTTTCAGTCTCCTGCATGGATACTAAGAGCTAAGTCAGAGCAGAAGTAGACAAACATTTATGCAACTCTTTTGTTTTCACCATGAAAAATGTTATGGACTAACTTTTGTCTTCTCAAAATTCACATACTTAAGCCCTACCTCTGAATGTGACTGAATTTGGAGTTAGGATTTATGAAGATGTAATAAAAGTTAAATCATAAGCATGAGTCCTTAATCCAACAGGACTGGCACACTTATAAGAAGAGAAAGAAACACCAGAGATTGGATTCTGTCTAAGTGTGCACAGAAGAATTTTGATAGCCTTTTTTTTTTACCATCTATTTGAAGTCATTTGTAGTATCTATGTCTATTTTTTTTTCAATATGTTGGCTTGCAGATGATGAAATATGATAACTCACCTATTGTCCTGTTTTCACAGATCCCTTTGAGGCAATTTTGGCACCAATGTTTGAAATAGATACTAACTTAGAATTTTGTATTCCCTGTACCCCACACAGGGCTCCGATATGCAGCAGACTTCTGATATACTTTGAGGATACACGGGGCACTCTGAGGCACTTTGAGGTCCCAACACAATCAGTCTCTTTCTTCTGAAATGATCCACCCTGAAAATACAATTTGTGATCTTATTTGAGGCACCTACAAATTTTCATAGATAAGAAAGTACCAATGTATGGTTTTGTTTTCCTGGAAATTACTATTGGATGTGATACATGTAGCATGATCAAAATATTGTGATTGTTATTTATCAATTTAAAATATATTTATTGAATTTCTACAATGTGTTTTAGAAATACAGCAGTAAAAGAAATAAACAAAAACTATGATTCCTACACCTCACATTTTAGTGGAGAGTGATCAACAGCAAAAAATAAAATAAAATAAAAAACACAAAATATACTACTATCAATGAGGTGATATGTCATTCCCTCTATAAATACAGAATGTTACCTGTCATTATTTGAGAAAGACAGAATACCAAAACCTGGTGATTCTTAATATTTAGCAGGATAACTATTATGACCAATTTTAATTATATATTAACACTTCTTTTAAAACAGGCATTTTAAAGTGGATTAACTGGTATGTATGTTATCCAATACATCTTTCCCTGCTGAGTACATAAGGTTTCTTTCTTCTGTCTCAGGCTCATGAAACCTCCCCTTTCTTAGTTAAAGGTCATGAGGACCCTCTGTTCTGGCAAACTGCAAATTGATTCTTGGAAGCTTTCTTTATTTACTTTCCTAGTGAAGGAAAAAAGATGCCCCACCTCCCTCTGAGTGTTCCTTTCTTTTCTTTCTTTAATGCAGTTTTATAAAGGTTAAAGTCTTGTTTGTAAATTTGAAATCTGTATTTGTTTCTAATATGTAAGGTTGACATAGCAAAGTAATTCTCCAGTATAATACTCCTTTCTGGCCAAATAAATAAACTTACAACTTGTGGGAAAAGTTTGAAGGCAGTGTCTTCATTGGACACTTCCTCCTTATCAATTTAAAGGCCCACATCAATAAGCTAGCTATCATATTTAAAATATGATTTAATCAGGATAAGGAGTATGGCAGGGAAGTCTTTGACCATCTACATTGCAGCATAGGGTCAAAATACAAGGTATAAAGGCACTAAGAATATGAGAGAGCATCACCTTATCTCTCTTGCCTTCTAGCTTTTCATACCCTGCCCCCCAACACACACACACACACACACACACACACACACACACACACACACTTTCTTTTCCTTTCTACTATCTCTCTTCCCTGTCTCAGGAACCTTAAACCACAAGGCTTGCAAAAATAATCCTGGGAAAATATTGTTTTGATGATTATTGTAACCCCAAACAAAAGTCAATAAACCCCCAAATAAGAGTATCATTTAAAGCCAAAATTTCCTGCCTAAATAAAAAAACAGGAGAGCAGCTACTCAACTGTTCCCTTTCCCGTCAAACTCTGACTCTGCTTCAGTAAGAAGCCACCTCACTTCCGGTGCTCTACTTTATATCAGCTGAATGAACCCATTAACCTCCAGTTGAGCTACTTAAATTTCTTTTGAGAATTTAAGATCCGGACAAAAATGCTAAAATTTTCACTGGGGCTTGAGGGAAATTGATAATACAAAGCATAAGACTGCAGTGATAAATTATGTTATGCAATATTATAATTTCATGTGTATTCTTATTCTTAGAAAAATTCCCTAAATGAGCTTAGGATCAAAAAAACTTATGAAGGCATGGCTTTAACTTGCCTGTAGAAGTTATTGTGGAATTCTGATCCCTGGTTAGAGCAGGAATTCATTATTGTTTTATTCCTTGCTTTATAGGTGTCGTGGTAATTTATTCTTCAAAGACATGATATGCCTTGTTGATAAATACAGGTCCAACATTCCAGAAAATGTATCAATTTTATGAAATAAAAGTACATTGTTATTGTAGAAAAATGATATAGCCATTGAGATGACAAAGCAGGAAGAGGCTTTTAGTGCTGTTAAGTCCAATTATAGAGCCTCCTTTTCTAGCAGGCAGTGTAATGATCAACTGTGGTTTCCATTTGTGGAACCAAAATATGACAGTGGCTATTTTAAAAAGCTTTAGTAAGTTAACTTTAGTATTAAAGTAGAAAGTAGATGGATTAGATAGAGATTGCAAATATCTTGATTTTGGTTATAATTATCTTGAAAACAATGTTGGAATGTCCAATTTAATATTTCTGTGTGTGTGTGTGAGTGTGTGTGTGTGAGTGTGTGTGTGTGTGTGTGTGTGTGTGTGTGTGTGTGTTCATACATTTGTCCTATGCATTGAATTTACTCTTTAACTTTATCTCTGGCTCAATTTATAGTTTGGAATCTGTGAATAGGCCGTTAGAACAGAACAGTGACACCCCAATGTACTTCTAAAAGAGGAGCCAGTAACGTGTCATTTAGAGCTACAAATGTGCTTTGTGTAGTTAGCAAAAATGAACAAACAAACAAACAAAAACCAAGAACAATTCATTGACACAGGTAACAATATGATGATTACCAGAGGGAAAGATCGGTGGGGAGAGGTAGAAGAGGGTAAATGGAGGATAAATGAAAATGAGACTTGACTGGGTAGTGAGCATACAATACAATATACAGATGATATATTATAGAATTGTACACTTGAAACCTATATAATTTTATTAACCAATGTCACCCCAATAAAGTCAATAAAAATTTAACAAAAGGATGGATCTATAACCAGTAGCGATCAGGCATTCATTGATTTAAAATTTCAAGAATCATAAAATACAGTATCGTAAAAGAATTACACAATTGAGAAAAAGACTGTCCTAGGATTAAATTGGTCAAACTTGAATATATTAACTAAGCAGAAATGGAGTCTGTGCTCAAACTCAAACTCTGTCAATTTAGAAAAATAGGATTGAAAGAAAATAAAAATGGACAGGACATTTATAAATATATCCTTGAAAACTATTCAAATATTTTTTATTGGGAGAGTGAAATGTTTGCAAAAGTATTTCCAAATTGCCTTAAGATTAATTTAAAAAATAGGAACGACTCATGCAAAATGAATAAGATGAGACTGTTCTAGCTTGACTCAGAGTTTCACTCCTGGTGTGAAGTACAGCAAAAGACAGCTAAATATATTCAGGTTACAGAAAAAAATCAGCAGTTAGTATTATTTCTTGGGGGGGAGTAGGTGATACAGATAGAATGGCCATCTGGGAGACAAATCTCTGCAAAGGGACATTTATCTGTGGAACAGAAGGACTTCAGCACTGCAATCTGGTTGCTATATTTGTAGAAAAAAAGCACCACTAAAAAACTTTTAGCTTTTCTGTTTCATGGGTCTTTTTTACATAAAAAAATAACTCTGGTTAATGTTACTTTAAAATGTTGCTGCATCCTATGTGTCTTATGTTCATCTGTACTATGAACTGCTTTGGTTTGATATCAATAGATTAATCTTGGAAGAGAAAGAACGTCAGAGGAGTAAAATATATTACCACCATATTATTCCTCTTCTTTTCCATATTGCATACATTAAATTACACCTACCTCCATTTTCACAATACCCCACAACCATATGGCCCTACCATAGCTTGCAAATGCTTTCAATATGTTCCCGCTCATCTTCTGAAGAGAAAGGGTGGTTTGTCTTGGTTCCACTTTACTCAATACATCTTGGGAACTCAAGTTAATCTTAACAACTGATTTTCATATGAGGAAATCAGGCAAGAAAAAATTAAATAAGCAAGAATTGTGTGAGAAAGCTGCAATAAATTAAACTCTTAGGGTTTTAAGCTAAGGAAAAGTTAGGCTTAAAAGTCTCATTTGTACTATAAATTTATAGTAATTGAGGGCAGTGTTGTGTATGTGTCTCAGTATAGACACATAGATCAATGGAACAGGGACCAGAAACAAACCCACATAAATATTATCAACTAATTAATTTTTCATTTTTATTTTATTTTATTTTATTTTTGCAAATGGTGCTTAAACATTGTGTCTCTTAAGTCACTTTCATTATTCCCTTCCCATATAAAGTTTTGTATATAATGTGGGAACCCCTTTCACGTCGTGCGTGGTTCAGGGTTCGGGTTCTGGAGAAGGCCGCACACAAATGAAAAGAGATGAGAAAAGTATTAATTTGGGAATATTTGGGGGCCAGGTGGGAGCCCATCTCTAGTGGGAGGACTACACTCTGCTCTGGCCTTGCTATCCCTTTTATTAAGACTATGGGATACACCTATCACCTTCAGGCAGGAAATTCCAATAACAGAAATTTACATAAGACAAACAGAGGTAGAGGCTGCTTCAGCTAAAAATGTTTCAACTAAACAGTGAGCGAACTAGCTCTGACCTTTCAGAGCAATGAAGGTTGTTGACCAGCCTTCCCGGATCCCTGTCAATATCTTTCTAATTAGTGAGAATGATCAGTTTCTGGCAATATGATGTCCCTAATAACACATAAACCAATTGATAGAGAGCTGAAAATTCTTGATTAATAATACATAACCAATTGATACAGAGCTGAAAATTCTTGATTTTATAAATCTAGATTTATTCTACACTGCTTTGTGAATTTCTTTCTATCTTATCTAGCTTTAGACATCTTTAGCAATGAGTCTCCGCTCAGAGAGAGATCAGGGCTTAAAGTCAATCTTACTATGATTGTTCCCTTCTGAAATGGCATTAACTTTAAGAGACAATTTTTCATGTGAGTTTCTAGCCAGCCAACCTAAAAGGAAGTAGGTCAGCATGAGGAGTGTGGGCACAGTGCATGAGAGAGCATGTAATGAGAGAAAAACAAAAGTTGAGTAAAGATTGTCAGTTTCAAGTAAGAATATGGAAGAATCGAATAAAATAAAGTTTTAAATTTTCACACATTTAACTTGTTTGGTTCAAAATTTGAAAGATGTGACATTGTGTCAACCAATAATGAGTTGAGGCTGTAAAACAATTTAAAATTTGTCTGGGGTCTTAAATGATTTGAATCTGAGAGATGCAGATTTAGGTCGCGAAGCAAACGGTGCTCTGAAGAGAACACAGAAAGGCAGGGCTTGTAAAGGCAAACACCAAAAAAGTGTAATTCTTGCCAGCAAGTGAAGGATTGCTGCTAGGTTAACAGGGATTGGTTAGTTCCACTTTGCAAACAAGGAGGGTGAACACTGCAGGGAAGGCAGTAAAGTCCGTATGTATCCATGTTTAGAACTAAACCTTGAGCTGAGCGTAGCAGTAGGTTAGCAGCTTAACAGCAGCTCTGAGAACTGAGACCTGAGATGTGCACAGACTGCACTTCCGTAATAGCCTCCTGACTCTATTTTAAGCGACTCCCTTAGCAATGCTTATTCCTTTATTTTTCAATTATCAGTTGTAAATTAAAATTATTTTTGAAGCTTCCTTATACCGATCCAAAAAAAAAAAAAAGTGGCGATTACTAGATGGAACTTTGCTCCTGTTTTATTTTTACATCCCTCTAATGAACCATTTTATTTATGTTGAAAATTCCCCAAAATGGCTACTGTACTTTTAAAGTATTTTCGGTAAATTTAGCTAGATTTTGGAAAAATAAAAATTAGAGTTTAAATGTAAATATATTCTTTAAAACATCTAGAACCTGACCTGGAGGAGATACAGACCTAAAGTGAGGGGAAAAAAATCCTGAAAGGATGTCAATGGCTGATAAAATACGTTGCTGGTGCACTTTATGGCTCAGGCTCACTCTCATGGTTGGCTGTCTGCAAATGCAGACTCAATACACCCAGTGGATAGAAAAAAATGAAAAATTATCATGTATTTTAAGTAGAAGACCTAAGCCAAAGTTTAGCCTCCCAAAACTGTCTACAGCAGCAAGGGAGAACATTACATTGAGAGTACAAGCAGTTGTTCAGGATGCGGCAGTAAGTGGGTAATATTTATAGGGGTGGGGTTCTGGGCTAGAATGGTTTAGAACTTTAGATGGATCTTTATAGGCATTGAGCTAACTCAGATGGGGAAAATATGTGATATAACTGTTACGTGTTGTAATACACAGCATCAGGAGTCTTGAAATGACTAAAAATTAAATTGTCATTTGAAAGTGAGTTGTTTGATGAGGTGAGCAACATATTGTCCCGATAGGAGAAACTTTTGCTCAGAAGCAAACAATTTGTCCAGATAAATTGGATTATAGTAATTTCCTAAAGCAAAGAGTTCAGCCTTGTCAATACAGATGGCCTGAATTTCTAGCAATAGTTAACATTAAATTATGTCAAGATTTCAATGCTCATATTTAAGGGGGGGGAAAGCCAAAACAAAAGAAAACTACATACTTAGAAGCCTCAGTTCACAGTCCAGTGTGCTGCCTTCTTAGTATCTGACCATCAACAGATTCCCTAATATTGTGAGGCCATATTATAATGCATAATATATCTTGCATGTTTAATCAATATTAATTTAATTATGCATATAAATAATCTACACCAGTATCTGTCATATAGAAGTTGCACATTAAAAACAAGTTTCTTCTTCCTTGACAGGATTAAAACAAAAAGGTCAAGAGTGGAAATAATATTTTAAGTCCTTGAATGTAGGGACAACAAAATATATTTCTTTTATGGTCACATGACAAACTTACTTACATATACATTTATGATTTGCATTAAAATGTATTGATTGACTAGAAGCCTGGTGCACAAAATTCATGCATGGGTGGGGTCCCTAGGCCTGGCCAGTGATCAGGACTGATCAGGGCCTTCCTTCATTCCATATATTTTTTAATTTCATTTATTATTTTAAAATATCGGTATTTTTATTGGATTTTTTATATTAACTTGGGGATAATTGATATTTTATAAGGTTCTGTCAATGATATCTAAAAACATATATATTACTTAAATGTACTTTTGTGTCTTTTCGAGTACTTTCAAATATTTCCTCTTTCAGATTTCTCTAATATCTTACTAAGTTTATTCACAAGTATTTAATCTTTATTTCCTATTATGCTTGAGTATTTTATTCTCATTACATATTCTAATGTACCATTATTTGTACTTATGAAAGCTACTGATTTTACATGTTAATTTTTAGATCTTTAACTACTTAAAGTATTTTGTCCTTGTGTTAGTTTTGGCATTTATTTTCTGAGATTATCAAGTTAAGCTGTCAAATTGCCTACAAATGAAAGTAATTTTCATTGCAGGTTTTATGTCTCTAAACTGTTTTCTCTTTTTTGGTTGCATTGAATAATGTATTCAATAAAATGGTATATTATAATGGAGTTAGTTGTCATTCTTATAATGACTAGATGGATGACTTTTATTTAGTCACATATTTCTTCATTTAGTAAAATGTGCATTTTAGGACTGAGATGTGTGTGTATGTGTGCATGTGTAAATTTTTACATTATTATTTTATTAAAATCAAGAATGGATGTTGGTTTTTTATCGAAAACCTTTTCAGTATAAGCACTATAAAGACATTCCCCCCTTTATCATTCTTTTAAATATAAATATTTATTTAAAATATTTTAATACTCACAAAGTTTTCCAAAAAAAGATAATGTCTATGTCTACTTTATGCAGATGATATCTTATATAACAATAGTATAATGTCAAAACCAGAGAATTGACAATGATATTAGTCCTAGTAACTCAAGAGTACAGATGGTATTCAAACTTCCCCAGCTTATGTATTCTTTGGGGGAAAGAATTGTATATTCTACGAATTATATTGCATGCAGAGCTTTGAGTAATTATCGTCATATTTGGTATCACATAGACATTTCATTTTGTTACCCCTTGGTAGTTACACCTTCCTCCAATCCTAACCTCTAAAACAATTTTTCTGTCCTCATTACTATAAACTTATTTTATAAACGAAATTACGTAGCATACAATATTTGAGTTTGGTTTTATTTTTTTCACTTGGCATGTTCCTTTGAGATGTTTCCAAGTGTTTGCATGCACCAATACCTGTTACTTTTTTATGGTTGAACTAGAGGCCTGGTGCACCGGTGGGGTACCTCAGCC
Source organism: Corynorhinus townsendii (assembly GCA_026230045.1). Lineage (NCBI taxonomy): Eukaryota > Metazoa > Chordata > Mammalia > Chiroptera > Vespertilionidae > Corynorhinus > Corynorhinus townsendii. The sequence continues at coordinate 71,936,842 of JAPDVU010000005.1, forward strand.
TGGCCTGCACCCTCTTGCAGTCCAAGACCCTTCAAGAGAGTGAAAGCCTTAGTCTCACTTGTTTCAGTAGAAAAAATGTTTTTCATGTAGCAATTGAAACAATAGTAGTTAGCTAAAATTAAATTTCCCCTCTTTTTTATAGCAATTAACCTTTTTTCAAACTGTCATCTATTCAGATAAAATAGATTTCAACTACCATGAGATATAAAGATTCATAATATCACATAATTTCTTGGAATCTGATTAGAAAGATACACTTCTTGCTTTTTTGTGGTAGCATATGACTACTGAGATTTTATTTGTCTTTGTCAGATTCAGTTTGTCAGCTTTATTCCATCTTTTGTTAGACAAATGTAATGTTATACATTTTCTGTAAAAACCAGGAGACAAAGCATGTATGCCATCCTTTCTTATGGCAAATTTTAAAAAACATCTTACCCACTTAAAAGTCCTTCTGACAATATGATATGGCTCTGCAATGAAATGTTATTTTGCCAAGTTGCCTCAGTGGCTAGGAGGAATGTGCAGCTTTGTGTCTCTCTGAGGTAAGGGAGAGGTGACCTCATTTATTTGTAATAGCATAATTAGGTGATTATTTGATTGTTGCCTTTTAAATTTTTTTCCTTCGGAAAGTGTCATTGCCAATAACCAATGCTTATGGTTGGACTGTATAAGCAGGTGTGAGTAGCATGTGTATCAATTGGTCAAAATATAATTGAGTCTCACACAGTGTATAATGCAAATAACTTCACAGAAGTATTACTTTTCATACACAGTGGAACTTTGTTATTGCATGCAAGCTATGCTTTTTGAAAAATTGCATTGCCAAAGCTATTTATATAATAAAGCAAATGGCCATAAAATCAATTGTATTTCCTCAGAAACAATGCTATATGTAGGTGTTATACTCTTTATCAAAAATTTGTTCTTATAGTAGCTATGAACTAGTGATGTAACATAAAATTAAAATACTACCCATTGGAAATATAGAATTCCTGTTCTTGAATATAAGGCATATATTCTCATAAGCATAATATTTCAAAGTTTCAGATATTCAGAGACCAACCTCCTGATTTTCTTTTGAGGGAATTGGAACCCAGTTTAATTATTTGCCCAATATTAGCTGTCTAGTTGGTGATAAGTAGAGGACTAGAGTCTAAATCTCTATACTCCAAGACTAATTATATTCTAATTACTTTTTGTAACCTCTGTTACAAAAATAAAAAAATTGAAGTTATTTATGAGTAGTTTGTCTGAAGTGAGATTGTGTCAGGAAGATGGGTTATTAGATCTTGCATCTAAAGACCCACCTTTACATGAAATATATACCAACTACCAGATGTAAACAAGATGCCTCAAAAAATGGAAATGTACCATTTTTATTCCAGATTCTGTTAGAAAAGGAGAGGAATAAGGGCTACATGTTCATTTTTCATTGTAGTGGATATAAGAAATTTACAAAACTGCCTTTCTATTGTTTTCAAGTAACTTATTTATTTGACATATTTTTATAGAACAGTCACATAAGACAGGACTTGTTTTAATCCTAGGGATAAATAATGAGAAAAATTCATGACTGCATATTGAATATTACTATGCTTCCAGAGAAAGATCATTTGGGGAAAGTATAGTAAGTCCAAAAGTTAGCTAATTTTCAGTCTTTAGTGTGGAAAATCTCTAGTAACTGTGGCCTTATATCTGCATTTTACCATATAGTCCTATAACATTCAAAGAGGGAGGCAGAGAGGAAGGTTTTATTTTTCATGATAATAGGAAATAGTCCTTCAAAGGGGTTGGGTGGGTGGGTGGGAAGAGATCAACCAAAGAACTTGCATGCATATATGCATAACCCATGGACACAGAAATAGGGTGGTGAAGGCCTTCAGGGGAAAGGGGGGAGGGAACATATGTAATACTTTCAACAATAAAGATTTAAAAATATATTAAATATATACATTTTAAAAAAACACACACACACTGGTATTCCTGAATTCAATTACTCTACCAAACATCATGAAGAGATATGGAGTTATATATATTCTTTGGCCTTTAGTTTCTATGAAGGTAATTTAGTTGCTTCTTTCCATCCAGCCCCTGGAGATAAAACTTCTCAGGGTTGCTTGGTTGGTTGCTTGGTTGAAATTGGGTTTAGATATCATCTTTTAATGTTCAAATGTTAAGGCTAATACTTGGAATACATTGGCTTCTTATGATTAGGGATATCATGGACCCAAAGTTTGAACTTTAAGAGTATTACAGGAGACAAGATGTGGCAGAAGACCAGAGAAAAACCAAGCAACGTTTTTAGAGAAAAGGAGTTACACTGTTTAATACGCTGGCAGACTCAGTGGAATAACTTCCCAAATCTGAGTAAAGTAACATGCAGGGGGCTTCTTTTTTGTATCTTTCTGGGGTCTTTGTCCTGCAAATATGGATTATGCTTCTGGTCTTTTCGTGGGTTTTGCATAAAAGCCCCAGGTGTTGGGGGTCTTGAGATTATATCTGATGGTCTGGCCTGGCACCAGCGTTAATAACCACCCCCCCACACCCTGAGGCTGTGCACTGTTCATCAATTATGGCCTCTGTGAAATATGAGCATTTAGATAACCGATTCTGCAAGACCGGTTTATGGGAAAGAGGCAGTGACTTAATTATAGGTTATCAAGAATGTACATTGGGCTTGCTGGCACATATTCAGATTGCTAGCCCCCCCAAAATATCAGGGTTACATTGGAATTAGCCCTTTTTAGCCTTCTCAAAGGTAGTGACTAAGAATTCAGAAGTCCACTTACTTTTTTGAAAATGTTAAAAAACAAAAAACTCTTGATACAGGTTATTGAATAGACCATACTAATACTATGTCATTGTATATAGCATTAATTTATAGCATTACTTTTTAAATTTTTGTTAAGGCATACTACAGGTAAGCAACTAGCTATATGGACAGATTTATACTATTGAATTAAATTCACAGGCTCTCCTAAGTTGGTAAAATTTGAATCTCAAGGTAAAAGAGTGTGTGAGTTGACTTTTAGAGACAGATATGTTGAGAGTGACATATTTTAAGAATGCATGTATGGTAAATATTACCATTGATAAAATGTTTTCAGACATATATGTAAACTAAAATTTGTCATTTAAAATGGAGTTAATATTATTTTCATGGAGTTGAAAGAAAAATATAGAAGGTTGTGTTTCTAAAAACAAATATCACAATTCATACAACAGGTTAGCATTCACTACATGGTGGCTATTTTCTTTCCTTTCCATCTAACAAGTACATATGTAATTATCTGGTTGTATGTGTAAACAGATCCATTGTTTGACATTTTTTCAGAAGACATCTGTGGAGTATATGAATATTTTTAATCAAGTAGGCTTATACAAAGGACCTTATTTCCAAGCCTCAAAGTGGTTGTGCATTAACATAAGGAAGAATCAATCATTAAAATAGTCAGATATGGAAAATTTTACATGCACCAATCTATGGGAGATTTCCTGGGTGGCCAGAGTTAGCTGGTTGCTCTGAGATTTGACAGAGCTAAAGTGAAGAGAAGTATGTATTTCTAATCTGGATTCTAAAACAATCCTTCTAGGTATTACAGATTACTTTTCCTACAGTAATTAGCTTGTCTCTTAAAAAAGACTGCCTTCTTCCCTGGCTGGGTAGCTCAGCTGTCCTAATAAGCAAAGGTTGTGGGTCAAATTCCCCGTCAGGGCATATAGAAGAACCAACCAATGAATGCATAAATAAGTGGAACAACAAATCAATTCTCTCTCCCTCTCTCTCTCTCTCTCTCTCTCTCTCTCTCTCTCTCTCTCTCTCTTCCTTTGTCTCTAAAAATCAATAGATATTAAAATTTTTTTAAAGGAAGGCTTTCTGAAATTTGGTCAAAGAAAGATAAATCAGTCAATTTAATACCAAGAAGTGTATACATGTCTTCTGGGTTGTCTACGTTGTTATATATAATTGTTAATAGTATCCCTTATGATTCTTTGTATTTCTGTGCTATCAGTTATAACTTCTCTTTCATTTCTGTTTTTATTTAATTGAGTCCCCTCTTTCTTTTATTCTTGGTGAATTTGGCTAAATGTTCCTAAATTTTGTTATCTTTTCAGTGAAATAAATCTAACATTTATTGATTTTTCTTTTTATTGGCTGTTCAGTTTCTATTTCATTGATTTCTGCTCTGATTTTTACTATTTTATATCTTTTACTAACTTTAAGTTTTATTTGTTCTTTTTCTAGTTCCTTTAGGTCTAAAGTTAGTTTGTTTAAGATTTTGTTGTTGTTGTTCATTGAGGTAGACTTACATTTCTATGAACTTTCCTTTTAGAACCTTCCCTGGATCCCATATATTTTGTTATGTCACACTTCTGTTTTCATTTGTCTCTATTTCTGATTTTTTAAACTTATTTCTTTGATGGCCCAGTATTTGGTCCAGAACCAGATGGCTTCAATGATGAATTATACCATGTATTAAAAGAAGATTTAATGCCAATTCTTCTCAAACTCTTCCAAAAAATTGAAGAGGAGAGAATGCTTTCAAAAAATTTTATAAAGCTAGCATTATACTATACCAAAACCAGTCCAGATCACCATAAAAATATTAAATTACAGGCCAATAACTCTGATAAACATAGATTAAAATTCCTATAACATAATACTAGTAAACCCAATTTAATACTACATTAAAAGAATCATATGCCATGATAAAGTGGGGTTTGGTCCAGAAATGCAAAGTCAGTTTAACATCCACAAAACAATTAACATGACATACATCATTAATAAAATGAAAGATAAAAGTTACATTACCATCTCAACTGATGCAAAAAAAAAAGCATTTGACAAAATTCACCACTCACTTATGATAACAAAACTCTCAACAAATTGGTTTCAGAAGAAATGTACCTCAACATAATAAAGGTCAAATATGATAAATCTACAGCTAATATCATACTCAACAGTGAGTAGTTGAAATATTTTCCTCTAACATTAGAAATAAGAGAATGCTCCCTCTCATCACTTTTAACAACATAGTATTAGAAGTCCTAGAAATAGTAATTAGGTAAGAACAAGAAATAAAAGGCATTCAAATTATAAAGGAAGAAAGAAAACTGTTACTATTTTCAGAAAACATGATATTATATATAGAAAAACCTAAAGACTCCACCAAAAAATTGTTTGAATTCATAAATGAATTCAGTAAATTTACAGGGTACAATGTTAATATGCAAAAGCTATTATGTCTCTTTACTCCAGCAAAATAAAAAAAAAAAAAAAGCAAAAACCTATCGAAAATAAATTAAGAAAACAACCCGTTTACAATCGCATTAAAAAAAAAAACACTCCTAGAAATAAATTTACCCAAAGAGGTGAAAGATATGCACACTGAAAACTATAAGATATAAATAAATAAAAACTATAAAGACACAAAAAATATATTGTACTCATGGATTAAAAGAATTAATATAGTTAAAATGTCCGTACTACCCAAAGTAATATATAAATTCAATGCAAAGCTTATGAAAATTCTAATGGCAGTTTTCAAAGAACTAGAACAAACAATTCTAAAATGTATAGGCAATGCTTACCTCCAATTCTGACAGTAATAACCTATCATTTATCCTCAAATAAAAGAGTGTAAGACTCCATTGGGTTACTAAAGAGATTGGAAAATAGGAATTTCTTTAGAAGGAGATTTGTGATATGTTTTGAGCAAAGTAGCAGAACATAACTTTCTACCTACTTAAAGTCAAGTCAATTATTTAGCTTGAGATAACTACCCACTCTGCAAATGGCCTTATACTTTATTTGGCACCCTGTTTGAAACAGCTGAGACTGAGCCCTCAATTAAAATTTTGAGATCTAAAAATTCTATTTTTACATTATCCCTAGTAATGGGTATGTAAATACATAGACAATAGATTGGGTGAATATCTAAAATGTTAATAGAGGTTAATTTTGGAGAAGAAAAGGATATGATATTAAAGCAGATGAATGTAGGAGGGCACGTTAAGTACTTATAATACATACTGTGCTTTCATTTATATTTTAAAAGTTAGTATTCTTATAACATTTATGGGCCTGTAAACAACAAGCTTTTAAAAAATAAAAAGAGGTGAGACAACTAGACCTTAGAAACCAAAACTATTGGAACTTGATTAGAACATAAAATGCTCAACAATGGGGATTACTTTTTATCACTGAATCCTCAGACTTAAAACATTGATCTTGCTGCACAGAAAAGTTTAATAAGTATGTGCTGAATGTAGACAACGAAGGAAAAATGACATACCTGGAGCTCCCAATCAGGCAGTTAGTGTGTATCCTATCTTATTCATTCTGAGAGCAATTGTAACACTGGCTACATAAAGAAACAGAGCATACTCCAACCCATTCCCCTGAGTACTAGTACAGGGTATAAAAACATTTTCTACCCAGTCTTATGAGATTCATGTAAAATTAAGATTGGACCTCTTGAGAAATGAAGATGGACACCTGACCTTGTGTCATTTGGTTACAGTTAATATATTTTTTTGGAAGCCTACATAGGTAATGAAACAGATCTCTGACTAGGGACCCCTGTAATAAAAGCAGAAACCTAAATACCTGGGCCGTGCAGGTAGATTTGACTATAAGATTATTAACAGTGACTTTTGTAGCTCTATTTGAAAAATGCACAAAACATACTAAAAGCATTAATATACAAGGAATGTCTATTCGTGGAAATGTTATATACATAAAGATATAACCCTGCGATGAATTTAAACCATATAAAACTAACTTACCGAACACCAAAAAGTCATTAAACATAATATCGATTACATTTTTGTTTGTCCTCTTAGCACTTAGGACTTTAAGGCATATTTTCAGAATCTATTACTTTACAAAAGACCAGAAAAGACTGCATCATTTGACAGCAAGCTGAACTATTTAAAATCATTCTTCTGAAAACTTATGTGAATATAGTCATTGTAGCAATCCAGATGTTTAAAGGTAATGCTAAAGATTATAATTGTGATGGATTTGGGAAAGCAGTTAACTCCTATCATGTGTGTCTCTTGATCATGGCCTTTCCCTCACCCTTTCTCTACTCTCCCATCCTCAAGTTTAAAGGGAGAACCGAAAGGGAAGCATGGTTTGTGTGTCCTAAAAGAGCACCAGCATAACCAGGATTATCAAATAAAGGCAGAAGGGAACAGTCTTCAGCCTTTGCTGTGGTATAGTCAGGGAAGGATGGATCATGAGCTAATTGGCCTCAGGATTTTCACACCAGCCTTTGGGGCCCTTTACTTGATCATTGCTACAAGGTCACTGACTATGTGTGGCAGTGCTATAGACACCCACATACAGTAAGAAAAGATGTGAAAAGTAAGGAATAGCTGTTAATTAGACAGTGGTGAATGAGCTGTGCAGTGAAAACTTGGGACTGCCATACTCTGAGAAGAAATTAACCTGCACATTAGTGACAGCAAAAGATGTCTACAAAGGATGGATTTCTAAAGGTTGAGACTTTATTCTTGCCTCGAAGTTCCTTGCATAGCACAGAGCTTTATCATTCACCTATCACTGTCACAAAAATAACAAGGGCTTTCAGACTTTCTACTGAACTTTACAGATGTTTGCAAAGCATTTATGAAGCCCTTAAAGGTAAATGTGTTCCACCTGACTTATATAAACACTATTAGGATGAATCTACCTT